>OX465422.1:62500-1335706 GCA_950005045.1 Agrotis exclamationis | reverse complement strand
GACGGCTTTTGTTTTGCTCGGTCGAAAAACAATAGACGCGTCCACACAGAGTGAACAGTCTCGCTTGTCAGTTTCCTCGCGCAGCAAATGCCTCGCGAGGCTGCGCGCTCTGTGTGTGGACGCACCTATTTGTTATTTTTGCTTATTCACTTTATTACTTTTTATTAACGTTGGATTCTCAGTTTGGTAACTATTTCGGAACTACATAAGTTGGTGCCGCTTCTAAGGTGTTATGGATAGGAGAAAATCTCTAATATACCGTCATTTGAGTGCTTCAAAACGCATGTTAAACAATTGCTCCTGGTTGTTATTCTTGTTTCTTAGATCTCGTTCCAAAGGTTACGGAAAAGTTTATACTACAAACAAGTTTTGGTTCACTAAATAACAAATTGTCTACGGTCAGTGACCAGTCAGCCTCTGGTGTGATGACTTGGCGCTACCAATTTTATAAAAACTTAATTAGTTACCTTGTAGTTAAAGAATCTACATTCCCCATAGTAACAGGCGGAGGCTCTGACACGAGAGCGCTATGTAGACATGATTATAAATTCCAACGAGTTTTTGTTCGCAGAATGCAAGCACAGCACATTATATTCATTACATGTATCTATTTCATTTAATATTAAATGAAGTCATTCAAAATTGGCCGATTTGATCATCAAATCTATACTTAATATTATAAATCAGAAGAGTTTGTTTTATTGATCGCGCTAATCTCAAGAAGTATAGTTTTCAATTTGAAAAAAATCCTTTTTTGTTGGATGGTCCGTGTATCGAGCTATAACCAATAGCAGCGGGGAAGAAACCACAACAATAGCTAGTATTTAATAAGACAAAAATCTTTGCTAAAGAGAAGAAATGGCGGAACAAACCCTGCTACACTTAATAATGTGCACTGACTGTTCGTGCAACACAGTACGTTTTAAGCAAAGAGAATTAAACACGTTAAATTTGATTACATACAAGCATACAACAAGTCAAACAATGTCTGTTCAATGTCTGCGGCGCAGTTTTATGAAATGACCGTTTAGTCAATACAATGCTGGTGAACACTGCTTGTGCCGTAAATAGTTGGTCATGAATATACATGCGAAGTAATTAGGTATACAGCTGCCCTTATATCAAAAGACGTTTGATGTGCGATTCCAAGATACATAGATTTGAAGCTAGATTTATAAATTTTTCTACTAAGTACTGACTAGTTGTAGAAAATCGTGGTGCATAATTATGGACCCATTCAAAAACAGCTCTTGCGCATCCGAACTGCTCGCTGTGCGAAACGACTAAAGACCTAATAGAACGCGAAGACGCTTCAATGGCAACTGCGGCTGTTTCATAATAGTTGATATTGAATTCGAGATCCGGGTGGCAGACCAAAAAGTTAGACAATTCTGGACGTTTAATAATTCAAGTACAATATCGGTATTTCTTTAGTTGACACTCGAAACTTATAGATCTCACTATCCTAAGAAAAAAGAGAAAGAAATCATGGATTTTCGATAGCCTTACTAACGTAACTCAGAGAAAAATAGTCTTTATTTTATATTTAAGAAGCCCATATTCAGCAGCGAGCTAGAATTTTACCAAAGTTGTGTAACTTACTTGTAAGGCTCATCTTTGGTGACACACGACACTACGATGACCACCTGTCCCGTGTAGCCACATATCTTAATAGTAGGGTAAGTCTTGTTGTCCGAAGTACTGTTCACGCCGGGTATCGAACCCGCTGACCGCCCTTCACACTCATAACGAAATCTGTGGACAAAAGTAAGGTGGTTAGAGAAATAAAGCAGTCGGTTTCTTTACAATTACATGAGGCTTGGTATTTTTAGTCGCGGGATTGTCTGAACAGGTATCGGTGACCCTAGAACGTAAAGGCCTATTGACGGAGCACCATGGATTTTAGTCAGTACGAGTCTGACAGTCCCTTCGCCCTATGACCAACAAAATTTGTCAGTCATAGGGCGCACTTATGGCTAAGTAACACACGTTCTGGGCCATTGTGTTGAGTTATGCTAGCCCCATTCTCTCATAAAGAAGGTACTGTGTCCCATCAGCCAAATCTGGAACAAAATGTCGCCATGATAGGACACAACAGATGGGAAACAAAGCTGATTAAATGATAATGTTCAACACTAGATGGATGGATATAACTCAAGTACTACCCAGCCCTTAAAAGATTTGTTATAGGAACATTTCATGTGTACAGATGGTTTTTTTTTAAACACATACAGGAAGCGATACAATAATCTTCAAAAGTAAAACAGCGAACTAATAGCTTCATAAATAAGGTTAATTTAATATGTTTATAGTAGCGCAGCCGGTTCCGCCTGGAATGCGCAGACGCAGCTACAAATTAACCATGATTGCTGCCCACTGCCCAGAATGCATTGTTATATAGGTCGCTACACTTAGAAGATGTTTATTTTTAGACGGCCATTCTGTTTTGGTCGAATATAATGTAAAGAGATTGTGTGTGTCCACACTGGAAGCCTAGCGCGAGCGGCGCGGCGGCGGCGGCGGGCGCGATCTGTGTCCATACTGCCGATCAAGCGTTTGTTTTTGTAGCGGCGACTTCTGTTCTGTCTGTTCTATCTGTTGTTGCCTAGCAACGCCTAGGCTTGCAAAATCGCTTGTAGCCATCGCGCTAGGCCCCCTTCAGTGTGGCCACGAGCGGCGATTTCATACGTTCAATATTATCGCGCCCGCCGCCGCCACCGCGCTAGGCTCGCAGTGTGTTTGAGCACAATGTTTTCATCATCATCTGTTCAACTTTTTGTGTAGGTTGGAGTCGGCTTCTAATCTATTCGGTTGAATATCAGTGTTCTACATGGAGCGACAGCCTATCTGATCTACTTTTACGAGAACCTTTGGCAAGACTGTCAGACTTTTGGACGGTTGTTTTTTTTCTGCGTGATATGGAAAGAAGTGGAAATTCCGCATTTTCCAACTCCTCTGGTATTCTTTCCTGATTAGTTTCATTGCGGAATCAAAGACAGATAAATTATACGAGCTTTATCTTGACGATTTTCTTGTACTCGTCACTGTTGATTTTGTTTTTCAGGAGTTACCGTGGTTTGGGAATAGTGCGTTTGCAGATGCCGCTGAAAACGACTAATTAACGTCAACCAGAGTTTTTAAAAGCATTTATACTTGAATGTTCGTCATTTCCAAACATTTGATAGTTTAAGCTAATTTAAATAGATTAATATTATTTTAGTTTGATACAAAAAAAATAACTTGATTAAATCGGTATCAAGCGTTTTATCGTAAAACCGAGTCTGGGTCATTACTGAATTTATTTTTTTATGACCACTTGCATATTTAAATTAATTTATAAACTTGTTGTCTGGGAGTACCGAACTGAACGGCCACAGTTTACATGCAACTCTCTCAATAGATATATTATATACCTATAGCTCGATGAGAGAGATGAGGGAAACAATTTGACTGTTCTAGTTCTGAATCCCGCAAAATTATTTGGACACCCATCACTTATTCATAGGCTGGTTCAACCTATGAATTACGAACAGCAGCTAAGAGGAAATAAAGCAGCCTGCGCAATAAGAACTGCATAGAACGAGGACAATCTTAAAGCCCACATAACTCTAATAGACATTATCACCGTACTACGCGTCTATTAGCAGTGATAATGATTTTCCGCGAGCATTGCTTCTTGTCACGTGTCCGCGCACGATGCCTCTGACATAACAACGCAGCGTGAGTGGCGCATACTAACACAAAACGACCTGATACTTGAACTGACCACTAAGGAGATGCGTGCAGAAGGCCCGGGCAGTGCCGAAAATAAGGGTTCCAACTGTGCCCAGGCATATGGAGGAGAAATAGCCAGACAAGGATTCCACAATTCGCCAGGGCGCATTTAAAGCAGATCGCACGAGCGCGTAAAGGTTAGGCTAGGCTAGGCTAAGCAAATACAAGCGTACTAAAACATCGAATGTGAACATTTGAAATTTCGTGGCCGGCGTCAGATAAAATGACTGTTTTAATGAATTTGCAACGCTCAGCTAAAGCATGTACAGTAGAAAATAAAACGGCATTTTCTATCGTTGCCAATGAAAAACGTGTACGTTACTCCAGCAAGAAAGTATCTCCTAGAGTTATATGAGTAGAACGTATAGTTTGTGCCTTATCTGCTGTAAATGTGCCCCCACATAAAAAATGTGTGCCCCCTGTCGTTTTGAAAAAAAAGCGGAAAAACGATTCTTGCTGGGGTAACGTTTTTCTAGCAGGAAAATTCTAAACGAGTGATCGGAGAGAGACAAAATGTGCATGGCCAGAGAGCTTATATGTGTGCCAAAATGTGCCCCCAAAAATAAAATCTGTGCCCCTTCAGATTTTCGAGATATTGCGTTTCCTGCTGGAGTAACGTTTTGATGAATCGTATATCTCTAAAGCCATAGCATGTGCCCCTGTAGAATAAACATACACGAGTAGCTCTTAATGTGTGCCCCTTAGTGCCCCAATTAGATTTAAGAAAATATTTATAGTTTTCAAGTTATCGCGGTTTTATGAAAACCCGAAAAAACATCGCAGCGCCTAAATGAGACAAGGCATAAGTTCGCTGAAAACTGTATTCGGTCCTTCTTGACGCTAATAATAACCATACAAAGTTTCAAAACTGTACATGCATGCGTTTTTGAATAATCTTGCTAAAAGTCAAAACGATGGTGTCATAACTTTGACAGCAAAATACAAGGAACTGGCTCAATCTCAGATGTGTAGGTGTAAACCAAAATCATGTGCCTTTAGTCAAAAATATATGGTGAAAATATAGAGCTTGGAATGTTTCGCATTAAGTAAATATAAACAAAAAACCAAAATATGTAAACAACGGCTGGTTATCCGACCAAATTTGAATGACTACTAAAAAGCGACGGATTCATACATATCGATGACCTTCTTTATTGGACGTATTATACCTAAGCTGTTGTCAGTACAGTTGCGTTCAAAAGTTTTGGGGGCTAATTAAAAAATATATTAATTGCTCCTTGTGACTATATTAATGAAACAGCTTGTTGATGTGTAAATTATTATTTTTTGTTCCCTTAATTTTAACTCTTAAAGTACACTAAGTTTCTTAAAGGCCTAGGAACAAAAAAATAACATAAAAAGTCATTCCTAGAGCTTTATGAACTTAGAGCGTTGTATTGATGATTTTGTTGATTATATTCTGTAACTGCATACGTCTTACAGCCGCGAATAATATTTTAATCAACATAAAACCTAGCACGCCTGCAAATTGCAAAAAACGCAAGAAATTTTGAATTTCGCGGGCTGGTTGGAAAAATTGTAAAAACTTACTGTTAATTTATCTAACCTACGGCTTATCAATAAATATATATATATATAAACAAATACGGGCTTTTTTTAAATACAAGAAAGAGCTAGGTACCTCTTTTTAGTAGTAGGTATTCATCATACATTCCATGAAGATTTTTTTTTTACATTGGGACCAATCAAATTTTGGGTCAAAGACCTGGCAAATATCTGGATGTATTTCTTTCGTTCACACATAAATTACTGGATGTATTTTAATTAAATTTAGAATGGAGAAGATAGCTTACCTTGGAATAGCACTTAGGCTACTATTTATAATGTACTTAATCATGTGTAAAGTCATAGAAACAGCTAATAGAACATAATCCAATAACAACTTAATTTTATTATTTATTACTTTTCTACTTCAGTGTACTCAGGCACAACACGTGTGAACCGGTTAGTGAGTAAAGTAAAGAAGGTCATCGATATGTATGAATCCGTCGCTTTTTAGTAGTCATTCAAATTTGGTCGGATAACCAGCCGTTGTTTACATATTTTGGTTTTTTGTTTATATTTACTTAATGCGAAACATTCCAAGCTCTATATTTTCACCATATATTTTTGACTAAAGGCACATGATTTTGGTTTACACCTACACATCTGAGATTGAGCCAGTTCCTTGTATTTTGCTGTCAAAGTTATGACACCATCGTTTTGACTTTTAGCAAGATTATTCAAAAACGCATGCATGTACAGTTTTGAAACTTTGTATGGTTATTATTAGCGTCAAGAAGGACCGAATACAGTTTTCAGCGAACTTATGCCTTGTCTCATTTAGGCGCTGCGATGTTTTTTCGGGTTTTCATAAAACCGCGATAACTTGAAAACTATAAATATTTTCTTAAATCTAATTGGGGCACTAAGGGGCACACATTAAGAGCTACTCGTGTATGTTTATTCTACAGGGGCACATGCTATGGCTTTAGAGATATACGATTCATCAAAACGTTACTCCAGCAGGAAACGCAATATCTCGAAAATCTGAAGGGGCACAGATTTTATTTTTGGGGGCACATTTTGGCACACATATAAGCTCTCTGGCCATACACATTTTGTCTCTCTCCGATCACTCGTTTAGAATTTTCCTGCTAGAAAAACGTTACCCCAGCAAGAATTGTTTTTCCGCTTTTTTTTCAAAACGACAGGGGGCACACATTTTTTATGTGGGGGCACATTTACAGCAAATAAGGCACCAACTATACGTTCTACTCATATAACTCTAGGAGATACTTTCTTGCTGGAGTAACGTACACATGAAAAACGACGCGTACGCACGGCTGTGGTCTAAAACAATCGCCAGTCGCGTCTCAGCGAGTACGCTTGCACTCAGTGTACGTAAATAGACGCTCAGTCGTCATATGTCGTCGAACCTTCTGTGTGTTTTGTACTAGGACCGCGGCCGTTTGGAACCTAGCTATGCGTTCGGAACGCCAAGCATTCGGTGCGACTGTGTGACTGAACTTGCTATGTTAGGCGCCACTGCTATTGAGTGGTAGTCGTAGATAAATGCCGCGAATCTGAGATTACGCGTAGGTACGTTTTACGTATGTTTTGAGTATACTACAGAAATTATCAATGGATTGTGTGAATTATGATATGGATACAGAAGAGGGTATTCAGTGAGATGATAGCTCCTTTAGCTATTGTGCACTCGTTTTGTTACAAGAAAATATTAATATGTAGTTGATAAATGTAAATGAATTGGGATTCACAACTTATCTGACCTATTTCATCCAAAGGTCTCTATTTAATTGTAGTTTATCCTATACATATACAAATCATTTCATAGCCTTTTTCCTAACTATGTTGGTGTCAGTTTCCAGTTTAGGAGCTGATTTGCTGAAGCGACTGCTTATAATTATCCTCAGGGTGGGAAAAAAACAGTTTTTTTTTTTCAAATTTATAAAACAAACAGTTCAAATTGTTTTAAAGTTTTTAGTTTCTGGCTTTGTTTCCAAATAAATTCCTTCTTATTTGTCGATGTCTAAACGTATAAATCAATTATGTTTCATTTCTAGACTACATCTTTTCAAATTCGCCCTTTGTAATTAATTTTTTACGAAAAATGATCAATGGAAAAAAAAACATGTTGATTTTTTCTAATATTTTTAAGAATTATTTCATTACAATGCCAATAAAAGTTAAAAATATGACATAGCAATGGCATACACTGAAATGGTTTTATGTCAAGCTATTTATACTCCTGAATATTAATTTATTTTCATTTTATATGCATTCATCCGCCTTGAAAAGTAGTTGAAACGGGTAATAAAAAACACTGTTTAATTCCAAACTGTTTTAAACAAGTGTTTTAAAACAACCTGTTTTAATCATGCCAACCCTGTTTGTCGTCCAATCCACACCCTTTACTGTATCATACGATATTCATCCTTGGGTGGACAAACTACAACAGTCTTGTTCGTCCTAAATTCACCACAAACGTGTAACATGAAGATATGAACAATTTTCCCCTTGTTACAAAACAAAGGGAGCGTCATCAACTAACATTTTGTAATAAAGGTAACCGTGAGTTATGTTATTATTACAATTGTAGTACTAGCATGGGTTTTTTGTTGCTATCAGTCGAATATGTATGAGTATAGTGGGATATCCAAAAAGCTATTTGTAGACCTCCATACGTTTACCTCATAACTTGGGAATTTGAAATTATGACCATTTGCGGGGTTTATTCTTTACACTTGCGTTATGTAATCAAGTTGATGTTTAATTAATGAATTGCATATTTGTGGGCACAGCATGGTTGGCGCAGTGGCTTTTATAGCGATCAACTAGTGTGAGCGTGTGGGGTAACTTTTTTTTTTAGGTTTCCGTAGCCAAAGGCAAAAACGGAACCCTTATAGATTCGTCATGTCTGTCTGTCTGTCTGTCCGTCCGTATGTCACAGCCACTTTTTGTCGAAAGTATAAGAGCTATCCTGTTGAAACTTGGTAGGTAGATGTATTATGTGAACTGCATTAGGATTTTCACACAAAAATAAAAACAAAACAAATTTTGGGGGTGCCCCCCATACTTAGAATTGAATCTCAAATTTTTTTTTTTCATCAAACCCATACGTGTGGGATATCTATGGATAGGTCTTTAAAAATTATATTGAGGTTACTAATATCATTTTTTTTCTAAACTGAACAGTTTGCACGAGAGACACTTCCAAAGTGGTTAAAAGTGTCCCCCCCCCCTGTAACTTCTAAAATAAGAGAATGATAAAACTAAAAAAAATATATAATGTAGACCTCGACAAAAACTTCCAACGATAATTGGTTTGGATGAGATACAGTTAGCATTTTTTGAGTTATAGATAGTACTATTAATTATTCTGTGGTTATAGTACATTTTCATACAAACACTATGAAAAACAAAGTTATTTTTATTGTTTGTGTATATTACTAATCTCAATATAATTATATCCCTAATCTATGCTTGCTACGACGGAACCCTTCATGGGCGAGTCCAACTCGCACTTGGCCGGTTTTTAATACTTTCAGTCAATGCTGGTTATTCCTTTCTCCTTTGGAATGGTAAAAGTCACCCCGTTATTTTTCTCAATTTATGAATGACGATAACACAACTCAATAGACTGAATGATTTAACGATTTGTCTCATTATTTTCGAAACATGTTCTGTATCTCTGTACAAGACCTACCATTATTATACATTTATGAATCGTGTTAAGCTTCCCACAGATGCATTATTATGCCTAATCTAGAGTATGACCAAGTCTTATTTTATTTTTTTAAACGTTGCCCCTCTCCAGGAAGTTCTCCTGTGTCGTGGGTGCGTTTACAAACATATAAACTCACATACACAAACACCCAGACCCGGAACAACTACTTGCAAATCATACAAATATTTGTTCGTCGTGCGGAGATCGAACCCGCGACATGCTACGCAGCAGTCGATCTCTCGGCTACTGCGCCAACCGTTCCATCAATATAATTGTCACCAGTGTGTCTTTTCCTTTGCCTTTTCAAACTATCGCAGTACAACGAATCAAAAGATTAGTGGAATGTACTCGTATTATGATCGAAACCGCATTAAAATCCACTATTAAGGCGCTGTACCCAAACTCTATGTAGCAAAGGTAGTCGCGGGGGTGAAGCAGCTGCGCGCGGGGGCAAATTGTAAGAAAAAATGTAAGAAATTTTGCAGTTTTACCTTAATATTTAAACAATTACAGGTATGAGTTAAAAAAAATTAGATTGTCTTTAGTATAGGTATGAAATTTCTTTTGTTATAGTTACAAAAAATATAATGGTTAACGTTAAATTTTTTTTCGTAGTTCTAGACCACTTTTGTGAATTGTTTTTGTTAGTCTTTACTTTATACATTTGACTATACACTGTATTTTTTTCTGGCTTGTGGCATGTACAGATACGGCTAACTTTGCGACGAAAAACTAGTCGTTTACAGAGTGTTCGCTATGTACAGCGCCTTAAGACAAACAGACATAAAAACTGTCTTCGTTTTCAATGTTTAGTGATTGATGACTCGCGATGAGTAGGTAACTAATGCATGAGAGCAAATAAAATAAAAATAAATATTTACAATGCGGATTATATATTGCATTCACAAACATTTTAAAGTATCTCTACCTGCATATTTATTAAGATTTTGTGGTTATATGTGATGTGTTAATGTATCATTTTTAACTACGGGCCTTTATTTGAACTTGGCAGGACATTGGTTTTATAACTGTTGGAGTGGTGGATGTGAAATAAAGGCCATCGGCTATATTTAAGACGTTAATTAACACAGAATAACTATAATTTAGTTTTACATTTTGTGGACACATTTCACACATTACGGAGCAGAAAGGAAGTGGCAGACATGACGGATGTTGAATATAGCTAACAGAGGGCAGTGATGTTGCCATACTAAAGGATCAATATTCTGAATTTACTATAGATTATAACAATAACAATACCTTTTTTAAGATTTTGGTTTGAATTCAACCTGTTGATGAACATAGTTATAACGAAGTATTTTCTAAAATAACAATGTAGGTATGTCCTACCTAATAAATTTTTCATGCATTTATTATATTTTAATTCTGTATTAATGTCTAAGTAAATATTTTTTTATTTTCATTCTATTTGATTTGACAAACCAGCGGTCGGCAACTCGCGGCCTACTTCCTTGCGGGTGATTGTTTTGTAAACTGATGATTTTCTTTGATTAATAAAGAGAAAATCTTATTTACATGAATAAAATTCATATAAAATTGCTTAACGTTTTTTAAATAAAGTTGCGGTCCACCGTTACTCTTTTTTGCCACTGCCACTGCTTGCCTACCAAAAGGTTTCCGACCGCTGCTATAAACCATTCATCCATCTTATTGTAGAAACCTACATTCTGTGAAAATCAATAAATATTATATTTTATTCTATCTGTACATAGTTTTGTGATTCTAAATACGTGCCATATATTATTGCAAAAAAAAAATTACGTCGAGACGGGCATTGTGTTTTACTAATGTTACTGAGAACTGCCATATCAGATTAGTAGAGCTGAAAATGCCAGCAACAATTTTGTAACAATAAAAAATCAGATATTATCAAGTCAATAACGAACTAACAAAGCAATTGATTGCAATGCAGTCTGCCACTACAGGAAAACAGAAAAAGTTAATATCAACAAACAAACAAAATGTATAGAAAAAATGCCGTAGGTAGGTGCAATTACCTATAGTTACATTGAAATTGTATGTAAGCACGATATACGTTCAGTGACATGCGAATATCGCCCTTATGGTACTACAAAATAAAAGCGTTGTCAAAATAAATAGTTTCCATGGCGTTATCTGTACTTCTGTGTCTGCAGTCATTGTTTTCCAGTGCTGATTTGTGGGTAGAAGACACGATAGTGAATCAATGGCTGAACTCGATATAGCCAATTATGTGTACTTTTACTGTTTTTTGAGCAGTGGTGGCCCAGTGGTATCGGCCTCGACTTACGAGTTGTAGGTCGTGGGTTCGAACCCCGTCAAGCGCATTACTTTGTGTAATTTATTTCAACACCACTGCTCTCAAAACGGTGAAGGAAAACATCGTGAGGAAACCGGCATGTCCTAGAACCAAAAATTCGAAGACATGTGACATCTACCAATCCGCACTGGGCCCGCGTGGTAGATTACGGCCCACTCCCTCTCACAGAGAGGAGGCCTGTGTCCCAGCAGTGGGAACATTTATAGGCTGATGATGATTGTTTTTTAGAAAAAAGTCGAACGTTATAGTACGGCTGTTGAGCTTCATGAAGTCATGTTGCATTCCGAAATTGTGTTAAATGTCTACGATCGACACATTTTGGGCAATCCACGAGGCTTATCCTAATTCGACAATAACTCATTTAAAAAAAAACTTTTTGAAAAAAAGGGAACCGACTTCAAAACCAAACACAAAAAAAGTGTAAAATAACTTTTCTTTCGGAAGTCGGTGGCTTTGTTTTTTATTTCATTGATATGGCCACCGACTTCCGAAAGAAAAGTTATTTTACACTTTTTTTGTGTTTGGTTTTGAAGTCGGTTCCCTATTTTTCAAAAAGTTTTTATTTTACCCTTTTTTAGTTTAGATATTCAACAAAAATCTTCATAAAATCGGCGTCTTATAAATCTACAATCCAAGTAAGCAAAACCGGATCCACGCGAGCAACGTCACGGGATATCCATTAGTGTTATATACTAAAACCTTCTCCAGAATGTAATGAACACTTTCCTGAAAACCGCATCAAAATCGGTTCAGCCAAACGCGAGATAATCGCGGACAAACATACATACATACATACATACATACAGGTCGAACTGAGAACCTACTTTTTTTTTTGAAGTCGGTTAAAAAAGAAGAAGCTCTTTGCACTCCTTCAAAAAAAAAAGAGGTGCTCGTGGCTAAATAATTACAGCCGCACAGACCGATCTTCCAGGTTAAGCCGCGGTTGCCGAGGTTGGTCTGTGGATGGGTGACCATCTGTCATAGCGAGTTTCCTCCGTGCCTCGGAAAGCACGTAAAGTTCGTCCGTTGGTCCCGGCTGTCATTTGTAGATCCTTGACAGTCGTTAATGTTAGTCAGAAGCTCTAAAGTCTGACAACCAGTCTTATCATGGGGTATCGTATTTCCCAGTTACTGGGTTGTGGAGGTCAGATAGACAGTCGCTCCACGTAAAATACTGATATTCAGCTGCATCTGGTTTGACTGGAAGCCGACCCTAACATAGTTGGGAAAAGGCTAGGCAGATGATGTACTCCTTCAAAAAAAAATACATGTGGCACTCGGAGACTGCCGCGGTGAAGCTATTGCATATTTTTTGTTTAATTTTAAAAGAAAAAATCGCCAACCGCGTATATTTAACGAGAATATAATTTGTTTAAAATATTTGTGGTGCACTATTGTAATAAAGAACTGCTTTGTTGTAGGAGAATTTTATAAGTAGGTTTCATTGTGAAAACTCCTTTTGTAGCTGGCCGTTTAGAATCAGTAAGAAAAAGTTTAGTTTTATGACGGATATTTTTATGATTGCCGAAGTCTTCCGAACTGAAACGACTTTAGACGATACGTGGTGTCAGGTATTTTCCTTAGGTTTTTGGGAATTCGGTCGCCGCGCCGCTCTCAGAGCCCACGATAAAAGCTATGCAATAGCTTAAAAAAATTGTGTCCTCCGTCCGCATAGTTTTAGAAAAAGGGGGTACCTGAGGATTTTGCTTCACCTATTGTTTCTTTCTAAAGTTAAATGTTTTCAGTGATGTTCTAATTTTACACAACGTTAGTATGATGTAATGTCGTCTACGTATAGCACATTGTAGTCGATTCATTTTTCACCATGGAATAAAAATAGTTCGTAACCTTGGTCTTGCAGTAAAAAAAATAGTTTTGTATTACAAACAATATCATGGTCAAGGGCTGGTAATTCAAAAAACAATATTTTAGTTTTTGACAAAATAAATGAGATCTATAACATAACTCTTATCAATATAAATTATCCAAAATTATAATACAGGTTTTTGCCAAATTCTCAACAAATCAATAAGGAAAATAACAGGAAAACCTGCTTTTTTTCCTTATTTCAAATAATAATTTTGTATTGTAGGCTGACTTTCTTGACAATGAGCGAGTACTGAGGAAAATTGATATGTTATGTAAGTAGGTTTATTTTATTAGTTGTAGGTATAATGTCCACGATACCCAACATATTAGTTCAGAAAGCTGATTTTATACGATTCAAACCAGTGTAAATATGGTGATGCTCCACAAACGATGTAGCAGTTAATAATATTGACCCTGCGTGTTCTGTTAATTGTTTATTATAGGAACTAATAGACGCTTTTGAATGTGGATGACCTAACTTGTGGATGAGTAGACAGTAGAAGATTCACAACAGTGTCTTTCCAATAATTTCCCAGAACTTTGAACAGAGGTCTGAAGATCTCTATAGATTAAAAATCGGCCAAGTGCGAGTTGGACTCGCCCATGAAGGGTTCCGTAGTAGCAAGTATAGATTAGGGATATAATTATATTGAGATTAGAAGTAATATACACAAACAATAAAAATAACTTTGTTTTTCATAGTGTTTGTATGAATGGCAAAATTATATTTGCGGTTTTTGAAAATGTACTATATCTCAAAAACTGCTAACTGTATCTCATCCAAACCAATTTTCGTTGGAAGTTTTTGTTGAGGTCTACATTATATATTTTTTTAGTTTTATCATTCTCTTATTTTAGAAGTTACAGGGGGGGACACACACATTTTACCACTTTGGAAGTGTCTCTCGCGCAAACTGTTCAGATTAGAAAAATATGATATTAATAACCTCAATATATTTTTTAAAGACCTATGCATAGATACCCCACACGTATGGGTTTGGTGAAAAAAAATTCAATTCTAAGTATGAGTGGTACCCCCAAAATTTGTTTTGTTTTTATTTTTATGTAAAAATTCTAATTCGGTTCTCATAATACATCTACTTACCAAGTTTTAAAAGGATAGCTCTCATACTTTCGAAGAAAAGTGGCTGTGACATACGGACGGACAGACAGACAGACAGACAGACAGACAGACATGACGAATCTATAAGGGTTCCGTTTTTGCCATTTGGCTACGGAACCCTAAAAAGGAACGGTTTATTATGCAGTTCACAAAGTATAAAACAGTCGGTCTCAGAGAGGTATCCTGAGCACAAACAGACTTAGTAAAACTAGTGATCATTCACTCACTATCACTGGTCGAATCAATGAAGTACGTATGACTCATTTTGTTTTTGTTGCTATGATGAACTCTTGTTCTATGACATACATATCTAGATCCTTTATGGTTTCCAGGATCCCAGGATTTCATCCTATCTAGCAGTAGACTACTTCAGACGTCTAGTCTGCCTTTAGTCTCATTTTATAGAAAAAACCTTATGATAGTACTCATAAAGTACAATTTTAAGTGAAGAATGCTGCGAATTGCACTAAAAAATATGCAATAAAAAGTAACATTACAAGTATGCGTCACACTTCTCGTTTTCGGTATCACTTTAAGGATGTTATTGTACCTGAGTTCAGTAGGTAAATCCCCGCCGCATTGTGCTTGTTAATTATTCCACTTCCTCTTATGTTGCCGTGCCGGCTTTGGCAGCAAAAAAAACAACACGTGCGATGATTCGCGAAAAGTGGAAATGAAATGGAAAAGAATCTATTGGTAATCATCATCATGGTCACTGGCGCCCTTGTTTCTACCCACTGGTAATAGACCTCGTCATTTTAATGTTGTATTACCCAATTTGAAAAAGAACCAAGTTGCAACCAACCGTAGCGCGTAGTCTAAATCAAACCTTTTGATGTTCTCTTAGATTCTTCAAATAACCTCATTTTCTCGCTCGCTTCCATGCTAGATTAACATTTAATTTCCATACCAACCCGACCGTTTAAATGCAACATATTGGAACAGCTCCGCTCCCTGGCCAGCACTTGAACCCTGAAATAGCCCGGCGCGTCACCAGCCGAATTAGCGGCGAACCGACGGAACAAAAGCCGAACGGCTCTGTATTGTAGTCCCGATCATCAGTTCCAATATGAGAAGTGACGTTGGCAGAGCAAATAGACTGTGGACGGAGGTAATGTGCCGATGGAACATGATTTGAAGGAAGATCTGACAACATTTGGGAATTCGCATGTGTAAAACATTGTTGAAGAAGCGGACCAAGCCTATAAAGATCCGGGAGCTGTATGACTTTAAAAAGAGGTTCTTGATAAACACAAAATTGACTCTGATATCAACGCATTCGATAGGATATGCTTTTTAAAATCAGAGCTTTTTAAATAGCATACATGAAATGAGGCGCTACAAGAACTATAAACTAAACTTGTAACTGAATTTATTCCGAGTCAATGTAAATAGCCACATACGTTGAGAAGAAAAAAAATACAGACATATTCTGGAAGTACCATTCTTCTTCGTTACTATTGAAATATTGATGTTAAATCAGCCATATTCAATTTGAAATTGCACATTACATTATCTATCTATAACATGGCATTTGTCCAAATCGATTCCGCTGTTGGTTCTAAACTGACCCAGTATATAAACATGAATCTGATCAAATAAATAACTGTTGAATGCATCATATTCTGAGTTTGATGGGGAAGGTCAATTGGAAGCATCCAGTTTACATAAATCATTGAGTTATTTACAGAAATCCATCCATTATATTAGGAAGGGACTAACATAATAATTCATGGGCTTTTTTGTCGTGGTAAAATCATCAAATGAGTCTTCCCACCCAGGGCGGGACGTGAGCGACTGTCAGACTTGTACTGACTAAAATCCAAGGTGATCCTTCAATAGCCCTTTACATATCAGAGTCACGGTTACCTGATGAGACAGTCCCGCGACCCCCGCAATTTTTGGGCTTGATCTAGCTAGAAAAACAGGGAAGAATGCAATCAGTATTCGATTACATCTACAAAAGTTTGAAGAATCATCTCATCAACAGATAATCTGCAAATTATAAGTCTCCAGAATCCTTGGAAACAACCTCTGAAGATCTTGGAATGATAACTATGTAAGTATACTAGTATCTACATTTACCTCAACTAGTTAGCAGTGTTTCCATCTGTGGCAATACTAGTAATGAGTTCGTAGAATATAATATATGTTTACTTAACAGATACTTCTATTTTAGGCGATTGCTATGTATGTAAATGTTATACCAGCGTATGATTCATGTACTGTTTACCCTTGTGTTACTGAAATTATGTTATTGTGTGATGTTTCCATCTCTACCAAAACAGTTAGTCTCTTATGATTTGCATAATTAAATAATTATTATTTTTGCCAGCGATCTTTTGTGTTAATGATAGTCCCTTTATTTCTTTAACTTTGATGGTAATTCGGATATCTTAGTTTAGACTATCTATTTGTGTAAATAAGGACATGATATAAATATTTATTCGCTGTTCTTTGATTGTACGTAAATAAACACATTTGTTCTAATTTATCTTCTTTTAGAAATAACACCGGAAGCTGACCGTAGGGTAATCTCTTCATCGTGATTTGACAACGTTTTCAGAGATCTTTATCAGTCGTCATTTTATCATTGAATTTCTCCGTATTTCTCTTTTCTTATCGACTGAAATAATATTACAATTAAACTTTGTTGATTGTACTTATCTTACTTCTTATCTTACTAATCTTACTTCTCCTAATATTATAAACGTGAAAATTTGTTTGGATGGATGTTTGTTACTCTTTAACGAAAAAACTACTGAACGAATTTGGACAAAAGTTGGTACACAGATAGTTTATAACGTGAAATACACAAACACATAGGTTTTATCCCGATTTTAACTTCCCTTTAGATAATTTTCGCTAGCAAGCTAGTATCATAGAAAGCCATGAAGTTTCAATTCAAGTAAATATTGCTAATGAAACTTAATGACGGACGTCATAACAATTAATGAACATGTACACACATCGTACAACTACTTGACTGTGAACATCGGTGGCCTGATAACAAATTAAGCATGGGTTTATCCTCATCCCGTTAACGACTACTGGATTGATAAGTTTACTATGCAGGCACTCTAACGTCATTGCTAGGGAAAGAATCAGGAAGCAAGTATATATTACAGAAATAACTTAGATATTGAGACAATTAAGCTAGGAAAATAACGAATGCATAGGTACAATCCGAATCTTTTCAGAGTTAGAGTGAACAGGCTTCTTCTGGGTAAGTTCGCTCTATCATAGGCATTTCTTCTATTGAATTTACCGTTTCTGTCACCCTGACCTAGACAAGGATCGAGAGTCGATCCCTAATAAATGAAAAATGAGAAAAGGAAGAAAACAATCGTCACAACATTCAACCATTTCGAAGGGTGTTTCTGAAACCAAGTAAAGAAATCAACAGTCCTTTTTTTAGCGTGGTAAAATCATCAAATGAGTCCTCCCACCCCGGGCAGGGCGGGAGGGACTGTCAGACTTGTACTGACTAAAATCCACGGTGTCCTTCGATAGCCCTTTATGTTCCGGGGTCACGGTAATGAGATAAGTCCCGCGACCCCGGCAGGCTTTGGCCCTCTAGAGAGGGTCAACAGTTCTTTGTATAAAAAAACAACGAATCATCAGATCGTACCAGGTCTGGGTGTGTGTGTATATGAATTTAAATATCCGTAAATAAACTCAGACCATAGGATAAATTTCAAGAGTGGCGAAACGTTGAAAAAAAAATCATGTTTAATAATATTTAATATTGCTTTTCTACAGTTATTAAATTGTCTAGGCAGCCCTAGCTACACCGCCTACAACTAATATTGATTCGACATCCACGCTTGCGTAAAAATATAATTCCAATGATTCATCTGGCTTCACTAAAAATAGATGAATGGACTTGTAATATCGTTTTCCTTTACCCATGCATAGTAACGAATATTTCTCTAGATATAAGTAGAGTCTGCGCCATGACTAGTCCTGTGGAAAATTCGTGGTGCTACGATTTTGTAATGCAATTTGATGGTTATCATGTTTGATGGCCTAATTAATTATTGAATGGTTTGACTTCAAACTAATGTTAATTAGGCTCATCGGCTGTATCATAACGCCTAAGAGTATCTACTTAATCATCGATTATCAACAAATCTTATCTAATACCCGGATGGAAGAAATACCCAAATAACAAATTGTATAATCGAACATACGAGTAATATAGTATGAAACATTGTGGTTTTTTTTTATAAATCTATCAGCTTGATATAAGGTAACCATAGATATAAATATCATGAAGAAGCAACCTCACCTTATGTATAGTAGAGGCGAGGTGGATGACCTAATAAATCTGCACAGAATCAACACTATAGCGAGTGGCGAGAACGCCCCCGGCTTATACGTTGCCAACTAGTTTTAAAAAGATGTCAAAGATGCATTTTTGATAATGATTCATTATAATGTATGCAGCACACATGCATGGTACCGTAATCCGTATTTATGAACCGAAAGTATGCTTCATTTGAATGACGGCTTTTGATATTCTTAATAGGATTTTCCTTATACATTTTATTCGTTTAAGATCCGGTCATGTTTTAGATGTTTTAGGAGTACCCGTCTCGTTTTCATGAGATTAAGGACTAAGCAAACTCCAAGAGAAAACATTCTGTATGTAATTGGTAACTGTTTTAATTTTATCAGGTGCTTCCTTAAATCATTCGCAGTCCTAAGTAACTGAGACACAGATACAGTCGAGTTGGCGACCCAATCTACTCAGGCCCCCCATAGGCCCACAAGCCAGGGCTGCGGGCCTAGCCGCAAACCTGGTGATGGTCGAAGCTCTTATCCGTACATCGCGTCGCGTTCATACAATTAGACAGAAATTAAATAAAATAACAAAATAAGATAATTCGTAAAATATTCCACCCGAGCCATTCCGGCCCAGTCCGACTTTGACCAGTCGTTTTTAGCCTTCTTAATTAAGATAGATTCTTGATTCAGAAATTCTAAGACCTGTAACATCTTTCAAACTGCAATGGGCCCCCTAGGTGGATTACAGCTTACAGCCAACTCCCTCTCAAAGTGAGGAGGCCTCTATCACAGCAGTGGGAACATTATACTGGGTGTAAGGGACAGCCCTCCGAAAACTTTCAGGGATTGCTCAGTAGACGAAACTGAACAATCTTCCAAAATCAGCCTCACCATAGAAAATTATAAACTTGATTGGACAGTTTGTACGGAGAGGCTGATTTTTTTTTTCATTTCCTGAAAAAAATAATTGTTGAAGATTGTTCAGTTTCGTCTACTGAGCAAGCCCTGAAAGTTTGCGGAGGGCTATCCCTTACACCCAGTAGATGATGGTTCATACATAGTACGTTAATTGAGCAGATCGCAGGGTCGATCAAGGTTACCGTGATATGTTGCTGATAACATTATCAGGTACATGACTTTAGTTCCGCGCGATAAACTTTGACTGGACAGTTATGATAGCCGAACAAGTGCAATTAAATTAGCCGATAATGAAGTGCTGCAAAATGCTACGTTTATGACACAGGCTGTGGAAGCAGTCAACAACGACTTTTGGTAAAAATTTTGACGCTAAAAATGTATAGTATTATATTTATTTGGGAGTGGGTGGGATCCACTTTCTAGCACCTGTCACCACAGGCTACCTGGCTCCCAACCACCATTATAGTATAGTACAAGTCGCATCGCTTGACGACGTGACCGGGGCGTTATCGTTGTGGCGGACGGACCGGGATGACCAACGGTGCTCCGCCGAATGAGGGAGAGGGGAGGAACGGAAAACTTTTCGACGTGCCCCCTTGTGCCCCTTTGTACGCACGTGCCTTGCGTTGCTGGTGACGCACGTACCCACGCACCCCTGAATGCGTAACGTTTGACGACTTCAGAAATAATACTGGGGCTGGGACCACGGGCAACGGAATAAAACACTGCACTAGAGTTCAAATCTTGAAGGCTTCGGTCTTCTTTTTTCTAGTGTTGTTTCCTCTTCGGTGGCTCGGCTGCGACTGACTCAGTGCCGGCGTTCGTTCCGGCTTTTATACCGGCCGTTGTTACCTTATAGAGGCCCTCGTATTTTGAGCCTGTTTTTCCTTACATTTTCGCTAAGACCGAAACTTTCGTAGCCTTTATTTTCATTAAATTTCAACCTTACAGCTATGTATTATACATCATTAGAATCCTTTCTATCTCTACTTTAACCTACTCTAATTGTTTTATACATACATTATCATACAAAAAATTTCCTAGAACAAAAACAGTCAAAGTTACATAAGAACAAAATTTTCACTTTACAAAAATCGCAATAACTTGAAAACTACTGGACCGATCTTCATGAAACAACTTGTAAACCTATTTTTACAATGAAATACAACCCTTTTTAACACTTTAATTAACGTACATGCATAAACAAAAAAGTGAGTTTTCAAGTTACGTAATTATCTAAGAAATTTTAAATTTTTCCCAATTTTCATAAAAGAAACTTATCTAACTAGAATCTAATATGACTAACTAAGATAATCTAATAAGAATTATAAATGTACAATAAACATAAACATAATTAATTCCAATTAGAAAATCACCTTACAAAATTCCTTACAAACTACACTGTACAACGGCAAAAGTCCTCCCACTACTTGCACCCTTTGTCCCTGCGTGGGTCTCGCCGCCGACACACACAATTTCACTTTCACAACACTGTCACTATGGAGGCGCTTCTTCCACTACTTGCACCTCGCGTCCCTACGTGGGTCTCGTCGCCGACAGTCTCCCCCTCGTGCGTCGCACCATCTTCCTGGCTCGGCGACACTCCCGGCACCAGCAGCACCACTCTCGAACTCGGTCTCCGTAGCACTCCTCCTCTGGTCTCGACGTCGACGACTCTTGTCCGCCCGTCTGGTCCCGGATACACCCGCTGGATTCTGCCGCGTGGCCAGGTGCATCTCGGTAGGCTGCGGTCGACGATGAGCACGACGTCCCCGACGCGTAGATCAGCAGCGTCGCTCCTTCCCGACGTCTTCCTTGGCAGCAGAGTGGGCAGGTACTCGCGCAGCCAGCGTTGCCAGAAGTGATCGGCAAGTCGCTGCGCAGCCTTCCAGGTGTGTCTGCCCACGAGCTCGTTGTCGGTGAAGCTGCCGATCCTCGCCGCGCCGCAGGAACGCCCAATGAGGAAATGGTTGGGCGTGAGTGCTTCTTCTTCAGGATTCTCGGAGAGGTGGGTGAGAGGCCGAGAGTTGACTATGTGCTCGGCCTCCAGGAGGAGGGTATGTAGGACCTCCTCTCGTGGATGTTGCTCGTTGAGTGTGGCGCCCAGTGCGGTTTTGATTGATCGCACCAGACGCTCCCATGCGCCGCCCATGTTTGGCGCACCAGGAGGGATGAACTTCCACTGCACGCCGATCTTCTCTGCTTCTGAGGTGAGGTCTTCTTGCTTCATGTTCTCTAGCGCTTCTTTCAGTTCGTGGTTAGCGCCAACGAAGTTGGTCCCGTTATCACTATAGATTGTCTTCGGCATTCCTCTTCTCGCAGCGAATCTTCGTAGCGCCATGATCATGCTGTCCGTGGAGAGTGAGGGAGCGAGCTCTATGTGTACAGCCCTTGTGGTTAGGCATGTAAATAGAGCGCCCCACCTTTTCTCACGACGTCTTCCCACGGTGACTGTCAGCGGGCCGAAGTAATCTATGCCGGTGCACGTGAATGGAAAGCTGCCGTGCATTAGCCTTTCTACCGGTAAGTTGCCCATCGGGAGTTCTTGTGGCGTTGCCCTCTTCGTCTTGCACCATTGGCATTGATGCTGAACTGTCTTGATCGCTGACCTCAGTCCCAGCACCCAGAAGCGTTGCCTTATTTCGTTCATGACCGTCGCGTGATTGCCGTGATTGAAGCGGCAGTGGTATTCTTCTATGACGAGTCGTGTTGTCCTTTCCTTGCTGTCGAGCACGATGGGTCGCTTGTAGTCTCTGCTTACACCCTGTATCGCGTCGATTCTTCCTTTCAGCCGTAGAAGACCCTCTTCCAGCACTACGTCGAGCTTCTTCAACTTGCTACTGCCTTCTAGTTGCTTTCCTTGCTGTAGACACCTGATGTCTTCTCTGAAGCTTTTCTCTTGGCTTCTTTTTAGCAATAGAATTTCGGCTTGCTCTAGTAGTCCGGCGTCCAATGGCAGGTACTTCTTCTCGGCGTTCTTCGAAGACTGATGTCGCTTCTCTGCTGTTGTCGTCTTCTTCCTTTCTGTCACTCTCCATGTTGGATCTTCCTTGCTGACGTTGACCTTTTCCTTTGTTCTGCAGAGTTGGATGAACTGCAGTACTCTCGCTGTAGCACGCCATAGTCTCTTCCATGACGAAAACCTTTCAGGGTCTGGTACGGGATACGTGACGCTCGTTGCTGCTACGACGTCCGTCGACCTTTCTTCACCGGTGGTTTCCTTCTTGAATGTCCTTGGTGCCGGCCAGTGAACCTCATCTCTTCGTAGGAAGTCAGGCCCGGTGAACCATCGGTGATTACAGTCAAAATCTTCTGGTACGTCGCGCGTCGCGTCGTCTGCTGGGTTCTTCGCCGTAGGTACCCATCTCCACTCTTGAGGTTTGGTCAGGTCTTCAATCTCTGCCAAGCGATGAGCCACGAATGTCTTGAATGTTCTCGGGTCCGTCTTGATCCACGAGAGCACGATGCTGGAGTCTGTCCAATAAGTCTTCTTCACCACCTTCAGGTCCATCTCTTCTTCCACGGAGTGCGCTAGTCTGCTTCCCAGGAGTGCCGCCTGCAGCTCGAGTCTCGGAATTGACACTGGCTTCAGAGGTGTGACTCTGACCTTCGCTGCCACCAAGCTGACGTGATAGGTGCCGCTTGGTTCTTCCGTCCTCCAGTAGACTGTAGCTGCGTACGCCGTCTCACTCGCGTCGGTGAATGTGTGCAGCTCCCCCTCGGTGCGATGTGGCGCCAGACACCTCGGTATGTGAAGATCTCGGAGCAGCTTCATCTTCTCCAGGTAAGTTTTCCATGTTTTCTTGTTGTCTTCTGGTCCATCAGGGGCTTCTTCTGCATACTTGCTGTCGATTAGGTGCTGGATTTGTTTGCTATACTCTGCTTTCAACTGAGGATCCTTGTCCATTTTCCTCTCGATGTTGATCAATCGGTTCCGTGCAGAAGTGTAGCTCTCCGGCATCTGCTCCTCTTCATTCTTCCACAGGAGCCCAGCTTCGAATCGACCATCTTCCAGTCTTCTGCAGGTCTTCTCCAGGATGGCGAGTGCTCTTCCCTCTGAGTCGGTGGTGGGTCTTCTGGGCAACACCCCTAGTGCTTCAATGGCGAAGTGTTCCTTGATGGCTTGATGCATCTCTTCGTCAGCCGTGTTGATGTGAAGACACGTATTCAGGAAGTGTACTGGCTTCGTGCCCCCGCTGCTGTCCGACCCGTGTAGCACCCAGCTGAGTCCCGTTCTTGATGCGACTGGTTCCCCTGGTTTGCCTCTTCTTATTTCTCGAGTCACGATCAGCTCCCAGTTATCTTGCCCGATGAGTAGCTGTGGTGACTCCCCTGTATAATAGAGAGAGTCGGCGATCTTCTTCAAGTGTTTACAATCTTCAATCCTCTTCTTGTCTAAGAACTGCGGCGCAAGCTTCAACTCGTCGATGGTTCGGACCCTCTTCAATGTCTTCTTGCTTCCCTGAGCACCTTTCACTATCAGGTCCAATGTCTGAGAGTCCTTCTTCCTCAGTAGCTTGCCTCCCACTGTCTCGATGACCAGTTCTTCCGTGTTTCCTTGAGCGCCGACCTCTTTCGCTATCTTCTCGTCCAGCAGTGACACTGTTGACCCTTCGTCCATGAGGGCCAGTATCTTCTTGGATCCTTTTGACCCGAAGACTTCCACAGGAACTATCTTCAAGTACGCCCTCGTACTGTTGACCGCGTTCACTGATGCGGCGACACTTGTTCCTTCTTCTGGTTCCTTAACTTCTTTCTTATCTTCGGGTTTCCTTTCTTCCGACTCGACGTGCAGCAGATGATGATGCCACCGCTTGCACTCCTTGCACGATGGCTTCCTGCAGCTCTCCTTCCTATGTTTCCCCTGAAGACACTTGAAACAGACGCGACTCTTCTTCACTGTTGCCCACCGATCTTGGACCGACGCGTTCTTGAACTTCTGACACTCGACGAGGAAGTGTTCGCCCTCACACATAGGGCAAGTCTTCTCTTGTTGCTTCGAGTTGAAGTCCCTCTCCTTTTCCTTCGTAGAGTGCGCCGCATATCGGTGAGTCCTCTTGAACCCGCTCTTTTCTTCTATTGTAGCGAAGGCTCCACACTTGTCTGCTTCTATGTTCAGGAACTTGGACACCAATGTCAGGTTGGAGAACTCGCCTTCTTCTGATACTGCAGTGAAGTCGTACCAGCGGAACTTCAGGATCGTTGGCATCTTCTCGATAATTTGTTTCACTATTTCCGGCGAATGTAGATACTGGGGTTTCTTCAATCCTCTGATGGCCGCCACACTGTTGTTGATTTGACTCGCGAAGATGCATATGTCCTTGGGATTCTCTGATATCTTCGGCAACGTCTTGATTTTTTCCAGTTCCGCCAACACTAGTGCGTCCGGCCTCCCGTATCTTCTTCGAAGAGCTTGCATCACTTCCAGTGGAGATGCTTCCGAATATAATAAGCTCTTGATGGCTTCCCTTGCGTTCCCTTTCAATGCTCTTCTTAGCCTTGCCATGTTTTGAACGTCGTTAAACATTGGCGCCGTATCTTCATAGACTACTTTGAAGGCCAGCCACTCGCTGCTGCTGCCGTCGAAGAACGGTAACTCATGGATGTACTTCGGCTGCGACGCTGGTCCTTCCCTTGTGGTAAGAGCTTCTTTCAACACCGACGCTAGCGCTTGAATCTCGATCGTAGCTCCCTTGGTTGCCGAGTTCTCTTCGGCTTTGACTTTCTTCGGGTCCTCGGGGGGGCGTTGACCTCGTAGCTCGGTTTGTTCTGGTACGTCTTCATTTAGTACCGACGTTTCGATCCAGTTCTGGACCTGTGCTGTTCGATCTTCCTGGTCTTCATCAACGGAGTCCTCATCTTCATACTGTGCCAGCTCCAACCTGACGCGCGCTAGCTTGGCCGCAGCCTGCGCTTGCTTCAGCTCCAGACGTGCTAACTCTTCTCTGGCTTCCAGCTCGCGTCTTCTGGCCGAGGTGCTCGTTGTCTTCACTGACCTGATGCGACGACTGACCCCCATCGGCTTAAGAGTGGTTCTTGACCCATACACCTCCTCAGCCGGGGCCTGATCTGGGGTCTTCTCTGTCGTCTCCTTACGTGTGGCTTCTGTTCCCTTCTTGCTCTCTGAAGCCGCTGTGGTGGTGGTCGCAACCGTAGTTCTCGTTGATTCCGTTGCCGTGGTCCCCTCTGTAGTAGTTGTGCCTGAAGAAGTGTTCGTGCCCGACGTAGTCGCTGTACCCGACGTGGTTGCTGTACCCGATGACGCTGACGCAGACGTGACCCCTTCTGTCCCTGAACCTTCTTCAGCCGCGTCCTTAACGGAAGGACGTGACGAGGGACGTGAGGGAGCATCCTTCTGAGACCTGGTGACGGGCATCTTGCAATCTTCTTATCTTCTGTACTCTTCTGGTACTCTTCTGGGTACCTCTTCTGGCACCACCTTCCAACAGGGATCCGGTTCACGAAGGACCAAAAACTTGTGGCGGACGGACCGGGATGACCAACGGTGCTCCGCCGAATGAGGGAGAGGGGAGGAACGGAAAACTTTTCGACGTGCCCCCTTGTGCCCCTTTGTACGCACGTGCCTTGCGTTGCTGGTGACGCACGTACCCACGCACCCCTGAATGCGTAACGTTTGACGACTTCAGAAATAATACTGGGGCTGGGACCACGGGCAACGGAATAAAACACTGCACTAGAGTTCAAATCTTGAAGGCTTCGGTCTTCTTTTTTCTAGTGTTGTTTCCTCTTCGGTGGCTCGGCTGCGACTGACTCAGTGCCGGCGTTCGTTCCGGCTTTTATACCGGCCGTTGTTACCTTATAGAGGCCCTCGTATTTTGAGCCTGTTTTTCCTTACATTTTCGCTAAGACCGAAACTTTCGTAGCCTTTATTTTCATTAAATTTCAACCTTACAGCTATGTATTATACATCATTAGAATCCTTTCTATCTCTACTTTAACCTACTCTAATTGTTTTATACATACATTATCATACAAAAAATTTCCTAGAACAAAAACAGTCAAAGTTACATAAGAACAAAATTTTCACTTTACAAAAATCGCAATAACTTGAAAACTACTGGACCGATCTTCATGAAACAACTTGTAAACCTATTTTTACAATGAAATACAACCCTTTTTAACACTTTAATTAACGTACATGCATAAACAAAAAAGTGAGTTTTCAAGTTACGTAATTATCTAAGAAATTTTAAATTTTTCCCAATTTTCATAAAAGAAACTTATCTAACTAGAATCTAATATGACTAACTAAGATAATCTAATAAGAATTATAAATGTACAATAAACATAAACATAATTAATTCCAATTAGAAAATCACCTTACAAAATTCCTTACAAACTACACTGTACAACGGCAAAAGTCCTCCCACTACTTGCACCCTTTGTCCCTGCGTGGGTCTCGCCGCCGACACACACAATTTCACTTTCACAACACTGTCACTATGGAGGCGCTTCTTCCACTACTTGCACCTCGCGTCCCTACGTGGGTCTCGTCGCCGACAATCGTGATCACTCTTTTCAAGTAAAATGAAACCGACCGAAGACGTGTTTAGGAAAATTATTCGAGTTTAAACATGACATCTTAGCGGTCAAGAAAGCTAACTTTTATCAATTGAATGGACCCACAATTTACAAATAAAACTGTTTTAAAATTAAATACCCTATAATAAATTGATTGACACAAAAATTAAATTTATGTCATGGGTACAATCAGCAAAGAAAGTTTGTTGACGCTTTATTTGAATTTAATTTTCATCGAAATATGAATCGTTTTTTTTAGTTATATCTACGATATTTAAAAATTAGCTATTTCCAAGTCAAACAAATGATATACGTAATACATATTTTTAAAACTGCCTCATTTGGTTACTTTTCGCTAGCTTAGATTTTTGTTACCTATTTCCACGTAAACTTTTTGTGGGTAAAGTTTTGTAAGAATCGTTTGAAAAAGCTTTCAGAAGGTCTGTGGAGAAAAAAACCGCTTCAAAATTGAATTAGAATTTTACCTGAGCGCCTTGCTGGCCGGCTGCTCGACGATCTCCACGTAGGGCTGGTCGCGGCGCGCCATGCTCTCGTCTACGGCGCCTGCGCCTGCGCCCACGCCGAACGACGGGTCCGCCAATGTGATCGCCTCAACTGCACATAAAGAGTACACTGATTACTGTTAGCGAACTACATCCGACTGTTAAGCAAGGTTTCCCTCTCTCACTTCTAATTAATTCTCACATTTAGTATTTCGTTCCTGTATTCCCTCCCAAATTCAGGTCATCTGGTTGCGTTAAGTATAAAAATGGGGCTATTTTGATCCACAGCTTTCAAGGCATGCCAGCCGTGGGCCACGCCAAATTATAATCCTCAATCAATCAATTTAGCAATTAAATAGGACCAAGAGATGTACACTCAGTACCTACCTATAGCTTAGTTAAAAGGAAAAGCCTCATTCATAATAATAACTCTTAAAAACCCTTTAGATATAAAGGTGAAGGAAACGTGTATAAAAACATCAGTCATTATCAATTTTTCATCATTCTACACAGATTTCTGCAGACAGT
The DNA here is from genome assembly GCA_950005045.1 of Agrotis exclamationis. Lineage (NCBI taxonomy): Eukaryota > Metazoa > Arthropoda > Insecta > Lepidoptera > Noctuidae > Agrotis > Agrotis exclamationis. The sequence goes on along the minus strand of OX465422.1, from coordinate 1,307,588 downwards.
TGCAATTTATGGTTTTCCTTAATCGCGTGGTTCGGCGCCAACGACCAAAGCTATTTGCTAATGTGTTCACAGCATTATATTAAGTGTGTAATTAGTCACGCAAAACATGCATGTCACAGTGTCTATTAATAAAGATATTTTTTATCATTTTTTGTCAAAAGCACGTGTTTTATCAATTGTTTCATAAACTACACACATCAAAAGTGTCTAGGGATCAACATATATTTTTGCAATAACTTTTCTCCTAATTGATATTAATTAAAATTTTCTTTAAGGATTCATCAAATAAAGTGTTTTCGTTTGTCACAGTAACGATAAACCAAGTCACCTTTGCATTAATAAAGAAATTTGCCATTTTCCTAATAAAGGGATTTTTGACATTTGAACCACTAACACAAAAGTTCGAAAAAAAGACTGAAATAACAGTTTTCTTTAAAATTTTATTGGGTAACTTAAACAATTAATAATCCGTGTTTCTACCGCGAACACTAACAACACAAGAACATCGGTTTGGCTTACTCAAAATGAGTTCATCCAAATCACGCTGTGGAATGGCCGCCCATGTTCGTTGCAACAACAAAAAAAGGTCTTCTTGCGACTGGATACCCTCCATATTCGGCAGAGCTCTTCTCTGTAGCATATCCCATGCATGCTCAATCGGATTCAAGTCTGGCGACTGAGCAGGCCAGGGCAGGACATTGATGTTAGCTGCGGCGAGAGTCTGTCTTACAACTCTTACGGTGTGCGGTCGTGCATTATCATGCATTAACTGAAATAAGGGACCGATTTGCACTTGTAGAGGAACGATGACGTCTGATACAATCGTCTCAGCATAAATTTGAGCGTTGAGGTTGCCTCTGATCCAAATCAACTCAGTTCTTCCGCCGATCCAAATACCCGCCCATACCATGATGGTTCCACCACTATAAGGATGGACTTCCTGGCAGGATTTTAATCGCTGTTGGCGTCCAGGGGTTCTCCAGTGTCGTATACGTCTTGTATCCGGTCTCATACCGAAACGAGGCTCATCAGAAAAGCACACGAAACGCCATTGTTCTTCTGCCCAATTTCTGTGTTCAAGAGCCCATTGATATCGGATCCTACGATTGTGCATTGCTATAGGTGGTACCCGTAGCGGTCTTCGGGAATGAAGGTTCACTTCATGCAAGCGGTTTCTGACTGTTTGGTCGCTAATTAAGTTCCCTGAAGAGTGATGAAGCCTCACGGCTAACATCATGGCGGTTATTGTTGGAGCTCTTCGAGTTAAGATTTGAATGTATCGGTCTTGTCTCCGTGTGGTGCAGCGATACCGTCCTCCATGGCGCTCAGCCACGGTACCAGTGCTTCGGTAACGTGTCCAAAGTCGACTGATAACACTCTGACTTGTATTCAGAGCTAAAGCCACAGTACGTTGCCGGGAACCAGCTTCTATCATTCCCACGGCTCTAAGCATTTCTTCCCTGCTTAAATGACGTCGCCGCTCCATAATAACGTTGGTTTTAATCAGTAGTAGGGAAACAGTAGCACTAATAATGTCTTCAATGCGTTGTATGTTTTTATAGGGAAAATATTGACAGCTGATTTTCATCTTTTACTCGAATTTGATTCACAGTTCCTGATTCAAATTATGAAATGCACCAAAAAGGATCCATATAAATTTATAAAATCATAAATTTATTACAAAGCCACATCTCAATCTCAAGAAATCCGCATAAAAATGCTTGATCCCTAGACACTTTTGATGTGTGTATTACGACCCAGAATAGAGGCCTTTTTTTAGCTTGGTAAAATCATCAAATGAGTCCTCCCGCCCAGGGCAGGGCGGGAGGGACTGTCAGACTTGTACTGACTAGAGGCCTTAGCACAAGATTTCCGTATTTTATTAACACCGAAGTAATATGAAGTATCTGAGGCGTATATAGTAGAAAATGAAAAAGCGCCTCTAATGTATGAAAGAGGAACTATTTTTTTCCCTACAAAGTTCCCGTTTACTTAACGTCATAAAAACGTGTAGTTTTGCTGGGCTTCTGTCCATAAACCAATTGATTTTAAAATTACATGACAAAGCAGATTACAGGGAGAAAACCGCAAACAAAAATATAGCAATATGAGTAACAATAAGTAAAGACGATTATAAAAACAAAACATTTACTTTGAAGGTCGCGTGTGTCCGAGTGAGACGGAACCACTTAGCATATCAAATTATTAATTATAATATATAATTTATCGCAGAGTGGTTGAATTACAATAAACTAGTTTTTTAGAGAAGTTACGGATAGTGGACTACTTTAGCTCCGTTGAATAATTAATTGTATTGAGTTCGATTTGATTTGATACTACATTTGCTCTGCCATATGATGTGATCTCTTGCGAAGGTTAATGAACTAGAATAGCATAAACTCATCATTTGAATGTTAATAAGATGTTATGCAATAATATTTGGCTTTAATTTGGAAAGTTTGCGGATGTACAGGCGGACTTTTTAAAGGACATGCTTCGCAAGCGCCGCACAGTGTTTCGTCTAGTACAAGCTAGCGAGACAAAATTATTTTTTTATTTATTTTAATTGTTTACGTATATTTAAGGTGTCTTACGCCGTTTTGTGTTCTCTAAGTCCAAAGGTAAGATGCAAGATGGAAGTAGTCACCAAATATTCTACTTTTGTTTACTGATATCCTTGATTGTTATAATTCGCTCCGTCTGCCTACTTATTATGCATGCAAGGCACTATATATACATGTAGTAGGTATATAGGTATATATATACTACATGTATATATACTTACTATATATAAATATATATAGACAAAAATGTCTCGCGGTATTTAAAAATTATAAAAAACTTTTTCAAAAAAAAATGTAACCGCCTTCAAAAACAACCACAAAAAAGGGTAAAATAACCTACAAAATAACTTTTCTTTCAGAAGTCGGTGCCTTTGTTTTTTTTTTCATTTCATTGTTTTTTGCCACCGACTTCTGAAAGAAAAGTTATTTTGTAGGTTATTTTACCCTTTTTTGTGGTTGTTTTTGAAGGCGGTTACATTTTTTTTTGAAAAAGTTTTTTATTTTACTCTTTTTAGTTTAAATATTCAACTCAAATTCTTGTCAAATAAATCATTCTCTCTCAAGTGCACAATAAGCTAATAAAATTCCCTATCTCAAAAACTACTGAACCGATTTTGATGAAACTTGCAGTATTCCGTAAGTTGAACAATACTTAGTACAACAAAAAAAAGAATTACTTAAATCGGACTTGTAATTCCAGAGATATGCGAACACAAACTAAATCAGTCGATGCCTATTCCAAGCCGTTGAGGAGTTGTACCTTCCATCATCAGCTCATCCACCTGAGATGATGATTATCAGATGCAAATACTTGAACAGCTTTAGAAAATATATGAAAATGGTACTATGTGCCTATAAAATTTGAAGGTTGCCCTCGATTTCCCTGGGATTCCATCATCAGATCCTGACCTGATGATCATGGGACCAATTGGAAAGTATACCCTTTCAAACAAAAGAAAAATTTTCCAAATCGGTCCAGGCGTCTTCGAGAAATCGGGGAACATACATATAAAAAAAAAAAAAAAAAAAAAAGATTCCGACGAATTGAGAACCTCCTCCTTTTTTTGAAGTCGGTTAAAAATCATAAATAAGTGTAAAATAGGTTTTTATTTATACATTTAACAAATTATCCATACATATAAAATAACTCTTGAAACAAATCGTACAAAATTAGAATTATCCGTAAAGTTACTATATTGTTATATATAAAATTTAAAACTAATAAATTGTTAAAATTACAATAAAATAGGTAAACATATTAACAATAAAAGAAAAATCTACCAAGCCGAATCTAATACTCTTCATCAGAAGATTCCTCATCACCACTCTCCAATTCGCTAGAATCTTCCGATAATGAATAATCCCCTTCACTAAATTCGCGAACTGATGTTGATTGGGATGGTAATGAAGGTGGGACAATCAACTTCAGAACTTCTGGTGGTAATGTAGTGAATTTTTTTCGCGATAATTCTCTGAATGTATTTATTACAGGATCGGACGTAATTAAAAGCATTCTCAGAAGATCCGTATTCGTGGCACAGCGTGATCGTTTTCTGGGGTCGCCCTACAGAACGAACTGCCGATGATGTTGAAGGGCACGCCTTATTTACACACACTAACATTTCGATTCCGCATCCTTCTAACAATTTTTTTGTGTTTGATGAGAAATTCATCCTTAGTACACTATTAGAAGATGTCCATTTTTCGTTTAATTTTGATGATAGGCTCGAAATTTTCTTTTTGAATTTCCTCAGTGAATCTTCAGCTAAGCATCTAGTAGATTATGCTGTACACATAAATGATCAAAAATGCGACTTGCTCTTTCAGTTTTATTATGTTTTAACCATTTTTCGAAAAACTCCAATTTTTTCATAGCTACGGCTCGTTCTGAAAGAAAGTGAATTACTTTATCTACGGGCGGTTTCGGGAGCCAAAAAATAAAGTAACCTACACCTGAATGTTTTAGTTATAACATACAGAAAAATCTAGCCGGATACATCGGGATACAAAAAGTTGCAACCCTTTAAAGTTTGAAGTTAAGAAAAAATATGTGGGATTATTTCAACATACTTATAAACTCTAATTACGGCAAAAAAGTACATGTATGCTTTTAAAATCAAGTCAAAATAATAAGTACATACCTTTAATAGTAGAATCCATCACAAGAAAATCGTTTCACTTTAATATCAATTATTTGAGATGGTGTCAAAAGTGTGCTAAAAATGCAACTTATTTACAAATGAAAATTGCGCTTCCTTTATAATTTACATTAACCCCTCCACAAAATTACTTGTTGAAGTGACACACAAATGATTTCTTAGAATTCCTTACCTGGGAAGAGTTGTTTACAAGTTGTTATCACGAATTCCTGGAAATGACGTCATGAATATTGTCCCGCTAGCTTGTACTAGACGAATCACTGTGCGCCGCCTTGCGCTGCAGAATCCACCAGCTAAGAGCGCATTCTTGTTATTATTTGTAGAAACATACTCGTACTTTTATAGAAGCCAAAAAGCTTGGCTTGCCGTGTAACTTATAATCTACTCTTCACTTTGTTTCTGAACAGTTTTCTTGCTTTATGGATTAATTTAGCTTACCAGGTATGGGTTATAGTTACACCAACACTGATTTTAGTGATATTTGCATTGGAGAAACTTATACTTTACCAAGCATTCATAAAAAATTGGAATATTTAAGCTTAAATACTATGAAAGAGAAGTCAGTTCTATGTTTGGTATTAAAATTAATTATTTTTAGAAATGAAGAAAATGTGGACAGTAGCAAAGATAATATAATACTAGCGTAGTAGGGAAATAATTCTGGTATTAGCATATTATATTTTTACGAATGTTTGTAATGTTTCCAAGACCTGATATAGTTTAAATTGAATAAAAAATAAATATTATAACACAATCATATTAATAAATGTAAATCCGCAAATTATCACCCGATTTCACAACTTATTTGCAATATTTAAGATTGTATAAAAATGGTACTCACAAACATCACTAATATTCAACTGTTCGTCATTGTGGGGACCGCCTATACAGATGCCTTCTGTGAAAAAGAGAAAAAAGCAAATATAAAATAACTGATGTACCACATTAAACCAATTAAATAGTTACTAACTACAATTAAATTTCAAGTTATACATAGTGACAACATGAATCAAGTAGAAGAGAAATTGCAAAAGATCTGTTATATTATACATTGAAACCAATACAAAAAAAACTACTAAGCGAACCACAGATACCACAACAATAAAAACGTATTTACTAATGAAATGTACACTTTACAAGACGTGCCACATTAATACACAAACAGAAGGTTATTTTATTATACAAAGACAATTATTATGGTAATTATTTAATACAATTATGAAAACAGTTACTAAAAAAATGAAGGAAACGAACAACAACAACATAAAAAATCTTAAAAATAAGATGTACGGTACGAATGATCACATAACAATCAGGTAGATTTTAGTAATATTCATTTTTTGTCTTATTTCGAAAAATTCCAAAGAATGTAAACACCTCAAATAAAAAATCAACAGGAAAGCGGATAAAAAAAGATTGATTGACAGATGATAACCCTGTTCATGGTGTACTTTAAAAAAACATATTGTAAGATCATAGTAACAGTATTTTTACTAATAGATAATAATTAAGCCATACAAAGATCAAAGTCTGCAGGCATCTTAAAACTTAAACAATTCCAAGAGCATGCTGACTATTTCTAAAAAGGCAGATCGCGATACATTGCATGAAACCATAACGAAAAGCCTGAGCAATGGTATTCGTCAATCTGATGCCTGTATATCAAACTCTTTTGTTGACTGTACCGACGCGACGTAAATGCATTTACGGTCAGTTCACAACGAGACGCGACGATTTTCAGTCATTATTAAAACGCAGCGTGGCGCCGCCGCCCGCGCTGCGTTGCGAGTAGTGATCAGTTGATCAGTAGTGTAGTGTATCTTTTCGTGTAGTCAATTTGTATAGAGTTAGATTTTAAGTAGCTATATTGAAATGTGCGCGCAGCGTAGCGTCGCGGTGTGACTTGACCATTATTGAGAAGACGTTAGAACATTTTATGATTCATCATCACGTGTTAACAAGTTTGTAATTAATTTAAAAAAACATCGTTTACAGATACTAAGACTCATAATAAATCTAAAGTCTAACATTCAAATACAAAGCATTGCGTGCAAGTGCGTAGTACAGTCGCATGCTAAACATGTTTCATTCATCATCATCATATACGGCCAGACATCACCCACTGCTAGTTACACGTCCCTCTTTCCTTGTTTACTTAGCTTAGTTTTTCTGTAAGCTATTATTTTGTTACGAACTATGTCTGTCTTGTCTAGAGATGGGTATGCCCAGCACATATTGGGCGCATTGAATGAACGCTCGATAAATGCCTGTAAGCACCGTTTTGCCTAGGTTTTTTGCCCAATTAAGATTCTGCAAATTTTTGTTATTAGACAAAATTATTAGCTTATATGGGCATAAACTCATTTATCCCTACGCCCATTTATGCCCAATTTGCCAAGTTTATGCAATTTTTTTCATATGTTTGTTTGTGTCGTCGGCCCATTTGTAGTTTTGTCTCATAGTTGCAATCGTTATTCTACTACCAATTTTGAATTTAAGTCAATAATAGTAAGGGAAATGAAAGAAAAGCAAATGATATGGCGTCTGACAGTGGGAAATGGAAGAAGAAAAAGTGTTGTGATAAAGGCAGGAATATGATGGTGATGATTATGAAATATCAGTGCTAGCGACTGTACACATAAAATATTATAATAGTAGTAGCAAATCCATCAGTGAATAGCAATAAAATGTGCTAAGTGCGCAGAAAATATATGTAATTACAGTCTTAAATATAATTGAGGTAAATAACTACCGTGTGCAAACAAATAAAATAAGTGGGTAAAACTGAGCGGGCGTGTACCACCACCTCCAGCTGTACTAGCGATACGCCCAACTTTGTTCTGGTGCAAAAAGGTTTGTTTTACTAACTACAGCGCCACCTATCGAGTTCAAAACTATCAACAAGTTACAGCTCTGACATCTTTCAGCGAACACATTGATTCATTATTCTAACTCCTACAAAATTTGTGTTCTTTATGGCAAAAATAAATAGAAAAGAAATGACTAGTCACTAGACAAATAATAGTTTCCGCAGACACTGTCAAAAACAAAGATATGGGCCATAAAATAAATCTTCAAATGTCGAGAAAATTCGACGAGAAATTTTAGAGACAACACGTTCCTTCTAATCTTTCGACATACGACGACGTCACATGGGCTATAACAGAAACAACAATAAATATAACAGTCAACTGTGCACTGTATCTATGTAATATGAAATGAATACATAACGGCGACATAGACAATACGGTTACCAGAAGTTCCACTTCGACAAAATCAAGACCTTAGAAGAGGACACAGCACAAGATTGAAAGGCAACAATCATAGAAATATAACATGACTTACAAGAAAAATAATTTTTCACTTTCACAGTGACGATGTGTGGGTGTTATGAACCTTTGAAAATGATGCACGAGAGAAATATACCGTTTTAGATGCCAGATTCGAAACCCAACCACTTGATTTTTTTCAGAGCTTTTTATGTTGCTAGAACACTTATTATTGACTTTAAAACATCATTATAGCTGATATTATGTAACCTAACACAATTTACGCAACCTTAGTTTTTCCTCACCGGAAAACTCTTAAAGGGTCACTGAACTGACTGTATGAACAGATTAGATTATGGGAAGAATTCTAAAATCATGTATGTAAAACATCGAAAAGTGGGCAAAACCTTTTATTCCCGATTTCATAGTAGATTTTAAAAAAGAGACTGGTTCAAGCTTCAAGAACATCATTTTCTATTCGCGTGTGATTCTTCTGGCCTTTTTACAGTTTAGCAAATTACCTGCCCACGCGCCTCGTCATCAGACGCAGTCTAGGCGCTGACGCGTGAGCTTGCGCATATCTCCCGCTAATATCATTAGCATATTTTTAGTAGCCACCTCATTAATTTGACGCGCGTTGTCGAGTGATTTTCAGCACAGGTGAATTTATAGAACAAGCTTTTTGCCGTAGCTTTGCTCGCCTGGTAGTAGTAAATTAACCCACAGCAATGCAACGAGATGTAAAAACTTTATATCCTAGCTCTGCTCATGAAATTATGAGTCTAAGGCGTGAAAAGTTGACAGACAGACCTGCTTTCACAAACTTATACACTGGGTGTCCCTCGAAATATGGATGGGAGATGTCATTTACAATCTTTTTACCCCAATTTTATAGAATTATGTAATTTAAAATGTTAGTTTTGCCGACTAGTATTTTAAGTATTCCATAATCTAATAGTTAATTAACGAGTTTCCGATAATAATTACATTTCTCATCATCATCAAATTGTACTTGATAAGTATTATTGAGGAAACATGAATTTGAACAGGTCTTATCTGCAGTTAGTGGCTAATGGAGTCGGGAGTAAAGATGCAGATTATTTAAATACTGAGATTCACTCACAGAGATAATGCCTTTCAGTTCTTTTAATTATGTCTTGCATGTTTCACTTGCACTGTTTCAAAAACACAGTGAGCTGTCTTTTTTTCCTGCGGCTTGTGAGAGAATTACCCAATTGGCAATTTGGCAGCATCAATAAATTGTTGAATTATAATGCTTATATAAAAAAAAACTTTTTGAAAAAAAAAAAAAAAGATTCCGACGAATTGAGAACCTCCTCCTTTTTTTGAAGTCGGTTAAAAAGGGAACCGACTTCAAAACCAAACACAAAAAAACTGTAAAATAACTTTTCTTTCGGAAGTCGGTGGCTTTGTTTATTATTTCATTGACTATGGCCACCGACTACTGAAAGAAAAGTTATTTTACTGTTTTTTTGTGTTTGGTTTTGAAGTCTGTTGCCTTTTTATCAAAAAGTTTTTTTATTTTTCCCTTTTTAGTTAGTTTAGATATTCAACAAAAATCTTCATATAATCGGCGTCTTTGAAATCTACAATCTTAGTAAGCAACAAAAACGGATCTTTGCGGGCAACTTCACGAGATATTCATTAGTGTTATATACTAAAACCTTATCCAGAATGTAATGAACCCTTCCTGAAAACTGCATCAAAATCCGTTCAGCCAATCGCGAGATAATCGCGGACAAACATACATACAGGTCGAACTGAGAACCTACTTTTCTTTTGAAGTCGGTTAAAATAATGAAAATTTTTACACTTTTGTAGACTACTCTTACTTGACAGACTATAAGAAAATGCTAAAAAGAGATGAGACGTGACGTCAGAAGCAAGTAAAAACTGTACTTGCTTGTGACGTATTGGCAGTTTTTAAAAGCGTCGTATCTGCGTCAATTTTAGGTTACATAAGAAAAGAATAAATACCTACGTGGCAAATATTTTTTTGATAATTTAACTGACGGATTACTTAATTAAATTATGTTTTTTTCAGCCAAATACATGGGTATTTGGCTGAAAAAAACCCACCGCTGCACCGGTAATGGTACCGGTGCAGCGGTGGGTTTACCATCATAAATTAACAAGTTCACCATTGGGTATTATTATTGAGAATTATTTAGCGATGCCAAAGTTTTCCTTATTTCCATATGGGTTTTCATACATTATCATAATATTTCAAACGTTATCTAGCCATACAGGAAGAAGCCATACTTTCAATCTGACTAGTCTTTTTTTTTTATATCCTATCTCTGGATGCAGCTGAAAACCAGCATTTTGCATGACACGACTGCCAGCATTTTGCATGACACGACTGCGTTATCTTACTCCCACAGTCCAGTAAGTACTGGGTAATACAATTACTTGGCAAAACAAGCTTTCTTAATAAATTTCAGGCCACAGACTACCTTTAACGACTGTCAAAGATCTACAAATGACTGTACAGTGGTCGACAAATAAAACAAATCGATATAATTCCATAAGTCCAGAGTCAAGTCTTTGTATGGGGTTGGAAGCTCTCAAAATCTCTGAATTTACATTGACGACTTCAGCTAATTCCATTCAACGGACAGCCGCCATTTTCCAAGCAAATTAAATAAACAAACAAACAGAATCTACTTGGCCTTTAAATTAAAAACTGTAGTTTGTATGTAAAATTAACTCTTGTAAGATAAATTTGGCCAGTATATCAGCACAAAAACTACGGCACGTGTAGACCAAAGGTTAAGAACCTGTTGTGTGTATGTATTTGACATATAAATAAACAAGTGCATAAGTAAATAATATGTCTGTCTGTTTCGAGAGCTTTTTATTTTAGGAGGTTATAGCTCGTATCGCAGTTACTATGATAGTTATCTTGTAAACTTGGAATAGATTAGCCGAGAGTGCAATTGAGTTCACAACAGTGCTAAGCCGTGCTCAGATGTATTGCGAGTCGCGTCTCAAGACTTTCAGAACACTCAGCAACATCATATTACGAGAAACTTATTTAATAGACTCAAAAATCTAAACATGAGTCACAGTTGAAGCACATGTGAACAAATAATAAGGAACAAATTAAATTGACGGTACTAATTAATTAGTATGCGTCGCGTAGGTACAGGCAAGTACTCTGCTTTGAACATGATCAACATAAGTATTAGCTTACGCACCGTCACAGCAAAAATTAAAACTGTAGAAACTATGATGACGATACGGAAGGAAAACCCAAAGAAATCGGAACTAGTGCGAAATATGAGGGAAATACAAATTAAAAAATAAATATTGGACTAGGATTAGGTACCTATTATGCACAGGATAAAAGCAAAAAGCGAATTGATGATGATATTATTATGTAAGTATAGTAGTTATTTTATTTAATATCAAAAGGTGTCAAACTTCGGAACCGAATACATTATGCAGATATCTGGTACATACAACAAGTTACAGTTTAGAACTTTAGAACAAAGTATTAAATCCATTTTATCAGTACAAAACATGTTCACGAATGCTTTGTTACACCATGTCCGAAAGTTTTTGACACTGATAAAACTAATAAGTCAATGTTTCAAATCACATAACAGTTAGATATAGTCCCCGCCAGATAAGTCTAGAATAAAATTCTTTGACCCCCGTGTACCAATGTATTCCTTTATTAAAAACGATACGAAAAAATTCAAAGAAGGAATGAAATGAAAGAATGTAGTGATACGATTAAAACAAACGTATCGTGGTAAGGGGCGATCTTGACCTTATATTTTATTTTGAAATTCGAACGATGGTTTTATGAAATTGGAACGAAACATTATTAGGATCAATGACTTTTATTCCAGACTTATCTCGCGGGGACTATAGTCGTAGTACAGTCCATAGCTATTTATTACAGAGTCAACAAGCAAAATACTTCACGGAGGATATTAAAGAAAAAAAGAAGCTATGTTAAAAAAGGGGAAAACTTAAAAAAAAACACACAAAAATGATTTACAGATGTTAAAAACCCAATAGTCTTTAGTAATTGATAAAATACTATAATTATGTAGGTCCATTTAGTCACTTGAATCAGATAAAATAGCAGCTGTCGCCGCACCTTGTCTATCAAAACAAACTGATTGACAAGTCTGATTGAAAAGTTCAACTATCAATCGAAGAGATGATTCACATCGCGTTTGGTATCTAAAAGATACTACCATCGACACAGTGCGAGAAAATAACGGATGTTTAAGTTTTAAATTAATAATAATTTGATAGGCACTACAGAAAAAGTGCAAAGGTTCACTAATTAAACTTAGAAGCATAGGAAAATGAATCCTATAAACACCAAGTCTTGATGTGAGGATCATTGAAAATATTATACTGTTCAAGCATCTTTGCTTAGTTCAAGCACGCGTAGCATGGCGATTCTATCTCTATTCTACCAAGAAAAGACAAAGTTATTTTATCGTTATTTGTACACAAATCGACTGTTTTTTTGCACAAGTATGACACGGTTGGTACACCATTGAAGAATAATAACATTTCTTTTCTATATTTTAAACATTTCCATGCTTAAAACGGTAAAAAAATTTCTACGTTCTGTCATTTTGTCTTTTCTTCCGTAGACAAAACCCGTTTCTTCGGCGCCATGCTACGCGTGCGGCTCGCAATTAGTTCGAGTTTCCTCCAATAGAGGGAGAAACCGATCCAAGATTCAGCCAATCACAGGAGACACGAGAAACGCTTTATGGATTTCAATTCAACCCCTGGGTCAATTATTCCTGCACTCTTGATTTCGCTTACCTACGATTTGGTGGTAACAAGGCGCACCTTCTTCCAATCTAAACTGCTATATCTAGCATTAATTCAGACCCTTATATGCGCCACTTTATGTTACTCTCAACATCATCATAATTTATATCATTCACGATTTTATCAGTTGGGCAGTCAATTCAAAACTTAGCAAAATATCTGTGACTGGCTTACGGGATGTGGTCATTTTCCTCATATACGTAACGAGGATAAATTGTAGTAACTACGAACTTGTCGAGGTCGAAATTAACCTTATTCTAATAAGGTTAATTTATGATGAAAACGAAAATACATAATTAAGAGTTGGGATAGCCCATACGTTTTTTATACCAATCAACTAAAGCCAACTTTGGTTAAAATGATCCGATATGGCATATAACGGATCATTTTAACTAAAAGTTGGTTTTTAAAAGTATTCTTAAAATGTCTATACAACATGGAAACAAGTCTCCTTTCTGCCAAAGGGCGTGTGGCCCCACACGTGTTAATTGAGGCAAATGATTTAGCTAAATTGGCTGAGTTCGATCAGCGCTTATGCACTAAGTTAAACATTTGCAGGAACAGTTATAACAACGTGTAGGAGCATCGGGCTACTAATTGTCATCCTTGGTTTCAAAATAATCTTGTCCTAGGGCCTTCATTCGTTCGTTTTTTAGGGTCGCAAATAAATGGGATAAGTGCAGAAAGATTGTTGGTACATAAGTCGGATCTGAATGCCACTCTAAAGTATTTTATAATACAAGCAAACCGGATAATATTATGACAACAGATCACGGCATTTGATTAGTATAATTATTATGTAGATCGGCCACTAATGACGTAACATACAATCCAGTAAAAAAATCGATAGACACGTTTCTCATATGTTTCTTTTTTTATCAAACCTCCATATTATTATCACACACTAAGAGTCCTAATATGGATCTTAAAATATCATAGAATCCTGTGAAATACGGGAAGACAGCGAAATCTGAATATTTAAGGCCTCTGTTTTAATCTCAGTTTTACAATTTATTAAAAGACAGTCAGATAGCGCAGTAATTATACCTTTTAAATAATATCTTTTAATCCTATTACATTTGTGCAAAAACTGATTTCACCGTGCTCATATCTTTATCATAAATTGAGTCATCAAGACTAGGCACTAGCTACCAGAAATTTTTAGCAGTCATTATTAATTTTTAAAACACTTTTACTTGAGAACTCTGTATTATGCAAGGTTTACCTAATATGAATGATCAGAAACATCGGCTAGCAGTTTAAAAATCAGCATCGAGAAATATCATTATCCTGCCTTTAACCCTGCACACGCAATACTGTACTGTACATGTCGACGAAGTATGTTGTTTTCTTTCATACTTCTCTATTGCTCGTCATCTACAAATTGAGCCCATCGACACGCAAAGATTAGAAGAATTTTCAGCCAAGAATAATTTCAATTCATTAGGCTCGTCAGCATTTTTAAGTCAATTGATGTTTGCTTGCACCATGCTTTAGAAAGCTATGTGGAACATAGATGTATCTTACTCCAGAAATGACTCCCACAGAATCAGAAATACCGACGATCCAGCTCAGATCTTGGAGAATCAATCCAAGTGTCAAAAGAACGATAGATTACTACATTGTCGTTCATTTATCATGTGCAGACGCCATTTGTCGAGTATTAGTGATTCATCAACATCTGATTTACACCAACGATAATAATCTACGAGACTAACTGGTTGATCCATTGAGATCTTGCATGGAGTGGGTACAAGATAGCGTTATTTTAAAGAACTTAGTATGACATGCTAAATGAAGAGCAAAGAGAAACATAGTAATACAAAATGTATAGAGCTCTAGCAGTGTGAATACCTAAGACACTAAGAAATTATCTAAATTGCCCTATGCATCTAAATTAGCGCAGTAGATACGGACAACAAAGTCGCAAAAATGACTTAATTAAAGATGGACAAGACTTGCATATACAATTGAAGATGGAAGCAAGCAAGAAATATCTGCATCTAGTCGTATTAAAGAAGAACAGAGTATAAATAAAAAACATGAGGTTCAAGCTACAAATTATTACATTTAGAGTTTAGACCTATGATGATATAGAGGAAGAGGAAGGCCAAAGAAAAGATGGATGGATTGTCTAAGGAATAATACGAATGAAAAAAGAATTAATGATGCTGTGACGTCTGATAGGGGAGAATGGAAGAAGAAAACGTGTTGCGCCCCCATTTAAAATGGGATAAGGGCAGGAAGATGAGACCTATGATGATATTACAAATGAAATCAATGTCAAGACTGTAAAACTGTCATTTATTACAAATCACGAAGAATCTGTCAATAACATTTATGATTCAATCAAATGATGGAAGACGACACTGTCTAGGTATTTTATGGTCGATTCAATTACTTGCAAGTCTCGGACATGGCAATCTGTCGCAATTTATGTGCGCTTGACCTTTACACTGAGCATATCATTGTATTTGTACAATGTAGACATAACTCCTGGTGATAATTATGGCTTCATTTGTAAACAATAAACGACGTAAATAGATGTAACAGTTATTAAATTATTATTTCACTGCATCTGCTGGTAAACGAACTTAATAACGTCAGAAGTTCGATTGACAATGAAGATTTCTTCATCAACATCTACCTAGGCTTTTCCTAAAGGTCGGCATCCAGTAAAATACATGGAGCGACTGCTTATCGGACCTCCACAACCCAGTTACTGGGCAATTCGATACCCCATGGTAGGATTTCATAGAATCATTTTTATACCTCCGATATTCTGATTGGAAGTTGTATTTCATTGCTGAAACTTTTCATTCACACATTGCTTTATTATTTTACCGTAGGAGTCAAGAGTCCTTTGACCTCAAACGACTTTAACAACTGGCGTAGAATGCTAAACATTTCAGATTCACAGATTACAATCCTAGTACCGACAAGATAAGCAGATTAGAATAATCTGAAATGTAAGCAGTGAATGAGAAATCACAGAATAAAGAGTGCTATAGATGCGTCAACGAGTAAAAGTCCAGGGAAATAAGACGCCTACGATCGTCTAGTGACGTCAGCAAGCATGGAGCTACAGACAGCCGTCTGTATAATGACGTCAAAGGCGCTTATTAAAGATCCCGGTCCTTATTGATTCGAGATTATGGAGATCGGAATGTCTGTAATTACATTAAACTACGGCAGACTGTAATGGTTTCGTTTATGGAAGCTAAAACTTAATTGTTTTTGTTTTTAATTGAAGCTTGTTGTTGATTATGAACTTATTACATATTTAGAAAGAGGAACGGCAGAATATTATATTTGAAATATCTTTAAATATTCATTTCAAGGACATCTTTGTGGGCAGGTAACAGTGACGTCTAAAAAAGTCTTAATGTGGTACAGGAGCCTACCATGATGTCTTAAAGCGAGAGTAATTCCACTGTGGGGAAAAGAGACGGAGCTATACAAGTCGTCTAGCACCATCTCGCTCCCACAGTAGACGCCATCGTAGGCCACCGGAACTTTGAACCATAGATCAGTAAACAGTTAGAAGTGACAAAAGAACATAAAAAAAACTAACTAACACCTACTAACGACAAGGTAAACACTTGTTTACTTCGCAACGTACGGTTTAACGACTGATTAAATCGTTTTATCGCTTTTCTGTTAACAGTAATACTTCCTCAATGGCCGTGGCTTTGAGATTATACAACAGCGATAGTAGATTATAATACATAATACTTAGCCAGGCGGGGGGAGGGGCGCGCCTTAAATCATGTATAGGCAGTCTTCAATGTTGGCAAGTCAATCAAAATACTTGTAGCGAAGTCAAAAATTACACTTACAAACATTGTTTTAAATTAAAGGCGCTCCCTCAACGGGGGCATTCGCGTGTAATGTAACATTAAAGATTCGACTTTGAGCATTACATTACAATACTACCTCCCAGACTTACGAGCATTCGCGTGTAATGAAACATTATAGATTAGACTTTGAGAAATTACATTACAATACTACCTCCCTGACTGACGAGCATTCGCGTGTAATGTAACATTATAGATTTGACTTTGAGCATTACATTACAATACTACCTCCCTGACTGACGAGCATTCGCGTGTAATGTAACATTATAGATTCGACTTTGAGCATTACATTACAATACTACCTCCCTGACTGACGAGCATTCGCGTACATTTAGATTTGATACAAGATGCGCATTGTAATGCTCGGTTCTCCTCCTTCACTGATGTAAACTTGTTTTGTATCATTACAAGGTGCGCATTGTGATGCTTGATTAATCTTCCGTCACTGATGAAATGCTCGAATCTGTAATGTTACATTACATGTGAAGGCTCGCGGTGAGGGAGCGCCTTAATGGGGTTTCAACTGTTTTTCTATAGAGGCTGATTTTAGACGACTTTTCTGATGATACAGCTGCGGCTGATTTAATCGTTGTTCCGGGTCTAGGTGTTTGAGTGAGTAACTATGTTTGAAAACGCATCCACGATACATGAGAAAATCGTAGGTGGGGCAACGGACGAAAAAAATAGATTCGCCAAGACCATAAGTGTCATTTTTTATTGTAAACGAGTAATATAGGTACATTCAATGTCAACCCTTATTTTTGACTACCAAACGAATTAAAAAAGTATTCTGATATGGGAAGCTGTTTCAAGGTAATAAAGATACCCCAATAAGGATTGAATTAAATGCTATCATTTGCCAAAAACATACCTACTACTACTTTCAATCATTGATAGAAACAGACATTATTAGACAACAGAGGTAGTTCCCAGAAAGTCTGACAAACAAGAACCTTCAAAGACCTTGTGTGGGAGGAAAGGGCAAACGAAAATAGTTCAAAGAGCTGGTAAGGTAGAAAATTAAATGTCAGAGGTCATTATCTGTGAACAGTGAATCACTGCGAATCAAGTTCAACAATGTCTCATTCTACAAGTGCATACCTATTTATCGATATTTCATTAAAACTGGTTATAGTAAGTTTGAAATCAAAATAACCTGAGAAAAGTACAGATTTTAAAGTCCAGTTATTCATAGGCACGTAAAGGTCTAAGACACTTTAACCTTGTCCTTTATTTCTTTAATCAAGTTCAAGGTTAGTTTCATGGTTCTAAAAACGAAACCACGCCAAGTGGTGTGATGCCACAATAGGCTATTATACTTTAGATTACAAAAAAAAAATATTAGCTTCTAAAAATCACAAAACGTCACACGGTCGGTACAAATTTACAAGCGTTTTGACGTCACAAGCCGCCACTCTCGAATTTGGAAGCGTTTTATCTTTGTCAATATATGTATATTATGTATTTAAAAAAATAAAAACTACGTACCTATCCATTATTTTTCAATATTCTAGCTGACGGACTACCCTGGAGCCTTACCACGAGTTCTTTACGCGATCCAATTTAGGCTGTGGAAAAGAGACAGAGCTATACAAGTCGTCTAGCGCCATCTCTTTCCCACAACCAAAACTGGATCGCGTTAAGAGTTCATGGTAGGCCTACCTGCTGGCTAACTGGTGGCCACCAGTTCTTATAACTCAATACATTACGTGAAATTGCTAAGCAGGCAACTCGTAAGCTTCGCCACAGGATACGAACAAGAAAAAGCAAGCACTGGTGCGAGGTATCTTTTCAACGATATTATGCCGGGTCCAGACTGGTGTAACGCGTAATGTAATCTACCGTGTAATGTAACGCGAATTTTAGGTGTAGACGGCACACGAGCGTACGTTACATGTAATGCTCGTAGTGCCGTCTACACCATATTCGCGTTACAATACACGGCAGATAATAGATTATATTACGCGTTACACCAGTCTGGACCCGGCTTTAGATAACATGCCAGTGTCATGTTGTAAGCCAGAATTTTATTAGGAAAAGTAAAAAGGCCATAAATCCCTAATAAAAAAGCTATGTGAACACTGTCTAGGCTAACTTACAGCTTTATTCATTTGAGTAATATGCAGATAGCCTGAACACCAACGCAGCATTAATTAAATAATTATGTGTTTAAAGGAAGTACAAACGCTGCCTATAATTTGACTATGACCGGATCACAGATAAAGGCAACAGGAAATCTCAATCAGCATTGATAGCTCAAAATTATTAGAAACATTAAACAAATAAACAGATAACATTAAAAATTATAACGTAAGGGATAACTTTTAGAGAAAATTTTAAAATATCTATTTTCCCGTTGGATCCATATTTAATAGCAGCGTCAGCACAGGCACAGATTATAAATTTCGAAAGCGGGGGAGGAATTGATGAATTCTTAAACTAAACAGACAGACACGTTGCTAGGGGAGTTTGTTACGCCACTTCTTTCTAACATAAACACCAGAGGGTGGTGTAGGGTGGGCGACGGGCGTATATCCTCCCAAAAGTTGTATTTAGAACTTTTGACCTTCACGACGGGCGATTCTCAGCCCAATTATTGAACAATGTATTTCTATCGGAAGAATTACTCTGATCACCAAAATTCAATGCTATTGTACAGCGATATAATAAGACGGATCCCCATAAGTGCTAGCAATAACAGATAACAGTACATGAACAAGCGATTTGGCTAGAAAATAGCCCTTATTACAATGCACAGTGGATGCTTCGCTGCACTCCCACTGCATACAAATGACCCCTTATTAATTTTACTCACAATTCTGAATTTATAAGCGTGCACATTGTATGGTTGTATGATGAGTTATTTAATTTAAGCCTACTCGCTATACTTTGTTGTATACTACAAAGATTTATGACTTGATAAAGTTGCCAACGACATTAATTTATGAGGAGAGTTGGTGGCAGTGGCACTTGAATAAGTAATATGTACAGCAGGATCCTTTCAAAAAGTTTACGCAGTAAGCAAAAAAGTAAAAAAATCTTTGAGAAGAAACCGTTATGTCCCACAGTTAAAAGGGTCTCGCAGAGGCCTCCGAATTAGCAGTTATTTGCTCATGCATAGCAGTTTCCAAACTCTCATAGTGCGGTTTACGTGAGCAGTTAGTACGAGTATGTAGGTAGTTCTTTGCTCTGCCTCATTGCAGCAGGCGAGCCTACGGTTCTTTGGTACAGAACGTTTGACCTGCGTCAACCGCAGAGATGAATCACTAACCTAAACATGATTGTGTCGATCCGGTGTGCCGCATTCAATGAATTGAGGTGATTACAGTGCTGCAAGGATCTTTTGAATGAGGTTTGCTTTTGGAAAATATAGATCTGCATTTGAAAAACTTAAAAACAAGATGGCGCCGTTAGTTCCGGTTTTGGCCACGCGTCATTTCTTTTTTTTTTGTAAAAAAACGTTGCCCCACGTTAGGAATTTCTCCTGTGTCGTGGGTGCGTTTACAAACACAAACGCCCAGACCCAAAGCAACTACTTGTAAATCATACAAATATTTGCTCCGTGCGGGAATCGAACCCGCGACACGCAGCGCAGCAGTCCAATTGCTCAGCCACTACGCTAACCGTGCCGTCAAACCATTCATGTTTTATGGAAAACGGGTTCGTTTTTTTTTTTGTGAGTTGCATCTCGCTAGTCAACCTAGGAGGTTTTCGTCTACGAAACAGACTTCCAGCCCTGGGCTTAATAACTAAGTACCTATGCTAACACACCAACTATGCAACTGTGTGGTACGAGACGTGTTTAAGGCGCTCCCTCACCGCGAGCATTCACCTGTTATGTAATGTAACGTTACAGATTCGAACATTTCATCAGTGAGGGAAGACGATCGAGCATCGCAATGCACACCTTGTATCAAATTTATACTAAATGTACGCGAATGCTCGTCAGTCAGGGAGCTAGTATTGTAATGTAATGCTCAAAGTCGAATCTATAATGTTACATTACACGCGAATGCGCCTTAAGGGCGTAGCTGTGGGAGATCAGACTCGATCTGGTTTCGATTATTTTTGGGTTATTTAAAATTAGAGGATCAGCTTCGTGAGCTCGCTCGTGCAATGATCGGAGGAGCGTTTGGTCATCGTGAACCACGAAAAAGATGTTGTGGAAGGAACTATGTCAAGGTCAAAATCCACCTGAGGACTCAAATCACCTGGCTACAACCCCAGATCAACGACAACGACCTATTCAAATGAGGAAAATATACGAATTACTCACATCAGTGACATAAAGGTGATAGAGTAAATAACCATTACTGGTAAAAACTGAGAACTGCTACTTAAAACGTGAACGACAAACAAAATGTATTTTTAGAAATGTACTCGGGGCTTGGGGCGTAAATAAGTGCTTTAGGGTTTCAACGAAACTTAGGGTTGTTCCCTCTGCATAATAATATTTAAAATTGTTTTTTTTTTTTTAAGTTCGTGTCAGTAATTTCTTAATTGCGTGTGTTGAGGTTGTTAATAATAAATGATTTCGTGTATTGTTTTCTGCTAGCCAGGGTTTGTAACCCTATTTTTAGTAAATGGAAAGGGTTTGATCCAAAAATAGAATTAAATGTCAAAATCACAATCGTAAGTATTTTTCGTCACCTCTGCTCTCAAAACGGTGAAAGAAAACAACGTGAGGAAACCGGCATGTCCTAGAATCAAAAATTCGAAGACGTGACATCCACCAACCCACACTGGGCCCGCGTGGTGGATTATGGCCCACTCCCTCTCTCAGAGAGGAGGCCTGTGTCCCAGCAGTGGGGACATTTATAGGCTGATGATGATACGAGTGAATTCGCTAGCTAGCTTTAAAGGTAATTAACTTCCGTAGTTAAATTGCTTTAATGTGGAAGAAAAATCTAAAAATTTAAACTTTGCATAGAATACTAAAAATGTTGTCAATGTTCAATATAATATCTAAATGACTCATCAAAGTCTGTATATATTGAAGAATTTACATATGAACAACAACATTGTTTTAACATGACATAGTGTAAGTTACTAATAGCAAGTAATTTATAACAATAGGCTTAATGTCACACCTCATGAAACTATTAAAACATTTACCTACAAAAGAAAAGTGAGTGTATAAAAACGTGGGAAAAATAGTTGATTTATGGGTGATTACCTACTTAATGTTATTGTCAATATTCATGATAGGTATAAATTCAATTTTTAACCAAAACACACAAAAATCTAAAAATAAGAGTAGGCAAATTAATTAAAAAACCGGCCAAGTGCGAGTTGGACTCGCCCATGAAGGGTTCCGTAGCAGCAAGCATAGATTAGAGATATAATTATATTGAGATTAGTAAGTAATATACACAAACAATAAAAATAACTTTGTTTTTCATAGTATTTGTATGAATGGCAAAGTTATATTTGCGGTTTTTGAAAATGTACTATATCTCAAAAACTGCTAACTGTATCTCATCCAAACCAATTTTCGTTGGTAGTTTTGGTTGAGGTCTACATTATATATTTCTTTTAGTTTTATCATTCTCTTATTTTAGAAGTTACGGGGGGGGGGGACACACTTTTTACCACTTTGGAAGTGTCTCTCGCGCAAACTGTTCAGTTTAGAAAAAAATGTTGTTAGTAACCTTAATATCATTTTTAAAGACCTATTCATAGATACCCCACACGTATGGGTTTGGTGAAAAAATTTTTTTTGAGTTTCAATTCAAAGTATGGGGGGCACCCCCAAAATTTGTTTTGTTTTGATTTTTGTGTAAAAATCCTAATGCGGTTCACATAATACATCTTTCTACCAAGTTTCAACAGGATAGCTCTTATACTTTCGACAAAAAGTAGCTGTGACATACACGGACAGACAGACAGACATGACGAATCTATAAGGGTTCCGTTTTTGCCATTTGGCTACGGAACCCTAAAAAGCAACATTATGTCTGCCGCTACACATTTGTGAATCTTAAATTGGTCTACTGGCAACAGTAGACCAATTTACTCTTTAGTTTTATTACAATCATATTTAATTTAATAAAAATTTAAAGAAAAAATCCAAAACAGTTTTGTTTTCAGCCAGCGCTGACTATGATCAGATCAGCGAGAAAGACATTATGTTTAAAAAAATCTGTAGGTACCGTATTGAAATGTATTTATAAAATAAAAATAAAATTAAACAGAAACATACCTAAAAACTGTACAAAACCTTGTATAATCTCCTCAACATTGTTCAAAACCATCCTGGTAAGACTAAACATTACACACTAGAACTTTGTGTTGTCAGGATTGAAGCTGGATACAGACTGACCAGGGTTCATCAAAATAGTTAGGTCACACGTCCGATCCTAACGTAAGTAAATAGTGATAACAAGACACCCACACATAGGCAACTATCAAAATAAAAATAGGGAAAAACCCAAAATTGCTGTTAATAATGATCAATGTGTGTTTTTAATCCCAAGTAGTGTGCCACATTGTGCATGTGTCTGTGTAGTGATCCTATGAGCAAGACTTCAAACCGGGTTAAAAGTTTATCTTTATTATCGTTTTGATTTACTAAAATATTAAACAATAAGACATGTTATTTAATATTTTTTCTTTTTCCTTAAATAAGATTAGATATTTTTTTTTTACAAGAGCTGGGTCGCTGTTGCGAGATGGGAGGGAATCCCCCAAATTTGAAAATTGGGGTTCATATCTTTTGGCATGACAGCTGGAGGGAAGCGTCTTTTGTGAATTACTATGTTGCCTTTTAGTATTCCCTACCTAAAGGTTAAAACGTAAGGAACTCTATTCCTAAGACTGTGTTGTCCTTCTATCAGTCTGTCTATCTGTCTGTATCTCATGAACTCTGATAGCTAGACAGTTGAAATTTTCACAGATTATGTATTCTGTTGCCCCTATAAAAAAACAGAATACAAATTTTTAAGGGGCTCGCATACAGGGTTGGGAAAAAAACAGTTTTTTTTTATTTAATTTTATATAAAACAAACTTCAAATTGTTTTAAACAAGTGTTTTCTTGTTTTAGTTTCGGTCATTTTTTCAAATTAATTCGACTGTGGGTCGACGTCTTAACTTATAAATAAATTATATTTATTATTACCGACTTCAAAAAAAAGGAGGTTATCAATTCGACCCGTATGTATGTAATATTATCAGAACTGCCCAGTTTTCATATATGTTAGTCTATATCAGCGTCTGAACAAATGTGCCAAATTTCATAAGTGTATGTATGTATGTTTTTATGTTTGTGCACGCATATCTCCGGAACTATAAGTTCGATTTAAGTAATTCTTTTTTTGTTGTACTAGGTATTGTTCAACTTAGGGTACACTGCAAGTTTCATCAAAATCGGTTCAGTAGTTTTAGAGATATGGATTTTTTAATGTTGTGACGGACTACAAGATTAGTGAATTTGTAAGAAAATTTTGTATTTTACAAGATTTTGGGTTGAATATGTAATAAATAAACTAAAAAGGGTAAAATAAAAACTTTTTTTTAAAAAAGTACCGACTTCAAAACAATTACAAAAAAAAAATGAAACCGCCTTCAAAAACAACCATAAAAAACGGTACAAAAACCTACAAAATAACTTTTCTTTCGGAAGTCGGTGTCTTTGTTTTTTTTTATTTCATTGTCTTTTTTTTGCCACCGACTTCCGAAAGAAAAGTTATTTTGTAGGTTTTTGTACCGTTTTTTATGGTTGTTTTTGAAGGCGGTTTCATTTTTTTTTGAAAAAGTTTTTATTTTACTCTTTTTTATTAGTTTAAATATTCAACCCGAATTCTTGTCAAATACAACATGTGCACTAGAATTTTGTAATCCATAACACCGGTAATAACATCGCTCATGTACACAATAAACTAATAAAATTCCCTATCTCAAAAACTACTGAACCGATTTTGATGAAACTTGCAATATTCCCAAAGTTAAATGATACCTAGTACAACAAAAAAAGAATTACTTAAATCGGACTTGTAGTTCCAGAGATATGCGAACTCAAACTAAATCAGTCGATGCCTACTCCTTACTATTAAGGAGTTCTACCTTCCATCATCAGCTCAGCTACATGAAATTATGATTATCATACGCAAGTACTTAAATTACTTCATAAAATTTGCAAAAAACGGTGTGTCGGCCTATAAAATTCGAGGGTTGCCCTCGATTTCTCCAGGATCCAATCATCAGATCCCAAGTTGGTGACTATGGGACCACCTCAGAAGTACCTCCTTTCGAACAAAAAAAGAATTTTAAGAATCGGTCTACAACTGGCGGAGTAATCGCGTAACAAATATACAAAAAAAAAAAAAAAAAACACCGTCGAATTGATAACCTCCTCCTTTTTGAAGTCGGTTAAAAAGTTTAAAATAACTTTTCTTTCGGAAGTCGGTGGCTTTGTTTTGTTGTGTCATTGAATATTGCCACCGACTTCCGAAAGAAAAGTTATTTTAAACTTTTTTGTATTTGTTTTGAAGTCGGTACTTTTTAAAAAAAAAGTTTTTTTCATTTCTAGACTAGATCTTTTCAAATTCGCTGTTGGTAATGAAATATTTACAAAAAAATATCAATGGAAAAACAAACATGACTGTTTTTTTCTAATGTTTTGAAGTATTCTTTCATTACAATGCTAATAAAAGTTAAAAAAAATGTGACATAGCAGGGGCATGACACTCAAATTATTTATTATAAGCTATTAAGACCCCTGAATATTAATTTATTTTAATTTTACAGGCATTCATCCGCCATGAAAAGTAGTTAAAACGTGTAATAAAAAACACTGTTTAATTTCAAACTGTTTTAAACACTGTTTAAAACAACTTGTTTTAAACATGCCAACCCTGCTCGCATATGACAGACATGATTTTTTTAGCGTTTTAAAGATAAAGGTGGTAAGGACGGAACCATGATGATGATGAGTATGTGGTTTAAAAGTAAACATGCTGGTTATTTGTTTCCATTTTGTGTTGTTATATATCACTTATAAATAGATTCAACACTATATCACTTATAAATAGATTCAACATGGCTATTTGCTTAATTTGTAGCTTAATTGCAAGTCCATATCTGTATATGGGAGGTAATTATGGGGGGGAAGGGGAAAATTATTTTTTTTTTGAAAACTGCATCGTGTGACTTATCAAATGAAAGGTCTTGTTGAGACATTCTTAAATGTATTTTTTTTGTAATTTTCAAATAATTAGTTTCCAAGTTATTCAAGAAAATACTACGAAATTTGACCATTCCCCCCTCCCTTATCTCCGAAACTACTGAATCTAAAATTAAAAAAAAAAATACAGAAATTAGTTTTCTACTTATAGATTATAGGAAAACCTATA
Organism: Agrotis exclamationis; assembly: GCA_950005045.1. Taxonomy (NCBI): domain Eukaryota; kingdom Metazoa; phylum Arthropoda; class Insecta; order Lepidoptera; family Noctuidae; genus Agrotis; species Agrotis exclamationis. The sequence goes on along the minus strand of OX465422.1, from coordinate 1,281,555 downwards.
AGAAGTCCATGATATTAAAATAACATGGTAAATCACTCAATATTGTGCATACCAATTTGGGTCAGATTTGTTATCAATGTCATACTGCGGTCTGTTAATGAATTCCATAAAACTGTGGTGAACTATAAAAGTACACCTATCCTCACCTCTGCAACGCACACTAGCCAACATAAATGTCCTGAGATATTTTATTATCATGATGGTTTACCTACAAAGCGGCTTGTAAACACTCCATAGTTTAGCAGAAATTTAAATGCATAAATCACTAAGAAATATGATGACAAGAACAATAATTGTGGTTCCCATACTCACTTGAGTAAACTAAACAATTTTGGATAATATCTTAAAACACCTACTTCTAAACAATAAGGGATTAAAATACATAACTAGACCATTAAAAGTGAAAGCGGAATCTATTGGCAACAAAGATGATGGACAGGCTTAATGTCTCTGTAAACATTCCACTGATACACGGTACATACGTTTTTGTAAAATTATGCATGAAATGTAATGTGGGTACGTCATTTCCAATGAATGAGGTCATGCTACTGAGGTGAAAATGTATAGCTCACACATTTTTATGCATCATAACTGCCTTTGAAAATTAATAACTTAATTTATATCCAATGCATTTTGTGCTCCTTTCACAAAATACTGTTTTTAACATTAATTACTCCAAACCAGAAATATCAAATCATCATCATCAGTCTATAAATGTTCCCACTGATGGGACACAGGCCTCCTCTCTGAGAGAAGGAGTGGGCCGTAATCTACCACGCGGGCCCTGTGCGGATTGGTAGATGTCACATGTCTTCGAATTTTTGGTTCTAGGACATGCCAGTTTCCTCACGATGTTTTCCTTCACCGTTTTGAGAGCAGTGGTGTTGAAATAAATTACTACTCGTAAGTCGAGGCTGATACCACTACGCCACCACTGCTCTATCAAATAGGGTATAAATTTTAGAAATATCAAATTGGGTATAAATTTTATTTATGTAAAACACAATCATTGTTTCTATATCAGCAAGAGAAGAAACAATAAATGTTTCCAATTGTTTCTACACTCGCAGCAATTTAGTGTACCAGCAAGTCATCATGTTAAAGATCTTCAGTTCTTTGAAATTTTAAAATGTGGTTATGGTTGTCGAATATGGTTTTTTGATTTGAAACCTGGATTCTACTACTAAGTTCCTGTCTATGTTGATAGTTGATTAGTTGCTATTGGTACGTATCAGTATAAATCATGAACTGTGGCCATTTTTTTAACAATTGTTTTGACAATTGAATGCCGACCAATTGGGCCTCCACATTACACTGGATAAGTTTTATCTTGGCACTAAGTAACACTAATTATATACACTTAATATAAACATAGTACCAATTAAGTGTTAATGAATTTTATTGAAAATGCTTTTTCATGCCAACAGTCTTGCAAATAGAATAATTACTAGAAGCTTAGAGGAGGGTAGAATTCAAACTTTACCATAATAGTAGAAACAAAATTAACAGCATGCCCAAGGTAACTAAAATACAGATGTAGGTAATTTGAGTTTCATTTGATTAAAAGTAAGAAGCACTTAGAAACAAAGAAAAAAGGTGAAAATCATTCACAAATGAAATTACTTCTGATAAAGTGGGTAGGTACGTAGATAGTGTATATGCTTCTGAGATTATGACCACAGATAATAGAAATGTAAATAAATATGTGCACAATGAGTGAGTTTAAGATATCTGTGGGACAAGTCAACGAAACTAGGCACTAAAAATAGATCAAGGAACAGAAAAAGTATTGACAAAAGATTAAGAGGCAGTGCGATGAGGTAAAGAAGAGCTGTTAAGAATGTGAATAATGAAGGAATTGAAACTACAACATGGAAATATCTAAACGTACATCGAAAGCAGATTTTATACATTTCCACAGTGTGCGGCCAGCTTTTAGGATATAAATAGAACATTACACTCAACCACCCAGCTAACTAGAACATTGAGAAGCTACACAAGTACTGGCTGAAAATGCACCAAAATCGACCAGACTAGGCTGAATGATCCATTTCCTTTGCTTTTAAAACTTTGTGCAAACAACTAAGTGCAATGACGTATCGCCAGAAACAAAAATGTATGGCATATTACATGCATGTCGTACAGTTTACCTCCGCCGATGTCCATGGCACGGTACGAATAGGCCGCGGGCCGGACACCTCACAGCGGTCCTTCCGCACGCGACAATATCAAAACGCACATTTATATTAACTTCGTCATAACTCGTTTCGTTTTAAAACATAGCACTTCCCACTTTCAGAGTGTACTTTCATGAACTTTGAACGCACTAAACCTCACTTTTTAACTGAATACAACTGATTCGCAAACACACACGATGTACTTCACAAATTGCAAAACTATAGACGTACCTCCAGCATGAATGATCCTATAATAATAACTGTGAACTGTTTCTTCGCTCTCGCTCGGCCAAGGAACTAGTTATCAAGGTCTCTCGTCTCGACGCTGAGCACTTCCAAGAATTGTCACAGATTATGTCGCGAACTCTAACACTGTATTGTTAACGCGCGGCACTAATTTAGATAACTACGGTTAATTAATTTTGTAAAAAATATTCAGGTAACGAATCTAACGTAGTGAAGTAACACTACTCCGGTTAGTGAACGTCAAAAACTCAAATGATAAATGGTAGGTGTGTGCGTGAGCACCCGACAGCACACTATCAACGACTGCCGGCGATTGGCCGCGAAGTGTCACATGGCGGCCGTGTGACGTACGCGGACATGGCGCATGCGTATGGTGAATTATAAACTTTATTTCGCGAGTGCGAGCGAGAGAGAGATAGCGATGGTATGGTACTGTTCTCTCGCAACTGACAGATTAACACTGGTAAATTCGTTCCCGCCAAAATTAAAACAATGTTTTCAATAGAAGCATTCTATCTTCTACTTTATATTATGAAGGAAAGAGGGAAAGAGATCGACAATTAGTGACAGTCTTATGTAGAACATAGAACAAAACTATACCAAGGAGAGAGTTAGGTATAATGTAGTTTGCGTTAATTGCGTTATTTGTTTAATCGTAGAAGCAGTAATGGCAGATTTACATTGAGTCAGTAACTGACGCCAGTGCTGGCGCCGAAAACTGACTCGTGCTATTTATACGAGGTCAGTATTTCAAGAAATCAATTTACATTATGGCAGTGCCAGGTCAGCACTGACTCGTCAGTGGACCACAGACTACATATCAGTGGACTGACGCCAGTTACTGACTCAATGTAAATCTGCCATTATCTACCTTGCAGGGTAGTACAATAATAGGTGTCTTCTTCGACGTTTTGCACATAGGCTGAAGACACAATGTGGTTTAAGTAAGGGGATCCCAGCTATTTATAGAAGGAGCAGAGTAGTATGTATTTACCAGAAAGAGTAAACTAGCACGAGTCAGGTCCTAACCAGAGATTAACAAGTTATAATATATTAGTTTATGTTTACCAAATATTATTCGTCCGGGAATCTGGCAAAATATAAGTTGAAGATGAGTCACCCACAACTATGATAGGATAAACAAAAATACTCCATTTTTCTTCAGAGCCCACTATGACTCACCCAAGGTCTGAATAATATTGCGGAGGTGGGGTAATGCGTTTCAGTTTCAGGATGTTTCAGTAACCTCGAGCAGTGACTCACTCAGGAGGGGTGCGTTACGCATACTAGTAAAGAATTTATACGACTTTTGGGAGTTCGCACGGCAAGTCGTAAAATTCTGAATGAAACTGTTTCATTCAAGGGAGTTTGTGTATGGTGGTTGACTATAAGTACTTATGAAACCTTGGAATTACATCTGTGAGTTGTTTTGTAAATACGTCGAAATATGTACATTGTTTTGGAATAATAAAAGTTTTTGGATGAAAAGTACTTACAGAAAGTCAGAAACACAATTCCTTGTATTTTTTTAAATATTACCCGTGGCCCGTGGGTCGCGAATTTCAAAGAATTTCTATGGCAAGAAAAGTTCATGCTACATGCTAGTCATAATTGGTGAAATGAAGATGTTTCCGCCGAGACCTGTGGGAATCAAATCCATCACCGTGTCTTTGGAAATCAGCGTCATAATATCTGCACCAATTTTGATACTCGTAAAATTATTGAATTCGTATCCACCAACACAATAATAATCATGTTACGATTGATAAAATAAGTTCAGTAAAATGACAAAACATTTGAAAAAAATATCAATAAAACGTTAAATGTAATGTTTCCGCTAAAAGAAAATAAAGAAAGCTTCGATGTTTGAAAAGCTCCCACGCCTACGCGATATCGTAGCACAGCTACGGCGTAGCGGCTACAGCCCTACAGCTACGGGCAGCCCGGGCGACGCGTGTAGACTTAATTTTTATGTTTTTCAACCCTCTGATAATAAAAACAAGTCATAAAATATGCTTTCTTTTTAATAATAGTAGTGATATTACGCAGAGAAAGACAAATATGTTGATTTATAATGAAACAATAATAATTGAGACAATTTATTTTCAAAAGAAGCCTTTAGGAGAAGATTTTCCACAGCTGACACGGGTATCCGTTCCCAGACAAATTACGAAACTCCCACAGGCATTCTATTTTCGTCGTACCGCCTGCCTAACCCCAACCCTCGGTACTCGAGTCAAGTTATTCAGTTATGAGTCAGAGGCGGCCCGCGGCGGCGGCGGGCTGACGCGCCGGGCTCGTTGCGTGAGGCGCCTCGCACTGGCCGCGGTGCCGCCGCCGAGCCTGCCAGCCAAACGCTAAATTAGCCCGACCCTCCCTTCGTGCCCTCTGTAACTTGTATTATTTAATATTTACGCAATTCAATGACGTGGCAACTTAATGAAGGCGATATGTTTTTTGTCAAATGTTGCCTTGCGTGCGTTTGTGTTTAACTCTTTATCATGAGTCGTTTTTTAAGCAGAAATAGGATACTTGAGAACTTATTAGTTTGATAATAAATATCGATATTTCCAATAAAAGCTTAATAGACAGAAACAGACGCTTCTTATCGAAGTCAAGTTTAGTACAAAGTATAAAGACAACTACAACCCAACAGGTAGTTAGCATTTTCACTGTATGATAGGTGTAGTATGGGTGTAGTCTAGAGAAAACTTCAGTTTTCAGCACTGCAATCACTTTACTGACAGACTAGCAATTCATGTTATAATTCGGCTCAAGCGGCCTTTTAGACCGCCGAATTATAAGTCAAGAAGCAGATATAAGCTAAAATTTAGTTTCTTTTCAGGTTTTAAGCTGATGCACTCTGAAATGCGTGTTTAAGGAGAAGTAGAATCTACTTCTCTCTTCTGTAAGATAAAAAGCTGGTTGACAAATGCAGTCCGGTCCACCTACAATATTTTCATGCATACCGTTAAAAGAAAACATACAGTGTGAACCTAAAGCAATTTTATTTTCCCTTCTAAATTAGTAGGTAAGGCTAATCAGCAACTTGATAGTCAAACCATAGGAGTCATAAACCCGACGGCACCTGTAGTTCCTCGCGCCGTGCGTCACGCAGGACTCCGCAGGCGACACTTGGCCGGGCGCCGCGACGCCACACCGCGCCGAGCCAGGCGGCGCGCCGATAGTGTAGCGATGGCGGATCGACGCCACACGCTATGATAATACAGGAGTACAGGCGAGGGTGCAAGTCATAAAAATAATTGGTCTCCAGACCAGCTAAAGGTGGAAAGGACAATTTTGGAAGAGAGGAGTACGATGTGAGCTGACAAGGGTTCACTCTCATGGTCGACAATAAGCTTCCGAAAGACATGATTTCTGAGCAACGCAACACGATCAAGGAATCCAATCGTATTTTTTTAGACGTTGCTCCACACTAGTAATTTCTTACTGTATCACAAGTGCGTTTACAAACAGAAAAATTATGGATTTGTCTTTATGGCATTGGAGTAATGCCATAAAGACAAATCCATAATTTTAAGTTTCTTGAAAATGTTTAGTTTAGTGTTTTTTTTCCTCTTCTCTGTTTTTAATTTCATCTAATTATCTGTATTTTTTTCCTGTATTTTAACTTTGTTTTCACCTAGATAAATGTGCATGCTGTGGTCTCTTATAAATAAGTGAACCCTCTGTGTCATTGTTGTGTATATTGTCTGTATATTCTTTGTTGGAGATCCTAAATAAATAAATAAACTTACATACACAAGCACCCAGACCCGTAACAACTACTTATACAATAACTACATACCAATATTTGTTCCGTGCGGGAATCGAACCAGCGACACGCTGCGCAGCAGTCGATCACTCAGCTCACTCAGCTACTGCACTAACCGTGTCGATTGTCGATTGATAGAGATGATGGCGTCGACTACTGAGAAGACGACAAATAGAGATGTATCTAACAAGAAATGCAGCGGTGGTTCTAATGTAATCCTGAAACAAATTGAGACGAAGTATACTTAATCAAGAGCAACACTGTTCGACTAGATATTGAAATCACTCATCAACACTGGAAGCAAGGAATTCGAAAAACTCTATAACACCATTAAGAAGAAGCTTCAACATAAGAAAATAACATTGAAAGGTATTCTAATAAAAATAGAATAATTATACTTACTATTAAAAATGCTTTGTAATATTCGTACTACATTTGCCCATGACTGTACACAAGGGTCATGTCTCCATTATGTTTCCTTTTTAATAGTCTTGTAAATGTACTTAACAAGCTAGCATTACAGTAGTAATTGGGTGTAGAACTTACGAGTATATATTGAACGAATGTGGGTAGCTTTGGTCATAGATCAAATGCTGATAATTTGAAAATTACAGTACAAAGCGTTTAACAGAATATTTTGTGTGTGTTACACACTAAAGTATCGTTAGCGTGGACACACAAGAAACTATTCAAGTTTTAATTCCAAAGGTTTTTATTGGGATCACATTTGTAGGGTTGCCGACTTTTACACAATAAATCAGATTACAATTTTATTTATGTGTTTCTATTATCTAAATTATCTTGCTTTTTAACCGACTTCAAAAAAAGGAGGAGGTTATCAATTCGACTGTATTTTTTTTCAAGTTTGTTACCTCATAACTTAATTGCGACTGGGTGAACCAATTTTCATGATTCTTTTTTTATTTGAAACTCTTACTACTATATACTTATTTTTTTATTTGAATCTGGTGCTTCCCGTGTGGTCCCATTGTCACTATTTCAATATCTGATGATTGGATCCTGGAGAAATCGAAGGGAACCCTCAAATTTTATAGGCCCACACATCGTTTTTCGCAAATATTATGAAGTAATTTAAGTACTTGCGTATAGTTATCATCATCTCATGTAGCTGAGCTGATGATGGAAGGTACAACTCCTTAACAGTAAGGAGTAGGCGTCGACTGATTTAGTAATTTTTTTTTTCATTAAGTAAGTATTTCAAAGCACTACAATTTAATAAAGGTCTGGAGTATATCTGATGATGGAGCCGAGAGACAGTCGAGGGAACTCTTCAACGATTCACAGCAGCTATCTTGTGTTTGAGCTTGATTAATTTGTATTGATAAGAACTTTACACCTAGATGAGTTGTAACTGTTATTAGGGGTCTGATGACGTAGACGAAGGACAGTTCAGGGAATTCCTCAACGGTTTACAGCAGCTACCTTGTGTTTGGACCTAATTCATTTATATTGATGAGAACTTTACACCTAGATGGGTTGTAACTGTCATTAGGGTTCTGATGATGAAGACGAAGAACAGTTCAGGGAACTCCTCAACGGTATCTTGTATTTGGACTTAATTCATTTATACTAATGACCCATATGGGTTAATGTTCGATGCATTATACCTGCCATTAAGTCCCATAAAAAAATCATTTATTTTGGTGTTCTTGCTTATTGGGTACATAAGCGATGATATAACCGGTGCTACGGATACTAAAATTCTAGTGCATATGTAAGAAAATTATGTATTTGACAAGAATTTGGGTTGAATATTTAAACTCAAACTCAAACATTTATTGCATTCATGTGGTGTTACAAGATGTTAAACAATTTTGCCAGAACCTGACATGAACCCTGCAAGGGCACAGCAATTTCAAAATGAACATAAAAGTTATAACAAAATACAATTATTGAAAACTTATGTAAACTAACAAATACAAACATAACAAAACTAAAAAGGGTAAAATAAAAAAGTTATAACCGAGCGACTTCTTAAAAAAACAACCACTAAAAAAGGTAAAATAACCTACCAAATAACTTTTCTTTCGGAAGTCGGTGGCAAAAAAATCAATAAAAAAGCCAAATCAAAAAAAAGACACCGACTTCCGAAAGAAAAGTTATTTGGTAAGTAGGTTATTTTACCTTTTTTAGTGGTCTTTTTTTAGAAGTCGGTTACATTTAAAAAAAAAACTTTTTAAAAGTTTTTTATTTTACGTTATATTTCTTTGAACTTTTAAGTTAGACGACGCCAAATAAGACGACGCCCACTATAAATTAGACGACGACCAATAAAACAACGCTGACTATAAAATAGGACGACACCAAATAAGACGACGCCGACTATAAAATAAGACGACGCCGACTGTAAAATAAGACGACGCGAACGCCAAATAAGACGAAGCTGACTATAAAATAAGACGACGCCAAATAGAACGACGCCGACTATAAAATAAGACGACGACCAATAAAACGACACCGACTATAAAATAAGACGAGGCCAAATAAGACGACGCCGCGACTATTAAATAAGACACCGCCGACTATAAAAGAAAGACGTCGCCAAATAAAACAACGCCGAACATAAAATAAGACAACGCCGAAGGTCCTATAAAATAAGACGACGCCAAACAAAACGACGCCGAAGCTGTTTGGTCTGTTCGGCTTTTTCGGTATCAAGACCTGTCAGTATCAACCCTAGGCACTATAAATATATAGACGTGTAGCTCTTGCTGTAGCGAAGGCCAGCGTAGCCTTGTAGCACGGCTACGGTGCAAGGAGTCCCATAATGTAACCAAACTCTTTTCTGACTTAAAACGACTATAAAATTAAATGAAAAAAAAAGCAAACGAATATTCAAAAATATTCTCAAATCTATGTTACAGAACTGTCATTTCAATCAGAAGCGATTTTCAACCCGACAAAAAGTGCCGAGAAATACTAAGACATTTACTAAAAGGAGAATATATTCAAGTCTAGAATGCCGGAACAGCCTCTCGAACCGATCAAGATGCCTCGCAGCGTGTCCCCGGTAGCCCGGGCCGGCGCCGGAGATATATCGGAACGGGAACTCTCCCGGGAACGGCATAATTTGCAGACCACTCCACCTGCGTGAGTTTGTTTTCAAATTGCTGTTTCTAGTGTTAGTGAAGGAAGGAAGAATCTAAGGAAGGATTTGTGGCGTGGCTCGTGACTCTCATTTTTAATCATCTACCATGATGATTCTCTCATGATGACGTCTCAGCAGTCATCTCCGTCTGGGGTAATGATTATTTAAACTTTAAACTTCCATTTCCAATGACTGTTTTCGCTTTTTATTTTTTACTCGAGAGGATTGCTTTTGATATTTAGGTATGGGTCAGAGGTGACAGTCTAAAGGTCAGTGGGTCGTCTTAATAAAAATATATAAGATAGCAGTATATTCAAGTGAGAAATTCATGTATTGCAAATAACAAATAAATTAATGGACGACTGCATGAACAAGAAATAGAGTTAAAAATTACTAGATGCCGACTACCATAATTGCTATCTACGAAGCTTTATATTTCACTAATTTTAGTATTACAAGCTTTCGTAGTAACCTAGGCTGCTACGAAGTGTCTACGCGACTGCTACGAAGTCTGCTACGAACTGCGATTACACAAGTTAGTTTTGATACAGATCTACGAAAGTTTCCATTTGTCATCTCATTACTTCCATAGATTGTGGTTTTAAAGACGAAATGCAAAACTTCTTTTTTCTTTACTGTACACACAAAATTACACGTAAATTGAATTGGTTGTATTGTAATAAAGCTTATACATTTTACAGAACTCAACCCATAATTGGGTTCTCTTACAACGAATCTCACTGTATACTGTTTCCCGTGGTTTCATCACCGCTGCTCTGTTCATATTGGTCCTATAATGATGTCATTATAGCTCACAGCCTTCCTCGATACATGAAAATATTTTTCAATGCGAACTTAGTGTTCCTGAGACTAGCTTGTTCAACCAAACACTCTTCAACTTTATGTTATGTATGGATAGATTTACAGTTCAAGACAGCTAAAGGAACAACTATTACTGAACAAAATAGCAACATTATCCACAGACAAAACCCAGAGACCTCGTCCTCGACCCATAAAAATCAACCCATTATTTTACTTACCTAAACAATATTGTAGCTTTAAGATTAAACGTCTGCCTCGCCGTCTGCCCAATATATTAGCTCATCTAAACAAATATGACTCAACTAGATACGAAACAGATTCGGACAAGTCCCTTCGCCTCCGTATAATAGGCTAGAGCTCATTCATTCAATCACATATCAATTATCTTTCCGTTTCTTCTTAGAAATAGTGTGTGTGATATTTGACCAAGATATTAAGGGGTTATCTATGTCTAGATAATTATTTCTCGTGACGCGAAATTTTAATAGCTGTATTTTTGTGGAGAACGGAAGGGAGACCCAGACCTCTGCCCTAGGTTCATTAGCAAAAACAAATCACGCAAGCTTGTTAAATTGATTTAAGTTTAACGCTGCGTTCACCAGAAGACGCGCCTTTAGATAATGAATGAATGAATAAATAAGCTGCTTTACTCTCGTTTTAGGGAAAAACCCATTTACAATTCTCGATTTTATGAATGAATTGTTATCGGTGTATGTTTCATCATCTCTCAGCTCAGTGTCATTAGGTTACAAGGTTACGTCGGTTTATTTGGATCATGTTTCCGCTGATACGATTAAACTAGGTATCTCTGTCTGATACCTATACCTAACACTTTAATGTTTGTACCAATATTATTGTACAAAATGAAGACAACATAGGCTAAGGGTGAGGCTCTACTGGCATAGGTACGGACGTTGAGTACCTAACAGGTGACTCGCCGTCTGACCTCCGACCATGCCCGGATCGACGGCGCATTCGCGTACTTACAAAGTAATTCTAATCTTCGTCTTAGCCCCTACCTTACGACTTTGGTATACAGGCGACTATCGAAATACAAATCCAAAGAGGTTCGTACACAGGCACGCGTCGATGGATACCAAAGTCGCGTAAGGTATTGTAGACTTGCGTCGCGTTGGTACGAAGGGGGTGATCGTCACCGTTCACCACTTAGACCAAAATCGTGAACGGGGCCGCAAGGTCGCGAACGGGCCGTAAGCATGACTCACACACATAGCGTGTATTTTATACGATGTTCCTTTGTTTTTCTCTCTTTATAGAGATTATGGCAACTTTAAGCAGATATTGCGCGGTCCATGCCATCATCATCTGTCTATGATCTCACAACTATTTGTTAGTCTATTAATGACGCTTCAAATAACTGTTTGCTTTACATCACATAACGTTATTGAAGGTGGGAAATTACGCACGTAATATGTATATTATAATGTACATAATAGACACGTTTTCCTTAAAATAGTTACTGTCAGTCAGTTTGGAAAACTATAAAACAAGTATGATGCGACGTGACGTATGTAAAAGTCCATGGTGTGAGTGAAGTCTTCATTGTTCCAGTTTCATTTTAATTCAGGCCTGTTCCTGTTATTCAAGAGCTAAGCTCACGCTTCAAGCTTTACTTTGAATAACGAAGATCCAGTGATCCACCAGTAAACCGGAAATACAACATTGTCAATTCAATACCACCAGTTTATTTTTTTTTTTTCTCTTGCTAACTCTGTTTCACTACCGGGCAAAGGCTATACTCCAACTGTTTCTATTAGGCTAAGCACGCACTACGGTTTAAAATCATTGTGAAAAACTTTTTTTAAAAGAACCGAAATCACCGAAAAGTTTTTATTTTACCCTTTTTAGTTCAGATATTTAACAAAAGTCTTCGTATAATCGAGTCTTTAGAAATCTATAACCTACGAGTAAGAGAGCAACAAAAACGGATCTATGCGTCAACGTCACCAGATATCCATTACTGTTATAAATTAAAACCTTCCCCAGAATGTAACAATAACTTTTCTGAAAACCGCATCAAAATCGGTTCAGCCAAACGCGAGATAATCGCGAACAAACATTCAATCGACTTAGCAAATCAACAATCCAAGTAAGCAAAAAATTCCCTATCTCAAAAACTACTGGACCGATTTTGATGAAACTTGCAGTATCCTCTAAGTTGAACAATACCTAGTACAACAAAAGAATTACTTAAATCGGACTTATAGTTCCGGAGATATGCAAACACAAACATAAAAACATACATAATCACATACATACATACACTTTTGAAATTTGGCACATCTGTTCAGACGCTGATATAGATTAACATATACGAAAACTGGGCAGTTCTGGAAATATTACATACATACGCACGGGTCGAATTGATAACCTCCTTTTTTTTGAAGTCGGTAAAAAATATCGTTAATCTGTAAACCACAAAAATACCTACTAGGCACACTAAATTCGCGCACTGAAAATAAATCGTTTGTGATTTCACGAACCAGTTTTTAATTTATTTTCGCAATATAAAAACGTAGTGCGCGCTTTTTTTTTTAGCGTGGTAAAATCATCAAATGAGTCCTCCCACCCAGGGCAGGGCGGAAGGGACTGTCAGACTCGTACTGACTAAAATCCACGGTGTCCTTCAATAGCCCCATTACTCGCCGCCCGCATGCCCGCGCCTACGGTGGCCGGAGATCGTCTTGCGACGTCCGACTTCATGGGCGTCTACCACTGCGGCTAGGGCGAAGGGAGGACGCTGTCCTCTCTCTCTCACGACCCGCCTCCTCCTTCGCGAGCATAACTGCATCGCAGAAGGAGGCGACCGCTTCCCACTCCGTCTCGCCCCGCAGCATGGCCTCGACCAATGCCGGGCGCGAGAGGTCTCCGCCTATCGCCGCCGTGAGGACACGTCGGTGCTCTGCCCAAGCGGGGCAGTCCTGCAACGTATGCTCCACCGTGTTCGTAGTGCGCGGTACGTTAATTTTTAATTCGGAATAAATCCCGATCCTCGGTGATCTTTAATATCCTCCCGTCCCGCCCTGGGTGGGGGAGGACTCATTTGATGATTATACCACGAAAAGAAAAACTAAGACTCTAAGGAAACTACCAGTCGGACTCTAAGGAATATATAAAATAAAACTATTTCCACTTCCAGCCGAGTTCAACCAGCTCATCCAAAGAAGCAGCTGTTCTCAGCTCCCCAAGTGAACAAGTTTACTGCCAAGTGGTGCGCCCCCAGCCCCAACCTGGCCAGGATCAGATCCTGTCTGGATCAGTACTCCAAGGACACGCCCATTAGTAGTAGACCAGTTGCCAAAACCAAGGCAGCGTCTATGGAAGACCTGACGCCTACTAAACGGATAAGGATTGAAAGGTATTAAAGGTTACTTATTCCGTGGGTCTTGTACAGTTTTCCTGCTTATTGAATTTGGCCGCATGATTAAGGAAACTGATAGTAGGTAAGTATTACCCTAGCGGCTGCAGTTGTGACCTTTTTCTGCTCAGAAAATATCCGGACTATCCCATTACCAAAATAAAAATTGTATTTAGACTGAGTGCAATGAATTTTTGCTGCCATAGATGAGAGATAGATAATAACTTCAAAAAACCACCGCAATACCTTCGTGGTTCTTAAACCATGAAGGTTTTGCGGTGGTTTTTATTATTTTGGCTATAACTTAACAAACTTGAAGCATCCCGAAACTAAATTCGAATCGAGAAGACGGACAGCTGGACTTGCGAGAAATATCTTAGCGAGCGAAATCTTTGTGTCATCATCATTAGCCTATAATATTCCAGCTACTGGGACACCGGTCTCCACTCTCTGGAGAGGGAAATCTGTGTGTCATTAAAACCATTTTCAAAATCTCTGGACTTTGTTTAGGAAGAATGGTCTCCCCATGCTGGAATCCCCAGGGCCCCATGGTTCTGCCGAGGAGCTAGCAGCCAGCAAGATCTGCCGGTTTATGGTCATAGCAGCGTGGAGGAGACGCCGCGAGGACGTGCGCTGTCTGCGCAAGACTTTGGAGACACAGGTAGTTTAGGCAATGCGAAGCAATCGCTCCTTCTGTATTTTAAGCTTGAGGTTTTATTATTTAAATGCTAATTTAATTTCTCACTAGCTGTATAGTTGCTAAAGGCCGGTTCCACATCAGACACAATAAAACAGTTACATATGAAATTTACTTTGCCGAAGTGATGATAAAAAAGTAGATTTATGTTCATCTTTTAGGAGTAATGAGGAACAAAGTGTGATACTTCCACGAAAAGGGAAGGTCCTCCCACAAACTGGTGTTGTATCGGGTTTTACTTTATGTTCCTCATTCGCATTTATGATCTTATTGGTTTGATAGCAACACGATTGAGATTTTCATTATAGCATTCTCATTCAGGTGTCATACTCGGAACGGCTGCGCATCCAAATCTCTGCGCTGAAGTCTCTGCTGGACTCTGACAACTCCAAGGTCAGGCTGGCGATGAGGGAGCTCGAGCGATTGAAGCAGCTGCTCAAAGATAAAGAACTAGAGAAGACAGTACTGGAACGAGTAAGTAACTTAACTGACGAAAGAAGCCTTCAGGCCTAAGTCTTCAAGTCCTATATAGTATTTGTGTCGAGCTATAGTATAAATCGTTTTACTCCTAATTTTGTAGGAAAAATTGGCTTTAGAAGATGATGTTTGCGCTGCTGAAGATCGTGCTTCGGAAATGAGTATTGGTGAGTGTATATCTTTTTGTTTGTATGCTTAATTATCTTGCATTTTCCAAATTGTTACGACACCTTTTTTCTATCTTAGATGATATAAGCGAAAACCCCATTGGAATTAACAACTTGTTTATTAGATTAGGCGATTCAGACATGGTACAGCTTTGTCAAGTCCACAAACTAGTGGAGAACATGTAAGCTATTAACGTAATTCGTGTATTTTGACCCAGCCGCACTGGAGAGAGCGCAGGGTACTGAAAAAATTATCTAATACGTTCGCTGCCCGGGACTGGTTACCGGCTCCCTTGTGCTGCAGGCCGCGTGTTGGACACGTGTTTAAACTAGCATCTCCCTCAGCTTGGCGGAACTGCCGCAACGAGTTGGACGGAGTGCGCGCGGCCTGTGCCGTCACCGAGCAGGCGCTGGCGCTCGAGAAGGCGATGCATGAGGATACTGTCAACGCGAAAGACGACGCCTATGACAGGGTGAGTCAACTGCTGATGTTTCAACTAAATGGCAGGTCCAGATGTTTACAGTTTCGTTAAGTAATTTAAATTATTTTAATTCTAGAAGACATTTTATGACGGTATTGACAGATAAGAAGATCATTAAAAAACAAACCAAAAGAAAACTGGCACCTAAACTTTCGTAGCAAGAATTATTTCCAAGGAATGTGTAGGACACCTACTAAGATTTAAGGGCCTTACTTATAAACATTGATTAGACGTTACTTATCTTAAATAGCTCTTAAGTCACTTGCCATCTCTATTCATTAAAATAGAAATGACAAGGACAGGTGATATTTAATCGGTAGCTAAGCAACACAAGTTTTTATAAGTAAGGGGGGTAATGTTTATACAGCTGGCGATGTTAGAGGAAGACCTGGCGCAGCACGAGGACCTGTTGTCGTCAGCGGAGGCCGAGGTGGCGGCGCTGCGGCTCGAGACGGACGAGAAGCAGCGCCAGCTGGAGATCACCAGCGAGCGACTCAGCCAGGAGGAAGAGTTAGTTCATCTCTGTCACGTTAACAAAAAATCGGGTGTAAACTTGAGACTGCTACACTGAGGTTATGTATTCCCAGAATTTAGTCTGCTTAGCCGAAGTCATTGGGGTTATCGTTGGCTGACTAACTGCGTATCAGTTTTGTCATTTGTTTTTTAAGCTATTGCATAGCTTTTAACGCAGGCTCTGAGCGCGGCGCGAAGGGGCGACCGAATCAAGAAAAAATCCCAAAACCTGACGAAAAAACCTAAGGAAATTACATGACACCACGCATAGTCTAACGTCGTTTCAGTTCGGGAGACTTCGGCAATCGTAAACATAAAGACAATTTACTTTTTCTTACTGATTCTAAACGACAGGCAAACGGCAAAAAAATTGATCGAAGGAATCCACCTACCTTTTTTGGCAGGCTTTTATTCTCTAATCGTTGTATGCCTTCACTCCGTAGGGCCCGCTCCCGCTGCTCCCGTGAATGCGCGGCCCTGGGCAGCCGCGTGTCTGCCGCGGCCCTGGAAACAAGCGACCTGCGCGAGCAGCTGGACGAGCTGCGCAGCCAGCTGGACCGCATGCAGCACGACCTCGACCTCACACGGGAACAGCTGGGTTGGTGGCCCACACCACTCACCAAGTATGTCACATGACTTTTGCGTATTGACGGTACGACTTACGTTGGAAATTTATAATCTATCTCAGTACCTACTCTCTTCGTTTGCATCTTTGTCTATAACCAATAAACGATCGAATTTGCCTATATGTGTCTTTAAGGAGTCCAATCAGAAGCAGCCGTCAAAGGAACGGGATTTGGATTGAGGTTGAATATTAATAATTTCGGGCTGAGTTGTTTAAAGTTAGTTTATTAAAAGTATAAAACCACTTCCATGGAATTAATCCGGGATAGCTCTTTAATTAATGGCGTGATTTGATATGAATTTGGTATCAATTTGAAGTTAACAGTGAACCTTTAAAAGGGTGCCATTATTATTATTCCTAACTAGTTATTAAGTACTCAAGATCGCGCGGAATCGGCGTAAAGCTATTGTCAAACAGACAGGCGAAGCGATAGCGAAGCGTTTTTGTTTGTAATGTAATTGTTTGAAGCCTGTCACATATACTATCGGACCGCTTTCGCTTTTCTATATGACAGGATTCGGATCGCATTCGCTTCGCCTGTCTGTTTGACAATAGCTTGTGATTGCATACGTTTGCTCGCCAGTGTAGACTACTTGAGCCCGGTTGCATTAGTATGCGTTTTGAAACTGGTTTTTTGATGGCAGGATGATGGGTGCGGCGCGATCGTGGTTCCACAGCCCGAAGGATGTTTCCAAAGCTCTTCTATGGACCCTCATACCAGCCAGACACGGCATCCCATAGACAATACGAAATGCAGGAAAATTATTTTTAATTTCAGAAACATTAGGATATAATGTCAATGTTGTCAACAGTAAAAATCGGTACAATATTTTTAAGGATGGTTCAGTAAAACTATTTTATTATAAAGGTTTACAAGGTAAGTTTGGTAAGTATTTATTTTTATAAGAATGTCCATATTCCTCTTATTACGATATGCTTGTTTAATTTTTAAGTGATTGATGTTGTTTAGTTTTGTCTAATAAATTTATTACAAAAAGTTTATTCTTTGATTTCCACTTATTTTAAGCTTTAGAAAATACAAACCCCTATCCATCTTACTACAACAAAGTTAATCATCTGTTGAAAACTTGTCTTAAAAACTGTCAACTGCAAAATGGTATTTGACGTGGGTCGTTTTGCAGTAATACTTTCTTTAGACAAGTGTTTAACAAATGTTTAACTTTTGGTGCAACGACGGATAATTTTTATGAGAGAAAACCAATTTAAAGTTTAAAAAAATATGGCTTGTGAGTGATAAGCGTTTTGTGCTTCAAAATTACATAATTATAACAATTTTTGACAGGCCTGTTGATCTAGTGGTTAGTGACCCTGACTACTATGCCGGAGGTCGTGGGTTCGATTCCCACCCAGGACAAATGTTTGTGTGATGAGCACGATCATTTGTTCTGTGTCTGGGTGTAATTTATCTATAATATGTATGTATTTAGAAATATATAAGTATGTTTATCAGTTGTCTAGTACCCATAACACAAGCTCTGCTTAGTTTGGGACTAGATGGCGTTGTGTGATAGTTGTGGAATATTATTATTAGTATTAAATTCCTATTAAATCCCTGAGTTTTATACTAATAGCAATAAGGCCATGAATCTATAAATAAAACAACACAATTCGACGTCATCAATTTATTTCAGTCTTACATTTCTAATCAACAATGTTTCAACTACAAAATATCAACATTTGGAATGGTTCCTATCACTGGGGGTGAGCTGACCTCTTACATCTTATTACCGCTACATATGAACGAGGAAAACTTTTCATAAAACATTATTATTATTCAAAAACCAATACGCAGCGTTGTCTATTTTCCTAGTAGTGTTACCAGCACAAATAAAAAGGGTCATTAGTGTTGCTAAGATAACACAATTATTATCATACCTATTTGTAAAACTTTTTATAAATACATTATTATTTAAAATCTTACACGAACAAATGCAATGGGTTGGCATATTATACTAAACAATACTGTATATTTACATGTTTAATACATATTAAGCGTACAAAATTGAAATAAAGCCAGTTTCATTCGCATTACAAAACGCCAAATAAAAACACGCTGTTTGTGTTTTTAGTTTCACAACAGAACCGAGGGTTAAAACTGCGACAGTTCTTATATTTTAAGGCATTCATTTAGGTGGCACCTAGTTGACAATGGAGAGGTTGTAAACATGAGTTTCTTTACTTAAATCATGAATAACGCTAGTAGTGTTAACTATTTTGATTAGGCCTACAGCTCTGCCCACCCCCCCTTCTACGTAAACATTAAGATGGATTCGTTTGAGCTAGTGGCGAAGAGTAGTAGCTGTTATTTTCTTTACATGTTTATTTATGTAATCATTGGTTGACGAATTAGTAACTTATTCCCGGGACATCATCCGTCTTGCGACAAGAAAGATAAACATCTGTTGAACACTTGTCTAAAAAAAACTATCAACGTCAAAACGACATTTCACTTTGATATAAGGGCCGTTTTGCAGTTACTATCTTTTTGTAGTAAGGCGGCATAGGTTTATCCACTATCTATCATCAATCAAATTACAGCCACAGTAATGATTACAGCTTTTTCTGTTGTGACCAACTTCAAAAAAGGAGGTTCTATATTAAACTTGTATGTTCGTTTGTTCACGATTCTCCCAAAACTTCTGAACCTTTGTCACGTTGGTTTAACTTAGACATCTCTTTTCCACTAGCCCAAACGATTAATTTTGAAATACGATATTTACAAGATGTCAGCTATTTGTAATTTACATAAATAATTATCATCTGAATTTACTTTTTCATCAATAATTACAATATTACGAAAACGTCATATTTTCTACAGTTAATTTATCAACAAACAAGTTTTCATAACATTATGAAATATTTAATATTTGATGTAATATTTCATAATGTTATGAAAACTTGTTATAGTTAGTAGAAAATAGTTATTCCACTTGAGTTATCGAATCTGTAGCAAATATGGCGTTATAAGAAAATGTACTAATTAAATAATAAATAGGTAATTGCTAGCTTTAAAACTGTGCGAATGTTTTTGGAGAGTTGAGATTTGTTTGTTTGAAAAGCTTGAGATACCCATTTTGCATCCATTATATAACTAGGTACAGACGCTAGCACATCAACCAACCTAAATTTGACAAATTATATTTTTATCTTTATCATGAAAGTAGGTTCGATTAATAAAAACATTTTAAAGTCTGCGTCTGTACCTTTCTGTTATATTGACATTAGAATAGCATTGTCTCAGTCACTCCTACTAAAAATTGTATCTATCGTACCATTCATTATACCCAGCATAAATGTTTTTGGGAGTCATTGGTAAGATGAGGGAACATATAAAGATTTTAATCTTTGAAACAATATTTTATATTAGCGGTCTAATCTTAGCTAGAGGCAGATAAGTCAATGACCAACCAGTTTTTTCTACAAAGTGTCTCCTCCCCAAAACAATAAAATGCAATCACATTGCGAATTCTAAGAGTATCAATAATATTATGACTAGAACCATAATAATAATGTTGAAGTCTAAATTATAATAATTAATGAATAACTTTGATTGAACACTAACATCATTGCTTTATCCTAATTTAAGAACAGCTTAGTAAACGATCAACTTGTATAAGTTGCATGATTTAGGATAACTGCTAAATTCAATTAGGTAGGTCTTATACCTACTTCCAAGTTCTATTTGACTTCTTTAGAAACTTCTGCGTAAAGCACGGAGGCCGAATTTAGGTATTGCGACATCCCGGATATTTACAAATGAATAATATCAAGATATTCTTTACAAAATGGACGATATTCTAATATCGTAACTAGTTATGTCTTCGCTAAATTTCAAGCTTTATTCAACCCAATCAATGTTTTAACCCATTTTTTTTAAACAGTTCCCCAAACCACGCAACTCACAACTTACACCGTAACACCATTCAAAGACAATCTCACACAGAGGTATACATTCACTGGATTTATTACTATTACATACATTATTAATTATTATTCTATATTATTACTCGTAATTATTTATATTAAATGCAACTTTGGAGTTTAGATTGGAGTCATATTAAGAACATTTTAGGCCAGAATATAGTTTGTACTAAAAAATAAGATTGTTTTATATTGGTACTTAAATTAGATTTCAGGTTTTAATATATAAAGATACAGCTTGGCCAGAACGTCTTGAAACGGAACTAATATTTTTATTTGCTGACAACGTTTTAAAATATTTGATGTAAACAAAGACGCAGGTTTGTAAGATTTATTATTGTGCCATAAAACTAACGTAATAAGTGAAAATAAATAAAATAAAATCATTCAAAGTGCTGGTAGCGAGAAGACAGTGGCGACTTCCGGTTTTCTACTGTTTTTTGCCAAGCTGTACGTCAGTTTCGGATAAATAGTCAACAGGACAAGACGGATTAAAAAAATCATAAATAATCTTTTAAGAATGAAGTTGTGGAATATGGGTAAATAATGAAATATTTAATAACCTGACATCTAATTCAATACCTATGTTTATAATTTTACCATTTGTAGGGTTTATATTTATCATTTATAAATACTTTAAAAGTATTAAACAAACGAAATACATATTAAAATAAATAAATATAAATTATTAAGGTAACATTTAAGAACAATACCGCAAAATACTTGAAATACTTTCCTTTACGAAGTAATATTGATAGCTGCTATTTTTGCGAAATAAATCTACTTTTTCTACAATAATATTTTTATTGCACAATCAAAGATCGCTCAGATCTAAATTAAACTATTATATAATACATACATTTAAAAAGTATACTATGCAGGATACTTGGTGTCAGCAAAAAAATACAAAAAATGCCTGGTATACTTATATTTGCCTTTATAAAGCAAGTTGGCTCTATTTTTAAATACAAATCAAATCGGGTATCTAGCTACCAAGAATGTCGGTACATATTTTCAATTATTAAATTATCTAATAAAAGAAGTGCACGCATTTTTGTGTTTAGTAATAATATTAAGTGACTAATAAAAATGTTGTTAGTTCAATTTAAAAGTACACATTAAAATGTACAATTATTCATTTCTTACAAAAGCATTGTATTTTGCTTCGTATTCAAGTTAAGATAAATAAGTTTACATTGTGCCTGACACGTCACAACTTTAAAAAGTTTTATTATTATATTTTGTCAATTTTAATTTTGTATCATTACTTTTTAATTTAGTTTTTTTCTGTAAGCGTTCGACTTACTTAAATATAACATTGACAATAAACATAGATGTTTACTTTATTCGTTATTGTCATACGTTTATCAATTCCATACAGATGGACATCGTCTTTGGCAGGATTCCATTATAATTTAAAGGCTCGTGGACCCATGTTAGTTTCTTTAAGAAAGGCCGCGTTTCATTTTAACAAATCTTAGCAAACAAAATTACGGAGAGTTGTAAAAGAAACGATATTTTTATGTGATCATAAGTAATGGTTAGGGCAAATCTGACGATTTAAATCTTTGAATAGTGTGTCAGAAAACGGACATTAACGTCCCAAAATAGTCCAATTTTTTTCCGATATCCGTCTCCTGGTAACATGGTTGCGTGTGGGCCAACATGGGCCACAGTGTGAGCCAAAAGATACGCGCGTATAACAATCCGACGTATAGTTATGACTAGTTGAGACTGATCCGCTCGCTTACGTTAATTTATATTCCAATTGCTCTGTTTCGATCCCACGATTATAATGCTTAAATATTTAAATGTTTAAACTATGCCTCTGCCCAATTGTGGGACACTTATGGCTTTATAATAAACAAAGGGACAATTAGTCTGTCCCTGTTAAATTGATACAATTTTAATTGTAACTTAAATAAGTACAAAGTTTTTATACCTTCAGAAACAAAAAACAAGACAATGTTTTTAGACAATGAAACTTGCCAAATATTGTTGTAAATCTAATTGATTCCTCTTGATTACGGCCATAAGTTTGACCTATTCAGTAGTTCCACACATTTTGATCACATATCATCAGTGGACCCAAGAAACAACTCAATGCTTTAATTAAATATAGACGAGCATTTAATCAAAGCTTATAATTTTCCATAGAGTCATTCAAGTATTATGTAAGCTACCAAAGGGAGCGAGGGTTTTGCTTCGGTTACGTCAGCAACATTTATTTATTTCTGCTTTATTCTGCATACACAAAATATGATAACTACATTATGTTTACGTAAGCATAGGAGACCGTATTGTCAAGGAAGAGCAAAGCGTCAAAAATTACAATAATTTTGCTTACGCAGTACTAGAACGACCCCGCTACGATTTTTTAAAAATAGCAAGTCCCTTCCATACTATGATGAGGTAGTTGAGTAGAGTACCTATATCATGCCGAAGCCCTCCCCGCCCTCGTTGATGGCCCACAGTAGCGCGTGTACCAGCTGTTCGTAACTGTCGTAGTCCGGCAGGCACAGCTGGTTGAAGCACGTGTGAGCTGTAGGGAGAGCGCCGAAGTTGGGAGCTGCCGTGATCTGGAAGCGAGGGTTCAGCTCCTGGAACAAGACGGTCTTGCGGTTTTATGATGTCAGAACCAGCTCAGCAGCCGCTCCCAGTCCCGCCCCGAGCCCGACACACGTACCTGGAACCCTCCAGAAGGCAGCTGCGAGCAGCCCGTGGTGAACTGCAGCAGCCTGGCGCGCTCCTCCGTGCTGAAGTTGGCCAGCGCCGCCCAGAACCAGCTCAGCAGCCGCTCCCAGTCCCGCCCCGAGCCCGACACACGTACCTGGAACCCTCCAGAAGGCAGCTGCGAGCAGCCCGTGGTGAACTGCAGCAGCCTGGCGCGCTCCTCCGTGCTGAAGTTGGCCAGCGCCGCCCAGAACCAGCTCAGCAGCCGCTCCCAGTCCCGCCCCGAGCCCGACACACGTACCTGGAACCCTCCAGAAGGCAGCTGCGAGCAGCCCGTGGTGAACTGCAGCAGCCTGGCGCGCTCCTCCGTGCTGAAGTTGGCCAGCGCCGCCCAGAACCAGCTCAGCAGCCGCTCCCAGTCCCGCCCCGAGCCCGACACACGTACCTGGAACCCTCCAGAAGGCAGCTGCGAGCAGCCCGTGGTGAACTGCAGCAGCCTGGCGCGCTCCTCCGTGCTGAAGTTGGCCAGCGCCGCCCAGAACCAGCTCAGCAGCCGCTCCCAGTCCCGCCCCGAGCCCGACACCAGCGCGTGCGCACGCCAGTCTGCTACCGACACCTCGCCCGTGCCGCACACTAGCAGCTGGGGACATTACAACGTTATACAATCATACATTATCATCATTAGCCAGTCAGTTCTTTCTTCAATATGTACCCACCTCCAGCTCGTTCTCGTCGAAGATGGCCAGCAGGTTGTCAGGCACGAGCAGCGTCAGTCCTCTCAGGAAGGCGTCTGTCTCATGCCGCACACGCGCCGCCAGTCGCCACTGTGCCAGCGCGTCCAGGTATGCTATCTTTGTGCTGTTGCGGACCTAATACAGGAAAAAAAAGTGAGTTAAATAAGGAGAAAAAATTGGCATTGAAATTCAACCATCCGTTCGGGAGATATATCACAGATAGATATACAGAACAACTCTCCCAAAAAGGAAGAAAGCTTACTAGGGGATGCAGTAGTGGGACGTACTGATAGTAGATGTGTCGTTGGCTAGCCTGGGAGGCTAGCCAACGACACATCTACTATCAGTTACGTTCACGATTAGCATGTTAAAACGTTGTCGTATTACAGATATTTGTATTTCTTGACGTCTCTATCAAAACTGTAGGAGGTTGTTCCCAATCAGCTCTTTGATGAGACGGTACGCCATGGCCTTTGAAATGCCTCAACGGGTAGGTTTAAGAGAAAACTGCCATTGTCTAAGCGTGGACTCTGTTATTGTTGGTTTTGTTGACGTTGAACTGAAGATGCAGTGGTATAGCGATTATAATTATATTTTTTTAATGTTGCCCCTCACTAGGAATTTCTTCTGTGTTGTGTGTGCGTTTATTAACATAGAAATTCATACATATACAAACATCTAGATTTGGAACAACAACATTTGCAAATTATAAAAATATTTGTTTCGTGTGCCGTTTCCGCACTGTCCTGTTTGAAAGATACCTTGTAAATACTTGTAATACGGGGTATGGTGTGTTTAATGTGGCGAAGAAGGATCTATGGTCCATAGAGGACTTGAAAGTGTTTCAAGAAGGAGCTTCTACGCTGAGATAGGAGTCTTTTGACCGCGCACAGGACTAATTATGTATTTTTCTTATTTATTATTGAAACCGTTGCACCTTATTTAGCTATTATATTTAACACTAGTGTAGACCAAGGAGTGTTTCCAGATCTCATAAAACATAGTAAGGTAGCTCCACTTTTCAAATCGGGGGATTGTAAAGAACCTAACAATTATAGGCCTGTGTCAATTTTGCCGGTATTCGGTTCGGTTTCGGTAATAAACATTCTATCTTCCATTCTCAACAGTATCAGTATGGTTTTACAAAAGGGCGTTGTACAACTGACGCGGGTGTTACCTTATTAAAGAGCATTTTTAACTCCTGGGAGGAAGCACAAGATGCCATAGGAATATTTTGCGACCTCTCAAAGGCATTCGATTGCGTAAACCATGAAACACTTTTGCTGAAACTAGAGCATTATGGAATTAAAAAAAGCCCTGGATTTACTTAATTCATACCTAAGAGATAGAAGGGTAAAAGTTCAGGTAAACGGCATAAACTCATTAGGGTCTGAAATGACAATGTTCGTTCCTCAGGGTTCTATTTTAGGTCCGTTCCTCTTTTTAGTTTATATAAATAATTTACCCCATTTATTCAAAAATCAGCCGAATATGGTGTTATTCGCGGATGATACGTCGTTAATCTTTAAAATAGACAGACGTTCGCAAAACCTAGATACTGGCAATGATTGTATTCTTCAGGTACAACATTGGTTTACTTTGAACAATTTAGCTCTTAATGAAAAAAAAACTAAATGTATTAGATTTACTTTACCAAATGTTAAAAGTAGCGAATGTGACATTATACCGAACGGGGAAAAACTGGAATTTATTAATCAAACAGTTTTCCTGGGAATCACGTTAGACGATAAATTACAATGGGGCCCCCATATAGCATCTCTTGCGGGGCGTCTGAGTTCAGCCGCATATGCTGTTAGAAAGATAAGACAGTTAACAGATGTTGAAACTGCGCGCTTGGTTTACTTCAGCTACTTTCACAGCATTATGTCTTACGGAATTCTACTGTGGGGCCGGGCGGCTGACATTGAATCTATTTTTATTTTGCAAAAGAGAGCCATCAGAGCAATTTACAATTTACATCGTCGCGAATCTCTTAGGGAACTATTTAAAAAGATTAATATAATGACAGTGCCTTGTCAATTTATGAAAATATAATGTATGTTAGAAAAAAATCTTCATCTTTTCAAAAAAAATAAGTGATAGACATAATTTTAATACTAGAAATAAAGATAAGATTGATCAACCTTATTTTAGATTGTCAAAAGTACAAAAATATTTTATGGGGTACTGTGTTAAATGTTACAACAAAATACCTAGTGAGGTCTTAAAATTAAATGAAAGAAAATTTAAAACTTATATAAAAAATACTCTAAGTAAACAAGCATATTATAAATTAGAAGATTATCTTCAAGATAAAAGTGCTTGGAAACATGCTGGTCCTGCTCCATAGTACAATGTAAGGCTTGAGCAGAATCAAACTTTGTTGAAATTTTTAATGCTCACACACTGCCTATATATATTTGTATAAAAGTTATAATTGCAATATTTTGTGAAAGTGTGAACACCGTGTACCTTTTTAGCTGTATAATTATTTCTTGTTTTTTTTTAATCCTTTAAATGGTCTTCACTTGAGTACATAGCTTTCACATTTATTTATTTTTTTAAATTTGTTATTTCAAAACATTGTGAAACATTTTTGAAAAAGAGTAAGTATGGAGTTTCTTGCCCATTCTTCTCCATACAAACCTACCTTTGCGAATGGATGTAGAATCAATCCCATCCCTTCCTATTTCCTTTAATTTTAATAATCGACGTTCAAAAGTGCCTCTATGATGGCCTAATAGGAATAAATGATTTGACTTTGACTTTTTTTGTTTGTTTTTTTTTTTTTAATTTGTTATGACTTGATTTCCATTCTATCAGTCCAATCTTTTATCGCTAGTACAAGCGAGCAGATTAACACATACATCGCCCTTACGAGGTCCAGAACAGATCGGAGGTGTGGTGGCAAAGACAGAACGTTGGCCTGAAATTGAGCAGAACCAAAACAGAGTATTTGTTTTGCGATTTTGGCGGTCTCTCCAGTCCTGGTGGCCTACCATGAACTGTTAACGCGATCCAGTTAAGGCTGTGGGAAAGAGATGGCGCGAGACGACTTGTATAGCTCTGTATCTTTCCCACAGCCTAAACTGGATCGCGTTAAGATCTCGTGGTAAGGCTCCTGTGCCCATTACTCTTGCAGGAACGCCCATACCAGTCTGTTCCGACTTTCGGTACCTCGGGTCGCTTGTCCAAGGAGACGGCGATGTAGACCGGGACATAACACACCGGATCAACTCGGGATGGATGAAATGGCGACAGGTCACCGGAACAACTTGCGACTCAAGTTAAAGGGGAAAATATACAAATCCGTGATTAGACCTGTCGTATTGTATGGATCGGAATGCTGGGCTGTGAAAAAGATGGATGAGAAACGATTGCATGTAGCGGAGATGAGGATGTTGAGATGGATGTGTGGAGTGACAAGAATGGATAAAGTAAGGAATGAGTTTATAAGGGCAAGTTTGAAAGTGGCGCCTGTTACAGAAAAAATGAAAGGGAATCGTCTATCTTGGTATGGACATGTGATGAGGAGGGATGACACCCATGTGACTAAGAAAGTGATGAGTACTTATGAATGTTGATGGATGGAGAGGAAGAGGAAGGCCAAAGAAAAGATGGATGGATTGTCTAAGGAATGATATGAAAGAAAAAGGAGTAAATGATACTGTGACGTCTGATAGGGGAGAACGGAAGAAGAAAACGTGTTGCGCCGACCCCAAGTAGAATGGGATAAGGGCAGGAAGAAGAAGATCGCCCTTACGCTGTAAAGGGAACTTTGTTTAATTGAGCCTTACCTTGTTTATTATATTCAAAAATTGAGCGAGTTATATGAGGAGTAAAAAATTAAATATGTCCGGTCTTTTCACACAAATGTCCGGCTTAACTGACTGGTCTGTCCGGCTTTTTAGTTTTAAGACCTGGTGATCTACCATGACATCTTAAAGTGTGTGTAGTTCCGCTAGACGACTTTTATAGGTCTGTCTCTTTCCCACAGCTTAAAGATTCACGGTTTAAGCCCTCATGGTAGGCCACCTGCCAACCCAACTCGACACCATCAAGGCGGCTTGTGATCCTGACTGAGACACGTGCAGTGCTGGCGCGGGATACATGTGGTAGAAAGCGACCCATCACGTTCCCTGCTCAGTATCACTAGTTCTAAACAACAACAGTAATGTACACTAGAGATGACCACATACCCGTATAGTGGACCCGTTGGGCAGCAGGTCGTGCGTCTCCACCAGTCGTCCGTGCGCGTCGTACACGTCGTCACAGAAGTACAGCTCGGGCACAGACTCTCCTGCGTCCAGGTCTGTCTCCAACACGTACTTGATCTTGGACAGGTACAGCTCAGGGTCGTCCTGCTCAAAGTACTAAGGAAAAAAGAAAACAATATGTAAGGTTGGGCCCGGGAAACGAGTACATGGAAAAAATTGGCAGAGGCCTGACTGTGTGCAGTGGGACAGTATGGATAAAGAAAAAAAAAAAGGTTAATCGTTCCCGGTTGAGTATAGATTCGTCAACTCGTGTAAACAGCACTTAATATTGATGAATACGTTCAAGAACCGTTCATTTCAATTCATTATGCTAGATAGACGAATATGATATACCTTAGATTATAAAATATCCAGATTCCGTGTTCGAAACAAAACGTAACGTTTATAATGAAACCTTTTTGTTGTGTGTTGTTTGCACAAATGTTTTCCTTGAAAATGTTCATTTGTTTTACGTAGAAATCAAACGGCGAGGGTAATTTTTCTACTGTGTTTTGACTTCAACTCTCATCGGTCTTCTAGGAATCTGGGCATTTTATAAGCAAAGTATGTGCATAAAAAACAAAGACAGTGTCTCATTCGTTTCTTAATTTGCTCTAACGTACAGGTAATCTTGATGTTAGGTGATGTTTGTGTAATTGAAAGTATGTGTACCTTATAATGCACTCTAAGTCCGATGATCTGCGCGAGGAAGCTCCTGGTGAGCCTGGCCCTCACCAGCTGTCGGTACGACCCTCCCAGCGCACTCTCGTACAGACACTTGCCGACCAACTTGCCCGCTAGCTCGAAGTGTTTTAACTGGAATACAAAGCATACATTTATTAGTTACAGCCGCATAGCTGATCTTTCGGGTTAAGCCGCGCTTGCCGAGGTTGGGCTGCGGATAAGTGACCATCTGTAATAGCGAGTTCCTCCATGCCAGCCGTTGGTTCCGGCTGGCATTTGTAAATCTTTGACAGTCGTTACAATTAGTCAGAAACTCTAAGTCTGACAACCAG
Source organism: Agrotis exclamationis (assembly GCA_950005045.1). Lineage (NCBI taxonomy): Eukaryota > Metazoa > Arthropoda > Insecta > Lepidoptera > Noctuidae > Agrotis > Agrotis exclamationis. The sequence goes on along the minus strand of OX465422.1, from coordinate 1,252,465 downwards.
TCTTATGGGGTATCGTATTACCCAGTCACTGTGTTGTGGAGGTCCGATAGGCAGTCGCTCCATGTAAAATACTGATATTCAGCTGCATCTGGTTCGACTGGAAGCCGACCACAATATAGTTGGGAAAAAGGCTGGGCAGATGATGATGGGAAATAAGTAGCTCGTCTGCGTTTCGTCTGCAGGTGCGTATGAGCCAGTTTTTCTTTCAGGATTGCTGACTGACCTTGAGATGTGGCGGCCTGTCAGGGTTGGGATGCACGAGGCCGGTGGGAGAGTCGTGGAAGGACACGAACAGACCGAACTTGGAGTCGAACAGCTGACCACACAGCAGGGAGAACCACTCGCGACGTACGCCGCCCCAGTCCACGCCTGGAATAACACATATCACCATCATCATATCAGCCTTAGAACGTCCACTGCTGAACACAGGCCTCCCCCATATATTTCCAATAAGACCGGTTGTAAACAGCTTGCATCTGTCCACTTTACAGGTGGACGTCTCACGCTGCGCTTGCCGGTGCGTGGTCTCCATTCTCCAACCTTACGGCCCCATCGGCCATCAGTTCTGCGTGCTATATGGCCTGCCCACTGCCATTTCAACTTGCTAATTCGTTGGGCTATGTCGGTAACTTTAGTTCGTCTACGAATCTCCTCATTTCTGAGTCAATCACGCAGAGTCTTCGAGCATAGCCCTCTCCATAGCTCGTTGGGATATTTTGAGCTTTCCAATGAGGCCCATAGTAGCAGACCACGTTACACACATTGATCAAAAACTTTCAACATGAGGCACTGAGGTATTCAAAGCGAGGAAACATTTAACTTGCCGCTGCGTGTGTGGCGGTAAGATCAAATGTATGGAAATGTTTGAAGCACGCCACGACGCGCCGCTTATATCTATGTATACATACACACACACAAAAACGTTTTTATTTTGTTTCTATTTTTATATTTGTTTTTACTTGCTGTGAAAGAGCGGAGTCTCGTAAGGCAGGCATTTTTTGCTTACAAGGAGGCTCCAATCACTAACGTGTTTTTTACCATTGTGGTTACGAAATAAACAAATTTAAATTTTTAATGTCACGTGCGGTTTTCAGAGCGGCAGCGGTATCAAAAATACAAACGAATGTGTGCGACGACGGTTCACAACAGAGCGGGATTGGACGGAGCGGTGCCGGAGTGGGGAGATCGGCGGCTGTCGTCAAACGCTACTGTGTTGAAGTGGCGGCAATCACACTCCGCCGCACTAGCACCGCTTAGACCAGAGTCATAAATGGTACTATTACGACATAAAGGCGCTGCAAATCTCACGAATCGCGTCATGAGCAATTGGGCACTCAGTGAACGAGTGGCAAGACAAATGCCTAATATTATTTGTGGCTGCTAAAATTATACGATTCTCTTCCATTATCCATTATTATCAGCACAGCAGGATGCTAGTAATGAGTGCGACGTACCCTGTTCCCCCTGGAAGCTGACGTCGAAGTTCTTGCACCAGTCCTGCACGGTGAAGTGCTTGGTGGCCTTGAGGCTGGTCCTCAGCAGCTCGGACCGCAGCACGCGGATGGCCAGCTTGTCGTGAGGGTGGCGGGAGTGAGCCTTGCGGATCTCGCTGTAGAAGAAGTCCTGCTTGTTCTGTGGAATAGAGAGATTCCATCAGATCTAGTTAACAATGTGAAGAGATGAGGTCCAGCTCGGCCGACACCAGCTGCAGACATACCTTGAAGGTATCCTCCCCGCCGCAGTTGGCAATGAGCAGCTGAAGGTGGCGGCGATGAGGTCCCGACACCAGCTGCAGACACATACCTTGAAGGTATCCTCCCCGCCGCAGTTGGCAATGAGCAGCTGAAGGTGGCGGCGATGAGGTCCCGACACCAGCTGCAGACACATACCTTGAAGGTATCCTCCCCGCCGCAGTTGGCAATGAGCAGCTGTGTGAAGGTGGCGGCGATGAGGTCCCGACACCAGCTGCAGACACATACCTTGAAGGTATCCTCCCCGCCGCAGTTGGCAATGAGCAGCTGTGTGAAGGTGGCGGCGATGAGGTCCCGACACCAGCTGCAGACACATACCTTGAAGGTATCCTCCCCGCCGCAGTTGGCAATGAGCAGCTGTGTGAAGGTGGCGGCGATGAGGTCCCGACACCAGCTGCAGACACATACCTTGAAGGTATCCTCCCCGCCGCAGTTGGCAATGAGCAGCTGTGTGAAGGTGGCGGCGATGAGGTCCCGACACCAGCTGCAGACACATACCTTGAAGGTATCCTCCCCGCCGCAGTTGGCAATGAGCAGCTGTGTGAAGGTGGCGGCGATGAGGTCCCGACACCAGCTGCAGACACATACCTTGAAGGTATCCTCCCCGCCGCAGTTGGCAATGAGCAGCTGTGTGAAGGTGGCGGCGATGAGGTCCCGACACCAGCTGCAGACACATACCTTGAAGGTATCCTCCCCGCCGCAGTTGGCAATGAGCAGCTGTGTGAAGGTGGCGGCGATGAGGTCCCGACACCAGCTGCAGACACATACCTTGAAGGTATCCTCCCCGCCGCAGTTGGCAATGAGCAGCTGAAGGTGGCGGCGATGAGGTCCCGACACCAGCTGCAGACACATACCTTGAAGGTATCCTCCCCGCCGCAGTTGGCAATGAGCAGCTGTGTGAAGGTGGCGGCGATGAGGTCCCGACACCAGCTGCAGACACATACCTTGAAGGTATCCTCCCCGCCGCAGTTGGCAATGAGCAGCTGTGTGAAGGTGGCGGCGATGAGGTCCCGACACCAGCTGCAGACACATACCTTGAAGGTATCCTCCCCGCCGCAGTTGGCAATGAGCAGCTGTGTGAAGGTGGCGGCGATGAGGTCCCGACACCAGCTGCAGACACATACCTTGAAGGTATCCTCCCCGCCGCAGTTGGCAATGAGCAGCTGAAGGTGGCGGCGATGAGGTCCCGACACCAGCTGCAGACACATACCTTGAAGGTATCCTCCCCGCCGCAGTTGGCAATGAGCAGCTGAAGGTGGCGGCGATGAGGTCCCGACACCAGCTGCAGACACATACCTTGAAGGTATCCTCCCCGCCGCAGTTGGCAATGAGCAGCTGAAGGTGGCGGCGATGAGGTCCCGACACCAGCTGCAGACACATACCTTGAAGGTATCCTCCCCGCCGCAGTTGGCAATGAGCAGCTGTGTGAAGGTGGCGGCGATGAGGTCCCGACACCAGCTGCAGACACATACCTTGAAGGTATCCTCCCCGCCGCAGTTGGCAATGAGCAGCTGTGTGAAGGTGGCGGCGATGAGGTCCCGACACCAGCTGCAGACACATACCTTGAAGGTATCCTCCCCGCCGCAGTTGGCAATGAGCAGCTGAAGGTGGCGGCGATGAGGTCCCGACACCAGCTGCAGACACATACCTTGAAGGTATCCTCCCCGCCGCAGTTGGCAATGAGCAGCTGAAGGTGGCGGCGATGAGGTCCCGACACCAGCTGCAGACACATACCTTGAAGGTATCCTCCCCGCCGCAGTTGGCAATGAGCAGCTGTGTGAAGGTGGCGGCGATGAGGTCCCGACACCAGCTGCAGACACATACCTTGAAGGTATCCTCCCCGCCGCAGTTGGCAATGAGCAGCTGTGTGAAGGTGGCGGCGATGAGGTCCCGCTCGGCCGACACCAGCTCCAGCTGTGGTTGCACTCCATCTTCCAGAGTGAACTCGCCGCCGGGGCCGGATCCGGGTGGAGTTGGCTTTAGGATTAACTGGAAGAAAAAAAAAAGGAATTTAGAGACAGAATTTTTGGCATTAAATATCTTGTTTTCTGTGATTTCGACATTAACCATCCCCAACTTTGGGGTACCGAGGAACTTTACACCAAGACACAAGGTGTTCCTCGATTCCGACTGAATAGCGAAAATCTTCCAATCATACGGGTGTGTCCCTTAGGCATACTGCTCGACAGTTTTATAGAAAGAGAGAAAGAAATCGATAGAATAGACCCTGAAGTCTGTGGAAGAACTTGGGTCTCACCTTAGTGGAAGGACAGAGTCGGAAGCTGGTGATCCTCTTGGGGATGAACTTGAGGATGTAGTCCTTGAGCGTGAGCTGCTTGGGCGAGATGCAGCACAGCACGCGGCGCGGTCTGCCCGACAGTGGAAGAACTTGGGTCTCACCTTAGTGGAAGGACAGAGTCGGAAGCTGGTGATCCTCTTGGGGATGAACTTGAGGATGTAGTCCTTGAGCGTGAGCTGCTTGGGCGAGATGCAGCACAGCACGCGGCGCGGTCTGCCCGACAGTGGAAGAACTTGGGTCTCACCTTAGTGGAAGGACAGAGTCGGAAGCTGGTGATCCTCTTGGGGATGAACTTGAGGATGTAGTCCTTGAGCGTGAGCTGCTTGGGCGAGATGCAGCACAGCACGCGGCGCGGTCTGCCCGACAGTGGAAGAACTTGGGTCTCACCTTAGTGGAAGGACAGAGTCGGAAGCTGGTGATCCTCTTGGGGATGAACTTGAGGATGTAGTCCTTGAGCGTGAGCTGCTTGGGCGAGATGCAGCACAGCACGCGGCGCGGTCTGCCCGACAGTGGAAGAACTTGGGTCTCACCTTAGTGGAAGGACAGAGTCGGAAGCTGGTGATCCTCTTGGGGATGAACTTGAGGATGTAGTCCTTGAGCGTGAGCTGCTTGGGCGAGATGCAGCACAGCACGCGGCGCGGTCTGCCCGACAGTGGAAGAACTTGGGTCTCACCTTAGTGGAAGGACAGAGTCGGAAGCTGGTGATCCTCTTGGGGATGAACTTGAGGATGTAGTCCTTGAGCGTGAGCTGCTTGGGCGAGATGCAGCACAGCACGCGGCGCGGTCTGCCCGACAGTGGAAGAACTTGGGTCTCACCTTAGTGGAAGGACAGAGTCGGAAGCTGGTGATCCTCTTGGGGATGAACTTGAGGATGTAGTCCTTGAGCGTGAGCTGCTTGGGCGAGATGCAGCACAGCACGCGGCGCGGTCTGCCCGACAGTGGAAGAACTTGGGTCTCACCTTAGTGGAAGGACAGAGTCGGAAGCTGGTGATCCTCTTGGGGATGAACTTGAGGATGTAGTCCTTGAGCGTGAGCTGCTTGGGCGAGATGCAGCACAGCACGCGGCGCGGTCTGCCCGACAGTGGAAGAACTTGGGTCTCACCTTAGTGGAAGGACAGAGTCGGAAGCTGGTGATCCTCTTGGGGATGAACTTGAGGATGTAGTCCTTGAGCGTGAGCTGCTTGGGCGAGATGCAGCACAGCACGCGGCGCGGTCTGCCCGACAGTGGAAGAACTTGGGTCTCACCTTAGTGGAAGGACAGAGTCGGAAGCTGGTGATCCTCTTGGGGATGAACTTGAGGATGTAGTCCTTGAGCGTGAGCTGCTTGGGCGAGATGCAGCACAGCACGCGGCGCGGTCTGCCCGACAGTGGAAGAACTTGGGTCTCACCTTAGTGGAAGGACAGAGTCGGAAGCTGGTGATCCTCTTGGGGATGAACTTGAGGATGTAGTCCTTGAGCGTGAGCTGCTTGGGCGAGATGCAGCACAGCACGCGGCGCGGTCTGCCCGACAGTGGAAGAACTTGGGTCTCACCTTAGTGGAAGGACAGAGTCGGAAGCTGGTGATCCTCTTGGGGATGAACTTGAGGATGTAGTCCTTGAGCGTGAGCTGCTTGGGCGAGATGCAGCACAGCACGCGGCGCGGTCTGCCCGACAGTGGAAGAACTTGGGTCTCACCTTAGTGGAAGGACAGAGTCGGAAGCTGGTGATCCTCTTGGGGATGAACTTGAGGATGTAGTCCTTGAGCGTGAGCTGCTTGGGCGAGATGCAGCACAGCACGCGGCGCGGTCTGCCCGACAGTGGAAGAACTTGGGTCTCACCTTAGTGGAAGGACAGAGTCGGAAGCTGGTGATCCTCTTGGGGATGAACTTGAGGATGTAGTCCTTGAGCGTGAGCTGCTTGGGCGAGATGCAGCACAGCACGCGGCGCGGTCTGCCCGACAGTGGAAGAACTTGGGTCTCACCTTAGTGGAAGGACAGAGTCGGAAGCTGGTGATCCTCTTGGGGATGAACTTGAGGATGTAGTCCTTGAGCGTGAGCTGCTTGGGCGAGATGCAGCACAGCACGCGGCGCGGTCTGCCCGACAGTGGAAGAACTTGGGTCTCACCTTAGTGGAAGGACAGAGTCGGAAGCTGGTGATCCTCTTGGGGATGAACTTGAGGATGTAGTCCTTGAGCGTGAGCTGCTTGGGCGAGATGCAGCACAGCACGCGGCGCGGTCTGCCCGACAGTGGAAGAACTTGGGTCTCACCTTAGTGGAAGGACAGAGTCGGAAGCTGGTGATCCTCTTGGGGATGAACTTGAGGATGTAGTCCTTGAGCGTGAGCTGCTTGGGCGAGATGCAGCACAGCACGCGGCGCGGTCTGCCCGACAGTGGAAGAACTTGGGTCTCACCTTAGTGGAAGGACAGAGTCGGAAGCTGGTGATCCTCTTGGGGATGAACTTGAGGATGTAGTCCTTGAGCGTGAGCTGCTTGGGCGAGATGCAGCACAGCACGCGGCGCGGTCTGCCCGACAGTGGAAGAACTTGGGTCTCACCTTAGTGGAAGGACAGAGTCGGAAGCTGGTGATCCTCTTGGGGATGAACTTGAGGATGTAGTCCTTGAGCGTGAGCTGCTTGGGCGAGATGCAGCACAGCACGCGGCGCGGTCTGCCCGACAGCCCCGACAACAGCCGCGCCTCGTAGCTGATGTTGTGGCGTCGGGACGAGATGTTGCGCTGAACTGTGGCTGTGTCGCTCGCTGGAAAGGGACCCATTTGTTAGAGCTTTATGACTTTTATAGCAGTTTCAGTTTATGAGATGAGCTCGACAAAAACAAGGACAAATGGCCAATATCGCACGGCAGTGCGCAGGCCAAGTTCCCGCTCGTATGCCGTGCACTATTTACACGAACCGTTTCGACCCACATATGACCACCCTGTAGCTCAGTGCCTATTGCAAGTGCAGAGATAAAACACCTATGTAATCATATACTAGTACTAAAGCAGTATACCAAATTTCATAGATATAGCTTCAGAAGATCCTGAAATATCAACCTGTGAAAATAGCTAATTTTGGCATTGACTCACTCACTGATTGTTAATCAAAATCTTCAGGCCACTTCTAATTTTGCATAACTTAGACAAAAAATATGAACAGGTTTTACATTATTATAATGTAGGACCACTGACCAGTAAGCACAATGCAGTCAAACTCCCCGTTATGCAGCAGCACTCCCTCATACAAGACCTGTGCGCGGTACACGCCGGCACGCTCGAAGCACAGCGACATGGTGACGCGCTGGTTCACCGCGTCGTACGCGAAGGTGGCTGACGAGGATAGCTGCTCGTCTACCTCGCCGCCCAGGGGGTTGATCTTGATGGAGAAGCCCTGCGGGTGACAGGATCTGTTAGTTAAGGAGTTTCAAGCGACTCCCGTGGACCCGGGTCCTTAAACTGCGACCAGCCACCGACGGACGGGCAGCAGCGTCCTTTAAACTTTCGATGACCTCATTGCGATCCCCAAGCCAACCGTGGGGATTATGGCAACCCCTCCCTTCCCCTCTCTTTAGAGGGAGACCTTTGTTTACCAGTGGACGTGTTCCGGCTGATGATCGCGATAATGACGAAGCGACTCCTAACTGATACTAAGGTTTATGATCATTATAGGAAGTCAACTTGAGGTGTGATAAACTTAAGCATTCATCTGTAATGAACATTCTTGTGAATGTTACATTAACCAAAATACACTGTAACGTCTGCAAGCAATTTATCGACTGTTCTGGGGAGCATTCTAGCGAAAGGACGGTTTTGCTTCGATTTTTGCCAAGTCGACGTGGCGCGACGATAGCGTAGAGTGCTTATTTCATCATCATCATCATCATATCAGCCGTAAGACGTCCACTGTTGAACATAGGCCTCCCCTTTAGACTTCCAATAGGACCGGTTGTAAGCGGCCTGCATCCAGCGTGATCCTGATGTGGCCTTCATAAGATCGTCTGCCCACCTAGTGGGTGGACGTCCTACGCTGCGCTTGCCGGTGCGTGGTCTCCATTCTCCAACCTTACGGCCCCATCGGCCATCAGTTCTGCGTGCTATATGGCCTGCCCACTGCCATTTCAACTTGCTAATTCGTTGGGCTATGACGGTAACTTTGGTTCGTCTACGAATGTCCTCATTTCTGAGTCGATCGCGCAGAGAGACTCCAAGCATAGCCCTCTCCATAGCTCGTTGGACTATACTGAGCTTACTAATGAGGCCTACAGTAAAGGACCACGTTTCGGCACCATACGTCATCACTGGTAACACACATTGGTCGAAAACTTTCGACTTGAGGCACTGAGGTATTTTGGACGAGAAAACGTTACGCAGTTTCCCGAAAGCTGCCTAGCCGAGTTGGATTATTTAGTACTTATATAAAAAATATAAATAAAAATAAATAAATAATGTTGTAGTTGAAATGCTCTGCAATAGATGGCGCCAAACATCTCCTTAAATTGAAGAATTCGATGTAGTAGGTAAGAACCTCGGAAACTCGGTTGGAAAGAGCGTCGGATGTACTGAATCCGGAGGTCGCAGGTTCAAATCCTGCACGCGGTTCAAATTTATATTTCTAAAGAGAAGCTTTAAATCTAAATCGTCACACAAAATAGGCCACGCTAGCATCAACGTCACGCTGAGCTTCGCAAGCGCATCGGGATGACAAAGGACGGCGTGGCGCCGGGAATGGGGCGTGACTGCGATGTTTTCCTAGCAGAATGTTGTTGTGGCGCGTTTCCTACAGTATGATTATCTTGACGCACTTACGACCCGCCAGGCTCGCGTCACGCCAGCGCTACGCTATCGCCGATCTCACTGTTTGTCAACGCCTTTAAACGCCATAACAGCTCTGAAAGGTGTGTTAAGTTACTTGTGGAGGCTCCTGGTCGGTGAGCGGCGCGGGGTTGTCGTACTGGTCCCTCGGGTGTATGTGCAGCTGTCGCGCGTGTCCCGCGGCCCACACCAGCGCGTGGTGCGCGCGGCCCACGCGGGAGCGGCGCGCCTCCACCCGGCCTGCTAACTTACTTGTGGAGGCTCCTGGTCGGTGAGCGGCGCGGGGTTGTCGTACTGGTCCCTCGGGTGTATGTGCAGCTGTCGCGCGTGTCCCGCGGCCCACACCAGCGCGTGGTGCGCGCGGCCCACGCGGGAGCGGCGCGCCTCCACCCGGCCTGCTAACTTACTTGTGGAGGCTCCTGGTCGGTGAGCGGCGCGGGGTTGTCGTACTGGTCCCTCGGGTGTATGTGCAGCTGTCGCGCGTGTCCCGCGGCCCACACCAGCGCGTGGTGCGCGCGGCCCACGCGGGAGCGGCGCGCCTCCACCCGGCCTGCTAACTTACTTGTGGAGGCTCCTGGTCGGTGAGCGGCGCGGGGTTGTCGTACTGGTCCCTCGGGTGTATGTGCAGCTGTCGCGCGTGTCCCGCGGCCCACACCAGCGCGTGGTGCGCGCGGCCCACGCGGGAGCGGCGCGCCTCCACCCGGCCTGCTAACTTACTTGTGGAGGCTCCTGGTCGGTGAGCGGCGCGGGGTTGTCGTACTGGTCCCTCGGGTGTATGTGCAGCTGTCGCGCGTGTCCCGCGGCCCACACCAGCGCGTGGTGCGCGCGGCCCACGCGGGAGCGGCGCGCCTCCACCCGGCCTGCTGTGAACCACTTGCGGTACGGACTGCCGCTGATGGACACCAGCCCTGGGAGAAAGAGAATGAACTTTGTATCTCACGATGCCACATCATGATATTTAAAGTTCCAAGACCGCAAGCTTCGACTGCTCCTACCGCATCCTGATCGCACGTTTCCATTTCGAAAATTGACACTGTACATGCGCCGTATCCGCTCAGTAGGTATATTTTGTTGCACTCACACCCGAAATTAATATTCTATCTCCATTCAAATACCGTTTCCTTGTTTTGACGGCTGATTTTAAATAATATTTAAGTTATCATTTATTGGGTTTGACGCATTTGGTGCACTTCTCAACTTGTACACCATGCTCAAATGGTGAACTTAGCAACTGGTGCACTTCTCATATGGCACACTTCGCAACTGTAGCACTTCTCAATTGGTGCACTTCGCAAAAGGAGCACTTTTTAAGATGAGTGAATATTTGGAAAAATTGTCTAAAAATTAAAGAATCTTTGGTTTTGTTGGGTAATTTTCTTAAAAATACAATCAACAAAATAATTTTAAACTCTACATAATCCTAATAACATTTTTATTAAAAAAAAAAAAAAAAAAAAAAAATAACGTCACTCGGAAATAATAACAACATAATTATGTAAGAAAAAATTAGATTTACAGCAAAAAGTTATCATAATAAAGAGTCATGAATTAATATCATATTATATCAATAACCTTCATGTACTGTGGACATCCATTTTCCATTGTCCATTTAATTGTTGAGGGGACCATTTGGTCCCCTCAACAATTAAAGGGTATTATAATTTAAACTGTACTTCTTTTAGTTATAGTTATTATTATTAATAAGATAAAAGCTTTAAAATAGACTATAACCTGTTTCTCAAAAACAGGTTATATTAATATAGATAAACCTTTGTTTGTCTGACAGTCCCTCCCGCCCCGCCCTGAGTGGGAGGACTCATTTGGTGATTTTGCCACGATAAAAAAAAACTACCCTCATTTAGTTTTATATCGCATGAAAATTGTATGTTTGTTTTATATAGGTAGCATAATCAGTTTGTTGTTATTATAATTTTTTTGCTGCATGCACAAAAGAAAAGATCACGTTTCTCCAATTATTATATAAGTGATTATGTAATTTAATTTAAAGCTTTATTAAATTAATAATAATAACTATAAAAGAAGTACCATTTAAATTATAATATTATAAAGGTTATTGATATAATATGATATTATATCATGTCTTTATTATGATAACTTTTTGCTGTAAATCTATTTTTTTCTTACATAATTATATTGTTATTATTTCCGAGTGACGTTATTTTTATTTTTGAAAAAATAAAAATGTTATTAGGATTATGTATAGTTTAAAATTATTTTGTTGATTGTATTTTTAAGAAAATTACCCAGCAAAACCAAAGATTCTTTAATTTTTAGACAATTTTTCCCAATCTCCACTCATCTTAAAAAGTGCTCCTTTTGCGAAGTGCACCAATTGAGAAGTGCACCAGTTGCGAAGTGTACCATATGAGAAGTGCACCAGTTGCTAAGTTCACCATTTGAGCATGGTGTACAAGTTGAGAAGTGCACCAAATGCTTCAAACCCCATTTATTGAAGACTTTTATTTTACCGAAAGTCCTATTTCCGATTTGTTCGTTTTCCAATTTTCATATATTCGAAAAATGTAATGCTCCATGGGTTCTCGTTCCGAAAAACGATTATTCCGATTTTTAATACTCCGAAGAAACTGATCCCATTTTACAAAGTCAGTAACAGAAACGAATCGCTGCAAAACCGGCCCCACGTGGTTTTGTCTACCCTACACCTAGAGTGTTATTTAAGCCTGCAATTTGACTAAAGATGCAAGAGCGCGCGAAGAAAGCTCGGGAGTTAGGGCACCCCGACTCGGACAGGTTAGGTTCCAAATGTCCTTCGTGTTAGGTTACTTTAAACCTTGCAAACAAACATAGAAGCCCCGCGAAGCGGGACTCCGTCGATTTATCTTGGCAGGTGGTAATCAGCAATTTGACTAAGGATGCAAGAGCGAGCGAAATTAAATTTTCGGAAATCTAATTAATCGGTATTTTAACAATCGGAATTCGTATTTTTGGAATTTTTGTTATTCGATCTATTGAAACGCGGTATTTTTAGAAGCGTTAGGAATATTAATATTTCGAAGTTTTATGAATTTTATGAAAATAGGAATAGTGATCAATCGAAGTTGGTTTATTAGGAATTTTGAACCAATCGGAAATATGAAAATCGGTATTGAATTTGAAATTCGTGATTGTGAATTTCCGAATAAAGTTTTCGTATTATCGTAGTGTACCCTGAAGAAACAGTTTGGTTTTAGCCAGTCAAGTCCCTTTTGCTCCACTCAGGGCGGGAAGATAAGTTCGATGAGGTTCGAACAAAAAACAAAACATGTTATTTCTAAAAATGTGTTTTATGATATACGAATTAGCATTTAAACAATGTCATGGAAAAATAAACAATATATAGTTGTTCGAGATAGGGACAAACGATATTTTAAATAATAGGCTTCAACTCATTGACTTTTATTGAAGCTATGAATATTGCAATTGCGTTATATGGCAAAGTTATTAGAAGTTATTACATAAAATATACTTTCGTTGCCGTCGTAATTGGGTGAATTCTTAGAATGGCGGCCAACATCCAGCGAGGGTCGAGACTGCGTTGCAGGGGCACGCTATTGGTCGACGGACCGCTGTCACGACTTGGCGGAGGGCTGCGATTGGCCGCAACTACAGAACGCAGTGTTGCCAGGCACGGTTGACTCGTTCAGTAATGCGGCGTCAACAATAGTAGATACCGAAATGACAGTCGAAAGTACATTCCCGAAAAGATTTTCGGGAATGTACCGGTTCCTCAGAAAAAGAACCGTTTCTCTATTCCCTACATACGCTGACATAAAACAACAGCAAAATATATTGGCACTACATAACACATACAATAAATAACGCTGTATGACAGAAATATAAATAGGAGTAAATAATAGTGTGACGAATGACGGGGAAGAAGGGAATAAAAAAACACATGTTACAAAATAGAATGGTAAATGTTGTGATGAAGCAGAACTCACCGATACTGATGGACACGATGTACACCCCGGCAGTACGCACGGTGAACTTGACGCGCGCCGTGTTGGCCTGCGCCGGGTCGCCCGAGCCCAGCTCTATCACCGCCGTCACCTGCAATAGAGGACATCGCGCGAAGCTCTCACACCTGGCTTAGCTGACACAACAGGACCTTCTAATAATACCTACATGTAGCTTGTGAAAAGCTCACGAAAAGATTTTTTTTCTAGTAATTTTGCGCGTTTTCACTCGCGTTTTATTGAGAATTTGGCAATCAATTCGCACCGTGCATATCCGGTATCTGTCTGTATTATCCAACGACCATTTATATCTAGACTCCTAATCACAGACGACCGATGTCTGTCAACACATTAGGCTAAAAAGTCTTATAACCGTCGTGACTCGACCACTCCTGTGAGTCCCTTCGTCGCACTGACCTTGAGTTAGCCAATCAGAACGCAGTACCCCGTCCCCCTCGCTTACGTCGTACCTCAGCGACTTGGCCGAATAAATGGTCGTTGGTATTATCATATGAACGTTTCTGCTATTTTTCAAGGAAACTTTATTTCTTTTCGGGATGAAAGGTTATGTCCATCTCTGTTTATCGGACAACGTATTTGCATCATTTATTTCAGGATGATCGGTTCAGTTGTTTTGGCTTGTAACAAACAAATAAAGTTTCAGAGAGTCAGTCACAGTACAGTAAGGATAATAATCCCCTCTTTCATGATGAGGAAGTCTGTCTTTGATTTAATCGGTTCTGATACAAACCGTGGTTCTCTTTTTGCCGGATTTGGGTGTTATAAAAGCATAGCATTAATATCCAACCTCCTCTTACCTTCCTAGTTCCGTGGCAGATGGACACGTTGAGCTCGTCCGTGTCACAGATAGGGTACGGGTGTCCGTTCCGCTGGTAGCAGTGCACTGTGAAGCACATCGTCTCCCCCACCGCTTGGGGCTCTGTCCAGCCCCATTCCACCTGGAGATAAACAATACTGGATGTATTGTAAAAGTAATGATTGATAGAATACGATGGACTGTCAATCCGATGTACTAAAATTCACGGTTTCCTTCAGCAGCCCTTTACATTCCTGGGTCACGGTTACCAGTCAAGACAGTCTACGCGACACATACGCCAATCCTTAAATTATAAACTTGGAAATTTTGAATCCTAGGACCAACACTGTACCAATTCCTATAGCAAAAATTAAAAGATTTAAAAAATATAAAAACCCACGTTTTAAATGTCCTAAAAATAAGAAAATAATCCTACGGGGCTGAGAGAGGGCCACTCAAAACGTGGGGGCGTATATTATTTAAGGGATTATTTATGGGATAATATTTACATGTCGTGTATAGATCGTGGCTGTAACTTGCAAAAACTGAACCAAATTTTCGACTTTACCACTAAACTTACTTAAAATCTATATTAGTGCTGATAATATTGTACTAATAATAACTTATTGATCCTTAACCTCTCACTTTCTATTTGTTATCCATCCTGTCAGGTTCAAAAGTTGAACTTTATATAAGTTCCCCGCACCACCCACACTGGGGTTACATTTGACACGTGTGTAAAGGGCACCTACTCGTATTTATACAGCGCGAAGTAAAATAACAATATCGGGTTTCGTTCAAACACCTACATAAAGGAAATCAAACAAACCCAATGTGGATTCAACATATTTTTATGGAACAAAAGTAATAAATTCATATATGTACTCGTACCATAAACATAGTGTTTTTTGTTTAGTGACCTCGAACGATTTTACTATGGATTCAGAAATGGCCAAAGAAACGTCACTGCTTTTTCCTACCTTTTGACGTTTTTGTGAACATTATGTTTGAAATAACTGATTTAATTTACCTATTTTGAAGGTTTGTGCCGTTAAACTTGTTAATAATTTATGCTAAGAACCCTATCTTTGTGAAAAACTTTGTGCGTAGTATCACAATTTATCATCGAATGGTTGACAATTTGGAAATTCTGTGTGCGGTAAAATTCACTACTCACTACCTCATTCTTAGCGTCCAAGAGACGCTTCGAGATGGAACCCAAAGCCGCTGAGCTTTGTCACTACCTAGGATTTAGCAAATACTAAGTTTGTACAAACATACCTAGTAAAATCTTATTTATTTCTCTCAACTACTTCCCTACACATGCACACATACACCAAAAATAAAATTTAGTTCTAATTAAAAATACTGTATAAAAAACCTACCTATCTTAATCTAGAACGTTGATATCATCAGTCTCTTGGAGTTAGGCGCTAATAGCCACGACACAGTTTCTAACTAATGTGGCTATTACCGAACACAATATTAATTTGTAACGATTGTTTTGGTTCCAATATCATCTGCTTAGCCTTTTCCCAACTATATTGGTGTCGGCTTCCAGTCGAATCAGATGCAGCTGGATATCAATATTTAACGTGGAGCGACTGCCTATCGGACCTCCACAACCCAGTAACTGGGTAATACGAAACCCCATGGTAAGACTGGTTGTCAGACTATAGAGTTTCTGACTAACAGTAACGACTGTCAAAGATCTACAAATGACAGCCGGGGCCAACGGCTTTACGTCCTTTCCTATGCACGGACGAAACTCGCTATGACAGGTGGTCACTCATTCACAGACCAACCTCGGCAAACGCGGCTTAACCCGAGAAATTAGCCTGTGCGGCCACGATTAAGTCACGAGCACCAATAAAGAATTGTTAATTTACCTTGCAACTAGGCGGATGTAGATATTTCCCTGTGACGTACTGCAGCAGGGAGTGCTTGGCCTCTGGCGCCAGCGAGGGTTGTGTCATGGCCGCCAGCGTCACCAGCCCGCAGACCGACACCGACACCACCAGCATGCCACCTGGGTTACGTCATGGAGTTATGATATTAATGCGATAGATGAACATGCACAACAGATACGATTACCTTTGTCAGGGGGCCGCTTTAAAATGTTATGGTAATAGGCCACCTGGTCAAAAGAATACTTTACCAGACTAACCAACTTTGAGGTTAACCCCAAAAATACTTGAAAAGGGTACGTCTACCGTTGAAGATCAGCAATGAATCATAAGACTGGAAATTAAGAGAAGCACTTCTACATACAGTGAAGCTCGTTGCTAGAAAGGCTTGTCCGAATTTGAGATCTTAGTAATAAGAAGACATGCATGCCACCGAGTTATGTTATGAGGTTACATAGTATTACTGAGTTAGATAATCCCACGGCACGGTGAATACACTTCGGAATTAACCCCGAAAATGTTTAAAATATGATCCCCAGTAGAGTCAAACTGTAGATGATTAAAGTGTAAGAAAATTATGAATGTATGGCACAACAACAGAAATTGTGTTATTAATATGTAAGGCAATGTACATAAAAATTAACAATTATGTCCATGGGACCAGCGCGCAGCGGCAATATCACCCTTTCTGTTACACGCTGTAAATAAATAAACAATGTATCAAGTGTATGTAGCTGTTAACCCCAAAGAATGACAGTTTTCCATAGACAAACATATACAAAGTAAAGATGCAGAACAAATCCATACCCCAAGTCCAAGCGTCCTGATGCTTGCTGTTCTTGACCACAGCACTCCAGAGGTCTGCCTTCAAGGTCTGCAGCGCCTCCTTGCCGGTGGGTAGACTCTGGCGAGCCGCCGACCAGGCCCCGAAGTCCTTGGGGTCCAGCACGTGGCGCGCAGTGCTGTCCTCCAGCCAGTACACGTCCTCCAAAGAGGATACATCGAGGCTGAGGAGTCTGTGGGCAATAGAAATGAAGTATAATTAACATTGTAAGGAACTGCGTACGTAGTAAAGTGCATTATCTAAGTGTCTAAACACACTATGCCGAAGTTACGCGACCGAAGTTCGGCGGCTGATTTCACGTTCCGACGTATTCGGCTGATATGACACACCATTAGTGCCGAACTTACGCGGCAGAAATTCGGCGCGGGTGGCGCGGGCGGCTCCCTGCTGCTCCCCGCCCCCGGATCTTCGTCGGTAATCGAACCGAACTTCGGTCGCGTATAATGTGTGGTCACAGAATAAGTTGCCGCTGAACTTACGCCGGACCGAAGTTACGCTGTACGCTATGACGCGACGTAATTTCGGCATAGTGTGTCGTCAGTAATTACAATAGCGTAATTGTGCCGAACTTCGGTCGCGTAACTTCGGCATAGTGTGTTTAGACACTAAGACTCTTGTGTTGATAAGGTTATGAGTGCGTCAGCGTATCAGAAAATACACTTATTACTACTTCTTAGCGTTAGTGTTGAACACTGGCGAAGAGAAATAAGAGCGAATGTTACAAACAAAACTGATATGCACATCTAAACTGCGATGAAAATGAAGTCATCATTGTTGACACTGGCAGCTATTGAACGCGGCTAGCATGAATAACAAACGATTTTATGAATAAACAATACCGTTACGATGACAAATTAGTGATATATCGACTCATAATATTGACTCGTAATTTATTTTATCTAGAGTACTACACTACTAAAGTGCCATCCAATCCTATCCAAACCCCAGTCCCGTGTCCAGATTACTTGCGAAAACACACGTGTGATGACGAAATAGTTGATTACCAATACATTCAGCCCAGTTGCATTTCAGTTGCTGCACCTTAATATAAGAGATTAAAGGTAGGGACAAACTGAACCCACGTACGCAACGTATGCAACGCGTTATTAAATCTAAACGGTTGAATTTGTATGCCTAGAAACACACTTATCAGTGACAGTTGCGTATGATAAGTGTGTTTCTAGGCATACAAATTCAACCGTTTAGATTTAATAACGCGTTGCATACGTTGCGTACGTGGGTTCAGTTTGTCCCTACCTTTATGAACATTACTTATCGCTTTTATTAAGCGTTATTCCTGTCAGCACAATTATCAAACTACAAGTCCAAAACACAGAATAGAACGGGTATGCCAAACCTCAAGTGTGTTATAAGCATTAAACCTCAACAAAACAGCCAACTTTGCCTCCACCTGCCTTTGACATTACAAATATTCACCGCTATTCGAACTCAAGCCGACCTATCAATTTCTATGATGTGGGTATCATCTCTATCTAAATTATCAGAAAACTGCAATCAATTTGCAAAGGACCGTTTTCCTTCAAACGCCACATTACCCCTAGCCGGAGGCCCATGGGGCGGATGTAGGGTGCGTCTGATCATGTTAAATGGGCCCCGGGCCTCGGGGTTGGACTTGATGTGAGTGATAAACTACCCGACAACGGTCAGATAAAGGGTAACGGACCCGATTATGTATGTTGTTGAAAGAATTGTTTATGTTTTCTAACTGTGTATTTGTTAGATCGCTTGAGGATATTTTGGTATTTGTTATTGTCTGGGGTAAGTCAATTTGGCAGAAATAATATTGTGAAATCTTTATTATGATTACCTACATAAAATCTGTTTGTTTTCAGCATGGACGAAGCACAGTCCTCTGCATATATGTATTTCGTAAGCCTGACAAAGGGCTGGTCCCTCATTAGGGCTAGAGCAACATGAAATCAATTAGTTAAATCATGTGACACGGGTTGTATTTCGTATAATCAGCTTATAATGTTCCCACTGGGACACGACCTACAACACTCTCTTTATGAGGGGCAAATGTTATATTTATTAAACCAAATAAAGAGCAAAAATCATAACCGTAATTCGATTTTCTGATACTAGAGTTCCTGCCTTCACGTCCGCGTCCAAACCTGCGTTAAACATACTCGTAGATCCACAACATACTTAACATAATCCAATCTTCATAATCATGACAACAATACCCGGAGTGCAAATCCGTCAAGTGTCGCAACATGAACAGGCTGCATTGCGACAGGTGATCACATTAGTGGATTGTCGCACGGTGAGTGGGGAGCTTTCATTCAATCAGCTCCACGTCAGTCCGCAGTCGGCTCCAATTGGGGACGCGGGACGTTCACGATCACATGTTACTTCGTTAGCCCATTTCAACGAAACCACGCTTCTATAAAAAGATTCCGCTTTTGATGAGAATTTTTCGTGTTCCAATTTTGGATTTTGTTTTGCACCAGAGACGTGAAGCTGTTAAAGCATTTCTTACGACTCTTGGAAGCCGGGACTCAGGAAGCGAGTTTAACGAGAAGGAAATAAAGAAATGTGTTATAACAAAATTACAGCTGTTTCCTTTTGGGAGATTCTTTAGAGAGTTCAACTCAAAAGGTCATTTACTAGATAAAAGATGAATGAAACAAATATGACGAGGTCACTTCTGAGTATGAATATTTTAAGAGTAGTTAACACCAAAGAAATGATAATATGGCCAGAAAAGTTGGTGACGACATAAGTAGCATTGAAGAAGAAAATCTGCTGCACCAACACAAATGAATTAAACAAGATGATTGTGGTAGCTTATTAGGTGAAAGAAAAATAAACGAACACTGTTAACTTTCTAGGTAAAACAAAGCCCTTTATTAAAAAACTAGCTTCCGCCCGCGACTCCGTCCGCGCGGATGTCGGTCTTCGCGTGGATGGTTTATTTCTCCATTTTGAGTAACTCTGACAATGACATCTTATAAATATCTATTTGACCCAAATACGGCTAAGCCTATAATAATTAAGGAGATCCCTCTATTGAGCTGCTGCTGTTGAGCTCGCGTTCTGTGGTAAGTATTTTTTTCATAGTAATTCCGACCTTGTATTTACAAATAACTGATCGGAACAGTAATCAAAAAGGTCGTGCTGAAAAGCACGGTTTAAAATGACACGCATACAATATTAATTCCACGGACGACCGCTCGCCACACTGGACACGTCCGCTCGCATCAAAATTCAGAATTTATATGCATCGCGCGGCGCGGAACGCGGCTCCTTTTAAAGGAGTCGGGGAGGCGTGGCCCGCGTGTGCCGCAAACGGTTCAAGCCAAATCCGACTTTCGGCGCTACAGGTTACGGCGCTGAATCCACTGCGGGTAATGCAACGTGTGTTCGCGGTTCTACAGAACAACGTCTATGAATAAACCTGAAAAATAAGATTTTTTTTCTACGTATTTTTCCAGGATAAAAAGTATCCTATTTTATGCCCAGGATAATAAGGTATAATTATACCAAGTTTCATCGAAATCGAACCGTTAGTTTTCACGTGATGCCTGCACATACAGACAGACAGACAGACAGACAGACAGACAGACAGACAGACAGACAAAATTTTTTTTAATCACATATTTGGGTTTGGTATCGATCCAGCAACACCCCCCGCTATTAATTTTTTCAATATTTTCAATGTACAGAATTGACCCTTCTACAGATTTATTATAAGTATAGATATAGATATACATACAACCTTCACCAGCATACAGTTTACTCGTGTGCCCTGTGTATAATACAATATTCATTATGATTGTGCATAATTGGCGGTTGCCAGGCAACGTAGAACCTAACAATGTTAAATGTTTCCAGGCAGAAGCGTTCAGGGTTTCTAGATTTTACTGTGATGTTAAAAACTTTGTTCTGTTCAATTTAACATGAAGAGTTCACGAAAATATTAACGACATCTATTTTTTTTTTCATATTTTTGATGGGTTTTCTCTTGACTTTAGTCCAGGTCAAAGGTGACTGAGACAAAGCTTACAATGGAGCGAACTTACCCAGGGTAGTCATATTTAACTCAAACTTCACTTTTTTTTTAATTTTAATACAATATATCTTTTTTTTTTTTTAAGTCATAAATGTTCTTCTGGGTATCATTTATCAAGATTAAGTACCAAAAACATCTCAAGGCTGTTCACAGACAGAGAGGGTTCGGAACTAAAAACCTTTTAAAGCCTGCATTACAATTAATTCAGGACCGGTACATGTCTTCTTCTTCCATAGTTCTCTATTATTCGTCATCTCAGCAGTAACCTTCTTTCCATTTACATCATCCCTCACAAAGTCCATCTATCCTTTGCTCTTCTTCTATCATCACTTCTATATCACTTATATAGAAGTGATGATAGACCTAGCCTTCATCTATACTTATATTATAAAGAGGTATTTGTTTGTAAGTTTGTATGTAGGGGGTAATCTCCGGAAGTAATGATCCGATTTTAAAAATTGTTTAACTGGTAGAAAGCTAAATTATTCGTGAGTGCTATAGGCTATAAATTATAAAGATATCATGCATATTTTACTGTCCAACGAAGTGGGCACAAGTCATCTAGTATTTTATAAAAACCGGCCAAGTGCGAGTTGGACTCGCCCATGAAGGGTTCCGTAGCAGCAAGCATAGATTAGAGATATAATTATATTGAGATTAGTAAGTAATATACACAAACAATAAAAATAACTTTGTTTTTCATAGTATTTGTATGAATGGCAAAGTTATATTTGCGGTTTTTGAAAATGTACTATATCTCAAAAACTGCTAACTGTATCTCATCCAAACCAATTTTCGTTGGTAGTTTTGGTTGAGGTCTACATTATATATATATTTTTTTTAGTTTTATCATTCTCT
Source organism: Agrotis exclamationis (assembly GCA_950005045.1). Lineage (NCBI taxonomy): Eukaryota > Metazoa > Arthropoda > Insecta > Lepidoptera > Noctuidae > Agrotis > Agrotis exclamationis. The sequence goes on along the minus strand of OX465422.1, from coordinate 1,231,191 downwards.
TATTTTAGAAGTTACGGGGGGGGGGGGGGGACACACTTTTTACCACTTTGGAAGTGTCTCTCGCGCAAACTGTTCAGTTTACAAAAAAATTATGTTAGTAACCTCAATATCATTTTTAAAGACCTATTCATAGATACCCCACACGTATGGGTTTGGTGAAACTGTTATAGTGAGAAAAAGTCTCCGTACTTTATAGTTTATATTAATACGAGAAGGAAACTTTTTACGCAGTATGAAAGGCACGTTGGAGAAAAGAGCGCAGAAAGATAATTTTTAACTTAAAATTAAAGGAATTTTGTCGGTGTCTGACCACTGGGCGACCACTAGTTCTTATTATTGGCTTTTGTTTTACAAACATGCTAAATTGAAATAGGTCTCAGTTTTGAATTCTAGGTACTATGTGCGAGTTAGTGTCCGTGAGTGTACAGTTAGCATGCTATCGCTGTGTTCCACGCTGTTGACCAGATTAGCGGGCTGGACGTGAATAAAGAGCTGGAGGGACATTACTCATGCTGGTGGGCTGGTGGGTGCCTTCCGGACCGCGGGGCAATGGTGGTTCGAGGGTGGTGTGGGGAGCACCGCACCCATTTCCCAAAAAGCCGATTAACAAGTTCTAAATATTATTTTCATGGATAATTTTTTTTTCATAACAGGCGAATTGAAATCAAAACAAGAAAAGATTAAATTTAATTAGCTAGCGTTACTTTGTAAACATTACGATGGTTATCGATATTTAAATCACGATAAAACGAACACAAATTGCTTTGATAATAATTTGTCTTTGAACCTGTAGACCCTTAAACTTATTTAACTTCATTAATTAAATCAAAAGCATTTCAAAGTTCTATAAGTTCACAGATTAATCATAATTACAAAGAAATAAATCATATCATTCAGAAGCAACATAAAGCTAAAATATTAAATGAATGCGATCAAAGCAATCATCATTCTTTGTTACTCAATCAAACCTCAGTGAGTCGGCAATTTTCCGCGCGAGGAGATACGTAGTAAATCATAAGTCGAGTTTCCTCCCCTCCGACCTTGCGTGAAATGCAACCTGACCTAAGATTGCACACACATTATCGAATGAAACGCGAGTTTTCTGCATTTGATCAACGTGAGAAGATTCTCACTTGGAAAGTTTGTTATGGTTAGCATGCATTGAAGATAATATTTCGGGATAAATCGTAGTAATGTATGCGATAGAAACTCGATCTGGATGTTTGTCGGAATGTCGGGAGCCTGCAGCTTTGGTTAAAACATAAAGCCTCCTACACGCGATTAATCGCGCGGGGCGACATGACGCGGTCCATTCGCAGTATTTTTAGAGTGGAAATTAACTTGGCTCGTTGTCGCAGCGCGATTAATCGCGTGTGTCTGCAGGAGGCTTAATAATATCTACTTTCCCATTGGACGAATTCTAAGGTAGTAGGTAGGTACTACCTTCTACCCAATAAAAAGATATAATATAATAGGCGAAATCTATCGTTGTATCTATTCATAGATATTTTTTGGGACAAACCCACCACACTATTCCCAAACCACTGCAACTCCTGAGAGCCAGAATCAACAGTGGCAACCACCAGAAAAGCGCCAAGACAATGAAGCTCGACGTGTCCCGGAGAATGAATTTACCTGTCTTGGATCCTGCACGAAATTAATCAGAAAAGAATAGTGGAGGAGTAGGAAAAATATGTTTCCACTTCCCTCCATGCAAGCAGGAGACAGAACAAAGCAATGCCAATAGGCACAAAGGGACATTACAACTGGGAGAAGCCCAGTTGCCTTGCACCACGGGTAAAAATGACTACTAATATTAATGGGTCCTAAATTGTGAGCTGCTATATTTGATTCCAATAATAGGTATGGCAAAAACGCTTGAACGCACGGAAGTTTGTTCGAGTTTCCACAAGGTCCGTATAATAAATGACTCCAGATGTAGTCTGAACAGTATCCAACATAATATTGCGTTCGTTCTGCCAAAGAATACACTCCCAAAGAATATGATGTGCTGATTGTTCATATTCACAGTCAGGTGACGAACATTGACAAAAAGGCGAGGGAACAAGCTTAAAGGAAAACAATTTACTTTTAAAGTTACCATGTCCCGTGAGAAATTGGGCAACACAGTGATCCACCTCCAACCACGTCCTAGCCAGCCGCTCACGAACGGATGGGAAGAACTGGTGGAGGTGCCGCCCCTTGGGAGAATTATCCCACCTATTTTGCCATTCGGATAAAAGTTCCTCCCAGACGTCGCTCTGGGGTTTAAATAATCTAGATATCTTATCACGGTCACGTTGCGGCAGGAAATCAGCGTCAGTGGTCTCCCGTGCGGAAAAATACATTGCAGCACGTCGCTGCACTTCAAGATCTACTGGAAGAACACCAGCAAGTACCGGTAAAGCTTCAGTACTGACGGTCCTATACGCTTTACTTAAGAATAACAAAGCCAAGCGCTGGCTTTGAAGCAATTTACGCCGTGCCGCCCCTATGGTGGCCCTATCGGCCCAAACAGGTGCTCCGTAGCACACACAACCCAAGTAAGTAGCCCCATAAATAGTTTTTAAGGTTAAAAATGACAAACCCCAAGTAGACTTAGATATTCTCGTTAGGGCATAAAAGTTATTTTTAGCTTTTTCACCAACTGTTTTTATATGTTCTATGAAAGTGAAATTCCTCTCTAAGACTAAACCAAGATAGCACACGGATTGCTTTCTCTTCACGGGAACATTATTGAATTTAATACTAGGCCACGATTTAAGTTCACCTTTTAAAATAAGCTGATATGTTTTTTGTGGTGCAAACGTCAGACGGTTTCGATCGCCCCACTGAGATATTAATTTTAGGCAAGTGTCAGCCAGATTCTCGAGGCCAGCACGAGTGCTTGACTGAATGAGCAGAAGGCCATCGTCCGCATAACCAGTTAAAGAACAACCGCTTGGAAGTGGAATCGCGAGGAAATCATCGAAGCCTATATTCCATAAATGAGGACCGATAACCGAACCTTGAGGACAGCCCATGGTAAGAGGTTTCGATACGGAATGATGTCCGAGTTTAAGTTTCGCGGAACCATTAGAAAAGTACGAACAAAGAAGATTAAATATATTATTATAGCAACCACGAGCTTTTAAGTAGTAGCATTGGCCACCATGCGTTATCAAAAGCCCCGGAAATATCTAGAAAGATTCCAACTACGTACTTGTGCTCGGAGGTATTAACTATTTTTCTAACAGAAAGTGCCGCATCAACGGTTGATTTGCCGATAGTAAAACCGAATTGGTTTTTATGGAATTTGGGCCCGTCCGGTAACAATCGTGGGACGATAAGACGCTCCAGGAGCTTTCCCAAAGATGGTAATAATGTTATGGGCCGGTAAGACTTAGGGTCATCTGGTGGCTTGTCGCCGCTTTTAGGTATTATTCGTATAAAGCCATGTCTCCATATACGAGGAAAAACACCTTCAGCAATACACCGATTGTAAACAGTTAATATCGCGTCACCCGCTGTTTTACACGCTTCCTTTATCATACGATTAGATATTTTATCTTCACCTGATGATTTGTTAAGGGGCAGTCTCCTAACAACATTAATGAATTCGTCAGTGGATGGAAGGTCTGACGCTGGTGATTTAGGCGGAACTGTAGCCCATGCTCTAATCTGTTGGTGGTAGTCATTATCATTAACAGGTGAATCATCAGGGATAAGACTATTTAATAAAACTTCCGTTGTTTCTTCAATACCGGTGGTGTGTTTATTATTTACTTTAATATTCTGAACATACGCGAGGTCGACCGATCGATTAGCTTTAAATTCATGATATAAAGGAGACCACGGACCTTCTTTTTCTAATTTATCCACTACTTTACGCAACAAATTAGCCTTAGATTTTTCAACCGAAGCTCTGTAACGGGACCTGGCAACTCTAAATGTATTTAAAGCAGAGGTTAGTGAGTCTCCGGTGACTTGACGTTTTTTAAGCTTATTTAGATGTTTACGCGCTCGACGATAGATTTTACGCTGTTCGGTTAGGTAGTCACACCACCAATCACATCTGCGTACATTGGTCATAGGTCCGCGACCAATGGCTATGTCAGCACAGTAAGTGAAGGTGTCTGACATAATTTCAGCACTTTCTTCAGCTGACAGCCCATCACGAGTGAAATCCTTGGCATGACACGCAAAAAGCGATCTAAAGAATTCCCAATTAGCACCCTTAGTTTTATACCTAAAGTTACCAATTACATGTGAAGAACCATGAGTAGAATCTGGAACAAATTCGTACACGATCAAGCGATGATCACTGCAAGACGCGTCCGGTAGGACACGCCACCTATCCAAGCGTACGTCTGCACTAGAAAGTGTGACGTCAATACAAGATTCGCCCATTTGGCTGCAAAAAGTAGGTGGTGCATCGGGGGTGTTATGAATAGTAAGGTTCATTTCAGCAATGAAGTCTTCAACAGCGCAACGCCGTACGTAATCCGTGGACCGGACTTTGCCATACCACAGGGACGAAGACGCATTAACATCTGCGCCTACGATAACTTTGCAGCCCGCGAGTGACCGCAAGACGTGACGGAGGTTATGTATGTGAGGACCAACAGGGTCTGAATATTGAAAATAGCAGCTGACAACGTAAACTTTAAAAGTAGCGGATGAGACTTCCGCAACTGCACAGTGAGGCGTCATGAGATTACGTAAAGACGTTACTGTAAAGTTAGAAGAACGCGACACGTAAATTCCGGCTCGTGCCTTACTATCTAACTGAACTACCTTGTGACGTAAGCGCGTGTTTTGGTATTGTTCTTGAACCAGTACAATGTCTAATTTGTAATCGATAATTAATTTGTCCAATTCAGAAGTCGCCACCCTATCATTGTGAAGGTTTAATTGTCCTATTATTAAACTATCCATTTTATTAGTAATTAGTGTTGCGTATTAATTGTTCGAGCCTGACTTTATAGGTGGTACACTGTTGAGACCCGCACCGATGGTCAAACGGTTTTTTAAAACGTTTACACGCCACACATACCGGTGTAAAATTTAAATTATCCTTATGCGGGCATTCTTTTGTTTCATGTGCTTCTGAGCAGTTAGCACAGGTAGGCGATTTATTTACGCAGTATTTTTTTACGTGACCAAACTGCTGGCAATGTAAACAACGCACTACATCAATATCATCAAAAAATCGGCAAGTCGCGAAGTCAATAAAAAGCTTTTCTTTGGTACTAATTAAATGCTTTCGAATGGCGTTGTCTATTTCGATGCCTACCCACTTCCGACCATTGTCTAATACACGTCTACGTATAATTTTTGTCGACTTAATAAATTCTTCTTCACTAATTACCAATTCGTCTTTGATATTTTGACGGTACAACGCGTGCAAGAAAGGTTTGTCGTCCATTGAGGATGGGACGTCTTTAATTAATAAACGTGGCCTGCGGCCTTTCGGTTTTTCAAGTCTTAACCCGGCGGTCTTAATAGCATCAACCGATTCAAGTTTACTTATTTGACTGTCATTAGCGACACGTAATACAACGCCAGATTTCGCGATTTTTTTCATGCCTACAATTTGAAATCCGTCGTCACTTGGCTTAATCGCTTTTTTAAGCGCTTCTTTAGTGGCTGAGGAAGTTGCGAATTCAGCTGACCTTTCGTTGGAGGGGTATGCTATTACACACGGCAGCGGTGGTCTCGACTCCATCACTGGAGCGACCTTCGGCAGACGAAGTTTCAGAGAATCTGAATAAGAAAGTTTATTGGAATTTGTTTTTACAATGCTGACATTATTATTTAAATTAACTTTGTCCAATTCGCGCTCGATATTGGCTAACTTCGTTTCATTAGAAGATGACCGTATGGCTAACAAAGAAACAATGGACGTAATCCGCTGTGTCATGTCCATGATCGCGGATTTATTGGCTACATTAATACGAGAACCCTGATCATTCACAAGGTCGTTTATTTTAGACAGGTATGCAGACGCCTGAGTAACTAAATCGCAATAGTCTTCGTTTGAATTACTGACATTATTTATTGATAACGGCGATTTCTCAACAGAATCGGTCAAATGTTGCCGTTTTGCATTATCCTCCGGCGTTAGATAAGACGGAGACATTTCGGTAAACAAGCGTTTAGAGTAAGCGGAGGTCGGTGACCTGGGAGGTTTAGTTCGCATCGCGAAGTGTTTTTTCCGCCCCCGTCCGGTGGATCATCATTACTGGACAACATTTTTAAATCAAAACTACAAAAAGATTTAAATAAGATCGTAAAAACAAAACGAAACAACAAAATATTTATTATTCCTTCCGAGGTACCCCCACAACCAAAAAATAAAAATTACTTACCGAGCGCTGTTAACTAATTTAACACGTTCGTTGCATTACGAGATCTATCAGATCTCTTGCAGGACTTTTGTATTGTGCGTTGAACATAATCGTGTTGTTTCACTCCTTGCGGGAGGATCTAACGTGTAAAGGTATGAGTAGGACAAATATATATATATTTGCTTCCTACTTAAAGCTGAATTCAAGGACATTAAAAAAGAAATTAGAGATGGATTAGGTCCCTAACGCACAGTACTGTAATTATTTTCATTCCTTGCATTAGGAGATATGTCGGTACTCGTGGAATCGTACGCCTCGTAGACGCAAGAGAGGGAAGGTGGGCGGCGCGGGCGCTGCGTGACTCGTTTTAGTGTTGTCCTAGCATCGACGTGGGAGGTCGCGCGCACGTTTGCGAAATCACATCACTCTCTGGTAAGTTCCTGGTAGCCTAAATTTCGGTTATTAAAACAAAAACGTTGTTATTAGTAAACTTACAAGAGACCTGTGACATCCAGCTTTTATTTAATACCTCCGTATATTTTTTAAAAGCAACAACAGCCTAAGAACAAAAATATACATAAGACACTCGAATAACGAAATAAAACTAATAAAATTAGATTCCATCGCATTTACTTTACTGACATAGTTGCATACTGTTTATTTATACCTACAATGCATTTTATTACAGAATTACCCGAAGGAAGATGTACTGATCATGTTTTCCAAAAAAGACGTTGTGTGGGTTGTTACCAAAAAATTACGACGCACATTAAACAGCACTGACGCTTCTAAAAAAACTAAACGAATTGTTACCATTTGCGCGCAATGCAAGCAATCAATGTGCTTACCATGTTTTAATGAAAAACACTTTGCATAATTAATAAAATTTTTTCAATCGACAACTGAGATATTGTTTTATTCCCATCACTATTTACTACACATATTGAACTATCTTCGGTTGCGGTACGAGATACAATCGATATCATATATTTTTTTGGTATTTGTAGTTTATTCAAATGTCATAACTGCGTGCGAACCTAGCAAAATATAAAGCAATAGGCTATCTTTCACCCACAAAAACATCAAAATATATTTGATTGTTTTTTTGGAAGATATAAATTATTTTCAAAACTGTATCTTTAGGAGACTGATTAGGTCTCAAACGCACCAAAAGGTAGGTTAGTTTCGAGATCTTTTAGGTCTCCAAAGCACCAGCTGAAAGTTCTTTGAAAGTGATGGCGCAGGGAACGTGTTAAAACTATATTTACCAATGAAATACGCGTAATAACACTTAAAAACTTACAATACCACCACTATAAGCACAAAGGCACACAGCTAGGACAATTCACGAGCCGGTAATTGATAACGAGACACGAGAAACGTAATTATCAACGGCACGATTCAAATCACACCTACACAGCGCAGTTGCACAGAGGGAAGCGGGTAATACACTATCTATTCATAGATAGTGTATTACCCGTTTAATTAATTCCATCGTAATTTAATAGACTGCAATAAACGGTGCTAGTTTAGATCACAATTTATGTCCTTATCCGATGTATTAATTCCGCGATATCATACATAACCCATGGGTTTTATCTTTGTTCATAAACATCAGTATTTGATTCACGAAGGGTCCCAACTCCCAGTAGTGTGACAAGAGACAAACAGTCATAAAATGAGAAACCCGGATATGACATGAGCTTATTGTTTATTAAAGTTGAGGGACCTCCGGTCTTCCTTCAATGTTGGTGTATCTATAGTCTATTGAGGAAAGTTCCCAGCTTCATTACAGGATCAAGTAATATATTCAACTGTTTATTGGGACCATCATACCACAATCTCTATTATGCAGTCCAGAAACTTTAGGAAATCAAGGACAGTAGTTGTCAGCCAAATACAATTACTCAGAGTTAAAAATTACGAAGATAATAGAGGTAGTTAGGTAGCAAACATATTATGCCTGCCTAGTTTCATTCAAATTGGGCAATTTTATAACACTAGTCAACGGTAAGCAGAAGAAGTAGTATAGAATCAAAACCGAAACAAAGACTGGATAAAGAAAAGTCTTCAGATCTTTCAACTACAAAAAATAACACACAGCTTCCAATTTAACGCAACTTGAGCAGTTGTGAGGGCATAAGTCCCCTGCCTCGAGTCACGACTGTCGTTTACGAGGGAATGTTAAGGGATGCTCATGTCGATTAGATTGTACGCCCTCGTTATTTATTTATACGTTTCTGAAATGCGGTGACAGATTTTAGGAGCATCTGTATAATATTCACTCGACGTGATTTCAATAACGACTGTGATTTTCTAATGATAACATCACATTACACCTGTGTTTGCCCAGTTTCGAACAGTTTAGCAGAGGTGTATAAATAGTACCTACACCCACATTTTACTTGTTGTCAAGTCCTTCGTGATGAGGGGCAAGCTTATTTCCATCTACCGGGAAAAAAGAGAAATTCTGGGACGCTTTTGAAAAGTCCTACCGTTTATTTTTCTACCATTTACTACTTGCGATAAACACCACGACTTAACTAAGGCTGCTTACCCTTACTTTTGCGCTATAGCTTCACGATGTAGGTGCCCCCTCAAAAGCACCTACGTTCGTTACTGGGGTATCCAATTGATGATGACCGCTCTACAAATGAAAAAATAGATTCACCATCTGTCTGTTACAAAACCCCCATTTTTAGGGTTCCGTAGCCAAATGGCAAAAACGGAACCCTTATAGATTCGTCATGTCTGTCTGTCTGTCTGTCCGTGTATGTCACAGCCACTTTTTGTCGAAAGTATAAGAGCTATCCTGTTGAAACTTGGTAGAAAGATGTATTATGTGAACCGCACTAGGATTTTCACACAAAAATCAAAACAAAACAAATTTTGGGGGTGCCCCCCATACTTAGAATTGAAACTCAAAAAAAAATTTCTCACCAAACCCATACGTGTGGGGTATCTATGAATAGGTCTTTAAAAATGATATTGAGGTTACTAACATCATTTTTTTCTAAACTGAACAGTTTGCGCGAGAGACACTTCCAAAGTGGTAAAAAGTGTGTCCCCCCCCCCCGTAACTTCTAAAATAAGAGAATGATAAAACTAAAAAAAATATATAATGTAGACCTCAACCAAAACTACCAACGAAAATTGGTTTGGATAAGATACAGTTAGCAGTTTTTGAGATATAGTACATTTTCAAAAACCGCAAATATAACTTTGCCATTCATACAAATACTATGAAAAACAAAGTTATTTTTATTGTTTGTGTATATTACTTACTAATCTCAATATAATTATATCTCTAATCTATGCTTGCTGCTACGGAACCCTTCATGGGCGAGTCCAACTCGCACTTGGCCGGTTTTTTATATTTTCTCATCGTCGTAGTACCGCAAGCGTTACTGCTGAACAACAAGTTCTGGGTTAAATTCTCTGTTTGGACTCTTTTATTTACAGATTTTACCAGAAGAAACCCAGTGTCAAGATGTGGCCGATTAATTAACAGAACTGGCGAATTCTGAGTGTTTCTTACAACCTTAAGTCTGTTTAACCCTTCCGGAAACTATAGGCATGATGTTAGAATTGTAGACTCCTAAAAGGGTAGAAACTCTACTGACTACTGTTTCAACCAAAGTGCATTTCATGCAAAGCCGAGGCCTTACACTCCATCTACTCGAGAAACAATTAATTGTATTCAGGTAATAAAGCAACACCCCAGTAAACAGTATCAGGCAGAACGTAAATACAGCCTGTCTAACTAGCCCGAGCAACGAGCCAGTCAGATATACGAAATATTAATCACGTGGCTGTCATGGTGTCATAGTTTTGGTGCTGACCCCAAATCCGGCAGTTGAACAGTTGAAGCATTGTTAGCCGATGTAGAGGAACATGTTATAGTTTTAGAAATGATACAGGGGATAAATTTTGGTTGATTTTCCGAGTAACGTTAATAAAGTAATAATTCGGTTAGGTAAAGAAAAAGTGGGACTGGACGGCTCAGACTACTACTCCTATTATACATTTCGCGTTGCTTACGCGAATTAAAAACGTTTTAGAAACGTGTAGTACGGGATGTAAGTATTGCAAGGGTCGGCCGGTAGATAAAAAAATGAAAAAGTTCTTTCTTGCAGTAGAGATGTATAACAACTAACGTAACATAGGAATGATTACAATATTTTCTAAATAATCACGGGATAACTGAGTGAATGAACTGACTCGTGTGGAGGTTGGGCGTCGACTGTCTACTAAAATACATTTTCGTCTTTCCCAGTCGCTGGCGGCAAACTTCTTACAACTAAAACTATAGTAAGCATTGTTACAAAAACCGGCCAAGTGCGAGTTGGACTCGCCCATGAAGGGTTCCGTAGCAGCAAGCATAGATTAGAGATATAATTATATTGAGATTAGCAAGTAATATACACAAACAATAAAAATAACTTTGTTTTTCATAGTATTTGTATGAATGGCAAAGTTATATTTGCGGTTTTTGAAAATGTACTATATCTCAAAAACTGCTAACTTTATCTCATCCAAACCAATTTTCGTTGGTAGTTTTGGTTGAGGTCTACATTATGTATTTTTTTTTAGTTTTATCATTCTCTTATTTTAGAAGTTACGGGGGGGGGGACACACTTTTTACCACTTTGGAAGTGTCTCTCGCGCAAACTGTTCAGTTTAGAAAAAAATGATGTTAGTAACCTCAATATCATTTTTAAAGACCTATTCATAGATACCCCACACGTATGGGTTTGGTGAAAAAATTTTTTTGAGTTTCAATTCTAAGTATGGGGGGCACCCCCAACATTTGTTTTGTTTTGATTTTTGTGTGAAAATCCAAATGCGGTTCGCATAATACATCTTTATACCAAGTTTCAACAGGATAGCTCTTATACTTTCGACAAAAAGTGGCTGTGACATACACGGACAGACAGACAGACAGACAGACATGACGAATCTATAAGGGTTCCGTTTTTGCCATTTGGCTACGGAACCCTAAAAATCACAATAAAAGATGCACTCTGGGAAGCCCAACGTTATAAAAAAATAAAACATTACAGTCGGCATTTCGTTTATGGCACTAGGCCATAAATGTTACATTTCCCACAATCACACTTTCTTAATTGCTAACTCACAATGCAGTTTACAAAAACAACACACTGCAGCTGCGTGCAATAAAACATTAATAACCTTGCAGCTGTGTAAGGCATCGGAATGGCCTGAAGAATAGTCTATTGTATCTATTACTTCAAAGCTTCTTAGCCGATGGATAATACCTAAAAAATACAAAAGATTCGTCGTGCCAAAGCGTGAGAACTTACTGGCTACGTGCACCTTAAAACTAAATAATTAAACTGAAGCTATATACAAAAAATATTTACATTGGTATCTACTTACGATCTAATTATAAATATTTACAATTTAATTAGACGTTGCTACATTGGTTGGTAGGGACATATGTGGGGCATTAAGTCGCCACATACATGTACCTGAAGACGGTCAATAGGCCAGAGACGAAGGGAAGTTTGCAATAGTAGTGGGGCCGAAGACTCAAAGAAGTTAACATGTCATGCCGGCTCCAGACTATGGCCGTGAAGCCCCGCGAACAGGCGCGAACGAGAATGTGGATGGTTTTCGCGGGGTTCACGGGTGTTCGCGCCTGTTCCCCGAGAGTTCACGGCGAGAATTCGCGGCGCGAATTCATGGCAATAGTCTGGAGCCGGCATTATAATCGTCTTCTTTTCTAATCGGATGCAGCTGAACACCAGTATTTTTTCATGGAGAGAGTACTGAGCAGTCTCCTAAGAATTAGGTTTTGGTGGTCAGTTAGACATTTTTGTTCCTAAAACAGTCCACCAATATCGTAGTATCATAAACTGACTCCCACAGTAAAAGGAAATTAGAAAATCCAGAGAGCTGAACTAGACGATAATAGAAGTGAATTTCTAGTAAATATCTTCAATGAAGGAATCAACTGGCAATACGAATAAAAATTTATGTTGTATCAAGGACATCTTACAAGTTATGAATAGAACTAAAGTATTAGCTATTATCCCAGACTGCGCCAGATACAGCTGACAGATTTTCTAAGAATGATTGCTTCTCAATATCATATCATATTGATTAGTGATTACATTTCTTGGACACGAATACGACGTACGACTTGACTTGCACACACAAAGCTTCATATTAACTATCAATCCACTTGAGATTTTTTTTTTCTAAAGGAGAAATTCTCCAATAACTTTAACGGGATCAACATATCCAAATAAACAACGTTCAAAATCAATCATCATCATCATCATCATCTCAGCCATAGGACGAAATCAATATTCTGTAACAAAAGTGACAATAACAGCTGCTAAAAGAGTTTATGATGAAATTCCTCTGAATATAACGGAATATATAGTTTCAGGTTTAATCATCCTCAAATCATTAACTCTCGAGGGAACTAAACATCTACAAAACCACTTACGACAAAGATCAACAAACTTACATAAAGTAATTAACTGCACAACCCCCCACAGATCACAGTCGTCCTTAATTTCCATTTCGGAGTTATCTCCAAATCGCCGATAATCCAATATCTAAAATCCTTTGAAATTGAACCGATACAATACGATCCGTATTAGCCTTCCCACGAGACTTATAAACAAGGGTTCTATAATTATAAGCTGGATCCGAATCAAACACGTGACAATACGTTACAAGTTGAATGTTTGAATCTTGAGACTGAGTTTGTGTGGCGTGGGTACAATACAAAGTGGTTTATTGCCCAGTTAATACAGTATACGAGTATCGTTTTACCAAGTTACTGGATTATGAAGGTCAGACAAGCAGTTGCGCCATGTATCATACTAGTATGGTGGCGCATACGTTAATACTTGAAGCCGACTCCAACCTTAATGACATAACTGGGCAGAAATAAAATGAAGATTTCCTACAGCTAGTTTCCAAAATATTATTTACAAGTGAACCCCAAACCAGACAGCTAATCTGGAAAATAATCGTGATCACAAGACCTTTGATATTTCTATAGTCCTTTATGACCAAATTACTGGTATCAGTTGCCTATTTGCCCGCACAAATTGGCTCAATTTGGAGATATGTTGTTTTCATACTTTCCGGGTGTGTCTTGCATACAAATGTGAAGTGCTTTGGCACAACTACGACATACAACGAGTTGCCAAATTCGGTAATGTCGAAAGATATCAGTCTGCTATGCTAGCTGCCCGGGGTATTTTTCTTTCTTTCTTTCTATTGATTTACAGCGGAAAAGTAGAGTTTGAATTATCAGATTCTACTGTATTATCATCACCATTTCTTTGCCTGTTTGGTTATTTATTTGGGTTTGATGCAGCATGTTTTCTTCTTCCAAACTCTTCTCTAAGTTGTCCTCCAAGAAGTCACTCCCTTAGCAGCTGATTTGTCTGTCATAATGATGACATTCAAACTCAAAACTTTCTTAAAATGACATTTTTCTCGTTCAAGTAGAACCTGTACTACCATCAAAGGTTGACTCCAACTTCATGATATACTAACGGATGTCGTGATCGGTCACACAAAATCAAGGCAGGAACCACCACTAGAATATTACAGTAGTATTGATTTAACTACATTTACAGAACACCTAATGCCGAATCACCAATGAGTGTATATCATGGCTATACGTGTGGTTAAATAATGTTCCAGATAATCGGTTTAACTGGACTAAATGTGCCCCAGTTAGGAAAATTATCGATATAGGGAAGTTAGTGGTATAGTTCGAATTGTGACCGTATTTGTGCTCATTGTCGTTTTGTAATACTTTATCTTTGTGTTTTTCAGCATTTTGCGGATAACACTGCAGTATTTGTCCCACAAATTGTCTACGATACGGGTCCAGCACACTCTATATTGTATTAACTGCATCGTTGGCGCTGAATTGTTTGAAATCAGTTCGTACACATACACAACCCATGCGCATAAAAATACTTTAAATTCAAAAAAGAAAATTCGCTAAACAAAATGAACGCCAAACCGGAACGAGTTCACGCCAAAAATAGTCCTGTAAGCACATTCCACAGATGGGACCGAAAAATATGTTCTCCGAGTGAATCAGAATACTTCATATGTGAAAACCGCTTTTTGGCAGTTACCAGGAATTCAATGGAGCGCGAAAGATTGTCGTACATCAAGTAAGGGACGTGGGGCGATAGGATTCCGGCCTGCTCCAGCCTAAGTGAAAATGAGGATAAATCTTGGACCTTTTTTCATAATACCCTCATGATATCGGGATGAGTTGAGGATTTATGTGGCCTTGGCCTTTAAGGTTTGAGTTGGGGTTAATTTTTAATCTTCACGCTTGTTTTGACATAATAAAACATAATTGCTTACAGTTTTATCTCTGTAAGGTCAGCTTTTGAAGCTCTCAGGGTCCTCAGCGTTATATAATACTGAATTTATCCGCGACTGTTCTCACAGGTAGAAATACATAGTACCAAACTCCGTAGTCCCAGAATATTTTCATTCTCTATCTGTTATGCACGTCTCGCCCGAATTTAGAAGTTGTGAATGCAATATATTTTCTAACGTTCCCAGATTGATGACGTTAACATGAATGTTTTATAAATAAATGGGTCATTAACTTCATGATTTCGTGGCATGTCATGAGGTCATTTATTAAAAAAAATGCTGTATATGGAAACCCTGTGTTTTGTATGAAATGAAAGCTCAGCGTTTTTGTTTTTTTTTTTTTTTCAGATATTGTAGTCGGTTTCCATCCTAACTGGATTATTAAGTTATCGCTCAATAATTATTAACAGTGAAAAAGTTTGAAAAGCAGAATCACTGTTAATTACTTAAGAAGTAGCATTAAAGCACATAAAAGAACACTTTGTTAGGTAACAGAAAATTACTACTTTCCACAACCTCATTGCCTCAGTCACGGAACAGGTATTCCTACTAATTTTGTGAGAAACTCCATGAAAAGCACCGAGATTAACTTTGTAAGAACTTGGAAAACAGCAATAAGGGAAATTTCATCTCTAGAACCGTAACCACGGAGTAAATACATAATATAGCAACGCAAACGAGTTCCATTCATAGACGGAGGAATCGCAGTAGCATGATGAAAATGAAAAATGTTTTCCGAAGAATATTATAGGTGCTTGTTAGTTTGAACAGACGATTCGAGATTGTAAGTGGGCTTATAAAGGTACGTGGTTGTTGACCTACTTGCAGCGAACAATGCTCCGCTAGGGACAGGTGGGAATTTATTGATAGCAGCCAACGCGTTCAATTTGCTGGCGTGCAATGCTGAAGCCTAATACCCAATCTACAAAAAAGATGCCAGTTCATTTGTGCACAAGCCAGCTCTTTGCCCCACAAACACAAAAGAGCTATGTCTGCTCAAAGAATTTAAGAATTTCCCTCCAATATTAAGTGACTGGATCCCGAAGATAAAAATTTCAATACCCTTTTGTAGTCAAAAAGAGGACGGCGCGAGCAATGAATATGAAAACGCGTTGGATCGTTAAAGAGCATCGGATTCAGATTGTGTTCGTACTGTACATTTTAAATGTAATAATCCGAAGCGCCAATCAGATGTTTGGATGATTGCCCTTTTTAATTTTCATGAAAACGACCTTTTTCCTGGTTCTAAATGGCATCATTCTGGGCCCAAATAAAGCAGTCATGATCCGTGGCTCAGTGACGCGCACTTTATAGACGGACTGTATACAAAGAGGGTCCAAACTCAATTTAGCAAAGGTCAAACAAAACACGACAGGAATTCGGAGATATTCTTCTACGATTCCTTTGTTCGAAGTTTGCAGTAGAACTTTAAAGCGGATTGCCGCATTCTCCCCGAGGGTTAGTACTCTGTACCACGCAAATAGATGCACCACACATGTTGAGAACACGGTCCAAATTTTCTGTAAAATGCAAGTTAAGCTGAATACCGAATGTATTCAAATTTTTGCACAATGTCTTCAGCTCGCAGTAAATATGGTGGAAAGCTACGTTTAAGCCGGCTTGGATTTGGTTGCGCATTAGTGTCTCTTATTATCGTTTTAGTTTTTTCGGGTATCTTTGTTGTTTCGGTCTCGTTTCCGATTTCCATCTACGACTATTAATAGTCGTGTTGTATTATTTTTATGGCTATTTTATTATATAATCCAGGAGAATTTAGGATATGTAATTATGTTTCAAAAAATTTAAATGAGCCATCTATATTTTGCTGTACTATGATTTTCATCGCTTCAATATCAAGTTTCTAAAAATAGCACTTTTTGATGTGCACCCTGATCCAACAAACACAACAGCATCAAAGTTAAAAATATCTTTTCGAAACATCAATCTACAGTTTTCAAAGTGCCTTCGTGTCCCAGCCTGTCTGAATGAGTCGACGAAGGTATTGTCACCACCGTCGACAGCTCCAAACAAAGGCCAGGCGCTTGTATCAAAATTGACACACTTTCAACAAAAGGTGGGCTGACGGGCCGGCTCACAATTCAGATATACAAGCTCATAGTTTGAATATTCACTATGCAGATAATGTTGTGGTTTATTGAATTTTCTGCTCGACCTGGATACCGTAAATCTGGTGCATAGTGGAAATTTTAAAACTATGTTTTATGATCAGTACTTTAAATTAAATATGTTCGTAAAAATATTAACTCGACATAGTAGAGAGAAGCTGTTGTGATCAGAAAAAGGATTCTCATCTTCCCGGCCGAATTTTTGCCTAGACATAGGTACTATCTCACCGGACTTGCATGTATACCAAGTACATAGCTAGCATGCAAGAGATATTACAGAGAAAAGAAAGAAAGAAAAGGGGTTTGTTGACACACACAGGACAGAACAAACAAAACTATACAGAGCACAAGTGTGTTAACAAACACAGATTACTCTCCCTTTTCTAACTACAGTAAACCAATGTGACTGTTAAATCGTAGTAATCGTAATAAAATAATAATATACTAAATGAATGAAAAGTAATTATATTAACAAAAATGAGTCGCACAAAGGTCCGCGAACCGCCCGCTAGTCTTTGTTCGAACTCGCCCCTTTTTCCTTAACATGTCAAGAGGAAATGCCAAGGTCACGAGTATCCACTTCGTTAGGATTGTTGGCACATGTCCGACACGTGCTCACCAACTGATTTATTGCCAGAAACATTACTTAAAACTGTCCAAATATTTTCTAGTAATGCAGATTTTATAAATTGGCTTTTTTGCTAAAGTCTACCTACCACTAACTAGGAAAGAAATTTTATGTGGGTCATGGTAGTAAATCTTGACTAACCTGAGTTAGTGTCACTATTATGCCACCGTATCCAGTTTACTGCTCCTATCACCTTCAATTCTAACAATCTGATACCTGCTTGCCCTCATTTTCCACTCTCTTACATTATTTAACTGAGAAGATTTACTATTCTTGGAATTAGTTTAATAATTCAGCCAGTATGACGGTTTTTGAAAACTTGACTGAATGCGTAGATTTATGTGCGATTTTACGCTAATTTAAAAGATTCTCTATTTCTAGTATTCGATTTGCACTGGCCTAAATGGCTGCGAATATTTATGACATTCTAGGATTTTACGCCGCACCCCTTTGAAAGGCAATTTCCTAAATGTTCTATGGAAGGTGCGACTAGTCGAAAAGTTAATTTCCTTTGGAATAGAACTTTCCTAATAGAATTCTTGAAACTGCAAAGTTTAATGAATCTAGCTGTTACTCAGTGATTTAATTACGTGCCTTTCTTCCGTTATTTTACTTTTTGTTATCTTTGGAATTCTTGATTGATTTATTTACACAAATTACATTGACAGCACTATTAGAAGACAGAACTACGATTTGTGTTTTATTCATACTGGAAAGCAACTCTAACATTTAATGCAAAGATAGGCAAAAGATCCAGTGTTAATTATTGACCACAAGGATACACGAGACGCACAAATACAAGAACCAATACTCGTGTTACTTCACTCAGAACACTTAGGCTTAAGGGCTAATGTACACAACGCCGCCGCCCCGCCACCGCTACGCCACCGCGCGCTTTCTATGTGTATACCTTCGCGACAGCAAAGCGGCGCGGCGGCTGCGGCATCGTGTACAGGAGCCCTAAGTATTACTACTAATTACGTACTTGGTATACGTGTGCTGCAATCTATGCGTGGCCAGCCACTGGCGCAGCACCAGCCTCTGCTGTAGCACCTGCGCGGCGCGCCGCAGCCTCTTCTCCTCGGCCGCCGGCAACTCGGGCAGACGGTCAAGCTGGTCGGGGGATCCGCATCCGGACAGGGTGGAGATTCCTGTAAAAAAAAGCAAAATTTATTTAAGTGCGCTAAGAAAAGTTCCGGAGTCGCCGGGATCATGGGAGTACTTTTTGAGGTGAACGCAAAGGCCAATTGAAGGGACAGGGTCTTTTCTAATCAGTCAAATCTGATAGTCGCTCCACCTAGAGATGTTCCAACCGAAAATAAAACGTACTAAGACATTTTATGGTACATATCACGCTACACAGATAGGAGAATTGTGTCTCGTTCCGTCCCATGCTCTGTGGCTGATTATACTTCGAAGTTGTTTTATAAGTCAATCGTCATAGTTACAATGGCAATTATATAAAAACAACAATATTAACACCATATTTTTTCAGTTTCACGAACTTAGTAAACAGAATAAAACATTAATGAAATTCCAACATGTAAATCAGTCTAAATCTGCGCGAAGCTGTAACCGTTGAATAATTCATTCAGACATTTTCAGAAACAATAATCGTGTAAACGCCTAATGGCACCCACCGTGGGACTGTTAACAACTCCGCTGTTTCATGGAAAATCTTACTTTACACAGTGATGATTTCACTAATAACACTTTGCATTTGTTATAATTACGCGAAGAAGGTCCAATGCAACAATTCAGGTACAAACATTCAAGAAAACAGAATACATAGGCTTAATGGCGCCCACCGTGGGACATCTCTTTCATAGTTATTTACATTAAACGAGCGATTATTACAGTTAATAACATTTTAATGCAAAATCCATGTTCAACAACCATTAATAAAATTAAATTACAGTGAGAAAAGCTTTGTTGTCAGTACGTTGCCTGGAAACGGAGCGGCCTTGACCTTGGGACTAATGGTAGCCTGTGTTACGACAAGAAACTTGGTGCTAGATATTATGCCCAAAAATATGTTTGTGGAGTTATTTTGTGACAAGCTTACTGCATCCAGAGTGTTTATTGATACTCTGTATGCGGCTAACATAGTCTTACGTAATTGCGAGTGTAATTGTCAGTGTACATAATTGATAATTGCCAATTAGGCGAGTCGCTTAGCCATCTACTGTATTATCTACCTAGTAATTTAATAGCACCCGCATTGTGATGGATAAACAAATGTTACTTAAATATGTACTTATAATTTGTATTCTAACAAAGGACTCCCTCGACTGTCGTTGCGGGATAATATTTAAGACATAACATTGTAGCGCAGGATTTGTTTCAGACATTAAACAACTACAAAATATGTTATCTCATACAATATATTATGGACTCTATATTACTTCAAAAGATATGTATAAAAGGACATGGCCAATTTTTGTATGGACGTTTGCATAGTTATTGAATTCAATGTACACCAATGATTTTTGGTGTTTTATATGCGTGAATATTGGTACATTAAATTACAGTAAATGAAACACATAAAGAACTTGTCATTACAACAGACTAGACGAAAACAGTTTCACTAAACCGTTAGTCAGATTGCTGGCAATAAGTGCATAGAATAGGATTTGCTATAATAGAAAGGCGCTTTAATGAATTACATATTAAAATCTGACAATAATAACCAAGTAAGTACCTATAATAGAATTTCATGATTTTTCTTTGAAGTGTATTTTTATGGGTTGCCTTAAAAATATACTTTTAAGAATTATTGACCGAAAAAGGTTATTGACCAATTAACAAGGAAAATACAAGTTAAGCAAAAGGGTAGGTATAAATAATTCTTTATTTATTACAGAGAATAAATAAAATTATTTTGTTACATTATAATATACCTGTCCTAGATGCCTACCTGGATAACTATTACGTTAAATGATGAGTTAGTGTTAAACGAGTCACAGGTCAACTTTAGATAAAACTATGTTTTTATTTCATACTCTTATCAGCATTAAGTTTAAGGATTTGTAATGATTCAGTTATGTTATAAATAACTGCTTTGAACATAGTAAAACAAATACAAGCATAAATGAATACATTATTTTATAATTGTGATTCCGGGACAAAGATTTGCCTTTTTATACATTATCCTAATATTCTTGAACAATAAAAATCCTGCTGGTGGAGCTTGGATATTAGTTGTTCTTAGTTTCATTAAATAAAAAGCTAAAGCACGCTTAGGTTGCCTATCATTTGAAAGAGGTACAAAATTATACAGAACTAAAAACTCAGGTACTGAAAGATCAATCCAATGATGGCAAAAATGGTTTGGCATTTCGGAGATATTTTCGAAATAAAAAAAAATAGCTAGCTATTTTACTATTCCAACTTCATAGCTGGGTTTGAGCATTGGTTAACCAACGCGAAAGTTTTGTTTGATGGTGTGCAGAAAGCGAGGATATGAGATGCCTCTGCAGCCTTTGTATGGCTATTCCGCAGTTGATGCCCCTCATAGTAATCCACAAAACAAATACAAAACTCAAAGCAAATCAGAATCCAGTATTATTAGCAAGGTAATCGTACGGTAGAAGGTATTAGTCCGTAGGGGGTCAAAAATATCAGAAAATGGCCGCAAAACACAAACACAATAGACGTTGAATCTGCAATCACAGAGCGTCTGCATTGATATTTAAATTAAATTGACATTTGACGTAAACAAAACCACACTAGCAAACCAGTAAACTCGTTACGTTTTAAAGCTTTTTTGGGTAAATTGGATAAAACGCATTAAAATATATCATTACGATACGAGTATTTTATAAAACGTAACAAATACCAATGAATACAGTTTCTGCCAATGAATACAAGATGAATGAAATGTTCCTAATATAACGCATTTGTCGACCATATCACAGGTTTTGTACAAGTACTTCACGTAGTTTGGAACATCCTTTATTATATTTATCTTTCTCTCAGATCCATTAGGGCGGAACTTGACAAACGGTATTTAGAATTCATCTTGCATTACTCAATAATTTTTTAACTTAAATACAAATAACTTTTCTTTCGGAAGTCAGTGGCTTGGTTTTTATTTCATTGATCATGGCCACCGACTTCCGAAAGAAAAGTTATTTTACACTTTTTTGTTTCTTTTTGAAGTCAGTTCCTTTTTTTCAAAAAGTTTTTTTTATTTTACCCTTTTTAGTTTAGATATTCAACAAAAATCTTTACACTAATCGGCGTCTTTGAAAATCTACAATCCTAGTAGGCAACAAAAACGGAACTATGCAGGCCACTTCACGAGATATCCATTATTGTTATATACTAAAACTTTCCCCAGAATGTATCAAATACTTTTCTGAAAACCGCATCAAAATCTGTTCAGCTAAACGCGAGATAATCGCAGACAAACATGCAATGGTCACTGAAAATCTATAATTGAAGTAAGCAAAAACGGATCCACGCGGGCAACGTCACAGGATATCCATTAGTGTTATATAATAAAAACCTTTTCAAGAATGTAATGAACACTTCCCTGAAAACCGCATCAAAATCGGTTCAGCCAAACGCGAGATAATCGCGGACAAACATGCAATGGTCGCTGAAAATCTACAATCCAAGTAAGCAAAGACGGATCCACGCGGGCAACGTCACAGGATATCCATCAGTGTTATATACTAAAACTTTCTCCAGAATGTAATGAACACTTTCCTGATAACCGCATCCAAATCGGTTGAGCCAAACACGAGATAATCGCGGACAAACATACATACAAGTTGAACTGAGAACCTACTTTTTTTTGAAGTTGGTTAAAAACTGACAAGTTCAGAGAGGCTAAAACCTACGCAGTAATTTATTTTTATATTTTTACTTTATAATGGTATTTACTACGTACGTGTACATGGAATTTTGATGGAATGCAATTTTTGGCCATGTCTTTTATGACAGTAACCTGATTTTTTTATAGCGACTATTAGAATTATTAAGGAAGAAAAGCAATTTAAGAAAGTCCACAAAATAACGTACTGTAATTCACAATAATTCAATGCTATTTCTCGTATAATATATAAGATAGTTATAACGAAGAATATTGAGACAGTTTCAACCATGACCTTCAAAACTGTGAGTCACGCTACTTCCATGGCAAGAAGACAAACACGACATGGTAACCGTTTGTATGTAATTGTATAACCTCTGAAAACATATCAAGGATGAGGTCAATGAAAGAACGTTTAGAAACTAGAATTAACTAATAAATACATATTTTAGGACAAAACCATTCAATTTTTAATTGGGTAATAAATAATTCAGACTAAAAACTTGAAAGTCTTAGAGCTTGAATTATTTATCTCAGAATTCTAGTTTCTAACAGTTCAACGAAAAGAGAGACAATTACAAACAACGCAATTAATCTTTTGAATCCATTTAAAACTTGCGACTTAAACGCTGATTAATTAACCTATACAACAAAACAGCGTTAAACTCAGCTGAGCTGGTTGCACGCCTCCTACACAAAAACTTAAACAATGAACCGGTCCCAACTTTTCCAGCAAAACATTTAATTTTCGTAGACCGCAAACACCCTGAAAATGCCATTCAAAAACTTGATAAAAAGGCGGGTAAACTTTAAACTGCCATACTGACAGCTTACATGTTGCACGCGAGGTTTTAATCTAAGTTGTAAAGCAGAGACTGGCAAAGATAGTATCTGGAGCTTAAACACGAAAAGCAAGTAACACGCTATGCTGACGTTGTTTCGCGATACGAACTTTTGCTGTTACTTCACTCCTTACAAATTACTAAATAGAAGTTTTGTGCTAGGAATTCTTGTATTTTGCAGTTTACAATCAAGATAGTGCATTGATGCATATGCACCATTCAAAAAGGAATTAAATGCATTCTAACATTTCTGAAGAATTGAGAATGCCTTAGATTTTGTGAGTGGGAAATAGGATGTACGATATCTGCAGGATAAGGAGAGGAGCCTCATTAGTTAACTGCAGGGTGCGACAGCTATATTAGGTTTAATATTATGCGTCTCTAGCAAAAACGTTGATGCAGACGTGCTCCAGCATCAATGAACGCAATAAATGTAACCTACAGTTGGCATGGCACCTTTGTGACGTTGTGAATGAAAGAAACGCTTGTTCTACCACATTTAAAAAAAACTCTCACCAAAGAGAAAAAAAGAAAAGATCCTTAGAGTAAAAAAGTTTCTTGAATCTAATTTTATCTTAAGGTACATAAAAAGTTTTAACAAAAATAACTACCGAGGTCTATCTTTTGAACCAAACCTTCAAATATTTCCCCAAAATAATCAAAAACTTTGTGTACTTTACGTACAACAAACAACTTAGAAATTGGTTGTTTCCTAAGTACGTTGTTTGTTGTTAAGTGGCGTAAGTCGAGACTGAAATCAATTAGGGTGTACGTCAACTTTTTTTGCTGACCCCGTCAATAAAGGTAAAATTATTTACAACTTTGTCTTACGTAACGTAAGTCACTAAAGAATAATAATTTTGCAAACAAGTTTGAACATCACGTTGAAATGTTGATAAATGAAAAACAAAGCAAAAAGAAGAACAAAGAAAAGATGGATGGATTGTGTGAGGGACGAAATTAAGAAAAAAGAGTATCTAAATAATAGAGTGGTCGTTGATAGGGAAGAGTGGAAAAAAGAATTTCGCCGACCACAAGTAACAGGTAGGGATGATAATGATTGCGTAGAAATGCATCTAGAGATGAGTTAGAGACACAGTTTTGATTCAACCGCATTTAAAAAGCTAAAACAAACAAATCTTACCTATCAACAATGAATTATTCAAATTAAGAGTATATTCCAAATTAAGAGTGAGATCAGTCCGAACTTTCAAATTTTCAGCACTTGAGTAAGAAGCAAACAACACAGAAGTTTCTTTAGGATACCTTTATCTGAAACCAATTCCAGAACGATCGTAAGTGCTTTTGGTAACTTGTACTTAGCACTTACGAAGATCGATACAGTTAGGTTACACGTGTCTTTCATTGTTCTGCTTCGTCCCTGGCTTTGTCGAAAGCTCTTTAATTTTATCACACTCTTGAACCTTGTTCCCGGTTTTCTTTAATGTATCAAAGGTTGGACAGGAATAGGAACCAAGGTTTCCTAATCAATTGTAATGGTTCCTACTTAAAAACTTCTAGTATCTGAACTGCGGTTACATACTACACCTACGTTTTGAAGTACTATGTAAGTTTTGGTTTTAATAAACCTTAAGAACTTCTACAACTCAAATATTGATTGAGGCTTCTTCCAGTTTTTAGTCAATGTTGAATGCAAATTGCTGTATCATTTGTTAGGGTTAAATGAGCTGGACCTGGGCCCAGCTCAAGCTAAGTGGCCTTTTCAAGGATCAATGTCTGCAACGTCGGTGCTGCTTACGAAGTCAGCAGAGTTGCGGTCTTTGGAGACTTTGGACATCCCAAAAAATGGGACATTTTTCAAAATATTGATAAATCTTTTATGATCCTATGATTTTGTATCATAGTAAATATGCTATACTGCGCTATTTTTACGTACACTACATAAACTGACAGATCAACTTATTTTACTGTTTTAAAATTATACAAATAGCCATCACGTTTAACTAAACCTAAAAGTCTCTGAGTCACGAACTTGACTTACAATAAAATCGACGTCCTTTTAATATACGATGACAAAGTTTTTTTTACGACTACCGCACTTTTATTACCACTTGCTCAGCCCGAGGCGAAGGTCGCTAAAATTGCTTTTGCGCAAAGAAAACAACTATAACATTTTGTTTTGAATAAGGAAATATACATACATAACGATTTACCCAAACTTGATTCTTCTTCCAGATGTCAGAATCCATAGAACATGAAGAACCCGAGCCAACATAAGTTCCAAAAGACATTATTGCCATTAAGTTAATATCCCTGTCCTATAGATCTGGCAAACTGGTAAGTAATAACAGCTCCAACAGATTTATGAACCATTTATCCCGGTTATTGTTGTAATAATTTCGCATGTTGTGTTATGTTATTCTTTTGCACAGAAAAATGTATCAAAGAATTCTAGAAGTTACTCAATTTTACTGTCGAATATTGAACCAAAAAATGGACCAAAAAGACTAGCAACAATTTCTGAAAGTACAAAACAGCAAAAACCCAATCCAGACAATTTCACACCAAGTTTATTTGCAGCAAATATCAAACGCGGCATATCTACCAATCTCGTAGAGCAAATATTGGTTCCCGTCCGTAGCCCTTTAAATTTGTTTGGGGTCCGCAATGGACCTGATCGCATCCCATTCACTAAGTAGGGTAGCCCTTTATACCCTTTGATATCATGAAGTTAAAAGCTTTGACCTTGACCTTAGGCCATCAATTGTTTTCGCTGACTCAGGTGTCGATTAGTTAATGTAGTGCCGAGTGGAAAGGTAATGGTGTAGCAACTGAAAATGCTGAAACGTAAAAGCTATTTCGTTTAAAAGGCTGTGTTGGTAGATATATAGCATAGGCAAGTAGTTCTACTAAACGATTCGCGCAACGCTTCGTTGAATCGATAAAAGCCTATATTTTATCGGTGTAATAGCTCACCAGTAACGTAATATTCTTCGATATTAACTAGGAAATATAAATTCTGAACAGTCTCATTTACGTTGATAACGACGTCAAAGTACTTTATTTCAGTACATTATTCTCTCGAAGCGATAGCCCTAATTATGTTAAATAAATAGAGCACGATAATCCACGAAAAGCGCTCTTTTGTTATCCTCCTTTCAAAAGATTGCTCGGTGGACCGCGAGACCCATGTCACAGTTTGTGAAACAAAACAGATTCACAAAGGCGTCAAAAATAAGGTTTTTTTACATACAGACCTACATTATTTGCAGTTTTGATTTTGTTAGACGTTATTTAATTCGGTAATAATTAAATTAAATAAATCGAACTTGAGGTCCACTAAAGAGTAGTATTAAGCGTTTGAAAAAAAATACTTCCAAATACTTAAGAGCTATTAAATTACTGAATGAGCAAAGAGGAAGAACCTTCTCATTATCATCTCTACATCTAATGCACTAACACAGCCATATCAATTCAATACCCATCGTCTTAATCAGCTAACACATTGATTGAGAGCCATCAACCTCTGTAACGATGACAACATCATCTAAGTACGCCATTCGACATTACATAATGACACGTCACTTGTTGCGCAGCCGGGATGCCGGGAAGTAGGGCGCGGAACTGGGCCGGTGACCCGCGACCGGGCCATCCCGGGCTACAGGTGGACCTGTAAATACAGATGCATCCCATTCCCATACTAAGGGCAATGCACCCGTATCTGGTGGAAAGCTAGGGTGTGGTCTGATGTTGACGATAAATTGATTAGTGAAATATTTTCACAATTTTTGGAAAGCTAAGGTTTCAATTTAAAAAAAAATATTAGAACTTTTAAATATAAATACCAGATTCATCTAAGAGCATTTGAGAGATAACCTAAATGTAAATTAGTCAAAGTTACAATAGAATATTACCAAGCATTTTCGATTTAACCAGTTGCGGTTTAATATCAAATTATTACCAATAGAAATGTATCAAATTGCACTCGGTTTTATAACTCTAATACGATTTGACTTTTGAATCAGAGTAATGTCGTTTGACTCCCGAACTCCCTAACAAAGGCGCGCTTCAGTCATTACCATAATGCAATAACATTACTTCGGAGATACGAAACGAAATGATCTAATCGAATCAGATTCAGCTTCAGGCAGGGGGAGTACCAATCGATATGTGCCCGAAGTTATGCAGGACCTACGCTGTAATGTCAATTTGCGCCAGGTCAGTGATAAAAATGGTGTTCGGAGCATTCTTTAAAGCGAGAGTGGATTTTTCTTTTTATTCCAACATTTCGTTTCATATTTCTGATCGACAGGACGCGTTTGGCGTGATTCCAACGCGCTATTGCAGATGGACGTTTTACGTAAACTTGTAGGTACTCTTATAGCTCAAAGTTGGACACCTTTATTAATTTCCAAGAGACTGCTTGTTGCTGAATAATTGCATTGGTACGTACTGTACTAATGAATTTCAATTCAAAATTAATTGATATATTAGCTGGGACAGGCTTCGGTAAATTACCGATGTCAACGAACTTATACCAAATGTCAAGTTTACCTCAACTTTAAACCAGTTTTAATTAAAATTTTGAAGTATTATAAAGTAAGGATTAACTTCGTCATTAAAAAGAATAGGTAATGAAAGCGGATTATAAAAGAATATTTTGTAAAGCAGAATACTTTAATCATCGAGAATAATTACATGGTGGGAGGTTCAAAGTAGAAATGCCAGTAACATCGCACTCGTTTCATTATGAAAATGTATATTTTATTGTGTTAGAGGTACCAATTTTATACATAAAAGCTTATGAAACTTCAGTAAAAACTTTAATGTTGGATTAGGGAATTTCACAAAGAGATTGTTACCCACGCCACGCCACGTTTAAAGTCAAGGGACCTGAAATATAATGGATTATTTGGATTGGATTAAAAAATGGATCAAATCTTCCTACCGACCTACATACATAACCCACCCAATACAATATTCTGTCTGGATCAGAATGTTTGATCCGGGCAGATCAACAGCGGAATACTAAACAGATTGTGAACAGAAAATATTGCTCACAAAACATACTGTTACGACCTGGGTAGGGGATAAATGAATGAACACCAATTAAAAAGCAAATAATCTTTATTGACACACAGATCACTAATTAAAACAATCACTAAATGCTATTCAATACTATAACACACTTGCAGACACTATAAAGTCGCTTGTAGATTTTCACTTCGAGTTCACTTTCGAGCCGCCTCGATCGTATTCAAACCAGACTGACTCAGGTCACTCATCGCGCCTTTACGTCGCCCTATTTATACCACGGCCGAACCCACTAGATGTTTCTAGAAGATGGTCGAAAGTTCTGGAAACATCCATGGGCTTCTACTCAGTCCCATACCTTCTGGAACATTTTTTTTATAAAACTTTGCCCCACACTAGGAATTTGTCCTGTGTCGTGGGTGCGTTTACAAACATATAAACTCACATAGACAAACACCCAGACCCGGAACAACTACTTGTAGGTCATACAAATTTTTGTTCCGTGCGGGAATCGAACCCGCGACACACTGTGCAGCAGTCCATTCGCTCAGCCACGGCGTTAACCGTGTCGTCATATTCCAGAACCATCTCGAAACATCTGGATCAGGGTAGAATTTTCTAGAAACTTCCAGACCAATCTTCAGTAGAATAGTCGAGAACCTTGTGGAACCTTCGAGAAGCTTGTAGATTGGTCTCGCAATACGATTGACGTAACAATACTGATACTGCAGAGCAACCGAGTTAATTTCTTAGCAGTTTTGAATTTGATATTTTATCACTATCTTCTTGTCAGCAGATCATGGATATCATTTGCATCAAAGAAACTTCAGTCTAGGTTACTTGAGTGAGAATCAAGTATGCGTCAGTGGGTAAAGTACTTCATAGTGACAAGCTTGCAAGATTTTCTCGTAATAAGCTGAATTTTTCCGTTTGATTTCCACTGCTCTATAGGATACCTATATTAGACTGCTGCTAAACTTCCATCCCCCTGATATCATTCGCATCTATAATGGTCTGTTCTATCTGCCACTTTAGTTTATTCATCCTTTCTATCAAATAAAGTGAGAAAACGATGCATTTCTTTTAAAGAAATCGAATAACACATTTTCAAAACACAGTTGAAAATACTTTAAAAGCGCTGAATGGTAACTAATGACAACACTGTATGGAATTGAAAACTTAAATGAACTTTTTAATTGGATTCGTTAACGCAGCGTGATGGCTTTTATCTCTGTTCATAAAACGATTTATGTATCGGATACGCATAAATTTTATTTATATGCACTTCGCTGCTGGTATTAAAAACAAACTGTTGAAAGTGGGTCACTGCAGCTCACGCTTTTCGCGACCACACAGCTTTTTGTGCACCACCACAGACGTATAAAGAGTAGCAGACCAAACAGTGTCCGTTACCCAGGCCAGATGTTGTCGAAAATGGTCATTTCAATCTTATAGATAATTAGTTTTACGGCTTCTATAATTGTTGCGCACATTTTTAAATTTGTTGCGCTTATAGTTTTTTAATTATTTCACAAAAACATTTCCTGCTGGGGTAACGTTACCCCAGCCAGACCTTTTTCTTTCTAATGGGAATATTTAAATAAATACTAGCTATAAAATTAGTTGTCTAGATGAAGTAAATGTTGTGCCTTATTTTGTATTTATTCTTTCTTCGGTTGCGAAGTTATTCGAGATTTTGCTGGGGTAACGTTTTTGGTTTTGCTAGATCTTTGAAATGGTTAAGCGGATTCTTATCATATTTTGTACATGACTTCTTAGGAATCAGTTTAAATTTGTTCTGCAATAAAAAAACCAAAATAATGCATAGCTTAAAGGTTATTTCATTAAATAGAAAAACACTTCAATTGGTCCCAGCACTCTCAATAAGAAGTCTAAAGACTTACTTTAAACCTTATTTTAAAGCTTGTAACTGCCTTCAAATGTATGTGAAGTTTCATTAGTATCCTGTAAGTATTTAACAAGTTATGATGATATTCAGCTCTTCACGAGCACGGTCTTGATGCGCGCGGTGTTATTTGGCCACTGGATTGGATATATGAACTGAATGTTATGTCAATTATTAGTTTTTTAGTTCAGTTGTATATCAGTAAAATTTCAGCGTAGTACATTGGATAATTAATGAGATAATACGATTAAAGTCGTTAGGAAGTGAATGACCGTGGTAACCCGACCAAGTTTAGGTGGTTACGAAAAAGCGAAAACGCAGAACATTATACTATCTTTTGAAATGTTTAGTATAATACACCTTACAATTTCGGTACAGACGCGTACACTGTTAAATAATAATACAATAATATTTGTACTATGAAAACATTATTATTATCTTCCAGTTGCACAAACTTATCAAAAATCACCGATATAATTATGTGGTTCGGTGGGACGTGGGAGGGGTGGGGTGAAGGGGTGTAATACATTGTTTGCATAACGCACTAAACTTGCTCCATAATCACATAATTCATCTTGTAGAGTGCGCGTGCACTTCGGCAGTTCCGTTTCCTGTTTTTGAAAATATTTATCGAGTGCGTGAGAGCTATTATATAATAATAAGTGTGGCGAATTACTGCTAATGTGGAGTGCTTCTATTGATGATCATAATTATGGTGCGGGCTGCTTGATGAATTCACGAACAAGGTAAGCTTGCATAATGTACGAGTAACTACAGAAATAGTAGGAATATTATTATTAATATGTACATGTTGTTAGGTACTTATCTAAAACTGTATTTTTTTTTAAGGCTTAAATAGTTGAATTTAGGAACTTATTATTTTCTTTTTTTCGTACTTAGTTACCTAGACTGGAATTCTCAACAATGATAACGACATATTTACTCAATACTCATCCTTCGCTACATAGTGCCTATAAAACAAAGTCGCTTCCCGTTTGTCTGTACTGTTTGCTTAGATCTTTAAAACTACGCAACGGATTCTGAAGCAGTTTTTTTTAATAGATAGATTGATTCAATTGGAAGGTTTTTGTGTATACATTGTCAACATATGACTTGAAACTTGATTAATGAAATTCATGACTTAGCGACCGATTTTTATCGTTATCAATGTCGGGAGTCGGGACTACCGAAACAGGTAGGTAGGTACTTATTTCCACAAACTCCTTGGACACGTAGACTTTAAGAAATCCATAATTACCTTGTAGCGATACTCGCGTTGATATAAACTCGCAAATAGATGACGATTCGAGTTTCAAATATGTATCAATCATTACACATTCCAATACGTGTATATTTAAATAAAATCTGTAACGGTGTACTGTGTATACTGAAATCTATAATTTAAATAAAAAATTTCAAAAAAGCAAAATTACTATCTGTAATTTTAATCTGTGAGTGTTTTTAAGTATAAGTTAATTAATACTTTAAAAGTTCAATTTAAATGATTATTTTACCTGTCAATAAAAATACTTTAATAATCATGTAGTTTTTTTTTAAACTTGTGTACATGTCTGTACTAAATTTGTAACACTATCCTACATATTTTAGAAGGTACCATAATGTTCTGCGTTTTCGCTTTTTCGTAACCACCTAAACTTGGTCGGGTTACCACGGTCATTCACTTCCTAATGACTTTAATCGTATTATCTCATTAATTATCCAATGTACTACGCTGAAATTTTACTGATATACAGCTGAACTAAAAAACTAATAATTGACATAAAATCAGTTCATATATCCAATCCAGTGGCGAAATAACACCGCGCGCATCAAGACCGTGCTCGTGAAGAACTGAATATCATCATAACTTGTTAAATACTTACAGGATACTAATGAAACTTCACATACATTTGAAGGCAGTTACAAGCTTTAAAATAACGTTTAAAGTAAGTCTTTAGACTTTTTATTGAGAGTGCTGGGACCAATTGAAGTGTTTTTCTATTTAATGAAATAGCCTTTAAGCTATGCATTATTTTGGTTTTTTTATTGCAGAACAAATTTAAACTGATTCCTAAGAAGTCATGTACAAAATATGATAAGAATCCGCTTAACCATTTCAAAGATCTAGCAAAATCAAAAACGTTACCCCAGCAAAATCTCGAATAACTTCGCAACCGAAGAAAGAATAAATACAAAATAAGGCACAACATTTACTTCATCTAGACAACTAATTTTATAGCTAGTATTTATTTAAATATTCCCATTAGAAAGAAAAAGGTCTGGCTGGGGTAACGTTACCCCAGCAGGAAATGTTTTTGTGAAATAATTAAAAAAGTATAAACGCAACAAATTTAAAAATGTGCGCAACAATTACAGAAGCCGCAAAACTAATTATCTATAAGATTGAAATTACCATTTTCGACAACATCTGGCCTGGGTAACGGACACGACCAAACATTAGCTAAAATTTGTGAAGCCAGTACACACACATATGAAAAAATTGTCTAAACAGGGCCGAACTAAGGCCGGTATTAGTATTATAGGACGTTATAAGTACCTACACGTCTTCAAACTTTTGTCATTTGCAATATACGTTGGTAAACATTCTCTGTGACCTGTAATGGTCACAAATTTCAATAGTGTTGCGACGACACAGTAACACAGGCGACTGACAGACGCAGTAGCACCTTAAAGGCGGCAACAGTCGTCAGACACGCCAGATCACGCTTTGTCAATAAAGCGAGCTCATTGGCCATGTTTTATTTCGTGAAGCTATGCCTTGTGACCTGACCAATGAAAACGCGTGGGGTGGCGTCGGGACTTTAAAGTGTGCTGCGACTTTAAGAGTTATTAGCAGTGTTCGGAATACCTAGTGCCATTTCGGGTTAACGATCTGGGGTGTTATTCTCTATAAGATTCAGCCTCGCGCCAGTGCTAAAACTACGGTTTGTCTTTAGTAGATTTTGAACTTTATGTGTTAGAGCATAAAGTTGAAAATCCACACCACACAAACCGTAGTCTCAGCCCAGGCGCGACGCTGATTCTTATAGAGAATAGCATAGCTGTATAGATACGCCTGCGGGAATGCGAAGTTTCAATGCATTCATTAATACTTTAACCCCAAATAAGGACACAAAAAGGAATGCAGTTTTCTTCTATGGTTAAAAAAAACACGTTGTTTATATTATTTTTTATTTGACAATATTTTAAATACACTACAACCATATCGTCGGTCGAATCACGAAAGGGCCTATCTGAGTTTTACCAAATTTTTCAGGAGAGCGATTTTTAATAAAATGTACAAGTATTAACCGTCGTAACATTTTACCTAATTCTTATATAAGGTTTATAGAATACTCGTTTTGATTAATGGTTAATACAGTTTATATATTTAATTTACTTTTTTGTGTAAAATAGTTGGCTGTGGAGATATTCGATTTTTGTTTTTAAAAGTTTCACTTACGCCCCTTTATGATGTTCAATTAATATCAAATATTTCATTTACGCCCGGTATCTTGGATTTAAATTAAATAAAAAACAGGTAAGTATACTGAAGTTTAATCTTATTTTGTAATATAATAATCTGAAAAATACTCGTACATGAAAAGGGTCGAAAAACCAATCAAAATAAGTAGTAATTCTAAACTCATTCATTAAAATTAAATTATTTTGTACTCAAATAATCTTCAATCGTGGGGTTCAAGTTTTCGTAGTAAAAAACATGTTCTCGATTCCCTATCATCGGTGTATCTCCGCTGCACATTTTCATAAGGTCATTATACTTCTCTTTGGTTTTTTTTAAAGAGTGTTTTAACTGTTCGACGTTTTCGTTTCAGTGATATAGATATGTATTGTGTTTCCATGTGACAAATTTTAAAGAACAGTGTAGTAGTTTGGTTTCTCAATACTCTAAACTCCATGACATCTGTCCACTTTAATGACTCACCAGTTTGTTCATCTCCCTTTTTCAACGGTAGCAACTTAAGTTTTGATGCGAGGTCTTTGAAATTTCTGATCCATCATAATTCAGAAGTCTAACCTCATAAAGCTTTTTGCATGCCAATCGTATAATAATAATAATAATATTCCACAACTATCACACAAAGCCATCTAGTTCCAAGCTAAGCAGAGCTTGTGTTATGGGTACTAGACAACTGATAAACATACTTAATATATTTCTAAATACATACATATTATAGATAAATTACACCCAGACACAGAACAAATGATCGTGCTCATCACACAAACATTTGTCCTGGGTGGGAATCGAACCCACGACCTCCGGCATAGCAGTCAGGGTCACTAACCACTAGACCAACAGGCCAGTCAAATAATATAATGGGTTCCAGTTGACTGGGTACTTGAATGTTTCCAACCTGATTCATTGCAAATGCTATACGCCTATTCGTCATGTTTTAAATTAAAGGAATAGTAGATAGGGCCCTTCGCGACTACTCATAAATCATTAAATACTGAGATTTGGGTTACGCCTTTTCGTGACATGATAAAACTTGACATCTAGAATTCAATGGTGTAAATAACTCAAAATCCGAAATTTTGTTGGTTGCGCCCTTTCGTGATTCGACCGACGATATTCACACCTATTGTTACATTTTTTCAACATGGCTTGCTTGGATTTTCATACTTTTAGACAATATTCACATTTAATGTAAACACAGAGACCTAATTAAATTAAAAAGGAAAAAAAATACAGAAGAATAAAATGAGCATCTGGGAATTTACACGGCCTATAAACCTCGAATATCATGCATGCATGTCCATAATAATAATATATTGCCATAGAATCCCGCAAAATGACACGAACTGATTCGACAACTGTTTATTATGCTAAATGACTGGAAATTAGGGGTTAAAAAAAATATAAACATGCAACCAAAAGTATTTTATTAGACCATAGGCCTACATGGGCACTAAGAAAACGTACGAAGAAATACACAAAAAGATTCTTGCGGGTACACGTAAAAAAAATGTTTACCATAGTAATGTGTGCAAGGGGGGGGGGGGGGTTGGGTTTTGAATAATTCGCAAATTGAGTCCTAGTGAATATTGTGATGTAAAATTGGTGTATTTTTAACCCCCGACGGAAAAAGAGAGGTGTTATAAGTTTGACGTCTGTCTGTGTGTCTGTCTGTCTGTGGCACCATAGAGCCCGAACGGATGAAGCGATTTCAATTTCGTTTTTTTTTGTATTAAAGGTAATGTTGATGAAAATCGGTTGAGCCGTTTAAAAGTTATGGGGGTGAAAGTGGGGAAGGGTAACCGAAGGTTTGCAAATAAACTCCAGTAGGGTTTTAAATGAAAGCGCACTGAATGGGAATATTGATGATTTAATCGAGAGTGTTCTTAGCATGGTTTGATGAGAAAATTGGTGCTGGGGAAATTGGGAAATGTAAATCCGATGGTCAAGTGAGAGTGTCAATTACTACAATCTCAGTCTTTGTAATTATGTTAAAGATGATTTGTCAATGTGCTGTAACCGCCCAACATAAAATGATATAAAGTAAGTATGTACCTACCTATAAAAAGTATAAAATAAAAAATTTAAAAAACCCCCGACAAAAAACCAAGTTCCCTTTAAAAAGTAATAAATAATAAAAACAAATAAAAAATACGTCGCGTTGGGGGACCGAAAAAAATCGTAGATAATCAATAATTTCAAGCGGTCCTCCAACGCGACGTATTTTTTTATTTGTTTTTATTATTTATTACTTTATAAAGGGAACTTGGTTTTATGTCGGGGGTTTTTTAAATTTTTAATTTAATTTTTTATTGTATCTCAAGTGCCTACTCAACTGGATGATAATTATGTGAAATCATTAAAACAGACACGATCTCGGTAAAATGGCGCTAATAATTTTATTGTAGTATTAACTACTTCAGTGAAGCTTGCCGAAAAGACTGAATCGATACATTCGCTGTCCGGACACACTGTATATTTATAATACCTATATAAAAACATACAAAGATGGAGCAGTTGATAGACGTATACACGAGAATGCAGTTAAATATTAATATTTATCTTTTACTTGTTTTGAAATAAAACAACTTTTTTAAGGAAGTTTCTTTGAGAGATGTTTGTACCTTTGGATGCCTGTTTACATCTTAAATCAATGTAAAACTTAACAATAATTTTTACAATTAAATGTACATGACTTCTATCATGTTCAGGATTGTTTGAATTAAAAATTGAGAAATCGACATAATCAGATACAAATTTAATTAAACTATTAAAATCATTACCTATGTTGATCTTAAAACACTTTTCACAGATTTGCACAACTTTGATAAGAGCTTGTGATGGATATATTAACCCGCCTCGGTCTTTAACAGTTATTAAAGAGGACATTAAGTTTTCTTTTTCGCCTATCATTAACAATTGACATGTTGAACAGTTAATTTTCTTATGAACTTTCCGTGCGATAAAGCCCGCTACATATATAGTAATTTCTTGTGTGTATTCATCTAAAGGTGTATTAATTACGTTATCCAGAAAAAAAAGAATAATTTCTTCGTCTATATCATGAATCTCCATAATATTTTGCTCAAAGGTGGGAGTACTATCGTTAATAACTTTTATTGGCTCTGCGGTTGAGGTCACAGTAAGGATGGGCAAATCTGATAAGTTTCCTTCAGAATGTAATTTTAATTGAAAGCGAGTAATATTTTTTTTATAAGCTGTACGAAATTGCACAACATTTGGATTGTCATTAAATCCTCCTTTTGCTCTCATAAGACCAAAAAACATCTCTAAATGATCTTGACTAACTTTATACAGGGGCAAAAATCTTAATTTTTCTTTTGTACTTAAATCATTAAACATGTTAATGGCACTTCGAAGACCAATAATAAATCCGGTAAATCCAGTTTTGCGACCAGACTGTACTACCAAATCTCCATTTGACAGTTTTAAATTACAAAAGTATTCTTCTAATTCTTTGGAGAATACAATACACTTTTGAATATTAGCAGCACATAGAGCTTTTTTAAATCCTGGTACATACGTACATCGGCTGTTTAAAATATCAAAAGCGTCATTGACCATACTTATAAATTTAATAGTGGCAGAGCAATCACGAAATTTATATAATTTTAAATTCTCTTTGCAAAATTGAAGTGCATCTGCGACAGATCTACTCAACAACTGTGTGGCTAACTTTACCTTCATTTTCTGTTTGCTGTAATAAATATGAGCTTCTTTAATTTTGTTACCAAGATGTAAACCCTTTTGCTGTTGGATGTCATGTAATAATTGTAAATAATCAAACCTAATTGTACTACCATCTTTGTCAATTAAAATGTTATAATCACCTAAAGTATTTCTCACAAGCTTAATCATATGACATGGATCATAAAATACATTAATCCTCGTATTATTTAATGTAAAATATGGCTTTAATTAATGATATTAAATTCAAATCACACCCCAAACTAGTTGCCATGCTAATATTACTAGCAGCCCCATCAAAAGTTAAACCACTAACAAAAATGTTTATGTTGTAAAGCATTTCTACTGCTATTTTTACAAGACTAGCTCGTTGTTCACCAGTCATAGATGTAATAAAAAAATATGCTATGGGGAACTTCCATGAAGCGTTTATTGCAGTTACTAACATTACTAAGGCTTGTGTCGCAAGCGGTAGACTATCGTCTGATACCTCAGTGCCTGTATCAATATACCCTTTGTACTTATTTATAGAACCATCCCATATCAATCCTTTCCTTATGGCCATTTCATCTATACACAGATTGACATAAATAGGATATGAACTACTTCTAGACAACCTTTCTAATGTGTCAAATGATTCAGATGTGAATCCTGGTTCCGCATTGACTTTCTTATACCAGCGTGAAATTGTAATTGGATGAGGCAAAATTGTGTTGAATGTTTCTCTTACAAAATTATATGCCCTAGGCGAATAAAAATGAAGTTGTAAGGCGAATGACCTTAATTGAGGTGAATATGCTTTTTCCAATGTAAAACCCTTTGCTTTTTTTAGATATCGGACAAGAAAGTCTTTGTTATTACCTGGAATATTAGTTAATATATGAATATCATCTTGATTTAATTTATTCTTCAATTCTGCAACTATATCCGAGAACTGTGATACCTTTCTTCTCAATCGTCTTCGTTGTTGTTGTAATAACTTAATTTTTTTATTTTTAATAATCAATTTTCTTCTTAATCCTTGCACTTCATGTTTGGTTGGAAGTATTAGTTCTCTGGAAGGCACAACTGGAGGTATTGAAGGCGGCTTAGTAATGTAATTTGAAGGGCCAGGTAAATTTTCTTCATCCTAAAATAAAAATATTTTATAAAACAAGAATAAATAAGCTCAGAAGAGAGCAAATATTTAATAGATTCCAATGCTTTTTTGCCCACTTTTCTTGCTACCTTTTATACACATTAGCTAAATTAGCCATGAATAAAGTTACAATTGATGACACTTTAAATTCTTGTAGAAATAACCAGGGATGTATTCAATATTACGTCTATCCAAAGCAGGAACTACATGCCCACTACAATACTAAATACCACTGTCGACAAATGTCGTCATTGAATTGCGATTGTTTATCTTTAATTTATTTGTATCACCTACATATACAAACTCTACTTACTAGCTACAATGTTAAAAAATAATACTTACTATTACAGCAGTTATATTTGATGCAGAAACAGCAGGTATTATTTTCTGTTGTACTTCTTTGAGTACAGGAACACTTGTCCCAGCAGCAGTTCGTTTTACTGGCAAGGTTTTTTGGAGGTTTATAACATTTTCCTTATCCTGTAAACAAAAGACCAACAAAATTATTATGAAGACAAATATAATAATATAAAATAATTTATTACTATAGTACCATACAGTTACATACATGCATAACCAGAGGCAATTCGTTAAACAGTGTAGGAATTGATCCAGGACGTAATCTTGTTCGAAAGACGCTGGCATCTATCAAGTGTTTCTCAAAATGCTTCGAACAGAGTACACCAGTAGGATTGGGTTGGAGCTGCATGTTATCAATCCAGGCTTTCTTTAAATTTTCATCTTTTGGAAACCTAGAACAGAAATATTACTATTACTTTTATTATTATTATGCACAAAAATATCAAAGAAATATGAGTAGCTTATAATATGTGTATGACCTATGCCTATTTCATATTAACATTTAATTGTGATAAATTGTATGCGTTACATATTATTATGCCAAGTTAATGGATTATGGATTATTCAACTTTGTAGTAATTATTAATCATATGCACTTACAATAAATGCATTTACCCAATATGTAATTGTTTACATTGATAATGAATATTTATTAGATTTAACATTTCGCAATACTAAATCCGTCCCCGGTTAATTCCACAAGTACTTGAGCTGTCATTGATTGAAAATAGAAGACAATTTTTTTTGTTTATTATTGTTGTTCGCTTTATTCTAAGTAAGCGTATGGGCAAATTGCATGACAGTAATTAGGCTACGATAAAAACGATTAAACTTCATCGAAACAGTTAATACATTTCCAAAAATCGACAAATTGTTTCAGTTTACAACAACATGAATAAAAACTTACCGATGAAAGGATATTCCAGGTATTTTGATAGAGCTATCACTGTCACACCGGTACGCACTGCACTTAACCATTTTATTTTACTTTTTTCAAGCCTTTTGTGTTACAAACAGATAATATTTTTACACTTAACGTGATTGACACCGTACAGTGTTGTTGTAGGCTATGAGCTTATCAATATGGCGTCGCAGAATAACAAGCTTCATGTCAAAATTTGTCTATGTGTGGGGCAGTGTGGCTACAGATAAAAAAACGAGATGCTATTATTAAGTTATTGCTTGATAGAACAAGGATAAAGAATGATAGTTATCTATATAAGTATAACTAGGAATTAATGTTTGGTCTGCTACTCTTTTTATGTCTGTGTGCACCACACTATTGTTTTAGTTTTCAGTTTTTTATGTTACGTCATGTCTATTTTCTGTGAAAGAAATGGATGGAAATATTGAATCTGTCCTCAGAAACTGATTGATCATGCTGCTGCAGTATTTTCTTGTTTATCAGAAATAAAAAACTGGATCGCAAAAATTAAGGTTTTTACTGGAGTCATATCCAGACAGAATCTGGCATTATCACATTCGTATAATTTTGGTAAATTCTACAACTGCATCGTTATTCTCAATGCCAGGACTTATCTACCGATAGAGTTTACGGTTAGTAACTCTACGTGAAGGCCTGGAACTTGGCAGGCGGCTAGCACTAAAGTACAATAGTAATGTCTACCACACAAAGTGCGATCCCCAAACAAAACGCGCGCCAAACCAGACAAGGTTAACATAAGTTGAGGTCCGGTGAGCGGCTGCCTTTTTGAATTAGTTCCAAGTGGTGCTCAATGCGAGTGCTGCATTTAAACGGTCTAGGTGATGAGCAGAGCGGGTTAATTTGACCTACGCTTATGGTTGCTTCTTCTTTGCAGCTTACCAACCAAGTTTTCTGCTTTTGTTAGAGTGCCGATGTTTTTAGTTTGTCGTTCTGATCTGTACCCGTAGCACGAGTTTTCACTCTATTACTTTACAGCGTCTTTTCAGTATTTACAGCGTTTCTTGTATGAAAAAATGGAACAGCGCCTCTGGTGTGCGAAGAAGGAACTAATTTTTTCCTTGAAAATTGACAATTTGAAATTGTCAAAGATCCAGTTTACGTCTCAAATACTGAAAACTCGTGCTAAGGGTACAGTACCCTTAGCACGAGTTTTCACTCTTTTACTTTACAGCGTCTTTCCAGTATTTACAGCGTTTCTTGTATGAAAAAATGGAACAGCGCCTCTGGTGTGCGTAGAAGGAACTAATTTTTTCCTTGAAAATTGTCATTTTGAAATTGTCAATGTTCCAGTTTACTTTACGTCTCAAATACTGAAAACTCGTGCTAAGGGTACAGATATGTTATATTCTCATCTGCATCTTCTTGCCTATAACACATGTTTCTTTTGTTTGGCGTAACACGTTTGCTTCTTCCGTTCTTCCCTGTCCGGGTGTCCGCCGTCTATTATTCACTGTTTTGGTTATTTCTTTGCCCACATTATCCATCTACGTTTTATATGGCTTTCCGCCCTTTCGGCGCACTCTTTATCCGTCAACCCAAGCAAATCAAGTCAAATGCGGCTTCTCATGTTTTGTCACAAAGCCAAGTCACACAAAGCCAAATAGCTGTCAAAACTTATTCATAATCTACCTACCATCACCTCATCTTGTCCACTAGAGTAGAGGAGGGACCTTCGTTCGACCACTAAACTCTAATCAACTGGTCTCCTAGTAAAATTCAGTTCTAGTAGAAAACTTTGAAATAAAAACACGATAATTACACGACACTAGCTAACGAGCTACGTAATTTTTAATTGCGTTCGAGCCCTTTTCCTTTCAAAGTAGCGTTTATATGGTTTTACAGTTGTGGGTTTTCTTTCTTTTATGTAACTTAATTCAAAGGGTCCTGATTCCTGGCAGCATAACTCAACAGTTGGAAATACTTATATGAGTTTTTAAAAACATCACAGGGTTGGAATGTAAAAGACTTAACCCAATGTGTAACGTATTGTGTTAAAGAAATAATATCGATAGAGAACAAGAAAGATGTCTTTAATCAGCGCTGTTGAACTTTAAGAGTACACAGGCCGCTCGGTCGAACTCAACGGTGGGCGCGGCGTAAACGCTTGCTATTTCATCAAGCGGCACGCGAGAAAAGGATAGCGCCAGCGATGAACAGTACGAAACTATTGCGCACACACAGAAACGATCGCGTCTAGCATACCGTATCCGTCGTGCCGCACACTTGCGCAAGCTCATTGGTAACCATACTCGTAGTTTAGATAGTTTGTTATGTTCTGTAAAGTTTTTGTTGTTATTATTTCGTTATTGCCGCCGCGTATGGCGGCGGCACAGCTGCTCGGCAAAAGCCGGCGACAGTGCCGGCGGCACTGTGTAGGAGTCATTAGAGTAGGTACCTAATTACTAATTCATCAAATAAAAATCATGTTATTTAGTTATATTTTTATTGATAATTGTTCCTTCAAAATAGCGTTTATATAGTGTAAAAGCAATCTCTTCCAGATTGCTAGCTCAGGTTTGATTGAAGGATGGTGTAGCCGTGTGTAAACAAAGTTAGAAGAAGAAGCCAGGACGGGTCGCTAGTATTGTATAATTATTGTTGTAAAAAAACTTTTTGTAAAAAGGGAACCGAATTCAAAAACAGACACAAAAGAGCGTAAAATAACTTTTCTTTCGGAAGTCGAGTCGGTAGTTTTGTTTTTAGGGTTCCGTAGCCAAATGGCAAAAACGGGAGATTCGTCATGTCTGTCTGTCTGCCGTATGTCACAGCCACTTTTCTTCGAAAGTATAAGAGCTATCCTGTTGAAACTTTGTAAGTAGATGTATTATGTGAACCGCATTAGGATTTTTACACAAAAATAAAAACAAAACAAATTTTGGTGGTACTTACACCCATACTTAGAATTGAAACTCAAAAAAATGTTTTCACCAAATCCATACGTGTGGGATATCTATGGATAGGTCTTTAAAAATTATATTGAGGTTACTAATATATTTTTTTTCTAAACTGAACAGTTTGCGCGAGAGACACTTCCAAAGTCGTAAAATGTGTGTGTGTCCCCTGTAACTTCTAAAATAAGAGAATGATAAAACTAAAAAAACAACATAATGTAGACCTCAACAAAAACTTTCAACGAAAATTGGTTTGGATGCAATATAGTTAGCAGTTTATGAGATACAGTACATTTTCAAAAACCGCAAATATAACTTTGCCATTCATACAAACACTATGAAAAACAAAGTTATTTTTATTGTTTGTGTATATTACTTACTAATCTCAATATAATAATTATATCGCTAATCTCGTACCCTTATTGCAAAAACCGATTAACTGCATCAAAATTCGAGCGATAATGGCTTTTACTTGTAGCTTCGTCGTGACTTGAGGATTCGATTTCTATATAATTAACAAAAATTGGTTTAAAAATGCAGATAATCGGTTTTTGTAATAAGCTACTACGGAACCCTTTATGGGCGAGTCCAACTCGCACTTGTTTTTGAAGTCCGTTCGTTCCAATCTCAATTCGACCTGGATGTTTGTATGTATGTATGTTGTCCGCGATTATCTCGCGTTTGGCTGAACCGATTTTGATTCAGTTTTCAGAAAAGTGTTCGTCACATTCTTCCGGAGAAGGTTTTCGTATGTAAAAATAATGGCTTTCCCGTGACGTTGCTAGCAGGGATGCGTTTTTAGAGTTCCGTAGCCAAATGGCAAAAACCGGCCAAGTGCGAGTTGGACTCGCCCATGAAGGGTTCCGTAGTAGCAAGCATAGATTAGGGATATAATTATATTGAGATTAGTAAGTAATATACACAAACAATAAAAATAACTTTGTTTTTCATAGTGTTTGTATGAATGGCAAAGTTATATTTGCGGTTTTTGAAAATGTACTATATCTCAAAAACTACTAACTTTATCTCATCCAAACCAATTTTCAATGGAAGTTTGCATGATAATGTACATCATATATTTTT
Organism: Agrotis exclamationis; assembly: GCA_950005045.1. Classification (NCBI taxonomy): domain Eukaryota; kingdom Metazoa; phylum Arthropoda; class Insecta; order Lepidoptera; family Noctuidae; genus Agrotis; species Agrotis exclamationis. The sequence goes on along the minus strand of OX465422.1, from coordinate 1,187,545 downwards.
TTAGTCTCTTATTTTAAAAGTTACAGGGGGGGGGAGCTCACATTTTACCACTTTGGAGGTGTCTCCGGCCAACGTAGGCGCGGGCGTGCGGGCGGTGACTCGGTGAGTTATGGGTGACTTGCCGCCCGATCATGGACCATGCCCGGGTCGACGGCGCGTTGTGTTCCACGCGCGCCTCAAAGAGCTGTCAGCAATCTGACGGGGCCCCCTAAGAGAGCCAAAGCCTGCCGGGGTCGCGGGACTCTCTCACCTGGTAACCGTGACCCTGGTACGTAAAGGGCTATTGAAGGTTTTTAATCAGTACAAGTCTGACAGTCCCTCCCGCCACACCCTGGGCGGGAGGACTTATTTGATGATTTTACCACGAAAAAAAAGGGGTCAATAAGATAAGGCGAAACCAAAACAATACACGCGCGAAGTAAACTATCAATGTAGAATCGTAATCAAAATCAAAAGTTCAATGCCAGGAGTCAGTGTGATAACAATAATAAGATGCAAAAGATAAAATTATCATAGGTAACGGAAGTCAACATACGAACGCGAACGAAAGCGAAATATAAGGAAATATTATTTAAAAAAATACTGCCGGCCGGCGTTCGCGCCGCTCCGCCCACTTGCCCCGTTCCCCGCGGGGGATGTGTATTGAAGTGAGATGCACAATAATTGTTGTTAGAAACGGGCGCGTAAAAATTGATGAGTAGGCTTCTAGAATTTGTGTTCTTATGACAAAATAACTGAATGTTTTGATCCAAAGTAAAGTTATATAAATTCTTGAATAAATAAACTACGCCTGTACGAATTTGGTTTTAGAGATTTCATATTCCTTCTGTTATTTAATTACGTCCAAAGTTGCGTTAAATTACGGGTTAAAATATGGAACTTTTGAGGCTGATAACTTTGAAATGACTAAATATTTTTAAATTCTGTTTTCGTACAGGCATAGATCATAACAAGACAAAACAGTATTATGTCCGTCTTGGAACAAAAAATGTCAAACAATGGAGTAATCATCCTAAAACAAATGTATGGAGAAATGCGTGGCTTGTGTAGCCTTAATACGAAGAACCTAGATTAAATAAGCACCAATGGGCAATTGGGCATGCAATGGTGTAAAAAGGATTTCGATTTAGGTCTCTTATAACTTGGGCCACTCATTAAAGTCGGTTATACACGACGAGTACACTTGGCAATTACGAGTAGTTGTAGTCGCTGGCTTTATACTTCTGCATATTTTTTATTGTTGACACAATAAAAACATTGTGCCTACAAAAATGAAATTAATCACAAAGCTGTTTCATTCCCTTCTCGAGGCTATTATCTGTTATGTTATGACTGAAGTTGTTTGAAATGTTCAAATGATCTCCCTGGGCATGGTTGTCTTAAAGACACACATTCCGTTTCTTTTTAATATATTTTTTTAAGAAACTACCTCCGGATTTAAAAATGGCACTCGGCATCATAATAAGCATTGCGATAAAAATCGTAATATTGAATATTCTATTCTACTGTTCAAGCAATAGAGTATCTACCTAGATTAATTATTGATAAAGAATAAATTATCGTAATTCTATAAGAAAAATTGCTAAAGTAGCGATTTTGGGTCCCCTGCAGGTTGTATGCATTTGATAATCCAATTATTAAGAAAGATTCTTGGTTTAGGAGCCGAGATTGTAATTAAATGGTAAAGCAGCTAGTAGCAATCTAAAAACAGGTATTAGAAAAATCTGGAAAACTAGTTGTGTATTTTTCTTCACCCGATAGCCAATAACCCAATCACAACTTCCAACGGATCAAAGCTACCCTTGAATATAATCTAAATGTTGTTACGAGTAACTCTTCATGTGACAATTTGGATTTTCAGTTCAGGGAGACTTTTAGAAGCCTCATGAGACCTCTTAGAACAAACTGAATACAGTATTTCAACTAAATATCCAATTCAAAGTATCATAAACGTTGTAAGCACCAATTTAGGAATACACAGACTGTCTAAGCATCCAATTAGGGGCTGCACGACCCATACATATGATTTCAGGGTGTCCTTAGAGCTTAATGATCAATTAAATTACGGTATTCTCTTTGGTGTAATAACATCAGTCTTACTAAGATACATAAATGCACGCCCTTTTTATAGATAGCCTAGTCCCAAAAAAACAAAAAACCCGACTGCGTAAAAACTAATTTTTGAAAATACGTGAAAAAGTTAACTTAAATAGAAACTAAAAAGAAAGAAACAAGCCCAACTGAACAGCAGGAAGAAGCAGAACAGAACGATCGACTCACAGTCGGAGCCCCTTTTTTTTTTTTTTTTTTTTTTTTTTTTTAGCGTGGTAAAATCATCAAATGAGTCCTCCCACCCCGGGCAGGGCGGGAGGGACTGTCAGACTTGTACTGACTAAAATCCACGGTGTCACGCGCCACTCATAGACGCGCTGGAGGGCGGTCGCCTCCAGATCCCAGGGCAATAATCCGGCAAGGAGGTTGGCCGATTCGCCGGCGATCGTGCGGTATCCTCGGATCATCCGGATAGCCATGACCCTCTGGCATGCGACCAGCCTCGCTGGTCGCGTCCGCATGCTCAGGGCCCACACGGGGGCCCCGTAGAGGGCCATGGACCGCACGATACCGGCGTACAGCCTCCGGCAGGAGGCGTTTGGCCCGCTGAGGTTGGGCAGGAGTCGCCTGAGGGCGCCTGCCGCCCGGTTCAGCCTTGGGGCCAAACGCAGGAAGTGCTCCTTGAAGTTCCACCGGCCGTCGAGGACGAGTCCCAGGTACTTCATCGTCCTCCCGACGCCGATGCGAACCCCTCCCACCGTTATGTGGGACTCTGACCGTGGCGCGTTCAGACGGCCATGAAAACACATGGCCTCTGTTTTGTGGAGCGCCACGTCGAGTCCCAACTGCCGGATCCTTCCAACGACTGTCGCGACCGCTTGCGTCGCCAGGTCGGCCGCCGCCTGGTGCGACTCTCCCTCCGCCAGGACGAGCGTGTCGTCGGCGTAACATATTACGCTGACGCCGTCAGGGAGGTCGCCGCGCAGCACCCAATCGTATCCGATGTTCCACAGGGGCGGCCCCAAGACCGAACCCTGTGGAACACCGCACGACACCTCTCGCCGGTTCCACTCTCCCCGGTGACCGGGGTAGATGACGGCTCTGTCCGTCAGATAAGCCTCGACTATGCGACGGAGGTAGGTCGGCACCCGGTGATACCGGAGTGCCTCCCTGATGCAACTCCAGGGCAGGGTGTTAAAGGCATTGGTGATGTCCAAAGACACCGCCAAGACGACCCTGCCCCGGGCTACTGCATCCCCCGTCGTGAGGGCTCTCACGCGCATGATGGCGTCCACCGTCGAGCGCCCCCTGCGGAAGCCAAACTGGCTCTCCGCAAGGTTCGGGCCCACCCGATTCAGGTGCCCGACGAGGCGGTCTGCAATGACTCTCTCAAAGAGCTTGCCCACCTCATCGAGCAGCACGATGGGCCGGAATGCGGACGGAGAGTCCGCAGGGCGCCCGGGCTTCTGGATCAGGACCAGCTTCCCCGTTTTCCAACGAAGCGGAAACCGGCCCCTCTCCAGGCATGCGCTAAAGAGCCCCCCCAGTCGAGGCCCGAGAGTCCTCGAGGCCAGGACCCAAGCTTTTCCTGGCAGGCCGTCGGGTCCTGGGGCGGTATTTTTGGCCTTGAGCCGTTGTACCGCCACTCTCATGTCTACCTCGGTCACCTCTGGAGCGTCGTAGACGTCGTCGTCGCTGTGGTCCGCGTTTGCGTCAGCTTCACCGTCAGATTCCGTCGGAGACGGAGCCATAGGCGGGGGAGTATGCTCCCCTCGCGATGGGAACAGGGCGCTCACCACGTCCTCCACGAACTGAGGCTGGAGACTCTGCGTCAACGGGGGAGCCCAGGGGCGGAGCTTCTCTCTCGCCCACTTGTAGGGCCGGCCCCATGGGTCCCCGTTCAGAGCCTCCAGCATCTCCTTGCGGGCCAATTCCTTGGCCCGCCAGATCTCGTCGCGGAGGACGGTCTTCGCTGCCCTGTAGCCCTCGTACAGCTCCGCCTCTACAGTTGCCGCATCCGGTGGTCGGGTGCGGCGCCTGCGGAACCTGGTGTAGTCGGAGCCCCTTGGGAAGATTTAATTGGTAAAATTTGAATGGGCCCCGACTGTGAGTCCTTCTGTTCTGCTTCTTCCTGCTGTTCTGTTGGGCTTGTTTCTTTCTTTTTAGTTTCTATTTAAGTTAACTTTTTCACGTATTTTCAAAAATTAGTTTTTACGCAGTCGGGTTTTTTGTTTTTCTATAAATTACTTTTTTTATTTTATACTTTTTAGTTACGATTCATTGTTTTTTTTTGTTTGTATATCGTTTATATTTGAAATAAAAACTTAAATCAATAAGTAAGAAAATTAGCGAGAATGATTGTTCTGTTAAACAACTTTAAATCGTTATATATCCTAAACTATCAATTAAAATGAAAAATGATAAAAGGAACCTCAAGATGATTTTAAAATACCTATTCAACGACACCCCACTTGACATAGTTCATCGACTTTTATTTTTTTCATTTTGACAATATGGCGTCTGGTTGTCGCTGTGGTGAATTTTGTTTACTGTCATGTCTTTAGTGACACTCGCAAGGTTAAGACGAATCGATTGACGTAAGAATTATCAAAATCGGCCTACGCATTTGGTCTCTAGAACGCCACATAGAAACAAACATACATACATACATACTTACATACATACATACATACATAGACTGATAAACACATTACCCTCCTTTGCGTCGCGCAGTCGGGTAAAAAGAGCTTCAGACGAGCATGCCCAGCAGTAGGTGATTTCAGGCTGTAAATGATGATGATGATGATGACAGAACGGTTTGACACCTTTATTACGGTTTGACACCTTCAGCGTTTACAGCTAAAATTGAGCCCAATACACATATATAATATCTTTAACGAAAACTGACAACGATCTCTTCATTATAAACGTCCATAGCGCGAAAGAGGTTTCCGCTAGCTGTCCTCTTTATTTTTATTTTATTTTATTTTATTTATTTTGGTTCACCAACAATTGTTCACACTGGTTAATACAAAAGTAATCATGCAATAAATTATTTTACATTAGTGCAACAATCACTTAGAGGTAAACACTACATGCTTAAGGAAGTTGTACAATACAAAGAGAATAAAAAAAAACAAAGAGCATATCAAATTGAACTAACCCAGTTGGTCTAGTGGGTAGCGACCACGACCGCCATGCCGGAGGTCCTCTTGAATAAGGCTCTCCGTCACTTTTTACTACACCCTTGGGGACAAATGGAGGGGAAAACATTTTTGTCGCAACCCATATTTCACCTGACGGACAATTTTTTGAATGTCAAAGGTTAGTTTTATATGATAATACGATCGTTGGCAAAAATACTCAGTCTGCCAAGCAGTCTTATCAAGAGCTACTTATCGTGTTGCCCAATAAATCATGAACTGTGGCCATTTTTTTAACAATTGTTTTGACAATTGAATGCCGACCAATTGGTCGCCTCCACATTACACCGGATATTCGGATAACTTGATTGTGGTGGTAAGTAAAGGCAGTTGTAACTCCATGAAAAATACTTTTATTTATTTGATTTCGATTACATTGGAAACCGAATCCAACTTGTTTGGAAATAAGGACTTTGAAGCAAGGGCTGAAAACCTATAAACTTCGCTTTTATGGCAATTTTTTTGTTTGCGTGGTAAAATCATCAAATGAGTCCTCCCACCCCTTACTGTCAGACTTGTACTGACTAAAGTCTAAAATCCACGGTGTCCTTCAACAGCCCTTTATGTTCCGGGGTCACGGTAATGAATTACCTTATGCCTTGGCCAAAAATGAAATTTAAAAGGTTGATTCACTAAATCAATTATTTACTTCAGTCAGATGTCATTTAACATCTATACTGAAATAACAAGGCGCTGAATACATTTCATTCTCAAATCCACGTAAAAGTAAATGGGTATACGTGCTCTGAAATCCAAATCCTCCACAGTAGATAACGCAATCCAGCGCTGAAACGCTGAAGGGATTAGCCAGACAATACTACTGCGAAACCTTGTTACACGTTTCTTGTCAGGGCAGTGTCGACTTTAAACCTGAAAAGTTAGGTTCCTTTTCAAAAAACAGGTCAGTTTGTTTGTTACAGGCTATTAATGTTACTGCTGGGAACCCGGTGAAGTTATTAGTATTGTTGTCATGAATACTGTCGCCAAAATTAATTTGATTGCAATTTATTTTCAATGATCACGATGATTTACTTTGCTGAGCAATATGCGATGTATTTCCGTCGAGCCGCTTAGTCACATTTTGGAGAAAAGCTGTTTAATTAATGACAAAAACAAGTCGTAAAAATAAACCTGCTTTCATTAAATGCTCTTATATGCGCTAAAACAAAAGTTTCATCCGCCAAAAGGTCAACACTTCCGAAACCTACCTGAAAACTGGGAAACTCCAGACAGCATGGATAGCCCTGAGTGCCGGCTGTGGGAAGGATGGATCATCCCTATGGAGTATATCTCCGAATCCTCGAATTGCCACATGGTGTACTTTACAATTCAATTGACAACAATCTAAACCGCATTAACCACCACCACAGACAATCCTCAAACAAAGGAAAATCACTTCGACTCGAAATTAAAACGAGACTAAAAAGATTGATAGATAAATATTTTTTAATTGATACCGACTGTGTTTTTTATCACAATTTTAATTAAAACGATCATATTCAGTGATGTGATATGCATGGGTGTTGCGACGTCCGCACGGCACGGAGGGTGCGACGCGACTGAGCGAGCGGTCTCGGTCTTTGTATTTGTTTGCCGGCAGGGTGGGGGGTGGCCAATGGGGTGGCGGGTGGCTACTGTCACAGCCGCCCATCACGCCCGCTGGATCTCTACAGATATTGCTATCATTTTTCCACCGCGGCAATCTCGCTTTCATCACGTTAATAGGATTATGATTATAATCTAGCCATACAAAGCTTATCAGTTTTTTTTTTTGGGTATGTTAGGTATACTCTAAAACGGTCAACAGCACATCGTATACCATGCGCGCCGCAAAGAGCTTTCAGGAAAATGACTGGGACCCCTTAGAGGGCCAAAGCCTGCTGGGGTCGCGGGACTACGAAACGTAAAGGGCTATTGAAGGACACCGTGGATTTTAGTCAGTATGGGGTGGGAGCACTCTTGATGATTTTACCATGAAAAAAAAGGTATACTCTAAAAATAAATTGAGATAAAGAAGTTATTGAACTTCGCAAGAGTTTTGTAAGTACATAGTTAGCTGGAGATAACAAGCATTAATTTTAGTAACGTCTTTGATAAAATAAAATCTTTAAATGAGTTTTGTTGGGTTCTTGAACTTTATTATATCCTTATCTTATCAAGTGTAAGCTTAGATATTTATTACTTCTTTTTAAAAGTAGTATAGTACAGAAGTAAATCCCAATTAATGTTATAATAATTGTGAAAGTAAGTTGGTTTGTAACCACTTTATACCCATTTCCTCGCCGAAGCGTAAGGTGGCGGACGTGTTGTACTGTGTCATATAATATCGTTGGACACATTAGTGAAAAGTACCCAGTGAAAAATAATCTTTATACTACTACGCAGACGGTCTATTTTCGAGTGCAGTGCAAATTTTTCGATAATAATTATTGAAAACGAACTTAATACCTACGATGATGATTTCGTCTTCTAATAAAACCAACTCCAGTCCAGATTTGTCGGCTGCTGGTGATTCGAGAGAATCTAGTGCCACCATACGGAAGAGAAAACATCCAGAGTGTCACTGTACAACGTCTACCTGCAGTTTAAATTCATCGGCTATAGCTCGCGAAATAACTAACGCACTTAAGGATTTTCGCTGTTAGACAACAAGCTATCCAAAATTAATGAGGACATCATTAACACCATTAAAGCCGAGCTCAATGATCTGAGAAACACTACCCTTGAGATCAAACAGGATTTTAACGCATTGCATCAAGAACACTCCTCTTTTAAATCACAAATAATGAAATTCGAACATTCACTTCAATTTCACACCAATGAAGTCGATGATCTCAAGAAACAGCTGACGGAAATTGACACTCGGACGTCTTCGGTTCCCAACATTAGCGACAAACTCTGTAGTCTCGAGCATAAAATTGAATCGCTGGAACAACAAGCCCGTCTTAATAACGTTGAAATCTGCAATTTGCCTGAGAAACGGGATGAAGATCTTTTAGGGCTCGTACATAGTATTGGTGCCGCCATTAAGTGTCCAATACCACGTCAAGATATCCTAGCTATTCACCGTGTACCCCATGCTCGTGCCCAGGAAAGTAACCGGCCCAAAAACGTTATTGTAAAATTAGCTTCACGAAATCTCCGTAATAATTTATTAAGTGCTTATCGTTTGTGTAAAAATCTGTCATCTGACCAAATTGGCATATCAGGCACTTCCCATAAAGTGTATATTAATGAACACCTCACTTTATATAATAAAAACTTATTTCGCGAATGTCGTGAGATGGCTAGCAAGTGTAATTTTAAATATGTATGGATTAAAAATGCCACTATTCTTGTTAAAGCCACCGATACTTCAAAAACATTCGCCGTACGATGCCATAATGACATCAGTAGAATCATGCAAAGTAAACAAGAATAATTGTTTTTTCCGAGTACATGTATACCCTTGTATATTATTACTTCACATTATAAGAAATATGTTACCACAAATTATTCGTCATAACTGTTACACTATTCGCCATTTTTATAAGCTTTTTCTTTGTTTTTCCTTAATAATCATAACGATCAACAAAAAGATCTTAATCCTACCATCATATTTTAAAAGTCGCCAACTTCTTTATAATTGTATCATTTCAGTTAAACAACAAATTGGATATGTCTACTATAAGGTTTCATCACATATTTACGCGTTCAATTTAGCCTATTTGTTTGTTTGTAACTAAAATAAGATTACCTTTTTCTACGTAACTAAAATTGAAATGTTAGTGAAATATTTCTATTTTATTTTGTATCAGTTGTAACATACAAAATAAAATAGAAATATTTCACTAACATTTCAATTTTAGTTACATAGAAAAAGGTAATCTTATTTTAGTTACATAGAAAAAGGTAATCTTCCTGGATCATTTCACATTTACCGGGCATTGACACTACTGTAGGATCGACAGAATCAATGCAATGAATGAAAATACCTATGAGTGAGATCTGGAACGCGGTATGCTATTCCGCCACATTTCTTACGATTATTTACATTCCTTATAAAACAGAAGCAGAGAGACTAGCCAAGTACTTACCATATTCTCTGAAGAGCTTCTTAAAATCACTAAGGTCGTTTTGATCCAGCCATTCGTCGACCAATGCACTTTCATCATCAAAAATCTCGGTAAATACAACTCTAACTAAATAAATAAGCGAACACATAAACAATATTGTGCCGCAGTAATGTACCCGTTTATACATGTTGATAGTTCTTGGTCATAATGCCATTTTAAGTTATATAAAAATATAAAAATAAACATTAGTAAAATGAGGACGGCCCCACAATTTTGTTTTGATTGTCAATGTCAATTTTCGAATGTTGTTTGACGCTTGACTTGACGTTGACGTTTTTGTTCCGTTCTAAATGGCCATACCGATATTTTAAGCATGGCTGATGTCCACACTATTTTTGTGAATAGAGAAAGAAACGATAAATTACTTCCTTTACTTAAAAGTTAACCAGTCTGTTCAGTCTGACATTACTCCCAAGTTTTTAAACTAATTTAAATTTAATTAATTGGCACGATAAATTTACAACGTACAGTAAAGAAAAAATAAGATCATGCTTATCTTTCTGTTTCTCAACCTGAAACGTTTTAAATATTGACTTTTTGTGCGTTTTTTTTTTCTGCATTCCATTCTGGCTTATTGGCATAACGTTATCATAGGCATAACGGCTCTTTTCGAAAAGTGTGCATAACTGTTCAATAATTTTATTTATTTATGTAGGTACTCTTAAGCAAAGTAGATGGGGATAGAAGGATTGCGATATTTTACTCAACCATAAAAAACAATGGTGATTTTGTTCAGCAGGATTTTATGAAAAAAAAAATACACGTTGGCTCTAGTTTGTGGTTGGTCCTCACAAGTAATTTCTCCTGTCGTGGGTGCTTTTACAAACACAGAAACTCACTAAAAACACCTGAACCGGAACGACTTGTAGGTCATACAATTTTGTTCCATGCGGGAATCGAACCCGAAATAAACGATGCGCAGCAGTCCAATTGCATAGGTAGCCACTGCGTCAAACGTGTCGTGAAATTATTTTTTGTCGAGGCATCATGACTTTCTTGTCCATACTTTTCTTTTGTGTTAATAGATTTTTTTTAATTCACATACACAAACGCCCAGACCCGAAACAACTACATACTTGTAGATCATACAAATATTTGCTCCGTGCGGGAATCGAACCCGCGACACGCAGCGTATGTATTATGTAAGTACGTAATTTTGATTTCTATACCCCTGGCGAACCAAGGCCAATAGAAATCAAAGCATTTGATGATTTTACCACGAAAAAAAAAAAAAAAAAAGAACCCAAAAGTAACTTACTAATTTTAGTTTCTGGAACAGGATTGCTGTTCGCCAGTCTGATCTCATAATGCCCTTCAAGCTTTTTGGGTTCTTGTCATCTGACTTGGTTCATACTTTGCTTAGAAAATTCCTTCTTCTGGGGGACATACATAATGCCTCTTTGTTAATCACCGCGCCACGCCGATCCAGTGCTGGTTGGTAGAACATGCTGGTCTACTCACGATTCTTTTCCTGTTTTGACAGCACTGGGTCTGGGATCAAAACTTTTAACCCACAAGCCAAGCAAGTCACACTTCCCTCTGTGCAACTGCGCTGTGTAGGTGTGATTTGAATCGTGCCGTTGATAATTACGTTTCTCGTGTCTCGTTATCAATTACCGGCTCGTGAATTGTCCTAGCTGTGTGCCTTTGTGCTTATAGTGGTGGTATTGTAAGTTTTTAAGTGTTATTACGCGTATTTCATTGGTAAATATAGTTTTAAATTAGTTAACAGCGCTCGGTAAGTAATTTTTATTTTTTTGGTTGTGGGGGTACCTCGGAAGGAATAATAAATATTTTGTTGTTTCGTCTTGTTTTTACGATCTTATTTAAATCTTTTTGTAGTTTTGATTTAAAAATGTTGTCCAGTAATGATGATCCACCGGACGGGGGCGGAAAAAACACTTCGCGATGCGTAACTAAACCTCCCAGGTCACCGACCTCCGCTTACTCTAAACGCTTGTTTACCGAAATGTCTCCGTCTTATCTAACGCCGGAGGATAATGCAAAACGGCAACATTTGACCGATTCTGTTGAGAAATCGCCGTTATCAATAAATAATGTCAGTAATTCAAACGAAGACTATTGCGATTTAGTTACTCAGGCGTCTGCATACCTGTCTAAAATAAACGACCTTGTGAATGATCAGGGTTCTCGTATTAATGTAGCCAATAAATCCGCGATTATGGACATGACACAGCGGATTAAGTCCATTGTTTCTTTGTTAGCCATACGGTCATCTTCTAATGAAACGAAGTTAGCCAATATCGAGCGCGAATTGGACAAAGTTAATTTAAATAATAATGTCAGCCTTGTAAAAACAAATTCCAATAAACTTTCTTATTCAGATTCTCTGAAACTTCGTCTGCCAAAGGTCGCTCCAGTGATGGAGTCGAGACCACCGCTGCCGTGTGTAATAGCATACCCCTCCAACGAAAGGTCAGCTGAATTCGCAACTTCCTCAGCCACTAAAGAAGCGCTTAAAAAAGCGATTAAGCCAAGTGACGACGGATTTCAAATTGTAGGCATGAAAAAAATCGCGAAATCTGGCGTTGTATTACGTGTCGCTAATGACAGTCAAATAAGTAAACTTGAATCGGTTGATGCTATTAAGACCGCCGGGTTAAGACTTGAAAAACCGAAAGGCCGCAGGCCACGTTTATTAATTAAAGACGTCCCATCCTCAATGGACGACAAACCTTTTTTGCACGCGTTGTACGTACCGTCAAAATATCAAAGACGAATTGGTAATTAGTGAAGAAGAATTTATTAAGTCGACAAAAATTATACGTAGACGTGTATTAGACAATGGTCGGAAGTGGGTAGGCATCGAAATCGACAACGCCATTCGAAAGCATTTAATTAGTACCAAAGAGAAGCTTTTTATTGACTTCGCGACTTGCCGATTTTTTGATGATATTGATGTAGTTCGTTGTTTACATTGCCAACAGTTCGGTCACGTAAAAAAATACTGCGTAAATAAATCGCCTACCTGTGCTAACTGTTCTGAAGCACATGAAACAAAAGAATGCCCGCATAAGGATAATTTAAATTTTACACCGGTATGTGTGGCGTGTAAACGTTTTAAAAAACCGTTTGACCATCGGTGCGGGTCTCAACAGTGTACCACCTATAAAGTCAGGCTCGAACAATTAATACGCAACACTAATTACTAATAAAATGGATAGTTTAACCCTAGAAGCCCAATCATATTTAACTAGTTACAAAGCCCAATCATACGTAAAAATGACGTGTAAAAATAAAACTTTTAGTTTTCCTATTTTTTTCTGTTAATGAACTATATTTTTGCATGAGTTATCATAATTGAAGTTTTAATTAATAAATAAAATACATTTTAAGTTAAAAATACTCTTTATTAATACAATTATGGCACTTTAATCCAATCTTAGAAAAAAATCAAGCCTATAACACTTTTTCTTAAAATTATGTAATTATAAAAAAAAACAACTAGTTTTAAATGTTTTCATAAAATTAAATCAACTTGTAATAATACTTTATAAGTCTCTTAGAAAAAAACAGTCTTTATATACAGTCTTGACAAAAATCAATATTGTGTTCTCCACATATAGCCTTTTTGCATTTGCAACACTGCGCTTTGGTCATCCGTCTTTTTTTATATGAACAAAATCCACAATAGCGTCGTTTCTTTGGTTCTGGCTCATCACTAATATTTTCCGGAGATGGCGGTATACCACATTTTTTAAAACATTTGTTATATTGTCGCGTAGAGTCCTCGCCAAAGTAGGTGCTTGTAGTCGTTCTTGCATCCAAGGTGTCATCAGATCTGTGCTTAATTTTTTCATAAATTCTTTGCGGCTCATTGGTTTTTCTTGTTTATTTATCTTATTGTGACAGTATATTATATAGGAGTTCACAAACGCCATATTCAGCACCCCGTAAAAGACCACCATCGGCCACCCATTTCCGATTCCCGAGAAGCAATATTGTTATCGGGGTCCTCTTGCCTGCTTGTATCCTCAACGAAGTCGGCCATCGCGTCCTCGTTATCACTCCAGACATCATCTTCAACTACACGATCTTCTTCCTCTGAGTCCGAATCCAGCGGAGAATAATCGTCATCATTTTCTAAAATTGTAGCTATTTCGTCATGTTTTAGCCGTTGACGGGACTCCATTTTGTATTCAACCTAAAAATATTAATATTATATGAAAAATGTAACGAAACAATACGATTAACTCAAATAAATCACAAAAATAAAAAATTAGAAACAATTTCACAAGTTACACAAAGCCCAATTATACGTCAAACTGACGTGCAACCTCTCTATTACAACAAAATGGCGGCACTTACCGAGATGATGGAACTGTGTCCTGCGAGGTCTCAATGGCTACTGAGTTGGTTCAGAAGTTAGCGGCGATCCAACGGTAAACGTGAAAGAGACAGAGATATTTCGCCGCGGTATACGTCAAATTTACGTAGATTGGGCTTCTAGGGTTAATAATAGGACAATTAAACCTTCACAATGATAGGGTGGCGACTTCTGAATTGGACAAATTAATTATCGATTACAAATTAGACATTGTACTGGTTCAAGAACAATACCAAAACACGCGCTTACGTCACAAGGTAGTTCAGTTAGATAGTAAGGCACGAGCCGGAATTTACGTGTCGCGTTCTTCTAACTTTACAGTAACGTCTTTACGTAATCTCATGACGCCTCACTGTGCAGTTGCGGAAGTCTCATCCGCTACTTTTAAAGTTTACGTTGTCAGCTGCTATTTTCAATATTCAGACCCTGTTGGTCCTCACATACATAACCTCCGTCACGTCTTGCGGTCACTCGCGGGCTGCAAAGTTATCGTAGGCGCAGATGTTAATGCGTCTTCGTCCCTGTGGTATGGCAAAGTCCGGTCCACGGATTACGTACGGCGTTGCGCTGTTGAAGACTTCATTGCTGAAATGAACCTTACTATTCATAACACCCCCGATGCACCACCTACTTTTTGCAGCCAAATGGGCGAATCTTGTATTGACGTCACACTTTCTAGTGCAGACGTACGCTTGGATAGGTGGCGTGTCCTACCGGACGCGTCTTGCAGTGATCATCGCTTGATCGTGTACGAATTTGTTCCGGATTCTACTCATGGTTCTTCACATGTAATTGGTAACTTCAGGTATAAAACTAAGGGTGCTAATTGGGAATTCTTTAGATCGCTTTTTGCGTGTCATGCCAAAGATTTCACTCGTGATGGGCTGTCAGCTGAAAAAAGTGCTGAAATTATGTCAGACACCTTCACTTACTGTGCTGACATTGCCATTGGTCGCGGACCTATGACCAATGTACGCAGATGTGATTGGTGGTGTGACTACCTAACCGAACAGCGTAAAATCTATCGTCGAGCGCGTAAACATCTAAATAAGCTTAAAAAACGTCAAGTCACCGGAGACTCACTAACCTCTGCTTTAAATACATTTAGAGTTGCCAGGTCCCGTTACAGAGCTTCGGTTGAAAAATCTAAGGCTAATTTGTTGCGTAAAGTACTCGATAAATTAGAAAAAGAAGGTCCGTGGTCTCCTTTATATCATGAATTTAAAGCTAATCGATCGGTCGACCTCGCGTATGTTCAGAATATTAAAGTAAATAATAAACACACCACCGGTATTGAAGAAACAACGGAAGTTTTATTAAATAGTCTTATCCCTGATGATTCACCTGTTAATGATAATGACTACCACCAACAGATTAGAGCATGGGCTACAGTTCCGCCAATCACCAGCGTCAGACCTTCCATCCACTGACGAATTCATTAATGTTGTTAGGAGACTGCCCCTTAACAAATCATCAGGTGAAGATAAAATATCTAATCGTATGATAAAGGAAGCGTGTAAAACAGCGGGTGACGCCATATTAACTGTTTACAATCGGTGTATTGCTGAAGGTGTTTTTCCTCGTATATGGAGACATGGCTTTATACGAATAATACCTAAAAGCGGCGACAAGCCACCAGATGACCCTAAGTCTTACCGGCCCATAACATTATTACCATCTTTGGGAAAGCTCCTGGAGCGTCTTATCGTCCCACGATTGTTACCGGACGGGCCCAAATTCCACAAAAACCAATTCGGTTTTACTATCGGCAAATCAACCGTTGACGCGGCACTTTCTGTTAGAAAAATAGTTAATACCTCCGAGCACAAGTACGTACTTGGAATCTTTCTAGATATTTCCGGGGCTTTTGATAACGCATGGTGGCCAATGCTACTACTTAAGATAAAAGCTCGTGGTTGCTATAATAATATATTTAATCTTCTTTGTTCGTACTTTTCTAATGGTTCCGCGAAACTTAAACTCGGACATCATTCCGTATCGAAACCTCTTACCATGGGCTGTCCTCAAGGTTCGGTTATCGGTCCTCATTTATGGAATATAGGCTTCGATGATTTCCTCGCGATTCCACTTCCAAGCGGTTGTTCTTTAACTGGTTATGCGGACGATGGCCTTCTGCTCATTCAGTCAAGCACTCGTGCTGGCCTCGAGAATCTGGCTGACACTTGCCTACGATTAATATCTCAGTGGGGCGATCGAAACCGTCTGACGTTTGCACCACAAAAAACATATCAGCTTATTTTAAAAGGTGAACTAAAATCGTGGCCTAGTATTAAATTCAATAATGTTCCCGTGAAGAGAAAGCAATCCGTGTGCTATCTTGGTTTAGTCTTAGAGAGGAATTTCACTTTCATAGAACATATAAAAACAGTTGGTGAAAAAGCTAAAAATAACTTTTATGCCCTAACGAGAATATCTAAGTCTACTTGGGGTTTGTCATTTTTAACCCTAAAAACTATTTATGGGGCTACTTACTTGGGTTGTTTGTGCTACGGAGCACCTGTTTGGGCCGATAGGGCCACCATAGGGGCGGCACGGCGTAAATTGCTTCAAAGCCAGCGCTTGGCTTTGTTATTCTTAAGTAAAGCGTATAGGACCGTCAGTACTGAAGCTTTACCGGTACTTGCTGGTGTTCTTCCAGTAGATCTTGAAGTGCAGCGACGTGCTGCAATGTATTTTTCCGCACGGGAGACCACTGACGCTGATTTCCTGCCGCAACGTGACCGTGATAAGATATCTAGATTATTTAAACCCCAGAGCGACGTCTGGGAGGAACTTTTATCCGAATGGCAAAATAGGTGGGATAATTCTCCCAAGGGGCGGCACCTCCACCAGTTCTTCCCATCCGTTCGTGAGCGGCTGGCTAGGACGTGGTTGGAGGTGGATCACTGTGTTGCCCAATTTCTCACGGGACATGGTAACTTTAAAAGTAAATTGTTTTCCTTTAAGCTTGTTCCCTCGCCTTTTTGTCAATGTTCGTCACCTGACTGTGAATATGAACAATCAGCACATCATATTCTTTGGGAGTGTATTCTTTGGCAGAACGAACGCAATATTATGTTGGATACTGTTCAGACTACATCTGGAGTCATTTATTATACGGACCTTGTGGAAACTCGAACAAACTTCCGTGCGTTCAAGCGTTTTTGCCATACCTATTATTGGAATCAAATATAGCAGCTCACAATTTAGGACCCATTAATATTAGTAGTCATTTTTACCCGTGGTGCAAGGCAACTGGGCTTCTCCCAGTTGTAATGTCCCTTTGTGCCTATTGGCCTTGCTTTGTTCTGTCTCCTGCTTGCATGGAGGGAAGTGGAAACATATTTTTCCTACTCCTCCACTATTCTTTTCTGATTAATTTCGTGCAGGATCCAAGACAGGTAAATTCATTCTCCGGGACACGTCGAGCTTCATTGTCTTGGCGCTTTTCTGGTGGTTGCCACTGTTGATTCTGGCTCTCAGGAGTTGCAGTGGTTTGGGAATAGAGTGGTGGGTGTGTCCCAAAAAAAAAAAAAAAAGCCAAGCAAGTCGGGGTCGGGGCCACTTGTAATCGCGAATCAAGAAGTCAAGACTCGGCTCTGTCTTCCTCGTTTTATACGAAGATAGGATTATATGGAGATTATAGTTTATTCAAATAAAACAACACATTAGGTACTAATATTAATCTATTTATATAAATTGATTTGTTTTCAATATCACAAGGAGTGCTCGCACAGTCTATGAGCTGCATAAAGCTAGGTGTGTTACATCACGAATTATGAAAGGGGAAGTTTAATTCTAAAGAGTAAATTAAGGGCCTCGCGCACTATCTTCTATCTCAGATTATTTGGCATTATGCCCATCGTGGCAAAAAGCCATTTAGGTAGCTACTGGATATTGAATTAAGTCATGTACCTTATTAAAAAAAAATAATGTATAGGTATCAAAAACAAAAATGCATAGTAAATAAAAGCTTAAGACAATATCAATAAAATAACTACGAAAAAAGTAAACAAACATGAAAAAGTATTGTTGAAATTCGGCTTCTAGCCGTAAAATGCTCAAATATGAAATCGTGCCCAGAGGCTTGTCCAACCTTTCACACAACCGTGCGCACCAGGCGCAAAAAAAAAAGGGTATGGAAAGGCGTTGAGTGACAATTGTACTCTATGGTTTGCTACCCTGGGCATAGACGACGATGGTGCGTAAGGCACCTTTTCAAATGGTAAGGGAAAGGGCCATTCCTAACATAGCGTAATTCACACATTCAATTCTACAAAATGCTATTAAATGCTAAGACCTCACTGACAAGGCCATAAGGATAGTGAAAAGATAAAGTGTAGCATCCTTTATCGTAATTTTCCAGTAGACATTCTTATCTTGCAATACACACACGATTCTCATTTAGGTATGCAGTAGCAGTAGTCATATTCATATACATGTACATGACATAGCATTTCATAAGAATTTACGAACAATAAAATTATTTAAATAATGCAAATTGCTTGAATCTTTTCCTAGTGGTAGCCTCTCCATTGATTGGAATGGACCTCATCCTTGCCAAAACGATGTTTAATTCTTGATCTTCAGCCTGTCAGCCAAGGAGCATGAGAGGCCTGTACCATCGGGCTCAACGTTCAGCTTCGAGACCTTGCTGTCCACGATCACCATGGAGAAACGCTTGGAGCGGTAGCCACCGAGAGGGGGCAGGTTCACGCCCAGGTCTAGAGACTTGATGAATGCGCCGGTCGGGTCAGCCAGCATGCGGATCTGTGAATGAGATAAATGATAATTAAAATATTTGTTTTTCAATTCTCTTTTTAATTGATGAAAACAAACGTAGAGTGGAATAAGGGTGTCACCACAAATTATATTATACTGCAGTGTAATATTTTTGTCCGAATATGAATATGACACACTTGTGTTATAATTATATAGGGTGTTAAAAAATCAACTGCAGGAATTTCGTGTGCGTACTCGGTATCAAAAACCAAGTACATTCCAAAAAAATTTTTTTGTTTTCGAGCATTTTTTTTTTTCAAAAAAAAATTTTTTTTCAATTTTTTTTTTCAAAATTATTAATTTTTTTTTCAAGCATATTTCTATTGGCCTATTAATATGGCCAATAAAATAAGTTATTTGTAAGTATTTCGATAAATTGCCAGTCCAAAGTCTGCGAAATGTGATGGGAAAGTTGGAATCAGCTGTGAACGCTACACACGGGTGAACGACCTCAAAGAGCAATCAAATTCATTAACATAACAAAAAAAAATGCTTGAAAAAAAAATTTTTTTTTGAAAAAAAATGCTCGAAAAAATTTTTTTTTTCTTTGGAATGTACTTGGTTTTTGATACCGAGTACGCACACGAAATTCCTGCAGTTGATTTTTTAACACCTTGTATAGCTTGTTGCAGATTGCAAGACTAAACATGCATTTGATTCCACTGCGTGGATTAAATGATCACTGAACATCGACCATCCTCTTTGTGGAATTACAACAGTGATTACCGTACGTATTTTCAATCTCGTAATTTTTTTACCACAATTCCAGTTGAATTTAAACTTGTTTAAGGCAGAAACAATGTAACTGATAAATAGACCTCGGTTTACAAAGTAGACGGTCAGCTATACAAAACAAGACACATAATAGCCATAGGATATGTCGCGGGTCTGTCTCATCAGGTAACCATCATGACCCTCAAACGTAAAGGGCTATTGAAGAACACCGTGGATTTTAGTCAGTACGAGTCTGACACTCCCTCCCGCCCCGCCCTGGGTGAATGGAAGATGAGGACGAATATACTATGCTTATATTTGGATAAACATCTGAATAACCTTTGAAACCTGCTTTGAAACGTATAGGTGCAACAAGCAGGAATTTAGTAACAAAATTACTTCAATTAAATTGCATTCAGTTTACGACTGAAAGGGAGGTTAACTCTAAGTTGAAGGTTTCAGCATTCGCTCAAATATTCAATTAGTTACGTGACGAAGTGGAATTAATTAAGTTTCCGCCTTTCAAAGCGTCACTTTTATACCAAAAATGATTGTGAGTGGGCGACATTGAGGTCCAGGTAAACCGAAATACAAAAGGTAGTTCACGCAGGTCTATAAAAATTGTTTATTGTTTCAAAAGCATGCTCTGTATGAATTAATTAACAAAGTTTGTTGTAATAATGTATGTTTACAGGCTGATACGTAATTGGAAATAAGGGCTCCTTCTCAAACTAACACCACTCATAATTGGCGAATTTCTAAAAGCTTAGGAAAAGCTGAAGAGACTGTAGTCTAAAACATTTAGTACTGCTAGAATGGATACCTCATTTATGTAGAACCTTTTAATAACAGCACACTGTATAGTGCATGCAGCTCAGACCGGTCTATATTAAGTTCGTACTGTGTTCCGATCGATACAGGTCATGTCACACATACAGAGCGACAATAGATAATTCTCTGACTAAATAAATATAAGCTTTTATCGGCATCGTTTTCCAAGACGATTTCACCAAAAATAATTTCCAAGTGTCAATCAAAAACAGTTCTGATAAAATACCACAAGGCAGCATTTGGCAGTTGGAGAAATATGAACGGAAGGTAGCTTATTTTAATAACAAAAAAAACTTTTTCAAAAAAAAATGTAACCGCCTTCAAAAACAACCACAAAAAAGGGTAAAATAACCTACAAAATAACTTTTCTATCAGAAGTCGGTGCCTTTGTTTTTTTCAGTTCATTGTTTTTTTTGCCACCGACTTCTGATAGAAAAGTTATTTTGTAGGTTATTTTACCCTTTTTTGTGGTTGTTTTTGAAGGCGGTTACATTTTTTTTTGAAAAAGTTTTTTATTTTACACTTTTTAGTTTAAATATTCAACTCAAATTCTTGTCAAATAAATCATTCTCTCTCAAGTGCACAATAAGCTAATAAAATTCCCTATCTCAAAAACTACTGAACCGATTTTGATGAAACTTGCAGTATTCCGTAAGTTAAACTATACTTAGTACAACAAAAAAAGAATTACTTAAATCGGACTTGTAGTTCCAGAGATATGCGAACACAAACTAAATCAGTCGATGCCTACTCCAAGCCGTTGAGGAGTTGTACCTTCCGTCATCAGCTCATCCACCTGAGACGATGATTATCAGATGCAAATACTTGAACAGCTTTAGAAAATATATGAAAATGGTACTATGTGCCTATAAAATTTGAAGGTTGCCCTCGATTTCCCTGGGATTCCATCATCAGATCCTTACCTGATGATCATGGGACCAATTGGAAAGTATACCCTTTCAAACAAAAGAAAAATTTTCCAAATCGGTCCAGGCGTCTTCGAGAAATCGGGGAACATACATAAAAAAAAAAAAAAAAAAAAAAAGATTCCGACGAATTGAGAACCTCCTCCTTTTTTTGAAGTCGGTTAAAAAACATACATGCACGAGACGATAGCATCGCAATGCAGTACCGGAAAACGGAAACCCAGTACAAAACCTTCGTGTCGGATGTGCAGCGTCAAGTTTCGTTTAAAGAAAGAATAAATAAAAAGAAATTATTCCAGACGGACGGGCTTTGTGTGTTTTACTAATAAAGCAAGGGTCCAACAGAAAGGGGACCTCAGTCTCTAATTCCGTGAAATTGAAATTCTAAAGTCAAGCGTTTCATAACAAAGCCGGGCTTTCGCACGACTACCCTCCAAATGTATGAAAAGCCTTTGATCTAACAAATTAGCGAGTCACCCGGGGAACTACGTGGTATTTTTTGCGGAGTAATTCGATCTTACACACGTTGCTCGTATGAAAAACCTTAGGTAATAAGCGCAGGGTTTATGAAACAAAACGAAATTAGGTCGACCTGAGAGTTCACATTAGCCTGGCCCAATTATTGTGCAAGTTTGAAACCACTTGTGCCATAATGGATGTTGTATTTTTAAGAAATACAGAGAAGATATGATAGTTTCTTTTTTGTCAATGCAATTAAAAAACAATTTCAAAATAAATTATTATAAAAGCTCACGAATTAAGTTTATTTATTACGTCACAATCATGATTATCATAATATATTTTGATAAATGGAATATTTTCATACTTTACGTCAATAAGTTCCGAGTAGTCGTCATCATTATAAAGCAATATTAGAATCAAGGTTATTGGTAGCTAAAGTTAATAATAGGTACTAGGTAGGTACATGACTAAACAAAATCATGTGTAGGCTATGTAGGTACAGTCTAACTGACTAAATCCGGTAGCAGTGACGTCATTAGATATTCAATTGACACCTTTCCAAAAAAACTATTGAAAGGACATTTAGGTATCTATTTGGTTACACTTACAATGTACAGAAGCCAGCACATACTTAATATTTTATGTATTTGGGCTGACTGAACTAACTAAAACAGGCACAGACAAGAGAACAATGCTGAGGTATTATAGGTACGCGCTCTTTGATTAAAATAAAATAGCGGTAGATAATGTCACTACACGATAGCGCATGGACCGCATAAATTAGGCTAAATTGGCCTAACAGTCCTCAGTCGCAATACGAGTAGATTTCGGTTGAGACGTGCGTGCGAAATATACAATTTCAATTTTGAAGAGCGGGATAGAAACACAATGCGATAATGTGCGACACGTTTGGCTAAAACAAGACCGCGCCGCCGCCCGTAGGTATGTATGAGTGACGTTATTTAATGGAGCGTTTAATACATTTTGATTAAATACCTCAACACCAAACTTTAGACCGATTGGTTTGGTGCCAAGCAAGCCTTCTACTAAATGACTGTCAAAAGTACAATCGCAGTGTTGAATTTCCTAACCACGGCGCCATTCTAAATTGCCTTCCACCTTCGGCTATCCACATAATAATGCGAAACAACAGGCAAATCAATAATCATGAACCCGGCATTTATTTTGTCGAAAAAATATTTCAAGGTACCGATTGAACCACATATTTTAGCTTTCCTTTCATTGTCATCATAGCTCGAGGATCGATCGACAGCTCAGTGCTCCATAAACTAAGTTTATACTGGAAGGGGTACATCAACTTGAATTATTTAGTAATCAAAAGGCCGGAGGTCGGCGCAAGTGGGGCGTATTGATTTCATAATGAGTTCTGTCGCAGGCCCGGCCCGGATGCTTTTGCCGACCATTATAACTAAACATCTACATTTTTTTGCCATTTTCCCCGTCATTAGGTTTATTGACAAATTGTGTGTAAACCGTTGGCTGTTTGCGTGGCCGTGTAATGAGATTTCCTCCCGTTTGGAGGCGGATCCAAGGTATTGTTGGCCGAATTTTCAGCATTGTTTGGCATTATAATCATGGGACGGGAATAGGCTAATTTTCAGTCATGTTGACCAGCCTTTTTACCCGACTGCGCGACGCAAAGGAGGGTTATGTGTTTATCAGTCTATGTATGTATGTTTGTTTCTATGTGGCGTTCTAGAGACCAAATGCGTAGGCCGATTTTGGTCATTCTTACGTCAATCGATTCGTCTTAACCTTGCAAGTGTCACTAAAGACATGACAGTAATCAAAATTCACCACAGCGACAACCAGACGCCATATTGTCAAAATGAAAAAAATAAAAGTCGATGAACTATGTCAAGTGGGGTGTCGTTGAATAGGTATTTTAAAATCATCTTTAGGTTTCTTTTATCATTTTTCATTATAAGTAATAGTTTAGGATATATAATGATTTAAAGTTGTTTAACAAAACAATCATTCTCGCTAATTTTCTTACTTATTGATTTAAGTTTTTATTTCAAGTTTAAATGATATACAAACAAAAAAAAAAACAGTGAACAATGAATCGTAACTAAAAAGTATAAAATAAAAAAATAATTTAAAGAAAAACAAAAAACCCGACTGCGTAGAAACTAATGTTAAAAGATACCTTTTTTTTATTTTTGGCGTGGTAAAATCATCAAATGAGTCCTCCCACCCCGGGCAGGGCGGGAGGGACTGTCAGACTTGTACTGACTAAAATCCACGGTGTCCTTCAATAGCCCGTTATGTCCCGGGGTCACGGTAATGAGATAAGTCCCGCGACCCCGGCAGGCTTTGGCCCTCTAGAGGGGGGCCCCGTCATCATGCTGACACTCCTTGAGGCGCGCGTGGAACACAACGCGCCGTCGACCCGGGCATGGTCCATGGTCGGGTGGCGAGTTGCCCTTTACTCGCCGCCCGCATGCCCGCGCCTACGGTGGCCGGAGATCGTCCCGCGACGTCCGACGCCGTGGGCGTCTACCACTGCGGCTGGGGCGGAGGGAGGACGCTGTCCTCTCTCTCTCGCGGCTTGCCTCCTCCTTCACGAGCATAACTGCTTCGCAGAAGGAGGCGACCGCTTCCCACTCCGTCTCGCCCCGCAGCATGGCCTCGACCAATGCCGGGCGCGAGAGGTCTCCGCCTATCGCCGGAGAGGACACGGCGGTGCTCTGCCCAAGCGGGGCAGTCCTGCACCGTATGCTCCACCGTGTCCTCCGGGCGATCTTCGCAGTGGTGACACCCGGGCGTCTCTTCCTTCCTTATCAGACACAGGAACCTCTAAAAAGAAAGAAACAAGCCCAACAGAACAGCAGGAAGAATCAGAACAGAACGACTCACAGTCGGGGCCCATTCAAATTTTACCAATCAAATCTTCCCAAAGGGCCCCGACTGTGAGTCGTTCTGTTCTGAGATGATTCTTCCTGCTGTTCTGTTGGGCTTGTTTCTTTCTTTTTAGTTTTTATTTAAGTTAATTTTTTCAGGTATCTTTTAACATTAGTTTTTGGGTAACGGGAATTGTGTTCGTTATTAAATTAGAGATCAAATGGCCACTAAAGATGATAAGTGCTTGGTCTGGTTATATGGGCAATGCTAATGTCAAAAAACAAAATACGTGCTGCTATAGGTAGGTACTACTATACGGCACATTATACAGCAATATTATTATTTTTTGTGATTCATGAATCAAAATAGCAATAATAACATAGCAGTTGCAGTAGGTCGTAACTACCACCGGCAGGGTTAACAAACCCATGGCACGCTCACCATAGGTCACACGCGACGATGAATTATAGCCACGACCCCACGACATTCATCAGGTTTTGATTTAAGAATAAATATAAAACTGTTTATATTTATCTTGACACCCTTTTGCATTAGCATCAAGGCTACTATAGGCCTTATAGTAGGTAGCTTACCTTTTTGCGTGGTGAAATCATCAAATGAGTCCTTCCGTCCTGGTTACAGTGCGAGCAACTATCAGATTTATATTGACTAAAATGCACAGTGTTCCTTTACTTCTCCTTCCGTCCTTTACGTCACGGTTTCCCGTTTGGACATTTCCGTGACGAAGCCTTAGTGTCTAAACACACTATGCCGAAGTTACGCGACCGAAGTTCAGCACAATTACGCCTGCAATGCTATTTGAATTACTGACGACACACTATGCCAAAATTACGTCGCGTCATAGCGTACAGCCTAACTTCGGTCGGGAGTAACTTCAGCGGCAATTTAAGCTGCGAACAAATTATCGGACGCGTCCGTCAGCCGCGGCTGAAAGACGCGGCTTACTCATTATCTAGCCAGTACATTTAATACTACACTGTGCAAACTGCCGGTCGTAAGACGCGGACGTGACCTTGAGCGTTCGGACGTCCGAACAGAATCTGGCCGGCTGTATGTTTGTGCATCCGAAGAGGGTCGTCCAAACTACCGTGCACACTGCTAAGCCGCGTCCCTCAGCCGCGGCTGACGGACGCGTCCGATAATATGTTCTCAGCTTTATTCTGTGACCACACATTATACGCGATCGAAGTTCGGTTCGATTACCGACGAGCGTCCGGGGGCGGGGAGCAGCAGGGAGCCGCCCGCGCCAAATTTCTGCCGCGTAAGTTCGGCACTTATGGTGTGTCATACATATCAGCCAAATACGACAGAACGTAAAATCAGCCGCCGAATTTCGGTCGCGTAACTTCGGCATAGTGTGTTTAGACACTTATAATATTATAGCTTTCAGCAGCAAATAGGTATAGTCACCAGACACTAGGATTCTGTCCTGAGATGTGGGTGTGTTTACCAACATTTAAATTCGCGTACTTAAGACCCAGAATATCTACTTGTAGAACATTCAAATATTTGTTCTGAGCCGGAATAGAAACCGCGAAGTGCGGAGCGGCAGTCGATTAGTCAACCACTGCGCCAACCGTGCCGGCATGCGTTTAATGGTGTAATTATAATCATTTTATTAATAAGGCAGGTGATTAATGTTCCCCCATCTTCATAGAAGGTCTGAAGTATGCTGAATTGTTAAGTTGTACATTGGCGTGGGAAAGTCAAAGTATGCCGTCCTGACCTTGCTGAATTATTGAGCAGACATTTTCTTAATTAATAAGTGCTCTATTCTTATAGCATAAGATGCAATCTTCATTTCATTTGTCTATTTTACATATTTAAAACTGACATTAATCTACACTAATATTATCATAAACTTGCAGAGTTTGTTTGGTTGAATGCACTAATCTCAGTAACTACTGATTCCCATTGAAAAATTCTTCTTGTGTTGAATAGCCCATTTATCAAGTGAAGCCATAGGCTATATAACATCGCGATACGATGAATAGGAGCCGAGTAGCGAGTGAAGCCACGGGGTACAGCTTTACTACATAGATTGAAATATCAAGAAAAAATATTATTCTCTACTAAAGAAGGTAGGTTGTTTGTTTGTAATGGTAATGTCCAGAACTAATGATCTGAAAAAGTAATAGGGCGAACGAGAGGATGAGATGTGACGCGGTTGATCGAAATCGCCAGAGGAAATCGTCACATGCAAAAAGTCGCGATCAATTGCTAGTTTGGCAATAAGGCCACCATTATAGCCACATATTTCAAAATATACACATCAATAAAAAGTTTGGGATTACTTTGAAAAATTGAAATATTTTTTTTTTCAGTTGATTATTTTATGATTTCTTCTTGGTTCTATCTAAAAAAAGAAGAAATCATAAGTGTCTAAACACACTATGCCGAAGTTACGCGACCGAAGTTCGGCACATTTACACCTGCAATGCTATTTGAATTACTGACGACACACTATGCCGAAATTACGTCGCGTCATAGCGTACAGCGTAACTTCGGTCGGGCGTAAGTTCAGCGGCAACTTATTCTGTGACCACACATTATACGCGACCGAAGTTCGGTTCGATTACCGACGAAGATCCGGGAGCAGCAGGGAGCCGCCCGCGCCACCCGCGCCGAATTTCTGCCGCGTAAGTTCGGCACTTATGGTGTGTCATATCAGCCAAATACGTCGGAACGTGAAATCAGCCGCCGAACTTCGGTCGCGTAACTTCGGCATAGTGTGTTTAGACACTACTAAGTGCCGAACTTACGCGGCAGAAATTCGGCGCGGGTAGCGCGGGCGGCTCCCTGCTGCTCCCCGCCCCCGGATCTTCGTCGGTAATCGAACCGAACTTCGGTCGCGTATAATGTGTGGTCACAGAATAAGTTGCCGCTGAACTTACGCCCGACCGAAGTTACGCTGTACGCTATGACGCGACGTAATAATTTCGGCATAGTGTGTCGTCAGTAATTCAAATAGCATTGCAGGCGTAATTGTGCCGAACTTCGGTCGCGTAACTTCGGCATAGTGTGTTTAGACACTAATAATAATCCCCTGTAATGATAATCTTATTATTACAGGGTATTTCTATGTAAAGAAAACACACAACAAATATTTTTTCTTGCTTAAGTTCAATTAAAAAATAAAACATATACAGCCTTACTACTAAAACTTAAACATCTGTTTAAGAAACTATTTTTGATGTGTGTATCTATCTAGGCACTTAATGAAGGTTCCAGTTAGGATCATATTGGCCAATATCCAGAGAAATCTCAACTAAAGTATGCACTTAACTTGAGATACTGAGAGATGCTTCACTTATGAAGTTGAAAACATGTCTACAGTCTGACCTTGATGGTCAAATACAAAGCTATTGTGTAAAAATAAAGTGTTTATCTACTAAATTGACATGTTAGTTGGCCTCCAAAATAATTTACTGAAATTCTAAGCAAATAACTAGTTCTTATTAGCTTATGACGTTTAAGAAAGGCAATGAGTTGTGTTTTTTATTTATAGAAGAAAAATAAATCATTGAAATTAATTGCAGAATTGTTTTGTTTCTGTCTTGCAGAACTATCATTATATCATTCCTTTTTATCATGATTTTAGAAACTCAAAATAATATTGACATCTTTTTAATTTTGCTTTAATATAATATTGATTATTATTGCTGACATGACAACACTTTAAGTATCCCTCTACCTAATCCAATACAACGTGTGATGTTATATTAAAAACATAAAACTACACCTATTTATATAATATTTTAAGTTGTTTGGTATAACACTGTACCTTCACACAAAATATAGTAATTCTACTATCTACAAACAGCTAGTGTTGGCAACAACTTGACCTCTGACAGTAGTTAATTTAAATATAAACTTATTATAACATACTCAAATGGATAAAGTACAACTGTATCTTGTTCTGAAAAATGGCTTTGAATAAATTATTTTAAAAACCTAAAAGTTGGTTTTCAAACCCAGGGAAACCCTTACTAAAATTTTAGTGACTAGCTTTATGATTCTTAATGCAGTTCCATTTATTTACATCTTTTTATGCTGCATCAGAGTACTTGACATGGTCAAAATTATTTAAATTAAAAATGAAGGGATATCAAGAGATTCTCAATATCACTCATTAGTAAATAGAAGAAAATCATTTGAGATGTTACCTTTCCCTGGGTGTTGTGCTGAGCCCCCCAGGCTGCCATCACGTAGGGATCGTTGACGGAGACGCACACGATCTCGTCCACCCCCTCGCCCTTCAGCTTGTCTGAATTCTGAACGTACCCCGGCAGGTGGGTCTTCGAGCATCCCGGTGTAAAGGCTCCAGGAACCGCGAACAACACCACTGTCTTTCCCGCCGTAAACTCAGAAATATTAACTTTGTTAGCCGGAGAATCTTCAAACAAATCACACGCCGGCAGAGATTCACCAACCTAAGGGCACATGAAGACATATTACTTACCTATATCGGCTATTATATAATTTCAAAACATTTTGAACGAAATAATTACCTGTATGGGTGCCATGGCTAAATGTGAAGTGTGTAGCGCTCGACCGACCGCTCGCCTAGTCAACGTAGTTATACGAATAATTGACGACCCGGTGAGAAACATTTGTATGTAGTGGGTTATGTATTTTTTATTATCTTTGTTTTATCGATCCTTTCCGCCAACAGATGATAAAATTCCCTGACCTCTGCACGAATGTGACATTGACAGGTTTCGTTCGTCTGCTCCATCTTTTTATTATTTTTTATGATAGGCTTATATCTAAATCTTAGTACCTATAATAAAATGACTTGACCAATACTATTATTTTATTTAGTAATAAGCAATCATGTTTCGCTCACACAATTTACTAAGAAACTTGAAACAAATAAATAGTTTATTTTATTGTTAGTTTCCGAACGAAAACCACTCCGTGTCTGTATTGTCTTTGATTTGACGTAGCCAAGTGGATGTTGCCAGTAAAAAACAGCTTTTAAAGATTATGGATAATTAATATCTGTCAAAAAAACCACAACAATATTTGTAAGGTTACTTTAATTGAGAGAATTTTGCAAACAAAATAATCCTTTTGTACTCATCAATAAGTATCGAACAAAATACCTGTCAAGTCATCTTTAGAAAATCTGCAAATGATGCGCAAATGCGTGTTGGAATCATTAGTTGTTTTGACATAGCAACATTAACTGTTTATGGTTCGCTTTCAGTCAAGCATTCCTTCGACTTTTGCTTGTTTGCTAATTATTTGAGTTTTTTAGGTCGTTTTCCACGTTTTTAGATATGACAGTGTGTGATATAAGTGTTACGATTGAGTGGCGCTGATATTAATAAGTGTACTACCGGTCTATCAACATGGATACCCCAACAATTGACACAATATACCAGGCCATAAGCGCCTTATATGATAACCCCAATGCTAGCGAAAAAGAAAAGGCCTCGCTATGGCTGGGAGATATGCAAAAATCTGTAAGTATTAAATTACATCTGGCATGCATTCATATTCCTACTACCAATATACAATCAGATGTTCAATACTATAACCTTAATTACAGATACATTCGTGGAAGATAGCCGACGAACTTTTACAGCAGAAAAAAGACATGAACTCATGCTACTTTGCTGCTCAGACGATGAGGTCGAAGGTGCAGCACAGCCTGTCTGAGCTGCCTCCTGAGGCCCTTGTGTCCCTTAGAGATTCACTGGTGGCGCACTTGGAGCGCACCTCGCCAGAAACAAGTGCTTCAGTACTCACACAGCTGTCTCTTGCACTGGCAGACCTAGCTCTACAAATGCCTTCATGGCAGAACTGTATTGGTGACCTAATCAAATCATTTTCAAACAAAAATGATTTTGCTCTTCTAGAAGTATTGACTGTGTTACCCCAGGAAATAGATTCATCTAGCTTAAAACTTGGTGAGAATAGGAGGGAAGACATAAAGTCTGAGTTAAGGTCAAACGCTCATATAGTTACTATGTTCCTAAAAGAAAGTATCACTAATTCTCAGAATTCACATGTTGCATTAAAAATAATAAAGTGTATGACATCTTGGATACAGGTGAGAGCCATAAATATACAGGAAGTACCCCAGAATGCTGTCATAGGGTTCAGTTTACAGGTGTTAAGGGATCATAATTCAATAAATACGCTGCATGATGCAGCATCTGACTGTATCACTGCATTGTTGCACTGTTTAGAAGAAAATAACAACAATGACAATATTGAGAGACTGTTATTTGAGAGTGTGTCAGCTTTAGAGGAGAGCTATCACTTGGCGGTAGCTCACGAGGAAGATGAAAAGGCTACAAATTATGCGAGAGTGTTCACAGAGTTAGCGGAGACGTTCCTAGAGAAGATTATTGTGTCGATGTCTGGAGGAACCTCTCACTTTGCTGTGAGGTCTTTAGAGCTGGCTTTAGTGTGCGTTGGACATCATGATTATGAGGTGAGCAGAGCTATCATGACACACAATATTGGAACAACATAATTCTGCCTAAATGCTCACTTGTTTAGGAATAATTACCTTATCAGATCATTACCTAATATGATTTGTGAGACATTGTATGTAATTAACTTTTGTTTCAAACTAGCCACTAATTGTTATTTCCTAAATTGGAGAGTTATTTTTATGGATATTTTATAATCCATCTTTTACTTTGGTTAAATGTTATGCACTATGTATTTATTTATGTATGTATGTTATGATGCTACTGATTTGATTTTAAATTCATAACTACTGTATTATGTATGCTGAAGTTGTTGTTTGATCATGTGTTATTTTTCCAAGGAATAGAAAGTTAATTTAGACATTTCTCTGCAGCAATTAGGAATCATTGTTTTGTAATAACTGTTAAAAGCTGCAAAGTTAGTGAATCATACTATTATGGTAATGGTCATTATTTTTTTACTGTGGTTTACCCTTAGTATAATATTTCATTGTTATCTGCTGCTTATTGTGTACGCACATTTCTAAAGGACCTCTCAGATTTTTCAGATACATGCCTGTACTACAAATTCTCCCATGTTAAATGTAAATGAAAACTTCGACAGAAAAATTTCTGTAGTTATGTAGTAGACCTTTAAACTGTCTTCCTCCAACAGGTAGCAGAAATCACCTTCAACTTGTGGTACCGACTATCTGAAGAGGTGTATCAGCGCGACTACCAGCCTCTCACGGACGCCTTCAAGCCTCACATAGAGCGGCTGATTGAGGCACTGGCCCGGCACTGCCAGTGTGAGCCAGATCATACGTCCCTACCTGATGAGGGGGATGAGTTCTACGTAAGTGGATTTCACGGTTATTTGGACTTGTTTGTTTAGTGTACACTGAGAAATTACAATTCTTGGGCGACAAAATTATTCAAAATTGCCGCCTGGATAGCTTGATCTCCAATTTTTTTTCTGTTTACGTAAAGAATCTCCTCTGCCTTCGATAAAAACAGTCATGCAATATCAGTTCAGATTCCAGTATTTAACTCAGTTACTAGGTACTACAATCCCCCATTCTACGGGGCGAGACGGAGTGGGAAGTGGTCATCTCCTTCTGCGAAGCAGTCATGCTCGCGAAGGAGGAGGCGGGCCGGGAGAGGGAGAGGACAGCGTCCTCCCTCCGCCCCAACAGCAGTGGTAGACGCCCAGGGCGTCGGACGTCGCAAGACGATCTCCGGCCACCGTAGGCGCGGGCATGCGGACGGCGAGTAATGGGCAACATACTTCTAAGTAATATTTAAAATCACCACAAAATGTCTGAATGTGTTGTCCCTCCAGGAGTTCCGCGGCAAGGTGATGGGTCTGATCAAAGACGTGGTGTTCATCGTGGGCTCCAGCTCCGTGTTCCGTCAGATGTTCGCCGTGCTTCACGCCGACATCTCCTGGGAGCAAACAGAGGCCGCGCTCTTCGTAATGCAAGCTGTTGCCAAGAATATCTTGCCGTGAGTAGAGTAAACAAGCTATCTTTGCTGTTGTTGCAAGCAAAACATCTCATATTTTTAAGCCATCTTTTCTATTTTAGTCGGCCTAGAATTGGGCCACCAGTTTAGCGCCCTCAGAGACGTCCATCAACTCCTGTAACAAACAATCAACAGGTCACAATATTAAAAACCTGTTATTTTGAAGATTTAGCCTTACCAACGAGGCGTTGTGATGAATCATCCAATCCACCAGGATGCTTCACATATATACCCATCACCACACTAACCTGGGTAGAAATGGAACCCCCTGACCTAACAGCATACCATTACTACAGCATGTGATCTACTCCCTAATCTGAAGTGTATAATAATATTGTTAAGACACTTGTTTGTGATACTACGTAACTTTCGTCCACAGTGAAGAATACGAATACGTTCCGAAGGTAGTGGAAGCTATCCTCTCAATGCCAGAGGGCACCCACCTGGCCGTGAGGAAGACTTGCATCCTCCTGCTGGGAGAGCTGTGCGAGTGGATCGAGAGACACTCCGAGTGTCTGGAGCCCTGTCTGCAGTTCCTCATCAGAGCACTGCATGATAAGCAGCTGGCGTATGCTGCTGCTACGGCACTCCAGGTGAGATACTGTAATGTATTGCAGAATTGTGTAGGTGTAGCCAGAATTGACTTTTATTATATTAGGTACTTTTATAATCGCCATGCGTATGACAGTCCCATCATGAAGAAAGTATGCACTTAATAAATTTTTTACCCATTATACCAAAATCAGTGGCGGATTTACAAATTTGCCGCTAGTAGGCTATTCAATTTTTGCCGCCCCTACTGATTTTTGAAATTCAATACACCCAGTTCACAATCATATTAATTACATTTATTCAGAAATTGCAACTTTATTATTTGTGTACTATCGTCTTCATTACATCGTCTTTTTCCCGTTATTGGGGGCACGGCAGTGCCCCCGCCAAGACGAGGGCGAAGCAAACACTGCCGTACCATACTTTACTGGAACCATTTCGCCACATTTTCAGGCCCCTATTTGAGAACCTCTGGATAAGATCAGAACGCAGAAATTTTCGTCATCTAGTAAGCTATAATCACATACTTAAAATACAAAATTTCAAGTCTTTAGGTCATTTAGTTCCAAAGTTAAGCGAAAGCAAAGTTTCGCATTTACGACACTCACTTGTGATCATCAAAATCAAAATCTAGTACTTCCCATAAACTCAGAGAGCTGAAATTTGGAACAGAGTTAGGGTTTACTGGCCACATAAAGGGAAAACTATAAAAACTAGGATAATCGAAGATCTGGAGTACCTGGTGAGTGGTGACTCTAATTAGAAAACACAAGAGCCCAACCAAACTATTAGAGATCGACATACCGCCTTTACAAAAAAATATTCAACTTGGTGGGCCGCTTCATTTGATGTCAAAAATCAAAGTTAAAAAAAAAATGCCCACGTTTCTACAAAAAGAAGTGAAATCCCACCATAAACATTCTGTAAAAAACCAGCCAAAACTCGATGAAGCTGCTTGTTTATCTCTAAAAAGTAATGAAATCTAGACAAAGTCGTGCCTAGGTTCCTTACTGCCAAGTCACACAACATTAAATATAGAAATCGCAAAAAAATCATATCTTGTAAGCACAACTGCACAAGATATGATCTTTTTTGTAATATCACCACTTTTAATGTTTTCATGATTTTTATTTACTTTTAGAATCAAAAATTATATTATATTTTTATTTTAGGTGCTTACTTAGACATTGCAGTCTCTCAGAAAGAAAAAAAATCAGACTGATCTGCAAATTTGAAATGCATTTAATTTCATATCAATGCAAGAATAATTACTTTCCTTGAAATGGACAGATTTTTCGTAATCTCTTATTAAAAATTAAAAAAAAAAATCTTAAAAAAAAAGATTTTTTTTTTAATTTTCCTGGCGGGTACAAATAGGTCCCTAAACGGACTACCTACCTAAAAATTTTTTTTTGTATCCATTTGGCCTTGACCACCCTGTATATCCAAGTTTGGATAAATGTGCTCCAAATTCTGATTTCGCAGGAACAAGGATAGGCTTCATAATGATCCAAAATCTGGTTTTATCAAAATTCTTTGAGAAGAAATGTGGCATTGAAAGTGTACGCATTCCTGAACTTAATCAGTTTCTAAATCATTAGGATACATTCACCACAGGGTCGATGGTAACAACTCACTCATTTTGGTTAGAAATGAAAACTTCTCGTTAAATTCGTGGTAGGCCTTTTGCCGTTTCTCTAACTCACGTTCGTGCCTCGTGCTGTCAATTCGTCCAGACACTCTTAGCGAAAATATTTAAATGTTGAAACATATTACACGTTAAATATCATTTTTATAAGGGTAAAAGTTACTAAATTTAAATTAATATTGAAACGCTATTCAAATATTTTTAAAATTCATGAATCCGATCATGAATTTTAAAAATATTCTAATAGCGTTTCAATATTAATTTAAATTTGGTAACTATATTTTACAGTGCGTCATATAATTATAAGTTTTTTTTTATTATTTGGGCTAAATTTGCCGCCCCTCTAAATCTGCCGCCCTAGGCTCCAGCCTACTTAGCCTATTGGTAAATCCGCCACTGACCAAAATGGGAGAAAAATTCTGAGACAAGATGACCACAATCTGCTCTATATCCAGGTAGTTGACTGATCCTGAATCGGGTCGCAGGACTGTCTGGGTTGTGGAACTTTTGAAGCAGGATTTCACGGCCATGGAAGGCAAAGAGCATGTGAAAAAATAGGCTGACAGTCCCTTCCGCACAGCGCAGGGCGGGACAATTCATTTGATGGTTTTTACACTTTAAAAACCGGCCAAGTGCGAGTCGGACTTACGGTTTATGACGTATTAAAAAAAAACTAATTACTTGATCTCGTTCAAACCAATTTTCGCTGGTAGTTTACATGGTAATGTAAATCATATATTTTTTTTAGTTTTATCATTCTCTTATTTTAGAAGTTACAGGGGCGGGGACACATTTTACCAATTTCAGGCCTGTCTCACTCCGCGGTGTAGGCATAAAACTGCAAGTAGTTGCGGGGCCATTATGTCGTGGCCCATTCACTACGGCTGCCACGCGCCACCCGTTGTGCACGCGCTCCGTCTCCTTAATATTTTTGTTACGTTACGTGTAGTTACGCACAAGTTTCTTGCTTTAGGTGCTTTTGGGAAATTAATAAAACAATATTATTATGAAGAAAAAAAATAAAGTACTTACATATTTAGTAATGATGAACAAAATTATCTCCCTGCTTGTGAAGTATGGGTTTAATTGATCATGATTAGGTAGGTTACAAGTTTGGAAATGAGGCGAGATACTAAGTGGAGGGGGGGGTGAGCCTACTAGACGACCAAGATAAAAAGACGACACTCTCACTCACCTTAAGCTGAGTACTAAGAATTAAGATCGGTAGAAGTAGAAAGATGTTTGCGTTGTTGTTTAAAAGTTCTAACTCAGAAAATGGCCACACTACGCATTCAAGGTCAGCTATCGTAATTCGCTGCGCGCCTTTTTTACCTACCTACAAAGACACGCAACGCGGGGCCTGTGACAGTATGCGATAGTAATTGGTCGGTTACTAGGTTGAGTGCAAAATAATAAGGACTGGCTATTTTGCCATAAACGATAAAAATCTTTTAAATATTATTCTTTTTTTTTTTGTAAGACGTAATGTTCAAAAATATAACAATAATAGGTAGAAAAGATAATATTATTAAAAATATCATTCCTCACGTAAGGTGCCGCAGGTACCTACTATTAACATTCTGTGCTAACAATCAATAATGTAGGTATGTAGTAATCGATGACAAAAAGTAATTTAACAAATGCATAAAATACGCATAGGTTCCTACCTATTTCTGCCTAAACTCGCAAGTCGCAACCCTATTGGGCTTGACCCATAGTAACCTTTTAATGTCGTTGGCGTCAGATAAACCAAAATAAACTCTCGCGCGTAATCATTCAGTACATTTTTGCTTGCGCACGGGAAGTTTA
This sequence comes from Agrotis exclamationis, assembly GCA_950005045.1. Lineage (NCBI taxonomy): Eukaryota > Metazoa > Arthropoda > Insecta > Lepidoptera > Noctuidae > Agrotis > Agrotis exclamationis. The sequence continues at coordinate 1,151,265 of OX465422.1, read as the reverse complement.
GGCTATTATAAAAGTAGGTGGGCGGTACGGCTGCCAGTTAAAATGTACTTTATTCTCTCGTACATAGATTTTACATTTGTTTAATTTTTTTTTGGAGTGGGACTTCATTCTGTGCCAATTTGGAAGTGTCTGTCGCGCAAACTGTTTAGAAAAAAAAGATATTAGTAACCTTAATATAATTTTTAAAGATCTATCCATAGATATAGAATTTTATCCATAGGTATAGGTTTTTGTTTTATTTTTGTGTGAAAATCCTAATGCGGTTCACATAATACATCTACTTACAAAGTTTCAACAGGATAGCTCTTATACTTTCGACAAAAAGTAGCTGTGACATACGGACGGACGGACAGACAGACAGACATGACGAATCTATAAGGGTTCCGTTTTTTGCCATTTGGCTACGGAACCCTAAAAAGACCTGCATCCCAGCAGTAGGTTTCCATACCAGGAATTCATGAGACACAAGTCGGATTTGTTAAATATTAATAAGTACCATCAACAAACGCCTGACTACATTGCCATTGCCACTAGTAAACATTTTTTTTTAAACAAAAACGTTGCCTCACACTAGGAATTTCTCCTGAGTCGTGGGTGCGTTTACAAGCATAGAAACTCACACACACAAACACCCAGACCCGGAACAACTACATGCAGTGGCGTAGCTACCGCCGTATCTGCCGAATCAATTATACGGGGCCCCCGGGCCACAGGGGCCCCCAACGTGTGTAACAAAAATTTATAAAAACTTTTATTATGATTATTTATATGACTGTAATACTGTTTTAAGCACGAGATTGTCTATTAGAAATCCCGGGAAGATCCATATTAATATCAACATTTCGATGCAAGTACTAAAATAACTCTACCTAATTCCGACCTCTGGACTGATCAGTCGCATCTTGAATTTTTTTGATAACCTTTGTCCAATTTTTTGTTTATATTTCGGCGTAGATACAGAGAAATGCATTTTTTTTCTTGAGTGATATATCTTTACCCTGCCTAAGGGCCCCCAAACAAATTTTTATACGGGGCCCCGCCAAGGCACGCTACGCCTCTGTATACATGTTTCCATGTTGTCTCCCAGAACATCTGCCGCGCGTGTCGCTCGCAGGCCTCCCAGCACGTGTCCACCCTGCTGCGCGCGGCCGCGGCCAGTGACCAGCTGTCTCTGTATACATGTTTCCATGTTGTCTCCCAGAACATCTGCCGCGCGTGTCGCTCGCAGGCCTCCCAGCACGTGTCCACCCTGCTGCGCGCGGCCGCGGCCAGTGACCAGCTGTCTCTGTATACATGTTTCCATGTTGTCTCCCAGAACATCTGCCGCGCGTGTCGCTCGCAGGCCTCCCAGCACGTGTCCACCCTGCTGCGCGCGGCCGCGGCCAGTGACCAGCTGTCTCTGTATACATGTTTCCATGTTGTCTCCCAGAACATCTGCCGCGCGTGTCGCTCGCAGGCCTCCCAGCACGTGTCCACCCTGCTGCGCGCGGCCGCGGCCAGTGACCAGCTGTCTCTGTATACATGTTTCCATGTTGTCTCCCAGAACATCTGCCGCGCGTGTCGCTCGCAGGCCTCCCAGCACGTGTCCACCCTGCTGCGCGCGGCCGCGGCCAGTGACCAGCTGTCTCTGTATACATGTTTCCATGTTGTCTCCCAGAACATCTGCCGCGCGTGTCGCTCGCAGGCCTCCCAGCACGTGTCCACCCTGCTGCGCGCGGCCGCGGCCAGTGACCAGCTGTCTCTGTATACATGTTTCCATGTTGTCTCCCAGAACATCTGCCGCGCGTGTCGCTCGCAGGCCTCCCAGCACGTGTCCACCCTGCTGCGCGCGGCCGCGGCCAGTGACCAGCTGTCTCTGTATACATGTTTCCATGTTGTCTCCCAGAACATCTGCCGCGCGTGTCGCTCGCAGGCCTCCCAGCACGTGTCCACCCTGCTGCGCGCGGCCGCGGCCAGTGACCAGCTGTCTCTGTATACATGTTTCCATGTTGTCTCCCAGAACATCTGCCGCGCGTGTCGCTCGCAGGCCTCCCAGCACGTGTCCACCCTGCTGCGCGCGGCCGCGGCCAGTGACCAGCTGTCTCTGTATACATGTTTCCATGTTGTCTCCCAGAACATCTGCCGCGCGTGTCGCTCGCAGGCCTCCCAGCACGTGTCCACCCTGCTGCGCGCGGCCGCGGCCAGTGACCAGCTGTCTCTGTATACATGTTTCCATGTTGTCTCCCAGAACATCTGCCGCGCGTGTCGCTCGCAGGCCTCCCAGCACGTGTCCACCCTGCTGCGCGCGGCCGCGGCCAGTGACCAGCTGTCTCTGTCGCCGCACGCCTCCGCCGCCGTCATGAGGGCGCTGGCCTCGGCCATCGGCAGGCTGCCTAATGATCAGGTAAGTCTACAGAATTACAATATCTACTTCGTCAGTGAACTTGTAGATTGAATTTAATAGCCGGGCCACCCTAACGGCATTACCCGTTAGTGTGATAATAGCGTTCCTGATAATTCAAACAAGCCTAAAACTCGTAAAAGCTCTGAATTTCCCTTAAAGCCTTAAACTACACTCACGAGCAAAAGTATGCAACGACTTACTCCGATTTCGCGCGATCTTGAGTACTTAATAACTACTTGTCTAGTATGGTACCATTTTAAAGGTTATATATTTAGGTCATTATTTAAGGAGTTATCAAATCACGCCATTATTTAAGGAGCTATCCCGGATCAATGCCAAATGATTCCATACTTTTACTTGCTAGTGTATTTAATTTTGGGTGTGCCCTAGCTTGCCGTTATGATGACCCGTAGGCACGCCACTGGTTCCTGACCTCTATTATTGACCTTGTAATTTAGTGTTGACTTTGTTTTAATGGAGTGGGTTAGAAATAAATTGGTAATAATATTTATGTATGCTGACATGGTATAATCATACAGTATTTGTACAGATGTCTGTGCACTCCGCTACATTTGTTACTCTGTATGAAAAAATACAATTACGACAAAAGAGCTATAACTTTTTCATTGAGTAGTCTTTCCTAAAATGATATTTATCTGTAGTCATTCATAGATTAAGGAATTCAAAAGTCGAAGCACATTGGTGTATAGTCAAAGAATTATTTGAAAACCTTTTTTAGAACTACAAAACTCCCTCAAGCCAAAATGAACATTTTTAACACAATTATTATTCAACTCGACTAATATGTTTTGACTTCACAAAAGCGTTCATCAGAAACCTAACAAAAAAAATTGACTCGTTAATTTGTTTTGTTCCCATAGCTAAACCGTCTACATATCATATCTACTTCTAGCTAACAGTCGCTATGCGCGAGGCCGTCGCAGTTCAGATCTCAGGTCTGTCGGATCTCATGAAGTCTAACGCTGAGATTCAGAAGGGCACGTCCACCGACCCCACGGTGTGGTTAGATCGTATCGCGGCCTTGTTCAGGGACGTGGACGTGCCGGCCGCTCAGCTCACTGACTCACACCCGTGTGTGCCGGCCCTCGGCGACGCCTGGCCTGTGCTGCAGGACGCGCTCGACAAGTGAGTATCACTGGCTGGATAGTCGGTGCAGGTTTGAGTACTTGATTGAGTATTCGACCACTGGAAAGAAAAGGACGCTGAGGAGAATCCAGATGTTTGGTTGATAGACAACTCATTGCAAAAGCAGCATTTTAAAATAGCAAATATTGCTGGCTGACATTTTTATCTTAGCTTATACATATTAATGAAAATTTATTAATGAGTATGAATGTTGATGGATGGACGATGGAGAGGAAGAGGAAGGCCAAAGAAAAGATGGATGGATTGTCTAAGGAATGATATGAAAGAAAAACCGGCCAAGAGCGAGTCGGACTCGCCCATAAAGGGTTCCGTAGCAGCAAGTAATAACATACTATAAAAGTTCTTGTAGTTGGTTCCAACTTTGAAAGGTTTACGATTTATGACGTACTAGCTGTGCCCGCGACTTCGTTCGCGTGGATGTCGGAACTTAACAATGTAATTTTTTAGTGCTTCTTTATTAACAACATTAGCTGTAAACCATCATTCTGGAGCATACATAAATATGCGTACGTAAATCATCAAATGAGTCCCCACCCAGGGCAGGGAAAGAGGGATTGTCAGACTTGTACTGATTAAAATCCTCGATGTCCTATAAATCCTATAATAGGCCTTTACGTTCCGGGGTCAAGGTAATTCGATAGTTCCGCGACCCCGGCAGGCTTTGGCCTTCTAAGGGGGGGACCGTCATTGTGATGACACATTGAGGCGCGTGTTGAACACAACGCGCCGTCGACCCAGGCATACTCGCCGCCCGCATGCTCGTGCAAGTGAAAAATCTACGTTTAAATGCCTCTGGAACCTGAGTAGTATGGGCGTACTCCGGAGCCTGCCCGTTCCTGCCTTTACCGGCGCTGGCAGCCCCAGAAACAGGTCGTACCTATGCGTGACCCATCGTATCCCATCGTATCTCATCGTATCCCATTATATCCCATCGTATCACATCGTATCCCATCGTATCTCATCCTATCCCATCGTATCTCATCCTATCCCATCCTATCCAATCATATCCCACCGTATGCCATCGTATCCCATCGTATCCAATCATATCCCATCGTATCCCATTGTATCCCATCGTATCTCATCGTATCCCATGCTATCCCATCCTATCCTATCCTATTCCATATTATCCCATCGTATCCCATGCTATCCCATCCTATCTCATCCTATCCCATCCTATCCCATCCTATCCCATCCTATCCCATCCTGTCCCATCCTGTCCCATCCTATCCCATCCTATCCCATCCTATCCTATTCTATTCTACGATTCCTTTAAATCGCTTTAATTAATTTACATTTTTTGTTTGTAAGGTGTAAACTGATTACGATCAAATAAAAAACATAATGTTACTTCAATTCAACACCTCTATTCCAGGTTTTTTTTAACGCCATCTACCGTGTTATCGTTGGTTTAGATGAATTATTTGAATATGTAGTTTTTCTATTCGAAGCTAGATCGCGCTACTGAACTGCGCGTCTCGGTGTGAACTGTGAACTGACCGTAATATTTTACTTCTGGATCACTTTAAATTCAAATATCTTTTGATAGACTGAACCGATTGCAATGAAACAAAAACTAAATGTTACTTCAAGTTACGCTAAATCGTTGTGTATAAACATTATCTACATTGATTTCGTACATTTACGTGATGCCCGAATAACCAAACATACAAACAGATAAACAGACAAACAGACAAAAATTCTAAAAATGCTGGAAATGGGTTCTATTGGTTGTCCTTTAACATCCTGGCTATATTTTTTTTATTTTTTTTAATGTACAAAAATTTCTTTTCTACAGTTTTATTATATGTATAGATTAAAAAAAAAAAAACTTGAGAGGTGTCAAGGCACGTCGAAAATCGCTATGAACCTGTTAAAAAGGTTCAAGCGATTTTCGACCCTCCACCCCACACTTACCCCACTCCACTCCGCTCCACTTCGCTCCACTCCGCTCCACTCCGCTCCACTCCGCTCCACTCCGCTCTACTCCACTCCGCTCCGCTCCGCTCCACTCCCTTCCACTCCACTCCGCTCCACTCCACTCCACTCCACTCCACTCCGCTCCACTCCACTCCGCTCCACTCCACTCCACTCCACTCCACTCCACTGCACTCCACTCCACTCCACTACCTATTATAGCTGTAAAAATGAAGTTGACAAACTTACATTTGCAGTTGTTCTCCGATACATTTTGTTTAGGAAAATGTTATCCCAGTACGTTTTATAAGTTGGTCAACTATTACTCGTAAACTTGTAAAGCCCACTTAGTCATGATAATTTTCTTTTAAACTTCGTTATATATTATTGTAAATTTTTTCACACCCCCAAACATAACCGTTTAGCTGGTAGAGGGGGGGGACACTCGAGTAGGGCAAAAATTAGCACTTTAAAGCTTAATATTTCACAAACGAATCTTTTTATCAAAAAATTGTTGATGGAAACTACCAATATTTTTTAAAGGCCTATTTAATGATACCCCACACTAAGGGGTACGCGAGAAAAAAAAAAACATCCCCGCTTTACGTGTACAGGAGGTACCCTAAAAAAAATATTTTACGAGATTTTATTTTACCACTTTTTTGACGCAACAAATCCGTATATTTACACCAAATTACAGCTTTCTAGTGCTGGGCGTCTCTGAGCTAAGCTGCGGACAGACGGACGGACGGACGGACGGACATGGCGAAACTATAAGGGTTCCTTGTTGACTACGGAACCCTAAAAAGGAGTAAATGATACTGTAACCTCTGATAGGGGAGAATGGAAGAAAAAAACGTGTTGCGCCGACCCCAACTAGAATGGGATAAGGGCAGGAAGAAGATCAATGAAAGTTTAACTGAAATATTGGGTGACTAGCTGTGGATGTATTTATTTATAAGTCGTACTTACATTTTACTAACAGGTGTTCCGACCATTTCAATGAGAAAATGGGTAACGTCTATAAGTGTACAAATAGCATGTTTTTTAGCGTAGCGGATAAAATCCAGGCATTAATTCATGTTAATTGTATAGATACGCGACAGACGGTCGTGTGATGGAGCGCTGGTGTCGCTGTGTTCGGTTCGGTGTGCGCTGCAGTGGGAAGAGAGCCTCCGCCCTCGCGCCTGCGCTGGCTGGTCGGCTGCAACAGGTACTACATAATATACAAAATAATATAAGTTGGGATTTTGGGATTATAGTACATTACTGCCGCGGTATATAATGACTACTTTGCTGGTCGCGCTGATGACGGCCGACAGTGCAGCTCCAGACCGACACAGCGCGGTCAGCGTGCAGCACTTGATGGACAAGCTGATATAAAGGCCGAGGCCGGAGGTCGAGGCCTTTACGAAGAATTTTCGCTTTGAGAGCTCATTTTTAGCAAAAAAGTCACTAAATAAAAATAAAATTTTCGCAGAACCGCGCTTGTTTTTTTTTTTAACAATGGAAGTTGGAACTATACAGCCAATTATGGAATAAAATCTTTTTGTACCTATCTCTTATACAAACAGCTGTGTTTTAAATAAAATCTTTTTGCATTTGTTTTTTAAAAACGTTGAAACGTCAAATTAGCGGTTGGCAATGTTTTTAAAACTTTGCTGGCCGCTCCTTGAAACAGAACGGCAAGGTCGACTTTGCTCAAACAAGGTTGTCAAAATAATGACCACATTATATGCATTTTTGAGTAAACCAATTTTAAAGCAGTAAATGATGCCGTAATGCAGTGATGTAGGTAGCTTTTTATGGGCCCAATGCGAGCTTTTTTAACTGTTTGGCTATTTCTGCGCCTTTCCATTTTTTGTGCCCTGTGCTTGGGCACCGTTGTAATATCCATATCTTCTGACGTAATGTCTGATTGGAGAATAGACGAAGAAAACGTGTTGCACTGACTCCCAATTACAATGGGTTAAGGACAAGAAGATGATGATGATTTACTAATCAGGTGGTTTACCATGACGTCTAAAAGCCGTAGTTCCAGGGTGGGAAAGAGACAGAACTATACAAGCCGTCTAGCTCCACCTCGTTCCCTCACTGGAATTACTCTGGCATTAAGACGTTATGGTAGGCCACCAGTTTTGTGTTAAAGTCCGGTTGGAGAGCAGAAGGAATTTCGGACATTGACCTATTATTACCTGTCTCTGTCACTCCCGCGTAAATATAATGAGTCTCGCTTGCACAGATGCAATGGCCGTCGTCCTCGGGGATTATAAACCTTTTACCGATAGTATGCATAACCGCATACTGTCATACCGGCGACCTTTTACTTAATAGAAAAATGTTTGTGGTCACTGTCAGTAGGTGAAGAGGTCAATGTACGAATTTCCTCCTGCTGTCCGACCGGACTTTAGAAACTCTGCATCCATTCTTAAAACTTTTTTATTTATAAACTGTTTGACCTGAAGAGGATTTTAAGTTATATCTACCTATACTAATGCCCCAGCTGTACCGCGTGCGGCCCCACTCGTGCGTGCTGTACCTGGCCTCAGTCCTGCTGGACGAGCTGGCGGCCGAGCCAGGCGCGGCAGGTCCGCTGGTCCAGCTGCTGCAGGACGTGCTGCCGAGGGCCTTCCAGCTGCTGCAGCAGCACGACGGACTCAAGGAGAACCCTGATACTGTCGATGATCTGTTCAGGCTTTGTATAAGGTGGGTAGACTTTGTTACGTACGGAAGTAAAATGTCTTCCAAAAAAAAAACCGGCCAAGTGCGAGTTGGACTCGCGTGAAGAGGGTTCCGTACGATGTTACCTATCACGTTTTTTTTAAATCTGACCCAAATTGGCACGCACAATATTGAGTGATTTACCATGTTATTTTAATATCATGGACTTCTAATAGGTTTTTCTATAATCTACATATAAGTAGAAAACTAATTTCGGTATTTAAAAAAAAAAAATAAGTTCAGTAGTTTCGGAGATAAGGGGGGGGGAATGGTCAAATTTCGTCTATTTTCTTGAATAACTTGGAAACTATTTATTTTAAAATTACAAAAAAAATATATTTAAGATTGTCGCAACAAGACCTTTCATTTGATATGTCACACGATGCAGTTTTCAATTTTTTTTTTAAATTTCCCCCTTCCCTCCCAAAAATTACCTCCCATATACAGATATGGACTTCTTATAGGTTATCCTATAATCTATAAGTAGAAAACTAATTCCTGTATTTTTTTCAAAATTTTAGGTTCAGTAGTTTCGGAGATAAGGGGGGGGGAATGGTCAAGACTCGTCTATTTTTTTTTAATAGCTTGGAAACCATTTATTTAAAAATTACAAAAAAAATACTTTTAAGTTTGTCTCAATAATACCTTTTATTTGATATGTCACACGATGCACTTTTCAAATATTTTTTTTAAATTTTCCACTTCCCCCCCAAAAATTACCTCCCATATACAGATATGGACTTCTTATAGGTTATCCTATAATCTATAAGTAGAAAACTAACTCCTGTATTTTTTTCAAAATTTTAGGTTAAGTAGTTTCGGAGATAAGGGGGGGGGAATGGTCACGCTTCGTCTATTTTTTTTGAATAACTTGGAAACCATTTATTTTAAAATTACTAAAAAAATACTTTTAAGTTTGTCTCAACAATACCTTTCATTTGGTATGTCACACGATGCAGATTTCAAATATTTTTTTTTAATTTTCCCCTTCCCCCCCTAAAATTAGCCCCCATATACAGATATAGACTTCTTATAGATTTTCCTATAATCTATAAGTAGAAAACTAATTACTGTATTTTTTTCAAAATTTTAGGTTCAGTAGTTTCGGAGATAAGAGGGGAGGGGGAATGGTCAAATTTCGTCTATTTTCTTGAATAACTTGGAAACTATTTATTTTAAAATTACAAAAAAAATACATTTAAGATTGTCTCAACAAGACATTTCATTTGATATGTCACACGATGCAGTTTTCCAAACTTTTTTTTTCATTTTCCCCTTCCCCCCCAAAAATTACCTCCCACATACAGATTTCATCTATTCACGTCACACCTCTGTGCTTGGGTCACAGGAATTGATATGTGTACCAAATTACAACCCAATCGGTCTAGTAGATTCGGAGATAATTGACTGTAAGCGACAGACAGACGGACACACGAGTGATCCTATAAGGGTTCCGTTTTTGTATTCGGACGTACGGAACCCTAAAAAATGAGGATTGCAATATGTAGAGGTAGTTGAAATGCTCTGTCATTAATGGCGCTAAACGTCACCTTGAGACGTTAGAAATTAATTGAAGAATTCGACGTAGTAGGTAAGAACTCCGTTAGCTCGGTTGGAAAGAGCGTCGAATGTACTGAATCCGGAGGTCACGGGTTCAAATCCTACACGCAGTTCGAATTTTTCTTTCCAAAGAAAATGATCTTATAAGAGTTTTGACACTACATGCTTATCACATACATTACATAAAAATATACGATTGGACGGCAATGTGACACAATCGGAAAGAGATCTAGTGCAGAACCATACACAATAGATAAATCAATTTAGTTAGCAACATTTCATTCTGATTACAGAAAATTTACATAAACCTCATAGTGTTTGATGGAAAAGTAAAAATAAGTCAAGTAAACTTCAAATGTTTCCTTCCTTCCCCAGGTTCTTACAACGCATCCCGTTAGAGTTCCTGTCGTCGGGCGCACTGCCCACAGTGATGCAGTGCGCGACACTAGCCTGCAGTCTGGACCATCGGGAGGCCAACTCTTCAGTCATGAAGTTCCTCTATGACTTCGCTAAGGTCGCCAACACTAACCGGGCAGATAAGCAGCAGATCAAATGTAAGTCCCTCTCAGTAGGATTAAACTGGACTACTGCAAGGTGTTCAACAAGATTTCATAAAAATAACAGGTTCATTTCTCGTACATACGTGATATAGGGCCTTTTATCATGGGTTACGACATTTAATTTGAAGAAGGAATCAAATTAAATGTCGTAACCCATGATAAAATTCTACTATTACTATGCTGGCGTGTACAATTATAGCCGTCAGGCATAGCAAGGTATGACGCTGGGCGTACTTTTTTTTTTTTTTTTTTTTTATCGTGGTAAAATCATCAAATGAGTCCTCCCACCCCGGGCAGGGCGGGAGGGACTGTCAGACTTGTACTGACTAAAATCCACGGTGTCCTTCAATAGCCCTTTATGTTCCGGGGTCACGGTAATGGTATAAGTCCCGCGACCCCGGCAGGCTTTGGCCCTCTACAGAGGGGGCCCCGTCATTACGCTGACGCTCTTTGAGGCGCGCGTGGAACACAACGCGCCGTCGACCCGGGCATGGTCCATGGTCGGGCTGCGAGTTGCCCTTTACTCGCCGCCCGCATGCCCGCGCCTACGGTGGCCGGAGATCGTCTTGCGACGTCCGACGCCGTGGGCGCCAACACGCTGGGCGTACTTGCAGCAAAACCAAAAGCAGTACCTCTGGCATAGTGTGTAAGAGCCGCAAGACCCATTAAATTAATAAATATCCTATTGACTTCTACTAGCCCTCGCTGACAACGCGCTCTCGACCTACGGCGAGGACCTGACCTGCAGGCTGGTGGAAGCCAGTGTGTTGCACCTCCACTCATACATGCTGTCCGAAGTCGCCGAGGTCCTCATGGAACTGCTGGAGTGGCAGAAGGCTAAGGGAGTGGACTGGCTGCAGACTGCCATGCAGCGACTGCCGCGGGACAGACCTGCAGTCGCCACGGAACAGCAGTGCTGGCAGTTCCATCAGTATGCTATGAGGTGAGTGTTGAGGGCCATTTTAAATTATACTTGTCTATGTTACACATAGGCTGAATATAATGTCATTTACTCCAGTTTGCATTTTAAACTTCGATTTTTTTTTCTTGTATCTGAAATAACTACTACAAAATATTTGAAATACTACCAAACTACGTACAATAGAATAGGTGCAATTACCTAGATAATTAAATCAATTTTTATTTGTTTCCAGGGCAGAGAAATGTAAGGAAATGACTCGGCTACTCCGCGACTTCGCGAGACTGTACCGATAAGACAGATTTATATACTAAACAAATTATATACCAAACGACACACGGCTGAGACTGAGTGACAACACTTGACCTTAGTGCAGTGGTTATTAACGTGAATTTCGATTGAGTTTTATCAAATACGGACACTAAGCTACACTAGTGAAGTGAATTGAATAAAGAAACTATGTATAACTGTAAAAGTGTAGCTATTTGTAAAGCCTTGGATTTGTGGCGACTAGTCATGGGAAACACTGATTTATGAAAGTATACCAATACATTTGCCAACTGGCAATTTTTCTTAACAAACAGTCACAGGCTAACTATTTAGTTATTAAAAAGGCAAGTTGTGTGGTAGTTTCGTTTTTATTTTATTATTTTGTACTAATATGGACAAATTAGATTTAGAGAGATTTGAATATCGTGCCTGTGAATGCAGAAAATTAATAAATACCTTTTCAGCCCTCTTTGGCTGACTGGTTTAAGGTCTGATGCGAAAATACAATATAATTATACCTATTTCCATTTATCGGGATAAAATATAACGTAGTTAAAAAATTATGACATACAGTTAGATAGGTAATGTAGGTAGACAGCTGTACAGCTGAATAATATTTAAAGATCATTTTAAATCTCATGTTATTTTGTAACAGAAACTCACATATTTATTGAATATTATGTCAAATATTAACCTAGGATTTCCTAAATTCAAGTAATGCAGAATGCAGTACTTTGTATAACACACAAAGCTTTGTATAGCATCGACTGTCACTTAATATACGACTTGTGTGATCTTTTTCAAAAACTGTAAGTTCCATATTTTGCCAATTTTAATACTATATAAATATCACTAACCTAGTATGTCTAGGAGCAAGTTACATTAGTCCTAATACCCAGTCGTCACAAGATCTAAGGCTCATGTTATCACATTACGTGATCGTAAAGTGTAGTAAGTAGGTGCGGATGCACGCCCGAGCAATAATAAATAACGTTGAGTTCTACAAGTGTACGTAGTACGTCTCTTATTGTCTGTTGCATTTCTTCTGGTTTGACTTGCTTACTTGTTACATTCTTTTGTAATCTGGAAAATTGGATATTTAGGATAGGATATGAAGGAAATGGCGTCATTTTCAGTGGGTCAAGTGATGCGTGAAGGCCAAAGCAGAAATTATGTTTTAAAGAAATTAATGGACGAAGAGAAACTGACTGTTACGAACTCTGGTATGATCCTCGTTATAATAAGTCTTATCAAGTATCAACGGAAAAGTCACTAGGATATTTACAAGATTCCTTGTTATTATTTTATATTGTGCAAACTTTTCCTGAATAACTATAAGGTAATGCAACTTATGTTAGCCCTTTACTTGATTCATGATCAAACACGCGAGGTATCGTCCCGTCAGTAGGTAAGTACCAACTTTTGATTGATGCAGATATATTTTGTTATATTATACTCACTTTTATTTTGAATGTGATACTACGCATTGAATTGTAAATATTTATTATAAATGTTTACTTTTACATAAGTCTTTTATTTACAAATTAAAACATTACAATTAATACTTAAAACTATGATAGTGTTATTAAATAATTTGTCTAAAATGGGGAATAATACCACTGAATTAACAATTTGATCTAATTAACATGATACTGCCGAAATCTATGATGGTCCTTACTATTCCAGATAGTAAAATTTCTAAAAACTTTCCAAACATGCAAGTAACATAATTCACAAAAGTATCAATTTCACTTTATAAATTTTATAACCTTTGAGAGTGACAGTAAAAATAACTCATAGCGCTACTTAGCAGGCAGTAATAATACAATTTCACGAACATTTAACAAGCATCAGTCACGCTGAACCACCATACAAGTTACTGGAACTCAAGTATTTATAACAAACTATTTCTTCTTAGCATTCTTAGGGCTTGATAAAGTGACGAAACTGACCCGTCTGGGCGCCTTTGGGCTGGGAGCAGACTTCACAGCCTGGTCTTTGACATCCGTCACTTTAGCCTGCTTGAAAAAGTTGTGCTCATTGTTCAAACTGGCTTTTGGAGTACTCGGTTGACTAACTTTAGCATTACTGCTTTTTGGAGTACCAACTTCAGGTTTAGGTTGTTCTTCAGTCTTAGCAGTTTTTGGAGAGACCTGTTCACTATTTTTTTCAGTTACAGTCTTGACTGCGTTGCTCTTGGGAGAATCTGGCGATGCTGATGTCGACTTCGCTCCTTGAGTATCTTCATATACTAATTTTATGTCTTCACTATCATCTATTATCATTATTTCTGATTCTTTAGTGGATTCTGTTGCCTTAGGTTTAATAATCTCAGTGTTACTGTTATCTGACCACGACGGCATCGCCACTTCTTCTAATACGTCTATTTTGATTGGTGTTTTCTGTTGTGCTTCAATTTTCTGTTTCTTTGGAGATTTCTCTGGTGCCTTGAAAGTGATAAAAGAGTCCATCTTACCAACTGGTTTGGACTCTTTGGCTTCTTTAGTTTTTGGTGGTTCCTGTTTTGGTGGTTCTTCCTTTGGTGTCTCCACTGGTTGTTCCTCAACTTCCATGGGTTCTGTGAAAGTATAAACAATAAAATAACTATAGATACCTACTCTAGTTTATGGAAGCAAATGAGTGATTCTGTACTCAATATTTTTTGACTGGATCAGAAGCAATGATCGCCATTTCATGTTTCGTAACTTCGACAATTATATCCGTAAATTCAAGATGTAAGTTCCATGACAAATTACTAGGAACATGTATTTACTCTTGTACCTGAAAGAAATCCTAAAAGCTTGTAATAAATACCTGGAGCCGCTGCACTAGTAGGTTCCGGAACCACTTCATCAGGCAGCACCTCTCCTAGTTCTCCTTCCGCGAAGGTGATGACGGAGCAGTAGCCGTCAGTGCTGGAGGCTACCAGCGTGCGTCCGTCAGGGGACCACGTCAGGTCTGTCAGCCTTGACAAAAGAATCACGAGTTTAGAATGGCGGCTATGATGCCCAGAGATCACACAAAGCTAGGAGAATTTGGGACGAGAAAGAGAACGCATTTGCGGAGCAATGCGACGTCTTTAATTATTTCGCCAGTTATGTTAGTTTTTACCATGTAATAAATAAGGGTCATCATCATCATCATCAGCAGCCGGCAGACGTCCACTGCTGGGTAAGGGTATTGCTAGTGATTGGGCAATCTGGACCTTGGGCCACTACTTCGAAATCACCCATCTTGCCACTTAGACAATCATGCTGATTTCTTCTAATAACCAATACATAAATTAACTGATAAAATATAAAATTGAAATTTGAGGCAACCAAGTAGGGGAGTTTTTCTTTTGAGTGACCACCCTAAAGTTATCTGCATCTCAAGACAAGCAATAGTAATGCCACTGACCTAGTATAATGTATATTGTTAATGAGTGCTATGGGAGTCTTCTGCTGCGTGTCGTACAGCAGCACGGAGCGCTTCGTGCCCACAGCCAGCAACATGCGGCGCGGCGTCGCAAGCGCGGGCGTTGGGCCGCCGCGCCGCGCCGCGTACTGTCGCGGCGACCAGCGGGTCACCAGCGCTGCCTCGCCGCAAGGGAGGATACAGGCGGGACTGGAACAACACATTCATTTTAGGTCTCTAAGAGTTGGTATTTTGCATGCCACAGGCCTCTTGTCACATCTGAACAAATTTTAAAGTTATTGTTATTACTATAGCCTCCGCCATATAAGACTGGGCGAAAATTAAAAAAATAATAAATAAACACTTCAGTAATTTGATCCCCTGAGAATCTTCCCTTCTGATTTCAGGAAACTAGGATGACCTATATTTGTGACTCAACTCAGATTAAAATTAAGACGGTCGATTGGATCAGTTTAATCGAATTTTGATGTGGAGTCAGTGAGGTATGCTGGAGGGCTGGAGTTTAGCCTGGCTCTCTGAACTCTAATTCAGTTTCCATGTCCACTCCCGCGCATGCGGTGTGATATGATATATTAATCGATATTTAAACGATTCTGGTGCATCGATATACCTATTATGCTATTCTGTTGTTACTTCGTTCGTATTTAAAATACTACAATGTTCCCTCAATTTGATAACGATGTATGCAGTTTTTGCTAGTAACGCAAGAATCTTTGTATCATCAAAAGTAGAATTTACAAAAATATCGCACTGGGCAATATCGACATTGACACGGTTATTTCGGAATAAAGGCAATTTCCGCAGTCGCGTCTGGCAAATGGCTTTGGTCTGTAATTAGGTATTTCCTTCGGGTATTTCCTAATATTGTGCAATGGCGCATCTTAGCATATTATTTGAACTTATTTCATAATATTAAGTAACATGATCATGATACGTCATGAACTCAAGATATGCAAAATTTATTTTAATATGGGCCAGATATTTAGTGACTGCTACCCGAGCGGGACCACCACAATATGTTAAAGATTCCTGGGTATGTTTACAATGATTAATTAGGTACTTAGGTAAATCAAAATAGCCATATAAACATGTCTAGTCGAGTCCCGAGATAGGGTAATGTTGGTTGATGATGGTTAACTCTAGAAATTAAAACATGACTAGTCTTCATGCCTTGCGCGGTATTTTGTTCGTTGAGATACGAGTATAACTACCTACAACTTATCCTGTATCCGATTTTGATTTCATATCTCTAGATAAAGTAGGTATCTATAAAAATGACATAAGAGCGATAACTAATATGTAGGCACCTAACTACTTATGCTTATAATTGCTATATAAACAGAGTTCACAATTGTCTAAGGAGTCAGTAGTACCACTGCTTTGAATAAAACGCATTACTGCTTTTATTAGAACTCTCTAATATGGATCTAGATTTCTCAAACAAAGTAGTGTTAGTAACTGGTGCGAGTGCTGGCATAGGTGAGTCCACAGCTCTCCTGTTCGCCAAACTCGGCGCGAAGCTGTCACTCGTGGGCAGGAATGAAGCCAACTTGCGAGCAGTCGCGGACGAGTGCGAGAAACAGAAGGGCGTGAAGCCGCTGGCGATCGTCGCGGACCTGGGCACGGACGAGGGAGTCGAGAAGACCGCCAAGGATACACTCGACCATTTTAAAAGGTTGGTACCTATTCATCATTTTTCGGAACTCCAAGTAATAATGTCACTGAGCACGATCTACTACTTTCTTAGGGTAAGCTGGCCAATAAGTCGTCATAATGTCTCGTGTAAATGAGTGTGACTAGATTGTATTTCAAAAGCTTCAAGGTCGGCGGATGGGTATCAATTCTCATGTTGTAGACAAGTGCACTTGTAAAGCAAAACCTTATAAAATTGTGGAAATATTGTTATTGATTCAGAAATGAGGATCACGTAACCATTGATAAATTTATTAACGATAATTTAGCACGATTATAATTATAACATTGAATTCAAAAATACGTAGAATGAAATAATATTCAGAATAGCTTTAGACCCAGATAGTGGTGCTATTGAGTTGGTTCTTTCTCTATCTAGTATAATAATGAGTAGGTAAAGAAGTCACCGTAAAAAGATGACTAATAATTGTTTACCAACTAGGTATCTTCTTCTTGTTCTAGACTTGATGTCCTCGTCAACAATGCCGCTATCGGCTGCCGGACGACGCTCCTTACTACGAAAGACATGCAGATCTTCGACGACGTGTTCAGGATCGACGTGAGGGGAGTGTACAACCTCACCAGGTTGCTGGCTCCCGCGCTTGTTGAGACCAAGGGTAACATCGTCAACATCTCCAGCATAGGGGGGACTGCTGTCGTTGTTGGCTCCCTGCCCTACGGCATGGCCAAGGTGAGAACTTGATGTTCAATGTCTCAAACCACCTATTTTATGCTTAATGTGATCCCAGAAGCTTCCATAGGACATTCCTACCTAATTACTTAGGTTTCCTCACGGTTTAGTTGCGTTGAAGTTGGTCGTAAAGAGTCGTGTTCCTTCACAGTGGTATTACTTCTGAGTTTACATCAAATCGATCTTTATTCTCGCCGTTCCAAGGTACCTTAAACCTTTCAGAGCATTAGATAATAAGTTTGAAGGAGTGTTATGTGCAAAGCTGGTTTTTGGTACGAGTATCACTGGTTCATTTGTAATAATTATCCTTCTTCCTAGGCTGCAATGGACCACTTCAGTCGCCTGATATCCCTCGAGCTGGCACCCAAGGGCGTCAGAGTCAACACCGTCAGTCCTGGACTAACAGTAAGTACTGCTAAAGTTAATGAAAGTCCTCTAAATGTTTTTGTAGGCTTTATTAGCAATCGCCCTTCCAATTAAAAAACTCCTATTTTTTTGAGCCATGTTTTAAACTTTCCATTATTTTTCTCAGGAATCAAACTTCTTCAAGCGCATTACGGGCATTTCAGAGCCTGCGTACCAGGAGTGGTTGAACGATGCCTCCAAGAACATTCCCATGGGGGAGCCATGTGTCGGGGATGACATCGCGAGGATGGTGGTGTTCATTGCCAGCGAGAGCAGTCGTCTGGTCACAGGAGTCAACGTTCAGGTGGATGGAGGCTTCCAGTTCACCATCTCCAGCAATTATCTGGCTGCTGGAACTAACTTGAATAAGTAACTGAATATTGTAAGTATTAGCAAATGTGTGAATAGAAAAATGTATCTGTTCGGAATATGAATATTTATTACTCAAATATCTGAGAAATATTAGGTACCTACTGATGAAGCTGATTAAGATGTTTTGTTGTTTTTAATAAATAAGTTGAGTAACATTTTTTGTTTTATTATATAGTTACTATGCGACATTTATGACTTCATAGCTTTTAAATGGGATCAATGTATCCCAAAATAAAACTAGCTAAGTGCGGGTCGGAACACACAAAGTGAAGGGTTCAGCAATCTGGGTGGTATAATAATAAAACAAACTTACATCTATCTGCAGTTGACAAAAATCTTCGTGACCGTACTGATAACAAACCACCTTGACTTTCTTGGGGTTATAATAATAATAATAATATTCCACAACTATCACACAACGCCATCTAGTCCCAAGCTAAGCAGAGCTTGTGTTATGGGTACTAGACAACTGATAAACATACTTATATATTTCTAAATACATAAATATTTATGTTGACATCAACCCTCATTTTCGGTCCATTTATTGAGGCAAAGGCTCCATGAATGGACCGAAAACGAGGCCGCAAAAAAATTTGGGGATCCTCTCCAAGGTGATAAGGTACTTCACGCCTGAACAGCTGCTTAACTTGTATAAAGCGCAAGTTCGGTCATTCATGGAGTACTGCTCTCACCTTTGGGGTGGGTTCACCAAATACCAACTAGATGGACAAGAGTCAATTGATAAACGAGCCAGAAGGCTTATTGGTAACAAGTCTCTGGTCGATTCTAAGGTTCAGAGCCTTGAACATCGACGCCGTGTTGCCAGCCTGTCTGTTTTTTATCGGTTACATTTCGGCGAGTGTGCGATGGAACTGCACAACTTGATTCCGCCTGGCACTTTCCATCATTGGACTACAAGACTTACGGCAATGCGTCATCGTTATATGGTGGACATCACTCCAGTACATACAAAGCGTTTTGCCAATACTTTTATTTTGCGCACAGCTAAGGAGTGGAATTCTGTGCCGGGATTGTATTTCCTAATAGCTAACCTTGGGGTCTTCAAGTAGAGTGAACAGGTAAGTGTGACTCATCGTCGAACACAAATCATCGCTTACCATCAGGCGAGGTAGTGGTTAAACGCTAACCTATAGTTTATTTAAAAAAAAACCGGCTAAGTGCGAGTTGGACTCGCCCATGAAGGGTTCCGTAGTAGCACGCATAGATTAGGGATATAATTATATTGAGATTAGTAAGTAATATGCACACAAACAATAAAAATAACTTTGTTTTTCATAGTGTTTGTATGAATGGCAAAGTTATATTTGCGGTTTTTGAAAATGTACTTTAACTCAAAAACTGTTAACTGTATCTCATCCAAACCTTTTCTCTCAATTTTCGTTGGAAGTTTTTGTTGAGGTCTACATTATATATTTTTTTAGTGTTATCATCCTCTTATTTTAGAAGTTACAGGGGGGAGGACACATTTTACCACTTTGGAAGTGTCTCTCGTGCAAACTGTTCAGTTTAGAAAAAATGATATTAGTAACCTCAATATAATTTTTAAAGACCTATCCATAGACACCCCACACATATGGGTTTGGTGAAAAAAAAATGTTGAGTTTCAATTCTAAGTATGGGGGGCACCCCCCAAAATTTGTTTTGTTTTTATTTTTGTATGAAAATCCTAATGTGGTTCACATAATACATCTACCTACCAAGTTTCAACAGGATAGCTCTTATACTTTCGACAAAAAGTGGCTGTGACATACGGACAGACAGACATGACGAATCTATAAGGGTTCCGTTTTTGCCATTTGGCTACGGAACCCTAAAAAAGACTTATATACTCACACTTTCAAAGAGTATCTTGTATAGATGTACACTGCATTAATAGGTTTGATGTCCACCTTTCCTTGCTCGGGCTCCACGCGACCTGCCGGCACTGCGACCAGCAAACCATCTGGACTAAACTGGAGCCTCCTATTAAGAAATTTTTATTTGAAAGAAACATCTTAGCTAAGTATATTGAATGCAATGGCTCAAACTAAATAATTTATTTTTGAGTCCATTGCATCCAGTCCATTAGCTGGACAACATATAAAAGTGTAGTTGGTTCACAGGGTCTAAAATGGCCACTTAGCAATATCCTAATATTTCTAATTTCTGATGATTCACCATGCATGAACTTCGTGCATTTCCCGTGATTTCCAGCAATGTTGGCTATTCTTGAATTATCCATTCACAAAGTAAATCATTTAGAATATCGCTATTCGCTATGTGGTCATGTAAGACCCTCTGGTTTCTCAATGATCAATGATGCTACTGAGCAGAGGAGCTGTTCAAAAATTTATAGGATGTAATACTGACCTACATGGGTCAAGAATATGTTGTTGATTACAAAGAGGGCTAATTTTGTGTGCCCCCAAAAATGTATTTAATTCATCTTAAAAATGTGCCAAGCTAACCTATAATAAGTCTGCAGTGTATCGTCGTGGTAGAGGCGCACTTTGACGTCATGGAGCGGGTGGTCAGCAGGGAAAGGCAGGATCGCCTTACTACTGCGAGATGTCACCTTCTTTGTTGTTACGTCGAATGTACGAAATACTCTAGAATGGAAGATTTATACAATATTAGCTTGTATTGATAATGTTACTTATAGTAAAACATTGTTGGAATAGCAAGCCTTTGAGATTTTGGACCAATTAGGAGTTTTACTATGCAACATAAACTAATCAGACAAACTGAACTGACAGATATCAATATAGAGTCCACACCACAAATCACCACACCTTTTCTTTTCCTTACCTTCCTTCGGAAAATTCGTGCAACTACATCTTTTAAATGCAATTTGAGGAAATGAAATAGACACTAGCACCATGTCAAACAGACTTCAGTTGTGTTGTAGACTCTAGATTAAAACTGTCATAATTCGCAAACTAGCAAAATTGGACTAATCCAAGCTTGCAGTTCACACTCGCACACTTTTGTAAATAATAAACTCACCTATCAGTGCTAGCCGAAGCAATCATCTGTCCCTTGGGGTCCCAGGACACTCCCTGTACAAACCCCTTGTGGTCTGTCAAAATGCTGCTGTATTTGCCCTTATTCAGGTCCCAGATGAGCAGCTTGTTGTCCACAGAGCCTGATGCAAGGTGTAAGGAGTTGGCACTCCAAGTTATGTCTAGAACATCCTCCATGTGGCCACGGAGAGTCTGTTAAATTTAAAGTTATTTTTTTAGGGTTCCATACGTCCCGAATATTTAACTATATATGGGAGAAAATTATACTGTTTGTGACACAGAGCAAGTTCAGAATACTGAGAAAAATATGAAAATTATAGTCTTACTAAATCTTACTTACAAACCAACAAGCTAGTAAGCTTATGTCTGATGAGGATACATGAAATAAATCATTGGAAACCATGATAAAGACTTCCAAAACTCAAAGTACGGTTCAGGGATTATTTCTGGTGGTTACCCTGGACTCACCTTGTGAATAACCCAGCATTCTTTATACTGTTCTTCCATCTGTTCCAAGGCCGGAGCTGGTTCCTTATCAGTCTTCTTCCAAATGAATATAATAGACTCATCATCTCCTGAAGCCAAGTACTGGCCGTTGGGAGACCACCGCACTACGTTGACAGCTTTCTGGTGGCGCGTGAGGTCAGCAGCGACCTCTAGGTTCACTGACCCAGTGTCTGTTGTTGAGACATACCAAATCTGAAATATTTTATAGAAAGTTGAAGTGAAAAGATTATTTTTTTGAGTTGTCTTTTAAATCTGCCATCGACTTTGAAGTGAAAAGGTATATTTGAATAAATAGAGTTTATAAAAATGTTTAGCCACACAACACCGGTACATGAACTGATTAAAAAAGAAAAAAATACGTAAATCATCTGATAATGAATTTGGGATGATACTAAAAATTTTGTCCATTAAAGGACCTCATAATCATCAGCAATGTTAGTTATGGTATCACTAAAGGTAATCTATATACATTCTGTTGTCACAAAACGTGGATAATCATACCAAAACATGAGAATCAGTCCCTCCCGTGGCAAGACGTAAAGGTTCCGTTGCTTCTGCTTTTGGCTGGAAGTCTACACTAAGAACAGGATCTCTGTTGTGCCATGATATTTCTGGGATAGCAAACTTCATATTTTCACTTCAATTTTACACTTAGAACAATTAATTAAATTCCAAATAAAAGATCCGACCTTCTGTCACTTTTGGCGCTATAAAACTTTCTGATTTGTTTTTTTTTAAATATTTGACACTTCTAAACATGAAGTAATTTTAGCCTCGGGCTATTTGGCTTAACGTGACTGTGACAACTTCGGCCCTTCGGGAAATAGCAGTGAATTTACTGAAAAATGCGTTTATTGTCCGTGGAACTACGAGTTGTAATATTTGTAGTACCTCGGGTTTTTTAGCAATGTAATGTTACGCATCGTTTAATTTGCCGGGATGATCGCAGGTAAGTCTAAACAGATAATTGTGACCCCAATCAAAAGGAAAAGGACAATATAGAAAAATGGTAGATTTAGGTCCGTACAAATCTGACAGTCCCTTCCACTTTACCCAGGGAGAGTATGGATAAAAATACCTGTGTGGTATGGTACTACTAGATCACTTGGTAGGACCACGGGTTACTATTGTTTTGTGGTTGGCCGTGGTACTACTGGTACTACCAGTAGTACCACGGCCAGATACTGCTAGTTGCACTACCAGTCTGGTAGTGCAACTAGCAGTATCTACCCCAAGCAATAAACGGAAAAATGGACTGAACTAGCTGACTCCGCTAGAGAACAATTAAATACAAATTAATAGGTATACTACAATCGCGAAAAATGTGTGGATTTTGAAGATTTCATTTAACTGGCAACCAAAGACTAATATATTACAGCTGGCAATGTTTTTCCAGACTGTCATATTAAAAATGACAGGTTCTCTTCTCGTAGCTCTTCCTTTCTTTGACGTTTGTTGATACCGTGCTAAACGAACGCCAAAATGGTTTGTGTTTTTTCAAATTTTATCCTTTTGAATCATGAAATACTCTTACGAAAACGAACCAAAATATAGTGCAAATCTCTAGCATTGTGTTCAAGATATTAATGGAAGATGTATTTCATGAAGAACTTTGAAAATTTCAGGTGAACGTACCCAAACAGCGCAGGACTTACTGCAAAAAATGCAAATGCCACAAGACCCACAAGGTGTCTCAGTACAAAAAGTCCAAGGAAAGGCACGCTGCCCAGGGCAGAAGGCGTTATGACCGTAAACAGCAGGGTTACGGTGGTCAGTCCAAACCTATCTTCAAAAAGAAGGTAAGTGATCATAACCTATGAACCGGGTTATCAGTTGTTCTAAAGAATGTATTTAAAGGTTACGTTACTGTTATTTGAGGTCACGTCGGTGTGTTATTTAAGACGAAATTCTTACAATAATAACCTAGATACTAAAATTTGATTTGTTTACTGCTGTGGTGTTTATAATCTTGTTTGATTTTGAGTTCAATAGCTTACAACAATACTTTTTCTACTCTACTAGTCTTTATTCATGTCTGGGTCACGTCATTTTCTTCACTGTTTCTGTATACCCAATTCAAAAGTCAAATGTTTGCTTTTTATGGTTCTGTAGCCAAATGGCAAAAACGGAACCCTTATAGATTCGTCATGTCTGTCTGTCTGTCTGTCCGTCCGTATCACACAGCCACTTTATGTCGAAAGTATAAGAGCTACCCTGTTGAAACTTGGTAGGTAGATGTATTATGTGAACCGTTCTAAGTATGGGGGACACCCCCAAAATTTGTTTTGTTTTTATTTTTGTGTGAAAATCCTAATGCGGTTCACATAATACATCTACCTACCAAGTTTCAACAGAATAGCTCTTATACTTTTGACAAAAAGTGGCTGTGACATACGGACGGACAGACAGACAGACATGACGAATCTATAAGGGTTCCATTTTGCCATTTGGCTTTACATGTAAGCCCAACTTTGTCTAGTCTACCATATTTATTGCATAGGTACTGGACTGGTGCCCTAGATGTATATAAATAACGAGAAGTCTCATTGTTTCTAGTCTTATAGTTTCAGTGTCCAAAAACATGCTGTCTAAAATAATTAATTCAATAATAGGACTGATTACTTTGCAAACTGATTAAAGGATAATTATTCAACCTCAATAATCTAAACCTTCAAATTCTTTTCCAGGCGAAAACCACAAAGAAAATTGTACTCCGTCTTGAGTGTGCCGACTGCAAGGTGAGGTCACAGGTGGCGCTCAAGCGCTGCAAGCACTTCGAGCTGGGAGGAGACAAGAAGAGGAAGGGACAGATGATTCAGTTCTAGGCTGGATAATAAATAAGTTTAACCACCCAAAAGATTTTTATTTAGAGCCCCTAACCTAAAAGACCAGACTAGATTTTTATTTAGGTTTTGAAACATTTTTGTCAAAAGTAAAATTATAGGAACCAGTAAACAAGAAGTGTAAGCTGTGTAAGTAATAGGTTTTTACAATGAACACAGGCCCAGTAAGCTTCATCTTATTTTATTTAAGCTGACAAAGATTTTAGCATCTCTGAACTCATATTTGCCCGGCGATTGACCGAGCGTCTGCGCCATCCAGTCTCGGCACAATGTAACGTCCACACAGAGCAAGCAGCGAGCAGCTTCGCGAGGCATTGCCGCGCGAAGCAAATGCCTCACGAGGCTGCTCACTCTGTGTGGACGCTCCTATTTACTACTGTTATAAAATGTGAGTTTTTTTTTACGTTTTCACGTCAAAACGGCTGAACCGATTTTGATGAATTTTGGTTCAGAGATGGGATGAGATACTGGAAATGGTAAATTGGGTGAGGAAGCAGCTAGTATAATAGAGAAATGATTATTTTATACATATTCTTCGAGATCATAATAATTATGTTGTAACTAAGTACTTTCAGTTTGGTAGTGTTTTTGATAGTATCTATTCCCTTGATCTAGTGTCCACCAAAGCCCTTCACTGCAGATTGCAGACCCACAATACCCCTGGTTTCGTTTACCCTTTTTGTCAGTGTCTGCTAAAGCCGCCAGCCACCTTCACTTGGTAGCAGCAATTTACAGTGAGAATAGGCTAGAGTGTGTCCGTTACCCAGGCCAGATGTTGTCGAAAATGGTCATTTGAATCATATAGATAATTAGTTTTGCGGCTTCTGTAATTGTTGCGCACATTTTTAAATTTGTTGCGTTTATAGTTTTTTAATTATTTCACAAAAACATTTCCTGCTGGGGTAACGTTACCCCAGCCAGACCTTTTTCTTTCTAATGGGAATATTTAAATAAATACTAGCTATAAAATTAGTTGTCTAGATGAAGTAAATGTTGTGCCATAATTTGTATTTGTTCTTTCTTCGGTTGCGAAGTTATTCGAGATTTTGCTGGGGTAACGTTTTTGGTTTTGCTAGATCTTTGAAATGGTTAAGCGGATTCTTATCATATTTTGTACATGACTTCTTAGGAATCAGTTTAAATTTGTTCTGCAATAAAAAAACCAAAACAATGCATAGCTTAAAGGTTATTTCATTAAATAGAAAAACACTTCAATTGGTCCCAGCACTCTCAATAAGAAGTCTAAAGACTTACTTTAAACGTTATTTTAAAGCTTGTAACTGCCTTCAAATGTATGTGAAGTTTCATTAGTATCCTGTAAGTATTTAACAAGTTATGATGATATTCAGTTCTTCACGAGCACGGTCTTGATGCGCGCGGCGTTATTTGGCCACTGGATTGAATATAATTATGAACTGAATGTTATGTCAATTATTAGTTTTTTAGTTCAGTTGTATATCAGCAAAATTTCAGCTCAGTACATGGGATAATTAATGAGATAATACGATTAAAGTCATTAGGAAGTGAATGACCGTGGTAACCCGACCAAGTTTAGGTGGTTACGAAAAAGCGAAAACGCAGAACATTATGGTACCTTCTAAAATATGTAGGATAGTGTTACAAATTTAGTACAGACATGTACACAAGTAAAAAAAAACTACATGATTATTAAAGAATTTTTATTGACAGGTAAAATAATCATTTAAATTGAACTTTTAAAGTATTAATAAACTTATACTTAAAAACACTCACAGATTAAAATTACAGATAGTAATTTTGCTTTTTTTAAATTTTCTATTATAGATTTCAGTGTACACAGTTACAGTTTTTATTTAAATATACACATATTGTAATGTGTAATGATTGATACATATTTGAAACTCAAATCGTCATCTATTTGCGAGTTTATATCAACGCGAGAATCGCAACAAGGTAATTATGGATTTCTTAAAGTCTACGTGTCCAAGGAGTTTGTGGAAATAAGTACCTACCTACCTGTTGCGGTAGTCCTGACTCCCGACATTGATAACGATAAAAATCGGTCGTTAAGTCATGAATTTCATTAATCAAGTTTCAACAAAATGTTTACACAAAAACCTTCCACTTGAATCTATATATCTATTATAAAAACTGCTTCAGAATCCGTTGCGTAGTTTTAAAGATCTAAGCAAACAGGGACAGACAAACGGGAAGCGACTTTCTTTTATAGGCACTATGTAGCGAAGGATAAATATGTCGTTATCATTGTTGAGAATTCCAGTCCAGGTAATAACTAAGTACGAAAAAAATAAAATAATAAGTAAGTTCCTAAATTCAAATATTTAAGCCTTAAAAAAATACAGTTTCAGATAAGTACCTAACAACATGTACATATTAATAATAATTTAGCTACTATTTCTGTAGTTATATTATGCAAGCTTACCTTGTTCGTGAATTAATCAAGCAGCCCGCACCATATTTATGATCATCAATAGAAGCACTCCACATCAGCAGTAATTCGCCACACTTATTATGATGTAATAGCTCTCACGCACTCGATAAATATTTGCAAAAACAGGAAACGGAACTGCCGAAGTGCACGCGCACTCTACAAGATGAATTATGTGATTACGGAGCATGTTTAGTGCGTTATGCAAACAATGTATTACACCCCTTCACCCCACCCCTCCCACGTCCCACCAAACGACATATTATATCGGTGATTTTTGATAAGTTTGTGCAACTGGAAGATAATAATGTTTTCATAGTACCTACAGATATTATTATGTATTTAACAGTGTACGCGTCTGTACCGAAATTGTAAGGTGTATTATACTAAACATTTCAAAAGATAGTATAATGTTCTGCGTTTTCGCTTTTTCGTAACCACCTAAACTTGGTCGGGTTACCACGGTCATTCACTTCCTAATGGCTATCGTATTATCTCATTAATTATCCCATGTACTGAGCTGAAATTTTGCTGATATACAACTGAACTAAAAAACTAATAATTGACATAACAATCAGTTCATATATTCAATCCAGTGGCCAAATAACGCCGCGCGCATCAAGGCCGTGCTCGTGAAGAACTGAATATCATCATAACTTGTTAAATACTTACAGGATACTAATGAAACTTCACATACATTTGAAGGCAGTTACAAGCTTTAAAATAACGTTTAAAGTAAGTCTTTAGACTTCTTATTGAGAGTGCTGGGACCAATTGAAGTGTTTTTCTATTTAATGAAATAACCTTTAAGCTATGCATTGTTTTGGTTTTTTTATTGCAGAACAAATTTAAACTGATTCCTAAGAAGTCATGTACAAAATATGATAAGAATCCGCTTAACCATTTCAAAGATCTAGCAAAACCAAAAACGTTACCCCAGCAAAATCTCGAATAACTTCGCAACCGAAGAAAGAACAAATACAAATTATGGCACAACATTTACTTCATCTAGACAACTAATTTTATAGCTAGTATTTATTTAAATATTCCCATTAGAAAGAAAAAGGTCTGGCTGGGGTAACGTTACCCCAGCAGGAAATGTTTTTGTGAAATAATTAAAAAACTATAAACGCAACAAATTTAAAAATGTGCGCAACAATTACAGAAGCCGCAAAACTAATTATCTATATGATTCAAATGACCATTTTCGACAACATCTGGCCTGGGTAACGGACACGGCTAGAGTGGCATACGCGGCGATCTCATCATTTTTCCTACTCCTCCACTATTCTTTTCTGATTAATTTCGTGCAGGATCCAAGACAGGTAAATTCATTCTCCGGGACACGTCGAGCTTCATTGTCTTGGCGCTTTTCTGGTGGTTGCCACTGTTGATTCTGGCTCTCAGGAGTTGCAGTGGTTTGGGAATAGTGTGGTGGGTTTGTCCCATAAAAAAAAAAAAATACGCGGCGGTCTGCCTTTCGTTTTAGATCGCGCTAAGTCGGTTGAAGTAGCATGTGCAGACATCTGGTCTAGCTACCAGCAATCGAATCTCAGTTTCTGTGGCAGGTACCTAGGGTAAATACGCTAAATGTCGGCCCCCTTACGGCTTTTCGGTTTTGAAATCGGTCTGGCGCAATCAATTTGCAACGAAAGGATAGCTTCCGATGTTTTTTGGATAGATTGATTAATCTATTTCATGTTTAAGGGCATAAGGTTGACATTCCTACTACAAGGAAAAAGTAATAAGGTTTAAATGCGTCGAGAACGAAAAAACCCTAAAGCCGGCCATTAACGGCCTATGGTCGGTCGCGTTTTTCCCAAATGTCGGCCGGTTATAGGGTGTTTTAAATTAAGACAGACAAATATAATTAACATGATTTATTATGGCAGGAGTATCACTAAGTAAACATTATTAATACCTAGTATTTTTTTGATAGTATTTTAATAGTCATCGTAATAATGATTGTTTTTTAAACTTTTAACGTCTTCGTATCAATATTTATAATAACATTAAATATTTGTCGAACAAATCGGTAAATAACGAAAAAGGTTAAACACGATTATATGCTATGGTAAATATATGTTTTTCAAAAAATAAAAAAAGTTTTAATCTCTTCAGTCATATAAAAAAACATAACCCTCCTTCTGGCGCAGTCGGGTAAAAAAGTATGTATCCTTCATTTAAACTTAACTCTTTATATTATTAACTAGCGACCCGTCCCGGCTTCGCACGGTAGCCTGTGTTACTCGTGGATAATGTAGCTTTCGAATGGTGAAAGAATTTTTTAAATCGGTCCAGTAGTTTTTGAGCCTATTCGTTACAATCAAACAAACAAAGTTTTCCTCTTTATAATATTAGTATAGATAAATTAAATGTATATAATAAATATTTAATTTTCAGAAAATAAGAAAAAGTAATCAGCCTGTATAGTTAGGCTCGAATTCGAGGCTGGCTGACATTACGATCTTTAATGTTTCTAAAGCCGGCCCCTATTTTGTGTACATTATTTCTCGAGATTCAATTAATATCGCCCCGGCCGGTATTTGGCGATTGAACGTAAAATAGATTTATTTGCCTATATGCGTTGTTTATTCTCTTATTAAGCCAATGGAATTAGTACAATTGGAATTTATAAAACAGACTGCATTTACTTTAAGTCGGTCACGGCCGAGAATCAGGTTTTAACTCAAAATTGGCATCCAAATGGCGGCCCCCTATTTTTTCTTTAAAAAAATACGTAAAACATTGAAAAAACTATCTCAAAATATAGTAAAAATCACTAATTACCGATAACAAAGCTTAAAACAAAAAAAAAAGAATATCTTACCGTTCTAATATCAATCCCCGATGTGTGGGTATTCACAGCAAGTTAGGTACTTTAGGTAAGATATTGACGCTTCGACGGCGCAATGGCAACTGACGCTGAGTGTGCGAAGAGTGAGTGACGTAATCGGAAAGTAACGGTTTGTACATATAGAGTATGAACTAAGGTTGTAATTCGAGTGACAAACTTGCCACTTTATTACGTTTTGAATGAACGCAGGCTGAAAAAGTGCAGACGGCCGAAGTTTGGGGGGGGGGCCGACGTTTGGCGTATTTACCCTACACCTTTTTTTTTTGCGTGGTAAAATCATCAAACGAGTCCTCCCGCTCAGGGTGGGGCGGGAGGGACTGTCAGACTTGTACTAACTAAAATCCACGGTGATCCTTCAATAGCCCTGTACTAAGGTACCAGGGTCACGGTAACCAGGTGAGACAGTCCCGCGACCCGGCAGGTACCTACACCTTCACAGCTACTTAGCAAGTCTGCCTTGCACGAACCAGCAGGTTACAGCAATCTCAAGAAATTGAAATTCAATGTCTGTCACACACTTCTGTCTGTATTTAACTTCGAGCCCTTTTTGAACATCATGTGTTCATAGCGAAAACTGGAGAGAAAGGAGCTAGGTATTATTTCACCGATTCTTAGCTGGGTGCTAGGGGCATTTAGCCAATCGCTTGAGAGGTTAAACAGCTGATAGGGAATGCATTCCAGTCCATTCTTTATGTCTGAAAAATCAAAACACTCAACACACTTTATATGGGTCTCAATTTGTTGCATTTTCCCCCTTATCAGTAACCCTGTATACAGGGTGATTTGTAATTCGATGCGGTCCTTGAAATCTAGTATCACCCATTTCAAGGACCGCATCGAATTACAAAAAATCATGCTAAAGATGTGGAGTAGAGACAACAAAAAACATACTTAATGAGGTAACATTTTATTAAAAAAATACATGACCAATTTTTAAATCATTTCATATAACTTGTGCAACTAGGTTTAAGATTAGGGTAAAGCTATGTAAACCTGCACTTATCTTTTTTGTATTTGTCTATTTATAAATAAATAAAAAACATAACATAGGTACCTACTAAATAATTCAGATACATTTGCATTACAATATTACATATTTTACATAATATAATTTTATGGGTCAAATAAAAATATTTGATCAATTTCGATCATGTTCATCCTGTTTGGGTAAATGAGCATACAGCTGTGAGGCCTATATTCAGCAATTTGCTTATTCAAGAATAGTACATTGATAACAAAGGCAATTCATGGTTATTTGCTCAAAACTTCATCTAAAACATTAGGGTCCAGTCCTTCCAACTGCAGTTTTAACTTGACAGCTTGTAGAGGCACTCCGACTTGCACCATCTTCACAAACCTGTCATACTCTGGATGAGCTTGCTTGCCTTCTACCACATCTGCTGATTGGCTGGGTGCTTCAGGTTCCTTAGTGTCTTGGGCTGCTTCTGTAGCAGGTGCAGGAGATTCTTCTGAAGGTTGGCTAGAAGCTTCTGTGGGCTCTGATGGCTTTTCAGAGGATGTGGCAGTTGTAGTGTTCAATTCTGGTATGGATGAGAGCTGTGGAAAAGGGATAAATGATTAGTTGTTCTGAAACTATAATTCTCGACTCTGGTGAATTTATGAATATTATTCAATAATAATATATTGAGTGAGTGAGTAAGATAAGAAGAATAAATTGTGTAATAGCCCATTACAAGATCTATTATTCAATAATATAGTCAAACAGGTCCAACATACCCTTGCTTCTAATAAAACCATGGCAGCATTAACTTTCTCCAGTTTCCTGTCGAAGTCCATCAGCTTCTGCTCACATCTCTTCATGAAGTTGTTCAGGAACTGCACATTTGTAAGTACAAAGTGGTTCACAAACGCTAGAGTGCGCTTCTGTTGTAATGCTGCCACCTGCAATGTTAACAAATATTGCAAGCAGTATTTTTAATGTTTAAACTTAAAAATATGTGACTTTCCATTTTCTCTTTCTTTAACTATTTGAGAAGACGAATACAATTCTCATTTTATTCCTCTTTTTGAGGGTCTGTAAACAAAAGCCTATATCATTAGCATACTGTCTGTATGCTAATGATATAGGCTTAATAAAATTTATCATTAGCTTAGCACTGTCTGTATGAATGATATAGGCTTTTGTTTATTTCAGACGATTGGACAAACAGATCTCTAGTGCCTACAAGTTAATATGACTGAACGAAATGAAACTTATTACTATACCTTAGTTAAATCCACGTTTGCGAGCTCCTGGCTCATCATAGTTTCCTCCAGAGTCATTTTTGGTACCAACTTTAGTGTCTTCCGAATTAAAAAACCCGTGGCTTTGTGTTTGCAAAAATTCGATGAATAATATGATGCATTAAAATATCAAAGCTCGGTTATAAGTGATAAAACACATTAATCTACACTAATGTACTGCGTTCACATTTTCTTCTGAATTTCAGAAAAAAACATCAACATGTCAAGCTGAAGTTGACATGACGTTTATCAACAAATCTGACAGATGTCTGACAGCAAGTCAGACAGCAGACAATAGAGAGACCAAAACAAAAATGTGAAAATTAGTTCTGCATAATACTTAAATGATTCTGCTAATATCAGAGTTTGCTCCATCTTATCCATATTCTATTACAAATCACCAATGCAGATGAAGCTCAGGGAAGCAGCTATTGAACCGCTTGTTAAAATTAAGTTTGCTACATGGTTGATAGTTTGTGCCACAGTTTGTGCATGGTTGGACTGACAAGCTGACTTTGACTTAACCCCAAAGCATGCAAAAGCACGATAAATATTATTTATCTTTAAAACCTCATCTTTTTCTGCAGTTTTAGTACGCTGCGTTTTAGT
This sequence comes from Agrotis exclamationis, assembly GCA_950005045.1. Lineage (NCBI taxonomy): Eukaryota > Metazoa > Arthropoda > Insecta > Lepidoptera > Noctuidae > Agrotis > Agrotis exclamationis. The sequence goes on along the minus strand of OX465422.1, from coordinate 1,118,683 downwards.
ACCGGTACCGCGAGTCAACATTGTTAGCTGAATTAGCTACTATCCAAACCGATTAAAATTAAAAATAAAGTGCGACTAAAAAAAAACCTATTTGTCAACAAAAATCAGTTCACATTATTTATTTTCTTCAACAAATTGTTAATCAAATTCAAATAGATATTTCTAAAAATGTCTGGGGAAGTTGTAGTGGACGCGTTACCGTATATTGACACGGGTTACGATGACCCAGGTGTCCGAGAAGCCGTAAGTAATTTACACATAACCCGTTTTTGTCAAGTTTCTGTTTCTCTTTTTGTCTTAATCACAACCGTCTATAAACTTATGTAGTTGATTTACTTCATGTTCTTACTTTGATGAAAACTCACCTCATATAAATTTTTAGGCCTTGGCTATGGTAGAAGAGGAATGTCGGAGATACAGACCAACTAAGAACTATCTAGAAAATGCTGGCCCAGAGCCTAGCACCGCATTTGAGACCACAGCGTTACAGAGAGAGATGGAAAGAGTACAGCAACGGTTGCCCATGGAGCCACTATCTATGAAGCGGTAAGTGGAGTACCAGTCAAGTCACACATTGTCACTACTTCTAATTAACTAGAACAAATTGCTATTTTATGAAAGATAAATACAAAAAATATAGACATACATGTACATAAATGCTAGCAGAAAGTCTAAAACAAAGTCTACAAAATATTTGGGGAAGGTAAACTTATCTTAAAACTACCTTTGTTTGTTTCATACAGTTATGAACTACCTCCACCACCAGCCGGCCGCCTCGGAGAGCCAACAGCCTGGGCCGAGTCGGTGGACAACTCCCACGCACAGCTGTCACACCAAGCCATCAGAGTGCTGAACTTGGAGCTGCAACTGCAGTATGGGTCTGAGGCATGGAGGTCTTATCTCGGCACATTGCAGGCATTAGTCACTCGCTCACAGAATGTACATAATCAGTTAAGGTTTGAAGACATTTGTTTTGCTACAGTTTCCAATTTCAATTTTGTTGTTTTTATTATGCTACAAGGAATTTTCAAAAGTGTTTTCATATTCTTTTGATTGCCAAAGTAATTTTTTCAAGTTCTGTAAGCTGAGAATCTTAATGTTGATCACCCAAATGTTGTTCAAATAATATTATCTATATTTTACTTATTTATGCATAATTAATGTAGTCTTAATACATGTTTATTTTTGTACCGTAACATCAAAGTGGTTTGTATTGGTACTCACATTCTACTATAATGCATATAATTTCCCACCCGCACGCAAAATACGCGCATATGACGTGGAGTTGCGGATACCAGCCCATTATACAATACAATACAATACAATCTACTATAACTTTCCATAATAATAAATATTAAACATAGCTTAAAAAACTTGTGATTGCGTCTTTGTTGTTTCCTAGTGGGGAACAGGACTGGGGAAAAGAAACTCCCTAACCACTCATTTGTTAAAGAACAAAATTTAATACAAAACTGTAGCCCTTATCTGAAAATAATAAAAGTTATATTTTGGCAATACCTATTGTCATTGCCAACATAAACATTATTTTAAAAATCTGCAGTAGCTTGTCCATTTATTCATTTTTTTTTGTAAAATTGCGTAAACCTATTTTCTCTCCATAATTACCAGAAAACAAATAGCAGCAGTGAACTGGGAGCGAAAACGATCACAAACTGCAAGTGGAGCGAGATTACGAGCCCTTCGGCGGCGGTGGGCACAACTTGTGTCAGACAACTACCGGCTTGAGCGCGCCATTATGCAGCTTGAAATACAGATGCAGAAGGTAAAACAAAGATAAAAAAATATATTTTTTAATGGGACTGTCTTACCTGCTGAGACTACCAAGAGTATCACTTGGCTTAAATTGAACGACGAGTCTATACATTCGTTTTCTGGTTCTGGCCCTGACTGATGTTGACCATAAAGTAATTTGGGACCCTTTTTCATAATTAAATTTCTTCGAAATACAAAGCACGACTTTGATAAAACAACTCGAGTTAATTAACAACAAATAATCAATCCTTTTCTTTGCAGGGAAAAGGCGAAGCAACTGCTGACGATGGTGAGCCGGCAGATTTGGAAGCTGTCAAGAACTTACCAGACAAACTCAACTCTGAAACTGAAAAAGAAGTACAAAAGAAAATTGAGGACATGTTCGCTGATTAGTTTTAAGTTACAATAGAATAAAGTGCGACTGTTTCTAAAAAAAAAATGAAATAAATATTTTTTTCTACTTCATTACAATAAATTCTGTAAATAACTAGATATTGTGTTCTTCTTCTATGAGAAACTAAAAACTGTATCAGATAATTAATCGTGAATGCATTTTTTTTTAGCGTGGTCAAATCATCAAATGAGTCCTCCCACCCCGGGCAGGGCGGGAGGGACTGTCAGACTTGTACTGACTAAAATCCACGGTGTCCTTCAATAGCCCTTTATGTTCCGGGGTCACGGTAATAAGTCCCGCGTCCCCGGCAGGCTTTGGCCCTCTAGAGGGGGGCCCCGTCATTATGTTGATACTCTGAGGTGCGCGTGTAACACGACGCGCCGTCGACCCGGGCATGGTCCGTGGGCGGACAGCGAGTCGCCCTTTACTCGCCGCCCGCATACCCGCGCCTACGGTGGCCGGAGATCGTCTTGCGACGTCCGTCGCCGTGGGCGTCCACCACCGCGGGTGTAGTCTGGGCAACGAATGATTGTGGTTGGAAAAGTTGAAAGCAGAAAATCTGACTTAGGAACTTTGTTTGGACTAGTTAGAAGATAAACATATTAAAAGTCCTGACCCCTCCGAGGTGAGCCCGAGGGAGGGGGGGGCAAAGAAGGTCCCGTTTTTTGGTTTTTTGCTTATATCTCGAAAACGATGCGTCGTTTAAAACTTTGTTGTACTACATAATAAAACCTCATAAAATTCTCTACAACTTTGTTTGTCACACTTTTTATCTATCTCCAATATTTGCATAGCTGTGAGCTCCGAAAAATGACCTATTTTCAAAAATGTGTTAAATTTTCTGTCTCGTTCTTTCGTTTTTTTTCGTTCGCAGAAGTGTTTTCAAACCCCTCTTCATCGCATGATGACATAAAAAATGGAAACTTATGCTTTTTAAGGTGGTATGGAGCAAAACAGAAGGAGACTTCTCTTAATATCTATCTCGGAAAGGGCTTGTCCAAGCCAAGCCTGGACCTGATGGTAAGTACGGAAAAAATGCTCCATCGCTGCTCCCTCAGTTGGTGGTAGGGAGGAAATGTCTGGTTTGACATTTGATACTGACTGGAGGAAACGCTGGTAGCGATAGTTATTAAGAGAAGTCTCCTTCTGTTTTGCTCCATACCACCTTATAAAGCATAAGTTTCCATTTTTTCTTATGTCATCATGCGATGAAGAGGGGTTTGAAAACACTTCTGCGAACGAAAAAAACGAAAGAACGAGACAGAAAATTTAACACATTTTTGAAAATAGGTCATTTTTCGGAGCTCACAGCTATGCAAATATTGGAGATAGATAAAAAGTGTGACAAACAAAGTTGTAGAGAATTTTATGAGGTTTTATTATGTAGTACAACAAAATTTTATACGACGCATCGTTTTCGAGATATAAGCAAAAAACCAAAAAACGGGACCTTCTTTGCCCCCCCCTCCCTCGGGCTCACCTCGGAGGGGTCAGGACTTTTAATATGTTTATCTTCTAACTATTCCAAACAAAGTTCATAAGTCAGATTTTCTGCTTTCGACTTTTCCAACCACACACCCCTTTTGAGCACTCATTTACCAGACTAGTGGGGCGGAGGGAGGACATTGTCCTCTCCCTCACACGGCCCGCCTCGTCGTGAATGCATTCGTAAAATTTTTGCAATATGGCAATGTTGGAACGCACACTGCTTTTTTTTTGCGTTCGATTGTCATTTGTCGTGATCTGTCAAATTATTATTTTATTTAAAAATGGCGGACGATGCGTCGAGCAGTAGCGGTTGCACCGGCAATTTAATAGATAACTCAATAAATCAGGATGAGTTGATCATGAAACAACAGCGTGAGATAGAGAAAGAGGTAAGCGTTAAAAAATGACCCAATTCTAATGCGGGATAACTTTTACTTCTATATAAATCACGTTACAACTTTGACATTACGTTGTGTTTGTTTTTCAGATATCCGAAACGATACCGCTTGTGGGTGAACTTGAACCATTGTCATCATTAGAAAAGGAATATAACGAGGATCCAGTGTACCTTTTAAAAGTAAAAGACTTGTCCTCTAAATATAAGTATATTAGAAGAACGCGGCCGGACGGCAACTGTTTCTTCCGAGCGTTCTCCTACGCGTATTTAGAACATCTACTGACGGATAAGCGTGAATTCGATAAGTTTTATGAAATAGCAAAGAACTCAAAGGAGATTCTTGTCGCCTTAGGGTTCTCACAGTTCACAGTGGAAGACTTTTACGAAACGGTGAGTTTTTTTTGTTTTATTTTTCGAGGTTAGACAATTAATGTTGTTGTTTTCTTTTGCATTCATCGTATTTCTTACGCCTGCATCGTGTCTATATCAATTCATTGAAACATCAATATTTTAAAATTGATGGGCAAACTATCACTGCTATAATTATAGTTCTGCTGTGATATCCTTATAGGTATATCAGTGTTTAACAAAAAAAAAGTAATCATTAACATAATGTTGGAACAGAAAAATAATCATATACTAGGGTACATAATGACTATTTTTCCATTCTTACAATCTACAATCTGTTTAATTATTAAATTCTAGTTTTAAGCCTGTCGTACTATTATAATTACCTGAAAATAGCAAATGCACTGATGAATTCTATACTACAGTCGAACCTGGTTAAGCGAGAATCTAAAGGACCCGAATGTTATTCTCGCTTATAGAGGTTTCTCACTAAAGCAGTTTGTCACTTACGAAGGTTTTAGTGTCAGTAGTTACTCTCATTAGAGGTTAACAACAGTTGAGAAACCAAATGTTGAAGATATCAGGTAGGGACAAGCGCACATGTGCTGCAGCTGTTTGTAATTTCATCGAAAACAATGACGCTTTGGCTTTCTTTGTTTACAAACAAGGATATGGTTTGGTTTTAAGTACCTAAAGTTGAGAGTTTTGAGATGTGTATTGATATATTATTGTAAACTAGCTGGCCCGGCGAACTTTGTTCCGCCTTAGAAGCAATAAATGAACAGAATTTCGATTTTTTATTAGGATATCAAAAATAATTTAAAAAATCAAGTCAAAAATCAATAATTTATTCTTTATTAGCCATGTATTTTTGTGCATGGGTTGCACTGTACAGTGAAGCACGTTCTGATAGACGACATTTTTTTATTATTATCACGCGCAAGAACAAATAACGCAGATGGTCATCCGACTCGTGAACATGCCACATATACACCTAACTGACCATGTGAAAAACATGGATTTTCTATATTCAGACCACAAACTTTCAAGCATTGGCCTTGTGATTTGTTAATGGTCATGGCGAATGCAAGACGGATCGGAAATTGAGGTCGTTTAAACTCAAACGGCAAACCTATCATATTCATATGGGATCCTCGAAATGAGAACTTCCTCAACTTCGAATTTTCCTTTGAGTATCGTCGCGTAAATCACATTGTTCATCAATTTACTTACCACCAAACGCGTTCTGTTGCACAGTTTTGGTTGGTTTATGTTTCGAAGCATGACTAATACGAAGCCAACCTTTATTTGTAAATTGTGCGGTGGTAAGTCAGGCATATCCAAGGAATTTTAATTCAATTGGAAAGTTGGTGGCTAAATGCAACTGACATTTTTTTTAGCGTGCTAAAATAATCATGTGAGTCTCCCAACCAGGGCAGAGCGGGAAGGACTGTCAGACTCGTACTGACTAAAATCCACGGTGTCCTTCAATAGCCCTTTACGTTCCGGGGTCACGGTAAATCGTAAGTCGGTTTTGGCCCTCTAAAGGGGGGCCCCGTCATAATGCTGACACTCTTTGCATAACCGGGAAAGGTTCAACGTCGGACAGCGAGTCACCCATTACTCGCCGCCTGCCGACGTCCGACGCCGTGGGCGTCTACCACTGTGGCTGGGGTGGAGGGAAGACGCTATCCTCTCCTTCACGCGGCCCGCTTCCTCCTTCGCGAGCATGACTGCTTCGCAGAAGGAGACGACCGGTTCTCACTCCGTCTCGCCCCGCAGCATGGCCTCGACCAATGCCGAGCGCGAGAGGGAGGGTTTGTAGTCTACTATAAAGTTAACATGTGTACTTACTTACTCGAAAGCGAAAAATTGTGTCCAAAATTTAGACTTCTGCGTTAAGCGGTTTTGGCTCAGGAGAGGCAGGACAGAGGCGGGGTATTCAAGTTTAAGGGAAGGACTTTAAGGCGTCTGGCAGAATGATTGGCCCATCGGATTGGTCTGGCAGCTTACAAAAGGTCTTGAAATAGTACCATAAGTAACATCATGTAAAATGTAGGCTTGCTAAAATGACGTAGTTGATTTTATCCACCTTCAGGTCGCGCTACCTATGGAAGGGCCCCGCTTTCAAGATAGTAAGTACGCATACCGGTACTGTCTTAACTTTATAGTTGACTACAATCAAAATTTCAGCTTTGCTAAAATGACGTAGGTCTGGGGGCTCTGGGATCTCACTCTATAGTACTTTTTGTTCAGATCCCTTATTCAATTTCGGCACCAACACCATCTTCGTGATGATCAAATTTTTATCCTGTTTCCGTGAGACGTGACATAAAACGTAGTAACATACTACGTTTTATGTCACGTCTCACGGAAACAGGATAAAAATTTGATCATCTTGGTGGCGGCATAGCATTAATAATTATGATAATATCGGCACAATAAGCTAGAAACTCAATACAAACACATCGACCGGTCAATTGATGTTTTGACACAGGTTTTGATTGATAAATTTTTCGTTTTGCTGTCACTCCATGTCAGTTGCGTTTTATTATACCACGTTTTATGTCACGTCCCACAGAAACGGGATAAAACAAAACAAAATAAAAAAAGGTAAAAAGTATCCTATATGTTAATCCTGGTTCTAAGCTACCTCCCCACCAATTTTCAGCCAAATCGGTTCAGCCGTTCTTGAGTTATAAATAGTGTAACTAACACGACTTTCTTTTATATATATAGATATTCTAGCTTACAGAGGTCAATAGGAAAAAACTGTCACTTACAGAGGTTTAGATGTGAAAAATGACTCTCTCTAAAAGAGGTTCCTACACTGTCACTCATAGAGGTATTCGGAATAAAAATGATGGGACCTGACCATTATTGTCGCTTATAGAGTTTTCTCACTTATCCAGTTTTCGCTTATCCAGGTTCGACAATATTGGAAATTGTTACATATTTTAATCTAGATCTATGATCATAGTGCCTTTAGTTGTATTTTCTAACAAATATTTACAATGTTTTCTTTTCTGCATTACATTACACCAATTGAATATTCGATAAACTAAATGTTATACCACCTGAACATTACATCAAATGAATATTATACCTTTTGATCAATAGCGCAAATGTTGGTTATCGCAAATAAATATTCGATGAAATAAAAGTTATGTTAACCATTATTATACAAACTGATTATTTTCTCAAACGTTGTTCGAATTAGTAAAATTATATCAAAAGTTGTTCTACCAAACAAGAGTGAACCAAGTAATTTGATGTAAACTTTAATAGTTGCATTGCACAAGTATTTTGTCTAAACCTTTCACCTCTAAATTCCCTTTTCAAGGTGATTTACAAATTGAGCTATAAAGAAACAATTTTGTAAAGTAATATTACTTTGACTTGTTATTAACTAATAATAACCTATTTTTATTAATACTATTATTCTATTTAAAATACTGAATAATGACTGCACTGGTTAACTTTGCCATGACATCTTACTTATTTTGCTTAAAACTGTTATATTTTATTTGTAATTCTAGTTTATGGAAGTGGTACAGCGGGTTGGTGAGCAGGCAGCAGGCCCCATTTCCTCCCTGGAATCAGTCAGAGCCGAGTTGCATGACAAGTTTAACAAGCAGGGCTACTCAGATTACATTGTAGTGTACCTGCGTCTCGTCACCTCTGGACAATTGCAGACGGAGAATGATTTCTACCAGAACTTCATTGAGGGACCACGCACTGTGACAGAGTTCTGCAGACAGGTCTGGGTCAAAAATTCATAATGGAAGGACACATTATATGTTTGACAATCTTACTAAAGTGTTCCCTTATCTCATTGTGACAGCAGGATAGTTCTTAATACAAGCAATTCTCTCTACAATGGATATTGCACTTTACACCAGAGTAATTAGCAAGAGCAATAGACTGCTCTCTAATGGCAATAGTTTCTAGATTAATTCAAAGGACCCCTCAATATTATAATTACTGTGATGATGAGTATGTCAAGCTTGAATTTAGATTTTTGTCTGCAGGAAGTGGAACCAATGTACAAGGAGTCTGATCATATTCATATAATAGCTCTGAGCAATGCATTGAACGTCGGCGTTAGAGTGAAATATATGGACCGGGGTGAGGGAAGTCAGGCAAGCAAGGTATTTATTATAAACCATGCATTTTATACTTTTATTATTTTATTGCAATTTAAAAATGGTAGAGAATGCTGTATCAACATTGTCAAGCTGCAAGGTAAATTTCAATAATAGACAAATCACATCAAATGATAGTGGGCATAATTTGCTTTCAGGGTTTTTCTTTTTTTTTAACGTGGTAAAATCGAAACTGTCAGACTTGTACTGACTAAAATCCATGGTGCCCTTCAATAGCCCTTTACGTTCCGGGGTCACGGTATTCGTTAGTCCCGCGACCCCGGCAGGCTCTGGCCCTCTAAGGGGGGTCCCGTCATCGTGCTGACACTCCTTGAAGCGCACGTGCGCCGTAATAACGCGCCGTCGACCCGGGCATGGCCCATGGTCCGGACAGCGAGTCGCCCACTACTCGCCGCTGGCATGCCTACGGTGGCTGGAGATCGTCTTACGACGTCCGTCATCGTGGGCGTCTACCACTGAGGCTGGGCTGTGAGGTGGACGCTGTACTCTCCCTCACGCGTCCCATAAAAGGATGATTCCAAGCATGACTGTTTCGCAGAAAGGGGCGACCGCTTCCCATTCCGACTCGCCCCGCAGCATGGCCTCGACCAATGCCGGGCGCGAAAGGTCTCCGCCTATCGCCGTCGTGAGGACACGGCGGCGGTGCTCTGCCCAAGCGAAGCAGTCCTGCACCATATTGCTTTCAGAGTTGCAGTTTTAAATTCCCCTGAAATACTTCAGAATCTAGGGCCGTCTACCTTAAATTTTATCATAGCAGGCCAAAAAGCTTTTAGAACTGCTGCAATTTGGTTATTAGAAAGTTTGTAAAACTTTCATTAATGTAGGATGATTTATGCTAGGTAGTACCAGGCCCGAGTTGCCAGTATGAGGCAGAGGAGGTTCCCCACGGTGAAATGGTACGAATATATGAATTGTCTATTGTAGTCAGGGTTGCCAGGTCTTAAAACCGGGAAGCCAGATAGACCAGTCAATTTAGCCAGATATTTGGGTAGTAAAACCAGAACCTATATTTTTGTTAGTTTCAATAAATACAAAACATTTTATGACCTTTTGGCCTGTTCTTTTCCATAGAGATGTATGCTTTGGATTGGGTATCCACAGTACTTTCACAGTTATTATGTCTTACTGTAGCACATTATTTGTCCATATCATTATTTTAAGCTATATTTTTATTTTTTCTGTCTTTTGCCAATTCAAAAGTGCCTGTAACTGGCTTACTTGAAATAAAGTTATTACAAATTTATTTGAGCGGACAAATTATGCCTTAAACCTTGTCTCCCAGTGGGATGACGGTAATTTGGTCTCTTTTAACGCCACCAAAACACAGGCTTGTCTTTATACCGCTAAAAGGAGTAGTTTGGACTAAACTCCTATTTTTCGGGGTGCATCTGTACCTGTGAATGACCGACTCGAGCTCCTAGGCATGGAGTGTTGAATTCTAGTCTCAACTTTGGCGCCACCATTGAGTTCAAAGCCCATCTTGCGGCCAAAAAGCTGGGCATCCTAAATAGAGTGAGGCGGTACTTCACGCCTGGACAGCTTTTAACTAAAGAGTTAAAAGCTGTCAAGCTGTTGTAAAGACAAAGCACAAGTCTGATCCTGCATGGAGTACTGTAGCCACCTTTGGAATGGCTCAGCTAAATATCACCTTACCGCTCTAGACTCAGTGGAACGCAGAGCTAGGAGGCTTGTTGGCGACGTAAAATTGGTGAATGCCAAGCTCCATAGCTTGACTCATCGCCGCAAAGTTGCCTGCCTGTCGGTCTTCTACAGATTGTACTTCAGAGAGTATGCCCAAGAACTCTACGACCTCATCCCACCAGCCCCCTTTAATCATCGCACATCTAGACGCACGGCAATTCCATCTCTACCTTATTGCTATACCACCAATTCGCACTAAGCGTTTCCAAACGTCTTTTATAATGCGGACTGCGAAGGAGTGGAACTCTCTGCCTGCGTCTGTTTCCGAACGCATACAACCCTAATCTCTTCAAAGTTACGAGTGAACAGGCTTCTTCTGGGTAAGCTTGCTCCATCGTCGACCTTGTCTTAATCACTCCTGACCTAGACTAAGGTCAAGAGCAAACCCATTATACATTAAAAAAAAATGCTTTGATTTTGATGAGTTTAGCCACAGAGTACTAGTTTAGCATACATCATCCAATATTCTTCATTTGAGATGAGAAAGCTGGCAATGTACGTTGGGGACTGTGGCCTCTTCTTCATCGTTATTCTATTCTATCGTAAGGTATCTTATACTGCCTCCATCTATCTAATACAGCCTGCATTATCACAGTACTGCGCTACACAAAGGGCCTATGACTCACTTCTTTCAATATGGGGCCAATGTGAGCTGTGTTGATAATGCCACATACAATGCCTATGCCCCATGAAGCCACCGGACAGTAGTATTCTCTGGCACATCACTCGCCCCAATAGGTATGTCCTTGCATGCAGAATATTAACATAAAGTTCATTTTCCAGGTGATAGCCCACGACTTCCCCGAGGGTTCGAAGCCGCTGGTACATCTGCTGTACCGCCCCGGACACTACGACATATTGTATGCGTGATCGTGATAACGCCCTTATACCCTCTTACGATAATAAAGTTAATTATCTTACGTAGATAGCCGTTTTATTTTACTTTACTTTAACTCAGACCATGTAGGAGGAACAGCTCATCATCATCATCAGCTTATAAAATTAAATGTTCCCACTGCTGGGACACAGGCCTCCTCTCTGAGAGAGGGAGTGCGCCATAATCCACCACGCGAGTCCAGTGCGGGTTGGTGAATGTCAAATGTCTTCGAGTTTTTAGGTTCTAGGACATGCCGGTTTCCTTATGATGTTTTCCTTCACCGTTTGAGAGCAGTGGTGATAAAATAAATTACACTAAGTAATGCGCCTGGCTCAATGATATTATAAGTAAAAAAGGTGTAGATACGTTACCTATACGCGCTCAAATGTGGTTGATTCACAAACCTTGACCTCAGTCCGACGTTGCCAGCGACAACGGATGCACTTCACGTACTACAGAGTGAGTCAAAAGTAAGTGACTCAAAACCACCGAAAATGCCGTCGTGTGTGATGAGATATTGTACAAATTATACAAGCAAGACTTCTAAAAGTCAAAAAATCACTTATCATTCGTAAATATATTATTTATCTTAATATTTTCACAAATAAAACATTACGTTTCTATAATATGGCGTCGTAAAAGAAAGAGTGCGAGTGAGATAAAAGAGAGAGCGTCACCATCTAGCCGTCACTTTTTTTCATATTAGTTTTATCAAGCTATCCTTTTTACTTGTAGTGAAATGTAATGTGTGTGAATAAAAAGTGTGTATGTATGCTGCCTCTCTGCGCGGTACGCTTTTTTCTGTTGTTTTGTACGTGTATAACATATCTATGACTTATAATATCATTGGCCTGGCTGGATTCGAACCCACGACCTACAACTCGTAAGTCGAGGCCGATACCACTGGGCCACCACTAGCTGAGCAGTGGTGGCCCAGTGGTATGACCAGCTTGAGTATAAATAATTGATCATCGATTATCATTGGCTTGTTACCATTATTTGTCAGGTTGCTATTTAGGCCTTTTACTCCATTCAAAACTTACAGGGGTAGTGTTAGTGAGCTTACTCATCACGCGACGTGATACAGAATTGCATGGATTGACAATAACGAACAAACATTCAGCCCAAGGTATGGACATTGCTAATGGAGTCGCATGGTTGGTCTTGGTGATATCTCAGATCTGCTCGAATGTGTTCGAAATACTCAATATCGGACACGTCGCGTCGCGTGATCAGCAAGCTCTGACGACGCAGTTTTGTTGACATAAAATTGGAGGGTTCAAGATGCAGTTACGGTCAGCTCACACCGAGACGCGACGTGACGCAACGATACCGCAAATGTGTATCTTCATCATCAGCCTATAAATGTTCCCACTGCTGGGACACAGGCCTCCTCTCTGTGTAAGAGGGAGTGGGCCGTAATCTACCACGCGGGCCCAGTGCGGATTGGTAGATGTCACATGTCTTCGAATTTTTGGTTCTAGGACATGCCGGTTTCCTCACGATGTTTTCCTTCACCGTTTTGTGAACAGTGGTGTTGAAATAAATTACACAAAGTAATGCGCCTGACGGGGTTCGAACCTACGACCTACAACTCGTAAGTCGAGGCCGATACCACTGGGCCACCACCGCCCCTAATGTGTATCTTATCGTGTAGTAAATAAAGTTAGATTTTGAGCGGCCAATAAAATGCAGCGCGGCACCGCGCTGAGTTGTCACAGGTGTATCTTTTCGTGTAGGAAATAGAGAGTTAGATTTTGAATAGCTCTATTGATATGTGCGCGCAGCGTCACGTCTCGGTCTGAGCTGACCCTTAAGAGTCCGCGCCACGGAATATATTCGAGGTACTACATTTTTTAATGCTTTATACACTAGCGCCGCGTCATATTGGACTTACAAGTTTGAAGGGTCGCACCCCTATAATAAACAAATTTAATGTACCTACTCTATGGTCGCCTTTTCCGATTGGAAGGAAAGAATAATACCAAAAAAAAAAAAACTCTATGGTCGCACCCCTTGCTCTGCGGCCATGTGTGAGTAAGATATTGACAACCCAACGGCTTTTGATGGCCGCCTGCTCGACTAATGTGAAGTAACGTACAAAAAAAATAGTTTTTTTGTAAATCTTTGCGAAATTTTAAATAGCCCTGAACTAGGTACTTCGTGCTAAATACATTTTTATATTTGGTTACAAGTGGTTGAATTACAAAAATTAATTCGCTAAGATTAATTTATAGGATACTACGCTGTATTGTAAAAAAAATACGAATTTTCATAAAATTGAATATATTGAGAACTCAATAACCATCAATCTCGCGTAAAAGTACTAAAGAGGGAATGCGGTCACAGAATCACAAATTAATGAAAAACATACAAAATAACTCTTACAATGCTACTTTTATCTGCAGAAATAGACACCGTCGGGCTCCCGCCGGGGTTTCATTCCCGCGAAAAACGCCTTTATATCCTCTTCCTTTACGATCTCTTTCTTGTCTTTGAAACTTTTGAGGAAATCTAGTAATTTGTCCCTCATTCTATTGTACTCTGTAAGGGCGTTAATCTGCTGTATCCGGTCTAAAGAAGAGAGTGCTTGCATGCCCTTCTCATATTGTGAAGCTCCTCCCGCAACATTCTCTTTGCCCAAGCTTTCATAGGCAAATACTGTGTCATCCAAGTCAGTCAGAAACAGTACTTTCAGATCTTTGTACATTGAAAGACATTCACCACATGTACATAGTTTTTGGCGGAAGTTGGAAGGCCAGAATGTGGCTCCCATGTGAATTCTTTTCACTCCTTTGGGCCTCACACATTCTAACTTAGCTTTTTTGGAGGAGATATCGTCTGTTAAATCAGTGCTGAGTTTCCGTTTATGTTCTTTAGTGTTTTCTGTGACATAACTTACTTCATTCTCATCTTTAGAACCAGGTTCAGTTTTGTTTGCGCTTTCATTATCGTCACTAGTTTTCAATTCACTGTTGGTTTCATTCAAAGTTGTTATCTTATCGTCATTATCATTTAAAGCTATATTTTCTTGACTAATACTTTCATTGGCCATTTCAGACTTTTCTTCTGCGTCTTCTGATACATTCTTGGGCGTATCTTCATTTTCTTTAGATTCTTCTTCATCTTTACTGTCACTTGCAGGCTCATTTTGGGTAGTAGTATCATTCATTTCAACATCTTCATTTTTAATACTTTTATCATTACATTCTGCAGTGTCTTCAGTCTTGTCAGGTACATGATCAAGTTTGTTTTCACTGGCACTCATTTCAACATCTAACTCGTTTGTTTCAACATTACCAGTAATTTCCTTACTTTCTGTAGATTCATTGCTAGGTTTTTTAGTTTCCTCCTCTTTTTCTTTCGCCTCATTAGCTGTTTGTAACAGTTCGTCAATAGCATCCATCACTGCATCAGTCTTCTCTGCAGCATTTTCGTTTGCATCTTCTTCAGGTTGAGATGTGTCTGGCACTTCAATGTTGCCTGTCGCAGTTTCATTCTCCACAACTGGCTTTTCTTCAGACTTATCTTCACTATCATTTGCAGTTTCTTGAGTTGGCTCCTCCATCTTTGTTTCAACCTCGTCCTTTTCTTTATTATCATCCGAAAGTACCATACTTTCTGCAGGTTGTTCTTCTGTTAGTGTGTCTGCCTTTTCTTCTGAAGGTGGATTGTTACCATCACCATCTCCACTTATTGATTCTTTTTCCCCAATTTGTTCTGTCCTTTCAGTTTCTTCTTTTGTTTCATCAGTCTTCTCTGGAACACTAACATCTGTGTTTTCAGGTTTTTCAGATGATGCCTCATTGTTCTGGTCTAAATCAGCTATAGGCGTATTTTCTGCAGCATCTGATTTGTCATCAGATTTCTCTGAAATGTCTTGACTTATTTCTTTTTGTTCCTTATCATTTGAGTCTTCAGGTTCAGCTACTGCTTCAGATTTAGCAGGTTCTTCTGTTTCATTTTCAGCAGAATTTTCTTCTTGGTCTGCTATCTTACCTTCTGTACCTAAATCTTTATTATCATCATCAGTGTTTGACTTTTCTCCTTCTTCAGGTTCTAATTCTGATGACTCAACAGTACTTGATTCATCCTGTTTTGTTTCTTCGCTTTTTTCAGCAGTTACACTTTCATCAATTGTTTTGTCTTCTATACTCTTTTCCTTGTCCTCATCCATTTGAACATCCCCATTAAGAGTTATATTAGTAGTTGCATTTTTATTTTCTTCTATACCATTGACTAATTTATCCTCTGAATCTCCATTGCAAAGGCTAGTATCATCAGACTTGACATCACCATTAACAGTCACAATATCTACATCTCCAGCCTCAACAGTAACTGCAATCATACTGTAATCATGTAGGAACTCATTCTTCTCCATGCAATTCTTGCAGATCATTTCGGAGTATTGGTCACTGGCAGGTACAACTGCTTCTAGATGTGATGCATGGAGCCAGTCCTCACAAATGATGCATTGGATCATATCATCCTCAATTGTAGACTCAGGGTCTGGGTAAGGTCGTTGGCAAGTGCAGTAGAGTCCACTAAAGTTCTGGTTATAAATATTGTCATCATTAAGGTCAGTTTTGTCCGGAGTGAATTGGCAGGGGTGGGAGTTGAATTTGGGGTTACCACAATCACACCTGAAGTTTCTTTTGGTGTAAAGTTCAATAAGTTCATGGTTCTCGTGACAATTCAAGCTGCATGCGAGACATACTCCAGCTCTCTTGGTGGGGTCAACTTTAGCTTCTGTGCAGCATGTGAGACAAGCATATAGAGCTTGTCTTTTGATGTAACCCTGTAAACAAAACATTTTTTTTTTAATAGCTTGCATGCAAGTAATTTTTTTACAGGCCCTGTTCCTAATAACTGTAAAAGGTGAAGAAACTAAATGAATTGGGAAACCTACATAGCACATAAAAAAATAATTAGTGTTTGTTTAACTTTCATTCACTTTTATCAACCTTTACGGTTGAATTAAGTGGAAATCTCAGTGAACGAAGAAAACATGGAAGAGTAACTTCAAACAAAATCTTTTTGATAGACGGCCCACGACGTTTGTTTTCTTTGAACAGCTAGTTTGTTCTCTATTAACATCACGAAGTTATGATTGGGTAGGTTGTCAACGCTCATCTCTAATTGGCTAAGCAACGCATAGTAACAATGACTTCATTGGCGCTAGAAATGAACACATGACATTAATTTGACGGGGTGCAAGAATTGTCAAAGTGGACGAGTTATATAAAAAGTAGCAATGAAAGATTTGAATATTTTTCATCATCATCATCATCATCATCAGCCGGAAAACGTCCACTGCTGAACATAGGCCTCCCCCTTAGACCGCCACGCCGAACGACAATTCGCCACTTGCATCCATCGGTTGCCCGCGACCCTCACGATGTCGTCGGTCCACCTAGTGGGAGGCCTACCTACGCTGCGTCTTCCGGTCCGTGGTCGCCACTCGAGAACTTTTCTTCCCCATCGGTTGTCAGTTCTACGAGCGATGTGGCCTGCCCATTGCCACTTCAACTTGCAAACTTTATGAGCTATGTCGGTGACTTTGGTTCTTCGCCGGATATCCATGTTCCGGATTTTATCCCGCAAAGAAACTCCGAGCATAGCTCTTTCCATCGCTCGTTGAGTGACTCTTAGTCTCTCTAAAAGGCCAGCAGTTAGAGACCACGTTTCAGAGCCATATGTCATCACTGGCAACACACACTGGTTAAACACCCTTGTCTTGAGACACTGTGGGATTTTCGATGAGAAGATATCACGTAGCTTCCCAAACGCTGCCCATCCGAGTTGGATTCTTCGGGCGACCTCTTTCTCGAAGTTGGACCTACCTAACTGAACAATCTGTCCAAGGTAAGTGTAATGGTCTACAACTTCGAGAGTATCATTCCCAACAACAACCGGTACGGGTGCCACATGGACATTCGACATGACTTTCGTCTTGTCCATGTTCATTTTAAGGCCGACCCGTTGGGAAACGATACTGAGGTCGCTGAGCATAGCATTGAGGTGCTCCAACGATTCTGCCATGATGACTATATCATCGGCAAAACGAAGGTGAGTGATGTATTCGCCATTGATGTTGATGCCGAATCCGTTCCATTCCAAGAGCTTGAAAACGTCCTCCAAAGCGTTCGTGAACAGTTTCGGAGAAATAACGTCTCCCTGTCTCACGCCTTTCTGCAATTGGATTGGTTTCGTGCTCTCTTCCTGAAGTCGGATGGACATGGTGGCGTTTCTATACAAACACTTCAACACTTCGATATACCTATAGTCGATATGACATCGTTGGAGGGACTGCAATACTGCCCAGGTTTCGATTGAATCGAAGGCCTTTTCATAGTCCACAAACGCCAAACATAATGGCCGATTATACTCCTCTGTCTTCTGTATAATCTGGCGGAGCGTGTGTATGTGGTCTACTGTACTAAAACCTTTTCGGAAACCGGCTTGTTCGGGAGGCTGGAAGTCATCAAACCTGCGTTCGAGACGGTTCGTAATGACTCTTGAGAACAGCTTGTATACATGGCTCAGAAGTGAGATTGGCCTGTAGTTCTTCAACAAGGTGTTGTCACCCTTTTTGAAGAAAAGAACAACCACACTCCTGTGCCATGCTTCTGGCGTAGTACCTTCGAGTATGACGGAATTAAATAACTTCTGGAGGACCAGAAGTACCGGTTTTCCACCCGCTCTCAGAAGTTCTGTTGTGATTCCGTCTTCACCCGGCGCCTTGTTATTCTTTAGCTGTTTAAGAGCCATTCTAATCTCGTACAGGCTGATGTCCGGGATATCCTCAGTGTAGTGTCGAGTCAGTTTAGCTCTTGCGTCTCGAACTGTACTGACACTGGGTTGTCGTGTTGATGTGTATAACTGTCCGTAAAACCTCTCAAGCTCTCTCAGGATCTCCGGCTTCGTCGAAATAATGCTGCCGTCGTTAATCTTCAGCTTTGTCATTTGGCTTTGCCCAATAGACGAATTCTTTGCGAAGACTTTTGAGCCCTGGTTCCGCTCGATTGCCTCTTTGATCCGTGCCGCACTATAGGCACGCAGGTCACGTCGCATTGATTTAGAGATTCGTCTATTGAGTTTGCCATATTCCGACATGTCAGCTGAAGATTGCAGCCTCATCTCGGCCCGGTCTTGCATCAACTTGATGGTTCCGTTCGAGAGCTTTTGAGGCTTATTGCGGCGCGGGGTCTTAAAGAACTTGGACCCCACAGCTTGGACAGTTTCCACCAACCCATTGTTAATCTCGTCCACAGTTTCGCATTCGGTTAGGCACTGGAAGCGATTGTGCAGTTCGAGTTGAAAGTCTTCGGGTTTCTGGATGTGGGCAGGACCAGGTCGGAGCGTGGACTTCACCAGACGAGACCTTTCAAGCTTCACATTGATATTCAATGTGCCTCTGACGATTCGGTGATCGCTACCGGTTTTCACCTTGGCGATCACAGAGACATCACTGAATATTCGCTTCTTGGTCGTCATGATGAAGTCGATCTCATTTCTGGTAGTACCATCGGGGCTCATCCACGTCCACCTCCTGGATGGCCGCTTCTGGAAGTAGGAGTTCATTAAATGAAGTTCTTCCTTTTCCATGAAGTCGACCAGTCGCTGGCCCCTATGGTTTCGCTGCCCGTACCCAAATGGCCCCACTCTCAACTCATCGCCATTCCGTGCGCCCACCTTCGCGTTGAAGTCCCCCATAACAACGGTGAAGTATGTTTCGGAGGTATGTATGGCCTCGGATATCTCCTCATACAATGCCTCTACTTCATCATCAGAATGTGTCGAGGTCGGTGCATATACCTGTATGACCTTCAACGAATACCGGTTGGTTATTCTGAGTATAAGGTATGCTACCCTACTCGACACACTGTCGACTTTCACAACGTTGTTGATGAGGGACCTGCGGACGAGAAATCCAACACCACCCTGGGATTTACGGTCTCCTTCCCGGTAGAAAAGCATGTTGCCGGAATCTAGAACTATCGTATCCTGACCCTCTCTTCGGACTTCAGATAATCCCAAGATATCCCAACGCATTTTGCTCAATTCTTCCTCCAGCTCGATAATCTTCTCATCGGTCCTCAGTGTGCGGATGTTGTGTGTTGCCAGGGCCAAAGTCCGTTGGGGGTGGTAGCGGGGCATCTGCCGGGGATTCTTAGCACCCCCTGCTCCGCCGTTACCCGATCCGCTACCCAGACCAGGAATAGCGGAGCTGCCGGGGACTGGGGGCCGTGTGCTATTGTTGTCAATCATAATGGGGGGGGGGGGGGGCTTGCCATAATCCCCACGCTTGGCAGGCGGCTTGGGGATCGCAGTAAGGTCACCGAAAGTTTACAAAGGACGCTGCTGCCCGTCCTTCGGTGGCTGGACGTAGTTTAAGGACGTACCCGGGTCCGAATATGGTCTGAATATTTTTTATCCGGGTCTGAATATTTTTAATTATGTATTTTTATTTCTTTCGCATTTGATGTAGATACATAACAACAAAAAGTTCACGTTTATATTTACATAAAATGGCTCATACGACTATGACAAAAAAAGAAAAAAAAAGAAAGAAAACATATTTATTTGGCACACCACCTACTGTCAGCTACGGCCTCCTTAGAGATTAACTAGAAAGTCTTATTGTCTTTTGTTTAAAAATGAATAACAGAAATGGCTAACATAGCTTGCTTTACCAAAATGTCAAAAATGTTGGATAATTGGAATAGCGCGAGCGTTTGTTTTGAGCTTCTGGTATCCTTTTTTCGTCATATAAAAATCGTCATCTTGAAAATGGACTGAACAAATTATTGTTGTTTTGGGGACCAGTCGTTTTCCTGTCTCTCCAAGCGAATTGATCTCGTCCATTGTTCTTTGAGATTTGGATCTTGTGTAAATCTGTCAAAGGAGCAGAGTGTTTAGTAATGTAGCAAAAAGAAAACACAAACATATTTTACTTCAAACATTCAACATTAATTTACTTAGTCCATCGGGCATAACACCATCCCCATAGAAAAAAATTGATCCATGTTTATAATTAATATAAAAATAATGTAGTTGTCTAAGGGCTACTTACAGGTGATAACTAATTCCAGCATTTTTATTTTGTAGATGAGATCGATTTATACACCATTTCACTGCGCAAGAAGGCATAATTTATAGTTTTTTACTGAATAAAAATACGATCAACGACATGTGCCGTCACAGCCGAACTAAACTCCTCCGAGGCACGATTGATAAGCCCCGCCTACCGAGGCACGATCTGCGTTGGGTCATTATCGGGCTCTAGGAATGCTTCTATGTTTTCTTCGTTCACTGGGAAATCTTGTTTGATCAGATATTTTGGCGACAAGGTTTATTACATTTTGATAACAATGCAGAAATAATAACACCAAATACATACACATTTTCTATTAGAGATCATAATTAAGTGGGTCAGGAGAATATATAAGTTATTATGCTTAATGCAATTTGTATAGTGGGTAATTTTCAACATGACTTAGAAAAGAATATAAGAATATTTTGTAAAACATTCAGACTTGATTTTTTCATTCTAACCATTGTCAATCTTGTAAAAGCAGACTTTAAAATAAAATTGTTGATATAACCTCTACATGATTATAATGGAGAAAGTTGTTTCAAACTGAGACCTATGTTAGTTTACCGTTTTTTTGTTTTATTTTCAATAGGTAGGTACCCTATCAAAAGGGTCTGTACCTGGATGAGTTGATCAAATTCACAGTAAGTTAGATATTTTGACTGAATTCTATGAAGGGAGATATTAATTTTATTTATTATGAGATAAAACTTAGCCAACACATGCTTTGATCTCAGTAATATTTTCTATAACGTAATATTAAACATAATGTACTCCATTCTACACGAGTTTGAGGTAGTAGATATGCAAATTAAACATTTGAGTTCCATTGTAATCCTTGAGCATACTGCATCCTTATTGGAAGCTTGTCTAAACTTTACAATGTATGTATAGGTTTTATGTCTAGCAGAATCAAGAATTTAATGATATCAAGTTGCCCAGGATAGCAAATTATAAAGATTTAGGGAGAAATAGATTTAAGAATTGCGTTGCAACGTCAATTTCCCTACGCCATGTTTGTTAAATTAAATGTGTTTTTACGACAAAAGGAAGATTTGTCTACCTTGGAATAAGTGCAGTTCTTGTCGTCCGATGCTCCTAGTACAGCGTTGGCATCTTCTTCGAAATCCTGTTGCTCTTGTAAAACATCCATCATAGTTACTACTTTGTCCCCATCGCATTCCGCCATTTCGGCGTCTTCCGAGATATTTACGTCGTCTGTAGACATTATTACACTTCCAGAAGATAACTGAGAGGTATTTGAACGAGGTGAAAGAATAATATAAATCTAAGATAAAAAGCCGGTTACAGTATTAGGCGCCAAGTATTTCTTCGACAGGTGAACCGACCATAGCAAACGATCGGCGAACGGGCGAACGGAAAACGGAACGAACGAACGGGACGAACATGTCTATGGACGAACCACAGACACTTTTTGTTATGTTTCTGGCATGGCTTTTTAGAGTACTGGGACTATTTTAAGTAAAACAAGAATTGGGTTTCAAATACACACTATTTATTCATCATAATCCTACGTCTAATATATACAATTTGTAAAACTGACTAGTGGTCGGTACTCAAAATCCAAAATATTTTTAACCAATAGCAGAGCAGCATTTTGGTTTTGCTCCGAGTATAAATGAGGCGGCCGGCTGTACTTGACCATTCGGCCTGAGGAACCCCAGTCAACCAGTGCGCGGCGCGCTCTCGACGCGGCCGGACGTATGTTATGTGACTGTAGGTAGCTGCGCGCGCGCCGTTCACTCTATACAAACAGGCGTCCTATGATCAACGGTCGGCGCGGCGCTTGCGGCACACCCAGCCACTAACTAGCCAGTGTCCGCCGCGCTCCCGGCCCGGCGAGTGAAGACGTGCGTTATGTATGTAGGGCGCAGTCCACTACATTACTCCCTCGCCAGCGAAGCGTACCGGTGGTTTGGATGTTCTTCCAGTTCTGGTGACGTAGCTGTATGATGTCGATGCTTCTTGATCTTCATGCTTCGTATTTAATGTGTATGCCGGCTTCAGTCTATCTATTGATATATTCGAGCTTCTGTTTTCTAACTGCACATTGAAATATTTACCGTTACGGTCAATGACACGATAAGGACCGTTGTACGTCGGCGTTAATGGCTTTCTTACGCAATCATTGCGCACGTATACATGTGTGCACTTATCCAGATCGCTGTGAATGAATACCGCTCGTTGCTTATTCGACTCTCTTTGCACCTGTGCCTTTTTCAATGCTTCACTGAGGTGATTCATAAACTCAGATGTAGTACTGTGCGACATTGTAGACTCGCCGTAGAATTCCCCTGGGAGACGGAGTCTTTTTCCGTACAGAATTTCTGCTGTACTAACGCCGATGTCTTCTTTAAGAGCTGCTCGCAGGCCGAGTAGGACCGTAGGTAACTCGTGTGTCCAGGTGGTGGACTTAAGTCTTGCAGCAAGTGCCGTTTTAAGCGTGCGGTGCCAGCGTTCAACCATACCGTTACATTGTGGGTGGTAGGCAGTAGTTCGTGTCCGCTGTATTCCCATACGTTGCATAAGTTGTCTGAACAACTCGGATTCAAATTGTCTGCCTCTGTCCGTTGTGATGGTTATGGGACATCCGAATCTCGTTATCCATGCTTCATACAGTACACTGGCGACCTTCTCTGCTGTTATTTCCTCGATAGGACATGCTTCCGGCCATCTGGTAGCTCTGTCTATCATTGTCAGCAAATATCGATAGTTGTTCGATATTGGTAGTGGGCCAACTATATCGATGTGCAGGTGTTCTAGACGATCCACTGTTGCAAAACTGGCGATGGGTGCTTTAGTGTGTTTGTGCACCTTCACTCGCTGACATTGTTCACAAGCTCTCGCCCAATTAGTGACGTCTTTCTTCATTGTTGACCAGAAGTAACGTGTAGTCACTAGTCGTTTTGTCGCCCTTACGCCCGGGTGATTAAGGTCGTGTATTGCTTGGAATGCTTTTTGTCTGAACTCCGTTGGTAAGAAGGGACGAGCAGATCCTGTAGTCATCTCACAAGCGATTGTAGCTGTTGTTCCAGGTAATGTTATCCTTTTGAAGGTGAAGCAGTTTTTCTGTATCAGCTGTTTAAGTTCTTCATCGTGACTTTGAGCTTCAGCTAACTCGTCGTAATCGATTGGTGATGGGCACGATATTGTTTCTATTCTGGATAGCGCGTCAGCAACGGTGTTATCTCTTCCGGCTATGTGCTGAATGTCGGTGATGAACTGTCCGATGTACTCTAAGTACCTTGTGCGTCGTGGAGTCTCGTTCTTGCTGATTGTTCGTAGTGCGTGAACCAGAGGTTTGTGGTCGGTAAACACGGTGACGTCACGGCCTTCAAACATCCGGCGAAAGTGACGAACAGCCATATAAATGGATAGTAGCTCTCGGTCATATGTGCTGTATTTCCTCTGAGCGTCGTTGAATTTCTTCGAGAAAAAACCGAGTGGCTTCCATTGTCCTTGAATTTTTTGTTGCAGTACGGCTCCTGCACAAGTGTCCGATGCGTCGGTCAGCAATGCGAATGGTGAACTTGAAGATGGGTAGGACAACCACGTAGCACTTGCTATATCTTCTTTACATTTTTCAAAAGATTGAATCGCCTTCTCGGACCATTGGATGAGTGTGTTGTCGTTTTTCTTCGAATTTTGAAGGTAGGCGTTCAACTCTTTCTGATGTACCGCCGCATGTGGAATATTTTCTCGATAAAAGTTCATCATACCGAGAAATCGACGCAGTTGTTGAATTGTCTGTGGTCGAGGGTATTCTGTGATAGCCTTAACTTTCTCGTCGGTTGGCTTGATTCCTTCGGTTGTTATTTTATAACCGAGGAACTCGAGTGAAGGCTGGCCGAAGATACACTTTGTGATGTTGATTTGTAGTCCGTTTTCGTTGAGCCTCTTGAATACCTTTTCTAGGTCAATTTTATGTTGTTCTTGCGTAGAAGATGCCAATAGGATATCATCGACGAACGGAAACACTGGAAGTCCTCGTAGCACATTATCGATGTGGCGTTGGAATGTCTGGCCGGCGTTTCTTAGGCCGAAGCACATTCTTGTGAACTCGAAGAGACCAAACGGCGTAATAACAGCTGTCTTTGCAATATCTTCCTCTCTGTTCCTGACTTGGTAGTAGGATTTCTTCAGGTCAATTTTTGTGAAGATTGTCTTGCCCAATAAGTTGTAGGTAAAATCGTGAAGCCTTGGTATGGGGTACCGATCTGGAACAGTAATGGCGTTCAGTCGGCGGTAGTCCCCACACACACGATATTTGCCGTCCTTCTTCATAACAAGATGTATGGGACTTGCCCACGGGCTCTTCGATGGTCTGATGATCCCTTGCTCCATCAATGCCTCGAATTCTTCCTTTGCAGCCTGGTATTTATGAGGTGATAGTGGTCTAGCTTTAGCGTATAATGGTGGTCCTGACGTTTCTATGTGATGTTCCACTTCACTGTGACAGAGCTTCAGCGTTGGTCGTGTGATATCCGGGTACTTCGCTAGCAGGTCGTGATAAGGATGTTGAGAGTTGATGGTGTTGATGCTCTGCTCCGATGTAGGCGTTACGTAACCGACGACGGACAGACCGGTTTGTTTGTCGATCAGCCGCCGCCCGTGTATGTCGACCGAGAGTTGATGCTTATGCAGAAAATCTGCACCCAATATCGGTCGGGTAACATCGGCGACAATGAAGTTACACACGTAGGGTCGTCTTAAGCCAATATTCAAAACCATCGTTCGCTCGCCATAAGAGGGTATTGATGTTCCGTTGGCGGCATACAGGTTACTCGTAGGGCTCATCTTCCGCTTTTCCACTCTTCTTATCGGTAAGACTGACACGTTGGCACCAGTATCAATGAGAAAACGAAGTCCGGTAGATATTTCCTTGATGAATAAGCGACGGTGTTTGTAGATCTCGTTGACTTCGGCTCCCGTCGCAGCTAAAGTCTGTTCTAGTTTTCCCGTGTCTGGTTTGATTTTTTATCAAAATTGCACGGACTTCGACATCTGTAGGCTTGACTTCCAAACTTGCGGTGAAAATAACACGTAGACTGCTTACGGTTTGCTGAGTTGGAGCGTGATCGTCGTTGATAATGTTTACGCGAACGGCGGTAATTGTGTCTTGATCTGTCCATTTTAAGAGAAGCGATTTCCTTAGTCAGCGACTCGATCATGCAGAGTATTTTCTCGTCTGTTGATGATGTTGTTGGTTTAGGCGATGTTCCACTGCTGCACGAACATACCGAATTTACTTCTCTCATCTGCTCCGCCATTTTGTCCGCCATAGCCGCTAGGGAGTCCAGCTTAGACTCGTCACTAACTGCTAGTACTGCTCGCGTCGCAGAGGGTAGATGACTAATCCACAACATACGCAGGGTGTCTTCGGGTATCTTGTCACGGGCTAGATCACGCATTCGCCTCAGGAGTTGGGATGGTCGCTGATCACCTAGTTCCACGTCGTTCAAAAGCTTTTGCAGCTGCTTGTTCTCCGATTCCTCGTAAACAGACATCAAGCGAGTCTTGAGCGCCTCGTACCTTCCTGTGTTAGCTGGTGACAGGATTATATCGCCAATCTGTTCTATGTCCATCTTCTCGAGTTGAGCGACTGCTAATCCGAACTTTGCTTCGTCGCCGAGTTTCTGGCTGGCTATAATTGTTTCAAATTGTGCGAACCAAAGTCGAGGTTTGTCGCGCCAGAACTGTGGAATTCTTGACTTGATGGAGATTGTTTCGATGTCGTCCTCCGACAGCTTCGTTGCACGTTCTTGAGCCATTTCTACGTCGGGGTCACCACTTTAGAGTACTGGGACTATTTTAAGTAAAACAAGAATTGGGTTTCAAATACACACTATTTATTCATCATAATCCTACGTCTAATATATACAATTTGTAAAACTGACTAGTGGTCGGTACTCAAAATCCAAAATATTTTTAACCAATAGCAGAGCAGCATTTTGGTTTTGCTCCGAGTATAAATGAGGCGGCCGGCTGTACTTGACCATTCGGCCTGAGGAACCCCAGTCAACCAGTGCGCGGCGCGCTCTCGACGCGGCCGGACGTATGTTATGTGACTGTAGGTAGCTGCGCGCGCGCCGTTCACTCTATACAAACAGGCGTCCTATGATCAACGGTCGGCGCGGCGCTTGCGGCACACCCAGCCACTAACTAGCCAGTGTCCGCCGCGCTCCCGGCCCGGCGAGTGAAGACGTGCGTTATGTATGTAGGGCGCAGTCCACTACAGCTTCAAGGCCTTTAAGCCAAGCAACGGTGGCTGACGCATGTAAATGTTGCTAGCTGTACATTAAGGCAGATTTACATTGAGTCAGTAACTGACGTCAGTCCACTGACGAGTCAGTGCTGACCTGGCACTGCCATTTTTTTTTTTTTTTTTTTTTCGTGGTAAAATCATCAAATGAGTCCTCCCACCCCGGGCAGGGCGGGAGGGACTGTCAGACTTGTACTGACTAAAATCCACGGTGTCCTTCAATAGCCCTTTGTGTTCCGGGGTCACGGTAATGAGATAAGTCCCGCGACCCCGGCAGGCTTTGGCCCTCTTGGGCGGGGCCCCGTCATCGTGCTGACGCTCTTTGAGGCGCGCGTGGAACACAACGCGCCGTCGACCCGGGCATGGTCCATGGTCGGGCGGCGAGTTGCCCTTTACTCGCCGCCCGCATGCCCGCGCCTACGGTGGCCGGAGATCGTCTTGCGACGTCCGTCGCCGTGGGCGCCAACCACCGCGGGTGACCTGGCACTGCCATAGTGTAAATTGATTTCAAGTCAGTACAGTACTGTCGCGTCAGCACTGACTCAACGTTCCCAAGCGTGTGCGAGCGAGAAACCGACATTAGTGGAGAGTGTCTCTGTCTTGCCTTGTCACTGATTGGTCACCGATTGAATCAATATGGCACGAAACATTTTCGCATTGAAGTCATATTTTTGAGTTCGCAGGTTCTTTTTAATGTATGTAAATGAAACCGCTTTAAATAATGGTAAAATGGTGTTGTGTAAAGGGGTGTAGTAGTGAGGGGTATGCGGAATTTCGTTTTTCAAGTAAGTTTTTAACTTTGTTTAGAACTTTTATAACTAGGGTGACCAATGTTTTAGATTGACCTAGGGAAAATTCCAATTAAAAAAAACTTTTCCAAAAAAAAAATGTAACCGACTTCCCACAAAAAAGTTCAAAATAACCCACAAAAAAACTTTTCTTTCGAAAGTCGGTGACAAAAAGTCAATGAAATAAAAAAGAAAGTCACCGACTACATTACGGTTACATTTTTTTTTAAAAGTTTTTTATTTTATCCTTTTTGTTTCAATATTCAACCCAAATTAATAACATCGCCCATGCATGTAGGTACTCTTACACAATGAGCTAAAAATAAAAACTACTGCACCAAACTAAATGAAAATTTTATATACAGGGTGTTTGGCAGAACGTTGAACATACGAATATGGTGGATAGGTGGGGTCATCTGCTACTTACTCAGCCCTAATTTATTTGGCCGGCCCTGGCCCACAGGGTATTTAAAAAAAATATCTTTTTTCTTGTTTCACCACTTTCTTAACTTTAAAGTACAATTTTTATTAAAAATGGGTAAAACAGGCAATATTTTGTTTTCTTTTTTTAATCTTTGATGTTGGCAGATTCTTATAAAATTATTGCTTTGGTCAGATGTTAGCTAGAAAAAACCGGCCAAGTGCGAGTTGGACTCGCCCATGAAGGCAGCATAGATTAGAGATATAGAGATGAGATTAGTAAGTAATATACACAAACAATAAAAATAACTTTGTTTTTCATAGTATCAAGTATGAATGGAAAAGTTATATTTGCGGTTTTTGAAAATGTACTATATCTCAAAAACTGCTAACTGTATCTCATCCAAACCAATTTTCGTTGGTAGTTTTGGTTGAGGTGTACATTATATATTTTTTTTAGTTTTATCATTCTCTTATTTTAGAAGTTACGGGGGGGGGGGGTGGACACACTTTTTACCACTTTGGAAATGTCTCTCGCGCAAACTGTTCAGTTTAGAAAAAAATGATGTTGGTAACCTCAATATCATTTTTAAAGATCTATTTATAGATACCCCACACGTATGGGTTTGGTAAAAATTTTTTTTTGATTTTCAATTCTAAGTATGGGGGGCACCCCCAAAATTTGTTTTGTTTTGATTTTTGTGTGAAAATCCTAATGCGGTTCACATAATACATCTTTCTACCAAGTTTCAACAGCTCTTATACTTTCGACAAAAAGTGGCTGTGACCTACACGGACAGACAGACAGACAGACATGACGAATCTATAAGGATTCCGTTTTTGCCATTTGGCTACGGAACCCTTAAAAAGTTGTGAGTCCTCAAACTTACAGAAAGATATTAAAAAACACTTAAATGATAATTTCAAAAAAAAACAAAAAATGATGGAGGAGTTCCAATTCTAGCAAAACATCCCTAGTGTGTGAGCTTTCTAATGGTATGTAATTTGCTTTTATAAAAAAAAAAACTTTAAGAGTTATTTCATAATTTTATCAAGTAGGAAATTTTTGACGAAACTCTACCTTTACGGAAAGTTAAATGTTTTGCGAAATTTAGTACTGCAAAGTTGGTAAAAATTAAATGATCGATTGAAATTATGCTGTACCAGTTAGGTGCGTTAATGAAACAATTAAATAATTTTGAATAATTTATTTAAATAATAAATTACAGATGTTCAAATTGACGCCCTTCATTTACAATACAGGTGCGGCATCTACGTCTGATTTCTACAGTTGTTGTGCGCCGCAGCATCTCCTGTCGCAGATTCAGTGTGAATGTCTGGGCAGGAGTGATTGACGATAAGTTAATAGGGCCTCATTATTTGCCCGACAACATCAATGCGAACAATTACTTGGATTTTTTGATAAATGATTTACAACCATTAGTGGAAGAAGTGTTCCAAGTAGACATAAACAGGCCTATTGTCTTTCAACACGATGGTTGCCCAGCTCACTTTAGTCTAATTGTACGTGAGCATTTGGATAATTGTTTCCCAAATTCGTGGATTGGCAGGGGAGGACCAATTCCCTGGCCTCCGCGATCGCCCGACCTCACTCCGCTCGATTTTCACGTGTGGGGAAGGGCAAAGGAACTAGTTTACACTACAGAAGTTGAAAGTCGAGAAGATTTGATAAATCGAATTAATGCTGCTTTCGAAGTTATGCGACAGGAGATGCTGCTGCGCACAAAAACTGTAGAAATCAGCCGTAGATGCCGCACCTGTATTGTAAGTGAAGGGCGTCAATTTAAACATCTGTAATTTATTATTTAAATAAATTATTTAAAATTATTTAATTGTTTCATTAACGCACCTAACTGGTACAGCATAATTTCAATCGATCATTTTTTTTTACCAACTTTGCAGTATTAAATTTCGCAAAACATTTAACTTTCCGTAAAGGTAGTTTCGTCAAAAATTTCCTACTTGATAAAATTATGAAATAACTCTTAAAGTTTTTTTTTTTTATAAAAGCAAATTACATACCATTAGAAAGCTCACACACTAGGGATGTTTTGCTAGAATTGGAACTTCTCCATCATTTTTTGTTTTTTTTTTGAAATTACCATTTAAGTATTTTTTAATAACTTTCTGTAAGTTTGATGACTCACAACTTTTTTTCTAGCTAACATCTGACCAAAGCAATAATTTTATAAGAATCTGCCAACATTAAAGATTAAAAAAAGAAAACAAAACATTGCCTGTTTTACCCATTTTTAATAAAAATTGCACTTTAAAGTTAAGGGGAATGCTCCAACCAGCCCGCGAAATTCAAAATTTCTTGGGTTTTTTGCAATTTGCAGGCCAGTGCTAGGTTGTATGTTGATTAAAATATTGATCGCGCTTGTAAGACGTATGTAGTTACAGAATTATTATCATCGAAATCACCAATACAACCCTCCAAGTTCATAAAACTTCAGGAACAAAAAAATAACATAAAAAGTCATTCCTGAAGTTTTATGAACTTGGAGGGTTGTATTGGTGATTCCGATGATAATAATTCTGTAACTACATACGTCTTACAAGCGCGATCAATATTTTAATCAACATACAACCTAGCACTGGCCTGCAAATTGCAAAAAACCCAAGAAATTTTGAATTTCGCGGGCTACCCTTGAGCATCAGCCTTAAGAAAGTGGTGAAACAAGAAAAAAGTTTTTTTTTTTGTTTTAAAATACCCAGTGGGCCAGGGCCAAATAAATTGGTATGTTCAACGTTCTGCCAAACACCCTGTATATACTGTATCGAACAAAAAAAGAATCATAGAAATCGGATCAGAAACCTCTTTTTTTTTTTTTTTTTTTTCGTGGTACAATCATCAAATGAGTCCTCCCAGCCCCGGGCAGGGCGGGAGGGACTGTCAGACTTGTACCGACTAAAATCCACGGTGTCCTTCGGTAGCCCTTTTGCGTACCGGAGTTGCGGTATACGTATGTCCCGCGACCCCGGCAAGGCTGTGGCCCTCTAAAGGGGGGCCCCCGTCATTGTGCTGACGCTCTTTGAGGCGCGCGTGGAACACAACGCGCCGTCGACCCGGGCATGGTCCATGGTCGGACAGCGAGTTGCCCTTTACTCGCCGCCCGCATGCCCGCGCCTACGGTGGCCGGAGATCGTCCCGCGACATCCGTCGCCGTGGGCGTCTACCACTGCGGCTGAGGGAGGACGCTGTTCTCTCCCTCGCGCGGCCCGCCTCCTCCTTCGCGAGCATGACTGCTTCGCAGAAGGAGGCGACCGCTTCCCACTCCGTCTCGCCCCGCAGCATGGCCTCGACCAATGCCGGGCGCGAGAGGTCTCCGCCTATCGCCGTCGAGAGGACACGGCGGTGCTCTGCCCAAGCTGGGCAGTCCTGCACCTTAGGATCAGAAACCTCGGAGTAATCGGTACAACGACAATGTTGAAAACTTTTTATGTTTTTGTTGATTTTTCAAAAAGTGCTTATTTAATGTTAATTTTTTTTTTAATGTTAAAAAACGATTTTTCAAAAAGTGCTTATTTAATGTTGTAAAAGTTATTATTTAATGGGACCATTCGGGAAATACCATCCGAATTGAGAACCTCCTCCTTTTGGAAGTCGGTTAAAAATCACATATATGCATTAAAATTGCCTGTGCCGCTAAATTCGAACATTGTTATAGGTAGTACATATTATTCAAAAGTATATTTTTTATTAAACGCAAATAAACATTGGACCTCGCGTATGGCGTTGGTAGTAGTTTCAAATCAAAGCATTTATTTCAAGTAGGCCATTTACAGGCACTTTTGAATTGTAAATTACAAAGTTTGTTTTCCATGCATACAAGTATTTGTTTTGTTCCTAGATTCCCTTATAATGAAAATCTGCAGCAGCGGTGGCTGCTGTACCTTTAAAGAAGAAGTATTCAAGCTATAGCATAGTTTGCAACCGTCATTTCAAGTCAGAGGACATAATCATTCATATGAGAAAATAAATACTCAAATGTGATGCCATTACGATACTTTTTAATAAAGTATAATAATTTAATAAACGTTTTCAGTAAAATTATGTGATGTTTTAGTATAGACAAGCTCATGCTTCGTCCATTTTTGATTGCATCTCTGTATCCATGCTTTGAAACCTCTTAGAAATATGCTCAACTTGAAGACACTGAATGAATACGAGTGCCACGTATCCACCACGTATCTTCACATCACATAAAAAGCTGTACCTAATGGGTAAAGACGGCGGCACGGTTAGCGCAGCGGCTGAGCGATTTTACTGCTGCGCTGCATGTCGCGGGTTCGATTCCCGCACGGAGCAAATATTTATGTGATTTACAAGTAGTTACATATATGAGTATGTATGTTAGTGAACGCACTCACGACACAGGAGAAATTCCTAGTGTGGGACAAAAAACATAATATGCAATTTTCCATGACTGAAAAGAAACATAAGGGAGTCTTCGAATACTTGAGTATAAAATTCGTCTGGATTTATGCATGTTGGAAAAAAATAGATAGTAACTGGACGGTAGGTACCTATAACTTTAAATAAGTTAAAATCACTCTTGAAGCTATCTCGCCTAGAATGCAATTGAGTAACAGGTGATGATCATAAAATAACAGTAGTTTCTAGATGTCCCAAGAGTTTTATGATTATCGGACACCCTATTAGAAAGAGACAACATACACTCTCGAAGCCATCTCGCTGGGAACGTTTTTGGGTTGCTCGTCCTCATTCCAGTTAGTAGTTACACCACGTTACGCAGATACAAAAACCGGCCAAGTGCGAGTTGGACTCGCCCATGAAGGGTTCCGTAGTAGCAAGCATAGATTACGGATATAATTATATTGAGATTAGTAAGTATTATACACAAACAGTAAAAATAACTTTGTTTTTCATAGTGTTTGTATGAATGGCAAAGTTATATTTGCGGTTTTTGAAAATGTACTATATCTCAAAAACTGTATCTTATCCAAAACAATTTTCGTTGGAAGTTTTTGTTGAGGTCTACATTACATTATTTTTTTTAGTTTTATCATTCTCTTATTTTAGAAGTTAGAGGGGGGGGGACACACATTTTACCACTTTGGAAGAGTCTCTCGTGCAAATTCTTCAGTTTAGAAAAAAATTATAATAGTAACCTCAATATAATTTTCAAAGACCTATCCATAGATACCCCACACGTATGGGTTTGGTGAAATAAAAAAAATTGAGTTTCAATTCTAAGTATGGGGGGCACCCCCAAAATATGTTTTGCTTTTATTTTTGTGTGAAAATCCTAATGCGGTTCACATAATACATCTACCTACCAAGTTTCAACAGGATAGCTCTTATACTTTCGACAAAAAGTGGCTGTGACATACGGACGGACAGACAGACAGACAGACATGACGAATCTATAAGGGTTCCGTTTTTGCCATTTGGCTACGGAACCCTAAAAATGAGTTGTCGAGTTGCATTGATTTGCATCCATGTTATGTAAAACACCCAAAAAAAAACTAGGTACTTATTATGCGAAAGTGAAAACATGCACCCATTTTGCACTATCCAATAGTTCCGTAAAAAGTCTACTACAACTCGAAGTACTCTCTACTAAAATCTGGATAAAAACAATCCTAAGATGTGTTATCTTAGTAAGAAGATATTATTAAGGTTACAAGATTAACGATTTTCACCGATAGTATGGTGCAGAATTTTAGTCACTATGAATCTGACAGTCCTTCCCTCGTACTCACTTTCACTCAACACAGGGCTGTACAAAAAAAAATCATTAAACAGTGACTCGTGCACCTAGGGTTGCCAACTTTTATTAGAAGAAATAGAGTATTTCCGATTTCAAAGGAGGTAAATAAAGAGTACGGACTTCCAAAAAAGAGTATTACGAGTATTTATTCAATATTTTTAAAAAGGCATTTGTACTTTTTGCAGCACACAACAATTTTTAATTGTTTTCCAAAGTATTATACTCCAAACTTTCTCACTCTTTTATACATATAGATCAAGAGCTCATTTTTGATCAATTTCAATGAAGCTCTGTTTCTCTCTTCCCGTCACTTCACATTCATAATCGAAAAGGCTCTTTCAGTAAATGCTGAATTGGCGGGAACAGAGAATATAATATAATAGCTTATAATTTTTTAAACAAACAAATTCGTCAAGACATAAAAAAATATTGCCATATTTCTGATTAAATTCAGTATTAGTTCTTAAAGATGTTTTATTTAGTGAAGAAAGCCAGTTATAACTATGAACTAAAATCAAACCATTTTTGTAAATAAATCAAACAGTGACATGACATTTTGGCTTAATAACATTATTGGTTGCCTTCAGAAACGTCCGAATGTGGCTTGGGGAATTGGGGATACCAAAATTTTAAAACAGAAGGATATGATTTAGAACAGATATGGTCGACTTTTTGTTTATGATCATGGTTTTGCATAATATTACATGACTGGCACTAGTATAATAAACATTGTGTAAAAAAGAGTATTTTAGCGTACTCTATTAGTCTTATAGATTATAGAGTACGCCTACGTGATATAGAGTACAATACTCTATTTTAGAGTACGGTTGGCAACCCTACGTGCACCATACATTAATTGGTCGTGTGCAAAAGAGTGCGCTTGTGAAGCTGGGACGAAAAAGACCACGTGATCTGCATCTACGCTAGTCACCCAAGTCATTCAAAGGAATGCAAAAATAAAACAGAAATCATAATTATAAAAGTGTAAGTATTATGTATAATCTAATAATAGTTCAGCAATAAAATAAAATTCAAGACAATCTTTAGTAAAATAATCAAAGCAGAAAAGGTACATCTAAATTCTTACGGCCATGACCCATGTAGAGGAAACCAGCCTCAGGAGTCTGAACTTTATGGAAGTACATCATTCCAGGCCAGTAGAGACTTTTTAAATAAACCAATGAACCATTTTGTTCTAGTGATAGGTTCCAACAGCCACTTGGAATGTCTTGATCGATAGAATCAAGAAAGTCCATACTGTAGTTGTAGTCTGGTCTTGTTAGAAGATTGGTATTCCAGCGATGCTGGGCTGGTCTGATGTGCATGTAAGACTTCATTAACTTCGCTTCAGAAGCAGTCAAACCGTAATAGTTGGGGCTTAAAACGACAGTGCCGCTCGGCTGCTTTATCAACTGTCCTCGAGCGCATATTTCCGCTTCGTCACATATGTTGCTGATTGTGGCAGCCAATCGGCTTTCCTCCTTCATGATCTTGCATCTTTCGGGATTAGTTTCCTCCAAAGCCTCGTCTAAGACCTTTATTTTTAGAGAAGGATCTCCTCTAAACGGGAAGGTTGTCAATAAGGAAAGCTGTTTGTACTTCTTTTTCGCTTTAGGCAGTAGGCCCCAGAACTTAAAGTCTGTAGTGTAGAAATATTTCCGGTCGTATATAGCGTCGTTGTTGATGCCAACGGCAATGTGGTAGTCATAATCTACGGCGTACATCTGCCCCCAATATTGTATGTGCTTGAAGTGATTCTCAATTTGCAACAAAGTCAAAGAATTTTGGAGTACAGATATTAATTCATTGGTCATCATCACACCGTTTACGTTTATGTATTCTTGGTATTCCCAAAGTTTGTGGACGTTCATCTTCTTTATTTTTGGAACAAATAATAACCATCGAAAACGACTACGATACGTGACGTTTATGTATTTGACAGTATGAAAGTACAGTTCAATAATTTATTTTTAAATTCAGTTTGACTGCTTTATATTTTGTATTTGACCAATTTAAATCAGTTTGGTAACCTCCTTTTATTATAGACCAAGATCCTACGTCATTTTAGCAAAGCTGTAATTTTGTGGGTCTGTAGTCTACTACCTAAAGTTAATACAGTATGCGTACTTACTAGCTCGAAAGCGGGGCCCTTCCACAGGTAGCGCGACCTAAAGGTGGACTAAAACCTTATTCAACTACGTCATTTTAGCAAGTCTACATTTTACATGATATTATTACTCATAGTACTATTTCAAGACCTTTTGTAAGTTACCAGACCAAACCGATGGGCCAATCATTCTCCCAGACGCCTTAAAGTCCTTCCCATAAACTTGAATACCCCTTTTCACCAACTTGAGGGGCGATTTTCGAAAAATCAAAAAACACGTGTTTGATTATTTTTGATCTGGTATACAAAGATTGATTTTCGAATTGATGGGCCCGCGCGTTATGATTTTCCCATTTCAAATTTCGACATCGTCTAGATCACCAATGGAGGATAGTTTGAAAAAAAATAATGTGGTTCAAAAGTTATTTAATCATTATTTCGTAACTTTGCACTGATAATTTTATAACTCATTTTTGTTTCTATGTGATATTGCTTGGAATGTTCACTAGGCGCTTGACTTAATTATTGCCAGCATTGAGTTGTTAACAAGAAGCAGGAAGACAATAATTATGTGAAGTGTATCAGCAAAGTTAAGTTGAGTTTAATTAAAATAATCTGTAAAGTCCTCATTGCGTATCACATAATAGGTAATTACTTATCTTCTACATAGTAGTAATAAAAATACCTAATTAAAAAGTGTATAGCTCTTGAAATAACGTACCCTTTTGCAGATACATCATAAATACGCCACCTAATATAAAAACGCCATAGACGATATCTTTTTTCACTGACAGTAAACTTTTACACACAAGAGACGCAGTAAAACGATATTTTCTTCTCGTATGACAATTACCGACATCAAATATTTGCTGGCCCTCTGTCGGTCGTAATACGTAACTTGACCGCAGGAACGTCCAGTTTAAAAAGACCTCTCCTGTCTAACGCTCAGTTGGTCATAGAAGCTCAAGTTATAACTAGAGATGCAATTTTCTTACTTTCGCAAATTACGGGTGATCATGTTGCTTGTTTGTAGACTCACAGGCGACATTTCCAAGAAAATATTGCGAGAGCTAAGTTAAATTGTGATTTATTGGCAGATGGAAGTTTTTTTTATTGCTTCTGTAACAGTTTATAGAATTAATACAAAGCACTGGCTGCTTTTGATGAAAATAAAATTTTGTAAAGCCATTAGAAAATCAAAAAAAGTAAAATAAAAATAAGCTTTTTAAAAATGGCTTTTCAAAAATGTTATGACAAAAAATGGCCAGCACTTAAATAAAATAAAAGACTGATATTCTCGTCCTAACAGTTTATGAAATGGAAAATTTAAAAAAATAATTATGGCGACGTATATTTATTTACTTCAATTTAAGCAATTTGTAGAAGTTTGCAGAATTGCGCTTTATTTCGTCACTGCAGTCACAATCGCAACTATTTTTTCAAGGCTTCCAAATTTTTTTAAAACTACCATACCTACTTGATAAATAATTGATAATTCATTTGTTTATTATGTATGTATGGTTTTATTAGTTCCCTAATTTTAACCAAATGAATAACAGGTGGCGCTACTAGGCGTGTGAATAATAAACATTCGTTCATGGTAAAAACCAATTAATAAATTTTGAGAAGTGAAATTATTTAATGTTGAACTATGTGTGTATAACTACTTCTATGGTCCGGTCAATATCAACACTGTAAAATGATCAACCTTTTTAGTGTAGCTACTCGCTACTAGATGGCGCTATTGGTCAAGTACTAGGGTTAAATATGATCGTTTTATATTTTTTAATGCTGTTTGATTAATATTTTGAGCATTTCGGGTAATTTGTTTAATAATTAGCTGTGCCCGTGACTTTTCTCGCGACAAAACACTTTCTAGAAATTTAAACGGACTTCTAAAACAAACAAAAAAGTGTAAAAAAATACATTGAGCTGTTATTACTACGTATAGAGACGACAACACACTTCACTACAATGTCCTTCCCAGGATGAGTGCATGCACACAACTTCACTCAGTTGCTTGACAGCTCTGTGGCGCGAAAAACACGTTAAACATAATCGTAAGAAAAGCGTTCAAAAGTTGCAAAAATGCCTTCGGGACTCAACGTTATTGCACAAATAATTTTTAGAAACACATTGAAGAACAAAGGAAAAACTTTCTATAGCTGAGTAACGATATTTAACCTATATTCGACCAAGATATTTAATTATTTATGCATAAAATTTTAAATCGGCGCCATGTTTCTTAATTCAAAACATTTGTCATAGACTGTGTCATAGACTAAAAATATAAAGATAGGACACCTACACTTCGTAGGTAGAATTGGCCGATGTTTCGTTTCATAGCAGAAAATTTAATTAGTACATGGTTAAATTTTAGACGTTTTAATCCTCTTTAGGGGCCCTCCCCTTTAGATATCATCATTTTAGCAAATAGATATATCTATACATATATCTATAGACTAGGTAGGTATCTCTGGCGCACCCTGTCTGAGCTATCGTATCTACCAATGTGGTGTGTGGACATTTGACCACGACAATCAAGGTAAGTACTTACTTATACAGAACATGCTGGAACAACGGTAGAAATGCTGGGTATTTATAAAATATATTGTTTTGTATCGGGACTATAAAAACAGCCTTCTGACACATACGAGATGACTATCTCTAAGTATGTACAAAATGATGATAGATCCATCATTTTGTTTTTATTTATTTATATATAGTTATAAACAACTACTAAATTATATTTTTGTTGTCGTTTACTACAATTTTTGTTGAAGGTAGTTTAAAACCATAACCGTTAAAGCAACATTATAAACTCAGAGACAAAAGTTCAGCACCCCAACAGGGGTAACAAACTCAAAGGTAAGTAAGATAGGAAACCCCCACAAAAAATCTA
This sequence comes from Agrotis exclamationis, assembly GCA_950005045.1. Lineage (NCBI taxonomy): Eukaryota > Metazoa > Arthropoda > Insecta > Lepidoptera > Noctuidae > Agrotis > Agrotis exclamationis. The sequence goes on along the minus strand of OX465422.1, from coordinate 1,080,183 downwards.
ATAGATTGACAGTTCAAAGGACTATCAAAGTACTCTTGAACACTATTTTCACGTTTATCTAACAAACAATGGACCTTTAAACACGTGCGTCAATTAACCTCTTGTAAAACGGTTAGAGATGTTTTGAGAGCGGCGCGCGCGCGATTCGGCACGCGCTCGCCCACTCAGCCGCGCCTACGTGCGATACGCGCGATCAGGCTCGCCGCCGCAGTTGTATGCAAATCGAGCTAGTTCGAGGACTGTTGATCCGACTTGATAATGTTTTAGTGGTTTTAATTGAGAGGGTGTCTTTTCTTAAGGGTAAAGGGAAATAGAGATTAATCTGCGAATTATGATAAGGGTTTGCAGGTATTTTCCGTAAATCGGAATATAATTTCATCGCATTTGTTTGTCTGTATAAAAATTGTAAATGTGCGGACAATTCGAGCGGGCTGGAAAGCAAACTGAATGTGGATAGCGAACTAATGTACTGAAATATCTGTCAGAGTGCAATATTCACAGTCTATCTGATTTACTCGGTTTGACATCACTTTTACTAACTTACGTAAAAAGAACATTCGTCATGCTACGAAGTGCTACGCGGCTCGTAGCACTTCGTAGCAAAAAGCACAATGCACGTAGCCGTTTCGGCAGCGACACTTGTCGAGAAAGCAGCTATGCAGCTGTAGCAAATATCTCTAGCAGCTAACATAATTATCTCAGTTATCTAGCCGGTAATCTAAAGAGAAAGCTGCTTAGTCTAATAGTGTTACTGATACTTTTTAAACGTGCGCCTAGATCAGACGAATTGCAGACATACTTCGGCATATTATACAATTATCGATATGTGCAGATTTTGTGAACTTACTGTAGCAGTCTGTTTGATTTTATTTTTGTGTGATATAATTAATTTTAATTATGAAGGTATACCTACGACACAAGCTAAATTCTATTTTCGATTCATGACACGATTGTGACTTGAGCGCAACTACTAAATTCATCGGGGTCAGGATTTCAATGGCATTGGGAGTCTATAGATGTCTTTGTTTTATTATTCCATGCCACGACTGATTAGCGGCGCATACTCCCAGAGGTGGAAAACTCTCAGCTCACTGAGCATCTATCACGAATGGAACAAAACGCCATATGTGGAGGCCGGTGGAGTCGCGAATCAACATCGCATTGTTTTGGCTCGACACCGGCTGTCCCGGCCCCGCGTGTGAACATCAATAAGATCAGAAACAAAGGGTGCATTCCCACAACCTCGCCGCGGGCACCCGCCATTTTTCTTTTATATAGTTTTAATTGTTTTCAACGAGAGGTTGGCAGCACTGCCCTCGGGCGGCGCTACGCTCAGTAAGCGATACCGTTGCACAAACAAAGTTAATTTGAACGCAATGTTTTTGTATTTTGATATACTTTATTTTTGTATTATGCAGGGATTAGTGATTTTCGGAACAATTGGTGGTTTGTTTAGGATATTGACGTTAATTTTGTAACGCACGTCGCTTTAAAGCTGTATCGGCTAAAAGGGGAAAGAAACAGGGAGAACAATGAAAATAGCACATCTAGCTAGTCTAGCTTGCATAGGAATATCTGTTTGATAACGATTATAAGCGAGTTTATAGAGATAATAATGTGTTGTACCAGCATGGTACTTCGACGTAAATTATACTTCGGTATAAAATAATTGTGCAATGTGCGTTCTAGACTTGCAATACAAATTGGCACGAAACGTAATAACATTCGTTAGCGTAAAATTAGAGTCCAAATTGTCCGTCAGCCATTCATAACAAAACTCTCTCATGACATGTCATAATTCTGTCTGTTTCAATTTGTAAAATCTTTAAAAATAACAAGCATCTCACAATTTTTAATAATAGTTGGTACCTACCGTTATTTCAGTGAAAGTTTCTTCATAAATAATTGCAACAGCCAACCCAGAACAATGCTACCAATGCAATATCAATTAACATTCGAAAATTGAATTCATTAACATCTGTCGAAAACCAATTATGAGTAAAAAATACGTTCTCACAATTAGAAAAGTGCAGAAAACGACTTTATTCCCACAATTTTATTATGATTGAGTGGCGAATCTGGCGAGCACACAATGGGCGGGAATATTGGGTGCTTAATCGGCCGGACGCCGTAAACAGGGTGTGACAATGGCGCGAATTCCAGATTAAGGTTATTTGTTAAACATGGCGGCCTTTGTGCGAGTTCGCGCGCTTCGGTGATCCGTCGCGAACTAATTGCTTAAGTTTTTGTAAGTTCAGTGATTTTTGAGTGCAGTCCGACTAATATGTATGAGAAATTCGTTTCGAGATCTTAAATATGCAGTGGGAATTGTGTTTCATTGCTACCTATTAGGTAACGTATGTTCGTTGCTTGGGGTAACAAGATTTGGTTCCTGTGTCGGAATTTTTAAACGATGGGTGCGTAGAGAGTACTCGAGAACTAACTGCATAATATTGAGAGCTGTTGTGAAGTTAGACATGCGTAGTGTGAGCTGTGAGAATTGAAGATTGAGGGGATCACAGAGAAAGAGAAAATAATTAAGCTCTTAATATCCTATGGTAAATTTGACTCGGTGGAGGGCAGAGCTAGGCTCATGGCGATGTAAATCTGGTGTAGCCAAGTTTCGCAGCTTGTCTCATCGCCACATGGTTGCCTGCTTATCGGTTTTCTACACATTGTACGCCGGTGTGTGTACCTAAGAACTTCACGGTCTCATCCCCTTCTACCAAGTAACATTTGGAAGCATTGCAAGTTACCATTCCTACGTCTGTTAGCTTTTTCAACCAATACGCACCAAACATTTCAAAACCTAAGGTTAAAACGTTCGAAAACGTTACAGTTTTGCGGAAATTCCGAAAATATCGAAATTCTGCAGGAAAAAGGTCCAGCATTAATGAGATATCATACTTCTGAATTTTAATATGATCGTTGCGCAGCATGGTGGCCGAGAAGAGACTCACACTTCGATTATGTAACAACCTTATTATTACAGACAAACAAATAAACGAGACAAAATTCAATATAAAACATGTAGTGTTTTTAAAAAGCTTAGCTCCCAGGGAGTCGCGTGCCGGCTCGCACGCGACTGACCGATGATGAACGAGTGTAAGTGTTGCCAGTGCGAATAATCACCGCGTGATGGGGTTGCAAGTAAAAATAATTGGCGCCCCGCAGGCCGACGTGCGTTAATGTTTTCATAATGATGAGTGCCATTGTCTGCCCGGATTTTGTTTTTGTTACCAGATTTGTATATTTTTTGAACGACGGCCGTGTGTGCTTGTTGTGTAAATAGAGAGCGCATACAAATATTTTTATTTATTGTGGAGATTTTGCACAAAGTGCTGCTGAAATCATTTTTTTTAAATACTTTGTTCTGCTCTAGAAATAATTACTGTATCGTCGATACGACACATTTTATTTCACAGGTACAAATAACCAGACCCGGAACAAGTACTTGTAAATCATTTAAATCTACTGATACGAATATTTGTTCCGTGCGGGAACCGAACCCGTTACATGCAGCGCAGCCGTCAACCGCTCAGTCACTGCGCGAACTGTGCATTGAAACATTTTTTTTAATGCTGCTGTGCCGCACTTTCTACATCGTACAAACTTATTTCGAGACCAATTACCAAATTGTACCTGATTTAACAATCCATCCATAATGACCGTCATCTTGACATAAGACAATACATATCGGGGTCACAGGACTGTCTAAACAGGTAACCGCGTCCCTGGAAACGTAAAGGCCTATTGAAGGAACATCGTGCATTTTAGTCATTACGAGTCTGACAGTAGCTTCCGACCCTAGGTGGATCTCATTTTGATGATTTTACTCCGCACTACATCTAGTGTTTCGACTGCCGATAAGACCTCTATAAGAGGAACGAGTTGAGACACAGGAATGTTAAGTTGGCTTCTTGCGTAATTACAAGTCTTACAGTGCTTGACTTAACAATTTAAAAACACCGTTAACATTACCACCTAAACATACCTACCAAAACATTGCATAAAATGGCAGCAAACAATCTTCCCACATGCCTTACCAAAACATTATGCTAAAACCAACATATTTCATATTCAGAACATGTAAAATACTTTCCAACTATGGTAAGGTATGAAGACTTTCTGTGTAGCCTTGCTATGCAACCTACTATTATACCTTAGAGCACAGACCATAGACCCAAAACAATCCATCAAGATGGCTCCGTCTGTCTATGGCTCGGCGGGAACGCTACCGTTACTTCAACTTTTGTGTTATTCGTCCGATTGTGTTGTAAACTGTTGTAGGATACCACTCAAAATCAGGATGTTGGCATGTTGTGGAAAGAATGTAGACCGTTTTTATAAAGATTATGAATTATGATAGATCGGTTTACTTTGATGATGTTTTTATCTTTTCTTCGATCGGGAAGCAAGTTACAGTCCTTTCTTATGTTGGTAGTATTGTAGCTTGTTGCGTGCAAATATACTATATCTGAGATTTTTTATGTGGCTCGTGTTGTTCTCGACAGAACGAACGACCAGTTGTCCATATCATTCTAGGATCGAAAGAACTGGAAGTGAAGAGGTATTCCTAACAAAAATAGCAACCGGTTGCCCTATTTGAACTGTTTATAATCATCATATGTATAAGTATCCGATTTCCCAGTCTCCATGTCTGAAGCTGAGAAGATACTTGATACTTACCTGCTCTAAATTCACTATTGATACGATCCTATATTCCATAGCTCTTAAACAAACATTGTGACGTTACAAATAAACAATAATCCATCTGTACTACATTTTAATTACACCTTCGTCTTCTCCGAACTCCGAACGAACAGAACATCAAAAGATGTGCCATCTTGTTCACCTCGTTAAGTTGTTAGTTGTTGCTTGTTATACACGGGCAGATAATAAAATTGTCTTATGTGTAACAAATAAAGGGTGCGTCGACATCTGCATGCGACGACTCGATCAATTATCGCCATTGTTACACTTTTACAATAACTTTAACACGTCCGCGCCATATTGAGACGTTTGTGATGTTCTTAGTATACGTTATGGGATGTGACGTCGTTGTTTGGTCTAACGCTGAAAAAAACTTGGAGGACAGCCGAAACTTCCCTACGACTTTATTGTGGGAAATGCTTGCTGTTAAACTAATTGAATAAATATATACTTGCAATTTATTTGAAACGTAATCATACTAAGCCATGTTCATCAATCATATTAATTTGGTAACATAAGCTAAACATGTCTTACTCTATCTTCTAAAGACCATCGCTTCATACTTCTGCACTAAACCAATTTCAACTTTAGCGTATTAATTTTAAATTTGAATTTCGAATCCTTAGTGACGTCGACAGGTGCGTTCGGAAACCGGGACAACCTCCCACTGCTTGCCAACAATGCGACACTAGTCGCTCACAAAGCAAAGGCGCGCTCCCATTCAGCCTCACGTGTCAAACGACTTAATTAAATCGGATACATTTAAGAATGTGGGCAGATGATTTATGTAACAATTGATTCCTCGGTACTCTCTGGAGGCTTGTTTTGCGTACTCTTGAGAAGGCTTCCAAATATTATTCTCACGTATTGACTTTTGTACACAGAAATCGAGGAGTTTTATTGACAAATATATTGGCACTCTTGTTGGGATATCATTCCTGTGGGATAAACATCGATTGATGAAGTAATGATGAGCAAAGAGAAAAACTTGACAAATTGTGTTTTTGGTTTTAGTAAGAATCAATAAGAAAAGGGTCACTGTTCCTTGATAAAACATTTTGAGCGTGACAGACAGATGGCTAATAACAAACACTAAAAACTACACAATCCTATCTTGAATGATGTCCAAACTGGCCATAACGTTCTCAATAATATTTGTTCACAAGTTTGTAATCCACACCAACTATTGTCGGCCGGTCCTTTCTCTAATCCGCTTTGCTCAAATGCCATTTCCTGAATAGCGTTAAAATCGCAAATCCGTCACATTCGGACAATCAAAGAGCGAAAACGTGCAACAACCTCAACAGTACTCCTAAGCAATCGTTAGTGGCACAATCCCGACCCCCCGGAGACAAATCCGATCGAAACTGCAAAAGGAGCGCGGTAAAAAAAGAAAAAAAAAAACATTGGCAGAATGGACACGGGGCTACACTACGACAGATGTTGAAAAAAGTTTGGTATGTAGCCTATGTAGCAATCTCGTTTAATGGCGATTTGAGGGCTTGTTTTGCAAATTGGAAGAAATCGAGCGGTGAAGGGGTGGAAATACGGCCATTAGTTCGTTTAGAGGGTTAATTTACCCTTCCTTGACAGTTTATTATAGGTGGTGTATTGATCTGTGTGCAATTCGTTTCCAAGGAAAGAAAATCAATACCAATTACTTAGATAGAGGTAACAATTTAAAACTTTTATTTCTTGGAAAATCGCGTGCAGTTCCTAACGATGTATTAAAATAAATTGATAGGGCTCAATTTTATGCTTGCAAAAGTTTTCATTTAAATAATCCGTGCTTATAAAGTAAATACATAAATAAATTGTGAGTATAATGTCAAAGTAAATGGCCAACACATCGAGGGTATCGTTAAAAGAGTTCGTGTTTCGCACAAACTAAAGCAATTACATTCGTTGCCATGTTGACCAACATAACGCGCGATATAAAAATGTTTTCTCGGCAGCCGTCGCGGGATTTTTAACCTTAGGTATGTTTATCATATGATATGATTTTTTCTTTCTGATTGCTTCTATCTATCGTGTATTGTTTTACTTAATGAATAGAAAAAATACAAGCAGTTTCATTTCCTAAAGCATACAGACCAGTTGATGAAACAGAATAATGAGAGTAGCAAATCAATTTTTCTTACAAGTTAAGCCAACTACCTTCAAAGATTGAGCCAATTGCTTTGAAGGTTTTTCTATGTTGACAGATTTGTAAGGTCAAAGAGAACATAAAGTGGGCGCGACACGACAGCTATTATTGTACCTATTTTAATGCCAACTTTGCAATAATTCATGGAAAACTAAAGTAGTTTTACTGCAACTGTTCGTCATTGTGTGAAATAATCAGCGGGCATTTACAAAAAAGGTGACAACTTAAAGAGTATTTAATAATGAAATATCTGGCCTAGCATCTGCTCTGGAACCAGTCCAATAATAGTGTTTTTTTTTCTGTCTTCTGTTAACAGTTTTCCAATGGCGCCTTAGTGGTCGAGTTACCGACATTTCGAACACCTGTGCACGTGCTACGAAAAGAAAAAAATGGCCGACATTAAAAATTAGTTTTATTTGCACCCCATGACGTTTGATTTGGTATAAAAAGTTGTTTTATGAGCTGATTTAGGTAACCATCTGTGGTGACGTTATCGTATTCTTATGCTTTGATAAATCGAGTAACTCTCTGTAGAGAAGCTCGGATTAAAGCTATCCTGGTTAAAACCCTGTTCTTCAGGCATTGTGAGATTTTCGATGAGAAGGTCTAATGACTGAAATGTCATGGACAAAGAACACGTATTATTTACATTGGTACTAAGTAATTAAAATCCACATGAAACTGTATCTTTAAAAAATGATATCGAATCAGATTCCTTGTAAAGAAAAACAGTAGATTGTTTTTTTTAAATTTATTCTATTGTTGCCTATGTACCACATAGGCAGTACTTTAATGGAACAAACCCTTTCAATTTATATTCTCTGCTTGAAAATATAATTTATGGCTTGTTTATTTTAAGAGTAGGTATATTGAGAACAGTCGTTTTAAGCGCTTTACTAGTCCAGGTGCTGTCTACTTCAGTTATTTAAAAAGCCACTTGAGTTTGGAACTCGTAGAAATACAATCATAACGATGAAAAATCAACCTTATGCTGTAATTATAAGTTTTAAAGCTGCTTGGAAAAATACGTAAGTATTCAATTTTTTTCAAAAAGGAATTCGTCCTCTTAATTAATCGTTATACCTATTCGAAAACAAACGCCCTAAAACTGAACAATACCTCAATTATATAAAACCCTTTCGCCATTGTTTTAATAGTTGCTCAATTGAGCGTCGAACAACATTTCTTTAGAAATATAAACTCCATAAAATATTTGTAAAATAAAGGGAATATTTTTGAAGAGTGCTTGGGTCTAACAAAGGTGGGGAAGTATCTATTGGAACCGGAACGGTACGTTATCCGAGAGGGGCTGGCTTCCGCACTCCTCGTTTGAGAGGCCATCCAACATGGCCGCGACAATATTAATCAATATTTCAACAACATTAGCTTCGCCGGAGAGCGCCTCCTTAAGATGAGACACCTACTTTGCTGAGTTTCATTTCGTGTTTGGCTGGTGTTGTGTTGATCTGTCGTTTTGTTCCGGTTTCGGGTTGGACTGATGATTTTATGTATTGCAAATTGAAACTACCATGTTTGCAGTCTATTAGTGTCCTACTTTTGTGGACTATGCTGGCTTTTTTTATCGTAGTAAAATCATCAAATGAGTCCTCCCACCCTACTGTCAGACTTTTACTGACTAAAATCCACGGTGTCTTTCAATAGCCCTTTACGTTCCGGGGTCACGGTAATTCGTTAGTTCCGCGACCCAGGTAGGATTTGGCCCTCTAAAGGGGGGTCCCGTCCTTGTGCTGAGTTGCTGACACTCTTTGAGGCGGGCGTGGAACTCAACGAGCCGTCGAGCTGGGCATGGTCAATGGTCGGACAGCGAATCGCCCAGGGACTACGCTGGCTTGACAAGAATTTGTATAAGTAGTTTAAGGAGCTTGGTTAGATTAGACTTCCTGTTTCTTCATTACCAATCTTCAAACAAATCATTGTTAGACGGCACAGTTAGCACAGTGGCTGACTGCTACACTGCGTATCGCTCGTTCGATTCCCACACGGAACAAATATTTGTATGATTTAAAATTAGTTGGTGCTTGACTGAGTTTAAATATTTGTAAATGTATCCACGTCCACGGTACAGAAAAGAGAAATTCCCAATGCGGAGCAATGTATTAAAAAATCTGAGTTTAAGTAACTGCCATTATTTTCAAAAACGTCTATGGAGATGGATATTATGGAGTCATTTCTCGTCATTTATTTCCAATTTCGCTCAACACAGTAGCAGTTACATTAACGAGTGACTCTTTTATTCTCAGTATTTGCCCAACTACACTTGAGCACGCAATAACTAACCCTTTCTTCCATCAACTTAAATTCGAATAAAAAAACAACACACAACAATGGAATTTCAAACAAAACGGGATTCAACAAATTGAGCACGAATGCGCGAGCGCAGCCCGCGGCGCTTCGCCACTCGTGCACCAGAGGGCGCCAGGGGCGGTAGACCCGCACTGGGCTGGGCCAGGGTGCATGAGGTCTGACTTGCATCACTAAGTAAGAATAAATGAAAGGTTTATTCCTAAAAACTCTTACTTATGTTTCACACACACAGAAAGCAAGCACAGACAGAAATTAAAATAAAACAGTCACCTTATTGCAGAAGACGATATATTTCTGTCTCAAATACTTTAAAGAAGAATAGCATCTGAAATTAACGATGGACATACTATCTCCTGGATTGGTCAAACATAAGCTTTATTGGTAAAAATTATGCTCTAGGAGTCTACGACTCAGATTGACGAAGATATCCAACTTATCCATTCGATGACTCAAGCGTCCTCTCATTTAGTTTTTCGTGATTGACAAAGAAAGAAAGAATAAGTTTTATTTGGCGTCAGTTCGTGTAGCACGCATAATATTAAAAAAAGTACAGAGAATAATAAAGATAAACAAAAAAAGGTTTAAAAAAAAGGAAGCGAATACATAGTACTGTGCTGTGTGACTCACGGCTGCGCCAAAAAGGACCATTTCAGCATTCATGCCAGACAGGGTGAAACTGTCTGACGCTGGTCTTCCAATGAACCTTTTTGGGGTGAGTGACGTAAAAAAAAGCAAGAAAACATAAATAATTATTTGATTTGATTCATCATGTTGAATACTGTCGCTCCTTGGAGTATTAGGTTTTTAGACCATTTTCTATTTTGAGAACTGGTCCGTTTGCGACTCGGGTGCCATTTTGTGAAAAGGGCAATCTGCGCCTAAACCCTGTAGTTTGGTAATCGTTCTTTTGTTTCGTATATTATTTAGCTTTCGTGGAGCTTCTGTGTTTGTATGCTTTGTGGCTGAACATAAGCTAATGAGGGTAGACAGAAGTGAGGGACTGGGTGTTAAAGGTGTGGTCCATTGTTGGTTATGGACTGTTTTTATTTAAATGAGCAGAAAATAGAGTTGTGATTATTGGTTTTGTAAAATTACTGCATCTCTGTTGAAGGTTTTGTTTTAGAATTTACTGGTATTATTTAAACACGTGTAGGATTATAATAAATACTAGCTATTAATACTGCATAGTTGGTGCTTTCGAATGTAACTGTTTGAACTTTCCAATTCAAAGTACCTATATCTAGCATATTAGTTACATATTATGATGCACTGTCATCTGATCAGCACTTATTAAAACTGCATAATCAGGTTCTTTTTTGTTATCATCATCATTTTTCCACTGTTGTGTCAAAGGCTTAATCTCTGTGAGACGGATTGAGTTGTAATCTACCACGCCGACCCAGTGTTGGTTGTTTGACATGCCTTCGACTCTTCGAATTTTGGTTCTGGGACATGCCGGTTTCCCCACGATGTTTTCACCGTTTTAAGAGTAGTGGCGTTTTTCTAATAATTAATAATATTAAAGGTAAATCATTTCAACATTGCGACAAACAAAATCTCTATTGGTTTATTTCCACGATATCACCAATCCCTACTATGCTATCTTTATTTACGTCAACCAACATGCTTGTCTATTTTTATCTATAAGGCCAATAAGAAGCCCTACTGGCCATCAATATCAACATTGTGGGACACTTCAGAAGCCCTGCAATCTCCTCAATCAATGGAAGCTGTATAATGGACAAACACCCAGCTTGCTCTTAAAACAATTGTATTTGTTTAAGTTAGGGGTTATTTCCACCCCTTTTAGCTATGGTCAAATACGCTGTTTTAATTGTTGAGGGTTTATTGTTAATGCTAAACGATAATGTTGTGAAAACTACGTATGAAACATTACAGAGCTCGAATTAGGTAGTCAAATAAATAAAGATTTAATTTACTTTACTTTCTTTTCACCGAATGTTATTGGGATTGATTTATTATTTCGTGATTCGAAATATTCTAGTGACTTTTACACCTCAGTCTTGTAGGCTTGTAGCGAAGTAAATTGTAGTGATCTGACCTGAATATTACAGAATTTCTGAAAATTAACGTGTAAAGATTTTGTTTGTTTTCTGGTTTGTCAGCAGAATTCAGCATTTGAATTGAAGACTAAAGTATTGTTCGTTGAAACTTAAAGACACTAAACCAAAGATAAGAAAAAAGCTAGGTAAGTACATACGCATTACACCGAAAAACTTAAATCCGAAAAACATTCGGAAGCGATTTTGACAATTCAACCAACAATTTGAAACATTGTTTCGCACGTTCCCTCCGTCGCACAGTGGGACGGGTAATTGCTCCAATCTGGACAAAAACACGCGCGACTCGTCGTATTTATTTATTTACTTAGTATTTACTGGGAAACAGTAACGAGTGCCGTTGCTCAGAGTTACAAACATTTCCGAACAGTTTTTTGGCAGCTTTGTGTCGGTTTGGCACAGCGGGCTGTTTTTTGTTTTAATTATGATTTCGTGACTTCGTTTTAATGAAGTTGGGAATTACTTGATGGTTCTTTGTTATTAGAATAGAAGAAAAACTGTGTTATGTCAAGAACCGACCACCGAAGCTTAAGTTCAGAAACGCAAAATTAATCTTTTGAACGGTATTTTTGGCTATTAAACAAAAATACGTCAATTGAAATGTTCAGAACTCAAGTCAGTCTTCGCGTCGGACACAAAAAGTAAACCTGGTAACTATTATAGCTGTGTATTCAGGTTTTCAGCAGTCTCGTTCTCCTTTATACATACGTTATCTTCTGTTCTGTCAAACATAGATCTATACCGTACGTACACTCTATACAGCATTATTTACGATGGTTTTTTATATCCAGTTACTCAGTTATGTTTTATCTACGTATAATATATTTATTTGTAAATAATAGTCCATATATTTGCGATGGTTCTCGCACGTTACATGTATCGGTTGTTAAATATTTGTCGCGCGCCACTAAACACGACTGTGGCTGCCTGCGCGCTCTCTACTGCACTACTGTGACCATGGTTTCTCGGAAAAGCGAGATATTTTTTAGGTATTTGAAAACAGAGTATGCAAGAATAAAAGAGTACCTACCTGAGTTTAGGTATAGAGTGCACGGTGACTTAAGTTTTTAATAGGATCAGACCAGCTAACAAAATTAGTAAAATGTGAGACGTGATGGTTATTATAGAATATTCCACTTGCATTTTTGTCATTAATATTTGGCTGCTTTACTTTCAAAATATTAGGAGAAATAGTAATTTCAAAAAATATGGAATAGTATAGTGTCCGGTTATTACTTATACTTACCTACTTTTAAAATATAAAGGATATGAGTTTGTTCTATTCAACTTGGATAAATAAAGTTCTTTGCTTTATTTCAGGTTAATCATATTTTTATTAATTAATTAATAGGAAACCACGGTCAATTCTAAAAAAATATCAAATTAAGATTGCACTTTTTGAAGTTAGGATTTTTATTTATTTACCTGTTTACGTACATACATTTCTTTACAATTTTGGTACATAAGCCAGTCAAACCTTTGGGTCAAAAATAAAAGTAGCTACAACAATATTAGTGAAATAATTAAAACTACTTTATTTCCATATCCTTACAAACACTTATCCCACAATGCCAGTGGACACAGTGTCCCTACCCATCCGTATCAATTGGCTCAATCGAGGTATAATCACGCGCCGCGGTTGCGCCCGTCCTCCGTCCTACAGGCTGCGACGGCTATCACTCTGCTCACCCTCCTTTGTAGAGAGCAGACGCCTGTTAGCTGCAAATAAAAAAATATTTTACACTTGATGTAGGAATATGTTGGAAGAGGTTTTATAAACGTAATGTGTGTGATTTGAAAGTTTAGTTGGATTCGTAATTTGTGTCAAATAGTCACATCATATTTTATGACTGCGCGACTTCTGAGGGTTAGGTCCAAGGTTCAAAATCAAATATTTTTATTTCACATAGGCCCATGAGGGCACTTATAAAACGTCGACAACAGGTGCACGACTCCCAGTCGGGGCAAGTATTTCACCACACATGAAACAGAGTGAATGTTACTGTTGTGTCCAAAAAATAAGGTGACATTGTATTTATTTTGTAAATCCTTTATTTATTCTTCCAAATCAATTACATCCCTTCAAAGTAATCCCCTCCCGATGCAATTCACTTAGGCCAACGGATTTTCCAATCTTCGAAACACTGATTGTAGTCACTTTCCGGGATGGCCTTCAGTTCCGTCTTCGCTGCGGCTTAAAACGGTGTCCCCGGAGTGGTCTTTTGAGCTTGCTGAACAGCCAGCGGAACGATATGGGTTGAGTTTTTGGTGAAATTATCACGAATTACGAGTGCAGTATAGGATGGTATATTATCGTGGTGTAAAACCCATGAATTGTCTTTCCACAATATTACCTATTGTTTCGATTTGAAAGATGTAGAAACCTTTGATATGACAAGTTCTTCTTTCATATTTTTAGTAGTTATGCAGAAGCAGTGGTATTTATATCTACCGAAAGATGGTTACAAAACAGCCTAAAGTCTTAGTCTCGATAAGTTTTTGGTGATTCAAGTATGATCACTAATCCTAATCCTAACGGTATCTCACACATACAGTCAAGGCTTCATAAAAAAGTTTGACTCATAGGTTGCCATATTCGGTAGCGAAGAATGTTTTTGTTTATTTCAAAGTTGTTCTCACGATTCGTTTGTTTTTGTTACACTTCGGCTTCCTTTATTTTTGGTATAACATTGAAATCATCTTCTGCATACAAAATTAGTTTTTGTCGGCTTAGATAAGATAAGTCGGTTTTTTTGAAATTGAGAAGCTGTTTAAATAATTATGTAATTTTTGTATTATTTAAGTTTATTAATTTCATGATAAATGATTATCATTTAATGTCAACACTTCTGCTAGCGTTGTTATTCTAAATTCCATCAACATTTTACTAACACATCTAGCATCTAAGTAAAGCATAGACTAAAATATCTATCTACAAACATAAGCCTTAGTTCAGACTTCGCAAACCTATCTACACTAGACACATATACAGCTGAGTTCAGAAGTGCTTATGCCTATCTAGATGTATCTTCTAACACCTCGCCGTGTGGAGGCGAGCGACAAAACAAACACACAGACAAACAAGGGGGCGTGGCGCGGGGGCGGGGCGGCCGACTTCCACCGAACTGTTCCGGGAAAATCTCTGCGAAATTGTAGGAGATTGTGGATTACAATGTTTTAGTAGGTATGGGTTGTGTTGTGTGACTTGTAGGTAGAATGTTTATACTATTAATGATGGTGTCTGGTATGGTTTTGTGGTGAGGCTTGTTTGATATGAGTAGGTGAGTGAGCTATAGGAGATCGTCTGCAGAAGTGTAGAATTATTTTTTTCGGTGCGGCGCAAAAAAGAAATTCAAAGCCTTCATTGGCGCATTCGCTGAGAGATAGATTGTTGTGCTGCCGTTTGATGTCGCGAGTTTGATCCCCGAACGGAACAAATATTTGTACGAACTACAAGAAGTTGTTTCGGTTCTCATTTAAAGTCACATACCTACATTTGTATTTAAATACACATACATTTGCATTTAAACTCACTTACACAAATGTGAGTTTAAATGAGAATTGAAATTCCCAGACCCGGAACAACCACCTACTTGTAGATCATAATGATTGGTTTCGTGCGGGAATCAAACCGGGACACGCAGTGCAGCATTCGATCGTTCGATCATTGCGCCAACCGTGCCGCTTTTGTGTTGTGTAACAGATCCAAGCAATTTAGCTTAATTCCGCAGTGGTGTAGTTAGATGCATGAGATATTTTAATGCTATATCCCCGAAATATCAATGCATAAATTTAGACCGCCAAGTCTTCTAAAGAATACGTTTAATACTTCAGAATTTTATTATACGAGGTAGTATCTCTACCTCTCTTAAGTATATAATAGGTATTAAAAATCACAACACCTTTATTTTTACTGTATTTACGGTTCACAGAGATTCGCCGGAAGTTTCCCCAGACAGACATTAAAACTCAGTAGGTAATTGTATTTTAGCACAAATTAATAATTGATTGAATATCGTCGAATATTGCTTCTACAGTTGGTATCTTGTATCTATCAGTCCCGGTGCCTCTAACTAAAGGGTTTAGTAAATCCAAAGGGGAAGTGAACCCCGTCACTTCGGGAACATATCCTTTATGACAGGAGGCGTGCCTGTCAGCTTTTTGAACAACAATGCTTTAAAAAGTCGCTTAGAAACTCGAATTTTAGTTTGTATTCAGTAAGTTTTGTGTACAATTCGTTATGGCTACTTTTAGCATGGTTATAATAGATTTATACCTGCATAATAATACTTCAATGGTATTTGAGAAACAAGATATCTCGATTTTTCGACGAAACTTAGGAAGTTAGGTATAAAATTTATTCCGATGATTTTACCGGCTTATTTGAATTGTAAGATAAGATAAGATAAAGATAAAGATATATTTATTTTGTAAAACATGAGTGAGCGTATACAGTGATACAGGTCTTAAAATAAAATAAATGTAGCTACATGTTTTGCCATTCAGGTATGGCATACAAAAATTTATAGTTTAGGCTAGTTTTTAGCAGTAGGCATGTAATATTAAAAAATAAAAGTTACAATGTAGAATAATTAAAATTTTGAAATGTCGCAATTTCATTTCCGTCACAATTGTTGCTTAATCATTTAAAAAATCAGTTAGGCTGTAATAGCATTTACTTACAAGAAATTTTTTAAGCTGTATTTTGAACAATCTACTTGGTAATTGCTTAATATTTTTGGGGATCTTATTATAAATTATAGGTGCCAAGTAAAATATACTTTTATGCATCAGTGCAGTACTTGGTCTAATTATTTCCAATCTGTTATTGTCTCGACGACTGCGAATTGTTACTTCTGACAATTTTTTAAATAGTGTAGGATTCGTTTGAACAAAATTAGCAACTTCATAAATAAATAAAGACGGTAAATTTAAAATATTGTGTTTAATAAAATATGGTTTGCAGCTGTCTGTAACTTTTAGGCCAAACATAGACCTAATGCACCTTTTTTGGGATTTAAATATCATTTCCTTATTGGTAGAGTTTCCCCAGAATATTATGCCAAATCTTAATATGGATTCGACTATACCGTGATAGGCAGTTAAAAGTGCATTATTGTTTACAATAGGTGCAAGTTTATAAAGTGCGTATGCGGAAGAATTAATCCTTTTATTCAGATGCTCAGTGTGTTCTTTCCAATTTAAATTTTTATCTATTATAACACCAAGAAACTTAGCGGAGTCTACTTCTTTTATAACTGTTCCTTGAAAATTAATCTTGAGATTGAGTGACGGTAAACGTTGACTGAAGAACATAATTTTTGTTTTATCTAAATTGATTTTTAAATTATTGTTGGATAACCATTTGATTATAGAATTTATCGTTTCATTTGTAGGTAAATGTTAGTGGAACAAAGCTACGGTAACTATCTTGTTCCTTATCTAACTTTCATGAGGTATCATGAAAGTTAGATAGGGGAGTTATTACACTTAAAATTATGGTGGATTGTAGGAACCCATTCCAAAATAACTTGCCAAGAAAAACTACATGATGGAAAAATGGACACTATATGGATAGTATATTGTGTTGTGTTCCTTTTACCTTCATGTACGTATACCTAAACTAATAAAAGTCTAATCTTGGAACAAAAAATAAATGACATATTTTCCGTAGCGGGCGTTGACCCCGCTACGCCAGACGCTACGACCGTAGCCATTTGCTACGACATTTTTAGAGTAACTAACTCTTACTGACTAAAATATTAAACCATTGTTCAACATTTTAACAAAGAAGTGACAATTAATTACCTCAACTTTTTACTATAATAAATTAAACTAATAAACGTATTGTTGCACATTATTAAGATGACGCAACAAACAATTTGTCAAATAACTATTAATACAAGCCGAACATCTGCTGTACTATTAACAGTTAACAACAAATAACAACGCACTAAATAAACCGCTAAACAACGCGTGAAATATTCAAGAAAAAACTGTTTACAAAACCATGTCGGATCATTTTAATATCTATAATGTTTTAACCCCGACAACCCTGTGGGCATTCCCTTACTGAAGACTTTGAAGCTTGCACTGATGTAGTGCAAGCTTCAAAGTCTTCAGTAAGGGAATCAAAGCAAAATGGACCTTATAGTGATTGGTACACAGCTTTATGTTTCGTTAATAGAAGTTGGAACCATACAAAAGGTAGGAGGGTCGTCGATGGGAGGCGCGATAGGCGGGGCTCCGCGCTGACGCTCGCGGCGCGCCAGTCGAGTGCCGGCCGCGCGAGATGTCGCACCACTATGACAGCGCCACACAGCTTCAACATCCGAAACCTGCTCCCCGAAGCATCATCACGCTCCCCCTCACCGTCAGACACTGAGCTCGACGTCACCGGCACAGAGACACCACCGCCCGGCACCTCCGTCACAGAAGAAAAGAAAAATGAAAAGCCGGCCTACAGCTACAATGCCCTCATCATGATGGCCATCCGCTCCAGTCCTGAAAAAAGACTGACACTCAACGGCATATACGAGTACATAATGAAGAACTTTCCGTACTATAAGGAGAACAAACAGGGCTGGCAGAACTCTATCCGACACAATCTGAGCTTGAACAAATGTTTTGTGAAAGTGCCGCGACATTATGACGACCCGGGGAAAGGAAACTACTGGATGTTAGACCCTTCCTCGGATGATGTGTTTATTGGGGGGACTACGGGGAAGCTGCGGAGGCGGTCGACGGCGGCTTCCAGGTCACGGCTGGCTGCGTTCAAACGTGGCGCACTGATGCATCCGATGTTCGGAAACCCTTACGCGTCACTGGTGGGTCTGTACCCGCCTTTGCTGTCAGTTTATGGAAGGTATGCGCTCCCGAGCCCCTTGTTAAGGCTCCCACCACCTCCTCCGACGTCATACCATCAGTTATACAGACGGATACATGGTATCGGTCCCCCCATGAGTCCCCCCAACCCAGAGCCAGATCATTTAGTGAAGCACAGTTGATGAGTGAGACGAGAGAAGGGCCTTCACAAGATATTCGTACATATGTTGGTGAAGGCAAAGTGACTGTGATATGTGGACAGTGTACAGTAACGGTAACGCTATTTATTATTATTGTAAGATTTATATTTAAATTTTAACTTAATAAGAGGCTTAATTTAAGTTATGAAGCAATAAACGATGTTTCCGAAACGATGGAAGAGTATTATTGTGTGGTTTTTATTTACTTTGTTGATGTGGGTAATGTTGCAAATGTGTGTAATGTTAGGCCTATATTGTGTAGCGGTTTATTTGCGAAGTTTTAGTTATGTAGTGTGTAAATTATTGAAGCAACTTTTTTGCCTTTGTAAAAAACACACATTGTCTTATAAACACAAACTGTCATTTGGAAAAAGTTTTGTAAATAATCTAGTTTTTACTAAAGCAACTTTATGAGCAGATCATTATGACTCTCACAAATTCCGATTAATCAATTAAGACTCATTACGACCTCATGTATTATTGATTATATTTAAGCCAAAGTAAAGCTTGAACTTAACAAAGTTCATTAACATAACACCGCTGTTGCAGTGATTAATAACTTTGTGATCTTACTTATTAATGCATAATCATTATTTTATGAGACAAGTTTCAGATAAATTATGTGCCAGGTTCCTGTCAAAAGTATTTATTAAAATATGAATGGAGTTAGTTGGCAGAAATATATAGAAGGAGTTAAAATATGATAAGAAGATAATTAGTTGTAAGGAAAAGTCTAGAATACAAGGAGTCTTGTCTAGAACTGTGCTAATAAGGATTGTAATTCTGATTTGATTCTTATTAAACAAATAATTCTTGTAATCATCATCATCAGCCTATAAATGTTCCCACTGCTGGGACGCAGGCCTCCTCTCTGTGAGAGGGAGTGTGCCGTAATCTACCACGCGGGCCCAGTGCTGATTGGTAGATGTCACATGTCTTCGAAATTTTGGTTCTAGGACATGCCGGTTTCCTCACGATGTTTTCCTTCACCGTTTTGAGAGCAGTGGTGTTGAAATAAATTACACAAAGTAATGCGCCTGACGGGGTTCAAACCCACGACCTGCTACTCGTAAGTCGAGGCCGATACCACTGGGCCACCACTGCTCCCTTCTTGTAATAAGAACTTCTTATTACATACCCTTTGTCAGAGGAGTAAACAGTTACTTCAGTTACTTTGATCAGCGATAACGGTAGCTCATGGAAATAGTTATTGACAGTACTTTCCATGTATTGAATTTTACGTACGTTTTTTTATTACTTTTTAAACTGACATGTTCACTAACGCTTTCATTAACTTTAAACGAGATATACCTATAGTTTCAGTTAACAGCTGCGATTGCAACAGTGCCGAAATATCATAAAATTAAAACAAATAATGAACATGGTAAAATCCATTTTTAATTTTAATTATAATATTTATCATACTTAACTATTACATAAATGCGAAAGTTTGTCAAACTTTTTCAACCAAATCTCGACAGTGATTTTTCACACTTAAAGGGTAAAATAACCCTTTAAGTGTGAAACTTTAAACTTGAACTTTAAACGCTGAACAAAGCGCTTGGAATCCAAATGTTATTTATGAGGTGTCACTGTGGCATTAGGGATCATTGGCCTAAGTACACAATAATATAATCAATCTTTAATAACTTTGTGCATTGGAATACTTACCTAAAATCAATTAATAAAAAAATTAATACATTCTGAACCTAGAATCTTAAACACGAAACTACTCGTACATTCTTATTAGAAAAAAATCTCCCTTGTCAATGTCCTCAAATATCCGATAGATGGGGACACTCGACACAGTAATTCCCATGCATCCTACCCATCACTCGTATCCTTCTAACTTGTTACTTAGAAGGTAATGCAGCTCATTATCAATTTTGTACCTTGTTACAAAAATCAGCCCACCATAAGGTAGGCTAGCCTTTTCAACTTTTCTTTTCAACATATTAGGGTCGACATCCAGTCGAACCAGATGCAGACGAATACCTGTGTTTAACACGAAGCGTCTGGCTATCTGACCTCCACAACCAAGTTTGTAGTGGGTAATACGGTAACGCTGCGGCCGTCTATAGAACCAGAGTTTTTCAACTGGTTCCATATAATACGAGGCTTTTCTTTTACTTGTATGGTACCACTTCGTAAGGCTGGTTATTAAACTTTCAGGCAACTGACTATCTGTCACGATTGTCGAAAATCTACAAATGACGGACCAACGGATTTACGTCAGGATGGAAACTCGGTATGTAATAATGGTTATCCATCTACAGACTGACCTAGGCAAGCGCGGCTTAATGCGGCTTGAAGATCGATTTTTGCGGCTGTTATTGCTTAGTCACGAGCATTATAACTCTAAGATATGTACTTAAAGAATTCTCTACAACAATCAGCTCAATTCTATTTTTTACGTAGTAAACTTATTCAATTAAACCCTGGGTTTAGCGGAAGGGACTGTCAGACTACTACTGAATAAAATGCACGATGTTCCTTCAATAACTCTTTACGTTCCAGGGTCATAGTTGCCTGTTTAGACAGTCCCGCTCAGCTGTCAATGTATCAGCTCTGCTGTCAATGTATCAGCTCTGCTGTAATGTAAAATAATAATAATTAATGTCAATGTAATGTAAAAAATGGTGAATGGGAAATTCAAAAAATTACGTACGCCTGGCTTCAGCCAGAAGAACGTAATTTTTTGAATTTGAGTCGCGTAATTTTGGTCGTTTTCATAGAAAAAGATTTTGGCCTTAATTCCTAAGTGTGTCTGATGTGAAATTATTTTTAGCTCGTGTCATTCGAAAACTAGATTATTTTTATCAACAAAATATAATCTGTTATTTATGAATATCGTGCCTCGGGACATTCCTTGATTGCTTGCATCTCTTTGCATATCTAGAACAACTTGTTAACATTTATTTTCTTTGTTTATGAACTGGTTATATGTACTGCTCCTTCTTGACATGGAGGGAAGTGGAAACATTTTATTCCTACTCCTCCACTATTCTTTACCGATTAATGTCGTTACAGAATCCGAGACAGGTATTTTCATTCTCCCGGACACGTCGAGCTTCGTTGTCTCGTCGCTTTTCTGGTGGTTGCCACTGTTGATTCTGGCTTTCAGGAGTTGCAGTCGGGAATAGCGTGGTGGTTTTGTCCCAAAAAATATGCATATTGTGCTGTTATAGTTTATTTTAGTTGGAGTCCCTTTAGTAAATATTTTTATACCGTTTTGGTGACAAACACGCATACCGCCAGTCTGATGGCGCGTGCTCACCGTAGCTGAACGCCCGCGCCTGCAACACTAGAGGTATCACCAACGCGTCTTAGACTGCAGAAACTTTACACGCCATTTTTTAAAAGCCCCATGTTGTAGCTCATGTCCGGGATATTAAATACCATGTAAACTGTGTAGAAGAAATCTAACATTCTAATGTTTTGTGGCAAAGAGCCGAAATAGGAACTATGTACTTAATTCATTCTTGGAAGCCTGGAGTATCTTGGATGAAAATCGTCGCCTGAAGGTTTGACAACCAGTATTATTAGGGATATCGAAGTATCCAGTGCATTGTGGAGGAGAAATAGGCTGTCGCTCCTTGTAAAGAACTGACATTCAGTTAGACTGGAAGCCGACCCTAACATAGTAGTCTAGAGATGATAATTTCATGCCTCTTTACATATTCGGTTTAGTCCGTATCAACGCAAAGCTATGTCAATTAACATTTAACTGTAACCATTGTTAGTTAATTTTTGTAACGTTTGAATTTAAATATGTATTATCTATTTTCGTGCGATTACATCGGTATAATTTTCAAGAATAGACCTATTATTTTTTGGAGCCAAAACTATGCTTAGTGATGGTAGTAGAGAGAGAGATAGAATTGATGATGTAGATGAATAAAATGTTCTTGATAAAATTAAGAATACGTGTTGGTACGAGATCCGTCTGCAACGGAAATAATCATCATGTTGTGTTGAAACGTAGTTCGTCATATTATCACAAAATTTCGACTATCTTTATTATACTGGGTAATTGCTAACAATGACGCTGAAAATTGTCGTAGAAACACAAGCGCATATTTTATGCATATATCACGTTTCATCAATGAAATGATTCTTACATGAAGCAGAGTCGAACGGCAATAAAGAAAATTGGTCTTTTACATTCATTTTTGTGGACACATGACCCAAAAAAAATATACCAAAATTGTTAACATCAAAAAAGAGCTTAAGTCTCCTAACAAAGTTTCTTCGTACCTCTTATGGATTCAGATTCCCCCTGTTGGCCAACTTAAAAGAAAGATGTAATTGAAGGAGTACTTACAGGTCAGGACTATTATGGTAGAAGTAGCAAAAAGGCTTGATTATATGAATCTACTTACATCAAATATGCGCTTGTGTTTTTACGACAATTTTTACCGTTTACAGCGTCATTGTTACCAGTTACCCAGTAGGTATAACAGCTGGCCGAACTTTTGTGAAATAATATAATATATGAAGAACTATATTCATATATAATATGAAGAACTATATTTCAACAGAACAAGATGATTATTTCCGTTGTAAGCGGATGACGATTACAAACCCTATTCTTTATTTCACCATGAACATTTTATTCACCATTTTATTCAGCTGTGTTCTGCGTAACGACCAGTATCTCGAAAATATTTGACAATTAAACATCTGTGTGGTTTGTTTTTCTTAAATTTTATTTATAAGTATGCGAATTGGCAACTGTGGCTTATATTAATCGTTGGTAATGTCCGATAATGATAGTTTGGGTAATTGTGACGCGTCCAAACATTTTTGTAGAAAATGTACGAAAAATATAATGATATGAGTTAATAAAATACTGGTCACCAATTTCCGTAAATATGACTTAATTATAATAAGTAAGTCGGTAGGCAACAAATCTACTGTTTTTTTTTGTGTAGTAACTTCTGATGAAATCCCGAAAACTCTTCAGTGAATTCTTTTAACTTATTGAAAGCTAATTATTTTTCACGTAGAAGCTATATTAAAGTTAGGTCAAGATTACCTTTAGCTTAAATTAAAATAATAAGTAATGTTTCTTTATTGTTAGTTGCCATATACACCGTGTTCTTCACGTTATCCATAAACTTTAGCAAATACTTCTATGGCTTTTACAAATCAAATCCAACAAAGGAAGTAGTACTTAAAAAGGCTTCGTTACAAAGATATTTGTAATTTCATTTAATGAAATTTAATTGA
This sequence comes from Agrotis exclamationis, assembly GCA_950005045.1. Taxonomy (NCBI): domain Eukaryota; kingdom Metazoa; phylum Arthropoda; class Insecta; order Lepidoptera; family Noctuidae; genus Agrotis; species Agrotis exclamationis. The sequence continues at coordinate 1,056,661 of OX465422.1, read as the reverse complement.
GCTATGCAGTGAGAAAGTATCTTAATTTGAAATCTATCAAATACTATTTGCATTTCATTTGTTTCAGCCCGCCAAATGTGATAAAGAGGCATGCATATCGGGTTATTTACGTCTAGGTATTTAGTTTGTATGAAAATTAACAAAAAATAAAAAATAAGAATTTATTAATGTGTCCATAATGAAAAATGCTTACTTCCGTGGTTTGAACATCTGGTCGAAGTTTATGTATATCGTCCGGAACACGGTGTATTGAAACTAACAAATTACACCAAATTTTGTACAAAAAGTAGTTTATTTTTAATTTTTGTTTGAACTATGAAATAAACATTTTTACATTGATTCATACGATGATCAACATTCCACAAGCAAGCCACAGGACATCAATTTAATATTCCGCCAACTGACGTCATCCATAATCACTGCAAGTTCCGTTCCGTCACAGTAAAGATAGTTTTAATGACGAGATTTCCAGTTCCCGTTGTCAATGGCTGCCGAATCCGCCATCTTTAAATATCTGTCAGTTGCTTTGATGTCATCAGAGTTATAACGGCGAAATAATTATATTATTCCTGCTCGGTTTGTGTTATGTTGATTAAATAATATCCGGGAATGTGATAGTTATTAATTATAGTAGTGATTATCTTTGAATGGGATTGCATAAGAAGCTAATACTGTGATTTTTTTTCTTCTTTTGCAACAGTGCCGATGTCGACAATTCTGCCAGAGTTATGTGGTGAAAAAGAAGTAAGTAAATCTTTATGTCAATGATTCTCGAATGTTACTTTTGTGCAGCACCTACTTTGACATTTCCGCATACAAAACGGTCTTTGATTGAAAAGGATCAAAAGGGATAATGCGGAATAGGGCCTAAGCAAGACTAATTTTGTGGAAGAGAACTACAGATTAGCTCAACGGCTCACGGGTCCTATGTCTTGCAACCTGTTATATTTCATCCTGATTTACAATATCTGGCAGTGTTAATACGGGCAGTGACCACAATGACTAAATGCTTAATTAAATCTGCCCAATTTATCCCTACCAAAGTAAACAGAGATAATAACAGAATAATTCACGTTTACTTCACAAGGTAATGCAATGTTGACATTTTTATTTTGTGCAAATTCTCTTAGACGCTTATAAATCTTAAAATAAAGTATGATCAACGCTACAAGACAATGACTAATATATTGTGTCGACAGACGACACACGGACAGCCATTCTGCCGTCTACGAGCTGCAAATCAAATGTTACCGAAGCTAACAGTCGAAGCCATGCTAAACGCTGCCAACAAAAACAAGTAACTCGAAACCGATATAATCCGACCGCACGGACCATCTCTCATTCGACACAAAACATCTTGCTCTAGAAATATTGTGAAAACCACCAACCCCACATAAATCACGGTCGCCATTTTGTCCCATCGTTCCCGCGCTTTTTCCCGACCACAGACAATTAGGCGGGTGACAGCGCACCATAAACAAGACGCGAGTTAATCCGCGGATTATCGTGAGCGCACACAACCGGCGTGCAGCGGGTATTTCTTGTAAATAATTGTAAATCTACGTCAAAACGCAACGACAGATACATATGTTAGAGGATTACAGGGCGGAGATTAACCCGTTTTATGCTGTTTTATGCGTCGCGTTCGGTTCGACTGTATTCCCTAACTGACGACTTCCCGCCAAAATGGTAGTGTTAATCTCTAGTTAAATATGGTAACGTCTTCTCGTGCTACGGTTTCGGGAAATAAGCTTTAAATACGGATTGTTTTTGTAAACTCCAAAAAAGATGACCGTTTCAGTGTGACGATTTCCATATTGACTCGCTGATTTTGAAGGTTTTTTATAAGCTTGTCATAATAAATACGTAAATTATGCTGTTATGAACTTTTAATATTGATAAAAAAATACCTATTTAATGTTCAAGAACACATTCAGTTAATGAAGTTTATACATATACGGAATCGAAGTGAAGTCATGCCATTTCTTCAACATTATTGTCATAATTCCTTAAATATTTCCACCTTTACATACATTAAATCCTTTCCAGATTAACCTTCTTCTGAATCTTCACGTCACACGGTGTTTAAACTCAAAATGTCAGCATATGACAAAAATTGTCATGACAGAACATTCATGAATTCGAAAATTGTATCGTTGAATCCTTTCACCACATTGTCATCGGCTAATCTTGTAAAAATGGGTTTATTCGGACAATCGGCAGTATCCGGATATTTTCATATTTGCCATTCTTTTGTCGAACTTGTTTATACACATTATATTTATTCAAACTACGTGTTTTGCACACATTGCTATATTTAAAATCCTCTGTACCCTTTGAAACGGATGTTATTCTTGCCAAATTGTGTCCCCAAAATAGGATTTGTGTATGATTTTATGAATTTTTCAACAAAAACTTATAATTATTGTGATCGTAGTTCTTCATTCACGATATGTCCGAATATTTTAGGGTGTATGAATCGATTCTTCGATAATCGCTTTGCTCTTTTGAAATGGTCGCAATAATCTCTTCTCTATGGTCAGAATTCGTGAATAGATGAATGTATTATGCTGCTCTAATATTTATTTAGTCTATTTTATTATATCGTCTCAATTTTGAAGATTGTGATGGCCAATTTATTTCTGCGGTGTTCCGCACTGGTGAGTTTATAATTGTGAAATATACAATGTAGATTTTTGAATGAGACTGTGTTATTAATATTATAACACTCTTATTAATTATAACTTTGGATATGTCTCTATTTTTAAATTTCTGTAACGAAAAATGCCAATGAGGAGTGAGATGAGAAAAAAATTCTGCTGAATCAAAATGAATTCAACTTCTGAAATACTCGAAGCTGCTGATTTAGTTAAAGTAGCTCGACAATTTCTTTAAAAATGAACACTGTATTGCGCAAACTCTTACACATTTTCAACAACTGCTTTGACGTTAACCTCAAGTAATAACAACCACTAAAGCAATTAGCGAGGCACCACTAAGCTCAAAGCAAGAGATAATTGTTTATCATTTCATCTCCCAGTTAGACTACACACAAGTTTTTGAAGTCTTTCGAGATCAAGCGGTCCACCTCTAATGTGATCGTACACAATCACTCGCTGTTTATCAAACAAACGCGTTATGAACTCTTCCCAGTGTTTCATAACAAATTAGTTTTTTTGTCTGAATGTTCTTAGAACTTCTTGAGTTTGGTTTTGTTTGTAAATGTTCTAGGTTGTTTGAGTGAAGCTTTCTTGAGCTAGATTAATTTTAAGTTGGTATTTTCAATATTGAAACATAATCATCATCTCTGCCTCGTCTTTTTCCACCTATGTTCGGATCGGCTTCCGGTATATCCGGATGCAGCTGAATATCTGTATTTTACATGTAATAATTGCCAATCTGGCTTCCGAAACCCAGTAGCTGTGAAATACAACACTCCTTGCTGAGGCTGGTTGTTAGACATTCGGGCTTCTGACTAACAGTAATGACTTAGATATACAAAGGACGGCCGGTACCAAAAGCTTAACGTGCTTTTCGAAGCATGGAGGAAACTCGCTTTGATAGACGATTACCCATCCGCAGAAGCAAAACCAGACTACTTACTCCTGTAAATTGTACATTATTACTCACATTTTATAAATTGTGAATCTTATTCACGATTCTGGAGGTAAAACAACAAAGAATAAACTGTTATATTATTCGATAAATATTATTTTTCACAGAATGATGAGCAATGTTATTAGTATGCATTGGTACAGCTTCCACATAGTTTCCCAAAACAATTCATGCAGTTATACCGAATCACAAAGATCTCTGAAATTTTCATGGATACAGACGGAAGATGCTTCTGTATTTCTGAGATCAACCCATTAATTTAACGAAAACAATTTACACGAAACATTTTTTTGTTTTTTCCTGCGATTGTATTTCGAGAATTTTCCAACAAGTTTCCGACTAATGTACCAACATCGGACGCGTACAGTAATATTTGTAACAGTTAACACGAACCAGTACCGGCGGCCACATCAAAGGCCACAATTGTCGAGATCAAAGGAATCGCCGCGTAAAGGTGGGTAGCGAAAGAAGATCGCTATTTGTAAGCGCATAGATTAGCTCATAGCTGATCAATTTGTAGATATGTCAACTCTTTGGTTGAATTTAGGCAATTACTTTTGTATTGTTGCAAGTTAATAAAAAGAAGTGTCTTCGCTTTTATTTGGTAAAGATATTAGTAAAGGTTTTTGATAGAATGAGTCATCTATGTTGCGGATACAGTTTTTATTGTCTTGCTAGGATTTGAACAGGCATTAATATTTGGTGGGTTATTTATTTTAAACGAAGCTTTATTATGTTTATTTTAGTATTCTTCTAAAAGTGCTAATTTACAGCACATTTTCAATACCTACTTTAAAAGCATCTGAAAGCTAAAATGTAACTTAGATGAAATCAGAAAAGTGATAATGATAATCATTCGCCTTTAGTACAACAATATTTTTTCTAGGTTTAAGTTTCATATATCATTTTAATTTAACACAATCAATCCAGTTCATATACACCTAGCCTAATACCGAGGCACCTGCGCGAGCGCATGAAATTAAGACGTCATTCAAACAACGCGGTGTTTTAATAGTTAATTCTCAGAAGAGTTGTAGACTGGCCACACTGAAAATAAACTGAACAGTTTGCTAACAAGAGGCCACCTGGGCAGAGAACACGATTCAGGCAGACATACAGGCATTGTGTTGCAGGGTTGGCACTTCAGCAGTGGAATTGAGTACGTTTTTAAATCATCCAATGAGTCCTCCCATCCGGGGCAGGGCGGGAGGGACTGTCAGACTTGTACTGACTAAAATCCACGGTGTCCTTCAATAGCCCTTTACGTTCCGGGGTCACAGTAATTCGTGAGTCTCGCGACTACCTCATGGAAGCATGCCACAAAAAGGGACGAGGCCTATGCTCAACAATGGGTGAAACAGTGTTGCCGATGATGATGATGATGATGATGACAATTATGTCCAGTTATCTCGATATCTCCAAGAAAAGCGATAATTTAACAAAACAAGAACGTTTTAGGGTTTACTTAGGTTCTTCAACGTGTGTCACAAAGTAATAATAAACGAAGATAAAGATTTTTACGTAAAACTTGGTGTTTGTAACTTTGATTTTGACATAATTATTGTCGTCGAAAGTAAAATAGCGAAATCTCCACAAATATTGGTAAAAAATGACCTTTTCATTACTCATACTCTGAAAGTAGATCATTACATGTCTGATTAGCCGTTTGAAAGTTATCCATTGCCGCCCTAGGGAAAATCGCTTTCAACTGACAGCTGCCAAATTTAAGAAAAAAAAATTAGTTCTATTTTGACATTTCTATTGAACCATGTTCAAACTTTTTATACAGCCACGAAATTACAGAGCGATTTAAAATTAAAATAACATAAAGTTAAGTATTAAGAATATAAATAATGACTTTATAATAATTTAGTAATAATAATTTGCTCAACAATGGGTGAAACAGTGTTGCCGATGATGATGATGATGATGATGACAATTATGTCCAGTTATCTCGATATCTCCAAGAAAAGCGATAATTTAACAAAACAAGAACGTTTTAGGGTTTACTTAGGTTCTTCAACGTGTGTCACAAAGTAATAATAAACGAAGATAAAGATTTTTACGTAAAACTTGGTGTTTGTAACTTTGATTTTGACATAATTATTGTCGTCGAAAGTAAAATAGCGAAATCTCCACAAATATTGGTAAAAAATGACCTTTTCATTACTCATACTCTGAAAGTAGATCATTACATGTCTGATTAGCCGTTTGAAAGTTATCCATTGCCGCCCTAGGGAAAATCGCTTTCAACTGACAGCTGCCAAATTTAAGAAAAAAAAATTAGTTCTATTTTGACATTTCTATTGAACCATGTTCAAACTTTTTATACAGCCACGAAATTACAGAGCGATTTAAAATTAAAATAACATAAAGTTAAGTATTAAGAATATAAATAATGACTTTATAATAATTTAGTTTCAACTATTTCTATAAAATAATACAGATTTCAACAAAATCTTTGTCATTTTTTTTAATAATGAACATGAAAAATCCTGGCTGTATAGCTGGACGACCACAGCACAAAAATTAAAAACAAAAAACAAGCGGCAAAGTGACAATCCGATCTACACTTATTTTTTCTTTAGCTATTTATGTTGTTAATTTTACTTTCCTCGTATTCGTAATGAAAAGCACAGTCTTTACCTCCTCGGGTAAATTACTTATTTAGTCCCTCGAACTATTAGCGCCCTCACTACGTTACGGGCGCCAAACCCCGTCTCGGGACGTAAATAAGTAATAGTACATTTTTATCCAAGGATAACAATGTACTAGGGGACCAGTGTATAAGACGGGGACACGAGGTATGATGGGAAATCACACACATAAGGCAAACTTAACACAAAACTAACGTAGCACATCGCCAACAGGATGCCATTTGCGTCTGGCCGCTTGCAAATGACGTCCTGATGGCGCTTGCGCTACGTTAGTGTTGTGTTAAGTATGCCTAAAGAGTGTATGTCCCCGTTATACCTCGCGATTATTAACGTCCCCGTCTTATACACTGTTCCCCTATTACTAGATGGACCTTTTTAAATTGCTTTTGCACAGATGCGTCCCATTTGCTTACGTCTCAGTTAGTATGTAAGAATTGTCTAAGAGTTGCTGCCATCATCTGCCTAGTGGCTAGTCCTTTCCCAACAATGGTGTGCTTTCTAAAAACTAGTATATTAATGGAGCAACCAAGTTTACGATACATCTACTACCAGTGATCAGTATCACAGTCAATTAAATCAATCACAAAAAGAAGTAATAAAATTAATTGACTCAATGCGGTAGTGATTTAAATTGTTAATCGATTTCACTTTTAAATCGATAACAACAGATTTCATAACTAAGTTCCGGCTACTATTTTATTGTTTAGGTACTGATTTAAAGATTGGTCATTACGTCTCATTTGTTCATGGTTAAAAGCTACAAACAATAATAAGGCCTATTTTCGTACATCGAAGAGTGCAATTTATAATAATAGGTTTTCATTTAGGTGTTAAGTGACACTTAGTGTTAATTTAATAAATTGATTGTAAATTAATCGATGGATTTAAGTTTGATTTTATTTGAATAATGTCTGACATTTATACCCGCCATCAAATCACTTATTTTATCTCTTTACAAAACCCAAACAAACTAAGTCCTCAATATTTTTTACACAACCCGGAATTCGTACTCAGCGCCGATTGCTCTTACCTCCGAAACTGCTAGACCGTTAACGATGCAACTGTGCCGCTTGAACAGGCGATCTGATAGTGACATTGTTTGCAGTAATTATCCTATCGTATCGATATCGTATTTCTGGTATTGCTCAAATATTTGTACTCGGTACAAAGCAGGGTAATCTGATATTTTGTGCATCTATTTTGTGTAATTACTGCAAAGAGGGCGGGTAACTACAGGTTATTTAGTTTTTATTTACGTATGACGTAAAAAGTTGGAAAAAAAATAGAGACTTCGTTTTTACTGAGGGTGAAAGTTGGGCTTTCTCTTCGTTATTATTAGATTGGGGTATGCGTATACTTTATGTATACGTTAGTTTGTTGTTTACCAGTTATAGAAAAACAAATAAATCGGCATTAATTTAAACATAGCTTATGCTTAACTTTAAACTTTATGGCACATTATGTTTATTTTTTATTTATCACTAATGTGACGAGCTTTTACACTAAATCTGATATTAATATACGAGTTGGTGACTATGATCGTAAGACTGTTCCAATTGAGGTATCGGTAGTCATTATTAATATTTTTTGTGTCGTACATGGTGATTTGATTGAATAGTTGAATAGGTACTTACAGGGTGATTCGATACAGGGTTCGCAGACTCTACAGAATACAAAAAAAATACATGTGGCACTCGGACACTGCCGCGGTGAAGCTATTGCATAACATTTTTTATTTTATTTTAAAAGAATAAAATCGCCTACCGCGTATATTTTTTCGAGAATATAATTTATTTAAAATGTTTGTGATGCACTACTGTAATAAAGAACTTCTTTGTTGTAGGAGAATTTTATATGTAGGTTTCATTGTGAAAACTCCTTTTGTAGCTGGCCGTTTAGAATCAGTAAGAAAAAGTAAATTGTTTTTATGACGGATATTTTTATGATTGCCGAAGTCTTCCGAACTGAAACGATGTTAGACGATGCGTGGTGTCAGGTACTTTCCTTAGGTTTTTTTGTTAGGTTTTTGGGATTTTTTTGATTCGGCCGCCGCGCCGCGCCGCGCTCAGAGGCCGCGATAAAAGCTATGCAATAGCTTAAAAGTTTGACTCTCCATACAAAATGTACGAAACAGTTTCCATTTTTGTATGGGGAGTCGAATTTTGTTTTTATTCACATCATATCTGCTTTGTACAAGACGTATTCAGACATTATAATACAGTCTAATTATGACCAACCATTTGCCTACAATTGGCTGGTATTCTACCCACACAACACACACATACGTCTTTCTTTACAAACACTCGCAGCAATCAGAGATTATTAAATTATATTGTGACCCCTGCACCGAGGTTAACTCTGTCATTTGTTAGACACCAAGATCTTCTGTGTACGTGTAGTGTGTCTATGGGATATTATGTATGTGATAATGTTGGTACAATTGAGGAATCTGTTGTCTCTCATCGTATCTGTTTTTGAACGATAAAAATGGAGAAGAGACGGTTTTTTCATGCTATGATCGCGTCGCGGGACTTTCTAAGCAGGTAACCGAGACTCTAGAACGTAAAAGGCAATTGAAGGAACACGGTACATTTTAGTCAGTACGAGTCTGACAGTCCCTTTCGATCCACACATGATTTTATTATCTAAAAAACCGGCCAAGTGCGAGTTAGACTCGTCCATGAAGGGTTCCGTAGGAGCAAGCATAGATTAGGGATATAATTATATTGAGATAAGTAAGTAATATACACAAAGAATAAAAATAACTTTGTTTTTCATAGTGTTTGTATGAACGGCAAAGTTATATTTGCTGTTTATGAAAATGTACTATATCTCAAAAACTGCTAACTGTATCTCATCCAAACCAATTTTCGTTGGTAGTTTTGGTTGAGGTCTACATTATATATTTTTTTTAGTTTTACCATTCTCTTATTTTAGAAGTTACGGGGGGGGGGGACACACTTTTTACCACTTTGGAAGTGTCTCTCGCGCAAACTGTTCAATTTAGAAAAAAATGATGTTAGTAACCTCAACATCATTTTTAAAGACCTATTCATAGATACCCCACACGTATGGGTTTGGTGAAAAAATTTTTTTTGAGTTTTAATTCTAAGTATGGGGGGCACCCCCAAAATTTGTTTTGTTTTGATTTTTGTGTGAAAATCCTAATGCGGTTCACATAATACATCTTTCTACCAAGTTTCAACAGGATAGCTCTTATACTTTCGACAAAAAGTGGCTGTGACATACACGGACAGACAGACAGACAGACATGACGAATCTATAAGGGTTCCGTTTTTGCCATTTGGCTACGGAACCCTAAAAAGGGGTATGTTTGCGGGGGTTGCGCTGATGTTTTAAGAGCTAACCGCGGCGCTGGAACGCAAAGGTTATTAAAGGAATAGGGTGGTGTCAATCAGTACGAGTCTCACAGTTTATTCCGCTTCTAACAGTGAAGGAGAAGGCATTTGATGATTTCCCTTCCCAAGAAAAAGGGCAGGTGGTTTTAATTTAACTTATTATAAAAAAAATATCTTAGGACCTAGATAAACTGACATTCACTCTATGATAACAAAGACTTATAGTACTTACCCAATCCTGTTCAAAGTATGTAGTTTTAGAATTAATGCGTCCGGAAATTAGTCGCATTCGTTAGACATTCTGTATATTTTTTTTTAAACGCTTTAACGCATGTGACGCGCACCGTTAGCAAAACGTTCAAACGAAGGAATAGAAGATTCAGCTTCTGACTGTGAGTTACGGTAGCCTAACTAGTAAGGCGTCTCGGGTTCAAATCCCAGTTAATTTTTTCTTTCCTTAATAATCATCTTTATCTTGTATAAAATGCAGAAGAACGGCAAAAATACGAGTACGTGAAAAACAGTTTGGAAACTTCTAAGAATGAAAAAAAATAAAGTGTAGAACTTATAGCTGCACGCGTAGCATGGCGATTCTATCTCTATTCTACGAAGAAAAGACAAAGTTATTTCATCGTTATTTCTAAACAAATCGACTGTTTTTTTGCACAAATATGACACCATTCGTACACTATTGAAGAATAGAACGTTTATTATCTATATTTTTTACATTACCATGCTTAAAACGCTAAAATTATTTCTACGTTCTGTCATTTTGTCTATTCTTCCGTCGACAAAACCCCTTTCTACGGCGCCATGCTACGCCTGCTGGAAAGAAAACAAGAATACGTTTATTGTCAAGTAAGTGCAAGAACGAAGCTTTTCATTTTCGAGAAAATGAGTCATAGTATCAAAAGTGGAGTCTGTTACTGCTCACCCCCATGACATCCAAATCACGCCAGCCATCCAGTCCCAGCTCCATAGTGTCCACCCACAGGCACGCACACAACAACAGTAGCACAATGCGAGGTTATTAAATTATATTGTGACCCCTGCGCGGAGGTTAACTCCTGTAATTGGACCTCTAGCCGGCCTGATTGTTATTGTAGTCGTGATGGCCCGGCCAATTTACTGTCACACTGTCTGGGTAGTAGTCAGGCAGATTCATGAGTTATGTTGAAGGTATTAGAGCAGGTTTTGTATTAGATGATTTTCTTTAATTAGGTACTTTTCTTTTCGGTCGTTTTTTTTTCTAATATGAATTAAAGATTGATTGGTATGATGCAGAACTTCGTAATAATTTTTCAAGTATGCAAACATGTTCTTCTCTATAAATATTTAAGTGAGACGAAGTATGAAAAACATGAGTTCTGCTTTTATTTGATAAAAAGGTATTTACAACGATCCATATTGATAAGCAGTACCCTTTAAATACAAAACTCAAAACGAGTTTATAATGACGTACTTTACACACAGTACATATATCCAAATGAAATTAAAAAATTAAATTATGACACTATTTCTCTAACAAAATAATGTTATAATAATTTTTTTTTTCATAACGATACATGTTACAGATCATAGATAAATCCATTTGATTTTTTATCTGTGGCTGCGCGCGCTGTGGCCCATGCGCGGTGATAACGGGAATTTTGGCGCCATAATACTGTGTCAATCTTTATCTTTTATTTGATAAATTCGTGTTCAATGAAAGTAGATAAAGTAGTGTATGAAACTGTACATAACTAGGTATTATACACTCGTGTGATGCTTTTAAAAAACTCGCTTCGCTCGTTTTTTAAACTCACACTCGGGTATAATACCCCTCATTATGTACCAGTTTCATAAACTACTATAAAATGTTTGTGGTGCACTATTGTAATAAAGAACTTCTTTTTTGTAGGAGAATTTTATAAGTAGGTTTCATTGTGAAAACTCCTTTTGTAGCTGGCCGTTTAGAATCAGTAAGAAAAAGTAAATTGTCTTTATGACGGATATTTTTACTATTGCCGAAGTCTCCCGAACTGAAACGACGTTAGACGATGCGTGGTGTCAGGTATTTTCCTTAGGTTTTTTCGTTAGGTTTTTGTGAATTTCTTGATTCGGACGCCGCGCGGCAGCAGCGGGAACATTATAGGCTGATGAAGTGATGATGATGATCCAAATAAATCTATTCAGATCATGTAACCCTGTCTCCTAAACTAGGTAGTCCTTTATCTTAGGAGACATGTATAAATAACGACCTACGTCACTCATAATATAAACATTTTTTTTATAAAAGTTGTGCAACGATAAACTGGCATGGCATGGTAGCATCTCCCCACGAAGTAAACGAGTGTAAACGAGAATTTCTTTGTCAATATTCATAATTGAATGATTTCAAAAAGCACTCATAGCGATTAGTTCTGTCGCCCTCAGTGGAAAGTTGGCGACACCAGGGATCGACAACCGTGGGGACGTTTTAAGCAGACATGTATATTTTAATAAAAGATCTGCTCACAATTTCGAAGAATTTGTCTAGTTCTTAAAGGTTCCGCGCATAAAAAAGTCAGTTATTAAAGGCTAAAGGACAACTAAAGCAAAGTCCTTTACATCAGTAAATATTTAAGAGGGTACAATATAAATACATATAAAATGTATGCCAAAGCTCACCATAACATAGGCAGTTTCACTTGTATTGTCTAAGTGAAGGTTTTGCATACCTACACATTTAAAACTGTCATGTAGAAACTGATTCTATATTTTCCTACGGGATAGGTTTCGTCCCTACAAAAATAATTGTTGGGGAAATAAAAATCTGTTTGAAGTTTATGCAAACTAAGCAATGTTCAAAACGTTGCGCGCCCCTTCCTTGACCGACAGTCGCCCGCATGATGTTGCTCAGTCACTCGGCAATTATAATAACTCGGCACGCCGTCCGTTTGGCGGCCATTACCGCCATAACTGTCCACACCGCGCTTTGTCATCCCTGGTGGACACCCCTCGTATGGGAGACAAAACAGCTTCGACAATTTAGAATAGAGTTGTTGTTCCCGACGTAGATTAGTTCGACACTAAAGTTCCTCTCTGTACAAATTTTCCACTATTGCCTACAATTTCCTTATAAACTCGAGTGTTAGGAAGCTTTTCCACCTAAGATGTGCTTATGCTACGTTTCTATGGATGCGTTTGATATCCATCCATAATATTCCTTGACCCATATAACATAGCACAAGTGGAAACTTTGGTCAACTAAGCTGCGTATTTCAAATGGATAGATGCGTGCTGTGGTTGCGAGGTATGGCTGTGTACTAGACGTGGGCGCCGCCTTAAAAATTCTCGGCGGCGGCGCGCTGACCAATTTCAATCGGCGGCGGCGTGGCGCCGGCGGCGTAGTTTTCTACTACCTACAACTAAAACTCGCAATCTACTCCCTTTCTTTAAGCCGGCCGGCTCCTTAATGTCGTTTCAGGCGGACGACAGGAAAATTTCAGTCCTATACCTAGTTACTATACCTAAAACAGTTTTGCAAAGGGACACTTCAATAGCCTCGTAAAATTTTTTTCAACATAGACACAGATAATCTAAGCATAGTTACTGATTCAAGTTTGTCATTATTATGAATCTTACATAATTATTTTATAATTAAATATATTTTTATTATTATAAATCTTTGCCAACTGCAACGTACGGGTATTAAGTCTAATCTCTCGGCTGAGACTCTCCGGCTTAAGGTCATGGCACACTATACCGGCACGGCAACGACACGGCTCCAACCCAGCTCCATGTGTCGTATAATATATTTCATAATGTCAATATAAAAAGGCAACGGCGGGGAGTCGGCGCACTTACCGCTACCATACAATTCACGCTTCCGCACGCTGCAAGCGAGCAGACGGCGTGCTTACGGTGCGCCGTCTCCAAGTTGCTAGCGAAACAAATGCCTTATAACAATTATGTTCACAGTGACAGCAAGCTTGAGCCTCGCGGCCGGCGCGCGGACTGCGAGATTGCTCTCGCGGACGACGCGCAGTTAGCACGCTAACGGCTAGCCATAGCCTAAATTCGAGGTGACGCCGTGCTGCAGTCGCGCCGTTGCCGTGCCGGTATACTGTGCCATGACCTTTATAGACATCAGAGGAAGAGATCTGCAAGCTATACCGTCAGAGAAGCGAGAACTCAATAAGAAAATGAGCGAGTTGGTGCGACGTGACCTCCGAACCGCCAATACACGCCGAATTAAAAAGGCAATAGAAGAAAATCGGGGTGCTAAAGTGTTCGCCCAACAGCTGAAACGCTCGTATCTGACGAAGCTTAGACAAACCATAACCTCAAAGCCGGAGATCCTAGCTGAGATAGAAAACTTTTATGGCCGGTTGTACGACATCGTGGTCCACAAGCCACCTCATCAGATTATAGCCGAGTCACTCTGACCCGCCACTACACCGATGAACTGCCGAAAATTAGCCTGCCTGAGGTGGCCCTCAGGCAGCTTAAACATGGAACAGCCCTGGGTGAAGACGGAGTCACTTCAGAGCTTCTGAAAGCAGGTGGAAAGCCCGTACTTCGGGAGCTCCAAAAGCTAAACAACTCTGTTTTAGACTCCGGGAGAACTCCAAAGGCGTGGAACAGGAGTGTTGTGATCCTCTTTTTCAAGAAAGGCGACAAAACCCTATTGAAAAACTATCGTCCCGTATCACTCCTGAGCCACGTCTATAAACTGTTTTCGAGGGTCATCACAAACCGTCTCGCAAGAAGACTTGACGAGTTTCAGCCTCCGGAGCAGGCTGGGTTTCTCGGAGGATTTAACAACGTAGATCACATCCGCACAGTGAGGCAGGTTATACAGAAGTCCGAAGAGCATAACCAGCTCCTGTACATAGTATTTGTGGATTATAAAAAGGCCTTTGACTCCGTTGAAACCTGGGCTGTTTACAATCACTGCAGCGATGTCAAGTGGACTGGCGGTACATCGAAGTGCTGAAATGTCTGAATGACGCCGCGACTGTGATTGTCCAAGTACAGCACCAGCAGTCTAAACATATCCTGCTGCGTAGGGGGGTGAGACAGGGGGATGTTATCCCCGAAACTGTTCACCAATGATTGTTGGAATATTAATTCAGTCATTTTGGATGAGTCAATCACGAAAACAAATACACGTCTTTACGCCACTCACGCCGCGCGGTGAATGTCGGCGGCGGCGGCGGCGTGCGGAGGGCACACGGCGGCGTCGCGCCGGCGCGGCGCCCATATCTACTGTGTACTATGAATAGTCGCAAGTGATAGTTATGTTGACTTTTCCATATATCGCATAGCTCGAGCATCTTCTTCGCACAGCTACGTAGAGGCGACGCATCTTCATAGCACATTTTACTCGAAACGCTACATTGCTTAGCATTAGAGGAAACGCTCACATCGTTTCGTTTCACATTTTCGCAGCAGCTACGTAGAGCATCTCGTGTGCCCACCACCCTTACAGTATTTGGATGGTGTATTTAGTGTTTATTTATTTAGAATTCATAATTTATAAAACTTTAAAGTGTAAATACTGGCTTAAGATTTTTTTTGAAGATTAAAAGATAGTCGCCAATCGAAGACTGCTGCCTTTTCTACACCTGTCTCCCTCGTGCGATATGAAAGAACGAACTCTTCTGTGTGCTTAAATCCGTGCACTAAACTTACATTTTATTTGCTTACTATCTTCTAATGTCCAACCAATTAGAGTAGCAATAAAACATAAATAATATACTACACAAAATGAAGCTTTAAAATTAAATTATCGCCATTATCACTTGTACTTAACGTTATTTACGACAACTATCTAACCCTACATCGCTCGTCACAGCGGTCATCAGCGGAACGAATCGCTTTAAAGCGCGGGTTGCTAACAGAGCATCACACCACTAAGCTAAGGCGTGGTACAAGTTAGGGACAGCAGGCGGGAAGCGGGCAGACCTGAAGGTGAAACATTATGTAGCTGGAAAGGCTTGTCGTCGAAAACTGATGTAGTACATATATGGAAATCCCTGTCAGAAAAAAGTCCGTCGGTGAAAGAGTCTGTCGATAAAACAGACATAAATGAATCGTCCCGTCGACGGATAGTCCAATGATGGGTCGGTAATCGGTGAATTACTTGCAAGTGATGTAATGAATGTTCTCTATTCGTTATATATCGGCTAAGTTCAAACAATACTAAACCCTTGCTGCTGGTCGCGGGACTAACGAATTACCGTAACCCCGCAACGTAAAGGGCTATTGAAGGACACCGTGGATTTTAGTCAGTACAAGTCTGACAGTCCCTCCAGCTCTGCCCTGGATGGGAGGACTCATTTCATTATTTTTCCACGCTAAAACAAACCCTTGCTGCTAATACCAGAGTAAGCTTACCAGTGATGTTAAACCTCTTTCCAAACACTCTGTATTTACTCTCATGAACTTCGACGTTATATAAAAAACTAAAGCGATCTTTGCCAAATTGCTGCATATCCACATTACTATCTTCTATTCATAATCGTACCTTTACATGTTTGGATGATAAAAGTTCTTTTAGTTGATTTTTAAGCAGCAACTGGTTGGTCCAGTGACTTGTACCACACCCCAATGTTACCCCTTTAGTCCTGGCGGGTCAATAGTCACGGTATTTCAGCTAAATGGTTTATATCTCGCGGGTCATGGAGTAAAACGGAGCACCGCGGGTCTGCCCGTCAATTAATAACAATCAAAGTAATGTTCGTTACATAAATCAATATTACATTATTAGGTTTAAAATATTTAGTGATATATTGCTGGTGGTCTATTTTTTAAGTTATTGGTTTAAAAGTCGACTTTTGACCTTTTACAGTTTATACTTTTTAGGGTTCCGTAGCCAAATGGCAAAAACGGAACCCTTATAGATTCGTCATGTCTGTCTGTCTGTCCGTGTATGTCACAGCCACTTTTTGTCGAAAGTATAAGAGCTATCCTGTTGAAACTTGGTAGAAAGATGTATTATGTGAACCGCATTAGGATTTTCACACAAAAATAAAAACAAAACAAATTTTGGGGGTGCCCCCCATACTTAGAATTGAAACTCAAAAATATTGTTTTCACCAAATCCATTCGTGTGGGGTATCTATGGATAGGTCTTTAAAAATGATATTGAGGTTACTAACATCATTTTTTTCTAAACTGAACAGTTTGCGCGAGAGACACTTCCAAAGTGGTAAAAAGTGTGTCCCCCCCGTAACTTCTAAAATAAGAGAATGATAAAACTAAAAAAAATATATAATGTAGACCTCAACCAAAACTACCAACAAAAATTAGTTTGGATGAGATACAGTTAGCAGTTTTTGAGATATAGTACATTTTCAAAAACCGCAAATATAACTTTGCCATTCATACAAATACTATGAAAAACAAAGTTATTTTTATTGTTTGTGTATATTACTTACTAATCTCAATATAATTATATCTCTAATCTATTGCTCTATTGCTATAATTATATCTCTAATCTATCTCTAAGCTTGCTGCTACAGAACCCTTCATGGGCGAGTCCAACTCCCACTTGGCCGGTTTTCTATTCCTATTTCAGATGAAGTCGACGCGATTATAATGGCAATGTTAGATACTAAGTACCGTAAGTATTTTTATACCATATAAAAGAACTTATGTACTATAGGATAGGTAAATAATGTACAATTAGCAACGTTTATAATTAGCACTTACCTACTTATTAAATAAAATAACATACAGATGAAAAAGCATAAATTAAGTTATTGGTTATTTAATTATGAAAACTTTTCCTGCCGACCAGCGGCAGGAGAGACCGACAAGAAACGTAGACACAGTGTGTAAAATAACATTTAATTGCTTACACTTAGTACTAGCTCGAACTTAGAGAGCTTATGTTTCTTTAAATTAATTTCTTAGTCTGTTCTGTCCCACTTCAGAACACAGGCCTCCCGCAGAATGCAAATGATCGACGTATACGTTCAAGTAGCTGCGAAACTTAGTGGGATCGGGAAGGTCACAAATATGGAGACCTGAGATAGCTTGACAAGATCAGATAGATCAGTTCAGGGGAAACAGCGGCAGGACGCCTTGGATGGCTTTCTCACAAATTAATTGCCAACGAAACTCACCATCCAGAGAAGTGGAAGGAATGCATAACCGAGGCGTTTACGTTGTCACGGAGCAAGATTTTTTAACGGTTTGGCCCTGTAGACTGTAGGAATATTCCTGCGCCCGCCTCACTATTAGCAACAACAATATTAAACGGGAAGTAACAACGAATCCACAACAAATATATACCAACTTGATCCAGCACAGTTGTCATACAATAGCTTAATCGTCTTATTACAATTACGGGACAAAAGCCGGTATTGTGAGCGAATGAAGGCAATGGACGCATTGTCGGCCGGACGACAATTGGACCGCAATGCGCCCCTATGAGACATCTTGTTTGTTGAGTGTCTTCGACGTGTTTGTTGAAAAATCGTTTGATAGATATGATGGATAGATTTACATACACACTCACACGTCTTTTCACAAGAGGTTATCATAAAACTACGGTACATAACCTCCTGTGATCCTAACATACATATATACTTCTCTATTATCTGTACTACGCACCTGGACTTTTTGAAGAATGTTACGTTCGGTGTTATAGGTATGTCTTTCTAGGGCCTTCCATCTGCCCTGTACATATTTTTGTTAGTCGATTTTCATTTATTCTTTTAACATAAACAAAACAATAACTCGTATGTTTGTGAAAAGAAATGCTTAGAGTAAGCGGAGCCACGAAGTATTGATGTATATAGCAACCAACCGTGAACAGGAAGTTAGTCCTAGAGACTGGTGCTGTGCTGGTGTGTCCTTTGATCCTGACAAAAGACCCTATCTTGAGCACAAAAGAGTCCTTATGTGCTGAAGACGGTTTTCCTATAAAGGAAAATTTCACGTAAATATAAACTTCCTTCACAGAAAAAGGTCTCTAGATACAAACTCTAACTAAAGCTAATTACAATAATAAAAAAGTCAGGCTGGATCAAGCTTTTTATGTATTGCCTACGTCTAATAATAGTTGAGCATTTTTGAGATTATACCAGGAATGTTGAGGACCTATAGGTTATCCCCGAAGATGTACGGCCACAGTGTCACGCTTACGCGCGAAGCGTTTTGCCCAAACCTTTATTGTACGCACAGCTAAGGAGTGGAACTCCCTGCATCTGACTCTGTCATCTGTATTTCCCGACAGCTATAACCTTGTGGTCTTCAAGTCAAGAGTGAACAGGTTACTTCTAGGGAAGTGTGCTTCACCGTCGACCACATCTTCGCTTCAGATGAGATAGTGGTCAACCTCGACCATAACGCAAAATAAAAAAAAACCGGCCAAGTGCGAGTCGGACTCGCGCACGAAGGGTTCCGTAGCATTATTTATAAAAATATTTATTTTATCTGGAGCCACGGTAGTGGCCCGCCAAGACGAGCTTCTTATTTTTATTTGTTGTTATAGCGGCAACAGAAATACATCATCTGTAAAAATTTCAACTACCTATCATGGTTCATGAGATACAGCCTGGTGACAGACGGACGGACGGACAGTGAAGTCTCAGTAATAGGATCCCGTTTGACCCTTTGGGTACGGAACCCTAAAAATGATTAGGGTAAACGGTTTTAGTCAGTCGAATCGAACGTGTCTTACCATCTTCCCCAGGCGAAAGAAGTCCATAAGGATTTAAACCTTATACATATTGTAAATCGTCATTTTTTCAGCTATCCCATCATAACAGAAATACGATTCTCAAATACCCCAAAATTATAACAAGAATGTAGCAATATTGTGTCGATTAGTATCTATTAGATGGGAGTTGATTCATACAATAAAATAATTAGTATTTATGTCCCTCCGACCTCGCTCTGCCCTCCCGCATGCAGCACTTTACAAGAATGTGGAAGAACAGACGATTGTTACTTTTGTTACTCTAGGGTTATTGATGAGGGAATGGGACACATGAGAACAAGATGAGAATGATTTTTTGGTGCGCTTTAGGGAAAATCCTTAGGTTTTTGACTGGATATGTAGATGACTGCGTGGCGAAAATAATACAACTTAAAGTATGTTCTGATATTAAAATATAAACAATGAACTTATAATTCAATTATTATTTTATGGAGGTTAATAAGCTTTGTTCTATTATTTTAAAGCACAGGTGCAAATAATAGAACACCTGCAAAGATTTTCATGGATTCAAAATTGTTTAACATTCAATATGAAAATGATGGTGATGGTAACTAATCCAAAAATATAAATTTAAATGCAACAAATCAGTGTGCACCGTCCCTAACATAATAGAATCTATTGACACAAAGTATTCAGTGAAATTGACAGAATAGCCTCAAATGGTGTCGGGTTGATTCCTGATTTAGTAACATTTCTAAACAATTACAACTGTGGGCCATTTGATGTTATTATGCGGGGTGTTTGTGTACAATTTACTTGATTCCGACTTATGGTTATGATTTTGTGTTATGTTGGTGTATTCATACGCGTTTTTCTTTTTCCCAGGATCATAAGTTTGATCGCAGGACTTATCTCATTACCGTGACCCCGGGACATAACGGGCTATTGAAGGACACCGTGGAATTTAGTCAGTACAAGTCTGACAGTCCCTCCCGCCCTGCCCGGGGTGGGAGGACTCATTTGATGATTTTACCACGCAAAAAAAAAAGGATCATAAGTTTATTAACTCTGACAACACTATGAAGATACTCAAGAGCTCTTTGAGTATTATCACTGTAATGCCCAATTGAGGTAAAAGAATGAAATAAACTATGAGACTAGGTTTAACATTAATTAAATTAAATAAAGGCATTTGTGTAACAGTAAATGAAAAAAGTTTTTTATGACTACAAGGTCCATAATCTTATACATATGTTAGTATTTTAATGTTAGTCACAAATTAGGTTAGAATTGTTAGTTTCCAGACATTCTATTTACAAGCTCTAAGGAAACTAAATTAGTTGTGTTACTTTATCTTTATGACGAATATCTCTGCTAGCGAATATCAGTCTTACACAATGACGTATTATAATTATATAGACACGCCATGAACGAACATCGCGGCACTTAAAACCGGCGACTATACTAGAACTACTTATACGCGTGAAGAAAGAGAAAGAAAATATGACACCGTACGGCGGGAGGGAGATGCAACTACGCGCAATGTGACCAATTGGCTTCATTTTTTGTTGCCATTTTAGAGTGCGGTCAACGTATCTATAGTTTATATACCATTGGTCTTACAGCTGAAAACTTGCCCGAGATTAAAAATATATTAACATGTTGTTAGTTTTCTGCATTTTTACCAAATGAAAAGAGACCCACGTTCTTTGAAACTTGTCGTGGGACTGTCTAAACATGTAACCCTGACCCTGGAACGTAGAGGGCTATTGAAGGAACACCTGGAGTTTAGTCAGTACAAGTCCATCAGTCTCTTCCGCCACACCCCGGGCGGAATCATTTTCAAAAGTTTCTTGAAACTTACGTACAAACAAACAATTAAACGGTTCTCTAAATAGACCTTGCCATTCCTTTCTCCCACTATAATCTCACCTCCACAGTTGATAAACATTTCCTCTAAGACTTAACAAGGAAATTAGTGTAATTGCGGTAATTACGGCAAGTGGGTCGCTGGTAACAAGTAAGCCTACACCGGACCGCACGCGCGCCGGTTCGGTTCCCGGGTACGACATCGTTAATTATGGGAGCCAGGGTTTTTGAACTTTGTGGGTGGTGGAAGTTGAAGTTATTGTTTACATCCACTGATCGGGGAAGGATCTTGTGATCGTTGGTCGGACTTAAAGTTGGTCTTTTGGATGCGAGATATTCGACTGAATTCAGTTGCCTTTAGAAAATCAAATGTTCCAGGTTACGTACCTTTAGATCTTTGCAACTCATAAGCTAGACAATTCATATGATGCTTCTGAAATTCTTATAATTTTGATGCGCTTGCTCCAACAGATATTCTTCTTCATTAAGGTTCGTCCCCTTTATCATCCATCTCTTAGAACCTACATTTAATCCAAAAGACATTGTGAGCTATTTATAATAAACGTGATTCTTTCTACATATTTTGAATCTCCAAGGTCTCTTCCACAAGTGATCTTGACTCATCATATTATTCCATCACTGATCCATCAATTCTCACCACCGTCATTTACCCACGCGCGGCTGTGATCTTGATCCATGTCAAATAATGAGTTTCCAGGTCAATCCGAGTGGTTCTAGGTAATCGAGAGGAGACCACCACGTGCACGTGTTTACTTCCAGCGCCTGCTACTCATCTCGGTTTTGACACATCACACGGACTACCTGCATCCACCAGATGACGCAACTCACTAGACCATACCAGTCGAAATTCAACTTGAAGATGTTGGTGGTATAGTTGAGAATTGAATAGCTCGAATTAGTGGGATAAGATGTGATGGAAATGAATGCCATGTAAATTAGTTTATTCTAAACAGTATTAGGTTTTGTGTTAAAGACGCTGAGTTTGGATCTTGTGAAGATGAAGCTAAGGTTGATATTACAATAGAAGGAGATGTTATCATACGATTAGATGCTAGTAAAAATGTAAGTAATATAAGTAAAGGGCGCGTGATCTGTGAGATCAAAGCGGTTGTGATCAATCCGCCGATGTGCGCGGGAGTGCGCGCGGATGATCTTGGTCGTTTCGCTTTTGATCCGGCTGATTACGTCACATCACATTATCATTATGATTCGACGGATATTAAAGATGTCGTGTTGCTGATAAACTTTGTGGTTTGAAGGCTTATTTAATTTTGGGATTGTGTCAAATAAAATTAGTTTGATTTTGGTTTCTTTCTGTTACCGTTGTAGTTTTAGAGGCTGCAGGCTGCGCAACTACTAGAAACGAAACTACCAAAACGGAAATTGGAACATTGACAGTGATGACGAAACTAAAAATCATTCAGAGCAAGCTACAGCGTTATTTGATCACGACAAAAAGGACTTTCACAGCCACAAAGCTCTGAGTATGAAACAAAACGTTAGTTAGAAAGAAATGTTAACAAAATAATCTTTACTGAACTTTCCGCTCCCGAAACGTGTGTAAAACGATCAAGTAGGTGCGCGTGCGCATGCCCCTGTTCGCTTTGATGTGGCCGATGTTTACGCGGGCGGCGGGCCTGTGTTTGCTATTAAACAAACCCACTCGTGTCGGCCAACACCCAATATTGGTGCAGACGTTGGCCCAATGCTCTCCTTGAGAAACTGTGAGATTGAACTTGAGTTTCGGAAGGAAGCAGGTACTTACTATATCGGGCTAAGCTTGGGGTTTCTTTAAAGAATAGAATCAGGAATAAAGTTATCCGGAAAAGAATCGGAGTACCCGATATAGCCTGCAGAGTTAGCAAACTGAAATGGCAGTGGGCTGGTCACGTTTATCGTAGGACCGATGGCCGGTGGAGCAGAGGAGTCCTAGATTGGAGGTCAGCCTGAATGCGGAAGACAGAGAAAAGGGTGATGCGGCACAGCCTGGGGAGGCCGTAGTCTGCTGGACAAAGGCCGCAGCAGTGGTCAGCAGTCAGCAGCTGCTAGCAGCAGTGGACTGCAATAGGCTGAATTGATTGAATTGAGTCACTCTGTATGACATTTCTTATTGTGAGTAAGGGCAAACCTACGTTAGCAAAATTAACAGGTGTAAGTCAACATTTTAATACAAACACTACGAATGTCTTAAAGATTGTAGTTTATTCAGAAAATAGACAGATGCATTAATGAGTGTGAAGAAAAACGGTAATTGTAAATTCTGTTTGCTGTCAGGAATAATAAGAACTTGCTTTCCTAATAATCTAAACTCAAATTCCTCAACATCAAGTCCGCGACTATCTGACTTCTTCATTTCGCGTCACTAGGAACATGAAGACAAATTTTAAGGAAAGCTTCTATAGAACCATTTCACCATATCAGTCCAAAATAGTCATGTCGAGCATAAACCGATTTTAAAAGCGGTCAGCGTCGTAAACAAATGTTGGCTTCCAAAGCTGGCGTTGGAAGTTGGCGCTGAGAGCATGGTGTTTATTACAGCATTCGTTCGGTTTGGCCCAATGAGCGATATTGTGTGTAAACAACACCGTTCTGCTTCCATGTTGGGGGTGCCGCAAGGCAAAGGCTACAGCAAGTGGTGTTGAAGTATCTAGCTATATGTAGGTCATGTAAACGGGATTCGATAAATTTATATGCAGACCATTCCTATGAATAAAGAAAAATATCGTATCGAATCATACATTTGTTTGCAAGTGCAACATTATTTTCTTAATATCATTGATGTTGTAAATTCAATTTAAACAAGAAGCCTTTCTTACTGCATATTGCAACTTATTCTGATTTATCTATTTGTATACTGGATTTCATATTACAGTCATGCAAATATAGCAAATTATCTATTGCAGTTTTTTCTGAGTCTGTTATCTCTTCAATGTTTTTACATTACTTTCCAGACGAGTGACAACTGTGGCTGCATCTATTTTATGTTAATCAGGAATCTTAACATCTTCTTTACTCTCGGCTACGTCGCTATCTCCTCCAACTTGGAGCACGTCGGCATCGCGCACTTTACTTTGAAGTGCCCTCGCGTTATTTACGAACTGTTTGTATATTTTCATATTTGCGGCCAGCACATCAGCAGCAAGCCCATCGCCGCGATGAACTGTGAACTGTTGCCGAGCATTTATCATTACCCATCTACCCATCGACCCACCTAGGAACACAAGCTTTTTATTTTTTGATTTAGGATTCTTTTTATGGCTGTTTGAGTTCTTAGAAGAATTGGGATTGTGTTGTTTTTCATGAGCTTGTTGTGGAGTGATGGTACTGGTATTGTTGGTTTCGATTGCATCATAGATTGTTTTATGAATTTGTAATTTGTTAGTCTTCCCGTACTACAACTACTTCAGA
This sequence comes from Agrotis exclamationis, assembly GCA_950005045.1. Taxonomy (NCBI): domain Eukaryota; kingdom Metazoa; phylum Arthropoda; class Insecta; order Lepidoptera; family Noctuidae; genus Agrotis; species Agrotis exclamationis. The sequence goes on along the minus strand of OX465422.1, from coordinate 1,032,095 downwards.
AGTTTTTGACGCGTGGCAATCTTTTTTAAAGCGTTTCGTGTTTCTACAATGACTTTTAATGATATCATCTGAATCCAATTTATTTTCGACATTTATAATTAAAGTTCTTTATAATATGAGCGAGTGCCACGATTACATGGTTTCGTAAGTATATACAGGGTGTAAGAGACATCGACGCACAAACGGATACCATGGGTCCAGGACATGATTCTGGACCCCCCTGTGTTGGAATATTTTTCGTCGGTTTTTTCCTATTTTTTTTTTGTTTTTTTTTTTAATAGTTATCTGCGCCTAAAGTACTACAGGTAAATTTAGAAAGTTAGGAAAAAAACCGACGAAAAATTCCAAAACGGGGGGGGGATCCAGAATCATGTCCTGGAACCATAGTATACGTTTGTGCGTCGATGTCTCTTACACCCTGTATAGATATTTTCTGCCAAACGACCTATTTCTATATGCTCCTACAATTTACGATTCGGACCATTATTTATTATTCCTTGTTAAAATTGAGCTGCATATTTCCTAAAACTTTATTCTGTTGCTATACTGAAGGCCATTCAAGCTTCCTAGATGTGAATATCTATGTGGCCATATGACAGACGTATGATTGAATCCATACATTGGACAATGAGTCACGACACGTGTATGATCACAATTATCATATGGTACGCTTTCTAATCCCGTTAGTATTACGTTGTAAGGTTTGATAGAATTAATTCAATATTGCTCGCACGCAGCGGTGGTGCTGCGGCGGAAACCTTGTAGGACTCATTATCATAAGCTTGCAAGTCCTTTGGTGTCGTTGGTGTTTACGTGACTTTGTATGGAGTGGTGGTCGTTGGTTTTGTTACTTTTCTGGCGAATGATAGTCTGTTTTTAGTTTTTTTTTTTGTGTTGCACTAGATTTTAGATTATGATCCTGCTATATTTCTTACGCTAACTCTGTTAAATCAATACAAATATTATTGACCGACTAATCTACATCTGCAATGATGCTAATGGCAATACATATTATTATATCATCACTAAAAACCACTATTTACATCAAATACGAAACAGAAACCACCAAAACCAATATCAGACCATCAAAGAGACTTTTGATATCGCATTAATCATAAACAAAAATTGTTTATGGAAACCAAAAAATCATAATAATGTATTCGAATGAATATTTTTTCAAATGCACACGCTTTTGCGTCGTAAATCTGTCAATACAGATGAGGATTTCAGCGTGTAATGATGAATGTTTCCAGCGATCAAAGGGACGTTTGAGGCCGGATGCGCGGGCGCAGATACCCAATCAAATGATGACCAAGTAGAGCAGACTTAGATTATGTTACGTGAAAAAGGATTCCAGTTCGTGAAGAGGTTGGAAATATGGGAAGGTAATGGGACAAAGGCCCCACTGATAATTATAAGAAGTTAGCTAGTTAGAGAATACTATCACGAACAGTAAAACCATGCTGGGTGTCCTTCACACGAAGTATGCGTTCAGCTATGGTCAAGTCGACTGGCCTGTTGGTCTAGTGGTTAGTGACCCTGACTGCTATGCCGGAGGTCGTGGGTTCGATTCCCACTCAGGACAAATGTTTGTGTGATGAGCACGATCATTTGTTCTGTGTCTGGGTGTAATTTATCTATAATATGTATGTATTTAGAAATACACACATCAAAAGTGTCTAGGGATCAAGCATTTTTATGCGGATTTCTTGAGATTGAGATGTGGCTTTGTAATAAATTTATGATTTTATAAATTTATATGGATCCTTTTTGGTGCATTTCATAATTTGAATCAGGAACTGTGAATCAAATTCGAGTAAAAGATGAAAATCAGCTGTCAATATTTTCCCTATAAAAACATACAACGCATTGAAGACATTATTAGTGCTACTGTTTCCCTACTACTGATTAAAACCAACGTTATTATGGAGCGGCGACGTCATTTAAGCAGGGAAGAAATGCTCAGAGCCGTGGGAATGATAGAAGCTGGTTCCCGGCAACGTACTGTGGCTTTAGCTCTGAATACAAGTCAGAGTGTTATCAGTCGACTTTGGACACGTTACCGAAGCACTGGTACCGTGGCTGAGCGCCATGGAGGACGGTATCGCTGCACCACACGGAGACAAGACCGATACATTCAAATCTTAACTCGAAGAGCTCCAACAATAACCGCCATGATGTTAGCCGTGAGGCTTCATCACTCTTCAGGGAACTTAATTAGCGACCAAACAGTCAGAAACCGCTTGCATGAAGTGAACCTACATTCCCGAAGACCGCTACGGGTACCACCTATAGCAATGCACAATCGTAGGATTCGATATCAATGGGCTCTTGAACACAGAAATTGGGCAGAAGAACAATGGCGTTTCGTGTGCTTTTCTGATGCCCTGGACGCCAACAGCGATTAAAATCCTGCCAGGAAGTCCATCCTTATAGTGGTGGAACCATCATGGTATGGGCGGGTATTTGGATCGGCGGAAGAACTGAGTTGATTTGGATCAGAGGCAACCTCAACGCTCAAATTTATGCTGAGACGATTGTATCAGACGTCATCGTTCCTCTACAAGTGCAAATCGGTCCCTTATTTCAGTTAATGCATGATAATGCACGACCGCACACCGCAAGAGTTGTAAGACAGACTCTCGCCACAGCTAACATCAATGTCCTGCCCTGGCCTGCTCAGTCGCCAGACTTGAATCCGATTGAGCATGCATGGGATATGCTACAGAGAAGAGCTCTGCCGAATATGGAGGGTATCCAGTCGCAAGAAGACCTTTTTTTGTTGTTGCAACGAACATGGGCGGCCATTCCACAGCGTGATTTGGATGAACTCATTTTGAGTATGCCAAACCGATGTTCTTGTGTTGTTAGTGTTCGCGGTAGAAACACGGATTATTAATTGTTTAAGTTACCCAATAAAATTTTAAAGAAAACTGTTATTTCAGTCTTTTTTTCGAACTTTTGTGTTAGTGGTTCAAATGTCAAAAATCCCTTTATTAGGAAAATGGCAAATTTCTTTATTAATGCAAAGGTGACTTGGTTTATCGTTACTGTGACAAACGAAAACACTTTATTTGATGAATCCTTAAAGAAAATTTTAATTAATATCAATCAGGAGAAAAGTTATTGCAAAAATATATGTTGATCCCTAGACACTTTTGATGTGTGTATATAAGTATGTTTATCAGTTGTCTAGTACCCATAACACAAGCTCTGCTTAGCTTGGGACTAGATGGCGTTGTGTGACAGTAAAAAAAAAAAAAAAAGTATGGGCATATTTATAGTCAGAATTTGATGTACCATCAAAGTTGTTAGGCTAAATCCAATATTTACAAGAACTGACTTGAGGCAGCAATACATCGAGAAGTGTGGTAGAATCTGTCAGAGTTCGTTGCAGCTTTTATAAAGAGATGACCATCCAAATCCAAGGTAACCTGACGTCATCCGCTGACATAGCGTAAGCTAGAGCTGCTCCCAGCACACCATATGATTTGTGGTCCGCGGTGTATGTGCAGAACATGATGTTACGTCCTATTTGACGCCGTAAAGTTTCGCAAGCCGCCTGTTTTCCTGCGGCTTTATAATTAGACGTGTTTTGGTCATCTGCTAGCGTGTGTACAATATCTATCTATATAGGAAGTTAACGTTATGTGTCTAAGGCAAAGGGCACCCATTTTCAGAGCGGATTATTTCTGCAACGACTTTTGACAGAGGTTATAAAAGATTAGAATGGGTGGGGTAGCTATTTGTGTTTACTCTATGTTTATCATAGCTGGTAGAATACCACTTTTTCTACGATCTCTGATAGATGAAGTAGTTGTCCAAAGGAACATGCTATTTCTGTAAATGAAGTCTTCTATTTGTTGCCTAATTTTCTCTTATAACAAATCTCTTATTACAAAAAGTGAGTGCGACCCTTGAATCTTAGCAGTCTCGCAATCGTCTCTGTTTGTCATAACCGCTAATAGTTCTCTTTTACCAAAACAAACGTGTATAAAACCGTCGATGATCTAGCACATGGCAAACTAAACCCACAAAAACCAAATCAATCAACAATTTCACGTTTTGATATAAAAATCATAAAGCTCGAAGATCTAACCGGAAACCGTTGTTTACATGAAACAGGTGTAATTAAATCGTTACAGGAAGTGCCCGCACCCGCACTGTTTACTAGTTTACATTACCGTCCTTTGACGGGGCCGTTTGATCATACGTATTACTTTAAGAATTTAACTATGGGTTTATAGACTCGCATACGTTGTTGGAGGACTTAAAAATAGGGCTGTGGAGAGGTGGAAGTTGAATTACAATGATAGCTTCACGATCTTTGATTCAGAATAGTACTTACAACATATATTATTAGTGTTACGAGCTGGGAATGGAAACGATGTAACGCTGTCCCCTTCGTAGACATATGTACTCATACCGCTTATAATTTATCAGTCCTTGATCATGAGTCGGTATGGTCCAGAAGGTGGCAACTTCTTACTTTAAATAAAAAGCTGGGTATGGAATCGTCGTAACAACCCTCATTGCTGGAAGTCTGGAACTATCATGCGAGTCCACTGCCGATTAGTTGTTGTCAGATGCTAACGTCTTGATTTTTGATGGTGCTTCGTCACGAGTAAGACGAGGTAATTTGGCATCCGTCACTGATCTATATCCAATCAATAATCTTGACATCCTAAACTTCAGAAAAACTAAATCAAAACAATTCAAGCAATCTTCTATCGGTATTCAACACAAGAAAATATTTCTGTTTTATATTTAAATCTACAAAAAAACTCCAATCATATCAGACCGTCATCGTCAGTCAGTTTTCCGCGCGGCTGCGTCTGCGCTTGTCGCGCGTACGACGCTAGCACCAAAAAACATGACGAGGGTAGGCAGGACTGAGTGACTGATCGATCTTAAAGTAGCTATGAACATAAGGTAAGTAGCAACACTGTGCTGATCTGACCACTGTGCCATTGCGAAAACTTAATGATAATTTAAATCAATTAAGAAATACGGGTTTTTATAATAAGTACCAAAAAAGAACAATAATAATGGTATACCAAATATTTTATTCTTTGAAATAAGCTAACCCCTTAGCTAATCCCAGATATAACGGTACTAGCTTGTCAAGAAGTATCATTCATATCATCAACACAGCGAGACCTAAAAGAAAGCCTAAATAAAACATGAGCGGCGCGGCATTTTCAACGCTCAGGCTTGTGTCAATTATGCAATATCAAATAAGGCATTTATTTAAAAATCGCCTAGTATTAGTGGAAACAGGCATTAGGATTCTATGTGAGTTTAATTGTATAAGGGTGTGCCAGGTAAGTAGGCTACTAACAATACAGCCGCTGTTATGTCAGATTATAACTTAAATTCTTATATCAATCTTTATATACCTTTTTTAATCTCAGGAATTTGGCCTAAATACTTTTATTTTTTACAATGGCGTGTTATTAACAAAGTATTTAGTAGATGTGTCGTGATAAACGGACGGAAGCCGCGTCCGTTATTTCAGAATATAAATATTTTCGTGGCGGCTTGATGGATCGGTCGTCGATTCGCTTCCCGACTCGGGCTAATCTTGCTGTTTATCAATATTATTGTGTTATTTCGTATTATTATTTTCACTATTTTTTGTGGTGTACTGAAGTGAATCTTAAGAACAAAAAATAACTATTGTACAAGCTAGTTTGTATTTGCCTTTATAAATCAAGCTTACAAGGTATGTATGAGGCAGCCAAGACTATAAACTAGAACTTTTAATCTACTTTAAAAACTAACACTTGGCATATAAAACTAATTCTTACCCTATATCATCTAATATTGTACTGAAACAAAAATATTTCGCGCAATATTTCCTGTAAACACACACAAATACTGTACAAAAAATCTCTAAACTAAGTAAAAATACTTAAAACATTACAAAAAGATAAAATTTCGACCGTGACAGGACTCGAACCTGCAGTCTTCGGATCCGAAGTCCGACGCCTTATCCATTAGGCCACACGGTCGCCTGAAGGGAGGCTCTATCTGGGGTAGTGTTTCAGGCGCGCTACTGACCTACTTTGTGAAACGTTAGGGGATGTTTTCTCTCTCGCTCGCTCAGTGAGAATCTAGTGGTTTGTTGTGAATTCTAGTGAGAATTGGGCTTTATTGTCTATTGAATAAGGAGCTTTTGCTGGTTATTATGCTACTAGGTATGCTGGTTATTATCTAGGTAGAACTATTTTCAGTTATTATCATCTTGCATCACAATCTATCGAATGAAGTCATGTTTTGGGGTATTTCTTGTTAGTTTTAGCGCATTCAGATGGATCAGTGATAAAGATAATAGTTGATAGCTAGCACAGGGTTCTAACCTTTTGTTGCTCACGTGACGAACATACCATGTTGTTCATCATATTTCACGGGTGCTGTAAACATTAATTTACAAATCATTATTGCGATGAATAAATAGGACGTTCCACATGTTAATAAAGATTTGTGACCAACAATTCAAGCCTGTATAATATGGCACTACCTATTACTATTTTCGATCCCAGCCAGGTGCATTACTGTAACTTATTTCATCCCCACTGCTCTCAAAACGGTGAAGGAAAACATCGTGAGGAAACCGGCATGTCCTAGAACCAAAAATTCGAAGACGTGTTACATCCACCAAATCGCACTGGGCCCGCGTGGTGGATTATGGCCCACTCCCTCTCAAAGGGAGGAGGCCTGTGTCCCAGCAGTGGGAACATTATAGGCTGATGATGATGATGATTACTATTTTATCGGTGAATTTTGGTGGTTGATGATTACGCTCAATTTCTTCACAGTAGATAAGGCTGGAAATTTCAACTAAGGGCGTTCAGAAACTACGAAGGTGATCCCGGAATCAATGTAGAACCAACATTCATGTTGATATAAGTTATCGACTAATCTAATTTAGAACTATTTCGTACGCTTGTCATGTTTCACAACACATTTTAAAATTAACACCACCTCATACTCGACTTACTCTCTTAAACACATGCAACAAGGTTAAAATTCCAACAACAAATACGTAACAAACTGCAAATGATAACTTGGTTCCCAAAAAACGTTATTTTATGATGAATCGACGGGTGATGGTTATCGTCATGACGGATAGATGTCGCTAGTGATGGGCCGTGGCCCCGTGGTCTCGTGGGGCTGTCTAGTGCTACCAGGGGTTATGTATTAGTGCTGATGGAGAGATATTTATGGTAGCCGCACAGATGACGGTACGGGGCAGTTGCTTGTCATAACTTATTAGGTTTCTATTGGTATTTTTTTATCAGTTACTCATGTCAAATTGTCCTGAGTATTTAGGAAACAACTTGCGCGAAAAAAAGAGCTTCGAAGGAGACCAGAGGAGGTTACGATTTAGATAAATTAATGGATAACGACGATAGAAAAAAGTTAAAATCTTTCTAATTGACATTACTATAGAAATTCTTATGCCAATCCTGTTGTAAAAACAAGAAAATTTTTGAAAACGATTGCCATTTGTCTAGGGTATAAGGTATCTGAAATACTAAACTTGTTGTTGATTTCCATGATATTTCACCGTAATTCATAATTATGGGTAAACTAAAAACATTTTGTTTTTGAACTCCAAGTGTATCAAAAATTAATTCCTATCGTTTAAAACGAAACAAAAGATTCTTTGTGCTCTATGACTTTAAAATATTAAGTGTCGTTGTGCACTTCGGAACACTAGACTGTCAGAAAATTGTCCGAAACGTACTCTGGAGTTTACATATTTGACATACATTTTTGTCCGACCAAGAAAGGGTTTTGTGAAAAATAAACTACCAAATAACAAGTTGTTAATGTTGATGTATTTTGTTAAATATTTCATGTTATTGGTTGCTGTCGGCTATTGTTTTCGTGCAGTTACCACTTCGTCACACAAGTAGGTTGATCTTCACGCTAGTCTTGTTATGAAAGAAAAAAATATTGTTTCTACTCTGTCAGTGGAGCATTATGTCTCGTTATTTATAAAGGTGAGTCGAGTTAAGATAATAAGTTAAATAATGATGATAGTGTTTCCCCTTTATTGCCAGTGTTCTACAAAGGTGACGAAATGTTATTGTTGTTCTCGCTTGTAATACATGCAATTGTACACCTGGATCTTTATAATTTTCTCATTAATATGTTTCTTAAAGGGCAAACATGAGCCACTTTCACGATGTAGGTCAAAATTAAAATAATAATTTTTGAATAGGACTTTCTTTCATTTTGTCCAAAAACTTAAACTTGGGAAGTTTATTCAAAAGCATTATTCAACCATTGCATCATACCTGGCTGTACGCTACCTTACACGAACAAAACTTTCTCACTCAAGAGAAAAAAAAAGAAAAGCCAATTCCTTATTCAAAGTGTCGCGAGTCGCGTCACTCATTGTCTCTGCCTAATAAATATGGCGGGTAATTTTGACAGATGGCGCGCGCTTCCACGGCGCCACTGTTGAGTATACTGTTGCTCCAACCCATATTGTTCTACTTTTGTCCCTAACACGTTAGGAATTCAAAATAAATGAGCTGAGCTACTGATTTGAATGTCAATACGAAGTTAATACGGTGAGGTGTTGTCTAAAACCAAATATGTGCTGGAGTGGACGGAGACGCGTTTGGACGCTCGCATTGTTCTTGACACTTACTTATTACAAACTTACGTGATTCATGGCGATGTTTCACTAAGTTTTTGTGTGTTTTATGACCTTTTTATTTGTGTGTTATTTAAATCATAATGTGCTTTAATTTATTTTAACTGTGTGCATAAATAAGGTGTCATTGAACTTAGTTTTAAGCTGGTTGAGGAAATAATTAAAGATATAAGTATACCCGAAATGTTTATGTTTTAATTAAACAAAACTACAACTATTGTAATTTGTGTATAAATTCTTTAACTCTCAGTACTACAGTTTGTTAAACAAACAGTAGCAACATTTTTACATACAGCGCATAATTTTCCAATCAGACTCGTTATTAATTGGAAACAACTAAAATATACACATCACATGCATTTTAATAAAACATTCAACGTAATCAATTCACACCCAATACAATATCTGAGGGCAATTACTCATTTGACATCCTTACAACCCATTTCCACAATCATCTCTATAATGTAAGACATAAGGTTGAAAATCCCGTAGCATTTTCAGGTAACTGTAAAACGGTATAAAGGTAATTTCACACTCGTTCGATGTCGTGCCTGGCAGCAACAAATCGCGCGACAAAATAAGTTAGTGATCACACGCGGCGACGTTCATTACTCGCGAGATTTACGGAGCGCGCCGATTGCGAATATCTCGCCGCGATGCCAATCGAATGTAATCGGAGCCGATGTTTTAGGTAATAACTGTTTGGGACCTTTTTTGTTTGAAGACAATGATGTAGAGAGGTCTTAATTGAGAATGTGTTGTTTGGTATTCGGATTAATTATTGTGTTGTTTTAATTTTAATTGAGTTTTTGTTTACGATTTGATTGTTTTCAAACACGTTTTAAGGATCCTTACAAAAGGCTTATCTCTTCAAACATGTTTAATGGGATTAAGGTTTACTGTAAACTGACGTCGTCGCTTTAAAAGTTAGCATTATTTTTGTGCAAAATTAGATTAAATTATGTTGCTACGCCGTAGTACTATTCGTGCTACGCCGTAGACGTGCTACGATTAATAATATTTCGGATATAAAAGCTCTTTTAATTTATTATGCTAATTAGGTAAAAGTATAGTACAAGTAAAAGAGTCTTAGGACCCACAACGCGTATAGGGCAGTTTCACTTCCAAATAAAATACAAATCAGAAAGATTTCCGGGTGTATTAAGTCATGCTCAATGTTATGTGTGTTTTGAAGGTTGAGGTAGTGCTGTATGGGTCGCGGGACCGTCTGTGAAGGTAAACCGTGACCCTGGAACGCAAAAAGCAACTAAAATAACAAGGTGGATTTTAGTCAGCAACCGCGACAGAGCAATCATCAAATGAGTGAGCAGATGGGACTCTGCTCACTCATTTGATGATTTTGCCACCAAAAAAAATAAATACTGTAGCATGAGATTTATGGTTACTTGTTTTGCCTGATGTTTTTTATTATGACCATAAGACTTCTCTAGATCATGTAGGAATCTAAAAATTACTTCAAATCAACACTTTATCTAGACAACATCATCTCTCCCCGTGGACCGCCCGCGTCTCGTCACACAACGCCGTCAATTCTCCACGCAGCACACTGCACACTGCACTGTGCACAGACACACAGGAGCGACCGCTTCACTCAATGATCCGCAGCAAATGACCATGATTTACTACTCACGATATTTTTTGTCCAGCGACAGCTCTTTTGTAACACTGTGCCTTTGTTTCAACGGGAGATGGCGCTGATTTGATGTTCTTATTATTTATTATGTAGGTATTGTGTAAAGTTTCCAGTTTGGAGATTGCAAAGAGTTGTTTCTTTTAGTTAGTTATTCAGTCGTTAGGTACACCAATTTAACCTAGCCAGGATACTAAAAAGGCCGAGTGTATATTTATTAAACGTTTTTGCTCATACTATTTAGTGATAATCGCAGAGCTTAACAAGTTGAGAAAATATACTCTTCATTTCGGAACTTTTTTCTAAAGTTGTCACTCATTTAGAAATTTAACGCGATCCCCGTAAAACTTTACATAATTCACTCCAAAATCAGCAACACATTCTCAATTAGTCATGCCACTACTACTTGGGTGTCTAGCTTAATGAATTTCATGCGACTAATCAGCACATTACAGTTTTTGTCGATTTTTGTCCAGAGCGCGCGCGTTCCGCCCCATTGTGCGACGTTTACGACTTTTCTTTGACACATTGAATGCATAATTGGCATGAAGCACGTTAGTGCACTGTGTGCCATCATCAGTAGCATTTGTCCAATGTATGGTAGCTGATGGAACCAGTGGGTGGGTATTGTAACAAGAGAAATCGGAGCTTTAAGTTTTCTTTGTCTAAGAAACTTTTTGTTAGAAAAATCCTGATTAAAAAATTTCAAGCTCCTGTGTACAAAAGCTCACGGCGCGAGGGAGTCAATTTAATGCATTTTCTTTGTTTATTTTTGTAACTTGTGCCATTCAAATAGCTTAGTAAGTTATCAATTTAAGCTGAAGCGTGGCCAATAAGCACATCAACGGTTCAAAAGTTTTTAAATATCAAGTACTACTATTTATAATGAGAAAGCATGTATTTCTACTTTGTTTCTTGTATTAGTATCCACGTATCAGTTTAGAATAATCATCAAGGAACAATTTATAAATTCATTTTAGGACAACATTTTGCAGTCAAGTTAGTATGTGGTGCTGGCGTCTGTTATAGCTGTTAACCTGAATTACAGATCACCAGAAGTGACTGAGATAATTCTACATTGAAAGATAAGTAGGTACTATAAAAAAACACATTAATTTTATTGTTGTCAGTTACCATTGCAAAACCAGAAACTACCTAGAATCTCTAATTTAGAAACTGTCATGAGACGAGCTCCTCGCAACTCATTAGTAATTAGCGTCCATTTGCATACAGCCTCCCATGCTTCAAGCACGCGACTATCCGCGAACCACGAGCCACAGCCACCAGCCCCATAACTCAGCACTTTCCAGTTCTAACCACGCCCGGAGCAACTACCGGCCTATTTATACACACATTATAATTTCCAATTTGAGTATGCAGATGCGAAAACAAAATCAGCAAAAAAAGGTCTGTCGCCGTGATTTACGTTGCCCCCTGCTTGCTCTCATAACGAGGTTGGAACATTGTGCAAGACATCGGTACTGGCCCTTTTGGTACGGGATGCTGTTCGGGTGCATTGCTCAGTTTCCGGGACTCTTGGAGTATTGAATCGTTCGTGGAACAAGCATTGTCTCTGACAGGCTTTGATTCCTGATTGATGGATGAAAGGTGTGAGCTTCTGACAGAAGTGGTAACTAACTGTTTGTTGTCAAAAGTTTTGCGCGAAACTGGGTACCTATTTGAAAGTAATTGTTGCAGTAGTTCTGAATGCTTCTCTATCTTTGCGTTTTCTATTACAGATCAATCGTTTTGCGGATAGGAACTTGTAATGTGCATATTTGCATGCGAATAACCAGTGGTTTCCTACGTGATTAGCCTTAAGCTATTTAATTTATTCTAAAGTGTTATCAAACACGGAAAATATGTATTAAGTAAAATAAATCACTTTTAATAATGGAGCTTGAAAGCTTCTGTTGTTTTAGAATCCTTATCTTAACGACTATTAATGCACATGGCGACTTTACACAAATGCATTGTCTACACATTGGAATGCCTCGTTTTATCATTGATTAATGGGAAACCCCATGAACGGAAGCCAAAATACTCCAAAAAGTCAACATTGCAACCATTATATAATTACTTGTGACTTTGTCGGCAGTTCTAGGAAGCGATATCACATGCACCGGCCGCTGCGCTGTGACGGCCATACATTAGCCATGCGCAGACGCCGCCTTTATGAAAAAATCCGCCGATAGTTAGCCATGCACACTGAACGGCATCACGAACAAAAATAATAAAAACATCACAGTCAAAATATATGTTGGTGTTATTGAAAAAATTGTAAAAGAGATGTTGACTTTGTCTACTTTGTGACGCACCGCGGACCACTGTCCACTTTCTTTGAAAATTAATTCCATGTTTAGTGTAAAGTATTAGGGTTTATTTTGCGTTGGCAAAATCTGGGCGTCAAATATTTTTTTCCTGTTGGATTCGAGCAAGGGCGTGGCCCGTCTCGAATGGAAACATTTGCCAATATTATCGTGAAAGGTCTGAACAGATGAAATAATTTATTTCCCTATGTCGCTTTGTGTCCAAAACTTTGTGCCTTTGTGATATTTTTTGCGTGGGCCGCTTTGCTCAGTGTGGTACCGACATCTCATTTATCCCTTTAGCAAAAAGGAGGCCGACTTTTTAGAATTTCAAGATACAATTTCGATCTTATTAGTGTTGGACGGAGATTATTTTTGATTCCAAGTTTTTGTGGAGTTGTATCGTTTGGTGATTGGCGACCGCTTGACGTATTCAGTGGATGCGTGTTGACGACAAAGGCATTAAAGTGTCGGTAAGTGATCCGTCGGTTTGTGCAAGCCGACAGTCGCCTGTTGACTCTAATGATTTAACTTAAATAAATCCTTGGACTTTGAATAGATTATTATTGTTGGCGTATTATATTAGTTTTGATGTTCGTTACGGTTCGTAAATACTAATTTTGGGATTAATATAAAGGAAGTTAAGATGATGTCATAATGTACCTATCCGAACTATAACCATATTTTTTATTACATGTGCTTACATATTAATACCTATGTGTTATTATCGGGCTTATGTGAGATCGAAGTTCAAACTATACTACCTGAATTTTATAGGTAGGTACTATCGTAGGTATACATCATCATGTCGTAAATAGTTACATAGATGATATGATCTAAGACAAAATAGTTATTATAATCATATTACATGAGTCATTCTGCCCTAGGTGGAGCAAGAGGGTCTGTCAGACTCTTATTGACTAAAAACTATCCTTTTCCATCACATGCCCGTTGCAGTCCGGGGCCGCGGTACCCTGCTTTGAAAATCCCGCGAAACTGTAAAAAAAAAACTTTGAAAATAACAATACGCGGCATTTCTCACAGAAAAAGTCTGTAACTAATTTTTGGCCCAAGAGCACATTTTTTTTAACAAACTACGAAAAACTAAACGCCAGAAGCCATTTGTAAAATGCAAACTAATGAAGTAAACATTATCTGTTCTCCTCTGGGATTATCACCAGTTGTGGTAGTCACCAGACATTTCACCATTTGTCAACATCTTATAACCAGTTGAAATTCTGCAAATCATTTTGTTTTAAAGCAGTAGCGATGACAGTAAACGAAAAGTTTTTTGCCCACACTTTTTGGCATTTGTAGCAGTGGCCAGTTGATATGCGGGCGTGTTGATATTCTTTTTGGATGTAGTATGTGTTTATACAGCATTGTTATCGATTAATTAGCTTATGATTTTATTCATTTGTATGCTGCTTTTAATAGATTTTTTTTCGACATTACCAAAAAATTGGTTAGCTTCAAGCTTCACTTGTTTGCGAAGCAACACCAGTATTATTTTATAACATAATGAAAATATATAATGATATTGAATTAGTGAAGAATTACAGGGTTGATCATACTCAAGCACTCATGTTTTTTAATTTGTTACACTGGTTTACGCTTAAATTGAAATATGGTCCTGAAATTCTTTCAAACCCACAACATTATGGTTACATTGTTTAACAATAAAGTGACATTAGTGGCCAAGATGCTTTGTCTGCTTCATGCGTAAAAAATAAAAATGCGATTACAGCCGCAAAGTTACGCCAATAATGAGCTTTTACCAAATTTCTTTAGCCACTGATCACGCCACAAACGCCCCACTGTGCACCGCGGCGCACTCGCCGCACAACGAACTCCTTTTATTTGTTTCAATAGAAACTCTCATTACACAGATGAGCACAGGCCTCGTCATCGCATCCAAACCAAACTCACAATGACATTTAATACACCATCATTGGTTTACAACCACATCGTCGCACAGTGTGACTAATGCTTCACATGGGGTCCCAACAAAACACCAAAACCACGAAAACTGTAAACAATCGACTTATTTATTGTTTTACAACCGCCATATAACTTCGTCACTAAAGAATAAGAGGCCAATAAGTTGTGAAATGCACCCGCAATAAAACCATCATGGACAGTCAGTGGGACGGTCGAGGTGATGGTGGACAAAAAAGCGCAATGTGCGGTTTGAATAGATTCGGCACGCTCGGAGCGATCCGATCGGCTTTACTCGCGTGATGAATGTGCGGAAGTCACATTTAAATCCCTTACAACTTAATAATAACGATAAACAGCGGTCCCCTGTTTAAACGAATGTTTCGCAACATTAGCGGCCATTTCGCGAAAGCTGCGCGTACGCAGTCTGATTGTACAAATATTAGATTAAATGTGTTTGTCAAAGTTATTTGTTGACTTTGATAGATTGACTGCTTTGGTTACATTTGTTTGTAAACGCGTTTAATTCTAAAGCTTGTTGACATACGGATTTTAAGATACGCAATATAAAGGACGAGATATAATATCTTCTATTTAATAATACGATCAGAAAGATAACATCGTCGAAAATAAACACAAAACAATAACTGTCAGCTTTTTATCCCTAATGTTAAATACCTTGCAAAAATAGAATAAAACTTCATGGTAGGTAGTTACTATATTAGATAAATAACTACTCGTATTTATACTCTGAAACTACAGCAGGAACTAAGATTGCTTGATAGCTCTTATATCTTGTATTGGTAGGATCGATTCTAGGATCAAAACGGTCACGACGCGTTCATTCGTTTTCTCAATTTTAAGTTAACTTGGGGATTTCAACCATTATTTTCGTCTATACAGGCCGGTTAAGCTCAAAGCCTGAATCACGTACTTTCATCTCAAACAACTACCTACCTAAGATTTATGACATGCAAACAATAAAACTGCAGCGCAGATGTCATCCGTTGATTATTAATAATGGTAACGCCGACGTTTACCGCAGCAACCGCTATGCAATAATAAACACATCTATGTGATAAATGATAATATTTTATGGCGTGTTCGCCCTCGATATGTGACGGTTGTGTCTTTATTTTCTCTCAAGATAACCTCCCCTCAAAACCAAACTATATAATCTTACAACTAAAGTCGATTTTGCAAAAGCTCGTCTGTTGGTCTGAATTGAATATAGGGTGTATAAATCGCATTGATGTTGTTCAATCGCACGTAGCAAATTGTCGATATTCGCTTGAGTCATTAGCGGCATTTTTGTCCAGGCGCGGCAATGCTCGGCGCACTGTGCGGCCTGCGAACACGCACGTTTGAGGCCTTTTTGAAAACTCACTCAAGTGTGGACTTGGTTTCTGTGAGTCGTAAAGAATAGGCTAGACGCTGTTGGCATTAAATATGGTTGTTTTCAATAGAAATATTGTTAAAAAGATGCAATTTTTTAGATAACTATTAAACCAGCCCGCATATCTACCTGAGTCTATTTGTAATTATGTAGAATGGTAACAATACAAAAATTACTGTAAAAAAGCTACTTGAAAAAGCTCAAGTTGCAACTTAAAGTGGCTGTTGGCGTAGATCTTAAATAGCTTCCGGCTTTAATTCAATTTATTAGATAACAATAAGATTTCAAAGTTATTGAACACAATCAATGATGTAGACTGTGAATACTAATTTCTGTCTCTATCAGAAGAAGTTAGGGTCCCAAAGATAACCCTAACTAAAGCGTATTTCGGAAAACCCGAACGTAAAATTGTCACTGTAACACCAACATAAATCTCGATTGATTTGTAAAACCTTGTTCCCACATGTCCTGTGAATTGTAAACACGATCACGCTGTTTTAAACGTCACCACTTTAAATACAAACTTAACTTAAAACTATTAATTTTCATCAATCTTAAACTGTAGAGAGTAGGGTTGATATTCACGTGTATAAGTGTAAATGTTATGTTGGTAGTGGAACCGCACAGTGGGTCGAATAAAAGGACCCTTATTGAACACAATCGTGCCTAATATTTGTAGATAATATTGTTACAACACTGGGGAGAGTTGTGCTCATTTTATATAGGGCGGTGTCAATAAACATCTGCACATATGGGGCCATGGGCTATGGGGTGCAACTGCAAACTGCACTGGAAATTTACAAACCCGATTATTGAATTTGTACCCGCAAATTGATCTAAGCTTATTTCCTAGAATTCCTCAGGGTAACGAATAATTTATGAAATCAATGAAGGTAATATTTTTCAAATAGATATTACTTTAATGTTGAATTAACCTATCTATGTTGTAAAGTATGATACTATAACTAGAGCGGCAAAGCCCAAATAGAACAAAATTCGTCAATCTTCCGATTTCATCGACAATCCATTCAACACAAATGTTTTCAATTACCTTTAAGTACCGTAACACACTACATTGTATATAACACTGTTATTTTAGTAAATCGTCCGTCGCGGGCCACCCCGGAGCATACTCAGTTGATCTCGAAGTAAAACAGCGGATTTTATTCATCTCCATCCAACTTGAAACACTTGGTTGCTTTCAAAACATCGGCATCGCCAAAGTGACTGTTTGAGACTTAAGACGCCGCCGACGCAAAAAAATGTCGATTAGTTCTTAGTTTGTTTATAAGCATCTTTGTAAACGCATCGTGTTTGTGCTAAAGGTGCAATGAAGTGTGCTAACTTTTCCATTAGCATTGTTACAGGAATGTTTTGTGGCATCACGTCCAATTTTGTTATTGAGTTACAGAAAAAGTATTTTGGTAATTGAAGATTTTTTTGCAGATTTTATCTTAAGTTGAGCATTGTGTGTTTTTAACTTGTACTTTTAAAACAGAGATCATGTTACCCACAGACATAAATTAAACTAATAAATAACCAAATGGGTCTATTTGGTTATTTATTTAACAGAAATTACATTTAACAAAAAAATATGTAGACCTTAGTTTTTCAACCTCGGGGTAAGGATAGGGGTACACTTGGGCCATTTGAACCCCGGCTACTATCTTACGCAAATCTCGTATAGCTAACAAAAAATAGACTCATCAATTTGGGGTAAAAACACCAATTAACCGCCATAGATAAGGGATAAACACGGGGCGATGATTGGCGCCGTGTTTTGGTAAAAATCGGCGATGGCTAAAAAATGGGACCGCCACCCACGCGAGCACCTATGTATGACAGAAAAAAGTTGATGGTTTAAAGAGTGGGTTCCGTCTCCGTTGGTGAACATATAAGTTAGGTACGGTAGGTACCGTACAATTAAGTAGATTGAAAAACGAATAAAACTAAGATTAAGAAGTTAAGGGTTTTGTGCGATTCTATATCCAGGAAAGTACACGGCGTTCTAGCAAGAATCAGTCATTTTTATTTTCTTTTATTTTTCCACTTTGTATTGAAATAATTGTGGTCACGAAACTTGTCATGAGACTGCCACGTCTCCCTAAAAGCTTGAACCACTAATAGTATCTTATATCTAAACTTTCATCCACCCAAAGGATCCCCAAAGTTTTAAACGTGCATCAAAAGCAGGCGACACTTAGCAAAACGTTCCGAGCACGTTATCTACCGCCTCTCGCCGACCTGGGTGGTGGCGCAGCTCCTCGAGTGCCACTCACAAGGGCATCTGTAAATCATGAGATGGTTAGATAGCTCTGTTAATTGGACCTGCGCATCTATTGCGGTTTACAGCAACGTCGGTTGGTGAATTTTCAGCGGCAGCAAAGTGGCTATCATTTGTTGTTACTATTCGTCCCATAGTTAATAACTATGCCTTTAATTACTGATCCCTAAAGTGAGTCTTTAAATAATTTAATACGTTGTAATGTTTTCTGTTTTCCCTTAGAAAAGTAAGGTATTATAGTGGGTTTATCCACATCTCACCAATATGTTCTATATTACAAAAAGGCAAGCTTATTAACGGTTATTAAGGTCGCCGGAAGACGCTGGATGCAGGTCGCTTCCAACCGGTATATGTGGAGATCTAAAGGGGAGGCCTATGTTCAGCAGTGGACGTCCTTTGGCTGAGATGATGATGATGATGATGATGAAGCTTATCAACCAAGTACAAATCTAGATTCTGGGTTGCTAGAAAGCAATTCTAGTCGGAAAAATCAAATATCACTGTCAGACCTGGTAGTCAAATCCTAGCACAAGCAATGCCTTTAATTCTTTAATATGTAAGTTCGTATTTAAACTAACTTCAAAAGAAACTCTTCGAACAAAATGTTCACCTACTTAATAACAACAGATTAGCCATCACTAATTCAACACATCTGTCAAAGTAATCACGAAATAATTAACATGATAAACTACCCAAAATGATGATATTACCCTCATTAGCACTTGGAGTGATCAGAGGACCGATGATGGCTCCAAATATTTTCTTGCAGCCGGCGCGGGAGGTCCCAGGTTCAAAGTGGCGGTGACAAATGACATGAAAATATTAACACGTGTCTTCTCTATTTGGTATTTGTCATACATGTGTTTTTGATGTTTCTCAACGAGGTGGGAAGTGAGGGATGTCGTTAGTTCCGATATTATTAGTGGTGTTTTGTTTTCTTATTTCGGAAGGTAATAAAATTAATGAAATATATTTTATTCCTTTTTTTTTTTCAATAATATTGTCCTACTTCTAGGAATTACGCGAAGTATTATTGGGACACTGACTTTTCTTTTATCTTCGACTCTTCACCTTCCACCAACCTCCACGTAATCACTTTTCCCTCGGAAGCTCCACCACGGCTTTCGCACTAATTAGCCGCGGCTTGCGCACGCGCTCCTCTCCCCGTCCCTTTTCCCACCTACTACGTATTATAACCTAATTGTAAAGGAATGTTGATTTTCTTGGTCTGAAGATATGGATGCCTAATTTTAGAATGTAAGATACCCAAAAATAACCTGCCTCATGTGATAATTTACAATTACTATGATACTGCGTATTTGTGGTATTTTGCTAGATTAGATTTGTCTAATTTTAATGACATGTTTGTTTTTGTTGTAGGTAATTTATTTATTACGCATCGTCAAGAGAAATATGTTGAAAACGTCAGTTTATTGTCCATGTTGTGTGGAGGATTTCTTGACTCAAGAAGGCCAGCTACAAAGAAAGCAGGCCATTCTCTAGCATTTCATGTGGTCACTTTACGCTATGGTTTACAAAATTAACTAAATTCGGGTTCCACGGGGTCGTGGAACTGTCCAAACACGAAACCGTGACTCTGGAACATAATGGGCTATTGAAAGAACACGGTGGATTTTAATCAGTAATAGTCCCTTTGGCTCCACTCAGGACGACAGGACTCATTTGTTTTACCACCTAAAAGAAAAAGATTGTCAATCAACTTTGATCTAACGACAGATGACATTGCTAAAAACCCAAAGAACATTTGCTACAAAATTCCACTAAAAAACCGACCTCTTTAATTATTAACAGAATCCTCAACAGACTTATCGACTAAAATAATATCTGTATCAGGTGGTCCTCAAAGTAAGGAGAGCTCTACAAATTGGTCGCAATACCACCGAGTTGGTGAAGCGTTCACCGACTCATTAGAGAAGTGGTAGCTATGTGGGCTATGTCGCTATGTGTCGAGAATGTGGGGATCGTCGCCTGGTGGTCGGCGGTAAGAACAGAAGAAGGTGGAAATTGGCAAATAGTCGTTAATTTTCGGTTAATGAGAAGTTAAAAAAATCTGAGTCCTTTGTATGTAGAGTTACAGATTTTTTTTCCACATTCTGTTGTCATTTGGGCAATCTCCTTTGCATGGCTGTATCGAGTACAGATAAAAAAAAAAAGTGCTTTTGCTCCTCAATCCAGCCTAGAGGCAAGCATGAGGCTATTCGGAGAGAACTGGTACTCCTTCGCATCGATGGATCACTGTTTGATGATTGTCGCAAGGCTCTGGTAAGGCCTACACCGCAAAACTGCTATCCAATAATGTAATTTTAATAACATAAAAGCAAGTAGGTAAAGGCAATTTTCTCAGCATGATCATTACCATAACCCAGAAGTACGGAACCTCCTTGCGCTACACTTCCGGAACTTCATTATCTAATATAGCAACCCCGGGTGGGACTGACATTCCTCACGCGACTGCGATTAATAAATATTAAAGATGAGAGGAGCCGCCCCGTGAGGGGAGGAGGAAGAATGTCACAGTTCACACTGGTACACGGTAGCTAAGGTTGGTGAGTTTTTGTGTTAGCGATACGGCTAATGATATGGAATGGTTTACATAGGAGTTGTTTCCGAAATGTGTTCGTTCAGGATTGTGAATAAGAAGCTACAGACTTGATGTTACGCATAGTTAGATGGATAGGTACCTGTGTGCCTACCCAAATGGCATTATATTGAAAACAGCAGCAAAATACTAGTCCAAATCATTTTCGATAGACTTTATGTAAACTCTTTAAATAACTTGAAAAAGTGTACAATTAAGTCTTACATCTAATTCTAACGCAGAAAGAGTCAATATCATCTTTCGTTAAAATTAAAAACAAAACAATCCATATTTCTACATAAAACTTGACTCAGATCTTCAAAAAGTGTGCCTTACAGGTCATAATAGTTATCTCTAACCCCAAAAAACATGATATCACTCATCTCCAAACGAGATGGCAAGTGCTTCACCCCGGCAAAGCCAAGGCGACACAAGGACAAGCCACATTTGTGCGGGATATCAGCAAATTTTGATAGCCGCGATGACAGTCGGTGCGGGAACAAAGTGACAAAGTAATTAAAGATCCCGTCGTGGGTGGCCGAACAACCCAACAACCCAATTAGGAGATGTCATCGACGGATGGGTTGTAAGGGAACAAAGGGATAAAGATTAAGATACTGTGGTTGTTGCAAATATGTTTATATTGGTTGGTTAATAACATTATTATTGTAAGAATTTAATCTGTCACTTTTGGGATTATCTTCCGTTATTGTTTGATTTATTGTAAGGTTTTAATTCTTTTGATTTCAAGCTATCACTTTCACTTGTTTTGTCTATAGGGCCTATATTTGTTGTTAAATTAGGAATACAACGTTTTATATCAAAAGAAATGTAGCAAAAATGCTTCCTTTAAATTGCTTAGGTCACTTCGTACAATAACCTCAATTTCATTTCAGTTTTTAAAATACAAACAAAACGGAATCAAGTTTCCTATTCTCAAATACTTTTTTCCGTTCAATTGGGTCAAGTTCACAATCTCTATCATTGAGATAATCCCAAAGATAACTTAGTTTACTTTATAATTACTTCTTAAGTGTTCCTTTGTCACATTATCTGCGGTCATCTCCAACTCAAGGACAGTCTCTCCTTTGAGGGTCAGTGAGGGGTGAAAGCGTCCATCCCTCTTTACAAGGAGTGGAGTGGACTGTACGGCACATTACACATTGTTTATTTTGCTATCTTTTTTAAATCTGCGTCCTTTTTTGTGAAATGTAATCGAGTAAGTTGAAAGAGACGGTTTGTTTTCAAATAAATACAGGTAAAGGCTTTTTTAAGTTTTTCTTTGGGTTTTGGATTTGTTTAGTTTGGGGGTTGCATTACCAACTTGTTAATCTGAGTGATCTGAGTAGGTACTAAAAACGAAATGAGCTAGGTCTAGATTATTAACTGCTTCATTAATTGTAATAAATTATGCTTCTTTCGCATTTTTGACACTTTGCGGCGCTGATGCACAATATCCTTTCGAGGAAAAAATTGTGTCACATTATAGACTAGCTTTTCTTGCAGTTTAGCTTGCGTTACGGGCGGAAATTATGCCATGGAAACATCTTAAAGTCTTAACCTGCGACACTAGGGGATAATGTAGCTGTCAATTTGTGAATAATAAAAATCGGAATCGGTTCACAACGATAAGATAGATACCCCCTACATTGAAACATAATAAAACACAATACTTACATCTGTTAAACTTCAACAAAAATAAAATATATTATCGATCTCAATCGTCTGCTAAACTAGAATTAAAAAGAAATCATATCAATTTATGAACTGTTAAATCTCAAGAAGTTTCAATAAAGCCTTTATCGCTTGATCTCGGCGCCCTCCCTCTGTAATCGTACCTCATTCAGAGGAACCAGAGGGGACTCCTAATTGATAGGATACTCACAAGTAAGTCAGGAGGGCGCCTCGTTCGGAGGGCTCAGGTGTTGACGATATTATGCCAATTTTGTTAGGCACGTCTTAAATATTATGCCAATTTTATGTACAAGGGATATTTCTGATGGATCTCTTTTGAATGGACTTTATTTGTATTCATTTTGACGAAGGGATATACCTATCTTGAAAGTTGGCATATTTTTGGTACAGCTGTGACCTGTGACGTCCGAGGAGGTTTCTATTATTGAATTTGTGCCGTGTTTTTGGCACAAAAGTTATTTAAAAAAAATGTGGTCATTAGTACGTTTTAAGTGTGGAACAGATTACGGTTACAAATCTATTTTTAAAAGGACAATGAAAAGTAAAAGTTCTTAAGGATTAATTGACTTCTCTTAAGGAGTTTTGTTAATGAAGCAAAAGATTAATTCCAAAGAAGTGTTTAACTCACTTAAATCGACTATTTAATCTTTAAGACAGAATACGATTTTTAACATGAAATCTTTATAGAAGCAGTAATGATCACCTTCCTACAAAGTAACAAAGATAAATTCTACACATGTTAAAATTTGTGTCAACCTGTAACTCTTTTTTACACACGTTCATAATGAGCAGAAAAACCACTTTTAAATAACCCATAAAACACGAGAGGAAATCGTCATAAAATAAAGCTGTGTTCAAACGACTATTTAAAAGCAAATGTTTCAAAATTTCCCGTAAACCGTTCCGCCATTGATCGTCAAGTGTTGTCAGATGCGTGGGCGTAGGCGCCGATGCATATAACTTGCATGAAGATGATTATGTTTGTATGTATGTGTGTGTGGTTGTCACATATCGTGTCAACACGTGGTCTGTGTTAGCTTTGACATTTTGTCATAGTTTGACACGTTTTGATTTTCGCTTTTTGTTGATTTCATCATAGCAAAAACGTCCTAAAAGCTGCATTCATCTACATGGGCATAACATTCGTCATATTCATATTTCATTCAGTCATATTCATGGGCCATGACATTCGTTTCAAAATCGAGAAAATATGAAGAAGTCTATGGAATGAGAGAATGATGACTTCTTCATATTTTCTCGATTTTGAAACGAATGTTTGACTTACGATATGATTTAATTTTAAGCCACTACTGTACTCAAGTAACAATCAAGAGAAAACGATTCCATTTTTCTATGAATGGACATCCAAATAACTTTCTAAATGAACACCATATTTCAATCAACTAACAAATTAACAATATTATAAGATCAAATAATTTTACCATTCAATCCCAACCTTTTAACTAAAATATTATATTTAAAGCGGTGATAACTTGATAAAGCCGGTTTAAATGAAAACATTTCAATCGTGCGCGATTCGGCACGCCAATCGCAATTGCGGGCTAATCCGCCGGTGTGGACGCGGCTTAATTATCATATCGAATGTTCGTGTTTTGTCTTATTTATATTACTCTGTTTTATAAATATCGTATTTGATGGGGATCAGGTATTTGGTTGTTGATATTTTGTTGCATATCTTCATGCTAAAATAATTGATTTTCATCATCATTATCCTGCCCTCACTTCAATTTCTTTGAGATCAAATGTTTTCGTTTCTCATTAGGTTCATTTGAAAACCAGCGTCGGGCACCAGTTGTTCGACATTATGCTGAAATGGGCCTATTTGGCGCAGCCGTAAGTCACACAGATGTCATCATGCTTTTTTTTGGCTTTGATATAATTTTTCAAATTGTTTAGTTTTAAGTTCTTTTTCTTCGTTTCACTGTTTGCTTTGTGTTTTTTTTATGATACTGTATGCACTTGTGGCGTGTGCCAATAAACGTTTTTTCTTTCTCTCTTTCATTAAATTATCACATACACATCGTTGCAAAGGCCAACGTTGGCTTAAAAACCATCTACACCTAGTAAAAACTGTCATATTAAACGGATTACCTATATAACTATTTGTCACTGGCACCACTTTTAAACTTCACCTTACATACTAATTAATCTTTGTAAAATAAGTAAACAATGCCTAGCAGACTTACGGCCTCTTTTTGGTAACTAAGCTGTCCAAAAATCTTACTTTCGAGTTTTTTTTTTCAAACAGTGCCCAATTAGTTCATGACATTACTTCAACATAAAAAACCTCAACATGAAAGTTACAAATAAAACCTACCAACCTACTGTAACAGCAACATGATGCCTTTTGCCACTACCTTAAAAAATAAAGAACAACTAAACACAATAAACCGCCGCCCTCAAAAGCGCCGAAAAATGCCAGTAACACCCGAAATTATAGCCTTAACGTATAACAAAGCAGACATATTATATTATAATATTATTCTTCGCGCCGCTGTTACCTTTACCTACCATTATCTTGTCCACAACCGTGTATTTGTTTAATTAATTCCGACAAAGAAATAGCTGCGTGTTTCCAAATTATTTACTCTATGTACTGTAGTGAAGTCAGAAGGTTTATTTTGGGAAATCTGTTTAATTTCGATGCTAACATTATTGTGTGCATTCAGATATTCCACCTATTTTGCAATTTCACCTATTGTTATGATACTTTTTCTCCCTATTTTACTACGTTTTTCAGCAGAGTTGTCACCTTTCTTCAATTTTAAAACTTTATGATACTGTTTGAAAAAAAAAATTGCTTCATTGCTATGTTATTTGCAAGTTTTCAACTTGCATTTACAACGTTTTGTGAAACGGAACTCGATTTGACAGTGTTCATATTCTGTATTTTGTCGTAAATATCTTAAGTGAAAAATCTACTCCAAATTGATACCCTCCACTTCTCACCCTCTTTACAAAGCACAGGTGCGCGGGCGCAGAGTGAGCCGCGCGAATAGTTGGGCGCGCGGCAATTATCAACCGCTACCGGCTTATTAGTGCCGATGACGTGGTCATACTACATAGAGTAGACATGCTGTAGAGATGACACAGATACAGATTTATTTATAGGTTGAAAAGAAACGTTGATTCCCCCGAATTCCTTCAAAGTTAGAGTGAAAAGGCTTTTTCTGGGAAAGCAATCCATAGACTTTGTCTTTGACAGCTCTGACCTAGACTAGATTCTAGACCAAACTCATCCCGAATAAAAACTAGGAGTGATTTAACCATGCTTTTTCGCTCTTGTCAGTAGGACATGATTTTCTCTACTAATCATTCCTCTTTCTTGCTATGTCCTTCAACATTTGGATGAATTATTATCATCCTATCTGTTTTTCGTGTTTGAATGCATCTCAGTTTTGTCTGATGATCGTTGTACTTGTAATACACTGAATTTAAGCGCTACTAAGTCAGACAAAAATCAACATATTCTTAATTCGTGTGTGCGATGTTCGTAACCTCCTTGAGTCAATACCTCAGTAGGCACATTTCAACCTCCCCTCACGTCCACTACTCCTCCCGTGGTCCGCACCCTGTGATTACTCGCGGCCGCCTATAATACACATATCAACTTCACACGGGCCGCACAATGGCCGCGAAACAATGGAGTTTTGTTCAATAATAACGCGGTAGTCGTTCTTAACACTTGCACTGACGTGACGGTAGGAAGGTAGGTATGGTTTGTTAGTAGTGGGGAGCTTTGTAAAGAAGGTGAACTTTCAGATTAGGAGACAAAATTGAATTCAAATTCACAACTCGAACTCAAACGACATTTTGAAGACATCTAGACAGAAGACTTAAATCAACTTACTAATCTTGACAGCTTGATGGTCAAATTGTCGTTTGCTAGTACAGGCCATTCTTTAACTACTCTATGCTGCTGCCGATACAAAGAAAAATGCATCAAGGTGCTTAAATCGTACCAAAAAGTGAATACACTTTCTATTTTTGAGCAGCCAATCATTCTAATATTGCATTGTTTCTAGCTTACAAAGTTCTCGTAACCTTTTGTTATTATTTCAAGACTAAACCGATATTTCTTCGATAATCCTGTCAGCTGTAAGACTGTCATCACTCGGAACCTTTCCAAATATATCCATATCTGTTTACGTGTTAAGGGATTAAAAGAAAGTGAAAACAGCGTTGACAATGAGCACAATGGCTGGTTATTATGGACAATAATAGATAATAGAGTTGCAAGAGGACCACAGGCGCAGCCCACCCGCGCGTCACAGCGCCGACACATCTGTCTGAAAGTGAATGTACTGAAAAAACCATCCTTGAAGACATCAAAACTAATCGCCGACGGATTAGACGACATGGATTTCCAATTGACAAAAGCTCTAACAAAGAATCTTGAGTCTTTCGACAAGGATATAAAGTTGAATGTTACAAAATGAGAATTCTAATTCGGGCAACATAATTTTGCGAGTCTTAGAATCGTTATCCTTTTTTATCCCAAAGAATTAAGGTTTTCTTTCGTTTGTGTCATAAAAAGGGACAGTTCCACCACGTAATGCTTGTCAATATACGTCACATTGACAAAGCGACTGCTTATTTATTCATAGCAGATTATTCGCCAGGATTATTTGGGCATGGAAAGGACAAAGTCGGCAAACATGGACTCTCTAAGACATTATTTGGGATCCATTTTGTGTACCGGATGATCTCGATTCGCTTAACTTTGATAATTGTTGTAATGTAAATTGTTCATGCTGATTGAGTTGGTCCTGAATAGATTTGTTATAAACACTTGAGATTTGGGACCACCATGAAATGTGGAGGTTGTATGAGCTTTCAGCTGTCTCCCATACAAATGTATGAATGTGTTAATGGGACGTGTGCGGTTAAAAACTGTTTTGTTGAAGATATATCTTCTGCTTGAGTGTTTTCAGCTGGCGTATGAATCTTTCTATCTTTTCGTATTTGTGCTCTAAAGTTTTCCCGGGTCTTTATTTTGCTAACGGAGAATTATTTTGCTTTCATAATATGGAGCTTGTGTAGTGTTTTTAGTTTTTCTCTTCAACCGAGCCAAGTTATCATTATTCCCTTATTCTTATCCACATTCATTTGGGTTCCGGCTCAGGATGTTTTCTTCTTTCATGTTATTACTCGTCATCATAGCAACTGCCTTCTTTCTAGCCATATCATCAGATCTATCAACAGTCCATCCATCGTGTCTTCGTCTTTTTTTCTTCTGCTACATGTATTAAAAAAAATTAAACGCTGTTCGTTACTCTCGCTAAAATTCCAAAAAACGTAACAGCCAATTTGAATAAAATTTGTTATTGTGTTCGTAATGGTACGGGAAAGGTCTCAAAGAAACTATTTGAAAGATCCACCCTGTAGTAAAATTAACCGTCACCTGTTCGAAGGGGACATATTCCGCTAGTATGTATGTACTACATAATATAGTCATCAATAACATCACTCTTCCAGTCGATACCTATCACGATTATTAAGTTCTCAACAGTCTTGCATCTTTATCCCATCGATAATCCTGTTCGAACACAGCCTAATGGATGTCAGCACCATAACTTACGTTCATTTGCTATAAAAATTATAAAGCAGTACGTTCCAGCTGAGATCGAAGCCGCCATTATTTATAAATAAGTTTTTAACGTTCCACGGTTTAATTGGAAGCGACAGTGGGTATGCGTTTAAATTTTAATAATAAGCACAATAACATATTAATTTTTCTTGTCGAATGTAAGGCGAGATGGTAATCTGGGGCCGTGGGTGTGACGCGGGGACCATGATTGTTCCTGATTAGGGACCAAAGCGCGAACTTTTGGTAATTTAGCTTTGAGTGTATTTTAATTAAACGTTTAAAGAATTTTTTGGAGATGTTTTACCCGAATCAAAGATTTAAATTTTCTGAATTTGTGGTTCTTTTTTCACTGAGGTTCCTTTTTTTTTGAATAACCGTTTCTCCGCATTAGGATTTGTCCTGTATCGTATACATGTTTACAAATATTTACACTCAAATATACAAAAAACAGGACCTACCACTACTACAGAGCTACCACCGGCCATACAAAATATTTGTTTTATTCTAATAAATTGTGATGGAGCTAAAAGCTGTAATATGTATTAAAATTAGCAGAGATAAAACATTTAGATTGAAAACTATTATTTACATACAAGTTATCAAAAGATTATGAAGTTTGTCTATGCAAATCCTACTTAAGTTCGTGCATTTTATTCTGTAGACCGCGATGGATTAAATCTTAAAGCAGATTAATAAAAAACCTCTAAAGTGTGACAAAGCAGTCTCTTAAAAATCAAATACAGAGATTACGAAGGATTATGAGATCAATATTATTAATATGTCTCTAGAACTAAGTATTTAAGCTAAGTGGAACCGTTAATTTGTTAAAATACTTTATTTTTTATTTTGGTAACAAAATTTTTTTCAATTATTAGATTATTTTAGGAATAGTGCACTTTTAGGTTAGTCCTTAATATAATATCATTAACCCGCAAAACCTCTTGAATTTATTATTGGTAAGTAACATAAATACCCGGTTTTCAAGGTTTCAGCGGTTTTGAAAACCAGCACTGTTACATTTTTAAAATGTCGCAGCACATGCTAAGATAGGAAGCCTTTTGGCCTCGCACAGGACTAGTTATGTTATTTTTTCTTTCTCTTTATGTAATTTTAGTTTTTCTAGTTTTTTTTCTTATGTATAGTTTTGTTTGTTCTGTCCTGTGTGTGTTAATAAATCCCTTTTCTTTTCTTTTTCAGCAAAATGCTATTAGTTGCGTCGTCTCGCGAGGCATTTTCCGCGCGAAGCAGCTCGGTTGGTGTGGACGTGTCTCGGGCGAGGCAAGTAACAGCGCTGCCACGGTCGAGCGACCGAGCCATCCAGTGTCGGCTTTGTTTTGTTCGCGTACATATATTGTTTCGTGGCTCGGTCGAAAAACAATAGACGCATCCACAAAGAGTGAGCAACCTCGCTTGTCAGATTCCTCGTGCAGCAAATGCCTCGCGAGGCTGCGCGCTCTGTGTGGACGCTAATGATAGTTTACTGAAGGTAAATTGTTTATTTACATAGAGTTTGCCGAGCCTAAAGCCAGACCTATATCAGCCTATAAATTCACCACGCGGGTCCAGAGCGGATTGGTAGATATCACATGCCTTCAAATTGCTGGTTCTGGGACAAGCCATGCAGTAGATTACAAAATACTTTAATGGGCAGAAATCATAGATCTGTCAAAAATAGCACATCGAAATAATATTTACTTGTATTCATTATTAAATCAAAATCATAGAAATAACTTTTAATAACATCTGAAAAGCGTTTAATAACAGCCTCTATCAATATCAGCACTTATATCTTTCAACAAATTAAAAGGTTTACTTCGCTACGTCGTGATTCGTGGTCACCGTGGTCGGCACATCAAAGCGGCCGGGCGCGGGCGACACAACATGATTACGATAATCGCGGCGCGCTGTCCTCGCCATGTCGCTTTATATAAATTGACTGCAGCCGGGACATTCACGGAACTACACATAGTGGACTTGAAGATTAGGGAATTCGGTGCAAAGTAACAGGAAAATCTTGCCAATATAATTGTGATGAAATGATACTGTCTTGTATGTTGATATTTTAAGTATAATAATGGCAACTGCATTTTTTGTCTAGACGCCCCGGTGCCGTTAACATTTCATCAAAATTCTGAAAAAAAAAAGAAACAACGGTTATTTTTAATTAGATTTAGTAAACAAATAGTACCATAATAGGGTTGTTTACTGCATAAATAAATTGAAAAACTGTTTTGGTCTGTAAGTTCGAGTATTGAAAAATAATGGATACGTAGTTTTTTGTTAATCAATAAATTTTGATAAAGATAAAACGCTTCAAAAATAGGGAGTGGGGGCTTGTGACGTCATAACGCCTGTAAAATTATACCGACCGAGTGACGTTTCGTGATTCTTAAAAGCGTTATATCTTCGTCTTTTTTGGTTTACGTAACACAAGAAAAAATGTGGGTCAAATATTTGTTGATAATCTAAAATTTTATGAGTAAAATATCCTTTTGTTTATCAGAGTGCTTAGTTATTATGTCTGATTAGATTTTATTTTGAACGTTCTGTCGCACCACGAACAGCCAGCTTTACCGCTTCACGATGCTTTTATGAAACTCTTCTTTATGACTTTTATGGCGATTGAAATTAAGATGTTCTAATGTGAAGCTGTGCTATGGACCATCAGATTATCTTCATTGCACACACCTACTTAAAAAGTTACCAGTTTTCAAACGGATCATTATTAAAATTTACAACCATCATAACTATGACCAGCGGAAAAATGGAAAGTAAGTTGAAACTTATGTAGAATTTGACGTAAGATTGACAGTTCTTTTGACAAGTGGCGCCCTCATCACGTGTCAAGTTATATTTGCCAGTATTTGCTCCATTTCTAACCATTTAACCAATCGATCCTTTCCATAATAATATAATTATTTTCTTCTAAAATATTAGTCGCCAACTACGACTAATATTTTAGAAGAAAATTTGTTAAAAGTGTGGTAGAATTCTTTTTAATATTTGGAGCGTGGGATCGTTTTGCCGTTATTTGGCTGGGATCAAGATCGATGTAAATATGGTCGAAATTGAAGTGATTTATTTTGATTGAATTATTGCAATGGATATGTGATAGGTCTTGGTGTTTAGTGTTCTAATTAAACAAATCTATTTTCAGATTATTGTCGGTATTTTTTATATGTTCAGCAGTGGACGTCTTCCGGCTGATGATGATGATAATTTTTATATTAGGTACATTATTCAAATCTTTTTCAAGGATTATTACAAAATTAATGATTTAATTACTGATAAAATGCATCTAAATTATTCGTAACAGCTTGCTCAAAAATAATTATTACGAAACCCCACATATTTCTTTCGACTTTTTCCCAAACGTCATCATAACATAGCTTTATCAACGTAATATTGTACGCTCGACCAGTTTCCTGGTCTCTCACACGTTTTACCAACAATACGTCGGGATACAAAAATATTCCGACGAGTGTACAATAGTACCGTGACATGCGCACTGACACTCACTCACCCATCACGCGACAATAGTCACACATCAATGACAACTAATTTCTTACGGTGCATCGCGCTTATTCAATAGGACCACTTATTAAAAAAATCTATATCACCCTGTATAATGTCAAATTATCCTAACAATCAATTTTGAACGCTGAAGACCGAAATATAAGGTTGAGTTTTAAATAATGTGAAAAGGTGTAGGGTGACAATAATTTTGACTTCCGCACGGACAGATTTACCCACACATTAGCGGTGTAGCGAATATTCTGAATGAGATTTAAGTACATTATGTTAAGAAGGAGTTATTGCTCGCTTGATAAGGGTCGACTTGATTTTAAATGTTAATTTTTGTTTAAAAGTAAATTGTATTAAGTGGTTGAGTTTCGATTTTTATTTTTGGATCTTTTTGATGCTCCTAGAGATACTCGTACGTACCCGGTTTTTTGTTATTCTTGGTTGATATGACACGATTCAAGTGAGACATTGATATGTAAACGGAACTCAGCGCATTTTCTGCTTTGTTTTTTTAAATTACTCAGTCAGCTGCTCTTATGATTTGGTTTTTTTTTTGACATACCGTTTTTAAACGATGCCAGTGGGGATGAATCTGAATCTCACTAAGTTTAAAAACTTATAACAAAATTAACTGAACTGCAACAACCTACTTGTAGTTATTAAAAGTGAATTTACTTACAATAAATTCGTACTTAAGATTTGAAAGATAAGTTACTCTAACATTTGGGTTTCAATTTCAAAGGGCTGAAAATATTGATTGGACACTATTAAAATTTGTCATTTGAATTAAAATTTATTCATTATTATTGACACAATATTTGCTAGCAAAGCATTTTCTAATAACCGTTGCCATATCGATTGTACAGTTCAAGGTAAAAGTAGCTGCATCGCAAGAATCGCATTCATTATAACCGAATAACTAACCTATTATAATGTAGATCAGTATATTATAGATACATGAATACTTAATTTATATGTGCTTAAGTAACATTTTATGTAGATATTGTGGCAATTAACTAATTTAGTTTGTGAAATCAAATGTTTTCAACAGTTATGATTGATTTGACCGAAACGTTTACCTAGCGTCTATTTGGCTTAATTTGTTTCGTTTTGTTCTACTTTCAATATTAATTATACGATGACCAAATTAACTTAACAATTCTAACTTTTACAAGCTTGAATTTATGTAGTTTTCTTATGTTCAAAAAACTGTGAAAGAATATTGAATAGCAATGTGAAATATTGCCAGGGTCATACAAAACCTAATCTCCATAATATAAAACAATATTCATCCCAAAATGTTTCCAAAATGTCTTCCATAACATTAAATCCGTTTAAGCTCTCCGGGCTAAGCATGTGTGCAAACATAATTCGATCTACATTCGGGTTCGGGCACAAACTAGTCGTGCCGCGTTGCTTCGCCTGACATAGGGAGAGTACAATAGGGCTAATTGTTGATGTGCGAGGATCAAGTGGAAGAGGGGGCGATAGCGATTTGAAATTTAGAGTTTATGGATTCGCCAAGTTAGTCTGAAAAACAATTTTGCTTTCTCTAATATGTGCAAATATCTCTCTAGACTTCTAGTATTTTAGTTGATAGATTTTATAGAGCAATAATTATGATTGGATATTCCTAAAATATTTTATACACGTGTGTATTGCTATCGTTAGTGTCGATGGAGTTTCTTGACTATTTCTCTCCGTAGATAATTAGATATCGGGGTTTGGGAATGAACGAACTGACAGACTCAGTTTAACCCACCGTGAGTTTTACCTAATAGTTGATGCCACAAATCGCTTGTTCTCCCCTCTTGCACCGTACCACAATTCGGCTACATGATCCCTCGCGGCTCAAATAAAACATTTATAAATATTTGCTGCTTTATTATTGGCGGGTCTGTGACATCTCAGTTGACGCGGGGTGCGCAGCCGCAGCTCAAATCACTATGTCCCGTACTAATGTTGTAATTTATGTCCGCTAAAGATTGATATAATTTTTTACTATTATGTTTCTATTGTAATATTTTGAAAGAGAATTTAGTGTGGTGGTTTATCAAAAAGGTTTTGTAAAAAAAAACCTTTCATCCTGTTTTGTTTATGGTTGTGTTTGTAATTTAAAAAATAGAGTAAGAAATAAACGTGTTTAACGTAGTGACTAATCTTTATTTTTTTTTTAATTTTGAAAGCAAGCACATCATTTCAGAAAGTACATCCTCTTAAATCACAACCACATCTCCAAACTAAATTATTTCTTCGAAACTACAAATATTCCACTCAATATTTTTATGGGAAATATTAAATATAAAAATATGGAATGAATCTTCATAAAAAACATCAAACTTAGCAAGCAGGAGTCGTTTCGTCCCACACTCTTATATCATCATCTGAATGTCTCAATCAAAACTGTTCTCGATAAAATTACTAATGAAAGGCAATCAACGAAGAATTTATGAAATGATTCCGTTTAATGTTTTACCAATCGATTTTGACAGTTTTTATCGATCAATTTAATTGAATTAATTAAATCAACGAGCTACATTTATAGTTAGTTGGTCGATGAGGTCAGTTTCTATATTTTATAGTTTGTAGTCAGGAGTTTTGACGCTAAATCGATGTCCCGGACGGCTGTCATAATTTATGGCCACTGTAAGTTTTATTTATTTTTATACTTAATATAATAATAATATCTAATAATAATATCGGCTCATCTTCTTAATTTGTTTCTTAAAAGAAACAAATTAAGATGATGAGCCGATATTATTATAATCGTCGTTTTGTTAGGCGTAGAATTATTATTATTGTTTTCTAGCATTCTAGCAGATATTGGCAATAAACATAAAATTAACATACCTACCTTTTGAAATATTCCACATAGAACGAGTTTCAACTAAATTCAGACATATTAAAACATGTCAAAACATATTTATAAAAACAGCCGCCGGTTCCTACGTTTATTCATTAGACACGCCACGGCATTAGTTCTATAAAATTCTAAATAACCACCGTACACCATATTTTTGACGTTAGCTACGGTTATTGTTAAAAAACACATAATAAAAAACAGAGTATCAATGTGTGCGTGAGTCGATTGTGTAGTAAATTCTGCGCGCGCATGGGACACAAGATGGCGACCAAATCATATTTCAAAACGGGTGAAATCTTTTGTTATTAATGAAATAAAAATAATTCAAAAGTGTAACTATGTGGGGTTGCCTCCCTTCTTGTGTTGTGGCCATGTTGTCGTGTTGGGTAACATTGCCAGCGTGACTAACTCCGTGTATGAAGGAATCGTAATTATTGTTGATTTGTAGGTCAATATTTAAGTTTTAATTGTTAAGAAAAAAGTGTAGAAAAATTCGACTACCAACAGTAAAGAAGTTTTACAAAGAAGTATGAAGAGATGTCTTCTAAGAAAAAGATATGGAAATTTTAACGTTTCTAAATCGCTTTTCTATAAAATGGAACAACTTATGAAAACTTATAGTTTTGCAATTTCCGAGTAAAAATATTAAGTTTTTGGTGATAAACAAGGATTTAGCGCTATTTACACTGTGGCGTTGTGGGTTTCGTGGTACTGTGAACATTTTACAGAATAAGGTTTAAAAAAAGTTCCTGAAACTGCGAAGGATGAAGTCGACGACCAAGCTATATCTGATTTTATACGCTTTTGATTACACGATGATCATAAAACCAGTATTTCTATAGTATTCAGAAAATATTTTGAGCTTCAAATTCCGTACTCAACTATATATTTAGATTCTATTCTAAATTGTTTTGAGAGAAATCCTTGTCGCGTTTCGTTTATTGATTTAGTCTATTTAAAACAAACTCCTAAGACCAAAGTTTAGAGAGATTAGATCCGGATTACTAGAGATTACACAAGTTTGTATGGAGCTATCAACCAACAAGGATAGATTAGGAATAGCTTCGTTGAAGAGTTTTATTTTGTTTGGCAGAAAATGAAAATTTCCATATTCTAGAGTACCATTCAAACTCAAACTATTTACTTCAATTGTGACTATTACTTTTGACTTGTCAAAAAATACTTTATTTACAAGATGGACTGGAAATACAACCCCAAAATTGTTGGACACGAAAAAGAAAATGGTCTAAAGTTTATGTTCTTACTTTGCAGTTTTAAAAAATAACTTTTAAAAGCAGTTAGCTTTTAAATAAAGATGTTATTTATTGCCTCATTACCATAAAAATTTTGAGCAGTATCAAGATGTCAGTGGATTGAAACGTGGATCCCAAACCGCATAAAAGTTACATACCAAGTTTCGCGACGACCGAAGCCGTGAAATCGAACCACCCTCCTTTCATCCCTAGTCAAAGGCGGCATTTTTGTAATCACCAAACAAATAAAACCTCTAATATACATTTTGATGTTTTTATAAACATAAAACATAATTTATTACGCGAACGCGACCAGGTATTGTCGGCAACCCTTAACGAAACGCGCCATGATTTACGATTTCTAAAACCAATGTAGTTTTTAACAGTTCTGTCCATTAGTTTCATCCCTGTATATGTGACAGAGGGTTGATTTTTGTCTTTTGGGGTTGAGCATGTAAGTTTGCATGCGGTATTTGACTTTATTTATCTATTATTATGGGCTTTGTCGCCGCTCCCACAGTTCGTCGGCAGATTCAAACGGACTAGCGTGGCGAATGTGAGGTCTCAATTTGGAGTCATTGTCTGTGTACAATGAACGTATGTATGTGTGTTATGTGCCGATTATTTCCTGTATATTCAGTTGTCTGGTAATGGCTTTATCTATGGCTTCACGGTTGTTTTCTTTTAGGGGATGAAATTTGGATGGATTTGATAGGGTATCATTGAGAATTCGTAACGGTGTGAAAATCTGAGCATACAGAAATAAACAGTCACCGACAACTCCCTTTTATATTTGAGTAACAATTTTGAGAACCTCCTGTTATAGAAGGATGACAGAAATGATAGCATTTTAAATAAAATAAATTAAAAAACGCCAAAAACTCGTAAATCTCCTAAGCTACGTACTGGTACTTAGAGAAAGTTCTTTTCAACTACATTAGTAAAGCAAGCAGTGAAGCTCTGCAGTTACAGTAGTATTGATTTATTATGAAGATGAATCAACAACATCCATACCACAGAACAGTTATCATCCATGGGAACGGTCTCCTACAGCGTCACAAACTCCCAAGCAATATCCCGCCCTCCTTGATATCAATATGTAACAAAGCAACGTCGCCGAAGATCACATATTTATTGAAGTCGGAAGCCCAGTAATGGCCGTCCCCTCCGCCACATGCTAGATACCATGTTAGTAGCGACATTACAATAGATATAAATGAGTGACGATTTATTGGTCATTTGTTGTTCTACAAATATCGTTGTTTGGGGGACAATGTTGGAAATGTAATTCTATAATTTTTGTGTTGTTTGGTTTGGTTCTCGGTAATTGGGTTAATCGTTGAAGCGGAGCATCATGATGCTTTGTCTTTTCCCCACATTTGGGATTTCTTATTTACCGTGGTTACGTTTACAAACATTTTAACTCATATGCGCAAACACTCAGACCCGGAATAACGACTTGTCGATCTTATTAATACTTATTCCGAGCTGGAATTTTGTTGACTTCTGATTGAATTCTTCTCCTAAGCATTGGCTCTATGGCATGCGGGCGGCGAGCAAAGGGCAACTCGCTGCCCGACCATGGACCATGCCCGGGTCGACGGCGCGTTGTGTTCCACGCGCGCCTCAAAGAGCGTCAGCATAATGACGGGGCCCCCTCTCTAGAGGGCCAAAGCCTGCCGGGGTCGCGGGACTTATCTCATTACCGTGACCCCGGAACATAAAGGGCTATTGAAGGACACCGTGGATTTTAGTCAGTACAAGTCTGACAGTCCCTCCCCCCCTGCCCGGGTGGGAGGACTCTTTTGATGATTTTACCAGGCAAAAAAAAAAGCATTGGCTCTATTCGCCTGTGTTCAAATATTGCAAACTTCTAGTTTTTCCATTGTTTTTGACTAATTCTATCCTTAATTTCATTGCCCACATATATTGTTGCACAATTTCTTAAATTAAAATCACATAAACTCGCAGTTACTACCAGCTACTTTTTGGAAGCGATTATTTTGAGAGCCTTTAGTTGATTATACGTCGTTCGGTCATCAAAATCTCACGATACTTCAAAGAAAGTAAACTCATTGACTCTCATAGTTTCCAGATAGCTGTCTTTAATTACAACATTCACTTCTGTTTGCCCCATCAAGCCGTTGAGCGGCCGAATTCCTGCCTAATTCAATTTGGATGACAACACTACTGCTATGGCGGCATGGCTGCTGGTGAACATCGGTACCGGGTGTATCTTAATAGTTTGGTTATCGAAATAATGAGTGCGATCGACTCACTGCTTTGATTTTAAGTCCGGTTTAAGTTTGAGAAGTTAGCGGGAATTTAATACTTTTTGCTTTCTTATTTTTCAATTTTATTTTTATTGGCATTGGTAGCCGTCTTCCGTCCACAGCTGAATATAGTCGTCATCTATTTTGTGATATGCTTCCCCGCACAGCGCATGTCTAACCCAAGTTTTACCCGCGATCTTCTGAATATCGTCCACCCAAGCTGCCATTGCTCTTCCAACACTTTTACCGCATATCGGTAATCATTCAGTGAGGACTCTACTACATTTCCTCTATCTTTGATTAATTGCAATTTTGAACTGTTTTTGTAGCATGCAAAACCTGGGAGTGACCTAGGTTTCCACAAATTTTGGTGTTCTACTTATTTGTGTATTTTGTGTTAAATTCATCTTTCTTTTTTTAATTGTGTTCCTCTTTCTTTATATGTATAGTTGTAATTGTTAAACATCACCGTTCTCTCATCGCTTGCATCCTTCCGCCGGTTCGTCTCGTGTTATCTAGCTACTCCTATTTGAAAACAAACGCGTATAATTTGCATGAATCACGAATTAACAGTTCGTTAACAAACTATATCGTAAATATTTAGCTGTTGGGAAACGCGGCTTATCTGTGTCGTTATGTTGTTTTCCATTTAGTTCTATGACCGGATTTTTAAACGTTCGTTGAAGCTGCTTTACGGTGTGTGTTTAATTCTTCTTTGTGTCGGTGCCTTATGTGCTAAATGTATGCCATCATGTCCTTGCCCTTTCCTAGTGTTAAGAATGCTTTTGACTATATTATTTTATTGTGTTTTTAGTTCGTACCTACAACCGGTTTTGTTACGGGACTATGGCAGTTTTGAGACTGTATGAAAATGTATGACACTCTAAGAAAATTGCAATCAACAATTATGGTAGGGTTTATCAAACTTTTGCATTTGAAACAACCCAAATGAAACGCCATGTCATGCATGTTGAGTAACATATCGTGAAGATTAGTGGATTCCCGACACACGGATACAAGTGGAAAACACCAGTATTTAGTGAATCGTCTCAAATACATATTAATTTGAATATTAATTGGAGTGAAGTCTGCAGCGGGTGCCGGGAGCACTATTAGCGTCCACCGTTGGGGAACTGTGTCCACTATTACGTTGTATAAAATATCATAGAACCTTAGAGCGTTTATTGTGCATTGGGTCTAGTAAGCGCAATTTCATTTTATAAAGAAATTCATAATTGGAAATCCCATAACACAGGTAACCGACTACCAAATCTATACATATAATAAATCTGTACATTGAAAATATTGAAAAAATAAATAGCGGGGGGTGTTGCTGGATCGATACCAAACCCAAATATGTGATTAAAAAAATTTTTGTCTGTCTGTCTGTCTGTATATGCAGGCATCACGTGAGAACTAACAGTTCGATTTCGATGAAACTTGGTATAATTATACCTTATTATCCTGGGCATAAAATGGGATACTTTTTATCCTGGAAAAATACGTAGAAAAAATATCTTATTTTTCAGTTTTATTCATAGACGTTGTTCTGTAGAACCGCGAACACACGTTGCATTACCCGCAGTGGATTCAGCGCCGTAACCTGTAGCGCCGAAAGTAGGATTTGGCTTGAACCGTTTGCGGCACACGCGGGCCACGCCTCCCCGACTCCTATATAACGAGCCGCGTTCCGCGCCGCGCGATGCATATAAATTCTGAATTTTGATGCGAGCGGACGTGTCCAGTGTGGCGAGCGGTCGTCCGTAGAATTAATATTGTATGCGGGTAATTTTAAACCGTGCTTTGCAGCGCGACCTTTTTGATTACTGTTCCGATCAGTTATTTGTAAATACAAGGTCGGAATTACTATGAAAAAAATACTTACTACAGAACGCGAGCTCAACAGCAGTAGCTCAATAGAGGGATCTCCTTAATTATTATAGGCTTAGCCGTATTTGGGTCCAATAGATATTTATAAGATGTCATTGTCAGAGTTACTCAAAATGGAGAAATAAACCATCCACGCGAAGACCGACACCCGCGCGGACGGAGTCGCGGGCGGAAGCTATAGGTCAATATATCTTATTAATCTTATCTCCAATAGGTATAATAAGTACACAACATGTGTAAAATGTCTAGACTCGTAACGGCCTTCGAAATTATATTAGGTAATTCGATTTCTGGTACCATAAGTTTCAGTCATAAACACATCAAGAAATAAACAAGATACGTAGGTTAATTACAATAAAGAGGTACTCAATACTCAATACTCAATACTTTTATTGCATTCCACATGTATTCTTAGGTGGTAAAATTTATAATTAGATCATAACATGGACCCTGTCGGGCACAGCAAATAAGTGAGTTTAGGAGAGAGGAAGCATATCATTGATCATAGTTATTATCTTTATTACAAGAATATTACTTTTCAAATTAGTATATGTTTACAATAATTGTGGTCAGATATTTATTGAGCGGTGTGGTAATAGATAATATTATGTATAGTAAATGATGATAAATAGTTGTGTGTAGGATAATTTGTACTAACATTAGGTGGGCTATTTTAATATTTAAGTACAAACATTAAAATATAGAATAATATGTATCTATATATATATATACCTATATATGTACTTATTTTAAATAAAAATGAAATTTTATGTATAGTACCTATAGTATTATGTAAGTAGTGCATTTTATATTGACATTATTAAGTGATTAAAATTATTATAGTTTTTGTTATTATTATAAAGTTATATTTTATTATTTATTATATTTACTTAGGTAATTAATTATTGCATGGTTATTTATAGTAATACTTAATTTAAATATCATTGATATTATCAAAATAGAATCTAGAGAATTAAAATCATTATTTTATAAGTTTATCGTTTAGATATTCATTTACTGAGTAATAGCTTTTTTCTATCAGAAATTGTCTAAGTTTTTTTGGTAAAGTAGTGTCTGTAACAACTAAGAGCTCGAAGGACATAACTTCCACTGTCTTCGACTTAGGAAGGATACTATCAATTTAGTGGTGAGTGGATCAGCAGTCAGATTCGCTACCACCTCCATAACTGGCTTAAATATTATAACATCAGCATGAATTCTCGAATTCGGAAGTTCGTTCTCGACAGGAGAGAAAAACTACGTTTTTTTTTAGTAACTACGTATTTGTCAAAATGTGATGTCCGCAGAAAATTCGCTAAGTTCCACCCTAGAAAAGAGACAAACAGTAAATGTGAAAACGCTCTGTAGTGTAGTAGTTTAAAGACCGCGACGACACGTACGAACGAAAACGCTATATCTATTCAAAACTGCGGAGCGTTTTCACTTTATTGTTAGTCTCTTGTCTAGACTGCTCGGTTTGACGCACCTTTTGACGACACCGATGCCGCAGCAGCTGTTGTGCAGTGTCTCTAATCCTATTACCATAAAGCCCCGTATTCATGGTAAACCTTTGCTTAGCAACAAAGTTGAATCAACGTGTTGCGGAGTAGCTGTCAAGATGTTGCTGGCAACACTGCGTGTTGCAGAGTTGATAACAGCATGTTGACAAGCTCTCGCTCGATGAGCGTCAACATCAGTTTAGCAACAAATCAACTTTGTTGCTAAACAAATGTTTACCATGAATACGGGGCTTAAGGAACAAATATTTGTATGGCATAAAGGTAGTTTTAACAGGTCTACTTGTTTATGTATATGAGTTAAAAGATAGTGATCGCATCCAAACCATACGAAAAATCCCTCATATTCATCACTCCTCACATATCCTCTAAAAATATGTACCTCAAAAAGTGACCTTTAATTTCCCGTACCGTACAACAGTGTTCACTAGTAATGTCACCAATAACGTACACGATACATTTGGTAGCAGGCCGACGGCTTCATCACTAATGGCGCCGCGACATCGGACGGTAACCGCGCGGTATCGTTGAAACGCGAGTATTTTATGTGTCGCACCTCTTACCGCGAAGGTGTTTGGGTACAAATCGCCTCATTCATG
This sequence comes from Agrotis exclamationis, assembly GCA_950005045.1. Classification (NCBI taxonomy): domain Eukaryota; kingdom Metazoa; phylum Arthropoda; class Insecta; order Lepidoptera; family Noctuidae; genus Agrotis; species Agrotis exclamationis. Next base: position 990,018 of record OX465422.1, on the reverse strand, counting down.
ATAACGTGCTGTTTGGGGAATTGGATTGGGAACTGTTTAGTTATCTTAGATATGGGAAATGCTTAACTTGAGTTACACTAACTGAACGTTTGATCTTTGAGTAAATAGGTTCTCGTGTCCGGTTAGCCTAGACTATCACAAAGTACTGTTTTAAAACAGTTGTATTAAGAAAAAGCATTCTGTTCTGTCGTAATTTAGATGTCTATACAAAAGTGAACTCTGGAAAAAAGAACTGATGTGATGTACCAACACTTGAACATTGCTAAAACTTGATAAATTCTTCGTTAAAGAATCTTTTCTATTGCGGATAAGGGCTAGAAATAGAAAACCAATAATCCAATTAGACGACCCATATCTAATTTGTTAGCAGGTGTTAAACTAACAACTAATGACAGTTTATTCAAGATATTATCTCAACTAAAGAAACACAGTCACTACCGGTGTTTGATACGCCGACACACAACACCGACCGTTCCCACTCTTCAGAGAATAGGCGTGAAAACGAACCAACACTATAATAACACCAACTATTATTTGTAGCTTTGTAGCCAAATAATTTCTAGCCCAAAACTGCTAATTACGCAAACAATTGCTGGAAATAGCGCTCTCATCGGAGATAACTGAGGCGGCTGTGCGATCACAGGGCGGCGGAGGTGCGCAGGCGCAAGTCACGTTCATTACTGCGTTATTAACACGCCCCGATTGGTGGAGCAGGTGCGTGACGTGTGATGTGAGGTGTTTGACTGGATGGGAAGTAAATAGACGGCTATGTAAGGTTATTGAGAAGTTAAAAGAATAATTCTTTTTTTACAGGTGTTGAAGCTTCCACAGTCGACTTATTTATATAAAATACTGAGTGTAAAATGCAGATTTCCGCATTTTAGACTCGACTCGCCTGGTTAGACGAAAAGACTCGGACTCGAAATCTTCGTAGTAACGTGAATCAGGCGCAGACAAAACACGTAAAAATTGAACCGAAATTTCATCAGTGCAGCAGCGCGACAATCTACCTTAATCATCATCATTTTAGTCTTGAATCACCACTTAGTATTGGCCTCCTACTTTTTCTGCCACACTTCTCGGAACTCACTTTCTCACTTTTTGGAACTCCCAAAATACAAGCTTGGCTTAGTTTGGGAGTCGATTTCATTAATAATGTGCCACTGTACAACCACTTATCACCTGAATTAATGAATTGTACCTTATAGACTAAGTTCTCTTTTTTTGTTGTACATTCTTTGTGAGTGAAATTAAAAAAATATTATTATTAATGGTTTGCCCCGATCTTTACGATATCGTCAACACAAGTGCTTTTGGACCACCACTTATTTTAATAAATTCAGTAACAATAAGTTTACTTAAAGCTAAAGAAAGCTCCCCATATCTTAACAAATATCGTCAAAATAATTACACCTCACGTCCCGCCCCGTCCCGTCCCCGTCCCGCAGTCGTCACGTCACGGTCCTGCTCGTCACAATAGCCGTATATTTGCATACACACAATACATTACCGAGTTCTAACAGTCATGCTGTTATTTTACTTAATAACTTATGTATATGGTATAGCGTTTCGCGTTTCTATTATTTGCTTAGTATTGGATACAATACGATATGAATCATGAAATGTTTTATTGCAGGTGTTAATGTAATCGTCTGTTATTTCCATTTTTTGTGAGTTTTAATTAACGAGTTTTTGTAGTAGACTGTGATCAATTAGTAGTGTGGAATAATTTTTTTAACTGTTTTGAGTTGTTCCCGAGCTTTCCAAGGAAGTAGCTCTGAATTCAGATGTCTTTACAATTGTTTTAAATGATATCACCCGGAAGACGAAGCGTAGGCAAGCTTCCCACTAGGTGGACTGACAACATCGTGAGAATCGCAGGCAACCACAATCGGTTGATCAATATGAAAGTTCAAGTCAATTCAATTACATCAATAGATATGCAAATGGCGCATTGTCGTTCGGCGTGGTGGTCTAAGGGGTGACCTCTGTTCAGCAGTGGACGTCTTCCAGCTGATGTTCTAAGTATACCTAGGAAAAATTACATTGACATAATATGTAAGTACTTACTTGCGAAGTTTTTAACTTAAATACAGCCCCGAAAAGCATGTGATCCGAAATGGACTCACCAATATAATTTCCGTTAGCCAGTTCACAGTTTATTCCGCTTAATTTTACTGAGGTTTTCATTACAGCTGCAATAATCCAAAGATTTGTTCTTGCTATGTAAAAGTGTTTGATATCTACGAACACTTATTCATGGAAACATGAACGGCTACATTGCCGCCTGTTCTTTTATAAAACAGTCGTGTCGTTTCGTTCTGTCGTTGCGATTGTATGACTTTGTCGCTGCCATTTCTGCACCACAGAACTGCACCTTTATCATTAGTGCATATTAAACCCGATAAAGAGGACTTCCAAGTGAGCAGTAGGTACTCTCTTGGAAGTCCCCGGTTATCGGTGAAGGTCGCTCGACGACTTTGTGCTGCAGCTTCTGTCATCCAGCATGATAAGCTGCACGTGAAGCCTTATCTGATAGCAGAGCTAGCGTACTGATTAGACTGCAACAATGATCATTAATAAACAAACTTATCACCTTCAAGATAACTAGTTCCGGGTTGTTTTCTTTTTAATGCATTATCACGTGTTGTTGTATATGTATGCCTTGTTGATCTAGTGGTCCTAAGTTTGATTCGAAGGTCGGGCTAGGTTTTATTGGTTTCTCCCATTAGGATTTCATAGTAGCTACAGAGTCTGGAATAGTCTGAATTTGATCCCAGTTAATAGCAATAGAGAGCAGTGGTGGCCCAGTGGTATCGGCCTCGACTTACGAAATGTAGGTCGTGGATTCGAACCCCGTCAGGCGCATTACTTTGTGTAATTTATTTCAACACCACTGCTCTCAAAACGGTGAAGGAAAACATCGTGAGGAAACCGGCATGTCCTAGAACCAAAAATTCGAAGATATGTGACATCTACCAACCCGCACAGGGCCCGCGTGGTGGATTATGGCCCACTCCCTCTCACAGAGAGGAGGCCTGTGTCCCAGCAGTGGGAACATTATAGGCTGATGATGATGATGATGATGACTTTCTGCTCTGCTGCTGCCTTATCCTTCGGGGCTTTCAAGCGTGATGTTATGTTTTGTTAAATAGAAAAAATCTTCTTATCATAACTAATATTATTTAGCTGAAGAGTTTGTTTTATTAAACCCGCTAATCTCAGGAACTGATGGTAGAATTGGAAAACATTTTTTGTATGTGCTGGATAGGTCAATGAACTCAGCCTATCGCAGTCCACTGCTTGAACATAGGCCTCTCCCAGGCTGCGCCACATCACCCTGTCTTCTGCATCCAGTCTGTTGCAGCCACTTTTTTAAGGTCGTCGGTTTAGCTTGTGTTTTAATAACTAAAGCAGCAATCAATAGTTGCACCACGTAATCAAGGCCAATGTCAGTCATGACAGGTAAGCAATAAACATTCTGTCATAATGACTCCTACCTCACTATCACTAATGACATAAATAATGCAGATAAAATACTAAATATTTTCAATCGTAATCAAGTTAATATTTCCGAGTTATTTATCTTTTAGATATGAATTAGTGATAAATGATAATCTACAATGTTTTAATATAATAATACGATTTGTTGTGACATGTGTGTGAAATAGTCACGTGGCATTGGAGGGAAAATGTTTTGATTCTGTAGCTTATACTTTAAACTACATGTTTTAATCACGTGTGCATTTTTACGTGTGAACAACATAGGTATTTGTTTTTTTATATTTTAAAGTTTGTTCCTAAATTATTTATTAATTACTAGCTTCCGCGACTCCGTCCGCGCAGATGTCGGTCTTCGCGTGGATGGTTTATTTCTCCATTTTGAGTAACTCTGACAATGACATCTTATAAATATCTATTGGACCCAAATACGGCTAAGCCTATAATAATTAAGGAGATCCCTCTATTGAGCTACTGCTGTTGAGCTCGCGTACTGTGGTAAGTATTTTTTTCATAGTAATTCCGACCTTATATTTACAAATAACTGATCGGAACAGTAATCAAAAAGGTCGCGCTGAAAAGCACGGTTTAAAATTACACACATACAATATTAATTCCACGGACGACCGCTCGCAACACTGGACACGTCCGCTCGCATCAAAATTCAGAATTTATATGCATCGCGCGGCGCGGAACGCGGCTCCTTATATAGGAGTCGGGGAGGCGTGGCCCGCGTGTGCCGCAAACGGTTCAAGCCAAATCTGACTTTCAGCGCTACAGGTTACGGCGCTGAATCCACTGCGGGTAATGCAAAGTGTGTTCGCGGTTCTACAGAACAACGTCTATGAATAAAACTGAAAAATAAGATTTTTTTCTACGTATTTTTCCAGGATAAAAAGTATCCCATTTTATGCCCAGGTGTTAGTTAGTTTTCACGTGATGCCTGCATATACAGACAGACAAAAATTTTTTTAATCTATATTTGGGTTTGGTATCGATCCAGCAACACCCCCCGCTATTTATTTTTTCAATATTTTCAATGTACAGAATTGACCCTTCTACAGATTTATTATATGTAGGTATAGATCATGAGTACTAAACTCCCTCTTAACCTGCCCCTAACGGCGTCTGAGATTTTCTTTTACTCCATTAACAAATTGTAATTTGTAAGGTCATCATCATCTGCTCATTCATTTTCAAACTAGGATTCGGCTGTCAGTTTAACATGCCATAATTCGTAGAACGACTGCATATATGACCTCCACAACGCACTAAGTACTGGGTAATATGCTATCTCTTGGTGAGATTGTCAGACTTTTGGAATCTGCGCCACCATTCATGAACTTTGACGCGGCGCTAGTGTCTATTGTCATTGCATCAAATTGTATTAAACAATTGTAGTACCTCGAATTTTCCGCGGGTCATAGAATGGTGGCGCGGTCTCTATCTACAAAATGACAGCTGGGATCGGCTTGCCAAGATCTCCGAGTCACGGGGACACTTGGTATACATGTAATTATTGGTCCATCTAGAATCAACCCGTGCCCATTGCATTGGTCTCATGTCTGGGACAAAAGTCTTTCTTTTGCAGCATTTGTGTTCTTCGAGAGCATGGTGGCTCAGTGGGGTTCGAACCCCGTCAGGCGCATTACTTTGTGTAATTTATTTCAACACCACTGCTCTCATGGTGAAGGAAAACATCGTGAGGAAACCGGCATATACTAGAACCAAAAAATCGAAGACATATGACATCTACCAATCCGTACTACAGCAGTGGGAACATTTATGGGCTGATGATGATGATGATGATTTGTGTTCTTGTCATTTTGTTGATTCCTACATTTACTGATTATGTTGTAATGTATTCGACATTAACGGGTTCCGAGACTGATCTCCTCAAGCTTTCATGTGACCGCTTAAATTAACATCAAGACTAGACTACCTCATTTACGTACGAATTAGAGTGATCTTATCGAAGCCAGCTGTGACAATTTAAGAAACAAACGAGAATTCAACACACTTAATTATCTCACACCCGGATGACATGAAAGCATTTTAAAAGTTGTAATAATACTCGATCATGTGTCCGTTTTAACATTATGCTCCACATTATTAGCCGATAACAAAAACCAGATCCTGCACAATAACAATAAAATTTGAATAAAATGACAGTTACATATCTGCCATCGAAAACAAACTGACGAAACTTAATATTGGGTCTACAAGTTCACAATGGACCTCCTTATCGCGCTCCATCTACTGTTTGGACCAACAAAGGCCGAAAACTAGCAAATATAGTTATAATAAGCCGATCATATTTCGATGAATGTAGATACGCATCTATTTAGGGTGACCAAATAATTGATAATCCTATTCAGTGTTTCGGAAAGTAACAATGGATTTTTTTTCTGGAATTTTTGTTTTGTCGCGTTGTCTTCCTAGTTTGTGGTTATGTCCGGTATGAAGCGGATTGAGGTGGTTTCGAAATTCGAGACTTAAGATTTTGTAACAAAAATGGCAAAAACATATTGATTTGGACCACAGATGATTGTGGTTGTAGCTGAGAATTATTTTTGTAGTCGATATCTTGTTATTCTAATATGGTTTTCGTTACAAAAAGCGTCAATTGTATCATTTTGAATAAGAAATAATGTTTAAATGAGATGTAAACATAAAGATTAGCAAGTAAAGTAGCCATATTCTGTTGCATACTAAGTGGAAACATTTTGTTCTAGTAGCGGTCATTAGGGGCTTCATTTAAATATTTGAAAGTCTGAAATTAGCAGTTTTATTCTGTTTTTGTGTTTTATTAATAAAAACAAATGGTTTCTAAATTAATAATCGCTAGATTATTTGTTTTGGTTATGCATACATTTCCATACATTTGTTTTATTGTTGCTCGGTTTAATATAGAGCAAGGCATTTCATTATTCATTTTTGTTTTGCATCAATAAAATCACGTCATATTAACATACAAATCTATAATTAATAGTTTGTGTCTGTTTTCTCAAAATATTAAGAGTCACGACTGGTCACGACTTTTATTTCGTAAGTAGAATCTTTTTAAGTGTCATTCTGAAATCTTTATGCAACAATTAATTCTCCGGGGTCACTATTTCAAATCCAGCTAATAATACCAAAAGACAGGAAAAAATAACACATAGAAACTTCAATAAAAGCCGAAGCACTATCTCACGCCAATATTGCACAAAAAGATACAAATCTACGTACAATGCATCGCGCAGCGGTGCTTAGTTTAGTGAAAACTAATATGTTTTTAGATCGTAATCTTTTGTCGCTACTGTACTCATGTAGTGTCGGGTTACCGGCCTAATGGTCTGTTTTAATAGATGTTAAATTGTATTATGTCCATGTAGTGAGTTGGATTTTATTTTATATTGAGCGTTTTCATTGGAGAATTCTTTTGATGGTAAAAATTGCCAGTCTTTTATCAAATTACTTATTTCCTTGCTATAAATAGTACTGGTTCAGACTCGAGTAATTCAGGGAAATATGGCACAAAGGGGAGGATATAGTCAGCTGTAGGTCGAACAGGGCTGCTAATGACTGATGATTGAAAATCCTTACTTAAATCTGTCTTAATCCTAATCACATTCTAATCATATGAAAGTAAGTTCGTTTGCTATTTTTTCACGCTTAAACCACTAAAACGATCATCCTGAAATGTACACCTGAAAAGGACATCTGACACCTTTAATCCTGTAAAAATACTGTTCTTATGGAAAAAATCAATAGCATTTTTATGATTAGAAATTACCCCAAGCGAAGTCGCTGGCAATAGCTGTACCTAAATAAAAAATATTAAAAGTGTATTTCAAGAAATAAATGATGAAATACTGACAACTTTCTAGATCTTTTCTCAATAAACTAAGGTATAATGGTCACCCTACTCATAAGGTAGATAAGAGTGTTTTCCAGTATATTCAAAACAACATTTTTACAAAGTAGTTTATTTTATTGTGTTTCTATGAAAAATAAACATATTTTTCTCATTATTAGTTGTTTTTTTTTACTTAGCACCTGTGTGTCGTACCTGTGTTAAATTGTGCAAATATGAATTGTTTTGTATTGAGAATAAAAATAATATTGTTATAATTACACGTTATTCATGCGATAATAATGATATACTGACTATTGTTAAAACATTGTATGAAAATGTTGTTTTTCTTAGAGTATACCTTGACAGTACCTATGTTTTGATGTGCAGTGATCAAACAAGAGCCGCATTTATATTTATATTTTTATATCTATTTATATTTTTTTCTTTTTTTAAATAAAATCATCGCGTCGCTATGACATAGATGCTTGCCGCGCTGCGTGTGCGCAGGTGTGCGGACATACCTGCTGGAGGCTGTATTATGATGTCAGACGAGTTACGGTCTGACACTTGACCTGCGGTGACCATGGCTCTATAAGTACCGTAAAATTGTTTGATTTCAAACAGATGATGATAAAAAGATTAGGAATTATTCAATGATGATTTTATGGCTTTCAAATGTTTGGTTAGATAAATGCGGTGAGATAGGTTTTATGTTTTATGGTTTTATGGTTTTGTGTAGGAAGTAGGTATATTCATAAAGAAGTGTTTTTTTATTGAATAACTGATTTTTATAATGTGTTTTTTTTATTTGATATAGGTAGGTAGGTACCTCATCAAAGACGAGACTCGGATGGATTAAAAAAAAAACGAAATAGATTTTTTTTAACTAATTTTTTTTTTCGGCCAGACAACATTTTCTTTAATATCTCATATTCTCACGAACTCATACCCTCCCTAGTGACCTACCGCTTCGGCAAATCAAAGTAAGTTACGCCTCACTGCAAACAAATAAACAAACAGACGAATCTAGCTCTAACCCCCGTCCTATACCCCATACGACAGGGGTCACAATCCCGCAGCAACTTTCTTATAGCCCTGTCAAGTTTTCTAGATCATTTTGACAGTTCTCTCGCGCTACCGACGCGCTGCGCAGGCGCTGCCAATCATGGTTTCTGTAGTACTACATAGAAAATAAGGCAGAAGGTTAATCTGAAGTTTACTAAATAAAAAGTTTATTGGGTTTAACCCCAGACTGTTTGGTGAGAAAATTTCGAATTAATTTTATCTATGAGGGATACAATTTGTACATTTTGATTAAAAAAAAACAAAATTTTAAAGGAAACTTATATTTTCGTTTAAAAACAATGTACTCGTTTTTACTTTACGTTTACGACACTCACTTGTGCTGCGCCTTAAACTGTATTCAAGTAAAGTTTAATAATTGTTTGTGATCATTTCATTAGTTTAGGTTGCTTACTTCCATAAGGAATTTAGCTTAAACTTGTATTTTTCCTACAACGTGTCGTGTTGCTTCAGTGAGTTTTATTTGGAGGCTCAATTATTGTCACTTGAAGTATAAATTCATAATCATAAATCTTTATTATTCTCGACATCAAAATGTTACTGGCACTAGTTCACTTGTACAATCTTAAATAGGAAAGATACTGGAAAGGTGTCTGAAGTATGAAGGTACTTTTCATCACCTCATTTGATGTTTGAGGGACTGTCAGACTCGTACTGACTAAAATCCACGTTGTTCCTTCAATAGCCCTTTACGTTCTGGGGTCACGGTTACCTGATGAGACAGTCCCGCGACCCCGGCAGGTTTGGCCATCTAAGGAGTCAGGTTAGTCCCCGTCAGGTTGCTGACAGCTCTTTGAAAGTAGGAAGATCGTGTATAGTGTAGAACAGTAGGTCACCTCTCCAAGTGGTGGATCTTCTGTCCGTACTTGTGAGTGTGTCAGGTTGTTCAGGAGCTGCCAATCACATTCTGTCGGTATGTGGCTGTTTGTGAGTGTTCGGTTACCTTGACACCTCCCTGCGACGGAGAGGAGATTGTGTGTCGACTGATGTAATGCTTCATTTTTAGGGTTCCGTAGCCAAATGGCAAAAACGGAACCCTTATAGATTCGTCATGTCTGTCACAGTCACTTTTTTTCGAAAGTATAAGAGCTATCCTGTTGAAACTTGGTGGGTAGATGTATTATGTGAACCGCATTTGGATTTTCACACAAAAATAAAAACAAAACGAATTTTGGGGGTGCCCCCCATACTTAGAATTGAAACTCAAAAATTTTTTTTTCACCAAACCCTTACGTGTAGGGTATCTATGGATAGGTCTTTAAAAAATATATTAAGGTTACTAATATCATTTTTTTCTAAACTGAACAGTTTGCACGAGAGACACTTCCAAAGTGGTAAAATGTGTGTCCCCCCCCCTGTAACTTCTAAAATAAGAGAATGACAAAACTAAAAAAATATATACATATAATGTAGACCTCAACAAAAACTTCCAACGAAAATTGGTTTGGATGGGATACAGTTAGCAGTTTTTGAGATGTAGTACATTTTTAAAAACCCCAAATAAAACTTTGCCAGTCATACAAACACTAAGAAAAACAAAGTTATTTTTATTGTTTGTGTATATTACTTACTAATCTCAATATAATTTTATCCCTTATCTATGCTTGCTACTACGGAACCCTTCATGGGCGAGTCCAACTCGCACTTGGCCGGTTTTTATGTTATGCTGTGTTATGTTCACGGTGACTTGCTGGCTATCCAAGTAAACGGTGATGGTATTATGATTGAAGCACACGAGCAATAAATATTTATGCTGTTTGATGAATTCACTATCTTGCCGTCCAATGTCAGGCGGAGTTCTCGAATCCATAACAAACTCGCCAACAGCTCGGTTGGGAGTTTAGCGTCGAATGAAATACCTAACAAACCTTTCCCATTTTTATCAAAATTAATCTAATTACTATTAATTTTCTGGGACAACTAGTACAAGACCCTAAAACCAAACGGTTTTCACATTTCCGAATAAAGACTTGAAAAGAAAATGAATGAAAACTGTGCGTCTTATCTTAATCTTGCATCTACGTGATATTTCATAACTGTGACATGTTTTGATCATTATTATCGTATATTATAAGTACACAAGTGTTGTATAAACTTGCGCAATATTAAAAGTGTGATAAGGTGAACTCAATATGTACCTGAAACACTATAAAGTATGATCATGTGTCCTTCCCTATTGTCGTCTCGTGAGTCATCTCCTTTTTAGTCAAATCAGCTTTCACGCTGTCATCAATCATTAATTCGGTCTTCCCCAATCTTATAACCATTCATAGGTACTTGAAACTTTCCTTACGACGTTAACATCATTCCTTAATTTCACAATCTTGAATATCTTGTCTTCTAAATCGATGAGGCTTCCGGCGACTGGAACGCAATAAGCTGACACCGCGGTCCCAGTTGCCGGATGCATTTTATTTTAATATTTGTATTCCGTCGACTGGGACCGATTCATAAATGAATAAAAAAATCTATTGTTCATGCCAGAACGGTACAGTCAGACGAAAAAGTCTATGGAAATTGTATTGTTCAATATAAACCAGGAAAAGTAATATGCTAGCATAGGCTCAAAGTAGAGCATGCACCCGAGTATACCCGGTTCTGAATTACCCATGTATACCCAGGTATTTGAAAATTCTGTGGAGCCGGTTCTGTGAGCGATGGAACCAGGCCGACCCGGTTCTGATAAAATTATTATAATTTTGCATTAATTGCATCCAGTCGCTGCGAAAGATGACATGGGATGAAGGGAAGGGCTCATTGTAAGCTTACATTAGGCGTAGCTCACCCTCACAATATTGTTAAAGTGTTAGTCCTATAAAAATGGTGAACATAAATTGGAATATGCCAAAACATAATTTTTGCGTTTATTTTCAACTTATCTGCCCGAAAATGAAATGTAAGGCATATTGCAAGCTTTCATTTGGCGTAGTTCGAGAGGGTGCGTCTCATTTCGTATAAAGTTATATCTTTCTTTCTTTTCTTTCTAAAACTCATTTCAAATGATTTTATTTGATATAACGTTTACTTAAGCGAAAATCATTATTTGAACGTTTGAAACATATAATTTAACGTTAAAACTATTTTATTTGGTGACTTTGGCTTATCATTTGGACTTTAACCCCCTTATTAATAAACGTGGACTAAAGTTACGCAAAGGTTAATCCTTTTTTTTTTGCGTGGTAAAATCATCAAATGAGTCCTCCCGCCCAGGGCAGGGTGGGACGGACTGTCAAGGTTAATCATTGGCTAACTTAACGTAACTTTAGTCCACGTTTATTAATAAGGGGGTAATTGTTTGCCTTCACGATTGCTATTGTTATTAGAAAAGTTTAGTATCCAAGAGCGAGCGAAGCGAGCTCGGAACTTGGGACTTGGGACACCCCGAGATGGACAGGTTAGGTTCAACACAATTAAAAGCTAACAAAAAGTACTAGGCTAGCATGAGTTCAAAGTGGTATTTATTTAAATATTTCTGAGTCGATACAAGACAATTTCAGGTAACCTATTCCTGCCGAGAATTATTTGAATACAGACCACTTTGAACCTATGCTAGCCTATTACTTTTCCTGTTTTGTATTAAACAAGACTATTTCCATATATATTTTGCGTCTGACTGTACTGGTTTAATTTATGGATCGGTTCCAGTCGACGGAAAATGCATATGGCAACTGGGACCGCGGTATCAGATTATTGCGGTCCCAGTCGCCGGAAGCTTCAAATCGATTACCTACACACTTTTACACAACTCTTCAATCATAGATGACATTTTCAGACTTTATAGAAAGTTATTAAACTTAAAACAAAATAATAGAAATAATTTCACAAATGTAAAAAATAACATAATCATGTTATAATGAAGACAGGATGAAACAAACATCGTAGTAAGATTATTATCGAAATACGTGTGATGTAAATGAAAAACAGAAATAAATAATGAGAATCACAAACAAAACGCCTGATCTTTCAACATAATGTACAGTCCTCAGATCAAAGAAATAGGCACAGTCATGAAAAAAAAGATCTATGTACTTCTAAAATTGATAATTATGCAAATAGAACTAGGATTCAGGCAAGGAGTTTGCATGTTTCTACGGTGCTAACATACCAACAGTGTAGGTAGCTATCTACCTAATTAAATCGAATGAATGCCAGATTTCAGTAATACCATAACAAGACAGTGCGTCACCCACATTATCTTCACCGCAGACTAGATCAAGGCAATCTAATCTGGAAGATCTACAATACCTAACCTATTGCACTGCATTGTGTAATATTGTGAAATATTTATTATGTGGCCCTCAATATGTTCGTCCTCGTCTCAAATGGCAGGTGGAACGAGGGAAAAAGATAAAACAATTGTACCGAACTGCTCAATCAAAAAACCAGATTTTTACACAGTTTCTAGTTATATTTAACTGATAAAATTGATCAGCACTTTGCCGCATGCCCATCACCTGCGCACTTCATGATCTCTTGCATCAGTGAGTGAAGTTTGCGCAGCTGAATTTAGAGGCAAACATAGTTGAAAATGTTTTGCCATCCAATTATCTAGCCATCGATTTATATTTATCTATTTATATTCACCACACATCGCTCGTAGAACTGACAACCGATGGGGAAGAAAAGTTCTCTCATGGCGACCACGGACCGGAAGACGCAGCGTAGGTAGGCCTCCCACTAGGTGGACCGACGACATCGTGAGGGTCGCGGGCAACTGATGGATGCAAGTGGCGAATTGTCGTTTGGCGTGGCGGTCTAAGGGATGAATATGATGATGATTTATATTTATACAGCCTTTGAATTTATTTCAGTTTCATTGAATTTATTATAAATTATAAGACATTCTCTCCTACGAAATAGAAAAGCTTATTAATTATACAAGTTACCGACCATAGGAAACCAACTTGTTGAAATAACTCCAACTTTACTACATTATACATAACAAAACAAAAACCTACACATAGCATCACATTATTAAATCCACCATTTTCCCAACAAAATCGCTTTTAAACACATATTACAGCACAAAACGTGAAATTGACAGTTGAATCAAAATGTCTGTGCTGGCCGGCCACGGCAGTCATTACGGCCTGAATATTTCATGAGTGTAGCCTGAAACACTTTGACCAACATTACATAGTATATATCATAATATTTCCCTCCGTATTGTATTCAATATGCTTTTAGGTATGTACTGTTGTTAAGGGGCAGTAAGATGTCGAATACCTAAATAAAAAAATATATATTATAAACCGACGCAACCAGTGTCTTTCACGGATCTTGTAAATATTTGTTTCTTTTAATTCAATTTGTATTCAAATAAACAAGTATTAGAAACAATAACTTAAATATGTAGGGTGCCCACGAGGTCCAATAATCATGAATTCTTCCCAAGATGATTAAGTAAGTATCAGAATTTGCATTTTTATACACATAACTGCCGTTATGATTTCTTGCTCTTTGTTCCTTTTATCATCATCTCGGTCTTATCAACTATTCAGTTCTGCTGAAAATAAATCATAATGAATAATTTTCAGCAGATTTCTTTTCTTTGGACTATTAGATAGTCCATTCTATCTTGACCTTAATTCTCCATTTATATTTAACCTTCCCGCACGTAACGTAGGGAGGGCTCATTTATAATGGACTACCCACACGGGTGCAGCGATCGCGCGGAATCGTGCGCTTACGTCGCTGGTCGCAGCGGTCCGCAGCTGGCATTACACACGAAATAACTACACGATACGGAAAATTACCGAGCAATTTTTTAATAGCTCCAATTTGCTTTTTTTTTTGTGGCATGATTGATAGAATTTTTTTCTTTGTAAGGTTTATTGATTGTGAATTTGTGAGGATATATACAATCTGTAATGTGTGAGTAAATCTTAACACATCTGTGAAGACTCCCAGATCGTGCATCACCTAAAAATAGGCAGTATGATCATATCATGAGTGACGATGCATCAGGCAGCTAAATCACTAGCAACTCTATTATGTAATGCTTCTGAGAGTTTAAAAGTTAAATTATGGTGCGACGCATACTACAAAGCCAAGTTCCAGTTAGCAACTAGGCTGAAAAACTGAAATATAGAACTACAGAAAAAAAAAGACTATTAAATACAAATATGTAAACTTAAACAATACTTTAAACCTAAAATACACTTTACATCAAAAATGTGTGTTCAAACCGCTATTTAAAGCTAATCATATTTAATTGGGCCCTCGAACGCACATAACTAAGTAAGGTAATGAAGTAAACTATGATCGCGGCAAAACACCGCTTGTTCCAGCCGTGCTGGCCACCAGGTGAGCTAGCTCTCACGGACACCTTCGTGAGGTGGAAGTGAGGGAATTGACGTTTGGAGTACATTGCTGGCTTTTGATCATGATTTTGTTGCAAGAAAGACAGAAGGAAATAATATTTATTTGACACAATAACCACGGCAAACAAGCAACACGAACAAAGTCAAAAAAATTAAATCTAAAAAAAACGGATTATTTGACGGGTTTAGTTAAGAATTTGTTGTGTTCCACGGCTGCGCCGAATAGGCCCAGTTCTGCATAATGTCACACGTTTTCAATTGAACCAGACCTGTTTTGGTGGAAGCTTCTCCGATGTTCTTTCCAATCTTAGATAGTTATCTATACGATTGCATCTTCATAATCACCTTTGGCAGCTTTGCTTCTCGTACTGATAGGTTAAGATTCTGCATCTTGAATAATGCACAAATTATTTGCCTTTATATCGAGTTTTTTTTAAATATGAAAGTCATACAGTCAGACATGTGACCAGCAAAAGTGAATACAAACAAGTTGTCTTATCTTATTTAGGAAGTGCATATTTTTCATTGTCATCTCTATTTTGATACACACGATGATTTCGCGCCAGACAGTCTAATCAACCATTTCCATTGGAGAGCTGGCCTATCTGTTCCATGGTTTGGTTCTGGGATATCCCAAAGATTCCCTATTTTTTTTTTCACTGTTTTATCTTAAACCAGCAATGAACACAGAACACCCCACATCTACCCCTCAACCCCCACACGGCCCGCTTGTTTCCATAATAAAATGATCCAATACAATATGCAAGCGATTAAACGACGTCCCGTTTACGTTCGGTAATTTTGTGGCTGACTGTACAAAACTGTTATTTAGTCTTGTTGGGGACTGAGCGCATTAATTATTTACGAATGCTCTAATTTGTGGTTTATGTTTTTAAATTTAGTTTTTTTTTGGTAGCTGACATTTTCTATTTGGTATTTTTTGCTCTTTAATCTATGGTTATGAATATGATCATGTAATAAAATAAAATCTATGTGCTGTGTCATGTCATCACCAAGGTTTTTAGCAGATTCATCTCATGATTTGATATTATTGAGTATTTTTTATCTTAAGGACTGTTTTGTTTTGTCTGCCGATAAGTATTAAGTCATATTATCTATTAAGTGTCATAAATAAAAAAAATCTCATGGCTATGACAATTTATCTGCAATGGTAAGTCAATTTTTTAATTTCTTCTCCAATTGAATTTAGTATAATAATAAATCGATATTTTTAAAACGTCATCTACTCATAAATTCCATATTAGCAACTGTACTAAATCCACAGCAGCTACTTACTAGTGTATCCATCCATATCAAGTAGTTATTGCAGATTTCCTTGCAAGTTCCCACCGACCCCCGCGACGCGTGGTCACCCCATTGAGTGACTAAGTAAGTGTAAGAATCTTCATAAAGATGTTTTGTGGGAAAACTGTGAAAGTAATAGTTATTTCAATACTTAGGTAGTACTTGAGTTTTATTTATTGAATTGGAATAAGCGGATGGCGGAAGTAAGTTCATTGAAATATCTACGCGATGCTGAATCGAATTTGATAATTCTGGTAAATCTTGACATTTACCTTTGAAATCAATGGACAGGTCAGATTGACTAAAAATGTAATCCTGAAAGTGGAGTGGAATACCATGTATACATATTAATATCATTTACTGACGCTTGAAAACCTAAATAATCAGACAAGAACAAGTTTCTGAATTTGTAGCATTATGTTTTAATTTCTTTTCTAGAATCAAACAGTGATAATACACAGTTTAATAAAGTAGCACAACTACTCCAAGTTTCCACATCAAAATATTCCTAAACACAGAATCAAAGCGTGACTTCCCCTCCGACAATTAGGTATTTATAATGAATTAGAAGTGGCCACTTATTATCGAATGTTTCATGGACGTGGTGCCCGGGGGGTGGTCATGGGAAGCGACACCTGGGCTGGGGGCTGGGGGGTCAGAGTGGTGCCTTGAGCGGGGCGGGTGGCTTCAAGGTGCTAGGTAGACTCGAGGGAAAATTTAAGACTATAGCCCTAACTTTACAGTTTTAGTTTTTGCAAAGACGTATAAAGGTATCATGGTATTTGCACGCGTAGATCACCGTTGGTCGCAAGCATCACCAGTCATTTGCATCGAAAACACTGCAACGTGTAACTTTAGTTATTTGTAGAAAGCGAAGAAAATGATCAGTGTATTTAAATGTGATTGCACCCCTAATATATTTACTTACGAATGAGACAAGATCCTAACCTACTTGCGATAGCAAATTGATTGTTAGAACCCGATAATGATTCTTCTGATAGCTTTCCAATTTTTAACGTGCTTTGGCATTATCAGTAAACAATCTAAATGAAGCTAAAGGTTTCTGATTCCGTTTTCATTCTGTAGGTAGGTACTACCTTAATAAAATAATGTGGTTGCATGACATGATTTTCCTGAATCATTTGAAAATCTCGGAAAGCCGTAAGAGACAACACTCGTTGATCTTTTAAAAAAATTACCTACGAGTATTATCCATGATCTATACACCGTGACTTTTTAGTCGTCTTACAACGGCAGCCCAGTTCATGTATCCAATGACTAGAACACGTTTATAATAAAAAAATAGGTACTTAAGAGATTTGAATAAAAATTGAATAAAATTTTAATTCATTATTATGACGCAAGGAGTAGTTAAAAACACCCTTGTCTCATAGAAAATGGAGATGGAATGATCTGCCTGACTATTGCGCTGGTACGTAAACATTTTCATATTTCTAATGTACCTATTTATTAATAATAAAAAATATTTTTAACGAGTAAAAAAAAAACTAAACTCGCCTAGATGTATTTTAGGTCGGGGACATTACGTGGACCACTTTTGTAAGACGACTAAAAAGTCACGGTGTATATTTATATTACTTCCTGATTCATAATTTATTCGATCTATCGGCAAACATCAAAATTCCCCGGTAGTCAAACTTCTGACGATTCTAGTCAAAAAGACGGACGTATCTTATTACAATATATAATCTGAACTGACCATCAGGTGACTTACGCGTCCATCTGTCCGTTTTGTAACGCCTATCTCGAAAACCAATGAAAAAACATATCAAGATAGTTCACACTTGATCCAAACGACTCTTATTTAATACTGCATAAGGTATGATTCAGCACAGCAAATGTTAAAACGAGATTTCTGAAGAGAAATAATATGATAGTATGGTAATTTCTAATACAGATGTGTCAAACGATATATCTTTTTTAGTGATATTTCTAATAGTTTAACAAAACTTACCTGATGTTTGATTACAGTAAATCGTGACTGAGGTATTAAATTGGTGCTGTTCGGAGATGTATCACATTCATATTGACCACCCGAATGGCACAGTATCGTATTGTCCATAACATTGTGGTTAGATGATAATCTATTCCTTAAATTCTAGACGGAGATCAAATTGATCAAAGTATTTTGTAAGATCCATGCAATAGCATTCATAAGATAGACATTCATGGCCTTACTACGAAAACTTAAACATCTGTTGAACACTTGTCTAAAAAAAGTGTGACTGCAAAATGGACCTTATTTCAACGTCATAATCTGACATTTTTTTAGACAAGTGTTCAACAGACGTTTAAAAGTTTTTGTGGTACGACGGATAATGTCGAGCAACAAACTAGCTATGCCTTTTTACATAATAATATAACACGGTATTGTTTTTATCATAATGGTCGAAATCCATCAAATCCACGAAGTTTCTCCAATAAATGTAGTTAGATCTTGTAGTCAAGCCACTGTTTTCCAAGACTGTATCAAGTACCACTTTGTACATCTGTGATAGAAGATAATATTGTTTTCCACTAGCTTATACCTAGTGGGTAGGCGATCACAACATAGGACCCTGACTATTAATCCAGGTTTTAATGCCTAGGTGTATCTGTTCGAATCTATCAGTAATTTTGTGTTCAGTAAGTAACAAAAATCCTTTCAGTACCCATACCATGAGTTGTCATTACGAAACTCGATCATAACCGCGGCGCCAAACGCGGTCGATGCTTATGATCAAGTTTCGTAATGACAACTCATGGTACCTATGGGTACTGCCTCACAAACTTTCGCATTTAAAATACAATATTGAACAGAGATATTAAAAAAATCATAAGCAAAAGAAACCTGTAAAATATAAGCATAGCTCATATTGAAACGTAAAACTATAAACACATCTCATAAATGAGCCTCCAAACAGCTGTATTACAGCTTATTATAAGAACACTACAGACACTTCAGCAAAACACATTTATTATTGTTTTTATACTAAATTATTTTACTAAGTTAATTTAAATTATTCTAAATTAACTGCACAGTGCATGCTCGCGTTATCAAGACTCGTAACTTGATTCAAACACCTTTTCTACTACAAAATGTGATGATAAATATTATACACCAACATAAAAACAACTTTATCTTTTAAAAGATAAAGTTTAAACTTAAAAGAGGACTGGTAAACGGTTCGAAGCGTATAAAGCTGTAAGTTCACGGATCTTAACGACTCCTTTTGACAATTTTAATGTTTCCTCTCACTGTGTAAAAATTAAATGTCACAGTTTTGTAAAACATTATTAAGGGCGAGAGCTAACGTAGCGACTAATGGAGAAATGCTGTTTAGTTGTTCTGATTGTGAATTACATAATATATGCACGTTTCAGACTCACAAAAAAGTAAATTTCGGCAAAGATTTGCAGTTTTAATACTACTGACTAAAATCGGCGGTGTCCTTCAATATTCATCTAGTACAAAATTACGAAGTTGTCTTCGGCGGCAAAACCATACCTATTTCATTACCTTTTTTTTAAAATCCAAGAACGAAATAGTACAGAATGCTGTCGAAAAACTTTCAATCGTGCACAGCCCTATTTGCCTTCACAAGGAACGTAATATTTCTGTGCAAAACTTCACACCTCTTTACGATATTTTCTTGTATCAAGTAAATAAAGACAAACACTTCATAAGAACTTACAGTACAGAAGTCTCAATAATATCAAGACAAAATCGGTGATTAACGAATTTCAAATCTCAAATTGCTGGGTCGTGGGACTGTCTCATCAGGTAACCGTGACCCTGGAACGTAAAGGGCTATTGAAGGACACCGTGGATTTTAGTCAGTACAAGTCTGACAGTCGCTCACGTCTCGTCCTGGTGGGAGGATTTATTTGATAAATTAACCACGATAACAAAAAATATAATGCTTTTTCATACTATATTTTTGGACTAGTTTGAGGTTTTAATATCCCTTCTTCGTGTTAATTTCTAAACCATGAGGAAAAATGTTTGACCTACTGTCAAACTCCAGGTTTTCTGACTGTTACGAGTATTTCAACAGCTGTAATGACTACGGTCTTGTAGAATTAATCTAAGTTCACCAGAAGTGTTGGTATTGCTATTGGCTCTGGAGAATATTTATTTTTTGCAGGTGATTTTCTAGTATTGCCCATTTTAGACTATGAATTTCAGGAGATGCATTGGTAAAGAATATTTTAAGGCCTCACCCTAGATGTAATGGCCCTTCTTAAGCCCTGTGCTTAGTGCCTACAGGATACATATTGCAGACGGCTGTCAAGCCTGCGCGTACGCTGCGACACAATTCATGCATAAAATTATTCCGTCCAGAAATCATTAGCTCGGCCCACTGGGCAAGACACATTGAAAATTATCTATGAAGCTTTTTAGCACATCGTTATAATTTTTTAAATTAAGTTTTTCATATAATGGGCGAAATGTTGGTATCGTCTTGTGCCCCATACAAAGAAGATTATGATTAGAAGAAATATCGCAAATTGAAACGAAACTGTTAATGTAGATCAAATATAATAAAGAACGCTAGTTCATGTTGAATAACATAACCTACCAGACGTTCCTACTTCTATGATTTACCAACGTTTATTTACCATCAACAAACTCTTATGATACAAGACCTAAGGTTGATAATGTATATCGTTAGATGGAAACTAATTTGGTGGTTATGTCAGTTTGCGGTCACACCAGGGAGTCCTGTGTTGCTCGTTAAGAATATGATTACGACCACGCAGTGAGAGACCAGGCATCGGTAGCAATTAACATGTTATGGGCGTGTGTTTATTATAAATTCTAGGGGCCTTATTGTATGGAAAGGGATTGTGTAATTGGGAAAAAATTGATACTATGACTCTTGTGATTTTCGTTAGGGAATAGTTCGATATGATAGCTCAACTAATAGACCGCCTAAGCCGAGGGTATTGCTGCACGTGTAGCATTTCCATATCTACCATTGGTCTTGTTTTGTTCTGTCTCTAGCTTGATACAGATTGAAGTGGAAACAATGTATTTTCCTACTCCTCCACTATTCTATTCTAATTAATTTAGTTACGGGATCCAAAACAGTTAAATTCATTCTCCGCGGCATGTCGAGCTTCATTGTCTCGGCACTTTTCTCGCCTCTGTTGATTCTGGCTTTCAGGAGTTGCAGTGGTTTGAGAACAGTGTGGTGGGATTGACGCTGCTTGGTGGTAGAAGGCCTTTTACGAAAGGGTCAACTGCCAAGATTTTCTTTTTTAGGATTTAGGGAATATTTAAGTCTGTGCACAGTATCATAAGACTAGAAAACACAGACATACTCGTAGCAGTAATTCATTAGAAAGCGGACTCCAGTAGCCGGGAAAGGTAGGTCGAGCCTGAGGCGATGCATATCGTATGAGCTCTCACGCTGAGCTGTTAATTATTGGCACCACCCGGAGGTGGTCTGCTTCAGATGCTCAGTCAGCTGGTATCGTACCAACTTCTTAACAAAATAAGTTGAAGGGAAGAGATAATGAAGGAGTTAAAACAAATCTAGATCCTTTTAATTCATTATTTTGCAAGCATGTTTAGGTAATTTTCTGATTAATCATTGTTTAATATTCCTCAGACATAATCATCATCATCAGCCTATAATGTTCCCACTGCTGGGACACAGGCCTCCTCTCTGTGGGAGGAAGTGGGCCATAATCCACCACGCGGGCCGAGTGCGGGTTTGTAGACGTCACATGTCTTCGAATGTGATGGTTCTAGGATATGCCGGTTTGCTCACGATACCACTGGGCCACCACTGCTCTCACCTCATACATAATAGTTTAAAATAAAGACTTGAAGCCTCATATAGACGATGCAAGATATTGCATGAAAGTAGCGTTACATTGCGGACTATTGATGGACAATGAATTTGGTTGATCAAACAAATGCAGCAATGTAGTCAAACTTGCATGTAAGTTCTGCTTGCATTGTCTGAATGAGGCTTAAGAATTAGAGTTAGAATATGAAGAAATTATATTTAGTTACAGGATGACTTGATCAAAGTCCTATTATCACCTAATGTTGGTTCTAGAGCAGAAACGATTTCTTGTTATTTTTAAGAAAAACAATTATGTACCATTAATTTCTTTTGTAAGTCTTTTGTTATTGGTCTTTAAAACTGATTTTCAATTCAAAGTCATCTTTCGTTAAATTAATCCGTCTTTTACCTCTAAACCTGAGTATTCAGCTTCTCCGAATGTTGTCGTACCAATTATCTCCGGAATAAGGAAGTGAATAATACGCGCCATCTTGTTCGTCTTAATGTGAGTAGGTACACACTTGAACCGTGTGATGACATGATCTAATTACTTCAATCATCACTGAACTACTACTGGAGACGATCTCGAGATTGTGTCGAAGAATACTCACTCTTGTTTATTGGATTTTGTGTTTTAATAGCTATGGCAAGGAGAAGCAGTGGTGGCCCAGTGTTATCGGCCACGACTTACGAGTTGTAGGTCGAGGGTCCGAACCCAGCCAGGAACATTACTTTGTGTAATTTATTTCATCACAACTGCTCTCAAACGGTGAAGAAAAACCGGCATGTCCTAAAACCAAAAATTCGAAGACTTATGACATCTAGATGGACTAGATACAGACGGACGGACAGACGACCTTATAAAGGTCGCCGGAAGACGCTGGATGCAGGTCGCTTCCAACCGGTATATGTGGAGATCTAAAGGGGAGGCCTATGTTCAGCAGTGGACGTCATATGGCTGAGATGATGATGATGATGATGATGATGACATCTACCAATCCGCACTGGGCCCGCGTGGAGGAGTACGGCCCACTCCCTTTCATAGAGTGGAGGCCTGTATCCCAGCAGTGGGAACATTTATAGGCTGATGATGTGATGATGATGGTCAGTTTTGTACAAGAACTGAGGTACTACAGCATTCAAGAACTACTAATTTACGAATTATTCCAGACCCTAATCAGACAAAATCCATTGAAATGGTTGTATTAGCACTAATCTAAAGAAACTTACCAGTGTAAAAAACTGAAAGCTTGTCATGTCGAGTTGGTCGTTGTTCTGGTGGCAAATGCAACTGCTGACCATGAGGTTCCGGGTTGAATTCCCTTGTCGGGGAAACTGTTACTGGGCTTTTCCATTTAGCATTTTTCAGTAGCAGCAGGACTAGCTGCTTGATGGCAATAGGCTCGCCCCTATTACATGAGACTTAAGAATAAGTGGGATGCAGGTGTATTATTAGCATAGATCGCTATAGGTAGAGCTGTTTTATGTACTTGCTATAGGTAAGAATAATATGGATAATCCCCGGGTCCCGGGATTTGGAGTGAGACAACAAGTTACTGTTGGTAAGGAATTGAATTCTAGTGGCGCAGAAAGAGACAAAAACAGGTGCGTCACTCTAGCGACAGAAACACTCCGCTATTGTTTTCTTTTGTTTCCATAATGCGGCGACTTATGCGTCTCGATCCCGTGGAATATCCATATTAACATCAATGTTTGCGGTCAATGAACCTAAATAGCTCTATCTATTCCGATCTATGATTATTATTAGCCCTCTGCCTAACCCTTTGGGAATTACAGGTGTGGTGTTATGTTATTTTTTATACCTCCAGAAGAGTCCTGTGTCCCAGCAGTGGGAACATTATAGGTTGATGATGATGACTATCTCATTTCCTATCAGATTTCTCGACTTGTACTCCTCATTTCGGTGTCCGTGGTAGCGTCTGTTGTGAACGTGTATGAGCACAATGCGCCCACGCCTGACCCCTCACATCTCGCGACTAATTTAATTCCAGCGCATACATACGCATACTTCATAATCATCGCTCTAGGGATGAGACTCCGGCGCATTAGCACTGGGCTGGTCAAGATATCAAGTTCTTCTTCTTCTTCTTCTTCTTCCTGCCCTTATCCCATTGTATTTGGGGTCGGCGCAACAAGTTGATAGAAAAAAAAATACACCCGAATTAAGAACCATCACCTTTTTTTGAAGTCGCTTAAAAATAAATGATATTAAAAAGCAAATTAAAATGTATCCAGTGATCAATTAAAGAAAATAGGAATCGAAGAAACGTCTAGGTACTGTTGTTTGGATGTTACTATTTGAGATTGTTCTGTTAATTAAATATACTTATATTTAAAATATCTACTTAAAACTGAAAATAAATTACACTGACCCGTAACATATTAACAAAGTTGCCAATGGAAGGAAACTTGAATGTTATTGATGCAGAACAAAAAGGATGCTTCGAAGCGTAATGTAATATTTTAATCAAGCTTTTAAAATTCCATATCCCCCAAAATGAGCCGTCAGAAAAGGGTTAAAACAAAACGACTAAATTAAATTGAGTTGTCACACTTTTTGTGACACGTTGCTTGACTAAACACCGACCGTACCGCTGCGGGCGCACCCCTACGCTCGGCCGGACTCGGGCCGACTCGGGAGTGTCCGCATCAATTAGTTAACCTTACTTAAGGTGCGGGTCACAAACAACGCTGATCGTCGGCAATTGGACCCGCGAGGTGGACCGTTCTAATGTCGTGATCTCACAAATGACTCATTAGTAGAGTTATGTTTGAGGTCTAACTCATAATGTTTCTGGGTTGGGTTTTGTTCCGAAGGTCACAATAATTGCCCAAAATAGAGAGGTTTGGGAGGAAACAGGGGAGGCATTTGCCCAGCGGAAGTACACAAAATAAGCTATGAACAAAAAAACATATAATTATAGAGAAATGTGCGAATGTTCTTATGTTATTGAAATAACATTCATAGACACTCAGCTCTCTCACTCGCAACTCTTGTTAAGTTTACTCAGCTTTAATAAGTTCAATGTATAACAACACAATGTGCAAAATATTTGTTCAGTTGATAAGTTATTATAGAGAAAATGTTAATAATAATATGCAGTATGTTTTGCTTACTAACAAGCTTAAAAAGATTCTAAAATTATGATTATGTATAAAATTGTATGTAATTTATTAAAAAAAAAAAAAAATCCTTAGCCTGTACTGTCCGACTGCTCGGCAAAGGCTTCCCCAAATTCAAATTCAATAAATAATGATTAGATAATTAATATTATAATTGCGCACACACTGAAAAACTGATGATTTATCGTACTGCTACGAAATAAGGCCTTTCAAAGCATTACCGAAGACTTGCAGGCAAATGTAGATACCAAATAAATAAATGCAAAACTAAAAAGGATATACTATAAATACAGAACTATGTATTACTACGCCGCCGACTTCAATAGATATGGATAAGGGCAAATAATGATGATCAAGTCTCAGAAGTCATTTTAATTGAACACTAATTTTATCTTAATTCATCCATACAAAACAAACAAAGAAACGCCCAAATCTGTGAGATCTCTGAATCTTGACCAGCGACGCGTCACTAATACAACTATTACACCCGGAGCCACTTAGTCTGCTGTTATCTCGTGATAGCAAGACACTAATATCTACCAAATAGTAATGAGCAGAAGGTTAACTCACTCAGCCGAAAGGAAATTGGGAAACACAACCCGTACAACTTTATATAATGTTTCGAATGAACTGACACAGTATTAATTAATTTTTTTCATAGACATTGTAGATATCACCTCCAGAAATCTAGTACCTACTCCTACATCATTGATCAATTGTTCAAGCATAAGTCCTCTTACATTTCGCTGTAGTTCATCATCATCATCATCAGCCGGAAGACGTCCACTGCCGAACATAGGCCACATAGGCCTTTCGCTTTAGTTATTGAGAGAGAATAGAAGATAACAATGGTTCATTACACCTATCTATGCTCCAATTAAACCTTAAAGCATGTCTATTGCTCTTTAATTTATCCTGGTATAATCATCAAATGAGTCCTCCCAAGGCGGGACGGGAGGGACTGTCAGACTTGTACTGACTAAAATCCACGGTGATCCTTCAATAGCCCTTTACGTTCCAAGGTCACGGTTACCTGGTGAGACAGCCCCACGACCCCGGCAGGCTTTGGCCCTTTAAGGGAGGATATCTATTGATCGGGAGTCAGATTATTGGCTTGGGTTTAAGATTATCATAACCCCTAAACCCGTACCTGTGCACAAAAATTTCAAGGCATGTTCTCAGAATTTTCTGGAGTGGTACTTCTGCAAGTTACCTCCGTGTGCAGTGGACCGTATGACGTCACATGACACGGCCGAACATCGCGGCCGGTTTGATCTCTGCGATGTAGGACCTGATAGTGAGCCTGACGTCCTTTGACGACGACTTCAAGCCGAAAGGATTGAGAATTTTATTGTTGATGGTTAAAGTGGGTATGCTTCATATTGCCCGAATATATTTTTCCAGATAATGATACATCTTTAAATTTTTTCTTAAAACTGCAATGTACAGGTTCCGTTTTCTGACTCTTTATTATCAAGAGGGGTGACCTTGCGGGACAGTTGTTTCAAATTAGGAGTTGTCGGGCATCCATTCGAGCCACCCATACATACATTACACTATATTCTGTACAAATAATTTCGTCACCTCTTCCACTGTTCCCAAAGCGGTAAAGGAAAATATCATGAGGAAACCGGCATACTCGTAGAACCAAAAAATTCGAAGACACTGTTTCAATTTTCTCTCATGGAGAGTACGCCTTGGTCTTCACTGAGACTATTATAGACGATCCAGATCCAGATTTCAAGCGTGAGTAGCCCTTTTCGCAGCCTTGAATAGATTTAGGAGAATATGATATCAAACCGTATCAATTACAAATCATCATTGTCACAATATTTTGTACATCTATATCCTACATGTTATCATGAAAATGACTTGTTATCCAATGTCATGACGTCAGTTACGATTCATGATCAATAAATGACTATTTATGGTGACAATTCAAGACTTTGTGGGATTAAATAGATGATAAACAAATAGAAAAATAAGATTAGTAAGATGACCGAGCATTACAAATCGTGGACAAAACACATACACGCGATAATTACATCAGATACTAGAAAGCCTATAGTTGACATTAATCCTTTGACAATCGTTGTGATGACCGTGATCTGACCGGGTTGATCAGTTGATCAGTCGTTCAGCTGATCAATCGATCAATGATCAGTAAGGCACAGACACAAATCCGACACTATTGTTTAGGACAGTTCAAAATCTAAACATAGAGTTATTGAAAATGGATATGGCATCTGAAACCCCGTTCTCTAGAGGTATTTTTGAGTTGTTCGACTTAAATTATGCAGCTTTATATCACTCACTCCGTTTGCAGCATTTTTTTATGTAGTATTCATATTTTTTGTTCTTATCAGCGCGAAAAATGCACCGTTATCATCGTTATTTTATCTTATCCGATGTCCCATATCCGCAAACATTATTTTCGTAGAATGCAGTTGAACGTGTGCAAATACACATGCAATCAAATAATGACAATTAAGGTAGGATAAAATACTTTGCGCACATTCATTTTTAACAATATCTCCGATAACTTGCAAAATAAATATAATTTATCGTAAAACTTTATCAACTTGTTAGTGTTATTTTGATTCATGATTGATTATTAAAGAGCTTGTAGTTGCTTGAGAGTTGAGTATTAGAAAAGCGTGCATGAGTCACAATATGGCGCCAAAGTCATCCTATTCTTAATTGAAAGCTTATTACCATAAATAATAGCGTCCCTCTTTATTTTCCAACGAATACAACCTTATCCATCCAGTTCGTACTTACATCCTTTCTCACAACACTTCTGCCCTTTGTCTCGATCGACACAGGTGTGCTCATTGTGCCTCGTCCCGATTTTGTCGATATTGTCGCACTATGTCGTACTTTGTCGATCGATAGACAAGTCATCTAAGGATGATTAGGTTGTGTTGTAATTTATCTGTGTATTATATTCCACTTCAATATGTTCGATGCATTCTGTACTAGAAATAGTTTTGTTTTTTTATTTGAAGGTGATCAAAGTCATGCCGTTAAAGACACAATTGAAAATAATAGAAATATGTATAATAGGGTCATACAGACATTTTCCTTCGATATATCTTGACGTCAATTACGGGACTGTCTTAAAATAGCCCCGCAGCACTGGAACGCAAAGGAACGGTGTGGTTTTTAGTAGGTAAGACTATAAAAGTCCTTTCGGTTCCACATTGGGCATGAAATGAAAACTTATTTGATGATTTTTCATAAATTCATCATTCACAACTATCACACAACGCCATCTGGTCCCAAGCTAAACAGAGCTTGTGTTATGGGTACTAGACAACTGATAAACATACTTATATATTTCTAAATACATACATATTATGGATAAATTACACCCAGACACAGGACAAAAGATCGTGCTCATCACACAAACATTTGTCCTGGTTGGGAATCGAACCCACGACCTCCGGCACAACAGTCAGGGTCTCTAACTAGGTACTAGACCAACAGGCCTGTCGTATAATATGTTTAAAGATTTTTGTCTCTCTCTCACGCTTATGAATTTGCATTCCTTATCAAACCCAATTAAAAGCTACACAACCGAAATTAATTGCGTTGTTTAATTACTAGCAGTAGGTACTCTTAGTGCATAAGCACGCGCCACATTCAGATGCTATACTTTGATAATTCTATAAATAAATACGATTTGATAATATTAAGTCAGGTTTTATCTAAATACTGAATGATGTGGATACAATAATAGGTAATTATTAAGACGTTCTTACACCATACATCATTAAATAAATGGTAATGTTACGAGCTGGGTATTGGGATAATTTAATTAACACCAATTAAAACCAAATAAACTTTATTCACACACGAGTCACTAATTAACACAAACACTTAACACTACTCAACAATTAAACACTTATAAACTCACTTAATCACACGTAAAAATCACTTGGAGATCGCTTCCAGTTCACTTCGAGTTGCCTCGATCGTAGTCAAAACCAGACTGACCCAGGTCGGCGATCGGCGCCCCTTTTATACTCCGGCCGGACCCACTAGATGTTTCTAGAAGATGGTCGAATGTTCTGGAAACATCCATAGACTTCGACATAGTCCCATACCTTCTGGAACATTCCAGAACCATCTCGAAACATCTAGAACAGGGTAGAATTTTCTAGAAACTTCCTGACCAATCTTCAGTAGAATTGTCGAGAACCTTGTGGAACTTTCGAGAAGCCTGTAGATTGGTCTCGCAATCCGATCGACGTAACACTGCCCCCTCCTTAGACATGCTCGTCCCGAGCATCGTTAGTCCCGAGCATGCACAGTCCGTCGTAGTCGTCGTTGTATCGCCGCAACCAGTTAACGAAGTCAAACTTAGGTGCATCGCCTTGAGCACTCTGTATGCGGTAAGGAACATCACTGCTCCTGGTCGCAACTCGGTATGGTCCATCCCGTTTCACTTTTAATTTACGGGACTTCCTTTTCCTTCGCACTGGGCTATGCACAACAAGTGACGCTTCGTCGAAACCACTACTGTTTGTCTGAGGTCTTTTCACACAGTTGTCCATGTCATTTTCCTGAGCAGGCTGTAGGGTTTCCTTCCGTTCGTTACCGATATCTGTGGTTCCTTTTAGCGTCCTCACGAGCACTACTTCCTTAGGCTCTTGCTTAATGCTCTGCTTACTGTCTTCAGAACAAGGTCTTCTAGACGGTGTATCAGCGTTACCACGCGATCTCCAATTGCGATGCTGAGCAGTCATATCAGCTGCCCTTCGCTTTGGACAGCTTGACCGAAGATGACCCTTTTCTCTGCAAGTATAGCACCTAGGGCTGTACCCTCTCGAACGGTCGCGTACAGAAGATGGCACAACCTCCCTGCTACGCTGAGTTCGATGGTCTTGCCTCACTGCTTCCACTTCCAAAGCATGGGCCAAGGCGCCCTTCAAGGTCTCGTGATGCCCAAGTCTTACAGCTGCTCTAACTTCCAAGTCGCGTATTCCGTCAATGAAAGCCTGTACCAAATTGCAATCGATGAGAGCCGGGACGGACCGATATGCTTTCCGGACCGTTTTCTCAATTTCTAGGGCCCACTGTTGTAGGCTTTCGGCACTACGTTGAACACGATCCCTTAGCTTAGCGCGATATACGTGCTCCAGGTGCGCGTCGCCGTATCTGGACTCCAGCGCTTCCAGCAGCTGCTCATATGTCACATCCTTGCCAAGAGCCTCAAGTACGGTCAGGGCCTGGTCTCGCAGACCCAAGATGAGCCCGGTCGTAGCTTGCTCCTTGGTCCACCCATTCGCCTTCATAACGGCCTCAAACTGCATCCTGTAAGCCGACCATGATGATGTTCCGTCGAATGGTGGCACCTTAAACCCTCGTACCGGAGGTGCAGCAACCACTGGACACACAATCCCGTCTCCAGTCCTAAGTTCACCCAAAGTCTTCTTCATCTCAGCAATCTGAACTTCAGCTTCTGAGATACGACTCTCTAGCTGGTGAACTTGCTCTTTCATCAACTTGAGCTCCTTGCCAAATTTTGCATGCAGGTCTTTAATCAGGAACATCTGCTCTTCTTGGCGACGGGCCTGCTCCTCTTTATTTTCCTGAAGCAGCTTTCGTAACAGGTGGGCCTGCTCCTCCTTATCTTTCTGTAGCTGTTCTTGCAGCAGGCGGGCCTGTTCTTCTTGGCGGCGGGCCTGCTCCTCCTGCCGACGGGCCTGCTCCTCCTGCCGGCGGGCCTGCTCCTGCAGCAGCGCCATAAGCGCAGACAAGTCTGGAACCGCTGATGCTGAAGAGACTGCAGACGGACCAGCCACTGGTTCTATCGTAGGCTGAGCACCACCCGGCGTCTGTATCGGGGAACCTCCAAACCGCCTCTGGTCCATGTCTTGCTGGCGCTGACTCCTGGTACGAATACCGTCCGTGTCGTCCTTTGGTAAAATTGGCATTTTATCCCTCACTTCTGACACCAAATGTTACGAGCTGGGTATTGGGATAATTTAATTAACACCAATTAAAACCAAATAAACTTTATTCACACACGAGTCACTAATTAACACAAACACTTAACACTACTCAACAATTAAACACTTATAAACTCACTTAATCACACGTAAAAATCACTTGGAGATCGCTTCCAGTTCACTTCGAGTTGCCTCGATCGTAGTCAAAACCAGACTGACCCAGGTCGGCGATCGGCGCCCCTTTTATACTCCGGCCGGACCCACTAGATGTTTCTAGAAGATGGTCGAATGTTCTGGAAACATCCATAGACTTCGACATAGTCCCATACCTTCTGGAACATTCCAGAACCATCTCGAAACATCTAGAACAGGGTAGAATTTTCTAGAAACTTCCTGACCAATCTTCAGTAGAATTGTCGAGAACCTTGTGGAACTTTCGAGAAGCCTGTAGATTGGTCTCGCAATCCGATCGACGTAACAGTAATTAATGTTCGGTGTTTCTAATTTTTTCTTAAAATGCCATAGCTTTGCTTGAGAGCAGTGGTGGCCCAGTGGTATCGGTCCCGACTTACGAGTTGTAGGTCCTGGGTTCGAACCCCGCCAGGCGCATTACTTTGTGTAATTTATTTCATCACCACTGCTCTCAAAACGGTGAAGGAAAACATCGTGAGGAAACCGGCATGTCCTAGAACCAAAAATTCGAAGACATGTGACATCTACCAACCCGCACTGGGCCCGCGCGGTAGATTACGGCTCACTCCCTCTCACAGAGAGGAGGCCTGTGTCCCAGCAGTGGGAACATTATAGGCTGATGATGTGACTATAGCTTTAATACGATCGATATAGTACTACGTATCGTAAGGCGTAAGTTAAAAAATATATTGCATAGCATAGGCTGTGGGGTGCTAAGACAGGAAACCTCCACGTGCGCCCGTGGACTGGAGTTCCCTCTCGGATACGTCCGGGGGGAAGACCAGTTTTTCGGGCCGGTGCGCCTTGGGATGCGGGCAAAAACTCTCCTTAGGCACTGTGTGCCTAAGGGGTTTCTTTGCCCGTATGCAAATAGCCTGTCGGGTGGACGCTCCAACGCGTGTCCCTCTGAACAGCAGAGGGCACAGCGGCGGAGCGGGCTTGCGGACGGTGGGTAATGGGTATGCTCGCCGTCCGACCAAGGACCAAGCCCGGGTCGGTGGCGCGTCGTGTTTCACGCGTCACCGACGGGGCCCCTTATGGGGCCAAATGCCTGCCGGGGTCGCGGATTTTTCTTAATCCAGGATACCGTGGCCCCGGAACGTAAAGGGCATCCGACGGAACACGGGTGGATTTTAGTCAGTAAGAGTCTGACAGTCCCTCCCGCCCCACCCAGGGCGGGAGGACTCATTTGATGATTTTGCCACCCTAAAAAAAAAAAAAAATAGCATAGGCTGTCGCAATTTGGACGACATGTTTGGTACAGTAGCGGAGCGAACGACTGCTAAGCTGCGTATCGGGGGTTCTATCCTCATATTTGTATAGCCTATATGTAGCTGTTCAGGGTCTGGGTATTTGTGAATTAAACTTTTTGTAAACGCACCCACGACTCAGGAGACCTAGTGTGGGACTTAATCAGCACTAAATCCAGTTTTATGTAACTTGACAGTAACTTAAATTCTTATACTTATCACGAGTTTTCAGCTTTGTGACGTAAAGTAAACGGACACTTTGACGTTAATTTAATGGATAATTAGTTCCCCGTTCGTAAACTACAGGCACTTTTTCATTTTCCGTACGACCAAATACCTACGCAGAATTCATGCTAGGGCCTCAAAGCCTAGATAAACGAAATACTAAAACATTATAAAGTAATAACACGGCCTTATCAACAATAATAATATTATGAATAATAAATCATATTAAAATATTAGGTGGGATTACTTATTATTATTAACACATACTTTGTTGATTCATAAAGGATTCACGTCAACGCGTTTATCTGATTGCTTTGAATCATTTCTTGACAAGGTTAATAATAAAAACAATGCCTCGTAAGTGTACACACGGCCACACATCAAGCTGTACAAAACCAGTATAAGCTGATCGTTGAATACACGGAAAGACCATACAAAGCGAGACCACGGTAAACTGGTTTTGTATAGCTTGATACGTAGCCGTGTGTACCTACCTAGTCGCAAGAGTGACTGTTGAGCACAACTCCTGGGTTTGATTTCCAAGGTGGCCAAAGAGTCATTAAGTTTTTTCACAAGGATTATGTCAGTAACAGTCACGGAGAGCAGTGGTGGCCCAGTGGTATCGGCCTCGACTTACGAGTTGTGGGTCGTGGGTTCGAACCCCGTCAGGCGCATTACTTTGTGTAATTTATTCCAACACCACTGCTCTCAAAACGGTGAAGGAAAACATCGTGAGGAAACCTGCATGTCCTAGAACCAAAAATTCGAAGACATGTGACATCTACCAATCCGCACTCTCATAGAGAGGAGGCCTGTGTTCCAGCAGTGGGAACATTAGGCTCGCCCCTTATAACATGTGTACTATTACTGTTAACTTGTAGTACAGAGGCCTTATCGTGTGTTTTCACTTATTGTGACGTAAAGTAAACTGGAACTTTGACATTATCAATTGACAAATTTCAAGGAAAAAATTAGTTCCTTCTTCGTACACCAGAGGCGCTGTTCCATTTTTCCATACAAGAAACGCTGTAAATACTGGAAAGACGCTTTAAAGTAAAATAGTGAAAACTCGTGATAAGGGCTCTGGTACCAAATTTTTACCTTTGCTCCATAGGTACTTAGTACTTAATGTTTTGTATTCCTACTCTTTAGAAACAATGTTTGAAACACCTTCTGTCATACATTAATTAATATGTAAGTATTATAAAACGTACTATACTATACTACCATACAAAAAATAAATAAAAACTAGTATGTAGGTACAAAAAAAAAAAGTATTCAAAGGGCGTCAAAGAATACGTCCACATCGCTGTCAACGGGAACAGTGCCCAGAACCCTGGCAGCATTGCCACGTTGTCTGGCAATGCTGATTATGATTAAAATAAAATATAAATACTTATAGTTAACTATTAAGATGCACGGAGAAATTTCTCCTCAACGCTGTCAGCTGATAATGTGGCCAAAAGACTGGTGGCGTTGCCTCTTTGTATGGCAACAATGCTTATCCTGTGGCCAAAGTAACATCCAACCCTTGGGTTACGGAAGCGTCAACAAATTGTTTAGCTATAGTCGTTTATAACTCTTTAAAGAGGCTGTAAGCACTCGGACCCTACGAACCCAGAGTTTCAGCCCCAAATAGCTCGAAAGTATAGTTTACACTAAGGTTACTATGTTAGTTTTATTTCACAGGCGTTGTATGTTGCCCTAATATTGTCAACATTCATAAATTCAATGGGTGATTTCGATATTGTCTTTAAAATGTCAGCAAACGGACGGACCCCCGTCGTCGTGTTCTTAGCAACTCCTTTGTAGTAACAACTTCACAAATAGTTGAAAAACTGTATCGAATTGTTGTTAAAATCATCTGTTGAAGTAAAACCTATCAGTAGTCAAGTATATGTCCATTTCAACCACGCGGCCTACTCTTAAAACTTGATGAAACTTTGCCAGGAGTTAGTAACGATTTGTTACTACACACTCCTCATTTCCTGTATTTGTTGCAAAAAAAACTAAGACGCTATGACCAAAAATATTTGGCCGCTAGAACCGCCACTTGCCGTAGTCACCACCTGTGATAACACAGAAACTTGATAATGCAGATAGGCGAGTGATATATCAAAAGAAAGGTCTTAATCACATGTATTTGTTGCAAAAATAAAAAATATCAAAACGTAAATAAACAAAAAGTTATGCTATGTTAAGTTTCCAGGTTATGGGTAGGTAGGTATTTTACCATAAATATCGAATAAATAAAGGTTTATGCTTATGGACAGTTAGTTGCTGATTTGTTGCAGCGAATAAACAAGAAAAAAATACAAAAACTTGGTCCAATATTTTTTTATGATCGATTTTACTTGGCCGCTCGGACGGCTATATGCCTAAAATACAATGGCGTTTATTTCGTTATTAAAAGTAAGTTCAAGCTTAGTTATAGTACTAATTGACAGGTAACGTAACCTAGTTTGGATAAATATGGCCAAAATAACTGTAAAATTCATGTTTTAGGAGATATTCACTAAAATGTAGTAGTTTGAAACTGTATTAGTGTAGGGTGACCATGGTTACATAAATACGAAGACATGTTTTTAAATATGGGAGGTAGAAAGGTACACTATTTACATAGGGTACCTACTTAAATTAGTTTAAACTAGCTATTACATTACACAACACTTGCATCTATTTATCAACCTATTTTTTACCAACTACGGCAAAGTCAAAAGGAGGACTGTGATTTTGACCGGTATGTATGTATGTTTGTCTGTTCCCTCATAACTTCTAAACTACTTATCATTACAATCATGACAAATGAGGTGTCGTTAAAAAAGTCTCATTTTCTCTCAGTCAATATTGTGTCTGTACATAGAATATATTTAAAAAAAAATTGAGGGGTTTATCTTTTTTGTCGTATAGATATTAAGTCAGTGCAACACATAGGCTATAATTTATCTTGAAAACTTGAACACCTGATGCAGAACCGCAACAGACCAGCTAAACTATAAGAGATACAAAAATGGCACCATAGCAGAAATTGTTCCAGGTTATGAGCATTTTCTGCTGCGAAAATAATTTTGAAGATCTGGAACACCTGATGTGGAACTCCAAGAGCCTAGCTACACTATAACATGTATAGGAATGACGTCTTAGCAAAAGATGTTCAGCCTGATGAGCACTCTCTGTTGACGTATAAAAATTGAAGATCAAATTAGCTAGTAAAAGCTATATAATTTATATATGTATATTTCAAATGTGCTCATCAAGCCCTTTAATTTGATAACGATGTCGTTAGCGCGCTAAAATTTTGTTTTTCGGTTACATCTTTACATTTACATCCTCCCCTAGAGGACGCGAATGCCATATTGGATTATTACCCTATAACCAGCGGACAAATGAGACTTTTCTAACGACACCTCATTTGTCATGATTGTAATGATAAGTAGTTTAGAAGTTATGAGGGAACAGACAAACATACATACATACCGGTCAAAATCACAGTCCTCCTTTTGACTTTGCCGTAGTTGGTAAAAAATAGGTTGATAAATAGATGCAGGTGTTGTGTAATGTAATAGCTAGTTTAAACTAATTTAAGTAGGTACCCTATGTAAATAGTGTACCTTTCTACCTCCCATATTTAAAAACATGTCTTCGTATTTATGTAACCATGGTCACCCTACACTAATACAGTTTCAAACTACTACATTTTAGTGAATATCTCCTAAAACATGAATTTTACAGTTATTTTGGCCATATTTATCCAAACTAGGTTACGTTACCTGTCAATTAGTACTATAACTAAGCTTGAACTTACTTTTAATAACGAAATAAACGCCATTGTATTTTAGGCATATAGCCGTCCGAGCGGCCAAGTAAAATCGATCATAAAAAAATATTGGACCAAGTTTTTGTATTTTTTTCTTGTTTATTCGCTGCAACAAATCAGCAACTAACTGTCCATAAGCATAAACCTCTATTTATTCGATATTTATGGTAAAATACCTACCTACCCATAACCTGGAAACTTAACATAGCATAACTTTTTGTTTATTTACGTTTTGATATTTTTTATTTTTGCAACAAATACATGTGATTAAGACCTTTCTTTTGATATATCACTCGCCTATCTGCATTATCAAGTTTCTGTGTTATCACAGGCGGTGACTACGGCAAGTGGCGGTTCTAGCGGCCAAATATTTTTGGTCATAGCGTCTTAGTTTTTTTTGCAACAAATACAGGAAATGAGGAGTGTGTAGTAACAAATCGTTACTAACTCCTGGCAAAGTTTCATCAAGTTTTAAGAGTAGGCCGCGTGGTTGAAATGGACATTCAAGTATTGTGGACTTTTGTTTGTCAAAGACAGATGCAATTTGAAAAAAGTTTACATTTCAATCTTTAAAAAAAAGTTAGAAATAAACTTTCTGATTCAAATGAAATTGTAAATGAAACAATTCCTGTTTAAAATGAAAATCTAGGTACCTACTTCTAATCTAAAAACCGTACCTATTTACAAATATTTTGGTGATCAAATTTCATTACTGTCATAGTGATTAGCTGATTAACTGATAAGAACTGATAGTAATTGCGTATGTTGTTAACTAACCTATACAACTGAACTGAATTGAATTCTAAATAATATGACACATTCTGATACCTACCGTTGTAAGTAGGTACCTTTGAAATTCGATGTGAATGATTGTATCATAAATATTTAAGCTTTATAATCCACCTACATAATTGTCATAGGATAATGATATCATTCCACGTTAAACTTCATTACTTTTTTAACCGTTGCTTTGTCAAGGAATTTTTTTCTCTATGGCGTTGGTACGTTTTATATTCATCGTACACGAACAGGCAAACTTAAAACGGTGAAGGAAAACATCGTGAGGAAACCGGCATGTCCTAGAACCAAAAATTCAAAGACATGTGACATCTACCAATCCGCACTGGGCCCGCGTGGTAGATTACGGCCCACTCCCTCTCACATAGAGGAGGCCTGTGTCCCAGCAGTGGGAACATTTACCTATAGGCTGATGATGATGATGATGAACAGGCAAACCCTGCCCGGGTTTGTAGATCATATAAATAAAGAAAGATAAGTGATTAAGTGTTTTTTTTTTATGACTTAAACAAAATACTATATTTGTAACCCTACATTATGTAAGTACTACTATACTATTGTTAAATATTTCCTAGTTTCCAAAACAGTTATGAAACCAGTTTCAATAAAAGTCTTAAAATACCATAGGTAAATTAGTTCAATTACTGTGTATAATTTAATAGCCGTTAGAAATCATAAGTTAAAACTAACTCAAATTTCACAGAAGTTTTACCACTAACTCCATCTGATTACATTATTAAAATAAAGACACTATAAGCCCTTTAACTGTAGGATTTAATCCGCCTTTGTTATTAGCCAAAATATAATAAACATAAGTCTACTCAATCCTTTTTTCGGATGAAACCGCAAAGCCCTATAGTTGTTTTAGCCTTCAAGGTAAGAAGTACTTATTTAAATTAAAATAGGTTATTAATAAATACTTTAAAATAGGTTTGTTAATAATAATAATTAAGTCGACAAAAGCACTTGTTAGTAATTACAATAAATTCGCAATAAGTACATCAGGTAATACAGCAACTGAAGTCATTAGTGAATTACCTATCTATTTAGCTAATACTAGAAACTATGCAATTGTTTTAACAAACAATGACTTTTATCTATAAAAAATAATAATTTCTTCGAGAAAGTTTGTTCCCTTTGTTATCAAACGGACTGTTAGCCACGACAAGCGGCTTGTGCCCTGCGCTTCTACAAGATAATGAAAGTCAGAAAATACAACACTACATGTTACTACGACTATCAAATATCAGTGTCCTGCTCTGCCGCGGAGCCACCATGTTAAAATCCGATCAATCATATCTTAAAATGGTTTACGTCAGACGTACATAATGTACGTAAACTGTTATTGATGTACGTGTATCAGGTATTGATAAAATATACATTGATTGTGGCTCTGCTGGGGAGCATACTCTCTAGCAGAGCCACCTAGAATACACACTCAGGAAAGTTAAACCTTACTGTTTTTCGATGAAAGCCGTTGTACGTATAGTGCTTATAACGTACGGGTTGAAAAATATTTTTATTAGTCAGTGGTTTTTTTTTATTTTAATTTTTTTATAAAATGTTCAGATATGTGTAGAAAGCGCCTGCTTTTGTTTTGTGTCTTGTCCACGACACCACAAGGGTGTGGTTTTAGGGTTCCGCAGTCAACAAGAAACCCTTACATGTCCATCTGTCTGTCTGTATCTAGCTCAGAGACAATTATCTCATGCAAAGTGGGGTTGTTTATTTTTTCTCTGGAATTTCGTAGTGTGGGATGCCGTTAGATAGGTCTATAAGAAAGCCGCTGTGATTAGGGCATGCACCTAGGTATACCCAGTTCCGGAATATCCGGGTAAATCCGGGTATATGATGAAGTCTGCGGAGCCGGTTCTGAGAGCGATGGAACCGGGTCGACCCAGTTAAGATAAGATTATTGTAATTTTGTATAGCTTTTATTACGCGTAGCATTCGCTCACAACACTTTGCAGTGTTAGTACTATGAGAAAATGGTGAATATAATGAGATTTTAGTTAAAATGTGCCAAAACATCATTTTTGCGTTTGTTTTCGACTTAGCTGCAAATAACGGGAACGCCGCAATAGCGGCGGTGTAAGATCTCTTTTTGAGGAGTGGCTGGAGAGGCGCCACGGCGTCTTCACCTTCCGCCTGATGCAGGTTTTCACCGGACACGGATGTTTTGCGAGGTTCTTGAGGTTTTTGATCGGGCGGGAAAAAACGTCTGGGTGTCAAAACTTGCAGAATCACCCGGAGGACACGGCGACCCATACGCTGCGGGTGTGTCCCGCTTAAGCAGAGCACCACCGCGTCCTCACGGAGGCTATAGGCGGCGATGACCTCCCGCGGTCGGCTCATTCTGCGAAGCAGTCATGCTAGCGTAGGAGGACAGCACAGCCCGCGGCTAACCGTCGCGGGAGACGTCTATGACAATAGACGTCGCGAGACGATTTCCAGCCACCGTATAGGCGCAGGCATGCGGACGGCGAGTACTGGGTGACTTTTTTTTATCGTGGTAAAATCAAATGAGTCCGCCCACCTAGGGCAGAGTGGGAGGGACTGTCAGACTCGTACTGACTAAAATCCACGGTGTCCTTCAATAGCCCTTTACGTTCCGGGGTCACGGTAATTCGTAACTCCCGTGACCCCGACAGGCTTTGGCCTTCTAGAGGCCCACGTCATTTTGCTGACACTCTTTGAGGCGCACGTGAAACACAACGCGCCGTCAACCCGGGTATGGTCCATGGTCGTACAGCGAGTCGCCCATTAACCGCCGCGCGCCTACGGTGGCCGGAGATCGTCTAGCGACGTCCGTCGCCGTGGGCGACTACTACTGCGGCTGAGGTGAAGGAAGGATGCTGTCCTCTCCCTCACGCGGCCCGCCTCTTCCTTCGCTTGCATGACTGCTTCGCAGAAGGAGGCGACCGCTTCCCATTCCGTCTCGCCCCGCAGCATGGCCGCGATCAATGCCGGGCGGTCTCCGCCTATCCCCTCCGTGATGACACGGCGGTGCTCTGCCCAAGCGGGGCAGTCCTACGCCGTATGCTCCACCGTGACCTCCAGGCGATTCTCGCAGTGGTGACACCCAGGGGTTTCTTCCCTCCTTTTCCGACACAGGTACCTCCCGAAGCTTCCACGTCCGGTGAGGCCCTGCGTCAGGCGATAGGTCAGGACGCCATGACGCCTACCCAGCCACTCCTTAAAAAATTAAGCAAAAATTAAAAAAAAACCCACGACGGTAAAAATCTAATTGAAAAAGAATAAAATAACTCAAAACCTCCGACTTAACCCAATTTTTATGTAACGAAATATTATAATAGACGTAAAAATAACCGAGGAATATCCGTCAGGGGCTGCCTTTTATACATACACACATCAAAAGTGTCTAGGGATCAAGCATTTTTATGCGGATTTCTTGAGATTGAGATGTGGCTTTGTAATAAATTTATGATTTTATAAATTTATATGGATCCTTTTTAGTGCATTTCATAATTTGAATCAGGAACTGTGAATCAAATTCGAGTAAAAGATGAAAATCAGCTGTCAATATTTTCCCTATAAAAACATACAACGCATTGAAGACATTATTAGTGCTACTGTTAAAAAACCAACGTTATTATGGAGCGGCGACGTCATTTAAGCAGGGAAGAAATGCTCAGAGCCGTGGGAATGATAGAAGCTGGTTCCCGGCAACGTACTGTGGCTTTAGCTCTGAATACAAGTCAGAGTGTTATCAGTCGACTTTGGACACGTTACCGAAGCACTGGTACCGTGGCTGAGCGCCATGGAGGACGGTATCGCTGCACCACACGGAGACAAGACCGATACATTCAAATCTTAACTCGAAGAGCTCCAACAATAACCGCCATGATGTTAGCCGTGAGGCTTCATCACTCTTCAGGGAACTTAATTAGCGACCAAACAGTCAGAAACCGCTTGCATGAAGTGAACCTTCATTCCCGAAGACCGCTACGGGTACCACCTATAGCAATGCACAATCGTAGGATTCGATATCAATGGGCTCTTGAACACAGAAATTGGGCAGAAGAACAATGGCGTTTCGTGTGCTTTTCTGATGAGTTTCGTTTCGGTATGAGACCGGATACAAGACGTATACGACACTGGAGAACCCCTGGACGCCAACAGCGATTAAAATCCTGCCAGGAAGTCCATCCTTATAGTGGTGGAACCATCATGGTATGGGCGGGTATTTGGATCGGCGGAAGAACTGCGTTGATTTGGATCAGAGGCAACCTCAACGCTCAAATTTATGCTGAGACGATTGTATCAGACGTCATCGTTCCTCTACAAGTGCAAATCGGTCCCTTATTTCAGTTAATGCATGATAATGCACGACCGCACACCGCAAGAGTTGTAAGACAGACTCTCGCCGCAGCTAACATCAATGGCCTGCCCTGGCCTGCTCAGTCGCCAGACTTGAATCCGATTGAGCATGCATGGGATATGCTACAGAGAAGAGCTCTGCCGAATATGGAGGGTATCCAGTCGCAAGAAGACCTTTTTTTGTTGTTGCAACGAACATGGGCGGCCATTCCACAGCGTGATTTGGATGAACTCATTTTGAGTATGCCAAACCGATGTTCTTGTGTTGTTAGTGTTCGCGGTAGAAACACGGATTATTAATTGTTTAAGTTACCCAATAAAATTTTAAAGAAAACTGTTATTTCAGTCTTTTTTTCGAACTTTTGTGTTAGTGGTTCAAATGTCAAAAATCCCTTTATTAGGAAAATGGCAAATTTCTTTATTAATGCAAAGGTGACTTGGTTTATCGTTACTGTGACAAACGAAAACACTTTATTTGATGAATCCTTAAAGAAAATTTTAATTAATATCAATCAGGAGAAAAGTTATTGCAAAAATATATGTTGATCCCTAGACACTTTTGATGTGTGTATTTATATGAAATTTCAACAAAAATTTAATCATATTCATAAGTGTATTTTATGTCGTCGTTAAACATCTACAATTCTTCAATAATTGTATTCACGTCACTAGAAAACCTTTAGCTGGTTTAATGAATCAAGTTCCTTTTTAAATATTATACAGTTGCTTTCTGTTGGTTCACACTAATATAGCAGCGCCCCCTAATGAGTTAATATCATAAGACTTATCTTTGACCATGCACCAATCAAATACGAACCCATTGCTGAAAATCGCTTTGAAATCGGAGAATTAGTTTTAACATTACTGCAATATTATTTTGCACTAATATTGTAGCGCCCTCTAGTGAGTTACACACGTAATTTTTATTATTTGGGAGCATGCACGTACACATTGCTGAAAACAGAATTGTAATCGGACATTTCGTTTTGATTATATTGCAACATTGTTTTGCACTAATATTGTGGCGTCCCCTAGTGAGTTACAGCCATGACACCTGTCTAAGAACATGAAATCATCAAACACAAACCCGTTATTGAAAACCGCATCAAAATCGGATCATTAGTTTAGAAGATAGGTGGGAACATTACTTTGCACAAACGCAAACCCAAACATCTCTCACCCTAAACGCATATACCTGCTCCGTTCCGTCTTGGGTATAAAGGGGTCTTACCGCTGCAGTTGCGGCGTGCCTGAACCTCGGTTGCGACAGTCACTCCCTCCATACTGCCCTGAGATAGCGCCGGAGCTCTTCCCGCTGCGCCTCGTCTTGTGGAGGCAGTGGGGATTCGCTCCGACGCTGCGCCTCCACGCGCCACTCATAGATGCGCTGGAGGGCCGTCGGCGTCGCCTCCAGATCCCAGGGCACTCCGGCAAAGAGGTTGTACTGGGTGACTTGGCGTCTGATCATGGAGCATGCCCGGGCAGACGGCGCGCCCCGTGTTCTAAGCTCACCTCAAAGAGCTGTCAGCAATCTGATGGGGCTCCTCTTAGAGGGCCAAAGCCTGCTGGGGTTGTGGACTGTCTTATCAGGTGACCGTGACTCCGGAACAGAAAGGGCTACTGAAGGACACCTTGAATGTTGTTCCCGTCCTCATTTGATGATTTTACCACGAAAAAAAAAACCAATTAATGAAGTGTGAGAAAAAAAAACATTTCAGTCAACTGGAACCAGATTGAACCCGACCGCGTCCGACCGCGTCCAGAACCGGGTATGCACATTCTAGAACTGGGTCCGGTTCTGCATGCCCTAGTGATGTCACGCAAACGTATCGATGGCATGAGTTATTTTATATCATTAAAAGTTGTTTATAGAATCTTCCTTTCAGTTAAGTTTAAAACATTATTAATAACAATTATAACATAAATAATATTTAAAATACTGAGTATATCAATTTTTTAAGGAAAATTGATATACTCAGTATTTTAAATATTACTACATTAATAGCTAATTTAACAAAACTTAACAAACTTGACTTGTAATTTATTTTTGGAAAATAAATGTTATTTCAATTACGTTTTTAACTTAACTGAACGGCATATTCTATAAACAACGTTTGCTGATATAAAATAACTCATGTCATCGACACGTCTGGGTGACATCACAGCGGCTTTCTTATAGACCTATCTAACGGCATCCCACACTACGAAATTCAAGAGAAAAAAAAATAAACAACCCCACTTTGCATGTACAGGAGATAATTGTCTCTGAGCCAGATACAGACAGACAGATGGACATGTAAGGGTTTCTTGTTGACTGCGGAACCCTAAAACCACACCCTTGTGGTGTCGTGGACAAGACACAAAACAAAAGCAGGCGCTTTCTACACAAATCTGAACATTTTACAAAAAAAATAAAATTAAAAAAAACCACTGACTAATAAAAATATTTTTCAACCCGTACGTTATAAGCACTATACGTACAACGGCTTTCATCAAAAAACAGTAAGGTTTAACTTTCCTGAGTGTGTATTCTAGGTGGCTCTGCTAGAGAGTATGCTCCCCAGCAGAGCCACAATCAATGTATATTTTATCAATACCTGATACACGTACATCAATAACAGTTTACGTACATTATGTATGTCTGACGTACACCATTTTAAGATATGATTGATCGGATTTTAACATGGTGGCTCCGCGGCAGAGCAGGACACAAATATCAATCAACATAAATTGACCAACTTAGAACATTGAGTACACTCGGAAAAAATATTTTACAATACTCATTAATCACATAACGAACCACAATCGATTTATAATCGTCGCTACAGTACCAATAAAAGATATACCATATAATAAATAAACTCGTCGCTGCGCGCGCGCAACTCAAACAAA
Source organism: Agrotis exclamationis (assembly GCA_950005045.1). Taxonomy (NCBI): domain Eukaryota; kingdom Metazoa; phylum Arthropoda; class Insecta; order Lepidoptera; family Noctuidae; genus Agrotis; species Agrotis exclamationis. The sequence continues at coordinate 945,548 of OX465422.1, read as the reverse complement.
ACGACAGCCCGGAGCTTGTGCGGAGGGGGAGCTTACGGGGCAAGGGGCGTGGCATTATGTATCAAAAAGCTCTCTCGCTCATTGGCCGCGGCGCACTTACAAAGCTATGGAGGCGGGGCCGCAGACGCGCCGTATAAAAGCGCGCGCCGCCTCCGCGCCCGTCAGTTCACTCGCCGCTCGCAGTGTAAGCGCACGCATTACGTGTTTAACAAGTGTATCACAAGTGTTTCCAAAATGGTGAAGTTCGAAGGAGATTTCAGTATTAATTCTATACTGATGAGCAAGCCGGCTCCCCCGCCGTCCCCTACGGCCTCGTCGACGGGCGCGTCGCCCTCCGAGGCCGACCTCAGCGACTCCGAGCTGGACGTAACGGGCACTGAGCCCGTCGACTGCACCAAGCCCAAGGACGACGACGACAAGAAAGACAAGAAGCACGAGAAGCCCGCTTACAGCTACAACGCGCTCATCATGATGGCCATCCGCAACAGCCCCGAGAAGCGACTCACGCTCAACGGCATCTACGAGTACATCATGACGAACTTCCCTTACTACAGAGAGAACAGGCAGGGCTGGCAGAACTCAATCCGCCACAACCTGAGTCTGAACAAGTGCTTTGTGAAAGTGCCGCGCCACTACGACGACCCCGGCAAGGGCAACTACTGGATGCTGGACGCGTCGGCGGAGGACGTGTTCATCGGCGGTACGACCGGCAAGCTGCGGCGCCGCTCCGCGCTCAGCGGCCGCTCGCGCCTCGCCTGCTTCAAGCGGCCTCTGTTCCCGGGCGCGCTGCCCGCCGCCTACCCGCCCGCCACCTACTCGCAGCTCGTGGGCCTGTACTCGCAGCTCCTGTACCAGAGGTATGCGCCGATGCAGATGAAGACTCCTCCCGTGGCACCGAGCGCGGTGCACCCCGCCTTCCGCGGTGACGCCATGGGCTACGGCAGCTTGCCGTACTCGCCTGCGCTGTATGACCGCCTGCCGTCGGGCGCCTTCCTCGGGCAGTCGCCGCTGCTGCAGAGCTCGCCGCTGCCGCAGTCCCCGCCCATGCTGCACTCTCCGCCGCACTCGGGCTCCTCCAGCCCCGAGCTGCCGTCTCCGTCGCACCACCCGCTCTCGCCACACATCTACAAGCCCGTCACGGTGCTCACGCGACAGTGATCCCCTCATAATCTCATGGAGGCTAAACCAAATAGACTGACTAACTGAAAGGTCGGGAGACATTATTATTTATCTGTGATTTAGTTTTAGTGTAGCCAATGGACCAGTGGGGTGAGAGGTAATCTCTTAGTAGTTCGCAATATTAGCCGTGTCGCCTCTCTTAGCATTCCGCCGTTGTGTTGTCATTATGTGTAAATATTTCCAAAGTTGTATATTTATTAAATAGATTATAGGATTAAGATAAAGAGCTATAATGAATAAAACTAAAGTATTGTTCACATTTAAAACTTTATTTCATTTACCTGACCTTCATACTGGGATTCAGATCAGTTGCTATCCTCTAGCGAAACTGAAACAATAACAAATCACAATGAACATCCACCGTTAGATCTTAAATGGGGGATTAACAAGATTGTCTTTCTTTTGAAAAGATAGATACTTAACTAAATGAGCTTGGTGATATAATCCCAGCATCAAAACAGTTTGTTTTTCAGCAAAACATTAACGATAAGACGGCGCGCTTGATATTAATTGTCCGTCGTCCGCGTGCCGCTGCGCTGGCGTTCTGTAAACAATGAGTGTTCCAGTTAAAAACACACTTGAGAACATTCTCAGAACGTACAGTCAGCTAGTTTCTGGAAAATGAGGAATATTATTTCGGGATCGACAATTTATTGCGATAATAGACGAACAGAAGCTCTGATATAATGCGCTACTGGGAATAATGCGATTTATAGCACACACCTGAATTAATTTAGTGCTAGTTTGCTATGAAGCTTACATTTACATTTATTTTCTATTCAGAATTACCAAGCAGTTGTGTCATATTGATAAAAATAATTTTATAGCTATTTTTGATAGGCATCTATGTCATCTACAAATGTGTATCAACATTTTATCAGATAATAAAATTATGTTGGTATTGTTTTAGTCAATATGATGCAGCAAAAGTAGTATAGATGCGGCTGCATCTGCATAAATTAAAATATTCGTAAGTAATTGTGAGAACATTCAATCATTAAGTATTATTACATTACACTTCTGAGAACATTCAATCATTGTTATTAATACCAATTTACTATTGGTTTGTGTAGCTACTAAATGTCTTCCAATTTAAACGAAGAAATTGGTCATCACCGAGTTTTGTGCTAATTACCACTATTAATTTTACAAATTAATCAATTAATTTCAGAAATTAGTTACAATATTGTTTTATTTGATTCATATTAACACACAACCTTTCTATTTTTATACGTACCTATATACGTACTTATCTAAAAGACACTTGTAAATCTTGCAAATAATTCTCCGACGTGGTAGGTATAAGTACTTACATATTCTCGCTTTATCTAAATAGATGAAATAAAAACATAGAAATTGTGATGATTTGTCAAATAATGCGTTTTCCGACATGACATAAAAGCAGTCATATCTGTTTAGTCAATATTGTGCCGTGTAATGACAACAAATATTATATTTATCATACACAATCAGCCACGTCCGTGTGTCGCACGTGGCGAGTTTTGATAATAACACTTTTGAAGACTTTAGTCGATCTTGTTTTAGCTAGATTTAGAGAAAGAGTTACTCATTCTTATCATAATAAGTTTTTTAAATAATAAGCGAGCTTACTGTTGTGAACTTGTTCTTATACTTATGAACGTCCGTGTGTCGCACGTGGCGAGTTTTGATAATAACACTTTTGAAGACTTCGTCGATCTCGTTTTAGCTAGATTTAGAGAAAGAGTTACTCATTCTTAGCATAATAAGTTTTTTTAAATAATAAGCGAGCTTCCTGTTGTGAAATTGTTCTTATACAACACTTACTTTATTGCCCGAAGTCTGAAAGGCGGAGTTTATGACATAACCTGTATCCCGTCGCCTTTTTTGGCTCATAATTTTTCAAATAAACAGTGGTTAAGAAAATCTATTATGTAGATAGCAGATATCAGATTACTAATAATTAGGAATAAAATCATTTTCCCACGTTTTTTTCACATTAGTAACATAAACAGTTTCTTGAATTAATAAAAGGCTACAGTTAGGCCTAAGTGCGTGCAAGGACTTAGTCCGATAAATTATCTTAATATTTCCTCTTGAAACACACAATCTTGGTATTTAAGATTGATAAAATTAAGGAAAAATGTGTAGCATCCGTCTCGAAACAAGTATTTACGTACTTTTATAAATCATACTTGATTGATGAACTTAATCATCTTGAAAGATCAAAGTTTAGTAGATTTCATTTCTCTGATTTTTATAGATCCTGGGGCGTACCAATTCCCGATACCCAGACGGTATACCTACGGTGAATTTCGTTCACCGTTTTTATAGCAAAAGTGTGATAAAATAAACATAATTATACTGAATATAATTTGGGTTACCTGGCTTGGAACTCACAACCTACAACTCAAAAGTCGAGGCTGTTACCATTAGTACCACTATTGTTCTTTAAAAAATATCTTTAGGTATATGAATTTACATAAGAAGTGCCTTTATTTCGGTTCAGTTCATGTCGCATCGATTATGATCCTAATTTACAACTACACGCGTAGTATGGCGCCATAGAAACAGGTTATATCGATGGAAAAAAAGACAAAATGACAGAATGTAGAAAGATTTTTACCATGGAAATGTCTTTAGAAAACAAATATTACTATTCTTCAATGGTGTACCAATTGTGTCATACATGTGCAAAAAAACAGTCGATTTGTGTACAAATAATCTTCTTCTTATCGTGTCGATGACAATCTATATCGCTTCGGTCCAAAATTGGGCCACGAGTTTAGTGCTCTCCGAGACGTCCATCAGCTCCTGTAACGAACAGTTGGCAGGGCACGCAGGGCACGATATTAAGTGCCTCATCATTTGTGGAGCAGCACCACATTTACACTTCAGGTCAGGGGGGGTATTACAACGTCTTAAAACCAGGCTTATTCCGGCGAGTGAAAGTGACAGAGCTATACAAGTCGTCTATCGCCATCTTGTTCATTCACTGGAACAAGCCTGGTTTTAACACGTTGTAATACCCCCCCAGAGCTATCAATGAACTTCCACCTGAGCAGATTTTCCTTGCTTCGGCCTACCTGGGTACGGAGTCTGTTTATGGATGATAAAATGACTTTGTCTACTTGATAGAATAGAGATAGAATTGGTGTGTACGCATGCTGTTCAATACAGCCATATACCTAAGAGAATAGTGAGTTAGGTAAGTGCTTTTAATAAATCAACCAACCCACCAATGTTTTAGTTAGCATTTGTACCCTGAACATGTTTTTAGAAGGTAGAAAAAACCCACAAAAAAAATGAATAGATCATTGCGTACCAAAATCATTTGATCAGCGATACGCCTCCGATGAACAGTGAATACCTTTCGTTTAGAGAAACCTGACAGTTATATTACTTCTCAAACATTAACAAGCAACTTCATCGAACAGAGGTGAAAATAAACATTCGATTATAAAGCCATTTATACTTCAAGCAAACAAATTGCTGTACAAAGGAAACAGTCAAAACGAGCCATTGACGTCACAGCCAATCAACGCCTTTTTGACCATAGACACAGCTATAACTAGCTGTCAGGATGAGCTATACAAACTGAAATATAATCAAATACATGTGTATGTAGGTAAGTAGGTAGCTATGTGTGACGCAGTCTCATGAACTACTGAGCAGACATAGCAGTTTCGAAAAAAACAGTTATTACTTATCTATTTTTTTTTTCTTTTCTTTGAAAAAAAACGGTGCCCCACACTAAGAATTACTTCTGTATCGTAGGACTTGTTAAGGGAAAATGAGAACAGTACCCTGCAAGAAAAACTAAAGAATCTATCTCCGAATAAAGCAGAGGATTATACACTTTGGAAAATAACGAAATCACTAATAAAAAGGCCGAAAGAACACATGCCTCCACTAAGACAAACAAATGGCATAGGTCACGCATTTTCAAATATAGAAACCCACATACAACGAACACATAGGCTTGGATAAATAGTCGTTACTAAGCTAAAGCCAAGCCTAAGTCAGTGCTTTGCTTGGCTACGTCAAATGTCAGTAATTTCCATGGAAATTATTGACATTTGACGTCCCCAAGCACTGACTTAGGCTTGACTTTGGCTCAGTAACGACTATTTATCCAGGCCCTAGACTCGGAACAACTATTTGTAAGTCATATAAATATTTGTTCCGTGCGGGTGTCGAACCCGCGACCTGCGCCAACCGTGCCATATTTCTTGAATATTTTTGATATATTTTTATATTACGGTGTAAATAAATAATGGAGTTGAGAATTTACCAAAAATTCTGTGGGAAATAATCTAGGTACTTGGCAAATGTCTCCTCATATTTTATTTCGTGTATGAAAATTATACGACATTTTTTACCCGGATCAAATCTAGTCCGCGTGATTCGTAAGTGTTTTTATTTACTTACTTAGCCTCTTTATCGCATGTGTGTTTTCCTATAAAGTTTTCCCTGATCATAAAGTACACTAGCACTGTCGTGCGTGCCATCAGCAACTTTCCAAAAACGTGGGGGCGCGGGAGATTTGAATATTGTTCTAAATTTCCTTTTTAAATTTCAATACCGGGAATTTCAATTAGCGTATGGGTTAATCAATAATGTACCTAAGTATTTAAATCAGTAGGAAATTAGATTACCTCAATAAGTATGTATTATGCAGTTTATGCTTCGTAATCCTCGAAAGACCTTGATAATTGGTAACGAGCTTCATAATTTACGCAATATTTATGCATTATTATGAAGATACAGAAAGAAATCGCTGATTCTGTGATAACAAGATAACGTTATCTATCCTTATCAGTAGATCCAGAACGGTATGAGCAGGTATTTATTGTTTTCTTCAACAAAACATTAATTATTAATTTGATATTATATCACTAATGTACCAACAATCTATTTATTGAGGTGCTGGTAGGGTTACCATATAAGATTTTTGAAATTCGGCCAGATTTTGGAAATCTCAGAATCAATTTATAGAATTTTCAAAAAGGGAATAGATTTTAAAGATCATTTTTAGTAGAAAAATAAATAATAATCTTCTTTAAACATAACTAATAGAGACTACTTATAAATTGACTTTGGTCACATGTAGCGTTGCCAGGCGTCCGGATAAAGCCGGACACAGTCAGGTTTTTTGGTTGCGTGTCCGGCCAAAGTAGACCGTGTCTGGCCAAAGTAGACCGTGTCCGGCCAAAGTAGACCGTGTCCGGCGTGTCCGACTTTTGTTAGGCTTTTTAGTTTCATATTTTTTATATATATATAAGTCATGATTTGGTTTGGTGCCACTCAACCCTCCTCACATTATATGGCTAGTAGGTACAAGCAAGTGACTAGCACTAGCCGCGCTCGCTTTCGTCTTTGAATGGCGGCGAGAGAAATCGTTTAGTTGAACCGAACTTAAAAATAAAAATTGGTCGTGTTATAAAGTTAAAGGCTGTGGTTAAAGGTGTCCGGTCTTTTCATCAAAATATCCAGCTAAATTGATTGGTATGTCCGGCTTTTCGGTTTTAAGACCTGGCAACCCTAGTCACATGGATCGCACAAATAAAATGTTAAAAAAACCTATGGTAGAAGTGGATCGTATCTGTATGCACTACACATGCATCGTGCCGGGCTACAAAAGAAATCGCAAGATTCGAGAAAATTTCAGGATTTTTCAATGGAAATCGGGCCTATTCCACGTACTTTTTTTAATTTCATATCTGCTAACCCTGTGTAGGTACCTAACGTATCTTACTACAAATATTTTCATAGTTGATTATCTCATAATTTAATATCAATTTTATGTTATCTATTGATTTTGAATGTGAGATTTTCCGTGTTGGACTTTTACCTCATTCGTTTTATTCATTGTTTGTTTTTATCAACAATCGAGCTTATTGCTTGATAATTCCTGTTGTAGGTATTATTATTATCATCAACACATAATGTGTTATTTTCCTATTCTCGTAATCTGCTCAGGTGTGCACTGTCTTCTTTTGCACCCGTGCAATGGCCATTACGAGATATTTTAGTAATTATAGTTAGTTGAAGAAGTTTCAACTAGCACTAGGTACCTACGCCAAATTGAAAGCTTTTAGCAGTGGTAGTTACTGGTTGTTAGGAAAAGAAAAGCTACCTTGAAGTAAGTAGTTTAGCTTTTTTTATCGCTGTCTGACATGAAGTTGAACTAAATTACACGAAAGACAATTTAAACTCGCTTTCTTACCAAATACTCCTACACTGGTTTTTCTTCCCCGTATCAATGATTGACTTTGTTATCTAAATAATGTTTTTGTTATGTTCGTGTTCGCTAGCTTTTCTCAAACTTTTCTGCCCAAATTTAATTGACATAAACACAGGAAATTAATCAAAAAATCTAAATTCAATGGTCAGTCCATTCTTAATGTATGGTCAGACAATACCTACCTCAAAGAATTATATATATCTTCAGATGTTGATTACCAAGTTTTTGTGACCTAACGTTGGCACACAAAGCGCTTTGATGAACCGGCAATGATTGTACAGAAATAATTCTACAAAATGGCAATACATTGAAGACACAATAACACATTTAGTTTTCGTAACAATACTGTTTTGTAAAAAAATATCATTTGAATATCTACGCAGTATGGTCGTGAACAATGCTTTAAAACTTAGGTGTTTTATGTAAACGACTACTTTTGCAGGCAATACAATGATTGTACATTTTTAGAGTTCCGTACCCAAAAAGTAAAACGTGACCCTATTACTAAGACTCCGCTATATGTCCGTCTGTCCGTATGTCACCAGGCTATATTTCGTGAACCGTGGTAGCTAGACAGTTGAAATTTTCACATAAAATATCATGTACGTATACTTATTTCTGTTGCCGCTGTATAGCAACGAATTAACAGAGTTTAATAAATATTTAAAGTAGGTACTCTCATAGAACAGAGATTGTTTTTCCGTTCTATTGATAAATGGTACTGAACCCTTGAGTCCGACTCGAACTTGGACAGATTTTTTGCATTTTGTTGTTTTAAAACTACTTTTATCCTACTCTCTGAGCAAAATATTGAATATCGCTAATTACTGTCGTTTCCTTTAACAACCAGCTGTTTGGCTGAAAACTAATCAGGATAGACCATGCTGAAAAGTATAATGTACTCGTATGAGTAAGTAATATTTACATGGAAATGTAGTGCTAGCTTACTTAGTGGTGGAACCTTGTTTTGAAGTCAAAATACATGTCCTTATGTTAATATTTGTAACTAAATATTTGTCCAGCTATAAAGTCAAAGTCAAATAATTTATTTCAATTAGGCCATCGAAGAAAAATTAAAGGAAAAGGGACAGGATGGGATTGATTCTATACCTATTCGCAAGTGTAGGTTTGTATAGAGAAGAATGGGCAAGAAACTCCATACTTACTCTTTTAAAATGAATTATAAAAAAACAAGTTTGATAACATGAATTTGAAATAAGTAATTTGAAAGCGTAAAGGCTCGAACAGACACACGCGATTTATCGCGCTGCGACAACGAGCCAAGCTAATTTCCACTCTAAATGTACTGCGAATGGACCGCGACAAGTCGCCCCGCGCGATTAATCGTGTGTGTCTGCTCGAGGCTTAAAGCGTACCCAGAAAGTCTAAAATTATACTTTTAGAAAGGAACAATAACACACAAAAAGAAAACACTAACTGTATTGGAAAAATTAATAGATTTAAAAAATCTAAAAACCCACGTTTTTAAATGTCCTATAAAGAAGAAAATAACCCTACGGGGCTGAGAGAGGGGCCACTCAAAACGTGGGGGCGTATATTATATAAGGGATTATTTATGGGATATATTTACATGACGTGAGATCGTAGGTGTAACTTGCAAAGATACGCCCCCACGTTTTGAGTGGCCCCTCTCTCAGCCCCGTAGGGTTATTTTCTTCTTTTTAGGACATTTAAAAACGTGGGTTTTTAGATTTTTTAAATCTATTAATTATTTTATTATTTTTATCATTGTTCATCGGGTTTGAAGCTACCCTGAAAATTTCAGCCTGCTAGCTTATCGGGAAGTGCCTCAAAGCCTGTCCGCCATCTTGGACGTCCGCCATATTGGATTAATAGCCTAGCCTAGCATAAGCCACATGACTATTTTTTTCGTATTCCTGACAGCAAACCCTTTCATTTGATACCCATATCACGGGGGTGGATTTCAAACAGCCAGTCTACCATCTTGGACGTCCGCCATATTGGATTTAAGTCACGTGACTATTTTTTTCGTATTCCTGACAGCAAACCCTTTCATTTGATACACATATCATGGGGGTGGGTTTCAAACAGCCAGTCCGCCATCTTGGGGAGGCCGCCATATTGGATTTGTTATGACGTTTCTTAGCTAGTCATGTATTGTCATCAGAACTCAAAGCGTGTACAAAATTTGAGCCTGCTAGCTTATCGGGAAGTGCCTCAAAATTGAGTTGCAAAAATCCAACCGGAACGACAAACAAACAAACAAATAAACAAACAAACAAATAAAATAACCCTACGGGGCTGAGAGAGGGGCCACTCAAAACGTGGGGGCGTGTATTATTTAAGGGATTATTTATGGGATATATTTACATGACGTGTATATATCGTGGGTGTAACTTGTAAAGATACGCCCCCACGTTTTGAGTGGCCCCTCTCTCAGCCCCGTAGGGTTATTTTCTTATTTTTAGGACATTTAAAAACGTGGGTTTTTAGATTTTTTAAATCTATTAATTATTTTAGTATTTTTATCTTTGTTCATCGGGTTTGAAGCTACCCTGAAAATTTCAGCCTGCTAGCTTATCGGGAAGTGTCTCAAAGCCTGTCCGCCATCTTGGACGTCCGCCATATTGGATTTAAGTCACGTGACTATTTTTTCGTACTCCTGACAGCAAACCCTTTTTTTTTTTTTTTTGCGTGGTAAAATCATCAAATGAGTCCTCCCACCCCGGGCAGGGCGGGAGGGACTGTCAGACTTGTACTGACTAAAATCCACGGTGTCCTTCAATAGCCCTTTATGTTCCGGGGTCACGGTAATGGTATAAGTCCCGCGACCCCGGCAGGCTTTGGCCCTCTAGAGAGGGGGCCCCGTCATTATGCTGACGCTCTTTGAGGCGCGCGTGGAACACAACGCGCCGTCGACCCGGGCATGGTCCATGATCGGGCAGCGAGTTGCCCTTTACTCGCCGCCCGCATGCCCGCGCCTACGGTGGCCGGAGATCGTCTTGCGACGTCCGTCGCCGTGGGCGTCCACCACTGCGGGTGGGGCGGAGGGAGGACACTGTCCTCTCTCTCACGCGGCCCGCCTCCTCCTTCGCGAGCATGACTGCTTCGCAGAAGGAGGCGACCGCTTCCCACTCCGTCTCGCCCCGCAGCATGGCCGCGACCAATGCCGGGCGCGAGAGGTCTCCGCCTATCGCCGCCGTGAGGACACGTCGGTGCTCTGCCCAAGCGGGGCAGTCTTGCACCGTATGCTCTACTGACAGCAAACCCTTTCATTTGATATCCACATCATAGGGGTGCATTTCAAATAGGCTGTCTGCCATCTTGGACGTCCGCCATATTGGATTTAAGTCACGTGACTATTTTTTTCATATTCCTGACAGCAAACCCTTTCATTTGATACCCATATCATGGGGGTGGATTTCAAACAGTCAGTCCACCATCTTGGGGAGGCCGCCATATTGGATTTGTTATGACGTTTCTTAGCTTGTCATGTATTGTCATCAGAACTCAGAGTGTGTGCAAAATTTCAGCTTGCTAGCTTATCGGGAAGTGCCTCAAAATTGAGTTGCAAAAGTCCAACCGGAACGACAAACAAACAAACATACAAACAAACAAACAAACAAACAAACAAGAATTGTGAGTGTATAAAAACGTGGGAAAAAGAAAAAAGGTACCTGCACAAAATATTGCAACTAATAGCTATGTCGTAAAACTTTTGGCATTTCATAAGGATAATAGTAGATTACGCAACAATAGTAAAGCATTGCCTTACGTCACGGGCGTATCCCGAAGCGAAACTAAGGATTCTGGGGGTGAACCTCCGTAGCGCAGCGAGGAGGTTCCCGAGTTCCCGAGTGAAACGAGTGAATTAACCCTTAATTCACCACCTGAGTCCCAGGGACTCACATTCAAATTTCATAACTCCATATTTCGTTCGTTTTCGCGACTTCATTGCCTCCCATCACAGTACCTTCCTGAAGCGTCGCGGGCGACGCGGGGTGGAGCGGACGTGCGTGTACGGCTCTTATATGGTGAGTTATTACGCCAAGTGAGTCCCTGGGACTCATGCTGGTATTTTATGTTATAATTTTTATTTGTAATTTATGTTTTCACCGCCTTTATTTCTTGCCCATTATTACTTGATTTTATTTATTATTGATAATTAATTAATCTCATAATGTTTTTATTGATGTAGAATCACAAAATGGCACACAATTGGCTTCAACAAGAACTCGACGATGAAATTGGGTGTGACAACAAAGAAGATGTTAGATGATGATGGTGATGATGATACACTGCTATTTGTGCCATTATAAAAAGAGAACAAAGACTGCTTACTGTTGCTGCAAATGTATGAAGCCAGTATGTTTGTCTTGCTCTAAAAATATTTGTCAACGCTGCTCTTAGGTATTGTTCAAAACCCGTTGCACAATTTTTATTTTTATATAGAAGCATATTTTTTTGTTATTTTTATTTTATTTTTTAGTCTATTATGAAAATATGAAAGATAGTTACTACTGTTTTTCAGAAGTTTTTGACAGTTTTAAGAGACTTTAAAAAAAAGAATTTTCATTTAGGCTGATAAATTTAATTCCTATAATTTCTAAGATGATCTCAAGAGTTTTGCTAAGTTTATTGTGTTCATTTTATTACTAAATAAATGGTTAATAAGTTAATAAAAAAAGCATTTGAAATAATAGTTATTATACTTATAGAAAAAATAAAACAATATATGTGAGTCCCTGGGACTCATAGTGGGACTTTACGTTAGTTTCTTTCACCTGGTGAATTGAGGGTTAAGTTAAGAATCCTTAGTGTAGCGAGGGATTCAAGTTAGCCCAAGACAAGGCAGCTCTACTATACTATAAGTTGTTTTTTTTTAATGATTGCAAATTGTGCGTTCATTAGCATGCAAAAGAAGATTTTTTTTAACTTGTAGAAGAACAAATGACCTTTGTTAGCAAAGTCAAGAGAATCCCTACAAAAATAATTGGAAAATGTATTTTTCCAATTATTTTGATGATTAATTACAATAAAATTTCCTTATGCCTGATAAAAAGGTATCAGCAGGTGTTCATACTTACAAACACTCATCATAACAATAAAAAAACAGGTCTGTTTTAATATAATCAGTTCAAAACTATTGTATGTGTAGGTATATTATTAGTACCTAATGCATAATAGAACTAGTAAACAAGGTGATTATATTTCTTTACTTCTGTTCCTGGGTTTTTCCTACAGATGTGTTTTTTTTCAGTATAAGTCTGAAGTTTTTGATGTAATTTAATTTACGAGGAATTACCAATGAAACATCCATCCAAATATCGACTTTCGCATTTGTAATGTTAGTAAAGATAAGGATTTCAATTAAAAATGTTGCAAACTTTCGAAATAATCAACTTTCATGAAAGTAATATACTTTAAAAGTGTCACTATTTGTAAGAAGTGGCCTGTTTGTCTGTGTGTGATGGATGATGAATGCTAGCTTCCTGCTGACAACCGCCCGTGTCTGTGGCGTGGCGTGTGTTTGTTGCCATGTGCCCGCTAGGATTGTATTCAAATATGTACAGGTACGGAACTGTTCGCTCGTACCAGCCATGAGCGGCAACGAGAAAGTTTTTTCACATAGGTTATGGCGGTTTCTATAGTTTTAAAGGGCTCTATAATTATAATTCAATACATTACTAAGTTAGGTCGGTAATGCCAGAGCTATCCACATTCAGCAGACCTGTTTACCAATCAAATTACCTACTGTGATGCTGACAATCATAATTAAAAAAAGGGTTATCAAATATCTTCAAAGTTAGAGTAAAGAGGCTTCTCAGGAAATTATAAGGAAAGATTTGAAAGGTGACTTTGAGGCTGTACGAAGTCTGCCGGGTCAGCCAGCAGTAATTATATAAAATGCAAGGTCCGATCAAGAATAGGTAGCAAGTTCCCCCGCTACGTCTCGTGACTTAGACCGCAGCTTGCCCCATGATAGATGTCCGGACATCGTCAGCACATTGCAAATATCTCTTGTGGTTATTATTCCGTTTTATAAGTAGCGGTCTAGAGACGAGTCTACGGAGTGTCTGACACCTTTGTACACTTGTGTCAGTGTCACAATGTCACGGAGTTGGCACACAAGATGTCAGTGTTGTCCAACATGCGAATATGGTGACGTATGTGGAACAACTTTTTACTAACAGTTGTTGAATTTGTATAGGCTCGGGTTGAACTATTGTTAAGATATAACTAATGGACTTTAATTAATGGTAAAAATTATTGAATCATTGACGTACACCTAACTAATTTTACATAGGTTGTTTGAACACGTGCTTAATACACATAATTATTATTAATTATAACTAAATGACGAATGTGAAAAAGTGACGATTTGGAATGATTTGTCAAGGTACCTATTGGTCTGAAAAGCAAGACATGAAATATTGGAAATATTTGAAGGAAATCCATGCCCAGTAGTGGAACGGAAAGGGTATATATAAAAAAATACTGAGTAATTTAAACAGTGGTAAGCTACATAAAATAAAGTAAATAAATATTTAATATAAATAATAAATACTATAGGTTTGGTGTCACTCCTTCACATCGCTGTCACTCGAGTCGGTTAAGATTCCCAGGCAATACCCATTGGAGAATATATGGTGTAAAGTTTTAGTACTGGGCAATCTGTAAGATATATCTTTAGTAAAATTCTTGAATACAGTGTCTTTTTTATTTTTGATGATACGTAGTACGTAGTTAAGCACAAGCAGGTCTTAATTAAAATAAGTTTTAAGTTAAAATGTACCCTATTATGTTTCACAGCTTCATTCGAAGCGATTTATTGTTTACGTATTGTAGCAGCGCCTCCATGTACCAGCCTTGCACGGATTTTTAGAGGTAAGTAAACAAACTACTTTTTTTTTTTTTTTTTTTGTTGGTAGTTATCTTTCATTTCACTGGCAACACTATCCGTTACCCCTACTACTCGATTTCTCTTTAACGGTCCACAGTCATTTTAATATCATTTCCGCGTTTCCGTGCTCAAGCCTTCGCACGTCTCCGCTCGTACAAATAAATAGATCCAGATCCTCAAAATGGGAAAGAAAAGGAAGGCAGAAAAAACCGAAGAAGAAATACGTCGAAAAATACAAAAATTGCAAAATAAATTGCAGGCAACAACTAATCGCCGTATTAATTCCTCATCCGAAGAAGACCTACACAGTAAGTAAAACAATTATCAGTGATGCGAGGTTACTAAGTTTGGGTCTCCTCTGTCATTATATAAAGTGATGCGTACTGCCATACTGGGGCTGATACTGTCACGTAAACATTAAGGTATACTTACTTACCTAGGTGATGCGAGGCTACCAAATTTGGGTTTCCTCTGTCACGACAAAAATGATAAGTACTGCATTTGTTGCAGATTATTCACAACATCAACTAGATGTGGACTGCGCTATGTCACAAAATGAGGAAGCCAGCTTATTTCAAGCCTCACCTTTTCCTGCCTCGCCGCTTTGTGACTCGCCACGTGTGTGCGCTTGTTCTCCGTGTCCTGCTTCGCCACCACCTGCTCCACCACCGCTAAGCACGGCGCCTTTGTCACCTACACCCGGCACCTCAGCAGAAACACAGCCAGAAGTGATGGAAGACCAAGATTTGGATGAAGACACCCTGCAGTTACTTGGTGACGCTCCAAAGACAGATATAACCATGGGTCCGTCTGTTCATAAGGACATTGCCAATCGTTGGCAAGACATCCTTACCAAAGGCTTGGCTAAGGAGGTAAAGGAAAAACTTTTAAAAAGTTACTTCGTGCCTAACAATTGTGACCTATTGCTTGCGCCAGCTCTCAACCCGGAAGTAAAGGCAGCTCTGCTGGACACTTTAGTAAAAAGAGATTCGGCCCTCATGTACAAGCAAAATCAGCTTGGTATAGCGTTATCAGCCTTAGCGTCCGCTACTGATATGATTATTTCAAATGAAACGTCCAAACAGAAGCTATTAAAACCCATCAGTGACGCTTGTCGTATATTATGCGATAGTCATTTTTGGGAGACAAAAACAAGGCGTAATTTTGTAATTTCATCTATTAATATAAACTTAAAGGACGCTTTGCTGGAAACAAAAAGGGGCAGTTTCTTATTCGGTGAAAACGTTACCGACAAAGTAAAAGCCGCCAAGACAATACAGCAATCAGGAGATGCTTTAAAACACGCCTTACGGCCAAAATACAACAAGCCCAAAGGAATTCCAAAAGGCAAGGGCCATTTAAACTACAACCCTCAGCACCGCAAGACGGACAACAAGCCGAACAATACGAGGCGAGTAGCTCGCCCTGCATATCGGCCGCCGCCACTGCAGCAACCCAGCGGCAGTTCGCGCCGCTACTCGTCCCCGACGAGACCGCCTCATCGGAAGTAACTGATCAGGTACTAATCGCTGGCAGGCTCCAGTATTTTTTCAAAAATTGGTCTATTATCACTACTGATAAAACGATTCTATCCTGGATCAAGGGGTACTTAATACCTTTTAAATGTTCACCATATCGTACTGATTCTCCTAGTGTTTTTCCTAAGAATATTCAAGAAGCCCAAGATTTTGATAAATCAATCAAGAATCTATTAGATATTAATGCAATATCTCAGTGTCATTCTGTTAAAGGAGAATTTATATCGAGTGTGTTTTTAGTGCCAAAACCAAACGGTGACAAGAGATTCATATTGAACCTTAAATGTTTAAACAAATTCGTAGAGACCAAACATTTTAAGATGGAGGATTATCGTACAGCCTCAAAACTTATTACAAAAGACTGTTGTATGGCATCAATAGACCTAAAAGATGCTTACTTCTTAGTTTCTGTACATGAATCTCACAGAAAATACCTCCGTTTTAAATATAATAACACCCTTTATGAATTTAACTGTCTACCGTTTGGTTTATGCACTGCTCCATATGTATTTACAAAATTATTAAAGCCAGTTATGGAATATCTTAGAACCTATGGCATGATATCAGTTATCTATATTGATGACATTTTTTGCATCGGGACCACTTTTCTTGAATGTCAAAATAACGTTGACTCAACAATAACGTTACTAAAAAACTTAGGTTTTATAATAAATACAGAAAAAAGTTGCTTAAAACCGCGAACACTGTGCAAATTCTTAGGTTTCGAATTCGATTCAAAACATATGTTAATAAAATTACCTGGTGCAAAAAAGTCAAAAATAAAAGAATACATTTCTAGCTTCTTAAAAAAGCGTAAATGTAAACTTCGTGAATTTGCTCGGTTGCTAGGTTTGATAATTTCAGCTTGTCCTGCAATTCAATATGGATGGCTTTACACTAAACTTTTTGAACAATTTAAATATTCCTGTTTACTTACTAATCCTAGCTACGAACAGTTCGTTTGGCTCCCCAATAGCTTACATAATGACATGTTGTGGTGGTTGAAACATATTGATCATGGTTCAGTTTCTTTAACTTGTAATCAATATGATTTAGAAATCTTTTCCGACGCTTCGGGTACGGGTTGGGGAGCTTATTGTAGTACTGATGAATGTTTTGGCTATTGGAAAGATAGTGAAAAAACCATGCATATTAACGAGTTAGAGTTAAAAGCAGCTTTTCTCGCGCTTAAATGTTTCACCCATAAATCTCATAATCTTAAAATACTACTGAGAATTGACAATATAACTGCCATATCTTGTATCAATCGCATGGGCAGTATACAGTTTGAACACTTGCATAATATCACCAAAGAAATATGGCAGTGGTGCGAAAGGCGTAGAATAATTATTTTTGCATCTTACATAAACACAAAAGATAACTATGAGGCTGATCAATTATCACGCATGAAATTTCAGGACACTGAATGGGAACTCAATGACAATGCGTTCAGCCAAATAACACATTATTTTGGGTATCCTGAAATAGATCTTTTTGCAAGTAGATGTAATGCTAAGTGTCCCAGGTACATCACTTGGAAAAACGACCCTGACGCTTATACAATCGACGCTTTCACCATTCCATGGAAAAATAAACTATTCTATGCATTTCCACCATTTTCACTTATCACAAAGACACTGCAAAAAATAATTAACGATAAATCAAATTGCATAATAGTTGTTCCATATTGGCCAACACAACCCTGGTTCCCAGTTTTCCAAAAATTAATATATTCCACACCAATCTATTTTGAACCAAACATAAATTTGTTAACTTCTCCTTTCAGAACGCCTCACAATCTGCATCACACCTTGAAATTGGTTGCCGCGAAGCTTTCAGGCAAACATTATTAAAAAGACATTTATCTAATAAATCTATTGAAATTATGTTATCATCATTATCTGATTCTACTTATAAACAATACGATGTCTGTATAAAATCTTGGTTAAATTATTGTAATAAACATGGTTATGATTATTTTTCAGTTTCAGTGCCTGTAGTCATTCATTTTCTTACTACAATTTTTGAGAAAGGGGCAAAATATGGTACTGTCAATTCATATAAATCCGCATTATCCTTGTTGTTAAATAATGTAGCAAACGATGATAGAATTAAGCGATTTATGAAAGGGGTTTACAGATTAAGGCCTAGTAATCCAAAATATAATTTGACGTGGGATCCAACCATTGTTCTAAATTATTTAGCACAAAAATGGCCTAACACAGACCTTGATTTGGAAACTCTTTCCAAAAAGACTATAACTCTATTGGCTTTGGTTACGGCGCATCGCGTTCAAACATTTTCGTTAATAAAATTATGCAACGTTCAAGTAAATTCTACTATTGGAATAACTATAACAATACCTGATTTGATAAAAACATCCAAACCTAATTCTTTACAACCAGTTTTACGATTACCTTTTTTCGATACTCGTCCTCAGATCTGTCCCGCTAAATGCCTAGAAGCTTATATAAATAACACTCAACTGCTTCGCAAAAATGATTTTTTATTTGTCAGCTATAAAAAACCACATTCCAAAGTCTCATCACAAACACTAAGTCACTGGATAAAAGATACACTTTGCAGTAGCGGCATAGATACGTCCATATTTAGTGCACACAGCACTCGTCACGCAGCCACATCCTCAGCCAATAGACTTGGAGTCAATATAGACTTGATAAGAAAAACTGCCGGATGGAGTGCAACATCCTCCGTCTTCGCAAAACATTATAATAGGCAGATTGTAACTGATCCTCATCTCTTTGCCACTACAGTATTATCTGGTGGTCATAATCTGTAACAAATAATTACCATATTAGATCATGAATGTTAATCAAAAATTAAATCATAATCAACGATTATAGAAATGTATTTAAATTATATTAAAAAGCACTTGTGATTACTCACCCGTTTTATTTAATTTCACATTTTTGTCTCTGAACATCTACAATACGTAAACAATAAATCGCTTCGAATGAAGCTGTGAAACATAATTAAAAATCAAACGAACTTACCAAGTGAAGTTCGATGATAATTATGTGAACAGCTTCATTCGAAGCGATTTATACCCTCCCTATTATAGTGACCTACCCTACCCTAGATAAATAAAAATGTGAAATATTTATTAGCTTTGAACAAAATGATATTAAAATGACTGTGGACCGTTAAAGAGAAATCGAGTAGTAGGGGTAACGGATAGTGTTGCCAGTGAAATGAAAGATAACTACCAACAAAAAAAAAAAAAAAAAAAGTAGTTTGTTTACTTACCTCTAAAAATCCGTGCAAGGCTGGTACATGGAGGCGCTGCTACAATACGTAAACAATAAATCGCTTCGAATGAAGCTGTTCACATAATTATCATCGAACTTCACTTGGTAAGTTCGTTTGATTTTTAATTTATTTTAATTCCTTGTTGCGAGAATTTTAAATAAGTAACCTTATTTATTAAATGACACAGATCGTAATTCGCCTCCTTATTTGCAATTCATTTCCTAAAGTAAGTAGGTATTTCAAATCGACAAAATTATGTATGTAATGTACACAACTAAACATACATAAATGTAAATTAACCATTATTACGAGTATCTAGTTTACAAAAAAAATGCATAAATTAATTAATCAAATTGTCTTTCTGACCTCAATTGTTGTTTATACCGGTGACTTAATTTAGTTTGATTTGCTATTGTTTCTTTTGTTTTTTGACAATAATCATATTAAATCATGTAAATGCAGGTACACGGAAGTTTCGCAAGTTGTCGCGACCTGCTTTTTTTGTTTTTATTTATAAGTAATTGTATCAATTTCCGTACTGTAGTCTACCACGCAGTTTAGGTTTTACTGAAAGCTCGAAGTAATATTTGAACTGGAAATATCAAGAAACAATCACGACTTTAATCCTCGGTGTACCTGACAGTACACTCACATTCGTCAGTTATGTTACAAAGGTTTTGCCATTAACCGTTGCGTATTATTTTTCATATTAGGTAGACTTACAAACAGCATTTGATTTTGTATATTCTCGTATAATCTATATATTGCTTATGATACAATTATATAAAAATCAATGCCACTTTCGTTGTATTTTTATGACTCAAGAACGGGCTCACCTATCCAAACCAAATGTTTAGGCTTTCTTCGAACTATTTAGTAGATGCTTTATGTGAAGTTTGCACAAAATCGGACGAGCGGTTCTTAATATACCCGTGCGAAGCTGGGACGAGCCAATAGTTGCTTATGACAAAAATCTAAATTAAATCTTAAAACTGACTTAAATAACTGTAATTACAACCAGACCACAGTTTAGAACAGTTGGGTCACTTCCCAAAAACAATCAAACAAATGTAAAATCTATGCTCGAGAGAATAAAGTACTTTTTTACTACCATCGGCATCACCCACGTACTTTTATAATAGCCTAAACTTCCCATGCGCAAGCAAAAATGTACTGAATGGTTACGCGCGAGAGTTTATTTTTGTTTATCTGACGCTAACGACATTACAATGTGATTACATTGTTGCTATCCGTGAATCTCAATAGGGTTGCGACTTACGAGTTTAGGAGGCAAAATAAGGTAGGTAGGTGTATTTTATGCATTTGTTAAATTACACTATTAAGGGGAATGCTCCAACCAGCCCGCGAAATTCAAAATTTCTTGGGTTTTTTGTAATTTGCAGGCCAGTGCTACGTTGTATGTTGATTAAAATATTGATCGCGCTTGTAAGACGTATGTAGTTACAGAACTATAATCAACAAAATCATTAATATAACGCTCTAAGTTCATAAAGCTTCAGGAATTACTTTTTATGTTATTTTTTTGTTCCTGAAGCTTTATGAACTTGGAGGGTTGTATTGGTGATTTCGATGATAATAATTCTGTAACTACATACGTCTTACAAGCGCGATCAATATTTTAATCAACATACAACCTAGCACTGGCCTGCAAATTGCAAAAAACCCAAGAAATTTTGAATTTCGCGGGCTACCCTTGAGCATCAACCTTAACATAAATGTTCTTCAGGGATTTTTTTTATCATCAGCCTATATCTTTTTGTTTTCGTTACTACATTCTACATACATTATCGATTGGTAGCACAGAATGTTAATACATAGTACCAACGGCACCTTACATTAGAACCTATTATTGTAATATTATTAAACATTTCATCTTACAAAAACAAAAAAGAATATTATTTAAAAATATTTGAAATGTTAAGCTTTGTTGTTTATAGGTTTTATTAAACGTATTGGTTTACAATTACTTAGTCATTATTCTGCAACAAACACTACATAAAAATCAGTATTTATTTTGCTTTACGACACACAGATTCTAAAACAACAAACAAATGAATTTTAATGAATGATGATGACGCAACAAGAAATGTCAGTCACAGAATACAAAAAGAAAGTCAAAGATTACAAACAAACATTACTTTTTTTATTAAAGAGAGGCGAAGGAATCCAAACATACAGCCATCTCGCGAGTTTTTGAATAATTAACCCTTTAACAGGCAGCACTCTTATAATATGGGTACATTCAATTAATTGTAAATACTTTTATGGTTTATAGCAAAAACTAAAATTGAATGTCGCGTTTCAAGGGTGAAGTATCGATTCACTGAATCTATTCAGTACTATATATAGATTTAAAAAAATCGATATTTTGGCTCCAACAATCGATTCTTCAATTAATCGATCTCAGATCTCCATTCCTACGTCACAGGTTCTGCGTTGCGAGTCTTTGTAAATGGTAAAAAAGTCGCGCAACCAATTACGATCGCTGACCTTGAATGCGTAGCTGCTATTTTCTGAGTTTGAACGTGGTCGATATTTTCACCTTTCGACGTGACGCGGTAGTTTATGAAACGTGAGACTCTTATCACTATTGTCGTTTAAGCAACCAAAAGCTATGCAGTATTTGCTTTTCCTTATATTTTATAACTAAAATAAATATAATTTTATTTCACACAGTACCTAATTAATAATACTACTTTTTATTTTGGTTATTTTCTCTTTCACATACGTAAACGTAACAAAATATTAAGATACGGAACGCGTGCGAGACGGGCGGCCCGGATACGGCACCGTGAACGGTGTGCGCGTGTGTGCGTGCCGTTTCATACCTACACCGCATAGAGACCCCTCTGTAGTACTCTGTGACCAGACATAATCTTTGTGAATATTTTATCTACCTTAATCGCAGTTATAGAATGGGCCATTGACAGTCGTCCCCTGAGGCCGATCAGTCTGATCCATCACGCTGACACATCTCCGAGGTGGGCAGAACTATAGCATTGCTTCGATACGGCTGTCTTGAACGAGGAAGATTTCATGATTAATGTTATATTGATGAATGTAGATAACATTGGTAACAAAACGAAGCTTTATAAGTTTTCTTTTTTACCCAGAAGCCAAGATGAAGACCTATGATGTAAAGAGCTCACCCAGAAGAAATTGTACCACTGCACATCGTCGGAACAGAGTAAATTCTGGTTGGTGTTGGACTCAGGATGGTGGCCTGCTCCTGGTGAGAACCTGGGGAGCCTATCACTGCCAGTGGGATCAGCCATCACCGTAGAATACAGGTAGCCTGTAGTGCTGCTGTTCGATCTCAGAATTATAAGATTCAATCGCTGGCAACATCACACACATCAGCAAAAAAAGCTTCATTTTAAGAAACTATAAAAATTGTATAAGGCTGCGTTTCCACCAGAGATGTGCGATTGAAATGTGTCGTGCGAGGATGTCTAGCTGTGCTGTGAAAATGTGTGGGCGTTTCCACCAAAGCTGTGCGATGAAAATGTGCCTACGAGGATGTGTAGCGGAGCTGTGAAAATGCTCATTAATGTGTGGTGCGAGGATGCGTTGCGACTTGCGAAGATGTGAAATGTGTCGACGGTTGTTTGTAATTGTTAATTATAAAAGTATCTTCTTTTTCCAATTATCCATAATATCTATTTTGTGCAATTCTACTTCCAATAAACTCCGTCTATGGACTGGCTGGTACAGTACGCTCAAACCTCGCAACACATCCTTCTCAACACACATTCCTCGCAACACATCCTACTCACACATCCCTCGTACACATCCCTCGCACACATCCCTCGCACACATCTCTCGCTTGTTTTGTATGTACATACAAAGATCTAGCTCCGCTGAGCTGTTTCCACCAGAGCTGTGCTGATCGAGGCGAGTTAAATGAAGCGATTCTATTGGTTCTTTACAAACACATCCCTCGCTACGGATCCTCGCACATCTCTGATGGAAACGCAGCCTTAAGGTCACCGTCATTCAGTGAATAGACTTTAACTTGAAACTAGCGAGCACGGTCTTCAAGCGTGATATTTAGTTTGCGTCAATTACTGAAACATGTAAAATGTTTTTTTTTGTTAATATTAAGCGTTACGAAGGTCGCAAGTGTTACTGGAACGTGTAACATATTTGCGGAAAACGTCATCGCGATAGGACAAACATCATCTTTATTACGTTTTCGTGGAAAAACCTAATCCGATTGCTAATGACTATGATTGGTAGCTATCATGAGGAAAACATAAACAAAATTATAAGGTAAATCTATAAAACTTCATAGCATAAAAATAATTCCGACTTCGTGTCTGTCAGTGTGATAGAAAGAACTAATCATTGTAAATTCAAAATCATCAAATTACTACAGACCCTACTTACAGGTTCTTATTTGGAACTCGAAATGGCGGGTCTTACTATTCTAAAACAAACAAAGCCTAAGAATGTCCCAAAGGACCATCATTTGCCGTGACCCACCGTGACCCTGACTACACCATGACCCTGACTCTGGAAATCAGAGGGTGACTGAAAGCAAAGGTCCCTTTTGTCACTTTCGCTGCACCCAGGGCTGGAGGACTCATTTGACGACTGTACCAATCTATGTCTCACATAGCTGTCAATTTACGCTTATTCTCCCAATTTTAGCGGAAACATCGGTTTTTTATAAAACTATTAAAAATGTCCCAAATGTACTATCAATGTATCATTAATCATTTACCGTTCCTCGTTCAAGACAACCGTAACAAAACCATATTGTGCTGCCCACCCCGGAGAAACGTCAGTTAGAAGGTAGAGAGCGATCGTTCTCAGGGGACCACTGTCGATTGACCATTGAATGGACCTAGTGGGAGTTTTATGGCTGGCAATATCTTACTCAATCGGTTTGAAGAGGTCGCAGGACTAAGTTTTTCTGGGGAAAGATTAAATTCGACTATGAGCATGGTTTGAACTCGTGACTTCCAGATTCAGTATATCCGACGCTCCCGACCGAGCCCGAGGTCTGACTACAAGCGTCGAATTTTTCGTTTATTGCCCGTGTTACTACCAATTATACTACCAGTGCCAGTTGGTTTTGAAGTCGGTTCCCTTTTTTTCAAAAAGTTTTTTATTTTGCCTTTTTAGTTTAACAAAAATCTTCATATAATCGGCGTCTTTGAAAATCTACTTAATTAAGAATCAAACCTCGTGGCTAAATAATTACAGCCGCACAGGCCGATCTTCCAAGTTAAGCTTGGTCTATAGAGGGTTGACCATCTGTCATAGAGTTATTCCTCCGTGCCTCGGAAATCACGTAAAGAGGTTGGTCCCGGATGTCATTTGTAGATCTTTGACAGTCGTTACTGTTAGTCAGAAGGTCAGAAGCTCTAAAGTCTGACAACCAGTCTTACCATGGGGTATCGTATTGGCCAGTTACTGCGTTGTGGAGGTCCGGTAGGCAGTCGCTCCATGTAAAATACTGATATTCAGCTGCATCTGATTCGACTGGAAGCCGACTACAATATAGTTGGGTAGAGGCTGGGCAGATGATGTAACCAGAGGGCTTGCTCTTATTTTGGCTAAAGAGTTATCCGTTCAATGTGGCAATGCTGCCAGTCTTCTGGACAAGATCCCGAATAATTGCGATGCGCAACAAAACAATATTTTTGTGTCTATTACTTAATACTTCCATTATCTCGTTAATCTTCCACCCAAGGTTTGATAACAACATAAACAGAAATTATCGCTAATTCCATCGGGATTTCCTAAAAACATCTTTCCATATCTTTGGGAAAAGCCTAATTGAATTATCAAATGTTCTGTTAAGCATGATTCAGAAAGATTACACGAAAAGAATTCCCACGGTATGTTAATTCTGAAAATATTTAAATTACCTTTAAGACTTCTGAGTGGGCAAAAACTACCTATGAAACCAATGACAGGCATTCCTAATTTATAAATTTTAGCCATAAGCTTTTTAAGGAATTTGACTATTAAGTCAAAAAAACCTTGATTTATGACATACCGTACATATTAGTTGGTCTGTGAAATGCATCTACCAATATTGCGAATTACAGGTCAAGATAGACGTCTAAACCTGGAAAATATACCTACCAAACCGAAGAATGATCTGATGTCTTGCAACCCTAGCGGTACCCTAGAAATTATCAAAGTATCACGACTTGCAAACATAATAATAAAAAAAACATGCCGCTGTTCGTATTTTCACCTGCCTAGTACATATAGAGTACCGAAGAGCCATAGTTACTGGAATTTACCAACATCACCCTGAAAGCAGCGCTATTGGGACTGCGAATTGAATCTTGACGTTTACAACATCTTGGATGCATTTTGGTCTCAGTTCTTCGGGATCAACCCAAGCAAACAACGAGAACTTGGTCCTTCGAGCCGGATTCCTTATTGACGCAGAATCCAATTAACTAGGATTAAAGAAGAAAGGCCTTTGCTCTTCATTGTGACAACAGTGCACAGGTTTAATCTTATTTTTTTTCAGAGTTTACATATAAATAGATAGTTAAGCAATTTAACATCAACCAGCTGATTTGTCGAAGTATGGGCACGTCTTTTCTATTAACTTTTTTTGTTGGCGCCCATCACTCTTACACCACTATCAACACAATCGCAAATGACACCTAATCGACCTCGTAACGATGCCCTAACTAATTAGACTGTTGTACAATATTTTAATTAATATTTTGTGTACGTGACTCCCACTAATTACTTCTTGCGGTTAGCGGCTATTTTGGGAGACCTAAATTTTCATAATTTGGCGATAAAGCATCATTACTGTACTATAGATTAAAAAGCGATGATAATTAAATATGCAAGATAATGTGAAGCAGGTGCTAGAAGGAACAATGGGGACGACAGACAGACTGCAGGAAACTATAGATATGGGAAAGAAGTTTTGGAAATCAAAAATATTTTTAAGGAAACGAAAAATTCAGCTACGAGCAGGGTTCGAACCTGCGTCTTCTGGATAGGTACTCCAGACGCCTTAACCAATTAGGCTATCGCCACCACTGCTCTCGAAACTGAATTTCTCGTTCCCTTGTTTTTTAACGCTGTTTTTCGTTTTCTTAAAATTATCTTTGAGAATACGCGACGCAGGCGTTATTGCGTATAAAATATAACTTTAACATAGGTATCGTTTTTATTTCTGTGCAAGATTCCGATTGGAAGGATTTTGGAAGTTCCAGCTTTCACCGTGATAGTGACAGCAACATTAAGCAGCTCACTATCGTAGGCAGGACGGTTCTGCGGTTTGAAATCTTCCGCAATCCCTACAGGTATGAAAACCAACGTATAAAAAGCAGCAATTAAAATAAAACTCACTCCTTTATATCTCATCCTATGCTTTATCAGTTTTGCGTAAGTTGACAGAGTTTCTCCTTTTTTTTATCGTGGTAAAATCATCAAATGAGTCCTCCCACCCAGGGCAAGGCGGAAAGGACTGTCAGACTTGTAGTGACTAAAATCCACGGTGTCCTTCAGTAGCCCTTTGTATACCGGGGTCGCGGTATACGTGTGTCCCGCGACCCCGGCAGGACAGAGTTTCTCCTATACATTTTTTTCAAAACTTAGGTACTGAAAAAGGTACGAATTTTACTTCTTGTACTTTTCACTGACTTCGACACTTGGAAACCTAACACACCCCTGGCACATGAGTAAATAAACGGTGGTGAAGCACTCGCCATGAAGCTCGTTCCACGAAGCTGCAAATGTACCTCTTTGGGTACTTTTACAACTGAAACAAGCTCCTGGATACGACCTCGCATCTGCAGCAACATATCTACGGTACGATAGATAAGGATGAGAGACATGGAATATCCACTTAGATTCTAACTTATGAATAAATAGTGCTATTCTGTATCGTTCACGAGCTCACTTCACCAAAAACTAAAGTAAAATTATTGCGGATTCTCAGTTATCCTATGGATATGATGTTGAGGGAATTTCTGATAAGTGTCACGTACAGAATCGAATCTTTGAAAAGAAAGAGTCACTTGGATGAAGTGAGTTCGTAAACGTGAAACAAAGTGAGACAGTCTCTCATGACAAGCAAGATAAATGCTGGCCAGGTGCGTAAAAACTGTTTCCTTCCTTCCATTATCCTTCTTATCCACACAATTGAAATACCCCGATAAAAACAATAATTTATAAATAATTGAACATTTGGAATGGAGTTAGTTCGCACCAAGCTAATAGTAAATTAATGTCAAATTAATAGTTATTTCTATGAAGAAAATCGTTTGTTTTGATGGCGCGGTGCCGCGATGTGCTCGCAGTCACGTACGCAAACCCACTTAATGACCAGAGAAGAAGATAGCAGAAGATCCACCACCTCTTCTGACATACCATGCACCAAGCTGCAAGATCCCAGCAAAATTGTTAAACTTACCGATGTTAAACGACGTATAAGAAAACAGTATCTTAGTGGACTGTGGGATCTACAATTTAAGATAGAGTTTTTTTTTTAATTTACTTTTATAAAGAAGTTGATTGATAAGACTAATCATTAAGCTAATGTTTCGTACTAGCAGTTGCTGAGAAACTGCTGACTTTGATTCTCGATTTTGAACCCAGTCTGTTGAAGGATATGATCGATACTCGTACTATTGACAAGATAGCAAAGGGTTTCGCAGGCCTAATTCTTCCATCAAATCCTAAATAAACTTAGGTACTTCTGTTTCATGCCTCTACAATGGAGTTATTAAAATCAGTTAGTTCTAATAGTTAATTAACGATCTATTAATTGCAAGTGATGTTGACAAGTTTGGGGAGGAAAATGCTCAACGACAAATGCCAGTCTTTTAGGAGTCACGGGATATGATGTTGTCTTACAGCTTTTTCTTGTAACGTAACAAGGATTGTGTGAGGAGTTGTCACACTAAACAGCCACCTGCTACCTACGTACGCTTCCCCGTCCATCTGAGGGAATGCCCACAGGTTACAGAAAAGCGAGAGGAAAGATGTTACCTGCAAATGAAAAACATGGCGGAATTTATTCACATTTGCAGAAACCAGAGGTGTGTATCATCTGTGGTCATGTAGGTGGGACACACGCAAGAAAGTAGTTTCGCCTGCTGGGATCGCGACTGTCTTACTAGGTTAACGTGACTCTGGAACGTAAAGGGCTATTGAAGGAACACCGTAGATTTTAGTTAGTACTAGTCTGACAGTCCCTCCTATCTTGCAAACTATAATATATCCTATATTTCATATATTTCCGTAACACAAAATAACATCTTCGTGTTATTTCGTGTTACGGAAAAAACGACTTGCATGCAATAGGTACACACGGCTACACATCAAGCTATACAAAACCAGTATAAGCTGACCGTTGAATATGCGGAAAGACCATAAATAGTGAGACCACCATAAAACTTTGCCACACATTCTAATAATTTTATTGACCGTCTTTTACCATTTATATCTTGCAATAAAATATTCCGGGTTAGTACCTAACCTGAAATCTTCAACATTAGTTATCATAAACAAATATAAATGACGTTGGCACAATTCTTCTAGACCGCTCCTCCTTATTGTATGAAAACACCTGAAATAAAACAAACGTTGATAAATAATTAACTTTTTAGTATAAACAGACTTACACGTGGAAAAGCTGAATTAATTATGGCGTATCACCTACTTGGGGTGCCGTGGAGTGATAAGCGGAGCGGGTTCATAAGCGATAGCGGGGAAAGGACTACTGTAGGCGCCGTGACAAGTAAACCAGGTAGCAAAGGAACAAATAGTGCGTCTGAATAATTGGAGCCAAACTGGCCATCTTAATAAAATAATCTTGAATCAGTTCAATTCACGAATCAATGAGTGTTTATGCTTTTACCAAATGCTCAAACAGTGCTCGCTTCATCTAGCATACCTAGTAGTGATCATATAAACAAATACCAAAGGTAAGTAAGAAATAATCTAAAGGTGGATCTAAGATCCGTGTTCAACGTAAGCGGAAGTAGATAGACACGTGTGTTGCGTCCTTCGTCTCCTATGTCACAAACCGCTACCTTATGCTGTGGGTATCAAGAGACACATGAAATTGACACAACACTATGTAAACGATAATGATAAATATACGGCTCTGAAAGACGTATTTATTGAATACTGTAGGTACATACATAACTTAGCGAGTTAACATTATAAAATATAAAGTTACATTACAAATTTACGAAACATTTTATCTAGGTACTATTGTTTTCGAAAATGTGTTAAAAAATTAAGGTAATTTAATTGTAAGTATAGCATAGGAACAACGTAATAAATCACCTCATCCTGTAGGTACACTGTGTGCGCGTAATTACTTTGCGTACTGACCAATTCTTCCAATAAATAGGTGTTTTGATATTAAAAATTAAACCATCTGCCTAGCCTTTTCCCAACTATATTTGGGTCGGCCTCCAGACGAAACAGATGCAGCTGAATATCAGTATTTTAC
Organism: Agrotis exclamationis; assembly: GCA_950005045.1. Taxonomy (NCBI): domain Eukaryota; kingdom Metazoa; phylum Arthropoda; class Insecta; order Lepidoptera; family Noctuidae; genus Agrotis; species Agrotis exclamationis. The sequence continues at coordinate 915,969 of OX465422.1, read as the reverse complement.
ATGGAGCGACTGACTATCGGGACACCACAGTAACTGGGCAATACGATACCCCATGGTAACACTAGTTATCAGACTTATGAGCTTCTGACTAAAAGTAACGACTGTCAAAGATCTACAAATGCCAGCCGGGACTAACGACTTTACGTGCTTTCCGAGGCAAGGAGGAAACTCGCTTTGACAGATGGGCACCCATCCACAAACCAACCTCGGCAAGCGCGGCTTAACCCGGAAGATCCGGCTGTAATTATTTAGCCACGAGCTCCTCCTCCTCCATTAAAAAGTAAATAAAACCTAAAAAAGTGTTTAAAAGATTGTGGTGTGCATCTTAAACTTGCCACGTACTTAACACTTCGCGGGTACGCCCATTGATTCACAACGCGCGATGTAATCGATTTGATAGTTCCTACCATCGACTTCGCACATAGCCTCACGCCTGTATTGCCCAGAACCTGTGTATCTAATAGTACTCCCACATTTTGCTAGTTTTGTATAAATTCCTTGCAACGAACGAGCCTGTTGCCGTCATCCGGACACAAGTGTATATAGATACCGTGGCTACAACTGAGAACTTTCTAATGAAAAAATCCAATGACATCGTTCTATTGAATCTAATTTCATGCTGCAAAAGGCCTAAACCTAATTAACTACACGGCAAATTGTCTAGAATCGACAGTTGGATAGAGAATCAGGCTTTTAGCAAATATTTCATTTTGAGAATCTGTCCTTTTGCGACACCTCAATGCGACCACTACACTAACTGAGCTGTCATCAACCCAGGCGGTATAGTATACCTAATCATCCAATCACTTTATCCCAGAAGAAGCCAAGTGTACACTGTACAGGTATAAAAAATCTTGGACAAACAAAATGAGGTCACACTCGTCAAAGGAGCGACAAACTACTTAGTGAGTCATAAAGATCGGGACAGTAAACAATAATATTGTGAAACATCGCGCTATACGGCCGCAGGCACAAGCAGTTCTCAAGCTGATGAGGATGTGCTCACTTAGGCCGCAATTGTTGGCTAGCACTCCTTGTAGGACATCCTTCGAACTAGTGCGCACACCGGTGCTCAAACTTTACAACGAATCATTCAGACAGACATAGAGATTTCTTTCTTATTGAGATTGGTTTGTTCTTGACTTTAGTCCAAGCCTCAAAGAGCTTTCAGCAATCTGACACCCCGGGCCTTACAGAGCCAAAGCCTGCCGGGGTCGCGAGACTATCGGGTATCTGTGGCACCGGAACGGAAAAGGGCTATTGAAGGACACCGTGGATTTTAGTCAGAACAAGTCTGTCAGTCCCTCTCGTCCTGCTCTGGGTGGGAGAACTCATTTGATGATTCTACCAGGCAAAAAAAGAAAAAAAAGATCAAAGGTAACTGAGACAATGACTACGATGGATCGACTTTACCTAGAAGAAGCCTGTTCACTCTAACTTTGCAGAGATTCGGGTTGTATGCGCACGGGAACACAGACACAGGAAGTGATTTCCACTCTTTTGCTGTGCGCACTATGAAGGAATTATGTCTTGATGTTGTGGGTATCGAAACCTGGGCAGTATTGCAGTCCCTCCAACGATGTCATATCGACTATAGGTATATCGAAGTGTTGAAGTGTTTGTATAGAAACGCCACCATGTCCATCCGACTTCAGGAAGAGAGCACAAAACCAATCCAATTGCAGAAAGGCGTGAGACAGGGAGACGTTATTTCTCCGAAACTGTTCACGAACGCTTTGGAGGACGTTTTCAAGCTCTTGGAATAAAACGGATTCGGCATCAACATCAATGGCGAATACATCACTCACCTTCGTTTTGCCGATGATATAGTCATCATGGCAGAATCGTTGGAGCACCTCAATGCTATGCTCAGCGACCTCAGTATCGTATCCCAACGGGTCGGCCTTTAAATGAACATGGACAAGACGAAAGTCATGTCGAATGTCCATGTGGCACCCGTACCGGTTGTTGTTGGGAATGATACTCTCGAAGTTGTAGACCATTACACTTACCTTGGACAGATTGTTCAGTTAGGTAGGTCCTACTTCGAGAAAGAGGTCGCCCGAAGAATCCAACTCGGATGGGCAGCGTTTGGGAAGCTACGTGATATCTTCTCATCGAAAATCCCACAGTGTCTCAAGACAAGGGTGTTTAACCAGTGTGTGTTGCCAGTGATGACATATGGCTCTGAAACGTGGTTTCTAACTGCTGGCCTTTTAGAGAGACTAAGAGTCACTCAACGAGCGATGGAAAGAGCTATGCTCGGAGTTTCTTTGCGGGATAAAATCCGGAACATGGATATCCGGCGAAGAACCAAAGTCACCGACATAGCTCATAAAGTTTGCAAGTTGAAGTGGCAATGGGCAGGCCACATCGCTCGTAGAACTGACAACCGATGGGGAAGAAAAGTTCTCGAGTGGCGACCACGGACCGGAAGACGCAGCGTAGGTAGGCCTCCCACTAGGTGGACCGACGACATCGTGAGGGTCGCGGGCAACCGATGGATGCAAGTGGCGAATTGTAGTTCGGCGTGGCGGTCTAAGGGGGAGGCCTATGTTCAGCAGTGGACGTTTTCCGGCTGATGATGATGATGATGATGATGTTGTGGGTGAATTGTGGAACAAACTAATAATAATTGTTATACTATTAGGTGCGTCCACACAGAGCGAAAAGCCTCTCGAGTCATTTGCATATCGCGGCAAATGCCTCGCGAAGCTGTTTGCTCTGTTTGGACGCGCAATTGTTTCTCGACCGAGGCACGAAACAATATACGCGAGCAAAACAAAAGCCGACACTGGATGGCTCGGGCGCTCGGTCGATCGACCGCGGCAGCGCGCACGCTTGCCTCGGCCTCGGCCGAGACACGTCCACACTAAGCGAGCTGCTTCCCGCGGCAAATGCCTCGCGAGGCTGCTCGTTCTATGTAGACGCACCTAATGGATATTTGGCAGAACATCTTCAATAACTGCGTCTTTTCAGTGCGGAGCAGACAAAGAAAAGGAAAGTTATGTAAGAATTTTCTCAAAAATCTCTTGGATTTTAATGAAAGTATCTATTTTATGCAATTAGGTTATGATGATGTACTTATCGATTGTTACTAACCAATTTATTGTACTTCAAAGAAAGAACTTATAGGGTGAGTGGGGGTAAATCGGAATGAAAATTTGATTAGATGAACGGTGTTGATTTGAAACTGTTGTCAAACAAAGGGATTGAAGGCAAATGCATAAAATGATGTTTTGGGTAAAAAAGTAGGTATAGTCAAGTTGTTTCTATAATGCTGAAAAAAATCTATTTGAAACAATATTTAAAAAAAAACTGTTAATAAAATTGGTCTTTTAAGAAAATAAACATGTAGGGGTAAGACTAAATGCCAAAGGGGTAAGACTGAAATAGTGACTAAAATCGTCTCTACGGTAATGACCATAAATACGAGTTTAGTCCTGCATCAAGCGGGGTAAGATTAAAATTTCAATTTTACGCGGGTAAATGCGTACGTACGGAAAATGTCAAAAAACACACGAGTGCTCTCACTTAGCTATTGACGCAGACTGCGGAGCGGGGCCGGACCAAATGGTGTCTACAACGATGTTGTCAGCATTAAAAGAATTCCTTGATATTCGGACTTATTGTATTTTTTATCATTCCCCGTTTTTCATCTTACCCCGACTCACCCAATAAAAATATAGCAGCAAAAATAATTACCATTGCATTTTTGAGACTAAAATATATAAAATAGGTATGAAAAACTTGTGTTAACAAGTAAATTATTTTATATAACGCAAAAATACGACTAAACGACATTGTTTTATATCAGTTTTAATGTAACGAATTTATTTATTTAAATTAATGAGCACACCATTGTAGTTACACGTGTATATTATCCAAATATATTATAATCCTTATGTACACACTCTGGCACGTGTAAGAGCTAAGTTTTAGGTATTTTTAAAATCGAAGGCTATATCCGACCAAAGATATACCTACGAGTACACGCATGTCTTTAATGACAATTAAATAGTTTATTTATGATATGAACACCGGGAATAGTTAAACTAGTTTATTTTGTAGATAATTTTGGTATTTTTTACATTTATAAATAAATAAATTATAAGTTCCAATCGACCTTAAGGTTGTCTGAAAGATATCGCTATCAGTCGTAGTAACCACAGAATTTATTTATTTATCACATGCTTTCTTTGCTATGAAATTTATCTCACGTTCTCTTTGCCAACAGTTTAGCAATAATCTTAAAAATTTTGCTGTACAATAAAGTACATAATTATTCTATAAATCGACATTTGACATTAGTTTACATAACACTTTTTAGGGTTCCGTAGCCAAATGGCAAAAACGGAACCCTTATAGATTCGTCATGTCTGTCTGTCTGTCCGTGTATGTCACAGCCACTTTTTGTCGAAAGTATAAGAGCTATCCTGTTGAAACTTGGTAGAAAGATGTATTATGTGAACCGCATTAGGATTTTTACACAAAAATCAAAACAAAACTAATTTTGGGGGTGCCCCCCATACTTAGAATTGAAACTCAAAAGAAATTTTTTCACCAAACCCATACGTGTGGGGTATCTATGAATAGGTCTTTAAAAATGATATTGAGGTTACTAACATCATTTTTTTCTAAACTGAACAGTTTGCGCGAGAGACACTTCCAAAGTGGTAAAAAGTGTGTCCCCCCCCCCGTAACTTCTAAAATAAGAGAATGATAAAACTAAAAAAAATATATAATGTAGACCTCAACCAAAACTACCAACGAAAATTGGTTTGGATGAGATACAGTTAGCAGTTTTTGAGATATAGTACATTTTCAAAATCCGCAAATATAACTTTGCCATTCATACAAATACTATGAAAAACAAAGTTATTTTTATTGTTTGTGTATATTACTTACTAATCTCAATATAATTATATCTCTAATCTATGCTTGCTGCTACGGAACCCTTCATGGGCGAGTCCAACTCGCACTTGGCCGGTTTTTTTTTTTATCCCGCATTGTTTCAGAGTTCGGCAAAGGTCAAGCATATTACGTAAATAATTTTAATCAAAACATTTACTAAATTGCAATCGGCTGTTTTAAGTTATAAGTTGATAAAATGTGGTTGTTAACAATTAATGACAAAGATAACATTAGTCTGACAATTTTATTGTTTTGATATGCATCATTCATTAGGTAATTTTATCACATATCACATGAAATCACTGTCGCTGTTTTTTGTAACAGAATCTGAAAAACCGGCCAAGTGCGAGTTGGACTCGCCCATGAAGGGTTCCGTAGTAGCAAGCATAAATTAGGGATATAATTATATTGAGATTAGTAAGTAATATACACAAACAATAAAAATAAATTTATCATTCATAGTGTTTGTATGAATGGCAAAGTTATATTTGCGGTTTTTGAAAATGTACTATATCTCAAAAACTGCTAACTGTATCTCATCCAAACTAATTTTCGTTGAAAGTTTTTGTTGAGGTCTACATTATATATTTTTTTTAGTTTTATCATTCTTTTATTTTAGAAGTTACAGGGGGGGGGGGACACACATTTTACCACTTTGGAAGTGTCTCTCGTGTAAACTGTTCAGTTTAGAAAAAAATGATATTAGTAACCTCAATATAATTTTTAAAGACCTATCCATAGATACCCCACACGTATGCGTTTGGTGAAAAAAATAATTATGATTTTCAATTCTAAGTATGGGGGGCACCCACAAAATTTGTTTTGTTTTTATTTTTGTGTGAAAATCCTAATGCGGTTCACATAATACATCTACCTACCAAGTTTCAACAGGATAGCTCTTATACTTTCGACAAAAAGTGGCTGTGACATACGGACGGACAGACAGACTGACATGACGAATCTATAAAGGTTCCGTTTTTGCCATTTGGCTACGGAACCCTAAAAAGTGTTTAGTACTGTAGTTACTAGTTACTTTAGTACTTATCCGCTTTTGGCCGTAAGGCATCGATATCAACTCTTCTGCCTGATAATTACTGAAAATGCAATGTGTAAAATCCATAATATTAAAACAAATAATATTTTCCCAATACCTATACGTATATTTCACATCCATCTACGAGTATGTAACCTTTCTTATTCGTGTGAGATGTCACCATAATCTATAAAATGGTACACCTCAAAGTTTGAGACACTATGCACAATAAATATGAAGGTATGTGACAACAATTTGTGTTGACGACGTTGTGCGCCCGCGCAACCGGCTAACGTGTTAGGGGCGACACACATCTGTAATATTGGTCACTCGGTGCAGACATTATGTACTACAATACAGACCCCGGTGTTGAAGCTGTCAATTGACCAATGTTATTACAGCAAAGTTCTTCCACAAAGACTTTGAAACATGGTATATATTGCATCTAGATATTGATAATTGTAAGTTTATAGGTGTATCTACTAAGTACTAATATGAAAACCTGATAAAGATGGTCCAAAAGAAGATGGAGGGATGAGCTGAGCTCGGTCTCAAAAGATGGGCCTACAATTGTAATAGATACCGAAAGATGGAAGAAGGAATGGGAGGCGTTTGCCCTAGAGGGACAATATAGGCTCGTAATAAGAAAAAGATATTTAACTACTAAGGATAGTTACAACTCCGCTAAAGAACACCTTGGAAACGGCTGTTTTTACTTTTCTTCCTATTTTAGTACATCTTAGTATTATCTTTCAGAGTAGGTAAAAATATATATTAATCAAATGTCTGTTTTTACTGTTGTAATTACCAATACTAAGGAAAACTTCTTCAAAGAAAACTCACCCCTTATGATAGAGATGTCACTAAAAAATGGGGTGAGTTTTCTCTGAAGCTGATCCTTACCGTACTTTCGAACAGTTTTACACCGTACTACTAAACATTATTGTACGTTCGATTCCTAACTTAGATAAGGTAGGTTAAATAAGGGTTGAAAATTAAATAGCAATCCATCTCAACTTTAGATTTCAACTTTAGTTTTTATGTGCTTCTCCAGTTCCTCCCTATATTTTAAAACCAATTTTATATGACAGAAGTATAATCACTTAATCAGTCTATACCTAAGCGTTACATCAGGGTTATTGTGCGTTGTGCTCAGTAGTTGTTGGTAGGTGTTGTTGCTCAGTTGTGGACAACAATTTGCTAATGGACGCCAACGAGTACAACAAGCTCGCGAGCACCGTGTAACACGCTTATTTATACGTAGAACGCATTGAAATCCAGAAATAAATCTGTACAAAATACATATTATCATCTGCCTTTATCTGCCTAGCCTTTTCCTTATTATACTGGGGTCGGCATCCAGTCAAACCAGATGCAGCTGAATATCAGTGTTCTACATGGAGCGACCGCCTATCGAACCTCCATAACCCAGTAACTGGTTAATACGATACCCCATGGTATGACTGGTTGTCAGACCCCGAGCTCCTGATTAACTGTAACGACTGTCAAAGATCTATCTATAAATGACAGCTGGAACCAACGGCTTTACGTGCTTTCAGAGGTACGGAGAAAACTGAAAACTCACTATGACAGACTGTCAACCATCCACTGACCTGGGCTGTAATTATTTAGCCACTGTAATTACTTATAACAGTAAAAAGATTTCAGAGAGAGAGAGAGAGAGATTCGTAAATCTCGGATTAATTTTGCTTCAATTTATCTACATAGGAAACTAGTTATCAACTTACTGGTAAACCTCTGTCAATATCATTAAAAATGTATAACACACAATACATCATTACTTGTAAGTCGTATAGTACGGGACACAATTTCCCGTTTACATTTTCATTTCACAGTTAGAAAAATTATTGCTCACTCGAATCTAATCATAATACACAATTCATTTACTCGAGCAATTTCCTATAGATATAGAAGCCTCATTATAAGAAGTCAGTTAAAATATTTTAACTTTATACACAGTTAACATAATCCAAGTACTTATTACAATAAAAACCGACCAAGTGCGAGTCAGAATCGCGCGCGAAAAGTTCCATACATAAAAACGCTAAAAAAGAATCATGTCTGTTGTATGGGAGCCTCCATTAATCATCATCAGCCTATAAATGTTCCCACTGCTGGGATACAGGCCTCCTCTCTGTGAGAGGGAGTGGGCCGTAATCTACCACGCGGGCCCAGTGCGGATTGGTAGATGTCACATGTCTTCGAATTTTTGGTTCTAGGACTTGCCGGTTTCCTCACGATGTTTTCCTTCACCGTTTTGAAAGCAGTGGTGTTGAAATAAATTACACAAAGTAATGCGCCTGACGGGGTTCGAACCCACAACCTACAACTCGTAATTCGAGGCCGATACCACCGGGCCACCACTGCTCTCATTAATATTTAGTTTATTTTGTTGTTTTTGTAAAAATTTGTTGTTATAGCAGCAACAGAAGTGCAACATCTGAGGAAATTTCAACTGACTAACTATCACGGTTTATGAGATACAGCCTAGTGACAGACGGACAGAAAGATAGATAGAGAAAAAACAGAGTCGAGTCCCGTTTCACCCTTTATTTACGGAACTCTAAAAAGTAATTATTCAAATTCTTGGCAAGCTGTTGATTACCGCGTAATATACGAGTACTGTAACATACTCGTACATAAAGATACAAAATGGCTACGTATGTAACATAAGTGAGAGCTCACAAGAGGAAATTATTCGCTTTGTTAAACCAAGCATCGTTATGTGTGAAGCACAATCAGAGGGTAGGGATGTACCGGTGGGATGTCGATAGAATGGATCTTTTTAGCTGAACACCGTGATAGCCGGGCCACGCTTACGGAATTTCACGTTATTTCGTATAAACGTCCATTAACGCGCTAATTAACTGCATTTCCCGTTAGCCACACACCCCCTCGTGTGTGGGAAGGCTCAAGGCTTGTTAAGTCCGCCTTTGTACTGTTTTATACATGTGCATTAAGTTTTAAATAAATCATCTACTGTGGACGTCCATTTTGTAAATGTTCTTTAATTGTTATGCGGACCAATTGGTCCGCTCAACATTTCAAGGGATAAATAAATAAAACATCTAATTAAATATAAGAATACTTGATAAATAAGTTAGTTGGCAATTTCTGACTTTCGTTAAATAAAATTAGAAACACAGTTTTAAATCTTTTTAGGATTCGCTATACTATTCAAAGTTACATAATGGGGTCTAAGTACCTATGTTTAAATTTCGTCTCAGCATAAACCTCGTAATGTCTTTTTTTAATTTATATGGCGATACGCTAGCTTTTAACCACTACTTCGCTTCATAGTAAGCAATGGTGTCTAAGCTATAAACACCATAGTCAAAACGAAAGATAAGACTCTTCACATCTTAAGAGGGCATATTCTGAAAGTTGGCAACGTCGCAAATAGTTGTCAAATATTAACAAGATCTAATTAATTTAGTAATGTTACTGTATGTAAACAAGAATATGGCTCCGTAGTGCACAAAAAAATTGATAATGAATGCAATAAGTAATATCGTAACACCGAACATAATTATAGTTTTAGATGCACCTAAAAGAAGTATTTGGAAACCTTCCAAATGCCTTTTTTACACCTGAAACGGTGACAACATCAAATTCAGTGTTTTAATTGCATTCCTATATCAACTTTGTAGTGCACTATAGAGCCATATTTCTTATTTTCATACAGTAAATTTACCAAATTAATTAAAATTTGTAAATATTTGACAGCTATTTGCGATATTGCCAACTTTCTGGTTATGCGCCCTTAATTCAGACCATAACAAGTACGTTCATCGTGAACTATCGATACTAGCTCCTCTCTAAACAGTAACCCGCGTTAATCAAGTGCGCGCGCATAGCAGCGGTAATTAGATTGGGCGGCGCGTGCGTCGGTCACGACGACCCGCAACCACCGCCACTGCACAGAGAACTGACGAGCAGAAGGCTCATGTTACTGCTGAGAATAGCAATGGAGCTTGTCCTGCTATCCTGGATGCCGTTATGATAAACTCCAAGATTGAGGTCTTTTTTTATCGTGATAAAATCAAATGAGTCCTCTCGCCCGAGACAGGAGGGACTGGCAGACTCGTACTGACTAAAATCCACAGCGATCCGTTAACAGTCCTTTACGTTCACGACAGTCCCGCGACCTCGGCAGGCTCTGGTCCTTTAAGGGGACCCGTCAGATTGCTGACAGCTCCTTGAGTCGCGCGTAGAACACGTCGCGCCGTCAACCCGGCCGTGGTCGATGATCGGACGGCGAATCACCCGTCACTCGCGGACAGCGAGTAACGGGTGATTCGCCTGCCTAAAATAGAGGCCAGGTTAACAGCAGCAGGAATACATTTTTGGTAACAGATTTGTTTACAAAGTAGTTTTTTATCACGTCTGTACGTCCAGAAGAATTAGGCAGGGGATACAATTATTCCCACGTTTTTATACACTCACAATTCTTGTTTGTTTGTTTATTTGTTTGTTTGTCGTTCCGGTTGGACTTTTGCAACTCAATTTTGAGGCACTTTTCGATAAGCTAGCAAGCTGAAATTTTGCACACACTCTGAGTTCTGATGACAATACATGACTAGCTAAGAAACGTCATAATGAATCCAATATGGCGGCCTCCCCAAGATGGTGGACTGGCTGTTTGAAATCCACCCGCATGATATGGGTATCAAATGAAAGGGTTTGCTGTCAGGAATATGAAAAAAATAGTCACGTGACTTAAATCCAATATGGCGGACGTCCAAGATGGCAGACAGGCTATTTGAAATGCACCCCTATGATGTGGATATCAAATGAAAGGGTTTGCTGTCAGGAGTACGAAAAAATAGTCACGTGACTTAAATCCAATATGGCGGACGTCCAAGATGGCGGACAGGCTTTGAGGCACTTCCCGATAAGCTAGCAGGCTGAAATTTTCAGGGTAGCTTCAAACCCGATGAACAAAGATAAAAATAATAAAAAAATAATAAAATAATTAATAGATTTAAAAAATCTAAAATCCCACGTTTTTAAATGTCCTAAAAATAAGAAAATAACCCTACGGGGCTGAGGGGCCACTCAAAACGTGGGGGCGTATCTTTACAAGTTACACCCACGATCTATACACGTCATGTAAATATATCCCATAAATAATCCCTTAAATAATATACGCCCCCACGTTTTGAGTGGCCCCTCAGCCCCGTAGGGTTATTTTCTTATTTTTAGGACATTTAAAAACGTGGGATTTTAGATTTTTTACAGCCACACTTAAACTATTGTGAAACAGACAGGCGAATCGAATGCGATCCGAATTCTGTCGTCAAAAAGCGAAAGCGGTCCGACAGTCTATATGTGACAGGCTTCAAACAATTCCATACATTACAAACAAAAAAGCTTCGCATCGCGTTCGCTTCGCCTGTCCGTTTGACAATAGCTTTATAAAATTTTTATGCTGAGTTCAATATTTAAATACTTTTGCCACCACTTGTGCAATACATTGAGGCACCACTCAGATATTCTTAATTAAAAAACTCAATAACAAAATACCCGACCATGGATATTATGATATCCATGGTCGGGTATTTTCGGTTACTGCTGAACATGTTCAGCAGTAACGCTTACCACCAGAGTGTTGTAACAGTTTAGTTTTACACAACAAATTAAACTTTATTTTAGAATATAAAATACAAGAATGATATCAAAACACAGTTCAGCACTACACAGTTCACTGTCACGCACAGAAGGTTAGGCCTTGGTAATGACCTCCAGCAAGAGGCCTCCACAGGTAGGACCGCAGCAGGTAGTGGCCCCAACAGACAGGACCGCAGCAGGTAGAGAGAAGACTGGAGTAGACCGTCGACTGCACAAAGGGCCGAGTTAGAACGCCGCCGCCGACAGGTGGTATGCAGCACGCACTGGCCTCAACAGGCAGGACCGCAGCAGGTAGAGAGAAGACTGAAGTAGACCGTCGACTCCACAAATGCTGAGATAGACTCCAGCAAGTTATAGTATTCTGCCAAGAAGGCTAAGTTAGACAGACGTCTGCACAAAGACTAAGATAGAGTCTCCACTGCACATAGAGTGTTCACTGGACAGAAGTCTGAGATCGAAAAGCCATCTTCTGCCAACGGCCTCTGCTTTTATAACCCATCAGCTCGTTGTCAAAATCAGTCTTCTTTTCTATTTTCAAATTAGTTAACAAACTAGCAACAATTAGTAAACTAAACAAGTACTTCCTTATAATAATCTTTCTTTAGAGCAAAAAACTATCGCTGATGATATGATTAAACGATTTAAAGCTATATCCTTTGAATGTAGAGGAAAACTGGGCCGCACTCATCTTATCAGTCACCATATTGATACAGGTGATACTCCTCCAATCAAACAACGATGTTATCGTCTTTCTCCTGAAAAACAAAAAGCTCTCATTAAAGAAGTCGATAAAATGTTAGAATGGGGCGTTATTGAAAAATGCGAAAGTCCTTGGCTTTCGCCGGTTATCATTACACCTAAAAAAAATGGTGAATGGCGATTCTGTGTTGATAGTCGTAAACTAAATTCAGTTACACGCAGAGACGCGTACAGCCTTCCGTTTGTTAATGAAATTTTAGATAACCTTAAAAACGCTAAATTTCTTTCAAGCATTGATATTGCTAAAGCTTTTTGGGAAGTCCCTCTAAAGGACGAAGCAGATAAAGATAAAACAGCTTTTTATGTCCCTGGTCGCGGCATGTATCGCTTTGTTATCATGCCTTTTGGCTTAACTAATGCCCCAGCTACTCAGCAAAGACTTATGGACATGCTTTTTACCCCTGAATTTGACAATAAAGTCTTTTGTTACCTTGATGATATAATTATCATCTCTGAATCATTTGAAGAGCATATCTCTTATCTAGTTAAAGTTCTTGAGAAATTAAAGTTTGCTGGATTAACTATTAACTTCGATAAAAGTCAATTCTTTAAAAATGAACTTAAATACTTAGGATACATTGTAGACGAACACGGTTTACGATCAGATCCGACTAAAATTAAAGCAATACTCGAATTCCCTACTCCCACTTCTCGTAAAGAAGTTAGAAAATTTGTTGGAACCTGTAGTTGGTTTCGACGTTTTATTCCCAACTTCAGCGCGATTGCAACTCCACTAAATAAATTAACTTCTTCCGGTAAAAACGCACCTAAATTCATTTGGGATACAGAAGCTACTTTAGCTTTTAATAAACTAAAAGAAGCTCTTGTTACTGCTCCAATACTAGCTTGTCCTGACTACGATCTTCCTTTCTCGGTACATTGCGATGCTTCTAACTTTGCCATCGGAGGTATGTTAACACAAGTAAAAAACGACAAAGAAGTAGTTATTGCCTATATGAGCAAATCTCTTAATAAAAACGAACGAAATTACTCAACTACAGAAAGAGAAACTCTTGCAGTAATCTCGGCTTTAGAACATTGGCGTTGTTATATCGACAATGGTAAACAATTCACTGTTTATACAGATCACGCAGCACTTAAATGGTTTCTAAAATTATCTAATCCATCTGGTAGACTCGCGCGGTGGGCTCTTAGGTTGTCATCTTTTAATTTTATTCTAAAACACAAAAGAGGTAAAGACAACTTAGTCCCTGATTTACTCTCTCGTAACTCTACATCATATGCACTTGGCGTTAATCCGGTTTCACTTGATCCTCAACCTATATCTCCAGCATTAGAACAATATAACAAACTTCTTTTAGAATGTCGTAGCAATCCTGATCAATATCCCAATTATACTATTCGTGAAAATAAGTTATTCCGCTACACTCAAGCACCCAACGCGTTAACCGAAGATTTTGCGTGGAAAGAAGTGCCTCATCCTAATCTCCGGGAAACCCTGATCAAAGATAATCATGGGTCCCCAGATCAGCCTCATCTAGGAATCTTTAAAACTTATAAAAAATTATCACTTTTATATTACTGGCCGGCTATGTTTAGGGATATCGCTAGGGTAATTTCTATCTGTGATAATTGCTTAGCTTACAAACACGCAAATCACTCTCCCTTTGGCCTTATGGGCAAACCAAAAATTTGTTCCAGGCCCTTTCAAACAATTTCCTTGGATCTAATAGGTCCTCTACCTATGACCAGACGTAGAAATCAATTTATTCTAGTGGTTAATTGTTGTTTTACTAAATATTCCCTGATCTTTCCACTAAAACGGGCCATCAGTGCTAACATCATCTCTAACTTAGAAAATTTTGTTTTTCTAGTTCATGGAGTACCTCAAACTATTATTATGGACAATGGATCACAATTCCAATCCCATGAATTTCGCAACTTTCTGGGCAGATATAACATACCATACATATTTTTCTCTCCTCTCTATTGCCCTCAAGTTAATCCCACTGAAAGATACAATCGTACTATAATCACAGCTTTGTCATCTTTGGTTGGTGATGACCATAGATCTTGGGATATCCACCTTCCTAAAGTCCAATACACTATGAATAGCACAACTAATGTAACCACTGGCCTCAACAGGCAGGACCGCAGCAGGTAGAGAGAAGACTGAAGTAGACCGTCGACTCCACAAATGCTGAGATAGACTCCAGCAAGTTATAGTATTCTGCCAAGAAGGCTAAGTTAGACAGACGTCTGCACAAAGACTAAGATAGAGTCTCCACTGCACATAGAGTGTTCACTGGACAGAAGTCTGAGATCGAAAAGCCATCTTCTGCCAACGGCCTCTGCTTTTATAACCCATCAGCTCGTTGTCAAAATCAGTCTTCTTTTCTATTTTCAAATTAGTTTCTTCAAATGTAGTGGAACCCGACTATATCAGACCTCCTTCGTGTGCGTAAATTTCATAAGTAAAATTTAGAATTAAGATATTTAGTACAATCATAATATAAAAGATTAAATTAGAATTAAATACAATGTTTCAGCGAAATCAATTTGATAAAAATAAACTAAATTATATAAACCAAAAAGCATCATCATAGACTAAGCTAGACAGAAAAAGAAACTGACAGTTTGACATTTGACATAAGTGTCACAAGAAAAATATCAATAAAAGGATGATTTAATAGGATGATAAATAGGATGATAATGTATGTAAGTATACATAAATACTATAGTGTACGTACTGGTATAACGAAAAAATTTATAGGTAATATAGAATAGAATATACTTTATTGTACACCAAAATTTTAAAAACTACTGCTTACAATATTGCTTAATCTAGGGTTACAATGGCGGTCTTATCGCTAATAGCGATTTCTTCCAGACAACCTTTGGATGGACTGTACGAACTAAGATAAGAAGGGGAAGGTGTAGTCAGTGGTGTACTATAAATACTTAGTACAACCAGGCCTGTCTCACTCCGCGGTGTAGGCATAAAACTGCAAGTAGTTGCGGGGCCATTATGTCGTGGCCCATTCACTACGGCTGCCACGCGCCACCCGTTGTGCACGCGCTCCGTCTCCTTAATATTTTTGTTACGTTACGTGTAGTTACGCACAAGTTTCTTGCTTTAGGTGCTTTTGGGAAATTAATAAAACAATATTATTATGAAGAAAAAAAATAAAGTACTTACATATTTAGTAATGATGAACAAAATTATCTCCCTGCTTGTGAAGTATGGGTTTAATTGATCATGATTAGGTAGGTTACAAGTTTGGAAATGAGGCGAGATACTAAGTGGAGGGGGGGGTGAGCCTACTAGACGACCAAGATAAAAAGACGACACTCTCACTCACCTTAAGCTGAGTACTAAGAATTAAGATCGGTAGAAGTAGAAAGATGTTTGCGTTGTTGTTTAAAAGTTCTAACTCAGAAAATGGCCACACTACGCATTCAAGGTCAGCTATCGTAATTCGCTGCGCGCCTTTTTTACCTACCTACAAAGACACGCAACGCGGGGCCTGTGACAGTATGCGATAGTAATTGGTCGGTTACTAGGTTGAGTGCAAAATAATAAGGACTGGCTATTTTGCCATAAACGATAAAAATCTTTTAAATATTATTCTTTTTTTTTTGTAAGACGTAATGTTCAAAAATATAACAATAATAGGTAGAAAAGATAATATTATTAAAAATATCATTCCTCACGTAAGGTGCCGCAGGTACCTACTATTAACATTCTGTGCTAACAATCAATAATGTAGGTATGTAGTAATCGATGACAAAAAGTAATTTAACAAATGCATAAAATACGCATAGGTTCCTACCTATTTCTGCCTAAACTCGCAAGTCGCAACCCTATTGGGCTTGACCCATAGTAACCTTTTAATGTCGTTGGCGTCAGATAAACCAAAATAAACTCTCGCGCGTAATCATTCAGTACATTTTTGCTTGCGCACGGGAAGTTTAGGCTATTATAAAAGTAGGTGGGCGGTACGGCTGCCAGTTAAAATGTACTTTATTCTCTCGTACATAGATTTTACATTTGTTTAATTTTTTTTTGGAGTGGGACTTCTGTTGTACTATTAAGTATTCTGTGGTACAACTTTGATTTCGAGACGGTCTCCTATCCTAACATTATGTTCTGACTGATACTTCTGAAGCTGCTCTCTGTTATGTTGTTCTCCAGTTAATCAGTAACCGGCGACTTCTCGGTGCATTATAAGTAGTAATTGTTTCGTTAAGTGTGATTCTCCTGCATGTCCGTATGTATGTCTGTATGTAGTTAGTGCGTCATTGTTGAATGTGGACGTTGGTGACCGTTAGCGGTACTCATCGTCAAATATTCAACGGATTTTTTAACTAAGCCCGTTCGTACACATGGCGACCAAAGTCTCCGATACCTTACGACTTTGGCGTCTATTGATGTGTGCTTGTGTACGAACCTCTATGGATTTTTATTGCGATAGTCGCCTGGATATCAAAGTCCTAAGATATAGGAGACTTGCGTCGCCTTGGGTACGACGGGGCTACGAATTCTTCCAAAAACATTTCTTCAACGTTGGCGTTGGCGTATTGATAGAGAGATTTACTGCTACGCTGCGTATCGACAGTTCGATTCTCGCATGAAACACTGGTTGTTAGTGTATGTGAGTTTAAATGATGCAGGAGTACCTAATTACTAAAAAGGACCAAAATAAAATGACTTGGACATTTTCTAATAGATATCTGCAGATTCTAAAACCAATCTACGTATATGTATATATTTAAAATCAATTGCTGTTCGTTAGTCTCGCTAAAACTTGAGAACGGCTGGAACGATTTGGCTAATTTTGGTTTTGAATTATTTTTGGAAGTCCAGGGAAGGTTCAAAAGGTAAATGTGGTAAAAATATTAGGATTAGGAATAGGTAGTATAGTAAAAGCAACAATTTCGTTTTCCCTTAGAAACTATTCCTACCTGTCAAATATTTGATGTTCGTTTCGTCGTTTCCCGTCAAATTTAAAAGTATTTCAGAAATCAAATTCAGAGGCGGTAAGTATAAAGTTAATAAAATTATGCTTAGCTAGAATAGCAAAAGAGTCCTTCATAATACTTCTAGGCAAATGAAAATTAACCACCCCTCTTTATTTCTAATTCCTAGGTACGTCAACACGGAAGTACAGTCATAGCCGTAATTACATGCTTAGCCCACGCGTGGGACATTGCCCACACTGCGACAACATTTACTAACAAGCGATGCACTTCTCTGCCCACCCCTCTGTAATTATAGCGCTTTATTGATCAGAGGACCAAACATGGTGCTGGCTCGAAGGTCGTAAATAGGGGAAAATAAATTAGTATCAATTTTCATATTCGTGGTAATGAAGTTTTATTAAATGAAATGAGTTGCAAGCAATTACTACACCTAATTGTTCTTATAAGGTATTTTTCTAGCAGTTATTTTTTCATTGGTTTATGTTGGGTGTCCATATATTTCCGTTACCATATATCAGCGAAAAGAGCGTCCATTTTTTTCTAATCAAATTTTTTTTTATAGTGGTAAAATCATCAAATGAGTCCTCCCACCCAGGGCAAGGCGAGAGGGACTGTCAGACTTGTACTGACTAAAATCCACGGTGTCCTTCAGTAGGCCTTATCTAACTAACGAAAAAATGAGCCATTTATATAACACAAGTTGTTCTTCGTGGTTTCACGCTGGACTCTTTTTGTTTGTAGCCTGATGTTTAGCCTATAGCCTTCCTCGACACATTTTTCAATTTGAACTTGTTCCTGAGTTTAGCGCGTTATGCAATCAAACAAACTTTTCAGCTTTTTAATATTAGTATAATTATATTTCCAACTATTATTTGTTTTTTTTTACAAATAATGGTCTCTAAATAATAATTATAATACGCCACGCTACTTATGAAGGTTTCACACAGCGAGGGTTTGGAAGGTTGGAACGAATCAAAGTACTCTAGACAACGGCTGAGTTCACGGAAGCATTCGTACATGAAGGTAACAAGAATATATTTGATCAATATAGCGATCTCTACACTTTTCCTATTTGTTCATTTTTATTTATAATTTAGTTACAACAAACGCTCCAAATATATCCACAAACAGGCTACTATCATCTCTACTTATCCGGTTTAGTCACTCTCGCCAGCATTATGATGTAATAAATAGGTAATTTACCTTTTATAACATATCTTAACTAAAAAGGGTTTATCTCAAAGCTATCCAGATGTCTGATAAACAAGTTTTTTATTCATACGGCAATCACGTCGCATCTCTATGAAGAAAAAACTTTAAAAGTATATTGTATCACATAATGCACTCAGTTACGTCACCACATTAGCACTCCGAGATCCGATATCAACATTAGTACAACAATGAATGAAAAAAGCATCAAAAGATGTCCTCTACATCACGCAACTGACAAATTTTAGACAACAATGAATGATATAAGGGTTAAATGGATAAAGACTAACAATGTTAACTTTGCTGTTGAAAAATCTAACAAAACTGCCTAACTTACCAAAAATCAACCTTGCACCAACATTATAAGAATCAAATCCAAGGTGTGACGTGAATCGTAGATTGAGAATTCCAGTTGTCGATATGTAAAGGGCTATAGAAAGGCGGCGCGTTTGATGGCGTGTCGGATGTCTCAATCGAAGGCTTTACTGCGCCCGCGCCGCCGCGCCGCGCTGTGCCGCACTCCCACGTACGGGGGTATTCTGTTTGTGGGCTTTTGTTCAGTATTGATATCTCACTGATGGAATTCTTGTGGTAATATTTAAGGAAAATAAAGCACGTATGGAAAGTATTGATTTCATTATGAAATGAATTAAATTGGTCTGGTTATAGGAAATACTTAGGTTTGAGCAGTAAATTGAAAATGCAACTCCATCGCAAAGATTGATATATTACGAGTTAAGAGACGTCTTTTTGTTTGAATTTTATTCTCTCTGTTTTATTGATCCTGAAGATTGTTCTATCACACAAAAATAATTTATTCAGTAATGTAATTTGTGCTCATATTTAAGTCTACATCAGAAGTGAAATACCTAGTTTAAAAATTGGTCTGTAAATCAAATGGTTTACATAAATGTAGTTGAAAACGCTATCGAAACAAACAAATCAAACCCTAACACAGCTTAATATACAGAATAACACCTGACCTGCATCTAAACCATGTTTGTATAACAACATAACACATGTTAGAGACGCGGCTCTTTTAAATATCCTCCGAGAATAATTGCTTACAATAAATCAGGGATGAGCGTTGACAGGGTTAATGTGGTGACGACAATAATTGTACCCTTTACCCTTCTCGATCTACCAAAGCTACTTTAAACTGTATAACTTAGAAAATAAGATTTGCTTTTGATTGCTTTTTTACAGGGTGTTAAGATTTTATGCGTTAAATTAGAGTTTCAAAGTATTGTTCCTACAATACGGATCCTTTTTTAAATCCTAATATGTCCGTCTTTTGTGTGTAAGGAAATTAAATGACTTATACCTTAAATAACGCTAAATAAAGGACTTTGATTGTCGCCGGTAAAAAAGATAAATTGTTGATGTCATCATTAGTTGCCAGATTCTGATTGACAAGAGTATACAAATAAGGAATTAGGGGGTTCGAAAAAACTTTTGTATCTTTATGTTTTGATCTTCGAATAACAAGAAAACTTTGGAAATAAGGCGGTCAGAATATTTGTTGTAGGTAAATAAGACAACAACAATCATCATCATCATCACCTCAGCCATAGGACGTCCACTGCTGAACATAGGCCTCCCCTTTAGATCTCCACACGTACCGGTTTGAAGCGACCTGCATCCAGCGGTTTCCGGCGACCTTTACTAGGTCGTCTGTCCACCTCGTTGATGGAAGTCCTACGCTGAGCTTGCTAGTTCACTATCGGCCTCATCTCAAAGCTCAAAGTCGCTCAGCGAGCTATGGAGAGGGCTATGCTCGGTGTTTCTCTACGTGATCGAATCCGAAATGAGGAGATCCGTAGACGAACTAAAGCCACCGATATAGCCCACCGGATTAGCAAGCTGAAGTGGCAATGGGCAGGCCATATTGCTCGCAGAGCGGATGGCCGATGGGGTCGAAAAGTGCTAGAGTGGAGACAACAACAATACAGTCGGATAAATAAAATATGGAAAAGGCGGCTATTAACTGTTTGTGCTTCACCGTCAACCACATCTTCGCTAACCATCAGGCGAGATAGTGGTCAAACGTGAACCTAATATTAAATAACAAAAAATTAAAATAAAATGGAAAATTTCCTCAATTGTGCCGTTTAATGTAGCATTATGTTCAAAATTTATAATAATACCATTAATATAAAAGAACAATTCCAAAGTTGAAATATAATGCATATCCGGTATTTTAAACTTATTCATTTCTGATCCTACTTCAAAATTATAAGCAAATTACTACACATAGAGACCACAACACCACTTAACGACTGGATCTGTAAGACCGCAACACTTAACCCTCTCAGAACTCAAGCCCCGTTGTAGCATACCCTTCCACTGCTCATAATCCTTCTCGACGCGACCATTAAACCGGAAAACGCAAATTATACAACAAAGACGTAACACATCTGCGCCCGCGCATCCAATGTCGATCCTTGAAGAAATTAAACGATACACATGCGAATATGAACCTTATGTGAAAGGGGTAAGGAAGAAGGAGTTAAGTGGATTTATTATTGATATAAGATATGTTTAATAAGTGCAAGGATGCAACGGTGCGGACAAATCCCGGTTCAGTTTCGTAGTGGAGCCACACGTTTTGCAAAATTATTTTGCACACAATATTTTTCTCAGACTTTTTCTTTAATTAAAGAGGTGATATGTCTGCTACTCATTGACAGTACACCACAACACACCTAATAGAAAGAAAAAAACAGTCTTTGTTTTCTGCATCATCAACATTGATAGACAATAATCCACTGTTTTCAAATCCACTTACTGAAGACGTTAATTTGGCAAAACCGAAGAGCGAGTGCAGTTACTGCAAAATGTTTTGCATAGTTCTATTATCTCTTTCCAGTTCAGTATTTTTAACTACGGTGTAAACAAAATAGTAGAACCAGGAATGGTTAATAATCTTTATGTCCTGCTAACCTCCCAAGCGAGGTCTCCCTACAATTATTGCAACAAGCTATTGTCTAAGTCGACGGACACGCATGTACACGTACGAGAGAGTCTGAATCAGAAACATACGCCACTCAGCACGCTCTATTAAATATAACCCCTTACACTAACGCAAAAACTTATTAAAACCTCCTTTGAAAAATAAAAAAGCACTTCACCTCATATTTCTAAGCACTATGAATATTAGGATTAAAAAAGTATTGTTACAACAAAACAGATTTTGAAAAGGTTATCTTTTTTGTGTATTCTCTTTTTGAAATGAATATTATCGTCTTTTTTCGCTACATTAGCTTCGTAGGGTTAAAATAAATGTTTTGGGTAATCGGATTTTTTAAAGTGGTACTTTGAGGTTAAAAAAGTTTAGCGGTATCCGGATAAGTAATCTTACACTTTTTACCAAAATCTGTTTAAATATTAAAAGCACCTTTGTTCGTGGTGTTTAAGTTTTTTTTTTTAATTAATCCCGACGATAAAAAATAACAGTTTCTAGATAGGTAAGGATTACAATAACGAAATTCCTGAAACCAGCTAAATACAATAAATTTCAAAGCGGTGTGCTGGGTGCTGGTGACATTCATGTTTTTTGCATTCCGAGACCCGTAAAGGTCTCAAAGAAAGCGAAAATATAAATGCACCAAAACATTTATATATTTTCGAAACCATGGGTACGAAGGCACAAAATTATTAGTTGGGCCATTTAAATCGAGTAGGGATTGTAATTTTCTATGAAATAATTATATTTGCGCGATTATGATATTGGTCAAATGGATAAAGTTCCAATAGATGATCTCACTTTTTTTTATACACGCTGTTTTAAAAATTATAAATACAGTATGTAAGCCGGTACAAGTTTCCCATAGAGCCTCTCTGAATTATTCTCTAATATAAAACTGTGATCGTCATACAGAAAAAAGAAAGTTGTCCCCATTGTGAAGCACAACAATAAAAGTTATAAAGTGTTATTAGTACTTAAAGTACCGTATCGGAACGCCATAAAGCGATCTATCTAAAATATTATATCGGGACGATGACGGGCCCATGTTTGTATATCGATTAATTAATAAATCGAATACCGATTCGAGAGATGCATCGATACATGCCGCCTCTAATTGAGTCAGCCGGCACAAGAGATAATAAAATATATCGACATCTTATTCTGACATCCTTAATGTCCCAACCATTTTAATATCAAACCTTATCTCTTTGGTTATAGAAGTGTATTTCGTTGTTTGTGACAGTAAAAATAGGGTTGTCCATTAAACAAAAAAAGAAAAAGCACTCACTAAATGCCGAGCATTTACCTGTCATATTATTAAAAAAGTTCCCGATAGTGTATGGGAATCGATACGTTTTTGATTAATGGACAGTAAACTAGATTATGTTGTTGAAAAGCATCCATGTTGATGGATCGTGTGGTTTTTTGCGATACATTAAAGATTCGGTGCGGTAAAAAACATGGAGATATGGATTAGATACAATGAGATGAATTAGGGAATGCGATTAAGATATCAAGTTGTTTGTGTCTTTCTGTCTTTCATTTAAATTAACAGTACAAAGTGTTAGAACTAATTTAACATGAATTATGTTAAACGGGTTGGCATAGGTGCTAATGCATGTTATTGACAAAATAGTGTTTCCATCACTTCAAATGCCACAAGTTTAAGACTACTTCCTATTTCAAAGGAATATTTAATGGAATTCAATCACAAAGAATAAAAGGAGAAGTAAAATCTTAAATACTAAAAAGCCCACATTGCAATATGATAACCGAACCTTGATACCTACCTTCATAAAAATTCCTTACAAAAATATCAAGATTCTGTTACAAAGATCACCGTGCAAAAACTATCAAAACCTATTAGCTTCATCATCCACAAATAGCTAACAAATCTGTAACACTAAACCGCGCGCGGGGTTACAAAAGACCCCCACAATGTAACTTTGGCGAATTAACTTCACCCGTTCCCACCTGTTCACTGTTCTCATAGGAACGCCTACATGCTGGCAATATTCGGCACTTCGGCACTTTTGACACACCATCTCAGAAACAAGATACGGATCTACACAATGCAGTCAATCCGCAAACCTTTGACGTAAAAGAAAGAAGGCTTGTTCGCGAAAAAATCTGTTTTGTTAACTTTACATAGATGTATTTTGTTTCATTTTCCATGTTAGCCTGGGAAATATCGGCGTATCAGCTGTTTGAGGCACCGCATGTGTCATGAGAACCAATCGATATAGATAGTCAGGTACGTGTCTTATTTGCTGAAATCCGCTTCATTTCACTGACAGTATCCTCTTTTTCAAATTTCTAAAGGGTTAAGCAGCTAAGTAACTTAAACTGTTTAATAGTCTCTGGCCTAGCGAAGTGAAACTATATAAAAACTGCTGGGACATGATCATAACGAGATGGTGTGTCCCACCTATGACAAAGAAAAGTGTAATTAAACTCTCCACAATTTGCAGAAAGAACTACCGACAACACTATTCCCTTTCTAAGGGTTAACACAAACACTTGTTTCACACAGACTACCTGCAATTACAACAAAACGCACACAACTCACAGTCTTCATTCCGTTTTATTATTCCACAATTGAACACTAAAAGGCGAGAGAGAAGCCGAAAGCTAATACACTCGGTCTTTATGGCCTGAGCTGATTTAAAGGAGGCTTTGTATTGCGCAGGCGTCGGGTTACGCCCGTCTTTAGTTTCGCGATA
Source organism: Agrotis exclamationis (assembly GCA_950005045.1). Lineage (NCBI taxonomy): Eukaryota > Metazoa > Arthropoda > Insecta > Lepidoptera > Noctuidae > Agrotis > Agrotis exclamationis. The sequence continues at coordinate 891,767 of OX465422.1, read as the reverse complement.
CAACGCTTGGATTAAATATTGCAGCGGAGGTGTTAACTGGGGTAACCCTACACGGGGTTATTTGCGCCGGCAGCGACGGGCTGCAGTGGAGGGTCAAGGGGCTGATGTTTGGGGAATCTTGTGGTAAGGAGGAAGTAAATGAGTTTTAAGTTTTCTTATAATTACTGTCGAGACCGTAATACTTATGCTTAACCGTTTCCAAACCGGAACTCCATAACTTTTTTATCATTTATATGGATTCAACTTTTATCGATTGTTTTAAAAACATTTGGTCTAAATAAAATAAATAAACACGTCAGTAATTTGATCCCCTGAGAATCTTCCCTTCTGATATCAGGAAACAAGGATGACCAATACAATGTCGATTTTAATTTTGAGGATTAAAAGCCTTTGAGTAGCCCGACTTTGTGACTCAACTCAGATTAAAATTAAGACGGTCGAGAGGTTCAGTTTAATCGAATTTTGATGTGGAGTCAGTGAGGTGTGCTGGAGATTAGCCTGGCTCTCTGGCGGCCCCTCTGAACACTAATACAGTTTCCATGTCCACTCCCGCGCATGCGGTGTGCTATGATTCATTAATCGTTGTTTAAACGATTTTGGTGTATCGATATAATATCTGCTTTTCTATTGTAACTTCGTTCGTATTACTCCAATGCTCACTCAATTTGATAACGATGTATGCAGTTTTTACAATAAGGCGGGAATCTCTTTTTTAACATCAAAAGCAAAATTCTCAAAAATATTTATCGACGTTATCAAGATTGACAAGGTATCACGGAAGCACGATACACGAAAAAAAAAATAAGTCACCCCGGCTGTTAAGATATTATTGAAAAAAAAGAATGAAATTAATAAAAAAACCCGACTTAAAGAGTTTATGAAACGAGATATAATAAACCTAAATAAAAAGCTCTAATGAGTAGACTTTTTCTTTTTCGCAGAGTATCAGATTGGTTCTCGAAGATGTGGATTGTGGCAATATATAACATTTCAACTTCTGCGTGAATTTTAATAAAAACATAAGAATATCCTTCGGGGGCTTCCATCACTATTTTCAGTTATTTCTATACTTATTTATACATATTTATGTTTTAGCAGCCCCAAAGGATTTTCTAGTCTTTAAAAACTGAATAAAGGGGGCATAGATATGTATTTTTAATGACAGGAAAATGCAACTCTTTGCGAAACGGACATTCTACGAAAGGGACATTTTGCTACCTATGGACATTTTGTGGAAAGGACATTTTGCGACTGAGCCCTCAAAACCTTGTATCTATCATGTAGATGTTTCGCAAAAATAAACGCTGTGGACCTCAATCCTGCTTGCGCCCGCGCCGCCACACCCACGCTCGTCTATTTTTATCTGCGGTCACTTTCAGAATAAACAAGAAGAAAAAAATCTAGCCAAACATTACTTTTTAGTCTGTGTCGCTGTCACATGATTGGTTTTACTCGTGCCGGCCGCCAGATGCCATGCCTTTGAACTTACCGCCTCCTCACGTCATTGCACACACATTTCAGACTTTACTGCTAAAAAAATAAGACTCAAAATAATTTTTTCGTTAAATAAAGAAGGCATTTAATATCTTTATTAATGTGGTCGAGCTCAGATGATCAATGATAACTAATTATTAGAAACATTTCGTGGACCGTGCGACGCATTGGTTGAATCTTCTGCTCAAATATCAACCTTATGTTTCAGAACACAGGGTTGTGTTTCCTAATGAGGTTGTTGGCAAAAGATAATTGTCAGATATTGTATTTAGTTATCGATGAAATGCTTACCTGTCACAGAGTTAAGAAGAGATTAGAAAGGGCACGTTAAAAAAGTTAAAAACATATTATTTTTGTAATCTGTTTTTCTTGAAAACAAATGGATTAAAAGTACACTGTTGTATTTTAACTGTTAAATACTGATGTAATCCATTGTACTGACTGTGCTTGTAATAATATTAGGAGACAAGCATGGGGCTTAGTCATATTGTCGCCAACGTCATTGTTTTGTACAAAATTCGAAATAAGACAAAAACGTTATATTTTAATCTGTGAGATATTTTGACGACCTTTAGAAGGCCGCTGAATACGAGCTAATGCAAGTACAGATAATTTTTGGCCAATATTAATTTTGGAACTTATTGTTTAGGTCACGCGCTGGTGTTATGAGTACTTTATTTTGCGGCTGAAATGATAACAAATGTTTACATAATCTTTCCACTATTATTATTATTAGCCTGAACTGTCCCACTGCTGGGCAAAGGCCTCCCTCCATTCCTTCCAACGTTCACGACTTTGCGCCACCTCTTTCCAATTCTTAAGGAAGACATCCATATTAAAAAGTTCACTTGATTCGATGTCCTGAAGCCCTAGCATGAAGTCTACGTATTTGGCTGTACAGCGTACGTGAAGTATGACTTCGTAAATTATATGTAAAAAGAAAAAAGCGCCTGTAATATACGAACGATAAACTAATTTCATCCATCTTATTAAATTCAAAGACCCCTGAGTAAAAGCTACTCATAATAAGTTGGTGTCAGTCATGCACCAATACTTTATCGTCATCTCCAAAACGAATCTAATCAGAACGTATTGTATTGAATAGCCCTCTCTATCTATTCCTAACTCTACGCCATCAGATAGCATCGTATTTGTGTAAGTACAGCTAATAGCTAGATCATCTCCTCCGCGGCTAATGGAATTAGCTTTGTTGGTTTTGTGTCCCCTGATCAACTGATCAACTGGCGATATATTGCTATTGTGTTCCTTTATCACACTTTTGTCTAAGACTGTATGTTCTTCGTCTGCTTGAAGTTTTGCCGCCAAGCAGATCTGTAATCAACAGTATTTTGCAACTCAACTGTGATGTCTCTAATTCGTACAGCCGATATTCAAAGGGAGCGCAACCACCTAACTTATGTTCGCTCGTTGGTTGCAATGTGTGAAATGCTACCTAAGTCTATGGGAAATTAATAAATAACTATGTAATCCATAATTTGAGAACTCTACCTGAATGTCAAATGTTTTGCTATATTTTTTTGTTGTTTCAGCTGTGTCCCGCTTATATTTTCAATTTATTGTCTTTGTATTAAGTGTTTAGTAGTCAGTGAGCGGGGTTCGCGTAGCTGAATTTTGGGCTAAACAAAATATATATATAAAATAATTTGCCATCGACACGCTAAGAAGAAGTAGTCATGTTATAGACTTTAAACTAGTCCTGCCATCTTGGTGTGGTTCATAAAGTCATCATCATCAAATTCCGAAGGAAACTCAGTTTGTAATAGGTATTATGGTCATCGATCCACAGACTGACCTAGCCAAGCGCAATTTCACCTTCTAAATGGGCCCAAGCAGATTGTTTGGCCACGAGCTCTTTGAAACTTTGCACATAGACATTATGGTCTCTATCAACTATTTCTTATCACGAGATTGCTCATGTATTAATCAAACAATAGTTTAATCAAGCGCATAAAAGACCCTCCGATGATCTGACTGCGATGTAATGCAATAAACAATACTGCTCATTACTAATTAACACACATTCTGCTATCTTAATTATGATCTGTCAAGAGCAGACGGGTTGCCAAACATGTCTCATTATGGTGCGACAGGCTTGCTTACTGTTCTTGTTCACGGTGGCTTTATGTAGATTGAGAATTATTTAAAAGTATAACACATTTTCCTTACAGATGGAGGCCTGTGTCCCAGCATTGGGAACATTATAGGCTGATGATGATTAAGATAAGATAATAATTTCAGCTCGGAAACACTTAACTGCTGGGTATAGGGCCTCCCTTTTCTACTACCACATTTTTTCTTTCCGCGATTTTTATACTAAGTTATTAAGTATCGGGCACGCCGCAATCGCGGCGGTAAGACCCCTCTTTGAGGAGTGGCTGGATAGGAGTCACGGCGTCCTGACCTACCGCATGACGCAGGTCCTCACCGGACACGGAAGTTTCGGGAGGTACCTGTGTCTAAGGAGAAAGGAGGAAACGCCTGGGTGTCACCACTGCGAAGATCGCCCGGAGGACACAGTAGAGCATACGGTGCAAGACTGCCCAGCTTGGGCAGAGCACCGACGTGTCCTCACGGCGGCGATAGGCGGAGACCTCTCGCGCCCGGCATTGGTTGCGGCCATGCTGCGGGGCGAGACGGAGTGGAAAGCGGTCGCCTCCTTCTGCGAAGCAGTAATGCTCGCGAAGGAGGAGGCGGGCCGCGTGAGAGAGAGGACAGTGTCCTCCCTCCGCCCCAACCGCAGTGGTGGACGCCCACGGCGACGGACGTCGCAAGACAATCTCCGGCCACCGTAGGCGCGGGCATGCGGGCGGCGAGTAAAGGGCAACTCGCTGCCCGACCATGGACCATGCCCGGGTCGACGGCGCGTTGTGTTCCACGCGCGCCTCAAAGAGCGTCAGCAAGATGACGGGGCCCCCTCTCTAGAGGGCCAAAGCCTGCCGGGGTCGCGCGACTTATCTCATTACCGTGACCCCGGAACATAAAGGGCTATCGAAGGACACCGTGGATTTTAGTCAGTACAAGTCTGACAGTCCCTCCCGCCCTGCCCGGGGTGGGAGGACTCATTTGATGATTTTACCACGCAAAAAAAAAAAAAAAAAAAGTTATTAAGTATTATTTAAACAAATAGTTTTTATTTTTTAAAACACTTTATCGCGTCTCTTTTACAAATTATATGAGGCGGGTGGTGTTTCGAACCTGATTATTCTGAAAAGAAACAGCCGAAACAAACTCAGAGGGCACCTTCTCTTTTAAAGTCCAGACATTGATTCGGTTATTTTGTGTGGACCATTTGGGGGTCTTTTGAGGCCTTCTCTCGTTCCTGCGGATTCTAGGGTCATCTGAGATGGTCTTTTTGAGAAAGAATAGCACAGATTTGAAATGATATGTCAGCCCAACAAGCTTTTGAACTGTTCTGCTGTTCTTGGCCTAACTTAATCAAAGCTTTACTCGGTCAGCTCCGCGTCTAGCCAAATGTTCTGGCCAATTCCACTTCCAACACCAACATCATACATACACTTTCTAGGCGGTTGTAATTCGGTGATGATATGACTCGATCTAGAAGTATTTATAACTTGCTCTCGATAGCCTTTGACGCCACTTGTATTCGATGAACTGTCTCGATGTTAATCCTGTCCTGTGCATCTGCATATCTCTTGGCACCGGGTACTGTAAATTCTACTTAAAATAGCACTGTTGCTTAGATGATGGCTAGTTTAGCTCCACCTCCAATGTTTATGATAATTTTAAATTACTTACCAAATTAAATCAAAGAGTTATATTTCATCGTATTAAACCCCTATCGCTGCCTGCAACTGTCTTTTGTTTCGCCCAAAATAATTTCAGCAAAACAAATAAAGCGAAATCATTAATAAAGCTCCTTAACAAGATGAAGTTTTTGCTCCAATTGAGCTGAAGGCAATTCGTCGTGGATCTCTTAGTGTTTATTTATAAAGCGATGTTATTAGTTTAGTATCGGAGCCAGTTTTTTTGCTGCTAACGACTCGGGGAGCCGATGACGCGGGTGATTGATTGGATTCGCCGCTTTCCTAGGGGTCCTGCACTTGAGGCTGGGCTTACTAACTTTCACTTTGGATAAAGGGTTACGTTGATTATATTGAGAACAATTTTTAGTCCCAGTCACAAAGAATCATAACTGTAAGTACTGTAGTCTAAGCTAAAAGGTATCTTATTTTAAGCTAAAAAATGGTCCAAGAAAATTTAAATAAATATGTATCGAGATGCGGTAGAAGGTGTTGGCAGAACAACAACGGCCCGGTGGGTGGACGATATTCAGAAGACTGAAGGTAAAACTTGGATTAGACATGCAGAGCTCAGGGAAACATGGCACAGAAGGGAAGAGGCCTATTCTCAGCAATGGGTGGAATAAGGCTTCTAATGATGATGATCGTGCCAGAGACTCAAATGAAGAAGCTAAATATAGGCATCGAAATAAGGTTTTTTTGAGTTACTTCTGCGTGTGTCACAGACTGAAATGAAACTAAATGTCAGTCAACTATAAATTACAATATTTAAATTGGCTTTTATAATGTCAGCGGTTATTATGTAAATGGCCAACATTCCTTCTCTCTTTCTTTCTTTCTAAAATAGAAATATCTGCCTGCTGCCTTTGTCTGTCCACCTCACAATACCGTAATATAAAGGTATCAACATAATTAACATGTCATATCGTTAATAAAGTTTATTTTTATGTAAATGTTGGCGAGTGTTGCGCACCCCTGCAGCGGCGACTTCAAACGCGCTCCGATCCGTCAGCATTTTGACATCTTTTGATATGTACCGACAAATAATAACAAAATTATTATACACTAGTTGTTTGACCGCACTTCGCTCGTTAGCCCCGTGTTGTGCCATGATATTTGATTGAAATTATATTAAATCTCTTACCAATACCAGTTGAGTTATTATTGCCGAAGATAAGTAATAAAATGTATGTTCACCTCGCAACTTTAGAGATAAGTCAGAACCTAGGACTTCAGCACTGAAACTTGACTTTGGTAGTCCATACGGCAGGAGCTACATAGAATACAGGTTAGGGGATGCAGAACCGGTTCTTTCTTAAGACCCGGTACCGAATTTTCGGTACTGGGCTTGGAACCGGGATTTCTCGGGAAATTCGGTACTTTCGGTACTAACGTACAAATGTCGCTATTAATTTATTGTATTAAAGGCAGGTGTGCGTGCAGACTGCATAAATATAATTATCTAAATCGGCTGAAAAATGAACTCATTACAAATGTGGGATGGTGTAGTTCAGGGGTCACCGAATGGCGGACCGCGGTCCGCGTCCGACCCATGGTGTGCGGACCGCGAGAACACAGCGATTTGCACTACAGAGTACGATCTTATGATTGATTTTTTTAAACACAAACATGCCAAGTTTCCAAGAAATATGACACTTTTCTCATAGAAATATTAAAAAAAAAAACTTTTGTTATAATTGTATATATGTATTCCGTAATTTCATTATTTTAACATTTTTTTTATAAAATATTCTGCGGATCGCGATGGTCATTTCATGTCTTAAAGCGGACCCCGAACGAAACTAATTGGTGACCCCTGGCGTAGTTAATAAAACTATGTTTTATTCGTAAATCTATAATTGACAATAATCATCAGAACACAATCACGAGGAGCCGAATTTAAATGCTTTTTTTGATATCAAATAAGGATAACATGTCAAATAAAACTTAAATTCCTAGTATATTTTGAGCCTATCTTTGTCACGTAATCGCTTTGTTTTTCCTCGAAATCTTTTACATCACATAATCACTTTGTTCCTTCCACTATAAATATTATTAAACAAACAGTAGCAAAACAAAACTACAATGCTTTTTCGATATGAAAATAACAAAAAATATAAAATTCAACAAAAATTGAATGTAACAAACGCATTCTTTAAATTAGCAAAAAAAAGTAAAAGCTTTTTATAGATCAATAAGTATACCAAATAATTATAAATAAACAAAATTTGAGCATGATAAACTTTATTCTCTTTAAAATGAAAGTAATGCAATAAATGAAGTAAATCAAAAATCTTCTTAGATCTATAAGTAGATTTTTGATTTGTTTCATTATAACTGACCCCTAATTTACATTGCTGAATAGTTTTATTTATAAAATTATCATTATTTTCAAATAAAACTGTTCTATATTAACAATATTGTAAAAAAAATAGTTTATTGGATATGATTTGCTACTTTATATTGAAATAAAAAAGGAAATTATAAAGTACCGAAAGTATCGAAAGTACCGGGACTACGGAATGAAGACCCGGTACCGGATTGCTTCAAAAATCCCGGGATTTCCCGGTATTTTCGGTACCGGGATTTCCCGGTTGCATGCCCTAATACAGGTTGAAATCAATAGTTCTTAAATACCTAATTATAATAGTTTTAGTTTTTTACAAAAAAATCACATGGACAAAGAGTCATACAAATTGTTTGACCCACAAACACACAAACATATCTCTCATTATCTCTATCATAAATTCACAATAATATTTATGTTAATGCCAATAAAATATATAATTGGGTTACAAATAATAATATCAGTTAACGGTCGCAGGTTTGAGTCCCGCGTCGTGCATAGCGTAGGAAATAAACGTCAGTCAGATGTTTCTCCGGTTTTCACTCGTTTGTTATTCGCTTGGTCATCGTCATCGTCTGACAGATAGGTTCGTGTGCTTGTCTGGTCGGTCTCATCTTGGAAACTACTGGGTTACTTTTGAGGAATTCGACGAACTGATGTCTCCGTTAGTTTGTCGGAGAGTGCATGATGTATTGGATATTGTACTCGGTCTTCAATTTTCTCTTCAAGCTAGGACTAAAGTAAATGCTTAACAGCTTCCATATCTGAAGTGTCTAAATCGTTCCACTTCGAGTTTACACAGCATGCCGCATGCTACAATTTAATAAGGTTTTTCTAAGCAGGTCACGTAACGGCGTCGGACGTCGGCGGGTAAAGGGCAACTCGCTGTCCGACCATGGACCATGCCCGGGTCGACGGCGCGTTGTATTCCACGCGCGCCTTAAAGACGCTCTTTCCGCATGATGACGGGGCCCCCCTCCAGAGGGCCTAATCCTGCCGAGGTCGCGGGACTTATCTCATAACCGTGAACCCGGAACATAAAGGGCTATTGAAGGACACCGTGGATTTTAGTCAGTACGAGTCCGACAGTCCCTCCCGCCCTGCCCGGGGTGGGAGGCCTCATTTGATGATTTCACGACGCTAAAAAAAAACCTGCCAAGTGCGAGTTGGACTCGCCCATGAAGGGTTCCGTAGTAGCAAGCATAGATTAGGAATATAATTATATTGAGATTAGTAAGTAATATACACAAACAATAAAAATAACTTTGTTTTTCATAGTGTTTGTATGAATGGCAAAGTTGTATTTGCGGTTTTTGAAAATGTACTATATCTCAAAAACTGCTAACTGTATCTCATCCAAACCAATTTTCGTTGGAAGTTTTTGTTGAGAGATACGAGTATATATTGTTGAGAGAGATATATATTTTTTTTAATTTTATCATTCTCTTATTTTAGAAGTTACGGGGGGGGAGGGGGACACACACATTTTACCACTTTGGAAGTGTCTCTCGTGAAAACTGTTCATTTTAGAAAAAAAATTACATGAGTAACCTCAATACAATTTTTAAAGATCTATCCATAGATACCCCACACGTATGGATTTGGTGAAAAAAAAACATTTTTGAGTTTCAATTCGAAGTATGGGGGACACCCCCAGAATTTGTTTTGTTTTTATTTTTGTGTGAAAATCCTAATGCGGTTCACATAATACATCTACCTACCAAGTTTCAACAGGATAGCTCTTATACTTTCGACAAAAAGTGGCTGTGACATACGGAGGGACAGACAGACAGACAGACATGACGAATCTACAAGGGTTCCGTTTTTGCCATTTGGCTACGGAACCCTAAAAAGCAGGACACGTAAAATAAAGTCTAGAGCCTCATACAAGTGACAATCACTTGAATATGCCCCTTATCCACTCTTTATTGTGTATTACGTTATTTCCTCAAGCATTGGCAGTTCGGGACAAGATTTTCGGTAGCACAAGATACATTGAACTTTTCCCTAAAGTCATTGTTGATAAAGTTCAGTTTATCACGGCCAGTCTATGATGGCATAAGAATCTTCGGTTACCTATAGATGGTAGACTAGGAATCTAAAAGTAATCGAATGTGATAATATAAGTACAACTGTACGCCATGGAAGCGTGACAGTAGTCGTAAACACCGCTTAATTAACATCTGTGGTTTATGAAAATAAGCAATTTATTCAAATGATCAGCGGTCAGCTTGCAGGGCGTGTCATAATGCAATTATAGTTATAATTATTTAACTGTGCCCGCAGCTTTCCGTCCGACAAGTGTGTAGCCAGCCTAATTTATTCGTTACAAGCACAGTCGTTGATAATTATTACAATAAAATACGTAAAAATACGTAAGACCTAATTACAATTAAGGTGGACGTCATTTGTCGTATTATTGGGCCGAAAATAAAGTTTTAGACGTACTTCTAATTTAATCAAGATAGGAACAAAGCATTACTTACTTGTGCTGTTTCAGTAATCATGTTCATGTAGGCACATGGAACGGGGTGCTAAGACAGGAAACCTCCACGTGCGCCCGTGGACTGGAGTTCCCTCTCGGATACGTCCAGGGGGAAGACCAGTTTTTCGGGCCGGTGCACCCTGGGATGCGGGCAAAAACTCTTCCTTAGGCACTGTGCCTAAGGGGTCTCTTTGCCCGTATGCAAATAGCTTGTCGGGTGGACGCTCCAACGCGTGTCCCTATGAACAGCACAGGGCACAGCGGCGGAGCGGGCTTGCGGACGGTGAGTAATGGGTATGCTCGCCGTCCGACCAAGGATCAAGCCCGGGTCGGCGGCGCGTCGTGTTTCACGCGTCACCGACGGGGCCCCTTATGGGGCCAAATGCCTGCCGGGGTCGTGGATTTTTCTTAATCCAGGATACCGTGGCCCCGGAACGTAAAGGGCATCCGACGGAACACGGGTGGATTTTAGTCAGTAAGAGTCTGACAGTCCCTCCCGCCCCACCCAGGGCGGGAGGACTCATTTGATGATTTTGCCACCCTAAAAAAAAAAAAAAAAAAAAAAGGCACATGGAACAAATCCATCAGGTTCACTTTGACGTTTTGGTATTTTCATACTCATACAATCAACTTTAAATACAACAAAAAACACGGTAAGCTAAATTAAAGCTTGTAAAAATGAGGGCGCAGGGCTTTCGAAAATCAAAATGTGGTCATACAAGACTTTCAAATAACTAAGAATCAACTTACAGAAAGTGCATTTCTCCCAAAATTATTAAGTTACCCTCCAATCCCGCATTCCTTATTGAGGGCTTCGAAGTTCATCAGATAACGACAATGTTCACGCCTATGCGCCGCGCACTAATGGGATGGGCAGAAAGGGCAGTCAATTGTCACGACCACACTGTCATTATAATTTGTATAATTGTGTTACATGATTAAAATTAACTTGATGAGTTAGTTCACTTGAAATTGATTGAAATACTTTTGGGCACTTACTACGCACCCATGATACAGAAAAAAATCCTAATGGGGGTCAACGTTTTCTTAAAAAAAAAAAAAGAAAAATAATTAAATTTAGTGTTCAAAGGCTCAGAAAACTTTTCTAAGAAGTACATACTTTTCCTAACACAATAAGTTTCTGGTTGACAAAACGTTTCTAAAGCAACATACTGATACGATGGGGTAAACTGATAATAAGGGTAGCTCCCACCATCACCTATAGTTTTAACAGTTTTTACGAGTGTTCAACCTGTATTAACTTTCTTTGGATAGTTTATGGCCCGTTAAAATGGTCGAAACAAAACCTTCAGCTCGTAAAATACACATTCATGTCATTAAAAATACGTTGTAACTGATTATAAAATAAAAGTTCGGTAACCCATGCATATAGTGTTATTGTATCACGGAATGGGGTGCTATATAAATGTGGGCTATTTTGAAACTGAAAGACCTTGTGACATCAACCTGCTGACATTAAGATTCCAGATATCCCTTTTCATTGAGGGGCATAAAATCTGTTAATTACAAACTTCTTGTGGTTGTTCTGAAATCCTTGAAGCCATTCCTGAAATCAGTCAGTTTCTATGTAACAAAACTCCCTAATACGAACTAGAAATGGTGGTTTATGAAACATGCTCCAGCCTCATGATAAAAGTTTTAAAGGCTCTCTATTTATAAGAAAAGACAAATTGATGACTAGGAAAATACGTTTTCTCTTAAAAGACATGGGAATGATAACTTCGCTGATCCAACATTAATAAGGATGCGAGAGCAGGAAGATACTATAATAATATTATAAAACTGAAGAGTTTGTTTAGATGAACGCGCTAATCTCAGGAATTACTGTTTCGAATTAAGTGCGTCCCCACAGAGCGAGCAGCCTCGCGAGGCACTTTCCGCGCGAGGAAACTGACAAGCGAGGCTGCGCGCTCTGTGTGGACTCATCTATTGTTTTTCGTCCGAGGCACGAAACAATATACGCGAGCAAAACAAAATCCGACACTGGATGGCTCGGGCGCTCGGTCACTCGGCCGCGGCAGCGCGTTCGTTTTACTCGACCGAGACACGTACACACCAACCGAGCTGCTTCGCGCAGCAAATGCCTCGCGAGGCTGCGCGCTCTGTGTGGACGCACCTATTGAAGAATTATTTTTTTTTGTTGGATAGTACATTTATCGAGGAAGGCCAAATGCTATATAACATCACGCTGCGACCAATGAAGCCGAGCAGTGGATGAAATAGCGGGGAACAGCTCGTTATAAAGGAGTGCTGCAAGTAATCAAGATTATCTTTCAACTCGAAGTAACCTCGACGTTTGTAGTAAGTACTAAACAAGCTCGCTAAATAAAAAGTAATGAAAACAGGCGTCGGCGCGAGGGAGTCGGTCCAAACAAACCGAGTACGAGTGGTTATGGTATGTGCTTGTGTGCAGATTGCCATGCGCGGGCGACGCGTGCCGACCCCGACTGAACAGGGGTCTGCAACCATAAGCGAAGAATGTGAAACAAGTAGTGGTCCACGATATCCTACTGCCGGACAAAGGCCTCCGTCTTCCCAGGACTTTTGTCCAGCGCCACATTGAATCACCCCGCAAGCCCAAAAAGCGCTCACGATCTTTTTCGGAGAGAAGACACATTCTAAATATGAAGTCAATCCGATACTATACTTACCTATAAGCAGAGGCACGAATTCAGTTTCTCGTATTGCAATTATAGATAGAATATTTTTTCATTGTTCCACGATCTTCAACATCAAAGCACCTTGAAGACAAAGTTAAACAATTGCCACCAGTACAGGAACTTGTGAATCATTGGCGCTTAAAATGTATGTTTATTTATTTTAGGACGTGGAAAATATGGATATTCTTACTCAAATTCATTTTTTTTATTTCTGATTTTCCACACAACTAACAACATTGATATTAATTTCAATAAAAATGTTGGTAAACCCGCAGTGGCATGAGCGTTCGCGCACCAATTGCACCAGATTATTGAATCAAGTGCTTTCTCAGCTGCTGACCCCTGCCCCGGCTTAACTACCAGCTGTGCTGCATGTGCACAGTGCAGCTCACGAGCATCACTTTAATCCCTCGTTAAGTTACACAGTGCAGGATATTTAACAAAAAAAAAAAACACTATGTACATACTGGAACACTGCCGTTTGATGGAGTCAGGATTCACAAAATCGCAAGAAATCATGTAATTCCTATAACATAGAAATCCCATTCATATATAGTAAGTTGGTGAATGAAAATAAATAAGTTCTTCAAGAAGGGATCAAACAGTAGCTTCGTCATTGTTCCTTATGACACACTACTACGATGGACTATTGATTTCCAATTATGTTTGTGACATCCTCACTTGTTCAAACAAAGAATTAAGATGAAAACGTACCTGGGATAAATTTATTGAAGATAATAATATCATATTTCTAGGGATGTGATTTTTGTTCTAGCCCAACACGACATATAAACATAAAATAATGTTTAAAAAACTTCGTTAAAAATAAATAAAACCAATTGAATTCGATTTCTGATGTAATTGTATACTATAAACCATGATTATCGATTAAAATCACTTAGAAAAATATAAAAAGATTTAATTGATCAGACTCATTTTACTTTAATCCAACCCGCACTGGGCCCGCGTGGTGGATTATGGCCCACTCCCTCTCTCAGAGAGGAGGCCTATGTCCCAGCAGTGGGAACATTTATATTCTGATGATGATGATTTTACTTTAACATATCTCTCTTGTTTTTTTTTTATCTTTGTCCCCAACGCACTTTACACTGCGGTGGGTCTGCGACTTTCTCTGAGGTCAGCAGTTTCTTCGGCAATTTGATAACGCGTTGTTTTGGTTTATTTTGTGTAGCACAGCAAGCGTTATGAGCCCAAGGCTGAGGTGGCGTCATCGATGGGGGAGGAGTTCGTGGTCTCGGTGGAGTCCTCGGGCGAGCAGTAATACTCGGGGGGGCCACCGGTAGCCGTTGCCTACCCCTTGCTCTCACATCGTCCTGAACAAACATCTGGATTGGCCGCTCCACGCAGTGCTTGTGGTACCTGGACTCGCTCCTGTGCGAGTGAGGGATGTTCACGTCGCTGTCAGCGCGCCGGTCTGACGTCACTGTTACCCTGCTGCCCACTCGACTGGCGGGACGCGGAACACGCAGGGGCCTCGGCTTCCTGCCACTCGGATTCGACGGAAAGTTTAAAGCCACATCACTAATACCTTCATTGTATATGTTCTTCCTGGTTTCATCTTCTCTAAAACAACATTTGATTGGTATGGATTTGGGTGGCTCATATTCTTCGTTTTCGTTCTGATATTGCCTCCAGCTATTGCTATTCCCGGGGCCTGCATTGTAGTCGTTTTTTAATATTGGCGCTGGATTATAGGTTTCATGTTTGTCATTTACCTCGAAGAACTTCACTTTACCCTGGAAATTTTTGACGCGCACCATGGAGGTGTCGCGTGGCACCGACATGGCATGACAGCTGAGACTGGACGAGCTGAGCGTACTGCCACAGCCGGCATCGTTTAAATTGCGAGTCATCGTGGATTGGTCGCAGAAGGTCATAATGTTGTCTCTGATTCTGTACGATCTTATCTGACTGGCGTCTCTATAAGCGGGACAATCTGACGACATACACTCTAAACATCTACAGTTATATTTTCGGCTCATCATTAAATCTGCTTGCGAATATGTTTCTAGTGACTGCATGACGTACGGAGGACACCATTGCTGAGCCGTGACGAGTGACGGATAGGCGGGGATCACTTGTGGTGCTCTCGGAATAAACACTTCATTGGTATGTGATGTGATTGAGTAGGGAGGCTCGGTGAATTTGGTGGGCGCGTGGTAGTAGGATGCGAACTCTCTCCTGTCATAGTGGTCCTCGGGTGAGTTAACAAAATGGTTGATGAGCCTGGCTCGCACACTCTCCTCCGCCAGCCGGTCGGCATGCTCCGAGCTCGGCACCACAGCTTGCCGAAGCTCGTACTCCTTCTCGACTGGTTTCACTTCAGGTTTTACAATTCGAGATCTCTTGCCCCTTCCGAATTTGACTTGGTGATGGATCATAACGCAATAGCGGTGGAAATGTTTTGACTTTTAAAATTTTAGGTGTCCATTTTTGTGATGTCAGTCTGTGACAGATTTCCAGAAGAGGTTACGACAAAAAGTTTGTTCACTTCAAGTAGGTGTCCAAACAGAATGTTGTCTTAAAACACTTTACAAACAGCTGAGGCGGAAACACCTAGTTGATCGCGAACCACTTCAATTCATATCCTTGTGACAATAAAGGATTGAGTAACATATTTCCTTACAAACTTGTTGCCGACGAATCGCTCAATTTTCAGCTTTATCTATGTGTAACATGGTCGGTGTGATCTGCAAATAAATGTTGGGAGAGTCTGATGAATCCAGTCCAGAATAAATTGGTCTTCCCTCCTCCCGGCCGTCTTGCGTGCACGCCGGTCGAGGGGAGATATCGGTCCAATTTAAAGATCTTATATCATAGAGGGAGCAAAGGCAGATGCGTGCAATTGTGCGAGTCAAAGATCAGAGGAAGTGGCAGCGCACGCGCCGGCCAGCTGCACCGTCGCGTGATCTCGTCGCGGATTGGTTAATTATTTGGTACTCGCCACGTTGGACATATGAGATCATGATAATTAAGCAGGAGAAATGTTCGAGATGAACTAATTGTTATTTTTGAGGAATCATTGCACCTGTTTGTGTCATACTTCGTCTATTAGTGATGACTGTGTGTTCGACTGGTGTAAGTAACATTTCATATGAGATGAAGACCACTATATCTCATATGAAATGTTACTTACTAATCTTGAGGAACTATCCTCGAGATGGATCATTGCTGTTCCATTCGCTCCAAGAACCTGTCTTAACATCAACACAGAGTTCTCTGAAGTAAACTGTAATATTTAGTCAATAATACTTTTGAAAGTCGGAATACCCAAATAAAATCGAAGAACAAAGATCCAATTTTTGGGCTCGAATATCGTTCCGGTGGGTTTAGCAACCATCGTACTCTGTCGCTCGGGCTACCAGCAGCAATCTTATTTAATAAGAATTCCTCCCTTAATGAATGTTATCATTCCGCTTAGTAATGAGCTGCGACTCCATAGTGTTCAATAAAACACAGGTCCGGTGACAAAAAGACGAGAAAGTCATAAAACACCTATAAAGCACACGGTGGGCCGCAATTAAAATTACTCCACGATAAACATATAGCCGTATAAGGTTTTATTGCCAATAAAATAATGTTATGTGTCCATTCCAGATAGTTGGACAGCTTCTAAAACAATTAGAGGTTATGTTATTGGAGTGTTATTGAATTACTACTTTGAGGACATTATGTATGTAGTTTGAAATCATACATCTCAGGCTGCACCTTCAGTGAAAATAGGCGTGATCGATCTATATTAATATAAAGCTGAAGAATTTATTTCTTAGTTTGTTTCGTTGCGCTAATCTCAAGAACTACTGACATAAACATTACTTTTGCGTTGAATAGTCTGTTTATCGAGTAAGGTAAGTATATATAAAATCACTCTATGACCAATGGGAAGGAAACGAGCAGCGGGAGCACCATAGTATTTTACGTCTTCAGGTATTAAGCCTGAAATAATACTTTACCTCGTCTACGAATTTCACATATTACATGACAACATAACCGAGGGTTTCGTGTTTCCTGCTCCTTGCTATATCGGTGTCTTCAGGCCTTATCCTAGTACCAGGTTTTTAAATAGTGTCAGAGAAGCATACCAAACTTCATGGTCGACCATAACGGAAGCCAACGCAGTGCTAACGACATCAATAAAACGCTCCAGTAATGTCCCAAAGCCGTATAAGATAATTAACTAATGCACTTTTGATTTACGACATGTACACACAAACAGTCACCTGTATACTGTATCTAAGAACTGAAATAAAACTTAAAATTGCAACGTAATTTATTGCTCGATAGTCACCTCCGATAAACGGCACTAAAACCTTTTATTACTTTCAAAAATACAATAAAAAAGCATTGACCAAACAAAGCTTTCTAGTGTAAATAAACTTTTTGAAAACAGTGGGAACGTAACATTTTGAAAGTTGTGCATTGCCATTAAAAATGTTATGGTGGCCATCAATTTAATACTGTCGCCGTAGTTTTAGTGCGAGGTTTTAATTTTTGACATTTATTAGTTAAAACCGGTGAAACTATGAGAGTAATGTGTCTTATGTCGGCGGCAGAAGGCGTGTCTTACGCTTACGTTTGCCTGATTTCAGTTAACGATATGTAAGATAGTGTTGGATTTTATACAATGAAATACACCTGTTATTATTAATAAATAGATACATTAGAAATATGAAACACCCTGTTAAAATGTTTACGTATCAAGCTGTAGAGTATACCTACCCAGCGCAATAGTCAGGCAGATCATTCCATCTCCATTTTCTATGAGACAAGGGTGTTTCTAACTACGCCTTGCGTCATAATAACAAATTAAAATTTTATTTTTATAATTTTTCAAATCTCTTAAATACCTATTTTTTTTATTATAAACGTGTTCTAGTCATTGGATACATGAACTGGGCTGCCGTTGTAAGACGACTAAAAAGTCACGGTGTATATTTAGCCAGTCAGTTGTGAAAAAGTCATGTCATTTTTACCGACTTCAAAAAAAAGGAGATTTTTGATATTTTTATTAAAAAGGGATCTCACGAAATCTAAACAAAGCTCAGATTTTGTTTCGGTGGTTTCTCGTTTAAAGTAAAAATACCGTACTAAACTAACGCCCGAAATTAATATTGAATCTCAATCCAAATCCCGTTCCTTTTTTGACGGCTGCTTCTGATTAGACATCCTAAAAAATCGGATAGGCGAATTGGATCGTTGATTGTTTACAGGTCACAAATATCCAACTGAACACAGTAAACGAGACAGATTGTTAATTTTCCAGCGTTAGATACTCATAACGTATACATTGAAGGATAAATAAATAAGAGTTTTTTTGGCCATAAGGACTTATTAGGTAGGTATCCTTATTTTTAGGGATGCATCGATACGCCTTTTCGCCGATACGATACCGATACCGATACTTTTATAAAAATATCGGCGATACCGATTCCGATACCGATACGCTTATTGTGAATTAAAAAGACAAAATAAATAAATCACAAGTCAGATGTAAAAAGTAGTGACATAGATTTATATTAGTTGGATAATTACACATTTTAGTAATTAAAATTAACATTTATAAGATTTTTGTTTAAAAACAAAGTAATCTTAAATTCGGAGAAAGGCGATTTCACAAGTCTGTTTGTATAAGACCTGCCCTGGAAAATAGTTCTCAGATTCCACAAAACTCAGAAACTAAAGTACTTCTGCGCAATTTTTTCAAGTTTGGGTAGTAAGACTTGTGAATTGGCATGAAGAGGCACAACATCGAGAGAAGTGGAAGGAATGGGGGGAGGCCTTTGCCCAGGAGTGGGACACAACAGGCTAAGTATATAGTTTAATTTGGATTTGAAATTGTAATTTTTCTAATTGTCTATTTTAATTTAATTTTGATGTAATGTACCCTATGGGCCTCGATGCCTGACAATAAAGTTTTTATTATTATTATAGTATTACTTATATAAGACGTCATTGCGCCAGAAAGCTCTTAGGTATCTCTCGACTTACACTACATTTTTAAATTAAAAAGTATCGTTAATTCGGTCACAAAATATCGTCGATACCGATATATCGGCTAACCCGATGTATCGCCGATATATCGGTATCGGTATCGGATGCATCGCTACTTATTTTATTTCCTCCCATTTTGCTTATAATGTTGTCAATCATTTCAAAACGCAAGCTTATTCTAGAACAAAGTACATACTTCCCTCTCACATTGTTTCCAAACCCGAAGACAAATGATCGCAAACTACACAATTTCCATGCAGTCTCGATACATTTTTAACCCCTCGCCGCGGCCGGGACGCGGGGTCCAAAAGTGACCCCGATAACATCGAGCACTAACAAACGCGTTACAATTGTTAACGAATGTATATTTTCGTAATAAAGACTTCATACAAATTACATACATCACACATACACATCAATCAATCCTTATTTTGTTGGACATAAAGTTCAAAATGTGTGTTTTGCATGTTTTTCTTTTGTGGAACGATAACAGGCGCCCCGTAGCGAGGCCCGTGAGTCTTTTGTACCGGTAATTTCTCCAGCGACCCCTCTAGTACAATGGTATTGTAAGTCATTAGACATTGTAGTCGTTAGTTCAGATGACGATAATTGGTTGTTTTTTTTTATTATTAGTATGTATATTTTTGTTGTTCAATTGTAGATGTTGTATGTTAATCGTGCGGAAGTAAGAAAGAAACGAGAAATTTAAAACAAATATGTACCTCAGCCAATAAGACCACCAAACACATGATATGATTAATTAATTAAAAGAAGTTAGTGTACCAACACACTTGTAATGTATATTATTCGAATAATATACGTACTTTCATTTTAAGGTTAGAATCCTGCTCCGGGGTCACAGGACAAACTAAAACAGATAACCGGGACCCTGGAACGTAAATGGCTATTGAACACCGTGGATTTTATTCAGTAGTACGTGTCTGACTGTACCTTCCGCTCCACCATTTGATGATTGTATCACTTAACTTACCACGTAAAAGAAAATAAATGTTGTTATCTAACGCCAAACTTTAACCCCCTTATTAATAAACATGGACTAAAGTTACGCCAAAGTTAATCCTTAAAAAATGTATGGATAATCCGAAGATTAACCTTGGCGTAACTTTAGTCCACGTTTATTAATAAGGGGGTAACAGTTTTGGCAATTGGTACCATTGATTTATGCAGGTTCTTATTATCAAACTAACATTCACTTGTGAGTGTGAGCAATATCTTTATTCATTTATTTATCACAAATACAACTCTAATTACAGGCAATAAACCTAATATAAGAATGTCTTGTCACAGTATCTTAACGTAAGCCAGACAAACAGCAAGCAGCTGATACAATTTTTTCTCGAAGCCAGCGTGACTTCACAATTCCTTTAACCCGAAACCGCTGCCTTAAGGTCTAGCGGCCATTAACATCTATTTCCATAAAATATTGGCAAAACGGGTTGATTAAGCAATAATCGTAAAGTACGGCCATATTCTGCTACCCGGGGCTACGGTCGCTTGTTGACACCCGTAACAATAAAACTTAGAGCTATGGACTGTCATAATTCTATGATCAGTACCTCGAGCACGAATCACTTTCGAAAAAATATTCGTATCGTCTCCGAAAGCATTTTGTATGGGAACTTGAACAGCGCCTCTGGTGAGCGTAAATTGAACTAATTTTGAGAGCACGAACAAATACGTGTAAGTTTCGTATCGTCTTCATACTTCATTCGAAACGTAATTTGAGCCATTTGTATGAAGATAGCAAGCACGAACACAAAATATGACGGATAGTTTCGTAACTGTCGAAGGCTGGCTTACGAGTTTTACGAATATTTATTCACTTCAAATTTGACAGTGAGAAAACATTCGTCGGGGTTTATTGTATGGATAAAATTATAATTAAAGTGATTGTGTTGTAGTATTTTGTTAGAAAATGAATGTGTGCTCCAATATTTATTATAATATGAATGTGTGCTGAAACTTGGACGCTCACCAAGCATATTATAATCCACCGCATGCAAGTTACTCAGAGAGCTATGGAAAGAGCCATGTTGGGCATCTCTCTCTACGACCGGGTGAGAAACACAGAAATTCGTAGAAGAACGAGACTTTTAGACATAGCATGGGTGATAGCAAAAAGAAAGTGGAAGTGGGCGGGCCATATATGCCGTAGACCGGATGGAAGATGGGGAAGGAAAGTGTTGGAGTGGAGACCACGAACGGGAAAGAGGAATGTAGGGAGACAACCGACTAGGTTGACAGACGATCTTGTTAAAGTGGCCAGAAGAAACTGGATAGCCATAACACAAAACCGCCAGCAGTGGAAAGATTTGGAAGACACCTACACTCAGCATTGGGTGACTAAAGGTTGAAGAAGAAGAAGAATGTGTGCTCCAATATTTATTATAATAATATGATATTTTTCTATTTATGCTGCCATAATTCACAAAAAATAAGCACTTGACATGACAGGATTACATAGATCTTTTAGCAACCGTACCTATCATGTTGCTTCTCAATCATTGCTCGATTCATTGATTGATATTATTGTCATTATTAATAAAATAAATAAAATCATCAAACACAGAACATTCATAAAGTTTTTCTTTATTTTTACAATACATTTTTCATTAAATACCATGACAAAATATGCTCCTTAGCCTATTATCGTCTCATGGCCGCACTAAGGTACTCTGTGTTATTCAATATCGGTCTAGCAATATAACGTGAAAGAACAAACAAACTCATATTTGAATTGACTACTATGGATTTAAAACATTCACACTTAAAAATACAAAATAAACATTTTATTATGGACCACAGTTCAATGTATTAGTTAGTTATTTAGGACCTCAAAGATAGGAATTTCTTCATAATGCAAGCCTTATGGAGAAGTACTGTCTTCTCATTCAAGCTCTTCGCCGAATTTCCAAACGAGAGCCTCGTCTCATCATTGAATATCGTGGGGGATCCTTCTGTTCAACCGGTTAACAGACCTTCTTGATCAGGGTGTCAATTACTTATTTACTCCAGTAAGAATACTTCCGTTTAGTTATCTCAGTTTACTGGAATAGCTTACAGAAAAATAACGAACTATAACAACAAAATCATTGAATATTGATTTGAAACCTCTTGACAGCGGACAGATTTGACAATATAGACATTAGGTATGACACAAGCTTTTTTTCTAAATCAAATTTTTTTCATGGCTTTTTATTTGTGCCAGTATGACAGACGTTCGTTTAGGAACGCAGTCAAATCAAACACAACGTTTTAGTAATTATTTTAATTATTATCTAACGGAATATTAACTTTTTCTGCAGTTCCTTTGTATTGCGTCATAAATTGAACAGTATTACAATTTTAAATGCCCTAAAATCACTAATTTTCTAACAAAAATCCAGTTTCTGGACGAAACATTCATCCTTATTTACGTTAGTATGACGTCACCAACGTTTTCGTATCGCGCCCTCGGTACTAATTCGAAAGTGCTTCGTGCTTCCGACTTTCGTTGTATGCCGTTATTGTATCGACGGTACGATACGGTGGTGAGACGAAACCTTCAAATATTCGTGCTAGGGGTACTGCTGTGTCTTGACGTCAGTAGTTTAAACGTCGTTGTTAACAGTTTACTTCTGTTTTAAGATGTAAGTATATTACTAGATATTGTCGCCTTCCAATTATGGATAAATTGCCTTTCATATTTACAGCCCTATTGGCTATTGTTATCGATTTTGGTCATTCAAAAAATGTTGATCTTTCCATCGAACATTAACCTTTTTGTTTAGTTATAAAGTTGGAAATATTATATTAAAGAATTTTGATAGATTGGGATAGGTTGATGCTGTGCTGGCGTCTAGACGAGATTTTCATTGCGAAAATCCTTCGGATGCGCTTACAATTTTTTGAGGATATGCACCGCTACAAGACTTGTGTACTTAATGACCCTGGAAACAGTTCCTTTAAATGATTTGTCAACGTAATTGTAATTTGGCGATTCCAATTCCCAGTAGAATAGCAGTAAAATAACAACCGATCCCTCCTAAATATAAATAAAATAATAAATATTATGTTAATGTTAATTAATGTTGATAACGACAGACCACAACATAGACATCCATCCTCCTTTTATAATTATAAATGTTTTTTGTTTGTAAGGCAGGTGTGCATTGTATTAGAATGTTATAATATTAATGTTTTATTTTGGCAAGCGAAGACGCGCCCCGCGGTATGTGAGAACTTCTGTGTGGTGCAAGTCTCAAGCGGAAAGCTGAAAGAAAAGAAAAATATCCTTTAGTAGTGTTTTTAAATTAAAATCCATGCGATTCGCACATTAGGGAAGGTAATTTACTTAATTTTTCACAAAATGCTCTTTAGCACAAAAACGCACATATTTTTGGAATAAGTTTACCTAAACATTGAGCATTAAGCCTCCTGCAGACACACGCGATTAATCGCGCTGCGACAACGAGCCAAGCTAATTTCCACTCTAAAAATTCTGCGAATGGACTGCGACATTTGTCGCCCCGCGCGATTAATCGCGTGTGTCTGCAGGAGGCTTTACGTAAATAACAAAAATAAATGCAAACGTATAGTTTTAACTGCATAATTCTCAAAATTTGCGAAGTACCTCTTTGTAAGTCAACGATAAATAAGTCAATGTAACACCATGAAAATACCTATTCAAAATACGCGTCTCTCTTGTTACTTTATCCCTGTATCAAACATGACCCTCTGATGCCGGCGGGGGTCCAACAGACCCCTGCTCATCAATTATCGCGCGAAGCCCTCACGGTGCCGTAGGATACATCAACAGGTGCCAGCAGAGACATGGGTAACTCAATTTACGAAAATATTCACGGTAGCCATACCTCGGGCTATGTACTTTGTGCGGTTCAAAATATACGAGCGGCAAGTCAGGCAAAGTTTACTGAGTCGGCTTTAATGAAGGAAACACTGTTGCATTTTAGTTTTATTTTATAAATGAATTAAATAGGCACATAACTACATTATATATGAATTATTTTTAAGTTTAGTGCAGCATGATTCTTCTTTGCACTTGAATAAAGGAAAACTAAATTATAGGTAGGTAGGTATACACAAAAATTTGCCAACCATGCCTTTTCAGAAGACTATTTTACTGTGTGGACGAACGACGCATAACTTTTCTGTTTTGACGGAAACCTTAAGAAAAAAAACCTCTTAAATAAAAACATTTAACAATAACGGCCATTAAAAACCCACCAACAGCAACATTAAGAAATCCAAAACAAAAATATAAGCAATTATCAAAAAATAATACCATAAACATGACAGAGAATATAAATGATAATTGTGTCCCTAATTCTATCTGTACTCATAAATATTATGTTACCATTTTATTTTATTTAAGCTGATCATTAAGGTGTCTACACACCAAAGCCGGCGGGCTAGGCGCCCCGGCCTGATTGAACAATGAAGATCATGCCGCCGGCCTAGCCCGCCGGCTTTGGTGTGTAGACAGCCTTACATTCGCGTATGGCCGTGATTTATGTTGCCGAAGCGAGCCGAAAAGTTCCGATCCGTCGCGGCAATAGATCGTGATTAGGCGCGCGCGCAGCATGAGCACATACTTACTGTAGGGCTGACAGGAACAAGAAAGCTGTACTAGCTTTAGGTCAAATGTTTAATACGCAATTAAACTTTACCTAAGGAATCAAGCATTGAAATAGAAAAAAAAAGAAAATTCTTTAGATCATCAATGGTCTACAAGAAATATTTTCTTTCCCAAATGTTAGGACATACATAGATAGTAATGCTTCACTTCTTCGTCTTTCTAATAGGTACCCAGTTATCTATTATACGCCACTTTACCAGTTCTTCGGCCACCGTACCCAGCTCTTGCCAGCCACTTGATTTTTACGACTAAACTTGAGTAAATACAAAATTGTAAATAATAATCAGTTTAAAATTCATAATCTAAACCTATTTGAATAAATATTAATAAATAATTACTGTGACTGATTCAATTTATGCATCAATTCTTTGTTTTAGTCACCGCTGATGATAT
This sequence comes from Agrotis exclamationis, assembly GCA_950005045.1. Classification (NCBI taxonomy): domain Eukaryota; kingdom Metazoa; phylum Arthropoda; class Insecta; order Lepidoptera; family Noctuidae; genus Agrotis; species Agrotis exclamationis. The sequence continues at coordinate 866,914 of OX465422.1, read as the reverse complement.
TTATTTATTATTTTTTTAAACTAATATTTATGACATGACGCTAACCTTTGCAAATGATTTTTTAAAATTAATATAAATGTCATGACCGTGATAAGCAAAGTATTTGTTTGTATGAATAAATTATCAAGAAAACTTAATCCAACATTTTAATTTATGGGATATCGCAAAAGAACTAAAATTACCACGGTAGTCAGGGAAAGAATATAGCTTAAAAAAAGAATAATAAAAAAGAATAAAGAATAAGAAGAATAGCTTAGTGAGGAAAGTTGTCAGCCAAACCGTAGGCGTGGGTGTTACAGAGCCGACAATCAATTGTATGTATCAAAATGAACTATTTTCTAGCAAATGTTGTATTTTCAAGATTTAAATACCTAATGATGTATGTTTAGGTTTTGTGAATGGGACTTTTGTGTACTCAGAACGTAATCCGCAATCTTGTTTATCAAGAAATACTTTCACCAACAAGGCAGGTGTTTCAGGCCTCAAAAAAATCACAAAGAATTTTATTTAAAACCGGTATTATAGAGCTCATCCCTTGGCAGCCCTGCACCACAAATTGAGACGTCTGTAATTATTTACCCGGACATCATTAGCCGGTAACGGATATAACTCTTCATCGGTTATTGATTTATAAGCGTCGGCTCGTGAAGTGTACCGCACCGCACAGCGCAGCGGCCGCGGCGGCATCGGCATTACAACTTATTTATGTAGCATTAAACTATACTACTCTATTAAACAGGATTATTTGAGAGAAAGCCGTGGCTTTGTTACATTTTTGGGATGAACTGATGCATTTAGATTAACTTACAATATTATTGTTTCCTAATAACGGGCTATTGAAGGACACCGTGGATTTTAGTCAGTACAAGTCTGACAGTCCCTCCCGCCCTGCCCGGGGTGGGAGGACTCATTTGATGATTTTACCACGCAAAAAAAAAAAAAAAAAAAAGATTTGTAATTTGGCTGCTAAGCTTATTGAAATCCAGGGTTCGTTTCCCAGGTCCAGCAAAGTGTTATTGTGTTTTCCGCTGAAATGGCACCTGATGTATTTCATATACGAAACTGATCAATCTATTTTTTGCAGGTGCGATTAGTGAAATATTCTACAAATTATCTAGCATTTTATTCCACTTACAATAGGGTTAGGGCACCTGCGGATCAGTATATACCTATGTATATTAGTGTTGGAACGTATTTGGACTTTATTTTGGACTCATTCGTCAACTCGCGCGCAATTAACTCGCTCGATCGAGCGAGTTGGCACATTCCGATTTTAATTATTTTTGTTGTCGTCAACTCGCGACTGAGCGAAAATTTACAGTCGTCTACAAAAGTGTTTTTATAAATTTAACATATAATTTAATTGAACCTACACACATGTTTAAGACATGAAACGTATAGAGTAGGTTAACTGATTGTCAGGAGGTCGTCTTAGAGGTGAAATTCTGCTCGCGGTTCGAATCTTTCTTTCCAAAGAAATGCTTTTGTTAAGTTACCATTTGGCGAAATTACTCAATGATTTTATGTATAATAGGGTACATATTTGAACATCGCAGATTAAAACATCTACGCTTAAAATATCGATGTTCAAAACATCGAAAATTTAAATATCGATTGTAACATAATATCGAAAAATGTTACATCTATGCTTAAAACGCCGAAGATTGAAATGTCGATTGATTACAATGTCGAATGATTCAAAATATTGAATGACATTATGCCTAAGTTCAAAATATCAACGTTTAATACATCGAAGTTCATAATATCTAAGTTCATAATATCTACGTTAAAAATACCTACTAGTTGAAATATCGGACAGAAACCGGATAAAAAGTCGGACTTGCTTTTGCATCCTTAGTCAAATTGCTGATTACCACCTATCAAGGTAAGTCGACGGAACCCCGCTTCGCGGGGCTCCTATTTCTGTTTGCAAGGTTTTAAGCAACCTAACACGAAGAGGATGGCGGGGTCTTTCAAACCCCTCCATCCTCTTCGAACCTAACCTGTCCGAATCGGGGTGCCCCAAGTCCCGAGCTCGCTTCGCTCGCTCTTGCGTCCTTAGTCAAATTGCTGATTACTACCTACCAAGGTAGCTGGACGGACTTCGGATGCAAGAACGAGCGAAGCGAACTAGGAACTTGGTGCACTCCGACTTGGACAGGTTAGGTTCTATATTTAGGACATTCAATAATCTGTTCTTCGATATTTAGGTCATTCGATAATCTGTATTTCGATATTTAGATCTTTCGATGTAACTTTTGTAGATATTTAGATTTTAGATATATTGGACGTAGATCATTTAACCATTCGATATTATAAACTTTATTTTAAGTTTCTATTTTATGGTCGTTCGATATTTTCATTTTCGATGTTTTGAACATCGATATTTTAAGCGTAGATATTTTAATTTTCGATATTCAAATATGTACCCTAATAATTAGCCAAATGGTATACTCGTATTTTTTTGATATTGTTGATTTTACTTTGTTATATTTGATTAGTTTAAGTCGTGTTACATACTAGGTTATTAAACAAAATCTTTAAAAAATGTGATATTGTTGATAATCTTCAAAATGTAGGTAACGTAATATGAGCAGTTTTTTATGTTGTAAATTATAAATACAGAATATATCTATTAAAAAAAAATCAAAAGAAAATGTTACCGACTTCTTACAAAAAAGTTCAAAATAACCTACAAAAAACTTTTCTTTCGAAAGTCGGTGACTTTCTTTTTTATTTCATTGACTTTTTTTCACCGACTTTCAAAAGAAAAGTTTTTTTGTAGGTTATTTTGAACTTTTTTGAAACTGGTGCCATTTTCGTTGTTCGGCAGGGCCTGTCCATACTGTATAAGTCAATGACTGCACCAAACTAAATGAAAATTTTATGGGACCAAATGGCAGATATACTGTATCGAACAAAAAAATCATCGAAATCGGACCAGAAACCTCGGAGTAATCGGTGTAGACAATGTTGAAAACTTTTTAGGTTTTTGTTGATTATTCAAAAAGTGCTAGTCCGATAAAATTTTAATGGGACTATTCGGGAAGTATACCCTTTCCAACAAAAAAAAAAAGAATTTTTCAAATCGGTTGGTAAACGACGCAGTTATGCCCGAACAAACATTAAAAAAATACATATATATATATACACCGTGACTTTTTAGTCGTCTTACAAAAGTCGTCCACTTAATGTATCCGACCTAAAATACCTCTAGGCGAGTTTATTTTTTTTTTTATCGTTAATAATAATTTTTAATAAATAGGTACATTAGAAATATGAAACACCCTGTTAAAATGTGTACGTATCAATCTGTAGAGTGTACCTACCCAGCGCAATAGTCGGGTAGATCATTCCATTTCCATTTTCTATGAGACAAGGGCGTTTCTAACTACGCCTTGTATCATAATAACCAATTAAAGTTTTATGATTAAATTTTTCAAATCATTTAAATACATATTTTTTTATTAAAAACGTGTTCTAGTCATTGGATACATGAACTGGGCTGCTTTTGTAAGACGACTAAAAAGTCACGGTGTATAATCATCCGAATTGAGAACCTCCTCCTTTTGGAAGTCGGTTAAAAAACTACATTTCTTTTATTTCAAATTTAAATCGTACAACGCCTTATACGAGTACTTATAAAGTAGGTTTCTATATTGAATTTATTATAACACTTTTATAGATGACTGTACCATTTTTCGCTCTAGTCGCGAGTTGATGACAGCAAAAATAATTAAAATCGGAATGTGCCAACTCGCTCGAGCAAGCGAGTTAATTGCGCGCGAGTTGACGAATAAGTCTTATTTTGAAACGTCATTCACGGGTTTTTGTGCCCGGTACCCGATTTACCCTGTATTATTATATTTTTTTTATTAAAATTTTATTGATTTACATTTTTTTATGGGTAGTAGTTATTCCAAATATTTACATACATTAAAAAACTAAATTAACAAACCTAATAATAATTACTATAACTAACAAAGAGCATCAAAAAATTCACCCTGTATTATGATTTTACGTGCTTCTCAGTAAGACAAAAGAATTGTTTTCGTGCTACTGTTAAAGCATAAGGAATAATAAGCATTAACGGTTGTTCATTGTTGATCCAGTATCTCTTGACTACCCCTCGCTAATTTTCAATACAGGATTAATGTTTGACTGATAGTAGGTAGTATGTGGGCTTTTTCGTCGTGATTTTTAAAAGGTCATAAATTCTAACCCGGTTGATAATGGGACTTAAGAAAATCTGCCATAATCTGTCCTACTGCTGAGCAATGGCCTATCCCAATTACTTCCATGAATTCTTTTCCGGGGTCGCTTCGAACCAGAATAGGTATTACTTATGTCATAAAATTATTCAATTTCAGAAAGTTATTCACCACCACGAAATAAGTCGTACAGTTCCAAAATAGCATTTAGACACGAACGGTTTTATAATTTCAACAATATTTACAAACATTGAAATTTCATTCAACTCTTTAAACTTTTATTGTGTCATAAATAACTTGTGACGAACACAAATAAATTATATTTTACAATTGTTTACATTACCATTTTTGTTTGGAACATTGGTACTATTGTTTAGACCAAGTTTTAATACAAAGAAAGTCTATATAATTTTACTGCAGTGTTGGGTTCGAACTAGACCACTCAGTGCCACTTTTTGGTCGATTTTTTTTTACTTTACTATTTTTATGTGAGGTTCTCATTGTTTTCTATGAGAACTTTGTTTGTGATTTATGATCGGAATTAATTTTTGTTTTTATTGTTGCTTTTTATAAATTTATAGGTATGTTGTATGTTCAGTGTTAGCATTAACAAAACAATCGTTCCTTTTACATTCGTGCAGGGTTCATTCTTATCATTTCGATAGCTAGTATGGTAAGGGTACATACTTAAGGTCATTGAGTCTAATTTTGAGAAACTTAGATTTAGGTACTCCATTATTTCAAAAATAAATTAGTGTCAGCTTAGCATTGCACCAAAATCTTAATGAAATACGAGTACCTACATTCTTAATTGATTGGTCCATGAATTCTCAACTAATTTGTCTACCTACGTTTTCACCAAATGGTTGGAGAATTGCTCATTTCTCTTGCAAGATCTCTCTTAAGTTAAAACTCGAAATTCATTTGAAATTAAAGAAAATCGAAACAAACAAATACATTTGACGTGTTAAATATTTGTGTACATGTTTTACGACTGCTGTATATCAGGCCGAGCCCCAGCCCCCCACTGCTCGCACCAGCCCCTGAATGGTCACAATCGCACAATGCTGGCCCCTCACAATGTCCTCCTAATTTGTTTTGGTTGTGAAGTAACTTCTCATTGTCTCCTTGATTTGTTGCTTTTATTCCTACGTTTTGTTCAAAATTGACAAAATCTACGGGAGATTTGTTGGTGAAATTGTTTAGAAACTTTTTGAATATTCATTTCGTTGAAGTTACATTTTTGGCTGATGCTGTGAGTATGACTACCCACCCATACCCACTGCCCAGTTATTTATACTTATGCCAAGTAAATTAGCTAACTCAAAGTTGTTAATATATTTCAGTTGGGTACACCATTATCTTTCACTTTTCAATTGCTTTTCAATTGATAAGTACTTAGTTTAGTTTCAACTGACTATCTAGTTAGTTCCAAAAGGTAGACTGCTATGGAGAAGACCGTAACTGACATTATAATCCATTGAAGGACGTTCTAACTACAGAGTTTATTGCTTCAGGTAGGTAGTAGGAGAGATTGTGTTCAAAAAATCTATGATTACCTGCAGTATTGATCAGCTAATAATCGAAAATCAAACTCGAAACATTCCATGAATTTATAAAATCGATATTTTTCCAAAATCTTCTCACGTCGACACCATTCGACTTTATGCTTACAAAACCGTAAAATTCAGAATAAAATCATAAAAGGTAACCGTAAAACTGGACATTTACGGTCAACATAAATCAGGGTGGGGACAAAACTTTGTTTTACGCGTAAATAAAGTTCTTTCGTTAGGGATTTTATGATTAGATATAGTACCTACATTAATTTTAATTACATGAACAAACAAAGTGGGTGTAGAATATACAGTGTAGAATTTTTTAGATATATTGTAAGTCGATATTTATTACAGTTTCAGGTATTCAGATGCAAAAACTGATAATTTCCCTAACTACTAATCCATCAACTTTTTAACCTGTCTGAGATTTTTTGTAAGCAATCAAATCCATAAAATCGCACGCGAAAGATCCGAAATCAATCCGTCAAACTTTCATTCGTGGAACATGCACAGACCCGACCATTCAGCCAGGCTGGCCATACGGTAAGCCATTGTTCTAGTGCTAAACAAAGATAAACAAGCATCAGGACGCCATTGAGGGCCACTGTGTGGACAATGCGACCACGTCGCACAATGCAATGGAAATAATGACGTGAGAGATCTACAGGGTGTTGGTTTGCGAATTTAAAAAATAATTGAGAAACTAAGTAGTTTTTTTTTTTGGAAAAAAAAAACACTCTTTTTTTATAGTTTACATACCTACAGCTAATGATCATTACAGTATTTGCATACTGTAATAATGTACACTTTTCTTATAAATTCTCAGTTATTGTATTACAAAAACAACCATAGTTACCATTCCTATTCATGCCATTGCCACGTCAAGTAAAACCTGAATCAGGTTAAAACAATTGACAAAATGCTAGCCTGATCACAAACTCGCGTTTTCAAACAGCCCTTATATAAAACAAGGAATAACGGCGCAGTCCAAGGCCAGGATACTGTAACCGCGCAGTAGCACCCACGAGGAGTGATGGATGACTACATAGCACTACTTAAACAAACGGTCTGCCACAATGGACGCACCAGCGGGCGATTAAAAACAATACGCCATGCGACAAAACGCACGACAATGTCGCAGATTCAAGGAAGGACATAATACTGGCCGTAATTTATGTCACTCTGCGCAACAACTGTTGTTGTTTTGAAAATAGAATATCATTAGATGTTGACATAGTGATGTCAGGTTTTATTTTTGTTTATGGTCATCAGATGTTTTTTGTTCGTTGGAAAATAACTTTAATTTGAAAATGTAAACAAATTGCTCGACTTACTATTCAAAAAAAATGAATTTTAAAATTTATATTGATAAAATTTATATGATTGAATCCAGAGAGAGATTAAATTAGGTACCTAGGTATATGAATATGAATGGTTTACTCAGTTCTGCTTTAAAACAAGTTCACCAACTAAGTACTAACGATACCATCAGTATTTGAATACAAGACTCAATCAAAAGATAGACAATTAGACATTTCAAATGCAAACCTATCTAAACTGTCACCAAATAGCTAAAGGCGTGTTATTAACATTGCACAACCACTTGATAAGTATTGAAACAACATTACGAATTACGATTCCAAAGGCAATTTGTCACTCCCACGCACATAAAAACTTGTTAATATTTTGAAAACGGATACCATTTCATTAATTATATTTGGGCCGTATGTCATTTGTAACGTCTCAATCAGACACAAAAAACTGTTGATTATCTATTAAAGTTATTTAATAGCCAAAACTTGAATTAAACCCATCTGATTTATAACTCACCATGTATATTGAATGACCAGATTTACATAATCCGTTCAATAATATAAAATTATATTTTTTTAATTTGCAACATTTCATAATTACGCTGGCAACTATAAAAATATTTGATGAATGGCACGTAAAATAAATTATAATTTACGTTAAGATAGTCATTCTAGATCGCGCTGTTGTTTTAGAATGGAAGATTACTATTATTTCTATTGGAAGATTACTAATTTGGAATCTACAAGCTGTTGAAAACATAAAAAGAATGAGATTTTATAGTTGTTGGTTTTGAATTGTCCCCTATAGTCAATCGAATCCAAAATCCTTTCTTTAGAACATGTTAAACGAGACAATGGTTTATTAGTAATATGGCAATCACGTGTGCAACAAACAAAGACATACAAATATGTGACAGGAAGAAAGATTACGGCACTCTATCAAGCGATCTGACAACAGACTTGAATTCCTACGATTTGTCCCGTCATTGTCCCTCGTAAAACTCAGGACAAAGCGGGAAGAAGCGTGTAATGCTGCTCATAAAACAATAAACCACCCACTGCAGGCTGCGAGCAGCGTTTACAGCGCACGCAGCGTGAACCGAACGCGCCCATTGTCCGCTATTCTGAACGCAACTTAACATGGCGCGAGCGATTAACAAAAGCGCGCCAATTCTGACGTTTAAACGTAATCAGTGAGTTGAAAAACACGTTTTTTTGTCCAAAAATGGAAGTCAAATACAGGTTTGTTTTTTGTTTGATGGCGAATTGATATGAACCAGAAGAGCGAACGATTATTTGAATCGGACAAAAAGTCCCCAATTGTTTCCCTTGCTTATACCGCTTAAACCCAATGACGATGTCAGAAATATTGCATCTAGCCTATCTAGCAGAGAATGAAATACTTAAGCATTTGTGTAGTTTGGACACAAAACAAATTAATTACCTACTCATTTGTAGCTAAATTTTCATTAGGTACGTGCTAGAGGTTAGTTTATCTGTTAATGATCCTTTGTATTAATTTATCAAGTAGGTATCAATATTCTCACTACAGACGAAAAAAAAACGTTATAATACATCCATTAGCAATATTATACTCGTACCAACATCAATATATATTGTAAAGCAACAGAACCGCACTCAGATTGATTGATTACATCTAACTTTATTAAATCTAACTCACTAATAGAAATCTTAACAAAACACCGTTCTAGTTTCAGAATATTTGTCAGACGATAGATACTATCTCAACTACCTACTTAATGTAGTGATAATTATCTGAAATACAACAAGTAACGCTTTCATAACTTTAACATGTAGGTACAGACAGAAAGTGCATCCAGTTCGTATAATATCTGATGAACAGAAGAAAACGAGAGTTAATAGGGCAAAACTGGAGTAACGTTCTAAAATCTAATCTTCTGGGAACTTACTTTTTATGTTCTTATATAAAAACTAGCTTCCGCCCGCGACTCCGTCCGCGCGGATGTCGGTCTTCGCGTGGATGGTTTATTTCTCCATTTTGAGTAACTCTGATGACATCTTATAAATATCTATTGGACCCAAATACGGCTAAGCCTATAATAATTAAGGAGATCTATTGAGCTACCTGCTGTTGAGCTCGCGTTCTGTAGTATTTCTTTCATAGTAATTCCGACCTTGTATTTACAAATAACTGATCGGAACAGGGGGGAACAGGGGGGGAGGGTTTTTGGTCCTCTAAACCAAAAATAACAGAATTGAATTACTGTTTAACTTTATGATAAAACTTAGTAGCCGAGTCTTGTGTAGCTATTCCAATTAGGACGTAGCCCGCAAGTGCACTGCTAGTTAAGTCACACAGAAAAATAATAAAGTCGCGGTAGTCATTAACTCTCGGAGAATCTTAACACCGCGATTCAGAAATGCGCGTCATAGGCACAACGCCATCTAGTGGTGAGTGGTGGAACCTTTTTAGAAATCAATGGAGGCAGGCGTGGCGTATGTAATGTACTTGATAATAGGTGTCGCCAGTGGTTCCATAATAAGGTTTGTTACAGATTTTTTTATACGTATTTTTCCAGGATAAAAAGTATCCTATTTTATGCCCAGGATAATAAGGTATAATTATACCAAGTTTCATCGAAATCGAACCGTTAGTTTTCACGTGATGCCTGCATATACAGACAGACAGACAAAAATTTTTTTAATCACATATTTGGGTTTGGTATCGATCCAGCAACACCCCCCGCTATTTATTTTTTCAATATTTTCAATGTACAGAATTGACCCTTCTACAGATTTATTATATGTATAGATTAAATGCCTATAGTAATTAGCCACTACGGCTATAATTACTATAGTTATTTAATTTTTATAAGCACCAAGAAACATAATTTGATATAAAGAAATTCTCTTTCTCTGGCTAGTTTTATCTTATGGAACTGCGCTCGTCATCATCTCCGCCAGACATATCTCAGGTCCGGAGGGACTATCGGGTAACTGTGGCTCCGGAACATAAAGGCCTAAAGGGCTATTGAAAGACACCGTGGATTTGAGTCAGTTCAGTCTGACAGTCCCTCCCGTCCCAGTCTGGGTGGGAGGACTCAATTGATGATTTTTACAACGATAAAAAAAAATATATAACTCAGTAATATGGCTTCTACTAATTCAAATCAAAGAAGTTTATATTTACTAAGGCCTGACCTTCTTAGGTCACTGTTTATCATAAGAGCCACAGCAAGAGCAATCTGCCATCTTATTTATCATCAATTACGTCCATAAAGTCCCAACAATTAACTACCAATCTCCTGTCAGTCTATAATCATGATAATATCACATCATTATAAACTACCTGAGCCCACGCCTTCCATGATGACATCACACGGAGTCCTCACGGCTCACCGTGATGTACGCCCTCACATCTGATAAATCTATAACTCGCCGACGCGGACGATATTATTTTAATGTTATAATACAAATTATAATAATCTTTGGACGCCATATTTATAGGCCCGGTAATCTCTTTTGATTCGCCGCTTATGAGCTAAAGGAGGACGTATATGGAGACAGAGGTTTGAATGTTTCAATCTTTAAACACATATTTTGTTAACGTTGAGACTTAGGGTTTGAAACATGACTTTTTTATCAAAGTTTAGTTTTGTTATGAATTTAATGAGAATATTTTCTCTTTTTTTTTAAGTGTGCTAGATATACATAATATCTAATTTTCTGTTGAAGTGCGCAGTTTTTTTCAGCAACGCAACAGTGTCACTAAACATTTAAATCAAATACATGTTTGTGTTCGTCAGTTCGTCACCGCCACCTCTACAGCTCAATTTTCTTCTAAGGGAGAGATAACGTCATTATCAACTGAATCAAATATCAAATGAGTGCAATTCGTGTGTCAAGTGTCCCGGTGTCAAAGGAGGAAACGCCTGGGTGTCACCACTGCGAAGATCGCCCGGAGGACACAGTAGAGCATACGGTGCAAGACTGCCCCGCTTGGGCAGAGCACCGACGTGTCCTCACGGCGGCGATAGGCGGAGACCTCTCGCGCCCGGCATTGGTCGCGGCCATGCTGCGGGGCGAGACGGAGTGGGAAGCGGTCGCCTCCTTCTGATAAGCAGTCATGCTCGCGAAGGAGTAGGCGGGCCGCGTGAGAGAGAGGACAGTGTCCTCCCTCCGCCCCACCCGCAGTGGTGGACGCCCACGGCGACGGACGTCGCAAGACGATCTCCGGCCACCGTAGGCGCGGGCATGCGGGCGGCAAGTAAAGGGCAACTCGCTGCCCGACCATGGACCATGCCCGGGTCGACGGCGCGTTGTGTTCCACGCGCGCGCGCCTCAAAGAGCGTCAGCATAATGACGGGGCCCCCTCTCTAGAGGGCCAAAGCCTGCCGGGGTCGCGGGACTTATCTCATTACCGTGACCCCGGAACATAAAGGGCTATTGAAGGACACCGTGGATTTTAGTCAGTACAAGTCTGACAGTCCCTCCCGCCCTGCCCGGGGTGGGAGGACTCATTTGATGATTTTACCACGCAAAAAAAAAAAAAAAAAAAGTGTCCCGGTGTCCCAGAGTCCCGACAGCGTCCCGGTGTCCGCTCACCCTAGCGAGGTGTAAATGCGGCGTGATATACGCGCCAGATATATCCACCACAATTTATTTGGAGGAAACCCTTGCTTCCTCACTGCAGCCCTAGCATTCGAATACCAAACCCTTTCGATAAGAAAATAGAATTGAAATTCTTTTGAAATGATGTTTGAAGTTGACATTAAGATTTCCCAGAAAGGATTTTACGACATGTGGTTGAGGAAATAAGGTCGGTTGTAGAACAGAGGTGAGTAAAAAGGCTGCGGTCGTTGCAGGCACCGTGGTGCTGAGCCGAGATGATTGCAAAACGAATAAATAATGTGCACATGAAGCTGCGCGCGCGCTTATTACATGTCACCCGTGTAAATGTGTTTATTTTTAAACAGTCAACGACTTTTTAAGTTATTAAAATTGTTATTTTGTTGCGAAAAAATTAAAATTACTTTTAGTTTTAAAATTAGTTTCGTCGTTTCTTTTTTTTTTAGATGGATTGTACGATTGCCTGCAAGAAATTGCCGATTAATCACGTTGATACAACGCAGCGGCATCACATTTCATCACGTCTTGATCAATTTAGACATCAGTTGTCTATTTTTAATGTCAATTTCAAATTCGAGCTTAGGATAATGCTTTTCCTAAAGTAACCTAGTTAGAACAGTAAATTATTTAGACGTATTTTAGCTGAATTAATAAGAGATGATGGTTGTTGCACTATGGCAAAGTACGTTCACTCAAAAAATGCAAATAAAGCTACAGAACCCCTTTAAAAATTAACAGAGATAAAATATTTTGAGTAATTCATATAAATACAAGTTAGGTACCACTACTTATAAACTAACATTTTTATTGTATTTTGCGACTTCACGTGAAACATGCTAAAATATTAGGTAGGTAAGACATTTATGTTTGATTCAAACATTACATCAACTTATTTGTAAAGATACCTAATAGAGATGATCACTTTTGAATTTTCAAAGGTTTTCGTTACGTAAGTAATAAGAAATTAAATAACCTACCTATCATAGGTAGTCATCAATTGAATGAAAGAATGTCCCACAAACTGCTTTGGAGAATCTTCAGCTAAGAACCGAGAACAAAGCCAACTTAATTTCAATAAAATATTTATGCTCGCATCCTTCACACAGCAAAACAGACGCCGTTTGATTCACCTTTTATTTACGTACAATAATGGCATTCCACAATCCCTTATATAATTAAGTCCGACATTCGTATGAACAGCATTCAGAGGTTTAAACCCGCCGAGGAAGTTGTAACCCGATGCGTTTCCTCCGCATCGCTCGTAGGCGGGGGGTTAAGTCTCGATCAAAGGCGCCGCCGCGAGGCCACGCCCCCCCGCCTTGTGCACATACACCGCCAACCCTTTCACTGCCACTGCCGCTATGTTGCTAACTAATAGTATGTTTCTTTTGTTTACTTTGTGAGTCAGGTTGCGTATACATAGTGAGTTGTGTAATCACAGGAAATTGCTTCTGGTTTGTGTTAAAAATTAAATCGTTTCGGTCTATGAAACGCTTGCCCATCACTAACTGACAACGATTCGATTTATTACGGAAAAGAAATCTGTCGTGGAGCTGGTGGTATGACCAGTACTACAATCTTCACAAGGGTGCTGGTAGCAACTGGACGAAAGTAACAAAGTGGTGAAAATCCAAGGAATCCACAGTAGATTGCTCAGATTGTGGATGATGTAACTAGACAATCATGCATTCAGAATATAAATATCGACGTTTCATTACAGGAATTAGTTAGGTACTCCGATGATAGTAATTACTAAGTATGTAGGGCATATTTACAAAAGTAAAGGAACGCTTTCCTTACTACAAATTAAAACGGAACAATTACCATGTTTTTTATTTGTTTTGAGTTTCCGATATTTCGGCACTGTTGTGCCGTGATCACGAATATATGTACTAACTATAATATCGAAAATTCAAAACAACTAAAAAACATGGTCAACTGTCCCGTTTTAAGTTTTATTAATAGTTTTAGTGACCATGGTTTTCGTACTCTTGTTCTCTAACTGCATTAGGTATTACCCATAGACATACAGAATACACTCAATAACTATATGAAATACGAGCCCACCACTCTCTAGAAAAAGAGAAAGCTATTTAGCGGCCAGTTATCTTTAATACTAGATTAAAGATAACTACTGGTTTAGCAATTAGCACCTATCCAAATAATTAATTTCAATTTTGAATATTGACAGGCTTTGAAAGAATGAAAGAAAACATGTTTATATTTATACAATTCAGGTAGATGTTCTGGTTGCGTCCAGGTTTCTTTCACGAAACTAAATGCTACGTTATGTTATGTCTGACTCACATAGGGCTCATAAGATCATCAATACATTATCTGTCTTTGACCGCAGAAACTAAATAGTAATCGTTAATATGTTACTTTTTCTTCAGAGGTTAACTTATCTAAAAATGATATTATGCCGTAAATACGTGATAGTCAATTTGGTCGGTTATTGGTACGTCTACATGATGTTGTCCAACGAACTGTTACGGAAACGATAGTGAACATTTGACCATACCCGTAAGAAAATAAAAACCCTCAAGTTACAGGCAGGCCTGACTGAGGGTTCCATCATCATAACTACAACAAACATTCACTTTATTCCAATGAATAGTCTCCACAAACAATGGTACGACATGCAGTAACACAACACCAGAACCTGGAGCGCGAGCCGGCGGAATCTCAAAGACCTTACCTTTTCTACGCCCGTTTTTATCAAAGTGGATCCCGACCTTAATGATGGCTCAACCTCAATCATTTAGTTATCGTAGTCGGCACAGCTCGTTGTGACAAGAGGTCGATCTAGTGATTAATTTGCTTTTAATTTTATGTTTTGGGAAGGTATTGTGCTTATTTTAATTATGAAGTCTCAGTTCGGGAAATGGATTGTTGAGAAATTGAAATACTATACCTACCATTTGATACCACATTTGAGAAATTGGTTTATTTCATAGAAAAGTCTCAAGAACATACAAAGCGTAGGTAAATCTACTACTTACATACTTATGTCATATTTTATTTTTAGTTCCGAAAAGTAAAACCACTAGGTCGTTGCCACTACATGACCGCAAAAGAGTATCATCGAGTATGGTGTACGGTCAAAATCGCAAGCGGTTAATTGACTTAAAAACCGTCAAAGTCGTACTCGGTCAAAATAGCGAATGGTCAACATCAAATAATTTTCTAATCGCGAACTATGAAATTAGCAAACTAGATCACAATCAGTCCATTAGATACTATTTTTTTTACGAAAGTCCATGCTTCCGAATAGTGGGTAAAGAACAAACAACATAAATCTAAAGAGTTGAATTATGGTAACATTCGTCCTTAAATTGTTCATAATATCATTATGTAATAAGTCAAAAGTTTTGTTATAAAGATCAGTGAAAATGATTTTATATCCACAAATTAAATTGTTTATCGACATTGGAACGTAAAGGGCTGTTGCAATAAAAAATAATGAAATTTGTTCTATTAGGTACCTACCGATCGACAAAAAATATCCAGGTAAGTATTGTTTTATCACAGTACCTAGGATTTTGAGCCATGTACAAAATGACTTTTGCACACTAACACTTGTTGATTTTTTGCAAAACTTCATTCTAACCAAATAGAAATATAAAAATAGATTATTATGACATGTGGACATTTTAACACTTGGACGAATATTACCATAAATAGTTATTCCTATTAGGCTAGAAAAATATGTCCCTTAAAACGTAACAACCGTTACAGCTAGTTTACTAGTATCAACAGTAACCGATACATTCGTGATTGTAACATGTTTGTGCAGTAACACGAGTGCAGCTAAAACAACAAGACAAAACACAGTATTGAAAACAGCAGCCCAATCTGTAGCAATATTGAGTTACACGACTGTCTGTGAAGAACCACTGACAGCTCTGATGTGTTCCATGCTACCAGAGAGCTGTGATACACTTCTTTGTTAAAATATCATAAAAATAACTTGCAGTTATTTTGGAAATAATAGATTGTCCGCAAATGAAAGCTGTCCTTTCAGAAGAGCTAGTAGCGCCATCTAGGAGCGAGTAGCTAAACTAATATTTCTAACGAATTAACTTATATTTTAAATCACAAGAGTTGATGATATTTTATATTTGATTACTAGAAGAGCACTTTAGTATATTATATTCTTTCGATACATTAAAATATTGTGTCTGACTTCAAAAATGTCACCTTTAATAAACTGTTCCTTTAGTAAAACTGTTCTTAATGCTAAGTATTAAACTTGCAGGTCTCATTTTTCTTATCAATAATAATTCAGTATTTCACATACTAAAGTCACACATTACGTTCTTAATATAATTGTTGGGCCAAATACTTTGTCCCGACACCTTTCGGCAGACACTTGACATTTCCATTATGAGTTTAACTACAATCCTATTCCCACGCTTGAAAAGTGCATTTTTATTCACAAATCCACTGATGTGGAATAATCCGAGTGACTTGTTGACATTTCGCATTGTATGCTTTGTTAAATTAGTTTTTATACTAACTTATTCTTCAAGTATTGTGTCGCTAAGTATTTTTACTATCATACCGAGGCGCAAGGTGCTCAACGGATAAATAAATAAAGCTAAATACCGAATAAGTACCAAAATTTTTTTTATTGCTATTACAAGAGAACCACCATACCCATTTTGACACCGGCCCGGACAGACAAGCATTATTTTGGAGTAATGTATATAGTCCCAAGTATGAAGTATCCTCATTAAAAACTCATTATAAGTAGGAACATCAAAATGTGAAAGGAAGTTTGTTTGTTACCTTTTCACGCTTCAACTGCTGGATCAATTATCCAGATATTTTACTTACGTACGTTTACGTTGTCTGGTGGACATAAACGGACATATAGGTACCTTTCATGTCCAAAAAATATATAGAATTACTTATAAATTATCGCAAAAAGCCAGTCGTTTTTTTTATTATTAATGTCACAAATAATGCAAAAAAAAACTTAAAATCTGTTACAGAGACATCTGTTGCTGAGTAGAATAACAATTAAAAATTTCAAACTATATAAAGTGTTACCTACAAATCATAGATGGCACTGTTATGAAAATAACAGTCTCTTTATTTTATTCTTTTTTATTGAATAAATGGGGTTTCTTTCCCGGAGCAGTTGCGTACTAGACATGGCATATTTCTAGGCAAATCAGTTTATCTTAGTACAATGTCGCTTCCCGCTGTTTGTACTCGCTTACTTCTTTCAAACTATGCAACGGTTTTTAGAGCAGTTTTCTTTAGAAGACAGAGTGACTTTATTAAAGATTCTTTTGTTAAAAAAAAAAGTGGGAAAATAGTGACCAAGCCGTCAAAAATATCGATTTTCAGGAGCTTTCTTGGCGTAGGTTTTATAGAAGGTACCTACATAGAAAAAATCTACTTAGAGAAAAGTCAACGATAACATAATAGGTAAATCTTTCTCCTAAATTTTTTATTTAATTTTGTCATCTTAGATCACCATTTTAGGTTTTATGAAGATAGAAAGAAAGAAAGAAAATTGTTTATAGACACAATATGCCATAAGTAGGTACACACAAAAATAAACCAAATATTTTACAAGAAAATTACAACTAAACCATAAAAAATATTGTGTGACTCACGGCTGCGCCAAATAGACCCAGTTCAGCAAATGCCTGACAACGGGTGCACGACGCTGATTTTCAACTGAGCCTACGTGGTGAGTGTATGATGTAAATCAGCTTGAATAATGAAATAAATATATATACATACCTAAATATTGTGTACGATGTTTATAATGGAGTATGAATAATAAAATTAAATAAGTAATATTATCACCGGAGCTACAGATACAATCATGAAACTAAAACTAGGCACTCATAATACTGTTAACCGTAAATTACCGTTAACGATCACGGACTTCTCTATAATTTTCTGTAGTACCTATTCTATATCTATTTAAAAGTTCAAAATTGGAAAAAACATCAATTTCTGTGGCCTTTCAGAGAAATTCAAGAAAATTTCTTGAATATCTCTAAAAAATTATTTTAAAATTACAAAAAATAGACTAATGCTTTTGAGCCACAGAAATTGATATGTTTACCAATTTTCAATTTAATCGGTTATGTAGGTACTTATGGAGGAAATTGATTGTGAAGGTCGGACAGACGGAAAAACGAGTGATCTTATGAGGGTTTTTTCATTCGGACGTACGAAACCCTAATTCGCCGTGACATTCAAACCCCGTTTAATATTCTAATATTTTGTTTAAAATAGAACTCATCCGAGACCGGTTACTATTCCGTCATGATAACACGAAACCAGAACTTGATACATAATCCATGTAAATCGCTTGTTATTTTTATCTACCTAATTAATATACTTACACCAAAAACAATGCGAGTCAGTTGATGCTGGGAGATACACCAGAATGGACTTCACAAACAAAGTAGTGCTAGTAACTGGTGCGAGTGCTGGCATAGGAGAGTCCACAGCTCTCCTGTTCGCTAAACTCGGCGCGAAGCTGTCACTCGTGGGCAGGAATGAAGCCAACTTGCGAGCAGTCGCGGACGAGTGCGAGAAGCAGAAGGGCGTGAAGCCGCTGGCGATCGTCGCGGACCTGGGCACGGACGAGGGAGTCGAGAAGACTGCCAAGGATACACTCCACCATTTTAAAAGGTATGTATGAAATTAAAAATGGTATTTCTAGTATTTTGACATAGCTTCGAACAGCATCTTCTGCAACACTCAGCCATATCTGCAGACCTATTGAATCTTCTCCTGTACTTGCACTCAGAACTCTGTTCTCTCAGGCTTGACGTGCTAGTGAACAATGCGGCGGTGGGCGCGCGCACCACCATCCAGCTGGCGACCATGGACACCTTCGACCGCGTGTTCAACGTCAACATCCGCGGAGTGTACAACCTCACGCGGCTACTGGTGCCGGCGCTCATCGAGTCCAAGGGGAACATCGTCAACGTGTCCAGTATCATGGCCTCGATGGTCACTACTGGTAACTTGCCCTACAGTCTGTCCAAGGTAAACTTGTCTACTAATTATTGGCACCTTTATCTTTTCCGTATTCATAATGCTTCAACTATGCGACATCTTTATTAAGCTATTGCATAGCTTTTATCGCGGGCTCTGAGCGCGGCGTGGCGCGGCGACCGAATTCCCAAAAACCTAACGAAAAAACCTAAGGAAAATACCTGACACTACGCATCGTCTAACGTCGTTTCAATTCGGAAGACTTCGACAATCGTAAAAATATCCGTCATAAAGACAATTTACTTTTTCTTACTGATTCTAAACGGCCAGCTACAGAGTTTTCACAATGAAACCTACTTATAAAATTCTCGTAAAACAAAGCAGTTCTTTATTACAATAGTGCACCACAAACATTTTAAAATTATATTCTCGTTAAATAAACACGGTAGGCGATTTTTTTCTTTTAAAATAAAAAAAATGTTCACCGCGGCAGTCTCCGAGTGCCACATGTATTTTATGTTTTAATATTGTTTGCTTACAGGCTGCTCTCGACCACTTCAGTCGTCTGATCGCCTACGAGCTGGCTCCCAAAGGCGTTCGCGTTAATGTTGTTAGCCCAGGTATTACTGTGAGTATTCTCTTTATAAATGTTTACACTTGTACCTGACCTGTCGAGAACTACAGGTGCGATGGTATGTGATGTTATGTAAGTATCATAGCATTGCATCTCTGCAATCACACATGATCTTCTAACATTTTAGGTAAGCACGTTCGTACAACGGCTGACAGGCTACACGGACGAGGAGTACCGCGCGTGGCTGAAGACGGCTGAGGCCACCATCCCCATGGGGCGCGCCACCACGGGCGAGGACTGCGCGCACCTCATCGCACACCTCGCCAGCGACGAGCACAGCAGGGTGGTGACCGGAGCCATCGTGCCTGTAGACGGGGCGCTACAGTTCGCCGGCTCCGGAAACAGTGAGATTTTGAAGGAACAAATTAAATAATGATTATGTAGTTATATTTTGTTGTTTTATATTTAATAAAGTGTCATTCCTTGTGTTTATTAATAGTCTAAATAATTCATAATACCAGTTTTTATATACTGCAGGTGGATGCAAAGGTCTCTTGCTCAAGCAGAAAAGGAACCAGATTTGGTCACTCCACTTGATCAAAATAAATTAACTATAGAGCCTAATTAGATTTCTTCGCAACGTTTTCATTCGGAAATTTCAGTGACGTCCAAGATAAACTAATATTATACTCGTTTTTAAAACTAATATTAAAATAAGTATATGCAATTCGTTAAGTACACACATTTTTTAAACGTTGCCCCACTAAGAATTTCTCTTGTGTTTCTCTTGTGCGTGAATGAATAATTTTATTGAATAACAATTAAAATGAACTCTGTCCCATTTCTAGAGCACGGTTCTTGCCGTTGTTATTCATTCTGACAAAAATAACTTTATCAAAAGCCACAAGTTAAAAAGTATATTTAAAAAATACGATAAGATCACGAATAATATATGTTTACATGCTTTGTCTCTTAACAAGATTGAAGATTTCAACAAATGCTTATTAAATGTGTCACTGGAGGAAAATAAGATAACTATCTTAACATTGACTTACGTAAGCTGGTGAATTTATAATATTGTGTTCGCGAATGTGATATCAAGTTGAGAGGAACCAGTTTATATTATACAACATTATAAAGTCTGCATTTTTAAATCTACGAATAGGTATAATTCATTTAATACTGTTGGTCTTTCGATCAATTAAAATGGTAACGGTAACCTGATATGCTTATATAAAAATGAAGCTCAACCCAAAACATCACCAGTGTTGGTAACACTAGTCACTAACATAGCTAAATTAAGTCAGTCAGCTGATCCAATTTGGAGCCATCACTTCATCTGCTGTGAGAGTAGATTGCCCGGGGGCGCGAACCTCAGGCCTCCATCCACCGGGACGATAGTCCCCGTCACCAGCCGGCTGTGCTCACTGGCGAGGTGGACGATCATGCTGGCGATGTCCTCCCCCTCGCACACCTGTCCCATGGGGATGGCGGTGGCGGCAGATGAAAGCCACGCCTGGTACTCATCCTCCGAGTAGCCTGTCATCCGCTTTACTATCGTTGATACCTGGACAGATAATAGGAAGATATTTAAGAATAAAACGATTCTTCGGAGTGAATTTATGCTGTGGCAGCAACATCGCACTACACTATGCATAATTATTATTACGAACGGGCAAACCATCATCAACTTATAATACTTGACGTCTCAGAAAATCCTGTATTGAACTCGCAGTTATACCCGTGGTTCGTGATCTGCCTAGCCTCTTCCCAACTACATATCACTTTCGGCTGAGCATCTGGGTATTCAAATGTTTGTTGCGCGGAGCACTATTTTCTCATACAAAATAAATGACGATTAATACAACGAAAGATAATAAATGAAATGTGACACAAACCGTTACTACACGTCGACGTTTATTCACGTATAGTATGTGTGCGAATAGCATTATAAAGTGCTTTAGTGCATAAAAAAAAAATAAGTTAAAATCCGTGTTACAGAAATTTTTAATTAATAGCCGTGGTCGTATGCCACCTAGCCAATAAAGATTGTGTGAAACAACCGCAGGTGGCATACGACCACGGCTATTAATTAAAAATTTCTGTAACACGGATTGTTCTTGTTTTATACTTTTTAGTGCGCGATTTTTTCGTAGTCGGGTTTTAGTTATTTTAACTTATTTTTTATTTACACTATTTTGGGGATATTTGATATAATAAGCAAAGCAGCGAGTGAATTTAAAATGTACTCATTAAGCCTTTTCATTTGATACCCATGTTGACACTGTTAGAAACAGGCAAAGTAGCTAGTAAAAGCTATATAATGTATATATATTTCAAATGTGCTCATCAAGCCCTTTAATTTGATACCCATGTCGATACCGTGCGAAAATTTTTTTTTTTTCGGTTACGACTTTTCATCCCCTAGAGGGCGCCATATTGGATTTGGTGACACGTCACCTACCCTATAACCAGCGGACAACTGAGACGCTTCTAACGACACCTCATTTGTCAAGTAGTGATAAGTAGTTCAGAAGTAATGAGGGAACAGATGAACATACATACATACATACATACATACATACCGGTCAAAATCATAACCCTCCTTTTTGCTTCGCCGTAGTCGGGTAAAAACTAACCTGGAATGGCGCTAGCAGTCCCAAAATTTAAAGAGATACGGCGCGATGACGTAGCTTGAAGGAATTTGTCTACGCCTCAGCCGTTTATACACGTTCTTTGAAGAAAGACATATTTTTTACTGACGTGATTAAACGTTGTGTCAAATAACGTTTATCAAATTATACGTATTATAACGTTGCTCCGCTCAAAGTGATATATTGGGGTCGGCTTCCATTCGAACCAGATTGCAGATGAATATCAGTATTTTACATGGAACGACTGCCGATCGGACCTCCACAACCCGTAACTGCGGGTGGGTCATTTTTCGTTCACCAAACATCCGTTGAGGATAATGACGCCCGATCTTTTACTACTAGTGCAACCATCCACTAACAAAAAACAAAAATATAAATTATTTTAATTTCATTTAAGTTAGATGTAATTAAAATAATTTATATTTTTGTTTTTTGTTAGTGGATGGTTGCACTAGTAGTAAAAGATCGGGCGTCATTATCCTCAACGGATGTTTGGTGAACGAAAAATGACCCGGGTAATACGATACCCCTGGTAAACGATACCCATGATAATACTGGTTGTCAGACTTTTAGAGCTTCTGACTCGTGTTCTGAGTAATAACGATTGTCGAGTTGTCGTGCTTTCCGAGACACGGAGGAAACTCGCTACAACAGATCCACAGACCAACCTCGACAAGCGTAGTAGCGTATACCCGTGGCTACAAACACAACACCTGTGTCTTATCAGAGGGTCCACCTTGTTTTATGATGGAGCCTGTCTCTCATACGAGTACTTCGCAAGGCAAGGCTGTAGCTGAGAGATTGGTACTTTAAGTAACTTACTGTGACTCCGGGACTAACGGCATTGACCCTGACGCCCTTTGGAGCCAGCTCCAGAGCCACCAAACGAGTGAAGTGGTCCAGTGCTGCCTGCAACGTGAGAATAATGCATGGATAAACAAAACATCTCACGTAATCATAATTATAATCTTAAAATTATAATGTACAATTTATTCATTGATAACGAAGTCAGACAGAAAATATTTACTTTAAGATTGCCACCTCAAAAGACACTCTCTATTGTACATTAGTAATTAGTACCTACATGACAACTTTGGGAAATATAAAGAAATTTAGTAAATTATGTTGTTCGAAAGTATTTTTTACCTTAGCCATACCATAGGGCAAGCTTCCGACAGAGACCACTGTGGCTGACACACTGGACACATTGACGACATTCCCTTTGGTCTCGATCAGGGCGGGCACCAGCAACCTGGTGAGGTTGTACACTCCTCGCACGTCGATCCTGAACACGTCGTCGAAGATGGCCATATCTGTCTTCTGGATGCAGGTCCTGGCGCTAATGCCTGCATTGTTGACGAGAACATCCAATCTAGAGCATAGATTTTTTTTGTTATAGCACGTAAAGTTTAATGAAAAGGAATTATTGGGTTTTTCCAGCTGATGTTCCTCAACAACAGCCCTAAGTCCAACTTACACTTGCACTTTAGTTTTTTCACCACTAGACTGATCAAGAAGATGGTTTACATCTATATTGCACCTGTGCGAAGCCGGTACAGGTCGTATTAGAGTGAAGTACCTACAATAAAATTGTCCACAAACATAAAATATTATTCAACTTTGATATTAGTCTGTAAGCTTTCTGTAAAATAAAGTAAATAAATAAATAAATAATATAATTTTCTCTCTAGGCACAGGTGTTACACCTGTTGTTGATGAATTCCGAAACATGGTCGTCATTCCCAAATGCCAGTTCTCGTGCTATTAACTAGGGACCTTATAGATTTAATTTCATTACCATTTAGGCATGTTAGTTGGCCGTTACTTGAGAAATGAAATTTCTACTTGTCACAATATGTAGATGTGATGATAATGCCTACCTTTTAAAATGGTCGAGTGTATCCTTGGCAGTCTTCTCGACTCCCTCGTCCGTGCCCAGGTCCGCGACGATCGCCAGCGGCTTCACGCCCTTCTGCTTCTCGCACTCGTCCGCGACTGCTCGCAAGTTGGCTTCATTCCTGCCCACGAGTGACAGCTTCGCGCCGAGTTTTGCGAACAGGAGAGCTGTGGACTCGCCTATGCCAGCACTCGCGCCAGTTATTAGCACTACTTTGTTTGTGAAATCTGCGTTCATGATAGATAATAATTTTCGGCGTGCGCTAAATATGAACGCTTGTTAGTTACTGAGTACTGATACTGAACACTTGCCAACAATCACATCGCGTGTTGACATGCACACAACTACGAGTATATTATTATCTACTATTTATAGACAAACAACATCAAGTTCGTCGACCAGTGAACCCGGTAAACGAAGAACGCAATGTCAGAACGCCGGTTCTGGTTTAAACTTAAATTATAGTATTTTTATGGACATTAAACACGTCATTATAACTACGGTAACTTAAGACTAGTTGTTGGATCAGTGTAGTTAGGTTAGTAAATAGTATATAGGAACATTAACAAATAAGATTTCTTTTTAGTTTTCTCCTGAAAGTACTGTTTACCTTTCTTCTGCAAAACTTATGACTATGTTGAATAACTTGCAATGTAAAAGGTCGGTCCAACAACACCTAATTGTAGTTACTAATAATTTATATTCACTGTCTACATCTTATACACTTTTGGACGAAAATATTTGTTTTCCACGACATACTCGTACTATCAATATCAAGGTGCGGTATGCGTTATCTAAACCAAATACAAAACAAAAATTTACGCAGTTTATAAAAACACAGAGAAGGTAGAAAAAATTACTTTGAAGTATCGGGGGGCACGGTAGTGCCCCCGCCAAAGTCGAGCGCAAAGCAAACACTGCCGTACCATCCTTTACTGGAACCATTTCGCCGCATTTTCAGGCCCCTATTTGAGAACCTCTGGATAACACCAGAACGCAGAAATGTTTGTCATCCAGTAAGCTATAATCACATACTTTAAATCCAAAATTTCAAGTCTATAGGTCATTCAGTTCCGAAGTTAAACGAAAGCAAAGTTTCGCATTTACGACAGACACTCACTCATGATCATCAAAATAGAACTAGTGCTTCCCATAAACTGAAAGCTGAAGCTGAAATTTGGTACAGAGTTAGGGTTTAATGGCCACATAAATGGAAAACTATAAAAACAAGGATAAACGAAGATCTGTAGTACCTGATGACCCTGATTAGAAAACACAAGAGCCCAACCAAACTATTAGAGATCGACATACCTATTATTATACCACCTTTACAAAAACTATTCAACTTGGTGGGCCGCTTCATTTGACGTCAAAAAAAAAACAAAAAAAAAGAAATTCCACGTTTCTACAAAAAGAAATGAAATCCCATCAAAAACATTCTGTAAAAAAATAGCCAAAGTCTCGATAGAGCTTCTTATTTATCTCTAAAAAGTAATGAAATCTAGACAAAGTCGTGCCAAGTCTAAGGTTCCTTACTGCAATTTTTTAAGTTAGTTAATGTTGTGTGACTTGGCCAAATTACCCGCAATGATTGAAAGTACAGAAACCAGACACCAGTCCAACTGAGTGCTGGTGAGAATTCAAAAATGCAGGTAGGGTGAGTACATGACCAAATCCTTATAATTTTGTACGGCATTTTTACCATCGATAGATCCATGAAAAATAATAAGAAAGCGCGCAGTGCCATAAAAAAATGCGCCACAAGGTCGGTATTTTTTTTTATTTTCTGACAACTTCCAGGGTAAATTTGGTCATTTCATTTGTACGGCATCAGTTTCGTACTGTTACAATACAGCTTCTAATCCATTATTCCCCAACGCGAACAACAACAACGGAATTGGATAGCTTACAAGTGACGGCATACTGCTGAATCTTATCATTTTATGCTCTTATATCTTCCTGTCACCTGGTGGTTCATATGACCCATCCATTTTGGACATGGGCCTGTAGTCTAGGCGGGGTCTTTCAGACTTCGCCATCCTCTTCTAACCTAAATTGTCCGAGTCGGGGTGCCAGAAGTCCCGAGGTTAAACCTAGTTCTAACCGGCTAAACCTAGTTCTAACCGAAGATAAGTAGGATACACCTAGGTTTAACCACTAGGTTCAAACACGAGTACACGTCGATGCGCTGAACGAGCTACGCCATCATATTTTTCGACATTTACCGTTCCTTTAATGTAAATCCTAAGATTTACCAAGCGAATTATGGTAAAAGTTCGAATCGCAAACTTTTATGAACATTTACCATTCATAATCGGTAAATCTTAGGTTTTATTGGAAAATCTTAAGATTTACCGAAGTTCGAGCTCTTAAAGTAACATAATATATTATGTTAAATAAAAAACATTTATTGAAGACAAATAGGTACACTTCTAGCGAATTCAACTTGATATAATTTATTTATTTATTCGTAACAATTACTTGGTAAACTCGTCAGTCATTCACTTCTTGGTGAGGTTGCTACCGGACGAGAACCGGAACCCTCCATCTACGTCGATGATGGTCCCAGTGACGAGCCGGCTGTTGTCGCTAGCGATGTGGACGATCATCTTCGCGATGTCATCTCCAACGCACACTTCTCCCATGGGAATGTTCTTGCTGGCATTCGCCAGCCACGCTTGATACTCAGCCTCTGAGTAGCCGGTCAAGCGCTTCACGAAGTCTGACACCTGAGAAATGACAGGAAGATTGTGAATCGCTAAGATTGGTTTACTATAATTTTTATTTAAAACATAAGTACAGGGTGGTAAGAAAGAACTGGCAAAAAAACAGGTGCTTTTAAGTGAAAATCAAAAACGAAAAGCGTAATCAGTATCTATAGTGAATATTTAGATTCACAGCTGGTTTCAATTAACAGCTGGCTTTATTATGAACAAATTGGCATTTTAGTAAATAATAACTCATTTGTTTTAACGACTCATGAGAACATTCTCGATTTCGCTAGTCTAGCTGTTTTAAAAAAAGGATAACATTTTCAAGACGACAATACAAACTTACAGTGACTCCGGGGCTGACGGTATTGACCCTGACGCCTTTGGGAGCCAGCTCGAGGGCTGTCAGCCGAGTGAAGTGGTCTAGTGCCGCCTGGAGACAGAAATAAACTCATCAGATCAAATCAGATTCAATGTAAACTAGCAACAAAGAAGCGATACCTTACAATAATTTTATACAAAGTGGATATGTCATGATATTTGTTCGATGCATTAATATTTTTTGTTTTTGATATTAGCATAAAAGATAGAGTCACTTTTTAAGTAGGTACAGACGCCAGCACATCAACCTACCGTAATCTGTCAAATTTCTTTAAAAGATTTTCAACTTTATCACAATAGAATAGAGCAAGGTTTATGACCTTCTTAATAAGTTTCTAACCTTCCTACGACGCTTCCGGCCAATCAACCTACCCCAATATCTAAATTTTAAGTGATATGTTTTATGTGGAAAGCTGGTCGGTATCCTACTACCTAAAAATATTAAAGAAGTTACAGTAGGCTGTCTACACGGTTTCAATAGTTACTTAGGTGGACTTACCTTGGCCATGCTGTACGGCAAAGTGCCCACAGAGACCATAGTCCCTACTACACTTGAGATGTTAACGATGTTGCCCTTGGTCTCGATGAGCGCTGGTGCCAGCAGCCTGGTGAGGTTGTACACGCCTCTCACATCGATCCTGAATACGTCATCAAAAATCTGCATGTCTTTCGTGGTGAGGAGGGATGTCCGCCCGCCGATTGCCGCATTGTTGACAAGGACATCAAGCCTGGATTGTAAGAATACAGACAACGTTTAATAAACGTTTTACTAAAAAAAAAACAGTTCAGACAAAAACTCGGCTGTCCAAATATATATCGTTACCGTTCAAAAACATTTTGGAAACTTTTCCGTCCCGCCGGACACATTTACTAGTGGAGCGCATTGATGTTACAAGTTGTATCAAGGTGTTACACATTGTATTACAAGGTGTGCATTGTGATGCCCAGTTCTCCTCTTTCAGTGATGTAATACTCGAATCTGTAACGTTACATTACAGACGAGTGCTCCCGATGAGTAGAATGACCTTGGCGCCACATTATGACTTCATGCACGTACTTGTAACAGGTATTTATTTACACACTCAAATAGATTAGGTATAACGATGATAAATGAAAAAATCTTTATCGACACAGTTTATCATCAAGGTCATCTTATTCTTATTAGTTTACGTTCATAGTACTAAGGCTCATCCCACCGGGCACGCCGCTATCGCGGCGGTAAGACCCCTCTTTGAGGAGTAGCTGGATAGACGTCACGGCGTCCTGACCTACCGCATGACGCAGGTCCTCACCGGACACGGAAGTTTCGGGAGGTACCTGTGTCGGATGAGGAAGGAAGAAACGCCTGGGTGTCACCACTGCGAGGATCGCCCAGAGGACACGGTGGATCATACGGTGCAGGACTGACCAGCTTGGGTGGGCAGCGCCAACTACAACTTGATGACAAATATAAATTTTGGTGACAGAAAATAAAAATCCCATTAATAAATTGTTCAATGAGACGACAGTTAGGCGCAATTGTCTAGGACGGTGAAAATGTTTATAAAAGATCCTTTGACTGAACACTCGTGCGTACTTTCATTTAGCTATTCAATATGGCAATTAGTAGGCAGTGGCGGGCCTAGGGTTTCAATATAAGGCAAGCCCAATAAAATTTAAACCGATTTCAAAAAAAGAAAGTTCAGTTTTCGACTGAGTATGTAGGTACCTACGTATGTATCATCGCAATTTTCTCATAAACTACTGGTTAGGTACAATAAATTAAAAGTGAATTCATCCATCTTCTTCTTTCCTCCTCTTTCTTCAATTTCACTCTTGCTTGTTGTGCTGTGAATGAGGCAACCAAAGCACACTGAAGGCATGCTAGTGCTAGATTGAATATAATAAACATATCAGCAATTGCATACCTTTGGTGGCTTTGAAAAAAGCCATTTGTTGCTTGAGGGAACAAAGTTATGGTAAGTACCTAGTTGCTTGTTTTGTAACAGGACTAACAGGTTACAGACAAAAAAAAACAAAACAGAAAGTTACAAAACGAAAGTTAAAAAATAGCTAGATAGAATGTAATAAGGAATTTAAATAAATTATTTATATTCTAATTGGAATCGTCTATCTTTCTTAAGAAATGATTTAATTACATCAGAGTAAAATGTTGGTGATCGTTTTAATTCTACCAACAACTGTTTTTCAATAGCTAAAATCGTATCCTCGTCCCAGTTCTGTGGGTTGTCGCACAGATCAGAAAACAACTCAAAAGTTTACTTTTTTGTTCAAAAACCGTGTTTACGACTCGCGACATGTATGTCCAACGAATTTTTTGCTGCAATGAGTATCGTAAAAAGCAGCTCGTTTTGTACTATTAGGTACTAAAAAAATTACACAAAGCCTGAAGGGCTGAAAAAAATAAACTAACCTCTTGAATTCTATTGCATGATTTATACACATATGAAATTTTCGTTTATGCTATTTACTAGTCAGAGAAATACACAGATTAGGCGTCGGCGTCGGTTATAGTGAAGAAATTAACTGTTTTTGTGAGCAAAGTTTAAAGATTTTACCTTATCTTCGCCAATCAAAACTTGAACGCATTTTAAATCCTCACAAGGTACAATTACCTCCATTGTTGCAGGTAAGTCACCAAAACAATTGTATCACTGAGAAAATCTAACAAAACACACAAAAAACTTTAAAAGAAAGCTTTCCCCACTCAAGCAAATAAAACTGAAGTGAGCTACTTACGCAGAATATTGTTGGCAAGGCGACACAAGGAAGGTCACGCATACGCGTCCAACTTCACACGCATGCCTGGCTTATATTTTCCATACTGATCGATTTGTAGACGCACAAGGTTCTAACTCGTTATACGGCACAACGCTTTAGGTGCGAAAGGGACAGAGATAGTATTTGAAAGCCCGGTAAAAGCCGGTACGTGTAAGCGAGATAGCTATATATAGATGTTGCAAATACGAAACTGCGCGCGAACAATTGCGATGTAAAGTGTGTGACGTGGATAGTTTGTGTTATTTTGATAAGAATTAAGCGCGCGAACTTTTAAATAGTTCGGGTTTGATTATGATTCTCTGTCGAGCATTTTTAATAAGGCATGCCGGGCTTTTGGGCTTGTATGAAGGAACCGCCACTGTTAGTAGGTAAGTAGTACCTTTTAAAATGGTCGAGCGTTTCCTTGGCAGTCTTCTCGACTCCCTCGTCCGTGCCCAGGTCCGCGACGATCGCCAGCGGCTTCACGCCCTTCTGCTTCTCGCACTCGTCCGCGACTGCTCGCAAGTTGGCTTCATTCCTGCCCACGAGTGACAGCTTCGCGCCGAGTTTAGCGAACAGGAGAGCTGTGGACTCGCCTATGCCAGCACTCGCACCAGTTACTAACACTACTTTGTTTGTGAAATCTAGATCCATGTTGATATTTTATTTTAATAAAAACGATGTGTTATTTCAACCACTTGAACAGTGGCTCATAAAAACAATGTAGTTCGGTATTTATAAGTATTGTGTACTTAGATCCTACTTTATCATACAGAAGTACCTTAATAATCACAAGTCATGCCTTAATCTAATCTTAACATTCAATGAAATGAAAGTAATGTCGAATCGAAGGTTCGATTTAGGCCAAAATATCGAGTTTCCACAACAGTTTCGGTTTCAACCAATTATTAACTAAATTTTCTACTTCATTGAAAATGTGTTATTGTGAGTTTTCATGAGTCATTCGGTTAACTCCGGGTGATTGTCTTGTTGGCTATCTGAGTTCGCTGGCCGGTGCGATCATTTATTTATTTATTTATTTAATACATTTAGTACAGCTAAAAATGCCATTAATACTAAATGAAATTTAACGATCCTTTCATTCTGTCTCCTCACAGAATCGCAGACATTCTAACATTATCGTCTTCCATTCATCAGCAAACAAGTCCAATCCAGGGTTGGTTTCCACGAGCGCGTTGAGCATCGTTAGCATTCGCGGTATCGGAGAGGTGGATCGGGCTACAGTGCGACAAAATGGGACATTAAATAGTTTGTGTTTCCTAGAACGATTGTAACTATTTGGAACGAACAATTATTGACACAGCTCCGCGTGTACATCCGATGCATCGGTAAGACCGTGTAAAATTTTACACGCTGTTGTAATTTGGTCGACAGCTCGCCTGACCTTTAGAGAATTAAATTTTAAACACCCTAAAATAAACTTGGTTGGATACAAATATGGGTAATATCCAAACACACGCTTGTAGAGGTATCTGAGAAAGGCTTTTTGCACTTTTTCAAGCATGAGTGTAAAAGTGACCTCGTGGGGATTCCATATACAAGCGCTGGTTTCGAGTTTGCACCGAACTAGGGCGTTGTACAAGAGCCTGATAACTGATTGATTTTTAAACCTTTTTAAATCATGTGGATTTGTTGTGGTTACGGTGTTACGTACAGGCAACCCATGGATGCAAGTGGTGAATTGTCGTTCGGCGTGGCGGTCTAAGGGGGAGGCTTATGTTCAGCAGTGGACGTCTTCCGGCTGATGATGATGATGATGACGGTGTTACGTTAGTAGTATGTACTAGTGAGCAGTGGTACCTAATGTTATTCAAGTAGTTTGTTTGAATGGCTAAATGCCATTCAGGCCGCATGCCCGTGCATTGAGCGCTGTTTTGTAAAAAGGCTATACCTATGAGTCTGTTAGTAAACTGAAAAGTTAATTACCTGACTTACCACGCTTTCCAATGAAGGCTTCAATTTATTTGTTCTAAATAAAAAAATGACCTATTTATTTATTTTTGTTTATAAAAAGGTCACAGTTACAATGATAATATCTGAACAATTAGAATAGGCTATTTTACTGAAAAAATAAAATTAATCCGAAAGTTAGATTATCAAAAATATTTGACCCGTATTTTTCTTAAGTTACGTAAACCAAAATCGACGAACATACAACGGTAATAAAAATCACAAAACGTTACTCGGTCAATACAATTTTACAGGCGTTATGACGTCACAAACCCCCTGCCCCGAATTTAGAAAATAAATATGTGTGTGAACAGATTTTCAATTTATTTATGCAGAAAAATACCCTATTGCATATTTACCTGATCTAGGATGACTTCGTGTTTAACACTAGAGTGTTCATACTTAATTTTTTAGGTTTCGTACTTCCGTACACAAAGGGTGAAACGGGACCCTATTTTACTCCGGTATCCGTCCTTCCTCTGTCTGTCTGTCTATCGGATGGCATATTTCTGTTGCTGCTATAACAACAAAAACTAAACAATAAAGAACAAAATAAATATTTAAGTGGGTCCAATATAACAGATATGATATTTTTGTTGTTTTTAATTGATAACTAGTGGCCCGTCCCAGCTTCGCACGGGTATATTAAGAACCGCTCGTCTGATTTTGTGCAAACTTCACATAAAGCATCTACTAAATAGTTCGAAGAAAGCCTAAACATTTGGTTTGAATAGGTGAGCCCGTTCTTGAGTTATAATAATAACATTACACTGAAAAGTGGCATTGATTTTTATATATTAGAAGATGTACGTATATATTTTTATTGATAATGTACGCATAGGTATACAAAAGTACCTATCCCACTTACTAAAGAGAAGTAATTATCCGAAAAAATTTATAAAGTGTGAATTGGAAACGCGCACGATTGAAATTACATTCGAGTCCATTGAAATGCTTTGTCATAGGTTGTAAATATTGATAACGATTCTATAGTAATCTTAATTATCACATTTTGATAGGGAACAAAACATACAACTCGTATGTATTCTACTAAACAAGTGCCAGCATTTACTCGTAAGTATTAATGGCGCCTTCAAATTAGCCACAGGGTAAGTGCTGTACGATCATCAGTCCTCCATCCACCGGGTCGGTCGCGTCACCAGACGGCTGTGACTGGCGAGGCGCACGATCATCTCGTGTGTGCGGATATGTTGACAGCACGCAATGTTGCAATACTAAGAAGACCGCAGCGAACGATGGCTGTACATCTGCATCGCTGGTAGAAGGCGGAGATAATGTGCGGTCAAAGGCCGTGAAGTCGAGCCACGAAAAACCGAGATCCGACAAATCTTGTTGACTGAATAGATGGAGAGACTTGGCAGAAGAGGCGACCTGGCGCCCTCAGTTTCCGGCTGATGACAAATCAGTGAGGAAAAGACAATGGGTGAAAGTGTCCCCAGCCTCCAACAGACTTGAGACAGGTGTCATTCGAAGCGTCTGGATGAGGAGATAATTTTTTTTCTATGGCGACTTTCTTCTAAGGAATGGGGTTAACCTGAAATATTTGAATTTGTCAACCTAACCTAACCTTATTTTATACTTAACTACCATACTTTTGAAAATAAAAGAAAAACCCCATCGATTTTCTTAATGAAGATTACAGCCAGTCTCTTTGTAGACCATTTTCAGTATATTAGCATGTGTTCTATGACTGTTGGGGGGTGGGGACGCAGTCCATACAAAATCGCCCATGGTCCAAAAAAAAACAAATATTACCCTGACACCCACGAGAGCCAGCTCGCTTGTCCGTGAAGATGATTTATTCTAATTCTGTAATAATTACCTGTTCAAATCAGTCCATGGGAGAATACTAATAACTATCTCAATATACATATATTTCTAAGTGGATATAATCATCATCATCCCACAACCAAAATGCCCCTTCGTCGTCAGAGCGGGCACCAGCAACTTGATGAGGTTGTGCACCTCTCTCACGTTAATCCTGAATACGTCATCGAAGATGTCATAATCTGACATCTGGCACTAATAGGCCTACGCTATTGACGAGGACGTCCAATATACATAGATAGATAGAATGTAGATAGTACTCAGAAGGTAGGACACTACAATAAGTCAGTGGCGGTTCCTTCATACAAGCCCAAAAGCCCGGCATGCCTTATTAAAAATGCTCGACAGAGAATCATAATCAAACCCGAACTATTTAAAAGTTCGCGCGCTTAATTGTTATCAAAATAACACAAACTATCCACGCCACACACTTTACATCGCAATTGTTCGCGCGCAGTTTCGTATTTGCAACATCTATATATAGCTATCTCGCTTACACGTACCGGCTTTTACCGGGCTTTCAAATACTATCTCTGTCCCTTTCGCGCCTAAAGCGTTGTGCCGTATAACGAGTTAGAACCTTGTGCGTCTACAAATCGATCAGTATGGAAGATTTAAGCCGTGCATGCGTATGAAGTTGCACGCGTATGCGTGACCTTTAGCTCACTTCAGTTTTATTTGCTTGAGTGGGGAAAGCTTTGTTGTTAAAGTTTTTTGTGTGTTTTGTTAGATTTTCTCAGTGATACAATTGTTTTGGTGACTTACCTGCAACAATGGAGGTAATTGTACCTTGTGAGGATTTAAAATGCGTTCAAGTTTTGATTGGCGAAGATAAGGTAAAATCTTTAAACTTGGCTCAGAAAAAAAAAAACACTTTATTTCTTCCCGACGCCGACGCCTAATCTGTGTATTTCTCAGACTAGTAAATCGCATAAAAGAATATTTCATATGTGTATAAATCATGCAATAGAATTCAAGAGGTTAGTTTATTTTTTTCAGCCCTTCAGGCTTTGTGTAATTTTTTTAGTACCTAATAGTACAAAACGAGCTGCTTTTTACGATACTCATTGCAGCAAAAAATTCGTTGGACATAATTACATGTCGCGAGTCGTAAACACGGTTTTTAAACAAAAAAGTAAACTTATTGAGTTGTTTTCTGATCTGTGCGACAACCCACAGAACTGGGACGGGGATACGATTTTAGCTATTGAAAAACAGTAATTGTTGGTAGAATTAAAACGATCACCAACATTTTACTCTGATGTAATTAAATCATTTCTTAAGAAAGATAGACGATTCCAATTAGAATATAAAAAATTTATTTAAATTCCTTATTACATTCTATCTAGCTATTTTTTAACTTTCGTTTTGTAACTTTCTGTTTTGTTTTTTTTTGTCTGTAACCTGTTAGTCCTGTTACAAAACAAGCAACTACTTACCATAACTTTGAATTCACTTTTAATTTATTGTACCTAACCAGTAGTTTATGAGAAAATTGCGATGATACATACGTAGGTACCTACATACTCAGTCGAAAACTGAACTTTCTTTTTTTGAAATCGGTTTAAATTTTATTGGGCTTGCCTTATTTTGAAACCCTAGGCCCGCCACTGCAATAAGTATCATTGTCCTGTATGGTCATCATCTCAATGTAATAGGTAAAAAATAATAAAACAAAAAACTTTTTCAAAAAAAATGTAACCGCCTTCAAAAACAACCACAAAAAAGGGTAAAATAACCTACAAAATAACTTTTCTTTCAGAAGTCGGTGGCAAAAAAACAATGAAATGAAAAAAATCAAAAGGCACCGAGGCCTTTTGATTTTTTTCATTTCATTGTTTTTTTACCCTTTTTTGTGGCTGTTTTTGAAGGCGGTTACATTTTTTTTGATTTTTTTTTTTATTTTACTCTTTTTACTTTAAATATTCAACTCAAATTCTTGTCAAATAAATCATTCTCTCTCAAGTGCACAATAGGCTAATAAAATTCCCTATCTCAAAAACTACTGAACCGATTTTGATGAAACTTGCAGTATTCCGTAAGTTAAACAATACTTAGTACAACAAAAAAAGAATTACTTAAATCGGATTTGTAGTTCCAGAGATATGCGAACACAAACTAAATCAGTCGATGCCTACTCCAAGCCGTTGAGGAGTTGTACCTTCCATCATCAGCTCATCCACCTGAGATGATGATTATCAGATGCAAATACTTGAACAGCTTTAGAAAATATATGAAAATATATACACCGTGACTTTTTAGTCGTCTTACAAAAGTGGTCCACATAATGTACCCGACCTAAAATACATCTAGGCGAGTTGAGTTTTTTTTTTAATCGTTAAAAATAATTTTTATTATTAATAAATAGGTACATTAGAAATATGAACATGTTTACGTATCAAGCTGTAGAGTATACCTACCCAGCGCAATAGTCGGGCAGATCATTCCATCTCCATTTTCTATGAGACAAGGGTGTTTTTAACTACTCCTTGCGTCATAATAAAGAATTAAAATTTTATTAAAAAAAAATTCAAATCTCTTAAATACCTATTTTTTTATTATAAACGTGTTCTAGTCATTGGATACATGAACTGCCGTTGTAAGACGACTAAAAAGTCACGGTGTATAATATGAGCCTATAAAATTTGAAGGTTGCCCTCGATTTCCCTGGGATTCCATCATCAGATCCTGACCTGATGATCATGGGACCAATTGGAAAGTATACCCTTTCAAACAAAGGAAAAAATTTCCAAATCGGTCCAGGCGTCTTCGAAAAATCGGGGAACATACATAAAAAAAAAAAAAAAAAAAAAGATTCCGACGAATTGAGAACCTCCTCCTTTTTTTGAAGTCGGTTAAAAATAGTTTAAATAAAAGCATTTATAGATAACAAATACACTTATAGCGAATCAACTCAAAATAATTTATTTATTTATTCGTAACAAAAACTTTGAAAACCCGCATTCACTTCTTGATCTGATCTTTGATGAGGTTGCTACCGGACGCGAACCGGACTCCTCCATCTACTTCGATGACGGTCCCAGTGACGAGCCGGCTGTTGTCACTGGCGATGTGGACGATCATCTTGGCGATGTCATCTCCAACGCATACCTCGCCCATGGGAACGGTCTTGCTGGCAGTACCCAGCCACGCCTGGTACTCAGCCTCTGAGTAGCCAGTCAAGCGCTTCACGAAGTCTGACACCTGAGAAATGATAGGAAGATTGTCAATTGGTAAGATTAGTTGACTATAAGTACAGGGTGGTAAGAAAGAACTGGAAAGAACACTAGTGCTTTTTAGTAAAAAGCAAAAACGAAATGCGTTCCACGGGTTAATAACTTATTTATCAAAGTGAATGTTTGAATTCACATCGGCAGGGCTATTGGCTAAATTGTAACTGACCAGCAGAACAGTTGTCCACTGAACTTGGGTGGCTTTACACTTGTTATGAGGCTAAGTTGAGGAGTGGAGTGCCTCAAGACTGTTAGAATAGTTGATTTTAGAGAATATTTCAATTTATCAGTTTCTTTGCAAATCCAAAAGCCAATCCGAAATTTACCCTTTTGACGGCTATTTCACCACACAGACACCGAGATACGCAAAATTGGCATTTAAGTAAATGATGACTCATTTGTTTTTACGAATCAAGAGAACATTATGATTTCGCTTGTCTAACTGTGTTTCATCCTCTTGAAGAAAATCAGGCCAAACAATCTGGATTTCGTCGAAATATTTCCACTATCTAAAGACCATATCCACGCCCACAAATATTACCAAAATATAAAAAATAAAACAAGACTTACTACCTACAAACTCACTAAAAACACAGGGCGTACAAACAAAATAAGTATATAAGAATACTCCAAAACCTATACACCAAGAGTACTGCGTAAGTTAAGCTAGAAACTATAGGCGAAGAATTTCTTATGAAGAGAGGCTTACGCCAGGGAGATCCCATTTCACCTAAATTATTCTCAGCTGTCTTAGAAATGATGTTTAGGAACCTAGATTGGAGGAATAAAGGATTAAATATAAACGACAAAAATCTTAGCCACTTACGTTTTGCAGACGACTTAATCATTTTCTCTGAGAGCTCAAAAACATCTGAATTAATGCTACAACAACTAGCCGACGGAAGCGACAAAGCAGGTCCAACAATGAATTTAACTAAAAGAAAAAATGTGACAATCTCCACACAGAAAGATACCATAATAGTGAATAAAGAGCAAATAGAATATGTACATGAATATATTTACTTAGGACACTTGATATCTACCGAAGACTGCATTAAAAAGGAAATAGAAAGAAGAATAGCTAACAGCTGGAAACGATATTGGTAAAGAAATGCCGATGAAAGAAAAAAGAAAGGTTTATAATAATTATGTTTTATTTTGCCATACTTGCTTTACGGGTGTCAAACCTGGGCATTGACAGAACAATTGGCAAACAAAATAAAAGTATGCTAAAACGGAATTTGGAGAAATGCAATAGGTATTAAAAGAAAAGATGGAGATAAATTAAAAGACATTAAAAGTAAAACTAAATTCAAGAACGCATTCACAACATATGTATAAGCAACTAAAGTTGAGATGGACAGGACATAATAATATTGCAACAGAGTAGAAGGAAAAATGGACAAAACTAATAACAGAATGGTACCCTGCAAAAGGAACAGAGGAGGACCAACTAAGAGATGGGAAGATGACATCAGGAAAAAAGCGGGTCCAAAATGGACTCGAACGGCAAGGGACAGAATTGAATGGAGATCTTTAGAGGAGGCCTTTGTCGGAAGACAAGTTGAGGAGTAACTACCGTTTGCCGAATTGAAATCAATTAAACATGTATTAGAATACAAGACAACTGATAAATATACTTATATATTTCTAAATACATAAATATTATAGATAAATTACACCCAGACACAGAACAAATGATCGTGCTCATATATCACACAAACATTTGTCCTGGGTGGGAATCGAACCCACGACCTCTGGCATAGCAGTCAGGGTCACTAACCACTAGACCAACAGGCCTGTCAATAAACAAAAAAAACAGGGATTTCATCTTTAAAATAACAATACAAACTTACAGTGATGCCGGGGCTGACGGTATTGACCCTGACGCCTTTGGGAGCCAGCTCGAGGGCTGTCAGCCGAGTGAAGTGGTCTAGTGCCGCCTGGAGACAGATATAAATTCATCAGATCATATCAGACTAAATGTAAACTGGCAAGAAATAAGCGATACCTTGTTGTTTTTTTGTATTATTTTATATAAATTACAATAGGCAGTCTACACTTTACATGTTCTCATAGATGGACTAACCTTGGCCATACCGTACGGCAAGCTGCCAACAGAGACCGCAGTACCTGCTACACTTGAGATGTTAACGATGTTGCCTTTGGTCTCGATGAGGGCAGGTGCCAGCAGCCTAGTGAGGTTGTACACGCCTCTGACATCGATTCTGAATACGTCATCGAAAATCTGCATGTCTTTCGTGGTGAGGAGGGACGTCCGCGCGCCGATTGCCGCATTGTTGACAAGGATATCAAGCCTGGATTAGAAGAACACAGAGTACGTTTAATAATTGTTAACTAATGAAAAAAAAACAGTTTAGACAAAAGGTCGGCTGTCCAAATATGTAACGTAACTCAACCGATCAAAGAAATTGCAGAAATCATATCCAAGTTCCGAAGCAAGGAGCTACAAAAATAACCAGAACGACGACAACTTGTGACATAAGTACTGACGACAGCACGACGTTTGTTAGGTTGAACGAGCTAATCTCAGGAAGCACAATTTCTAATTGAAAAAATATTCCGTATTCAAACAAATTTTTTTTTTCAATTAGAAATTGTGCTTCCTGAGATTAGCTCGTTCAACCTAACAAACGTCCGTATTCAAACTAAAGTCGGGCACGCCGCAATCGCGGCGGTAAGACCCCTCTTTGAGGAGTGGCTGGAAAGGCGTCACGGCGTCCTGACCTACCGCATGACGCAGGTCCTCACCGGACACGGAAGTTTCGGGAGGTTCCTGTGTCGGATAGGGAGGGAAGAAACGCCTGGGTGTCACCACTGCGAGGATCACCCGGAGGACACGGTGGAGCATACGGTGCAGGACTGCCCCGCTTGGGCAGGGCACCGCCGTGTCCTCGCGGCAGCGATAGGCGGAGACCTCTCGCGCCCGGCATTGGTCGAGGCCATGCTGCGGGGCGAGACGGAGTGGGAAGCGGTCGCCTCCTTCTGCGAAGCAGTTATGCTCGTGAAGGAGGAGGCGTGCCGCGAGAGAGAGAGGACAGCGTCCTCCCTCCGCCCCAGCCGCAGTGGTAGACGCCCACGGCGTCGGACGTCGCGGGACGATCTCCGGCCACCGTAGGCGCGGGCATGCGGGCGGCGAGTAAAGGGCAACTCGCCACCCGACCATGGACCATGCCCGGGTCGACGGCGCGTTGTGTTCCACGCGCGCCTCAAGGAGTGTCAGCATGATGACGGGGCCCCCCTCTAGAGGGCCAAAGCCTGCCGGGGTCGCGGGACTTATCTCATTACCGTGACCCCGGGACATAACGGGCTATTGAAGGACACCGTGGATTTTAGTCAGTACAAGTCTGACAGTCCCGCCCTGCCCGGGGTGGGAGGACTCATTTGATGATTTTACCACGCAAAAAAAAAAAATTCAAACTAAAGTCCGGTCAGAAAGCAAGAGGAATTTGGTCCGTTGACCTATTATTACCTATCCCTGTCACTCTCGCGTAAATATAATGAGTCTCGCTTGCAAAGATGGCGGCCATTGCATATGTTCTCATTCTGACCGGACTTTAGATGCTCAAAAGCTCATAAGCTGTTATGATCGAACGCTGTGTCAATGACAAAATATAACATAGTTATTGCAATATAACATAGTTATTAATAACATAGTTATATTTGTATAAATTATGCATCTGAATTGGTACGGATATTAAGACCATCCATAGCATCACACGACGGTTAATGTTACTGTGGTTCAATGTTAAGTGTATTGTACAATATGGTGCTCCCTCACTGGGAGCATTCGCGTGTATTTAAACATTCCATGCAGATTCGACTTTGCACTACCTACCATACAATACTCCCTCGCTGATTGACGAGCATTCGCAAGTAATAACTTATGCGTCCCGCCGGACACATTTATTTACAAGTGCAGCGCATTTATGTTACAAGTTGTATCAATGTGTTACATATTGTACAAGGCAACAAAAATGTTACAAGGCGCGCATTGTGATGCTCAGGCCCTATAGCCAAACAGCAGACGACAATCGTTATCGCTCAGCAGTCACATACATTTTCAACTTTACACATTAGCGTATAAAGTTGAAAATGTATTAGTGACTGCTGAGCGATAACGATTGTCGTCTGCTGTTTGGCTAAGGGCTCTTTCAGTGATGTAATGCTCGAATCTGTAACGTTATACAGGCAAGTGCTCCCGATGAGTAGAATGACCTTGGCGCCACATTGTGACGTCATACACGTATTTCTTGTAGGTACTTACTTATGTACACGTTCTAAAACAAACAAAACGATTATAACGATGATAAACTAAAATCACTTTTCATTGAGCAAAATTTGCAAAAATTTTTGTTTTATAAATAGCCGCAAAATCTATAGAACGCTAGCCCGCCTCCTCCTTGCATTACACGGCTTGCTGCTACCTGAAGTGTTACATAGCAGGACAAGTGTTCGTGCAGTCAGTACGGGGAAAAAAGGCACTTGTATAGAAAACAAGCGGCCCGTTTCGCGGCCCGTAACACCGATCAGTACCCAGCTTTAAATGTGCAAGATTATAAGTAGGGTGGGTACTGACCGGTGATAACGACCCTCAAAAATTTACCAACTTGCGTGGACAGGTAACAAATTAATAAATTGTTCAATAAGAAGACCGTTAGGCCCAATTTTCTAGGCCCAATCGACTGTGTAAATATCTATAAAAGACCCCTTGACTGGACATTCTGCGTACTTTCACGTAGGTATTCAACTTAACAATTAGCAGGTATGTAGTACCTTTTAAAATGGTCGAGCGTGTCCTTGGCAGTTTTTACGACTCCCTCGTCCGTGCCCAGGTCCGCGACGATCGCCAGCGGCTTCACGCCCTTCTGCTTCTCGCACTCGTCCGCGACTGCTCGCAAGTTGGCTTCATTCCTGCCCACGAGTGACAGCTTCGCGCCGAGTTTGGCGAACAGGAGAGCTGTGGACTCGCCTATGCCAGCACTCGCGCCAGTTACTAGCACTACTTTATTTGTGAAATCTAGATCCATATTGATATATTATTTTAATAAAAACCATGTATTTTACTCAACCACTTGAACAGTACTGACTCATAAAACAATGTAGCTCGGTATTTATAAGTATGATGCACTTAATTACCTACTTACTTTATCATTTATAGAACTACCTAAATAATCGCAAGTCATGCCTTTATCCAATCGTAACATTCAATTAAATGAAACTATACCTAGTGCCAACTGAGCAAAGGTTCAGTTTCGGCTAAAAAATCCAGTTTCCACAACAGGTTTCGGTTTCAACCAATTTTTCAACTCCACTGAAATCGTGATATTCGTGACTTTTCATGAGATATTCGGCAAACTTCGATCGAGTGTCTTGTTGGTGATAACACAGAGGTCAGAAGGTCATGTGGACATTACAATTAAGTATCGTTTTTCACATAAATGGTCATCAACATAATGTAATAGATTGAAAATGATAAAACAAAAATAGGTTAATTTAAGCATTTATTGAAAACAATTACTCTTTTAGCGAATTCAACTAATTTGTATTATAATATTTTAGAAATAATTTATTTACATATTTATTCGTAACAAAAACTTGAAGGTCTGTCATTCACTTCTTATTCTGATCTTTGATGAGGTTGCTGCTGGACGCGAACCGGATCCCTCCATCGACATCGATGATGGTCCCAGTGACGAGACGGCTGTTGTCGCTAGCGATGTGGACGATCATCTTGGCGATGTCATCTCCAACGCATACCTCGCCCATGGGAATGGTCTTGCTGGCAGTACCCAGCCACGCCTGGTACTCAGCCTCTGAGTAGCCAGTCAAGCGTTTCAAGAAGTCTGACACCTGAGAAATGATAGGAAGATTGGCAATTAAAAAAATGGTTTTACTACATTTTTTTCTTGTCTCGGTTGATAGCAAGTCCGAAATCGAAGCTGGTGGTTTTGAGACGAGTCAGAAGATTTTCCATATTTAAGGTAACCTCCAACTGATATACCTTTATCCCATTTTTCCAACACAACAAGCGCATGATGTATTCTGTGTAGGTGTTGAACA
Organism: Agrotis exclamationis; assembly: GCA_950005045.1. Classification (NCBI taxonomy): domain Eukaryota; kingdom Metazoa; phylum Arthropoda; class Insecta; order Lepidoptera; family Noctuidae; genus Agrotis; species Agrotis exclamationis. The sequence continues at coordinate 824,132 of OX465422.1, read as the reverse complement.
GTTACGGCGATAACATACAACCTTGCCTTACCCCGGGCTTCGGTCTTAAAGTACCAAGAAATAGTATCTTCCACTCGGACTACTACAGTTCTGTCTTTATACAGTCGCCTCAAAAGCATTATTAAATGGGGTGCACACCCATTTCTGCGAGTATTTTCCAGAGGTGTGTCCAAATGACATTGTCAAATGCTTTTCGGCAGTCCACAAAGCAGATGTACAGGATTGAGTTCAACTCTCTCTCTCTGGCTTTCTCACTAATATGCCGCAGTATGAGGATTTGTTCGCATGTCCCTCTCCCCTTTACGAATCCGGCTTGTTCGGGTTGCCATTTGCCCTGAGAGAATGTCTTGTATTTCCATTATGTGAAGCATCAGTTTGCTTGCATGGCATTTAAGGGAAAGGGGGAAAAAGGATAATTATATCTTCAAAATAACAATACAAACTCACAGTGACTCCGGGGCTGACGGTATTGACCCTGACGCCTTTGGGAGCCAGCTCGAGGGCTGTCAGCCGAGTGAAGTGGTCTAGTGCAGCCTGGAGACAGATAAAAAGATAATATAAATTCATCAGATCTTATCAGATCGAAGGTAAACTGGCAAGAAAGAAACGATACTTTACGTATATTTTAATACACTTTAAAAAGGTCTAAATTAAAAGCGGATTAGGCTGACCGGAAGCGCCGTAGGGAGGTTTTTGAATTTTTTATGTAGATGGTCGGCAGGTATAAACTACTACCAAAAAAATGTAATAGAAATTACAGTAGACTATATACACGTTCTCATAAATACTTAGGTGGACTTACCTTGGCCATGCCGTACGGCAAGCTGCCCACAGAGACCATAGTCCCTGCTACACTTGAGATGTTAACGATGTTGCCCTTGGTCTCGATAAGGGCTGGTGCCAGCAACCGGGTGAGGTTGTACACGCCTCTCACATCGATCCTGAATACCTCATCGAAAATCTGCATGTCTTTCGTGGTGAGGAGGGACGTCCGCGCACCGATTGCCGCATTGTTGACAAGGACATCAAGCCTGGATTAGAAGAACACAGAGAACGTCTAATAAATACAAAAAAAACAATTCAGACAAAAACTCGGCAGTCTAAATATTTATCGTAACTTGGCCGTTCAAAAACCATTTTGAAATCATATCCAGGTTGAAATCGAAGCCCAACAAGAACGACGACAACTTTGATTTGTGACATAAGTACTGACAGGTTTCCTGATTGAGCAGGACCTTTGTTAGGTTGGACCTTGGACGCTTTAATATCAGAAAGTACTATTTAGAATTCAAAAACTATTTTTGTGTTGGTTAGCCAATTGATCGAGGAAGACTATTAGGTTATATAACTTGCCGCTACGACTAGGTTTCGAGGTTAAACCGCGGAGAACAGCTATTCCATATTAAAACTAGGTGCTCAAAAGCTCATAACCTCATCACGTTAAGCTGGCATGAGCGATTGTTGTGTCAATGACAAATATAACAGTTATATAAGTATTGGTATCAATTCAATTGGATTGGTACGAAAAGACGATCCGTTGCTTCACAAGAAGGCCATACAGTCAATGTTAGTGTATACTGTATTATACAATATGCTTCTCACATAATGGTGTTTCCTGACCAAGAGCATTCGCGGACATTAAATTATAAATGGAGCGCACTGACGTTACAAGTTGTACCTATCAAGAGGTTACACATTACATTGTGTCATTACAAGGTACACATTGTGACCCTCGGTTCTCATCTTCCAGTGATAGAATGCTCAAATCTGTAACGTTATGTTTCTAGTACTTTTTTTTTTTTTTATCGTGGTAAAATCATCAAATGAGTCCTCCCACCCCGGGCAGGGCGGGAGGGACTCTCAGACTTGTACTGACTAAAATCCACGGTGTCCTTCAATAGCCCTTTATGTTCCGGGGTCACGGTAATGAGATAAGTCCCGCGACCCCGGCAGGCTTTGGCCCTCTAGAGAGGGGGGCCCCGTCATTATGCTGACGCTCTTTGAGGCGCGCGTGGAACACAACGCGCCGTCGACCCGGGCATGGTCCATGGTCGGGCAGCGAGTTGCCCTTTACTCGCCGCCCGCATGCCCGCGCCTACGGTGGCCGGAGATCGTCTTGCGACGTCCACCACTGCGGGTGGGGTGGAAGGAGGACCCTGTCCTCTCTCTCACGCGGCCCGCCTCCTCCTTCGCGAGCATGACTGCTTCGCAGAAGGAGGCGACAGCTTCCCACTCCGTCTCGCCCCGCAGCATGGCCGCGACCAATGCCGGGCGCGAGAGGTCTCCGCCTATCGCCGCCGTGAGGACACGTCGGTGCTCTGCCCAAGCGGGGCAGTCTTGCACCGTATGCTCTACTGTGTCCTCCGGGCGATCTTCGCAGTGGTGACACCCAGGCGTTTCCTCCTTTCTCCTCAGACACAGGTACCTCCCGAAACTTCCGTGTCCGGTGAGGACCTGCGTCATGCGGTAGGTTAGGACGCCGTGACTCCTATCCAGCCACTCCTCAAAAAGGGGTCTTACCGCCGCGATTGCGGCGTGCCCGGCCCTCGGTTGCGACAGTCGTCCCCTCCATACTGCCCTGAGATCGCGCCGGATCTCTTCCCGCCGCGCCTCGACTTCTCGAGGCAGCGGGGAGGCACCCCGGCGCTGCGCCTCCACGCGCCACTCATAGACGCGCTGGAGGGCAGTCGCCTCCAGATCCCAGGGCAATGTTTCTAGTACTTACACTATCTTATATAAACAATGAAGTTAGGTATAACGATAATAAAAGTTATTATAAAAAAAAAAACCACTTGTTTTATTAAACTTTGTCGACATAATATTTGTCGCTGTCGTTGTCGTGGACTGGTCCAAAATTCTAAATTGTTCAGTGAGAAGACTATTAGTCCCAATTTTCTAGGCCCAGTCGACGGTGAAAATGTCTTTAAAAGATGTCCTTAAGGATTGAGGAGCCACATAAGATTTTTAAAATCTGATTTCACCATTATTTAGCAGTAATGTAGCTGATTTTGCAGCACGAATTCTAGATTTAGCAGCAAAATATAACGCAAAGATGCGTTCATCTACAAAATTTACTCTGTTTTACTATTTTATTCCTATACTGCAAAAACTAACACAATACCTGATAAATGATCATAATGTCAAATATATTAATTGATCGCTCAAATCCAACAGAAATTCGCCTCTTGGTTGTAGATTGAGGAGCCATACTAAATGTATTGTAAGATTTTTTTTTTTTCAATTTAGTGCTAAAGTAGTTAAATGTTTAGACGGTAATATGCACAATTGCTGCTAAATGCGTAAACAATGTAAATCTATTATCTACTCAACGAGATCCAAGGTGGCTCCTCAATTCAGACGTTTAGATTGAGGAGCCACATTTGCATTAATATACTAATGATATGTTTTGCCGCTAAATCTAGAATTCATGCTGCAAAATCAGCTACATTGCTGCTAAATAATGGTGAAATCAGATTTAAAAAATCTGATGTGGCTCTTCAATCCTTACGGACATTTTAAAAGACCCTTGACTGGATACTCATGCGTAGTTTCACGTAGGTATTCAACTTGGCAAATAGTGAGTAAGTAGTACCTTTTAAAATGGTGGAGTGTATCCTTGGCAGTCTTCTCGACTCCCTCGTCCGTGCCCAGGTCCGCGACGATCGCCAGCGGCTTCACGCCCTTCTGCTTCTCGCACTCGTCCGCGACTGCTCGCAAGTTGGCTTCATTCCTGCCCACGAGTGACAGCTTCGCGCCGAGTTTAGCGAACAGGAGAGCTGTGGACTCGCCTATGCCAGCACTCGCACCAGTTACTAACACTACTTTGTTTGTGAAATCTAGATCCATGTTGATATTTTATTTTAATTAAAACGATGCGTTTTATTCAACCAGTTAAACAGTACTGACTCAAAAACAGTGTAGCTCAGTATTTATAAGTATTATGCACTTAGTTACCTACTTACTTTATCATCAGAAGTACCTAATTAATCACAATTCAAGCCTTTATCTAATCTGAACATTTAATGAAATGAAACTAGTATCCAACCGAAGGTTCGGTTTGGGCCAAAAAAAATCGGTTTCAACCAGTTATTAACCGAATGTCCAACTCCACTGAAATCGTGATATTTGTGACTTTTTATTTATTTATTTATTTATACTTCATGTACAAATCAATGGTACATAGGCGGACTTAGGGGAACAGTGTATAAGACGGGGACGTTAATAATCGCGAGGTATAATGGGGACATACACTCTTTAGGCATACATATTATAACACTAACGTAGAGCAAGCGCCATCAGGACGTCATTTGTATGATTTCCCATCATACCTCGTGTCCCCGTCTTATACACTGTTCCCCTAATGCCACAAGGCATTCTCTAACTTCGGGTAAGAGTCTTGTTGGTGATGGCTGTTTATTTTAATGCCATTCAGGCCGCATGCCCATGCATTGAGTAACGTTCGGTAAAAAGTCTGGCTAAGTAGGCAAATTGTTAACTTAAAAGTTAGGTAATTACTTGGCTTGTTAAAAACCATAAACCGACCATAAACTAAAAAGGACCCGCATTTCAGTGAAAACTTCAACTAAAAGAAATTAATAAATATTTATTTTTATTATAAAAAGGACATTTTTAGAATAAAAAAAAAACATCTGCATATTACCTGAACCACAGAATAATTAATAGTACTACCTGAACTAGGTCGACCCTGTGTTTCAGACTAAACTGTACCCTTAGCACGAGTTTTCACTCTTTTACTTTACAGCGTCTTTCCAGTATTTACAGCGTTTCTTGTATGAAAAAATGGAACAGCGCCTCTGGTGTACGAAGAAGGAACTAATTTTTTCCTTGAAAATTGTCAATTTGAAGTTGTCACAGTTCCAGTTTACTTTACGTCTCAAATACTGAAAACTCGTGCTCAGGGTACTGGTCATAGTTATTTTTTGGGTCCCTTACTTCCGCACACAAAGGGTGAAACGTAACCCTTTCGCTGTCCTTTCTTCCTCTGTCTGTCTGTTCGTTGACCTGATAGTGTATAATTTCTGTTAACGCTAAAACAACAAAAATACTTACAACAGACATGATTGCCATTTTAATAGATAATGGAACCCTTCAGACTCGCGAATATTGGGCTTCCAATTCGAATAATTCGAATATTCGCCCCATTTTACTAGGTATTTGAATAGTGACTTGGGTTATATTCGAATATTTTTCGAAATTTTAAACGTTGTTGGTTTTTGCGTATAAAAGAACCCCGACCGAACGAAGAGAAGAGTGTTGAAGCTTACAAGACGTTTTGATACAAAAATGATACGAGATGAGCGACTGATGCAGCTCTGTCAGGTCGTGTTGGTGGAATGACGGGTGAGGATTGAGCTATATCAGTAGTCTCGATACGTTCAAGGAGATGCGGCCTATACTCGATGACTGGCTTGAAAGGAAGCACGGCTCCTTGACGTTTCGAGCGACACCGGCGCTCTCGCGAAGGTCAAAAGGGAGTGTCAAATAAACGGGGAACCAGACGCTCGGTGCAATCACTGTTCCAATGCTCGGAGAATACGGTGCGGCATAATTATACTATCCGAGTGAGCCGCATGATGATTCTTTAAATCCTCTTGTATTCATTATAACGATCAAATTTTATTATGGGACCAAACCCGAAATCGCGGAGAAACATCCTGTTCAGTACATTTTGACGAGTGATACGATCATAAAATGTACTAACAACAGGTTTTTTTTAAATTGACGGACTTAAATATACCTAACGTTGCATAGTTTTCGAGCATCTTTTATTGTCGTGACAATTTTCGATTTTTGCTTTTTAGAAAATTGAATATTCGAATATCATTTTTTTTCAAATAATTGGAAGCCCTAGTTCCATACCATTCACGTACCATCAATTCCGTACTCAATTTTTTTTTTAAACTGCCATTCTTTTTTTAAATTGAGTTATAAATAAAGAAGAAGGAGCAAGTCTCATACAAAATTAACCCACTTCCTACACCAAAGTGAAGTATACATAAATACTAGTTGTTTGATTTGATAGTAGGTACCAGCATTTAAGTATTAAAGGCGTCTTCAAATTCCTTCCAAAGTCATTGATTTATAAAAACCCGTATATACCCGTGCCCGGATTTTTATATATTAATGTCCAAAGTCCTTTTAAATTAAAGGACTAGTTAGATTTTAAGGGTCCTTGAGATCTCCTAGCGGCACCACCAGGCCAGGGCCGGATTAACCCTGAGATAAAGTGGGCAACTACCTAGGGACCCCGATGCCTCTACGGGCCCCGAAACGAACCGAAAACGAAAGTTTTTTTCTTCTTCTTTTTGAGGTGGCTAAAAGAGAATTTTTTCGGTCCAATAAGCTTAGAGAATACGAGTCTGCTGTACTCGTCCTTAGAAATCTATAACTTTTCTACGGTACTTGTCCCGTCGTGTCATTTATTTTACTCTTTTTTGTTCAAATATTCAACCCAAATCATTTCAATTTCATAATTTTTTTTCTGGTGCGTTCAGACCTGCCGAATGCGGATATATGCCGCTCGCGAGCCGCTTGCGAATTTCGAGTGTCCGTAATAGAACGAAATTATATCGACTAAATGGCATGTTAAGGTGTATGAAAAAACAGTAGTATTTCCATGACGAATTTAAAATGATGAAAACTATCTCAACAGAGAAGGCTTTACAGATTTACGACTATTGACCTATTACTCAACTAATTAAATGTAATGCAAAAATACCAATTGAACATTAACCTTCCACTATTGTGGTAAGGTTGAAAATCTATTCAAGCAATGAAATCTTCAATATCAGCTAATGCAACCGAATTCGCTGTCAAAGGGACGGTGGCTGTATTTTCCATTACTTCTGTGTTCGTATCCTCTAGAATAGTGGATATGGATTCAGCAGCATCGTCCGGGTGTACCGCCAGAGTCGGTATTTCAAGTACTCTGCAGGATCAGAAATCAGACAGATTAAGGTAGGTTGATGTGCTGGCGTCTGTACTAGAATAACATATTTTTCTAAACAGTTTATGGGAGAAGATGTTTATCAACTGCAGATGTAAGTTTGTTTTTTTTATTCAACCCACCTACCCAAGATTACGGAACCCTTCACATAGTGCGTTCCGACACGCTCTTTGCAAGTTTTATTTTGGGAATAAAGCGATAGATCTGCGGGCTTATTCGCTATCTCTAATGACAGTTGAGAATGATGATCACCGAGTATAGTTTCCAACTTTCAACTGTCAAAACTGACATTTCGTATTCCATATCTTCCCTAAAGTCGGGTAATAACTAGTGCAAGAACAATTTCAAGTCGATAAGCACCGCTAGTTTTAGTTATTCACTGAACGATCACGTGACATAGAAGCGTTACTGAATACCAAAACACCGGAATGTTCGGTTGGTCACTGAGCTCGCTTCAGTGTTGATCACTTTCATCTGTCAAAATTAGCGAATAAGCCCGCTGATCCTATTTAAAAGCTGCGAAGTCACAAATGTCGCAAAGTACCTACCTATACACATACATATATTATAATAAAACAAATACATTTATGTAGCTGAACTTATTTATTTAAAACAAAAAAAAATATAGGTATGATAAAATCACAATCAGCTTCATCAGTTACTTGCTAATTCATCTCAGATTTCTGAGTAGATAATAAAAAAAAAACATATTCCGAATAGGTAAATTTTTCTATTCACATATTCGCCAATACTTGCAATATTCAATTACTTATTCAAGTTAGTGCCAGAAGTCACAGTACTGTTGGAGATGGTGAACTGGAAGCCTCCATCCACCTGAACGTTGACTCCGGTGACCAGCCGGCTGCTCTCGCTGGCGATGAACACCACCATCCTCGCGATGTCATCCCCAACACATGGCTCCCCCATGGGAATGCTCTTAGAGCCAGAGTTCAACCACTCCTGGTACGCAGGCTCTGAAATGCCCGTAATGCGCATGAAGAAGGTTGATTCCTGCGGATAATGATGGAAATTAGTTTAAAACATGGCTCAAAATAGGAGTTAAAAATTTCATTAACTTTAGCAGTACTTACTGTGAGTCCAGGGCTGACAGTGTTGACTCTGACGCCCTTGGGTGCCAGCTCGAGGGATACCAGGCGAGTGAAGTGGTCCAGTGCAGCCTAGGAAGAAGGATAATAAAATTATTTCAAATGAACCAGTGACACCAAAAATTTGTTTTTCAGATGACACTCACAGGAAATTCCTTCAAACTTACCATCTAATGTTCTGAAGGTTTAAGGTACCTTTTAACGGCGAGAATAAAGATTTGATGAAAACTAAAAGGTAAAACTACTGTGAAGGAACGACGACTGTTTACGACCAACGTCAACGCAACTAAACCGTGAGGAAACCTAAGTATTTAGGTAGGAATGTCCTATGAAAGCTTCTGGGATAAAATCAAGCATAAAATATGTTTTGACACATTGAACACCAACTTTAAGATTTCACCTTGGCCATGCCGTAGGGCAGGGAGCCAACAGAGACAGCAGTCCCCGCTATGCTGGAGATGTTGACGATGTTGCCCTTGGTCTCAACAAGGGCGGGAGCCAGCAACCTGGTGAGGTTGTACACTCCCCTCACGTCGATCCTGAATACGTCGTCGAAGATCTGCATGTCTTTCGTAGTAAGGAGCGTCGTCCGGCAGCCGATAGCGGCATTGTTGACGAGAACATCAAGTCTAGAACAAAAGAATTTATAATACTTAATATTAGTAGGAAGTAGGATTATCTAGTGTTACATGATCCTCATTTCTGAATTAATAACAATGTTATCACAATTTTATAAGAGTGTTTTGCTTTACAAGTCATCATCAGCCGAAAGACGTCCACTGCTGAACATAGGCCTCCCCCTTAGACCGCCACGCCGAAGGACAATTCGCCACTTGCATCCATCGGTTGCCCGCGACCCAAAAGATGTCGTCGGTCTACCTAGTGGGAGGCCTACCTACGCTGCGTCTTCCGGTCCGTGGTCGCCACTCGAGAACATTTCTTCCCCATCGGTTGTCAGTTCTACGAGCGATGTGGCCTGCCCATTGCCACTTCAACTTGCAAATTTTATGAGCTATGTCGGTGACTCTGGTTCTTCGCCGAATATCCATGTTCCGGATTTTATCCCGCAAAGAAACTCCGAGCGTAGCTCTTTCCATTGCTCGTTGAGTGACTCTTAGTCTCTCTAAAAGGCCAGCAGTCAAAGACCACGTTTCAGAGCCATATGTCATCACTGGCAACACACACTGGTTAAACACCCTTGTCTTGAGACACTGTGAGATTCTCGATGAGAAGATATCACGTAGCTTCCCAAACGCTGCCCATCCGAGTTTGAATCTTCGGGCAACCTCTTTCTCGAAGTTGGACCTACCTAACTGAACAATCTGTCCAAGGTAAGTATAATGGTCTACAACTTCGAGAGTATCATTCCCAACAACAACCGGTACGGGTGCCACATGGACATTCGACATGACTTTCGTCTTGTCCATGTACATAGAATAGAATAGAATACTCTTTATTATGTACACCATACAAATCACAGATACATCCAATTTACAATATCTTATAAATAGGGTGACACAATGGGCGGTCTTATCGCTAAAAGCGATCTTTTCAAGACAACCTTTGGATGGATTTGAAAAGTAAAGGAGAAACAATACTGTAGGTAGTCTACGGTGTACAATATTTATCAACAAACAAAAACATAGACATACAAACACAAAATATACAAACACATATAATCTATATATATAAAAGCGAAAGGTCACTCACTCATAGGACACGAAATCTCGGAAACTAACAGTGGTAGGGGTTCAAAATTTTGCATAGGGGTTCTTTTTAGGACGTAGGCGCTTGCTAAGACGGGATTTTGCGAAACTCCACCCCTAAGGGGTTGTTTTTGGGGTTGATAGTTTGTATGAAACTTTGTTACTACAAGTACTGGGAGTTTCAAATTTTGCATGCGGATTCTTTTTAGGAAGTAGGTGCTACTTACGAAAGGGGTTTTTCGAAATTCGACCCCTAAGGGGTTGTTTTTGGTGTTGATAGTTTGTTTGAAACTTCGTTATTATAAGTGCTAAGAGTCTCAAATTTTGCATGGCGTATACTTTTAGGAGGTAGATGCTCACTTAGACGGGATGTTGCGAAATTCGACCCCTAAGGGGTTGTTTTTGGTGTTGATAGTTTGTTTGAAACTTCGTTATTATAAGTGCTAAGAGTCTCAAATTTTGCATGGCGTATACTTTTAGGAGGTAGATGCTCACTTAGACGGGATGTTGCGAAATTCGACCCCTAAGGGGTTGTTTTTGGTGTTGATAGATAGATGTCTTAAATTTTGCATGGGGATTCTTTTAAGGACAAAGATGCTTTCTAAGACGGGATGTTGTGAAATACGACCCCTAAGGGGTTGTTTTTCGGCTTGGATAGTTTGTATGAAACTTTGTTACTACAAGTACTAAGAGTTTCAAATGTTACATGAGAGTCTTTTTAAGACGTAGGTGATACTTAAGACGGGATGTTGGGAAATTCGACCCCTAAGGGGTTGTTTTTGGTGTTGATAGATAGAGGTCTCAAATTTTGCATGGGGATTCTTTTAAGGACAAAGATGCTCACTAAGACGGGATGTTGTGAAATTCGACCCCTAAGGGGTTGTTTTTCGGCATGGATAGTTTGTATGAAACTTTGTTACTACAAGTACTAAGAGTTTCAAATGTTACATGAGAGTTCTTTTTAGGACGTAGGTGATACTTAAGACGGGATGTTGGGAAATTCGACTCTTGAGGGGTTGTTGTTGGTGTTGACAGATAGAGGTCTCAATTTTTGCATAGGGATTCTTTTAAGGACATAGATGCTCACTAAGACGGGATGTTGTGAAATTCGACCCCTAAGGGATTTTTTCGGCATGGATAGTTTGTATGAAACCTTGTTACTACAAGTACTAAGAGTTTCAAATGTTACATGAGAGTTCTTTTTAGGACGTAGGTGAAACTTAAGACGGGATGTTGGGAAATTCGACCCCTAAAGGGTTGTTTTTGGTGTTGATAGATAGAAGTCTCAAATTTTGCATGAGGATTCTTTTAAGGACAAAGATTTTCACTAAAACGGGATGTTGTGAAATTCGACCCCTAAGGGGTTGTTTTTAACATGGACAGTTTGTATGAAACTTTGTTAGGTACTACAAGTAGGTACTAAGAGTTTCAAATGTTACATGAGGGTTCTTTTTAGGACGTAGGTGGTACTTAAGACGGGATGTTCGGAAATTCGACCCCTGAGGGGTTGTTTTTAGGGTTGTTAGTTAGGAGTGTCAAATTTTGCAAGGGGGTACTATTTAAGAAGTAGGTGCTACCTAAGACGAGATATTGCGAAATTCAATCCCTAAGGGGTTGTTTTCGGTGTTGATAATTTGTATGAAACTTTTTTATTTATAAGTGCTAGGAGTCTCAAATGTTGCAACTTTGCATGGTCGTAACTTTTAGGACGTAGATGTTCACTAAGACGGGATTTAGCGAAATTCGACCACTTAGGGGTTGTCTTGGGGTTGATATATAAAGATTTCAAATTCTGCATGGGGGTTCTTTTTAGAACACAGGTTTTTAGAACTAAGAGAGGGTCTACCGAAATATGACCCCTGAGTTGGTGAGGTTGATAGTTGAATACAAGTGCTAGGGAGTCTCAATTTTGCATGAGGGTTATTTTTAGGATGAAGATGCTCACTTAGACGAGATGTTGCGAAATAACCCCTCTTTGAAGAGTGGTTATAGAGGCGTCACGACGTTCTCACCTTCCGCTTGACACAGGTCTTCACCGGACTTGTAAGTTTCGCGAAGTTCCTGAATCTGATTGAGAAGTATGAAACACCTGGGTGTCACCACTGCGAGGATCGTCCGGATCGCCTGAAGCATACGGTGCAGGACTGACACGCTTGGACAGAGCACCGTCGTGTCCTCACGGAAGCGAAAGGCGGCGACCTCTCGCACCCGGCATTTGTCGAGGCCTTGCTGCTGAGCGGTCGCTTCCTTCTGCGAAGCAGTCATGCTAGCGAAGGAGGAGGCGAGTCGCGTGAGGGAGAGGACAGCATCCACCTCACGACCCAATCGCCGTGGGAGACGCTTACGGCAACAGACGTCGCGAGGCGATTTCTGGCCACCGTAGGCGCGGGCATGCGGATGGCGTGTAATGGTGACTCGCCGTCCAATTATGGACCTTGCCCGTGTCGACGGCGCATCGTGTTCCATGCGCGCTTCGAAGAGCTGTCAGTAAAATGACGGGGCCCCCTCTTTGAGGGCCAAAGCTTGCCGAGGACGCGGGACTGTGTCATAAGGTAACCGTATCCCTGGAACGTAAAGGGATATTGAAGGATTACCGTGGACTTAAGTCAGTACATGTCTGGCATTCCCTTCGTCCCGCTCTGGGTGGGAGGGTCATTTTGTGAATTTAGCACGATAAAAAAAGCGGTTGTTTTGGGATATTTAGGAGTCACAAAATTTGCATAGGTTTGTTCTTTTTAGGACTTTTTGTTTTTGGGGTTGATAAAATTTTTGTTGGATATTGATTTTCCAAATAGTTTTCAAGAAAGAGGGTGGCCGGAAGTAGAAATTCACAGAGGCCAAGTTCGAATTACGCGCGGACGAAGTCGCGGGCGAACTGCTAGTTATATATATACTTCTAATAATTATGGAACATCGCAAATAAACGTTCGAGTCACATGTCAAGAGGAAAGGTAGTGGTTTTTGACCAGATTTTTAAAAGTGGACAAGCTTTGAGTGCGCCTTACTGACAGGGGCAAGGCATTCCATAGACGTACTGCTGTACATTTTAAGGCCGACCCGTTGGGGGTTTTGCTTTAAAAGTGCACTTGTCTTCAACATGAGAATTGATTGCATTTAGAGGATCCGCCGACCTTGAAGCTTCGATACAGCAGCTTTAAAGCACAATTTACTTAGTCACACTCACTTTTACGACACATGACGACATTATCACTTGGAGTTCGGAAAAAATAAGGATACCTTTTAAAGTGGTCGAGCGTGTCCTTGGCAGTCTTCTCGACTCCCTCGTCCGTGCCCAGGTCCGCGACGATCGCCAGCGGCTTCACGCCTTTCTGCTTCTCGCACTCGTCCGCGACTGCTCGCAAGTTGGCTTCATTCCTGCCCACGAGTGACAGCTTCGCGCCGAGTTGAGCGAACAGGAGAGCTGTGGACTCGCCTATGCCAGCACTCGCGCCAGTTATTAGCACTACTTTGTTTGTGAAATCTAGATCCATATTAGAGAGTTTAATGAAAATAATACTCGTACTTTTAAGCAGTTAATCGTTTCATTCAAAGCTGCTGCTATAACTGACTCCAAACAATTTTGAACTCTGTTTATATAGCAATTGTGAGCATAAGTAGTCAGATGCCTACATAATAGTTATCGCTCTTATGTCATTTTTATAGATACCTACTTATCTAGAGATATGAAAAAATCGTAAACAACGGACATGTTGTACCTAGATGTTTTATCTCAACGTAAAAAAATACCGCGAAGATACGTGACGACTACTAATCATTGTTAACATACCCAGGAATCTTTAAATGCAGTGGTCCCGCTCGGGTAGCAGACACTAAATATAATATCAGGCCCATACTTACCTAAAATATTTTTTGCAGATCATCATGACGTATCATCTGATGTTACTTGATATTATGAAATAAATAAATATGATCAAATAACATGCTTAGGTGCGCTATTGCACAATATTAGGAAATACCTATAGATTACAGACGAGAGCGAGTTGCGAGACGCGACTGCGGATTTTTAATTTTGGCAGACTGAAAATCGTGCGCATCGACCGACGGAACACAGTAAAACCGGCCAAGTGCGAGCTGGACTCGCCCATGAAGGGTTCCGTAGTAGCAAGCATAGATTAGGGATATAATTATATTGAGATTAGTAAGTAATATACACAAACAATAAAAATAACTTTGTTTTTCATAGTGTTTGTATGAATGGCAAAGTTATATTTGCGGTTTTCGAAAATGTACTATATCTCAAAAACTGCTGACTGTATCTCATCCAAACCAATTTTCGTTGGAAGTTTTTGTTGAGGTCTACATTATATATATTTTTTTAGTTTTATCATTCTCTTATTTTAGAAGTTACAGGGAGGGGGACACACATTTTACCACTTTGAAAGTGTCTCTCGTGCAAACTGTTCAGTTTAGAAAAAAATGATATTAGTAACCTCAATATAATTTTTAAAGACCTATCCATAGATACCGCATACGTATGAGTTTGGTGAAAAAAAGTTTTTTGAGTTTCAATTCTAAATATGGGGGGCACCCCCAAAATTTGTTTTGTTTAATGTTTTTATTCTTGTGTGAAAATCCTAATGCGGTTCACATAATACATCTACCTACCAAGTTTCAACAGGATAGCTCTTATACTTTCGACAAAAAGTGGCTGTGACATACGGACGGACAGACAGACAGACAGACATGACGAATCTATAAGGGTTCCGTTTTTGCCATTTGGCTACGGAACCCCAAAAACTGACTGACTCCGACAAAGAGCCAGTCTGCCTTACATTTTGGGAAGTGGACATTCTGGGAAGTGGACATTTTGGGAAATGGACATTCTGAGCCTGAGCGTTGGTGAGGCCTACCACTGCCAGTGGGATCGCTCAGCTCATCAGCTGTCACCCCGAGTTTTACAGATAGTGGCGTAGTTAGGTGGGGGTGAAGTAGACCTTCGCACCTGAAGGGGCCTCGCACTCAGAGAAAAAATAAAGTAACCGACTTCAAACACAAAAAAGTTTAAAATAACTTTTCTTTCGGAAGTCGGTGGCTTTGTTTTTTTATTTATTATTTCATTGACTATTGCCACCGACTTCCGAAAGAAAAGTTAAGTATTTTAAACATTATGTGTTTGTTTTTGAAGTCGGTTACTTTAAAAAAAAAGCTTTTTACACTTTTTAGTTCAGATATTTAACAAAAATCTTCGTATAATCGGCGTCTTTGAAAATCTACAATCCAAGTAAGCAACAAAAACGGATCTATGCGAGAACATCACGAGATGTCTATTATTGATAAATGTACCTACTTAAACTTTCTCCAGAATGTAACGAACACTTTTCTGAAAACCGCACTTACTTCAGAAACTAAATCTTCGCATCACGACGGCAGCGAAGCCATAAATTACTGATTTATGTAGAATTTGTGAAGTTAGGCCTGAATTCCTCTGTCACTGACGTCGGTCGCGTACGTCGGTCGCGCGTACGAATATACGTTGTGTTCTATAAAGCACCACACTGTGACGCTGATATCAGCGACGCGCGAGTTGAAACGCGCTGCGTATGGCGCGCGTCGGTCTCGCTCGTCAGCGCCGCGTACGTCGGTCGACTGACGCGCTTTAGAACGCTATGAGCGTCCTCACTCTGAGTGAGGACGCTCATAGCGTTCTAAAGCGCGTCAGTCGACCGACGTCACTCTGTTCCCGACCGTCGGCTAAAAGGTACGTGCGGGCGTATAGTCGCCAAAGTCGCCATGAATATTCATACTGAACGTGTGATTGCCGAGGTGCACCTACGTATCGCGGTCGGTATCGTACTACGGATGTTTTCATTGGTGCTGATGGCCAGCGTGCTACGCGACTGATGGTACGCGACCGAGGAATTCAGGCCTTAAGGTCGGTAGAGTTCGGCCGTGTAGATTTAGAAGCTTGACTTAACATGAGATCTGATATCTTTTTCACAGGGAAAACATTATGTGGTCGTCTTGGCAAAGTTTTTTCGAAATTCAAAATAGTGAAGAATTTTTGACACGTAAATGAAGACATCTACACTGGATTTTTTTTTTTTAAACATCGCAGTAAGTAGAAACGGTCATGTGGCATTTGTCCGCCTTTACTTCGGAGCTTTGACAGATGAATGAAACGTCAACAAAGACATCTTTGAGTCACTTGTCACATTCTAGCACGTACCGGTTATGTTTTCGTGCGTTTTTATTGAATTTACATTGTTTAACGCATTCTCGACCTGTGTCTCTATCGTCATTCTGGTCCTGGGCATTAGAATAGGCCACCCCATCTCCTCTGTCCTAAAGGATGTTAGCCGGAATACGGTGGGACACACCAGCTCCAAAAATAAAATAAAATAAAAATAATATCCTGGCCCCGGATGACGGTACCTATAATATAATATAATATTCCACAACTATCACACAACGCCGTCTAGTCCCAAGCTAAGCAGAGCTTGTGTTATGGGTACTAGACAACTGATAAACATACTTATATATTTCTAAATACATAAATATTATACATAAATTACACCCAGACACAGAACAAATGGCCGTGCTCATCACACAAACATTTGTCCTGGGTGGGAATCGAACCCACGACGGCATAGCAGTCAGGGTCACTAACCACTAGACCAACAGGCCTGTCTGTCAGGTAAAACCATATTCTAAAATGTCGAAATGCTCTAAAGTGCCGAACCTTATGGTTGGCAGCAGCTTTATCAGCTAAAGCATTTCAGTAATGATGTAACAGGTTTTGTTATAATTTTGGCGATTGAAAAAGAGTGTCCATGGAGTTTCTTGCCCGTTCTTCTCCATGAGATCTACGCTTTGGAATGGGCATCTACAGTACTTTCACAGTTTTTATGTCTTGTGACTGGGACTGTAGCACCGTAACTATTTTTAAACTATTTTATTTTACTTTTGTCTTTTGACAATTCAAAAGTGCCTGTAACTGGCCTACTTGAAATAAACGATTTGATTTTGATTTTGAAGTAACCGCTGTCACCAACCCTCTTGCCAAGCGTGGTGACTATGGCAAATGCCCCCAATGGAGTACAACACAGATTTAAGGGCCCCAGCTCCCGGTAGCCGCACTAGTCCTGGTCATGGTACCGGTCATGGTAACGGTGCAGCCGGGGTGCTAAGAAACCCCGGGCGATGGCAGGGTACCCAAAGCGAATTTATCTGGCGAAGTATTGGTAACGGACGCTCTCTGCGACTGGCCGAGCACGTTGCCGAATTGGAAGTAGGTATAGTTGTCATATTACAGTTAATATGACTTAACTCTACTTCCAGTGCACATCGTGGGTCTATCGGAGATCCGAAGACAGGGGGAGGAGACGATAACCCTCGATAGTGACCACTTGCTCTACTTCCGAGAAGGACACCAACCATCCCAAGGTAGCGTCAGATTTATGGTCCACAAGTCACTCAGGAGCAACATTGTGGAACGTGGCAGTATGTCGGCAAGGGTGGCATACCTTCTACTGAAAATATCAGAAAGATACTTAATTACTTAATAAAGATCATACAAGTGTATGCCCCTGGGAACCGATCAATTTACCGAATTTTGTTTGTTCGAATTTCATTATACCGAAAACTATTGACCGACATCTCTTTTGCTATTTGCATTATTTGTCATATTTTCAGATCATTGAAGTATCATTAGCCATAAGTATTATTTTACCGAAGTATGTTCCGCCGATTAACAAAATAACTTTTTTCTATTAACCGGGCTTCGGTTAATAGAAATCTAGAGATCTTATGATAGGTAAACGTTTTATTCATTATCACGTTATCGGGCTTCACCAGGTCCACTTTCTTTGAGGCTTTTTCTGGAAAAAAGAATTGATCAGAAAAACTTTCTACGGGAGCATACGCCCCCAGTGATTTCTGTATGAATGGACCTACTCTCGACTCGCCACTCTTTTGTACTCCCACTTTTGCGTTGAAGTCACCCATAACAACAGTGGTGAATGTTTTGGTACGAGGCATAGCCTTTACTATGTCTTCGTACATGGCTTCGACTTCATCGTCAGGGTGTGTGGACGTAGGGGCATGGTTACCTATCATAAGATCGAAAATCGTTTGACCGAATTTCATTTGACCTAAAACTTTTCAACTATTATCGTTTGGTTTTTTTTACTTCATCGAAGTCACGTTTGCCACTGTTTCAGTTAACCTTTTATCTATTCGTTTTTTTTCGTTACTCCAACACTTCATTTGGCCGAAAAACTTTTTACCGATGTTACACTTAGGCACTCGAAATGGCGGTTGTTCGAAGTATTATGTTTCCAAACATTCATTAAACCACTGTTTTAATTGCCATATTTTCATTTCACAAAACGCCTAGAAATTTGTGCACACTAATAATTATTGCTGTTACATTTTCAGCAGGCGCCATTGTAATGTAGGTAGACAATACAAAATAATTGTGCAAATGTCATAATTATACGATGATATAACTCTGACGGGTATTTTATTATCATTAATGACATTTGCTGTTGGACTAAGGTTGGACTATTAAGGGTGTTGTGTATTATATAGATAAGTATTATAATAAAACAAATACATTTATAATTGAACTTATTTATTAAAACAAAAAAAAAATATAGTAAAATCACAATCAGCTTCATCAGTTACTTGCTAATACATCTCAGATTTCTGAGTAATAGATATTCATACCTATCCCGAATGGGTATTATATTTTTCTATTCACATATTCTTGCAATATTCAGTTACTTATTCAAGTTAGTTCCAGCAGCCAGATTACTGCTGGAGATGGTGAACTGGAAGCCTCCATCCACCTGAACGTTGACTCCGGTGACCAGCCGGCTGCTCTCGCTGGCGATGAACACCACCATCCTCGCGATGTCATCCCCAACACATGGCTCCCCCATGGGAATGTTCTTGGAGCCAGCGTTCAACCACTCCTGGTACGCAGGCTCTGAAATGCCCGTAATGCGCTTGAAGAAGTTTGATTCCTGGGAATAATGATGGAAAGTTTGAAACATGGTTCAAAATAGGAGTTTTTCAATTGGAAGGGAGATAGCTAATAAAGCCTAGAAGAACATTGAGAGGACTTTCATTAACTTTAGCAGTACTCACTGTGAGTCCAGGACTGACGGTGTTGACTCTGACGCCCTTGGGTGCCAGCTCGAGAGATATCAGGCGAGTGAAGTGGTCCAATGCAGCCTAGGAAGAAGGATAATTAATTCAAATGAACTAGTGACACCAAAAACCAGTTTTGCACATAACACTCATAAGAAGTTCCTTCAAACTTATTATCTAATGCTCTGAAAGGTACCTTTAAGTGACGAGAATAAAGATCGATTTGATGTAAAAACTCAGAGGTAAAACTACTGTGAAGGAACAAGACTGTTTACCAACCACAAACGTCAACGCAACTAAACCGTAAGGAAACCTAAGTATTTAGGTAGGAATGTCATATGAAAGCTGGGATCACATCAAGCATAAATAAAATAGGTGTTATGGCACATTGGACATCAACTTCAAGTTCTCACCTTGGCCATGCCGTAGGGCAGGGCGCCAACAGTGACCACAGTCCCTGCTATGCTGGAGATGTTGACGATGTTACCCTTGGTCTCAACAAGGGCGGGAGCCAGCAACCTGGTGAGGTTGTACACTCCCCTCACGTCGATCCTGAACACGTCGTCGAAAATCTGCATGTCTTTCGTAGTAAGGAGCGTCGTCCGGCAGCCGATAGCGGCATTGTTGACAAGGACATCAAGTCTAGAACAAAAAGAATTTATAATACTTAATATTAGTAGGAAGTAGGATTATCAAGTGTAACATGATCCTCATTTCTGAATTAATAACAATGTTATCACAGTTTTATGAGAGTGTTTTGTTTTACAAGTGCACTTGACTATCTATTCAACATGAGAATTGATTGCATTTAGAGGATCCGCCGACCTTGAAGCTTCGATACAGCAGATTTAAATACAATCTACTTAGGCACACTCACTTATACGACACATGACGACATCACTTGGAGTTCGGAAAAAATAAGGATACCTTTTAAAGTGGTCGAGCGTGTCCTTGGCAGTCTTCTCGACTCCCTCGTCCGTGCCCAGGTCCGCGACGATTGCCAGCGGCTTCACGCCCTTCTGCTTCTCGCACTCGTCCGCGACTGCTCGCAAGTTGGCTTCATTCCTGCCCACTAGTGACAGCTTCGCGCCGAGTTTAGCGAACAGGAGAGCTGTGGACTCACCTATACCAGCACTTGCACCAGTTATTAGCACTACTTTGTTTGTGAAATCTAGATCCATGTTAAAGAGTTTAATGAAAATAATACTTTAAAGCAGTAAATCGTTTTATTCAAAGCAGTGGTAGGTACTACTGACTCCATACAATTTTGAACTCTGTTTATATAGCAATTGTGAGCATAAGTAGGGGCCTACATAATAGTTATCGTTATTATGTCATTTTTATAGATATCTACCTACTTATCTAGAGATATGAAAAAGTCGAAAACAACGGATAAGTTGTAGACATTTTATCTCAACGTACAAAAATACGGCACAAGACGTGACGACTAGCCTTGTTTAATTTCCGGAGTTATCCATCGTCAACCAACATTACCCTATCTCGGCACTCGACTTGGTAGATATGGCTATTTTGATTTACCTATGTAAGGTCGATATATCATGGAAGGCTACTCTAACAAATTAACAGTTATTATTCGTTTATTTACTGGATAAATGAATCTAACAAATATTTAACTACCTAATACTTTATTTTATTACGTAACGTATAGACCACTTTTTTCAATTGCAGATTTAATCAATATTGATTGAACTTCAGTTTCATTTAATTCTTCCATATGGCCTTGCTAGGAACAAGGCTTCTTGGAAGGCCATTATAATAAATCTAACACTAAAGTTGAATAAATACCTAGCGATTAAATCTACAATAAAAAGAAGTGGTTTATAATGTTACGTAATAAAACAAAGCATTACTTAAATATTTGTTAGTTTCATTTGTCCATTAAATAAACGAATAATAACTGTTCATTTGTTTGAGTGGCCTTCAATGGTACACCTTCCTTAATTTAATGTCTACGATTCCCGCAATCAATGAAGCGAGGGACCGTACTGCCAAAATAGTAGCGCGAGCGATTCGCTGCCACGTCTGTGATTTTCAGTTCGATGGTTCGATGGGTGTTTCTGTAAGTAGAAGGAAATTGTCATCACATGGCATTAACTATGTACATTTTAATAATTGGCCTTCGAAGGAGTATGGACTTCCATGGTCCACCCACCTTACCTAGTTAATAATAATTATTAACATACCCATGCAGGAATCTTTAAATGGTGGTCCCGCTCGGGTAGCAATCACTAAATAGGTACATAACTTTTCGTACATATAAAATAGTTCGTAGATTTTAGAAAATATTACCTATAAACTAGCAGCTTTCAGTTATAATGTTAACTAATTTTCTGAATCAGTTTAAAGTTGGCAATAAAGTAAATTCATTAATAATAAGTCTATGTGTGGTAGAAAGGGGCGGCACATGGTGTGGGGCCTAGAGCGGCTAGGACTGCCTATTCGCCACTGGTTACTTAATATTATGAAATAAATAAATATTATCAAATAATACATGCTTAGGTGCGCCATTGCACAATATTAGGAAATACCTATAGATTACAGACGAGAGCGAGTTGAGAGACGCGACTGCGGATTTTTAATTTTGGCGGACTGAAACTCGTGCGCACCGACGCGACGGAACACAGAAAAAACTGACTGACTCCGACAAAGAGCCAGTCTGCCTTGGTGAGGCCTACCACTGCCAGTGGGATCGCTCAGCTCATCAGCAGGCTGTCACCGCAAGTTTACAGGGGGCTTTTGCTACGAAACAACATTTCCTTCATCACTCTTTTATTTTAAACTGTTATCATAAGAACATATTTCATTAGTATAAAAACCGTAAAACCGCTTATGTATTTTAGAACGTTTAACCTTACAAACCAGAGACTATGAAGCAGGTCAAAAGTTGGCATGCTGCAGGTCAGTGGGAAATGTTCATGGTACAAACACAAAACCTGTCAGGTTAACATGCTGTGTTGAACTGCCCTGCACTTGGCACATATTTTAAAAGTTAATGGTAGGCACCCAGTACAGTACAGTGGCGTACCGGACGAAGCGGAGCGGACCCTTGCCCACGGCCTCGCACCTGAAGGGGCCTCGCACTTAGAGAAAAAAAGAAGGAATCTTAACAACGGCGATCACCAGATAGTAAAGCAGTGCAACACTTCTACTAAGAAATTAACATGACCTACAATTATATGTAGGTATACTTGATGAGTGGGAACTGAAAGAACCTAAGAGGCCTTCACTGCTCGCGCGAGGTCCCATGTTCCTAAGGAACTTGGTAACGTTTTTTTGTTACTGGGTACCAGTGCCGGTTTTAGCACTACCAGCGCCCTAGGCGAGTTTTCTACGGCGCCCCCTAACTGCAATTCAATCCCATATGAAATAAGGAAAAGGATATTATGAAATTACCATTTATTAAAACTAGTAAAAATTTACTTTTCTAGCCTTCGAGGTCGAGGTTATCAGCAATTTCATTTCAATTTTCGAATGACAAAGTTGCCAAGTTTGTCAAAATTCAACCAGTTTTTATTTAGAGATTGATAATGTTTTTTTCTATGGTCCAGGATTTTCGGTTACGTAAACTGCTATGCATGCAGTGCAGTGCTCCGAATTTGACACTGAGTTCCATTCTAATCTTGCCACCATAACGATTTTTTCACTACTAAAGGGCATTTACGGGAATTAAGTAGACCTGTGGCGCCCTTTTATATCCGGCGCCCTGGGCGGTCGCCTAACCGCGCCTTACCCTAACGCCGGTACTGCTGGGTACTGAAAGAATCCAACAGGCCGCAAAGCTGATGTCGCTGTCACAATTACAATCACATGGCCCGGTATATAGGTAGGTGACTTGGAGGAATCATCATCAGATCTTTGCTTTTAAATAAAACCCTTTCTCAGTAAACCACATTCAAACAAAAATAAAACCTAACCAAACCACTTCAAGTGTAATTCATAAGAATAATTCAAGCGTTCCGTCGTTTTCTGCAGGATCCCGGCACTAGATCCTGACCTGATAACTATGGGTGTACTACAGTAGTTCCACAAGCGGATGTGCGATTCACGCTTGTGCGACAAACGATTGTGTGAAGGTAGTTCGAAACTACGGTAGTGCGACAAAGAAGGTATTGACGATATTGACGACTCGGTTGGCGCAGTGTCTGAGCGATCGATTATTGCGCAGCGTGTCGCGGGTTCGATCCCTGCACGGAATAAATATTTGTATGATCTGCAAGTAGTTGTTACGAGTCCGAGTGTTAGTGTATGTGAGTTTATATGTTTGTAAACGCACCCACGATACAGGATGAAATTCCTAGCGTGGGAAGACTTTAAAAAAGAAAAAGGTATGTTCGAAAAAGGCACCTCGACTCGAGTCCATATAAAAGGGATAGGTAGGTAAAACAATTGTATCATGGGGTAACATTTGCCTTGAACGAAGTAATAAGACCATATTTTTACTGGTGATAATATTATTACAAACGATGTGTCAGACAAGGTGGAATTTATAGAGAACACTGCAGTGTGACTGCAGACACTAAAGCTGCATGGTCTACCTGTTGACGGGGCCCCCTTAGAGGGTCAAAGCCTGCCGGGGTCGCGGGACTGTCGCATCAGTTAACCGTGACCCCAGAACGTAAAAGGACGGAGAGACTAACGGATCACCGTGGATTTTAGTCAGCACAAGTCCGACAGTCCCGCCCTACCTGCCTCAGGTGGGAGGACTCATTACACGATCAAAAAAATGGTCTACCTATGTTTGGCCCCATTCCCACACTTCATGTTGTTTCATTTATCTAACTTTTGTCCTGATACTCACTACTTCACATTAAAACTAATTATACAGTTGAGATTAACTTTACTATGCAATTTTAAATACATAAAAGCTACAAAATATAATACACAAAAATTTGATAAAAACTAAATAAAAAGATCAGTAGTACAGTACCTACATTTAAAAAATTCGATAAATATAATAATTATTATGCCAAAGAAAGATAGTTCAGTTCTTATTATGCGAAATCACATATATAAATAAACTTTCCGATATATGATGAAAAAAATAATAATTAAAATCAATCCTCTTTACAAAATTACATTCGTATTACTTTTTTTTATAACAAACGCCAGCACATCAACCTACCATAATCTGTAAAATTTTCCCAATCGAATATGAACCTTCTGCTTTTTTGTTGAAGTTGATAATCGAAACTAGAAATTTGACAGAGAGGGGTAGAATGTGCTGAGGTCTGTACCTATTTAAAACATTAAATTATAGGTCGCTAGGTGAGTTCCCATATTTAATTTAAAATGAACTATCTCTACAATGCGCCAGTCATGGATCAACTTAGATATACTAAAAAATACATTACATTACAATATACAATGGCACTTCATAAAACAAAGATTTTGCACACAAATTTCATTTGTGTTCCGATATAATGTTTTCTTAAAGTAAATTAAAACGCGCGTCATATTAGTAGATATTACGCTCCGTCCGTGGCTATGCAGTCGGTCTGCATTACTACAAGATTGCACCGCATGCAGATAATAATATCATAACAAACAAATTTCAACGTTAAGAGCGTATTTTGAAAAGAAAAGCTCAACTTCAACTCTACATAAAGCAATTGTATCTAGCGACAAAAAACTTACCCCTTTAAATATGTATGATAGAACAACACAGAACAATGAACATCAGACTGACCGACAGACTAAAATAGCAGAATGGACCCAAAAGGCACTGCATGGGAGGCACCGACACGACCTTAATCTTCCTACCGTCGACAAATTAGCGTCGAACGAATGGTTACGGCGTGGTGAACTTTTCCCTGAGACCGAAGGGTTCATGATAGCGATTCAGGATCAAGTAATAGAAACCCGCAATTACCAGAAACACATAATGCGTGTTCCTCAAACAATTGATATATGTAGGCGATGCAATAGTTCTTCTGAAACCATTCAGCACATCACAGGCGCGTGTAAAGCAATAGTCCAGACCGATTACAAACACAGGCATGACCAAATAGCAAACATAATTCATCAAAAATTAGCAATAAAATATAACTTAATCTCCACACCACCAACACCTTACTATAAATACCAGCCCAAACTTGTCCTTGAAAACGCTACTCATAAAATGTACTTCGATCGAGCAATTCTCACTGATAAAACCACACACTTTAACAGACCAGACATCACCTTATTAGACAAAGTTAACAAAACCGCGCAAATCATAGACATCGCCGTACCAAACACTCATAACCTACAAAACACGATAGCAGAAAAACTTTCAAAATATACAGATCTCAAAATAGAAATCTGTCGAATGTGGTGTCTTAGCAGTGTCACTATTGTCCCCATTGTGTTATCAACTACAGGTATTATTCCTAAACAGCTCCACCAATCTTTAAGAACACTTGATTTACCACCATACACATACCAAAGTCTTCAGAAAGCTGCAATCCTGAATACTTGCAGGATTGTCAGAAAATTTTTGCAAAATGAAAATTACTCTGTAGGTACCACTCCACACACACAACCTTCAGCCACCGCACAAACAGATTTTGATACACACAGAAACTCATCATTGCTAAATTCAATCTCACTATCATCTCATCATGATACTAATGTCTTAGGGTAGAACTTGGCTTTGGCCCGTGCTACCCTGCAAATCCGGCAATAAAGCCGAGATACATAAAAGTATACAAACAAATAATAATAATAATATTCCACAACTATCACACAACGCCATCTAGTCCCAAGATAAGCAGAGCTTGTGTTATGGGTACTAGACAACTGATAAACATACTTATATATTTCTAAATACATAAATATAATAGATAAATAATACACCCAGACACAGAACAAATGATCGTGCTCATCACACAAACATTTGTCCTGGGTGGGAATCGAACCCACGACCTCCGGCATAGCAGTCAGGGTCACTAACCACTAGACCAACAGGCCTATATTATATATTTTGCAACTTCACGTAAAACACGTAAGTAGTCACTGTTGTTGAATTGCGTTCACACTCAGAGACATAATACATTTACGCAAGCCGCCGTCGCCGCTGCTGCCGCGTTCTAGTCGGACGGTGTCGTCAACAGAGCTTGTTGCTCAGTAATGTATATTGTTGCTCTAACCCAATCCAAAACGACCAGCGGCAGCTTACACGGGTAGCACTAGCGAGCCGTGCGCGGCACCTCCGCCCTGCCCTGCACCCGGTGCACTTTGTAGATTCTCTAAGTTTCTGCAGCCAAGTTATTATTTTGCATGGCATGCTAACAATAGGAGACTAGGTACTCAATAAATTCATGCATGCCATGTGAAACAGGCTTGCAGTTCCAGACCGACTGAATATGCCCTAAGTCATTTTTCATTATCATAAATAATAATAATCACTCAAAACCATTCATTAATAATGAAATCTAATTTAATTATGATAGCCCAGCTATTTCAGTGTCTCCAACAATATTATATTGTAATTATGTATAACGAGTATGCAATATACTACAGTATCATAAGTTAAATACAATTATCTAGATGCTAACATGGACATACATGACAATAATATACAAAGTGCAATAACAATACAGGCACTGAGCAAATTTATACACCTCTAGTATCCTCAAGCAGTGGAAGTCCAACAAGGGCAAATGATAATAATAATTATTATTTATGATCTTAATGATTAAATTAGAACATTACTATTACTATCAGCTAAACCTTACCAAAATCTGTTATCAAATTGACAAATTTTGGGGGCAATCAGTCGGCCAACATTTAATAAAAATTCATTGTAATTATCATTTTCATTTGGAATGTTTAAATTTTTATACCTAATAAGATTGTAAAATGATTTATCTATTTTAACAATAAAACTGTCATTAATTCACATTACAAAATAATTTCTCACATTAGTTGTGTCATTTTCTGGATTACAAACTCCATTTCCGCTAAAGTCAGTGTTGTATTTTAATGGATCTTTTCTCTAACTATAGTAAGGAATCATGTTGTAATGCTGTGTTTAGTTTTTAGAAATCCCTAATCTAATTTAATCAGTAAGTGAATGTTTCATGCATACATACTTGTATTACCTTTACTCTCTACCCCTGTACAAATAGTGTGTACTTGTGCATATTTGAATGTCTAATAACAATTTATGTTAAAAGTAAATCTGCTAATATGTCTGCATGAGTCTTTAAAGTTTTAAGCACAGAAGAATTTCCTCTGCTTTAGAGGTTCACTGTCATCATCACTGTCTGAGAAGCAAGCAGCAAAACCACTCTTGTCTCTTAGAGAGTCCTTTTGTAAACTAGATTGTTTCTCCAAGGCTTTCTTAGAACGTAGATGCCTTGTGATCCGTTTTTTCTTCTTCAGTTTATTCCCCTGCTCCGGGCCAGGGCTGGCCACATTCATGCTGACCATAGAACTGACCTGCTCTGTTGAATTGCTGACAACTAAAACTGAGTTCTCTGGATGCCTTAGTGTCAAGCCAATATTTCTACCACTTCTGGTCCTAGACACTGCTGTAGCTTCTGGATTCTCTTTCCTATCAGAATTGTTGAAGTCACTTGAATTTTTACTAATTTTCCTCCTCTTGTCAACTTGGTTCACATTAGGATTTTGCTCGACTACATCTGGTGTTGTATGATTTCTGTACCGTTTCGGGTACCGTGATGTGGTGCTTTCTGTTTGGAATGATACATTCAAGTTACCCTTTACTCTGGTTCTGCTACCATCTAGTTTACTGTTGCCGCCACCAGTCTCTTTTCCGCTTTTGTTAGTTTTAGCTTCCATGAACTTAAGTAAAGAGGTGCTCTTGTTAACTTTGGATGGCTTGTTGGTGCTCTTAGATACAAAGTTGACCACATTCTCTGACTCCGTGCTGCAGTTTAGAGCTGCTGTTGCTTGCTTCTGCATGCCGGTGTTCATAGACTTATTTACACAAACAACCATTGTATTATCTTTTTGCTCACTTTGTCGTGATTCTTTCACAAGATTCCTACTGCTTTTGCATCTTAATTTCCTGGGTGTTTTAGTGGACTGCAGTTTAGTAGATCTAATGTAGTTCGCTGTAAACCCAGACACATCGCTGATATCCTCAAATTGTCCATTCAGGACTTCATTCTTGGACTTGTTGAGATAAGTGCTCTTCTTGTTGTCTGTGCCCTGGTCTCCACCTGCCAGTAACTCTCGAGGCTTATTTAGCTTGTCTGCTGATTTCTGTTCTACTTGACTATGTTTATGACCATTCATTAAACTATTATTAAATATTTCAAAGGAACTGTTAAGTTGGCTAATGTTATTGAGGCTCTGCTGAGCTTGCCTCAGGCTCCTCCGCAGGTGAGTCACCTTAGGTGTTGATGTGATCACTTTATTTTTCTTATGCAAAGTTGTTCTGTTGTTTTTTGCTTTTAGTCTCTTACATTTGCCTTGTACAGAGGTGTTTTTAATATTGAAGTCTAGATCAGATCCTAGTGTATCAGATTTACAACTACTCATCATTGTCTGTTTTTGTTTTTGAGATGTGTCAAAATATACATTTTGCTGCTTATCTGCAGAAACTGAATCATCTTCCAAAAGAGACAGCTTCCTCTTTTTCTTTTTCTTCGGTGAAGGCACCTCAGCTGCACTGGGAACACTTTTAGGTTTAGTTTTAGAACACTGTGCTTGCTCATTCTGTTTCTTGCCACTATCATAGTTCATTAGGCATGGTGCCCGCTTTGTGCATATCCAATATGATATTTCATCCATGTTGCTCATAAAGGGAGTATCAGCTGTGACAGGTCGAGCGACGGCGAGGCCCTGGTGAGCTGGGACCATAGCGCGGCGCAGTGCGAGCGCAGCTGTCGCGCCAGCAGGCGCAGGCCGCCGGGCCAGGCACAAACGCGCGCCGCCCGCTCCGCCGTTGAGCTGCCGGAGCGCTTCACTAGCACGAACTTGTCGTGCCCTCGGCTACACCCAGCCTCTTCCATTTTCCAAGCAAAATTCACATTCCATACACCTGAAATATCAACATTGTCCTCATCAATACGTAAAGAACTTCTACCACCTCTAACATCCAAATAGTCATAATATACTTACTTCTGCTATTGTTTCTAAAAGCCGATAACTTCCGTATTTCTCACTACTAAGAAAACTACACTTGCGCCTGTTATAAACGTATCAAAAGGATACCCAAGCGGTACACGGCTCCAACTATATTACACAAGTTTTAACGGGCATTATACTTTGAGAATTATGTCGTATCTAACAATATTGTAGAGATGTTCGTATAAAATACAAACTCTACCTGTTATGCAAGCTATTGATACATTAAAAACTTCAATTTTTCTTTTCTCACATCATCACAACAAAATATTAAAGCAAAGCAATAGACCACAACTGCAAGATACGCGCTTGGAATTTTACCACAGACGTACAGAAAATTACATGTGTCAAACACTAAAGAATCAAAAACCGTATTTGATCAAAACAGGTAATGTTAGCAACACTGGATTGGGCTCAAAATAAGCACGCGACCGCGCCGCATGCGTTGTTTTTTGGCGCGAGTACTTGAATGGGGATGGCAACTCAAAGCTATTCGTAGATGTCGCTGCGATCGTTGTCCCATAAGTCAGATTACTTGTACAAAAAACATACACGTATTTTGTTATAAAAATTGAGTTTATTCTAAAAAACAAATATGGGAAATTATTCGTCAATGCAAGTGCTACTAAAACCAGAACTAAGACGCCGCGGTGCATCTACAAGAGAAAAAAAAGTGATTTAGTTGATAGGCTAGAAATTTGATTTTACTACATTAAACACACATTTACTTGTAGTTGGGATTTAAAATTGTAATTTTTAGTAGGTATTACATGTGCTAGCCTCCACAAAGAATACATATAGTACTGCTTCTGACATTCTATGTTAAGAAAAATGTCATCAAGTTTTGTGTTTGTCTTCTTCATCTAATTTTACATCTATTTTATAGATTGGAGCAATATGATAAGAATTTTTACTTCCTAACACCACCACTATCACAAATCTCGGTCCCGGTGATAATTCTTCCACCAGACGAACCATTTCATGATATAAAGAGCGATGCAATACTTAACCTCCAATAGAAAAGTAGATATTATTTTGAAAGGTGTATTCGATTGTTTAGAGGTATAATCATAGAATTTCATTAATAAATTCAACTAACGGCCTGTCCCGGCTTCGCAAGGGTAGATATTTGTTTATTATATAGCTTTTCCTTATTGATAATACAATTTAGTTCTCACAGCAGTCATAGCAGCTGCTACCCATTACTTCTTGATAGTGTGAATTGTCGGAAATTTGTATGTTCCATCATTATTACAGCCTTTTACACAACATCTAGTCATTTTACATCAATAAAACGCTTTTTTTTTCAGAAAATTCCTTTGATTTGACAGTTCTTTTGGGACACAAATGTCACTTTTCACTTTGGCAAGGGGTATCAATAATTTGAATTATGAAAATACTGATGCCCCTTGCGATGCGTCACGGTGGATTGGGGAATAAGAAATTCTAGAATCCTTTGCTCAGTTTTCAATGGGGAAGGCAAGTGTCAAATATCTACCCTTGCGAAGCCGGGACAGGCCGTTAGTTGAATTTATTAATGAAATTCTATGATTATACCATAACTAAACAATCGAATACACCTTTCAAAATAATATCTACTTTTCTATTGGAGGTTATGTATTGCATCGCTCTCTAAATCATGAAATGGTTCGTCTGGTGGAAGAATTATCACCGGGACCGAGATTTGTGATAGTGGTGGTGTTAGGAAGTAAAAATTCTTATCATATTGCTCCAATCTATGAAATAGATGTAAAATTAGATGAAGAAGACAAACACAAAACTTGATGACATTTTTCTCAATATAGAATGTCAGAAGCAGTACTATATTCTTTGTAGAGGCTAGCACATGTAATACCTACTTAAAAATTACAATTTTAAATCCCAACTACAAGTAAATGTGTGTTTAATGTAGTAGAATCAAATTTCTAGCCTCTCAACTAAATCACTTTTTTTTCCTCTTGTAGATGCAACGCGGCGTCTTAGTTCTGGTTTTAATATATTATACACTTGCATTCTCCAATAATTTTTCATATTTGTTTTGTAAAATAATTAATAGATTTAAAAAAATCTAAAAACCCACGTTTTTAAATGTCCTAAAAATAAGAAAATAACTCTACGGGGCTGAGAGAGGGGCCACTCAAAACGTGGGAGTGGAACGAACTTATCGGGAAGTGCTTCAAAATTGAGTTGCAAAAGTCCAACCGGAACGACAAACAAACAAACAATTAAACAAACAAGAAAAGTGAGTGTATAAAAACGTAGGAATAAACTTAATTTTTATAACAAAATATGTGTTTGTTTACAAACTATACAGTAATCTGACATATGGGACCAACGATCGCAGCGTCATCTACGAATAACTTTGAGTTGCCATCCCCATTCAACTCAACAGTCCGAATATTTTTATTGTAATCTCCGTATAGTTAGGATTTATCTTGTGATCTCGATTCTCGAAATTATTACACAGTAAAAATGGTCCGGAATGTTCCGGACCATTTTTACTGTGTAATATTAATACCGGCAAATTGATTTTTCATGTGAAAAATCAATTTGCCGGTGTAATATCAATTAAACCCTTAATCCACAAATAAAATTCACCGAAACGAGATCTAAAATAAAAAAAAAATATTCGTTTTTACGGCGCGAATCGAGCAAAACAACAAAACTCAATGTAAATCTGAGAGGATAAAATTTTGCGAGGTTAAAAGGTCGCTAAAATTTATCACAGTCAGGCGAAAACTTATACCACCGGACGACGTAAACGGAGCAGGATCTTTTAGTCAGTTTTATTTTTCACCTCGCGGTGTGCTTGACAACTGGGTTAAACGCACCCCCGATCGTTTCAACGGAACTATAAAAGGCGGAAACATACTTACGTGTCATGGCGTGTCGTGACGCGCCCCAGAAGCGTATCGGTTTCATATATTAAATATGGTTTAAACCCCTTCTACACGATCAGACCCGACCGCCCGACAGAGGTGACCTTGGTTCGGTGGGTGTGAAAATCTACCGTGTAGACGTTGGTCGGGCGACCAAATATGGGCGGAGTCAATCGACCTTTGGATGACCTTGGTCGGGAGCGCATCCGTCCCGACAGGCTGCGTCCGCGGTCGGATCCGACCGTCAGCCGACAGCGACAGCGTTCCAGACGGTTGGGTACTGTTGACGTGACCAAGGTCACCTCTGTCGGCGGTCGGGTCTGATCGTGTAGAAGGGGTTTAAAGAACATAATTACATGTCGTGTCGCAACACGTTCTGTCGAATGTATGAATATGAGTTGTCATTACGATACTCGATCATACGCATCGACCGCGTTTGGCGCTCTCATTGGTTGAGTGTTCATACCACCTTGGAGCGGGCCAATGAGAGCGCCGAACGCGGTTGATATCGATGATCGAGTATCGTAGTGATAACTCATGGTATGGGTCGTACTGAATGCTTCTGGCGCGTTACGACACGCCACGACACGTAAGTATGTTTCCACCTTAACACAAACACCATTTTGACGTTACGTTTCGTCGTTTCGATGATTTTCTCCATCCATGTTTTCTCCTTCGGCCTCCCCAGCAACCCAACAACCCAGGCTACTTTTTCGCGCCATAACATTTTGTTCACTTGACTTCACGTCAACACTCACTGGAAAGTGATGGATAACATTAATAAAATATCTTTGATTTACTGTAAGCTGTAACGATGTTATTGTGATTTAAATACTGTGTAAATAATCAGTAATGTGTGAAAATGAATGATGTTCAGTGTTTGATCGATCGTCAGCTTGGCATTTGTAAGTAATACACATGGATTCGTAAATAAAGGGTGCGCTATGATAATATTTGGTGTACAGCTATCATAACGCGTGGGCTATTGCAGATTGTCGGCTGAATTACGACAACATCTTGAAGCGACTGGTGGTGAACAGCGAGGAATCATTCTATGGGCTGCAGAATGCTAACATTGCCGCTAGCTTTGACCAGGATCCCCCGATATTTGCGTGCCGATTCTCGGAGGCTCCCGGTTACGAGCACATCCTTGCTCTTGCGAACGAGGATGGCAGAGTTGCTATCCAGGTGAGTAAGCCTGCGAATGCCATTCCATAAATTTAAATGATGCGATGTTAGCTTCTTGGACTCTAAATTCTTGTGATTGCAGGATACATCCACCGTAACGACTGCTAGCACATTGGAAGGGTTCCAATGTCACAACAACGCTGTATTCGACTTGGCCTGGATGCCTCAGAATATGAACTTTGTTACTGTTTCAGGTAAGCTACAAGTAACCAATTCTTAAAATTTAATTGATAACTAAACATAGTGCTATTTAACTATCAAGTAGGTATTTAAATACTACAAATTGTTTAGACACAGTAAAAAAACCAAATATAGAAAATTAAAGTAAATAGGGGATAAAATTAACAGCTCATTTTAATAACAATTTTACAATACTTTGATAAGAGTTTCCTGGTCTTAAAATGTTATTGCAGTTTTATAACCAAAAAATTGCATGACCAAATGGTATCTTTTTTTTTTATCGTGGTAAAATCATCAAATGAGTCCTCCCGCCCTGCCCGGGGTGGACTGTCAGACTTGTACTGACTAAAATCCACGGTGTCCTTCAATAGCCCTTTATGTCCCGGGGTCACGGTAATGAGATAAGTCCCGCGACCCCGGCAGGCTTTGGCCCTCTAGAGAGGGGGCCCCGTCATTAACCAAATGGTATCTACAATAAATTTCAATGAATATTGAAAAATGCATATTAATAGTGTTGACAATATTGTGGTTTAAGTTATGGCTACCTAACATTAATGAGATTAGACTCGCATCATGATATAATCAAGATGGTGGTTGCCCGTGTTGTGCCACATGACTGACCGGGGTCCAAGGTGAATCAAACATACAGTTTTGACTATAATTACCAATTTTATAGACTGATTTTATTGCAAACAGGAAGTCAAATCAAATCAAAATAATTTATTTCAAAAAAGCCAGTTACAGGCACTTTTGAATTGTCAAAAAAGAAGTCTACCATAACTGGTACAAGTAATGATATAACTTTGAGATTACATATTTTATGTTGTCTGTCCATATTATTCTTCAAATATAAAATGTTCATTAATCTTTTGTTAAGAAATAAATCTTATTCTATGATTTTATTATAAAGAGTGTTAGCTGAACTGTAAGTTATAATAGAGAAATGTTTGTGTGTGAGACTTCAGACTCAAGAATACCAATCAAGAAACTAAAAGATTCTACTTGGTATTAGTTAAGTATAGTCCAAAAGTTTAACAAGTTCCTTTTGTCAAAATAATATACTATGGTATTCCTTTGATTTTTGACACCATATTTATGTGTTTCAGGAGACCACACAGCATGTTTATGGGATGTGGCTGAGGGTGCTCCAAAAAGAGTTCTTGTCTTCTCAAGTCACACAAGGTCTGTGAAAACGGCAGTGTTCCGACCAACCGAGCCCTCCGTCTTTGCTACTGGTGCTCGGGATGGACACATACTGGTTTGGGATATTAGAGCTAACAACCAACCATCTGTGGTTCTCAAGCCAGACAACTGCCTTATGAACTGTCACTCTAGCTTCAACCCTAAGACGCCAGGCTCGCACGGCAAGCGGCCCCGCATCGACACACACCGCGCCACCAGCATCACTGGCCTCGTGTTCCAGGACGACACCACGCTTATTTCTTGCGGTGAATGCGACGGCAACATCAAAGTGTGGGACTTGCGCAAGAATTACAACATTTACAAGAGAGAGCCACTCCCCAAACACTCCATACCTTACTGCGGCAGCTCCACCAAGAATGGATATACCAACTTGATCATAGATGATGCTAGAATGAGGCTCTATGCGAGCTGTATGGACAACGTCATTTATTGCTTCAACATATCGACATACAATGCAATGCCAGAGCAGCGCTACATCGGACACGAGAACAGCACATTCTACATCAAAACATGCCTTAGTCCCGATAGCATGTACCTCGTGTCTGGCTCCAGCGACAAGCACGCCTACGTGTGGAACGTGAAGAGTTCCTCCCCGGTGGTGCGTCTGGCCGGCCACTGGGCCGAGGTCACGTGTGCGGCCTGGTGCGCGGCCGGGGACGCCAAGCTCGTCACGTGCAGCGACGACGCGCGGCACAAGATCTGGAGAGTGGGCCGGGAGCTGGCCGACCTGGAGCCCGGCACTGAGCTGAAGGGCCGCGCTGAGCTGGTCCCGCGCTCGGACGTGGCCAGTCTGCCGCAGTGGGGAGCGCTAGACAAGACTCCCAACTCGCTCAAACGCAAACTGGTGACGACGCCCGGCTCTTACAGTGCTAAGCGGATGCGCTCTCAAGGAAGTGCATCCATTAGAAAAACAAAGCGATGCCTCACAGATCTGATGAACACTGCCAGAGATACAGAGGAAGCTGAAGTATCAATTAAAAGACTGAAATTAGACACTCTGCCTGAAGAGGATGAACCAAAGCTGCTGCCAGCAGGAATCAAACGTCATGGAGACTGTCTCGAACAAAGTCCGCCTAGAAACTGTGAAATAGACGCGTCCACTGACTGGTGCTACCTACCTAAAGCAGGCTCGTCCTTCATGACGCCCACTAAAAATTACGAGAGCAAACATTGCAAAATGTTATCTCCGAAAGGTATGAAGCCACTATCTCCGACCACTTCACACAATAGATCTCCAGTGCAGGTGTCGCCGAGTAAGCTGCGGATCATTTCGTTTACGACGCCGACCAAGAACCTGCCGAACTACGTGTTGGACGGCGAGGCGCCTCACTTGCGGCTCATGTCACCCGTCAAGAAGAAGGACTGCAGCACGGACTGGCTCACACGGATGGTGCGCGAGCGCAAGGGGAAGTGTGCAGACGTCGTCGACAAACAAAACGTCACAGCTCCCCTTAGTCCTAAAGAAAATATACCAGCGCGGAGGACTTCCGTATCGGAAAGAACACCCAAGTCTAATAAGAAAAGTAGAACATTATTGAAATATTTTAACGTTACTGTGAAAGAGAAATAGCCGTAGTGTACTAAGCGTGTTAAATAAGAATAATACGACCTTGCATGAGGTCACAATGTCGTGTTGTGCGCTTTTATAAAAACTTAAATAAACAACCACAATATGGCGCCAAGGCCTCCTATTTCTAGTTGAAAAGCATTTTATGTAGATTATAATGGACTGATTTATTGTCATAAAAGGATAGATAAGTGACGCAACAGCTGATGTTTGTAATATGTGATGAATTTAATAAATTAATAATTAAATTAAAAGTCTTGCGATTATCAAATTATGTTATAGGTACTGAGCAAAATATGGAATGTTTGTGCGCTGGGCGACACGATCGCTGAAATGCGTTCCGCCCAAGGGTTGCCGCGTTGTAAGTTCCATCCATTGTTTGTTGCAAATAATACGCAACTGTCCACAAGACAACCGTCAACGTAACGCCTAAGATGCTAATGAAAATCATGTTCCTATAACTAAAACAATACTGTAGATCAAAACCATCTTCATATTTAGACAATTGTAGTAAGCAATGAATACAAATCTTTGTTTGATAACATGACATCAGTACAAAACAATGTAATAGAAAATAGATCACAAATATTTAGTTACTTTGTCGCCAAATCTTTGCCCTGCCCTGGGTTCAGGATTCATTTGGTTATGTTACTACGTAAAAAAGGGCACCTAGCGAAGATCTGTTTTCTACCAAAGGAGAACATTCACGCTCCATACATTTTTGGGCCTTTTCTGAAAGTGCCGGCCAACGAAAAAAATTGGTACCTATGAGTAGTACTAGTCATTTGGAGCAATAATTACTATTGCACAAAAGTTGTAGGATTGCTCTCGGCCAAGATATAAAAGTTCGAAGATTCGTAATTTTCATACATTTTTTTGATTTCTGAAAGTGCCGAGAAACACCAAATAATGATGAGCATTGCTAGAACTAGCGATCTCAAGCAATTTAACATAAAATATCATCACGCCTGTTATCCCTGAAGGGTTGGGCAGAGGTGTACCTAATTAAAATTAATAATAATCTCTTTATTTTTTTGTGAAAAGAAATAAAATCATTTTAAAATATACAAAATATCTGCTGGTGGGACCAGCATCGGGAACAGAACCGAAGTTGCCTGTGGTTAGAGGTCTTTTTTTTACGTGGTAAAATTATCAAATAAGTCCTGGGATCCCAGGGCAGGGCGGGTGGGACTGTCAGTCTTGTAGGTACTGAATAAAATCCACGGTATCCTTCAATAGCCCTTTACGTTCCAGGGTCACGGTAATTTGAAAAGTCCCGCGACCCCGGCAGGCATTGGCCTCCTAAAGGGGGGCCCTGTCATCTCGCTGACACTCTTTGAGGTGCGCGTGGAACACCGTCGACCCCGGCATGGTCCATGGTCGGACAGCGAGTCGCCCATTACGCGCCGCCCGCATGCTCGCGCCTACGGTGGCCGGAGATTGTCTGCCGACGTCCGGCGCCGTGGGCGTCTACCACTGCGGCTGGGGTGGAGGGAGGACGCTGTTCTTTCCCACACGTGGCCCGCCTCCTCCTTCGCGAGCATGACTGCTTCGCAGAAGGAGGCGACCGCTTCCCATTCCGTCTCGCCCCGCAGCATGGTCTCGACCAATGCCGGGCGCGAGAGGTCTTCGCTTATCGCCGTCGTGAGGACACGGCGGTGCTCTGCCCAAACGGGGCAGTCCTGCACCGCATGCTCCACCGTGTCCTCCGGGTGACTTTCGCAATGGAACACCCAGGCATTTCCTCCTTCCTCATCAGACTGTGTCTGTGTCTCCTCAGACACAGGTACCTCCCGAAACTTCCGTGTCTGGTGAGGAGCTGCGTCATGCGGTAGGTCAGGACGCCGTGCCACCTGTTGACTAAAAGCCCACCCTCTTCATTCAGTTGCCCTTTACGTTCCAGATACTAAGATAGTCGACGAGCCGGTTTCAATTCATTTCATTCATACATTTATTGTTTTCTGAAAGAGCCTCATAGCCTTCGGAACGCGATACTGTCACAATACGGTCCACAATGAACGGTGGGACGGGTTTGCATCGCTGTCCAGTCAACGAGAGTAGACTAGTTCTCGTCCTTGACATCCCGTGGAACTTTAAGGAGCCTTTCCGTCGTTTGGGTCAAAAACAGGATCGGGTTGGGGGTGTCGGGGCTGCCTTCAAGCTGTCAACCTTGCAGGGCAAACGCCCTTTTGAAGGCTCTACGTGGAAATGGTGCGGTTAAAGCCCCTCTATGGGAACCCTGTGTCCGTTGTCTCCATAAAGAGGCGACCAGAGAAGCTGATCGCACCAGGAGATCATGGCTATTCGGGTGATCCACTCATAGATATAGATGATCGCACCAGGGGAACATGGCTAATCGGGTGATCCACTCATAGACATAGATGCTGGAGAATCTGCTTTCACATCACAAGGTAACTATCCGGAAAGGAGGCTGCCACTTCTTCTGCAGCAGTAATGACAGCGAATGAGGAGGCAGAACACCTGAAGTTGAGGACACCCTCGAAATCTCAATCCAGCCGCGTATGGCGAGTAATGGGGAGCTAGTTGTCTTATCAAGGATCAGGCCAAGGACGACAGCATGTCGTGTTCCACGCGCGGCTAAATTAGCTTTCAGTGGCCCATAAAGAGCCAAACGCCTACCAGGTCGTAGGACTATCTTAGCAGGATACCGAAGCACGGTTGACGATTTTATTAGCCAAAAAAACGTGTTTGATTCAGAAAGCATTACTTTTGGTCACGATTCGTATTGTTAGGAGGTTGCTCTCCCAAGACACCTACCACAGGCAGCTTCGATTCTGTTCTCGATGCTGGTCCCACCAGCAGATTTGTATATTTTAAAATTATTTTATTTCTTTTCACAAAAATAAAGAGATTATTTTTCATTTTAATTAGGTACACCTCTGCCCATCTCTTCGGGGATTACAGTCGTGATGTTATGTTTAATTGCTTGAGGTCGCAAGTTCTAGCAATACTTTTCATTATTTGGTGTTTCTCGGCACTTCCAGAAATCAAAAAATGTATGAAAATTACTAATTTTCAAACTTGTATAACATGGCCGAGAGTAATCCTACAACTTTTGTGCCATAGTAATTATTGCTCCAAATGACTAGTACTACCCGTAGGTACCAATTTTTTTCGTTGGCCGGCACTTTCAGAAAAGGCCCAAAAAGAATGATCTCCTTTAGTCTCTAATTAGTCGACGAAACGCATCGCCAAATCATAGATTCGGGTCGGGTGTTGGTGACAATTTTTAAAACGTATACACACGGCCCTGAAATTAGAAGCAATATCGAGAGAGTGTTGGTGGGGATAAAATCGGCTACTACTCTAAGTCTACACAGGTTCCTGCCAGTTATTAATAGTCCAGATACCGGCACGGTTCTTGAGCGCTCGGCGTAAGAGTGGGGATCGCTTTGCGCATCCTACACTTATCGACAAATGAAACGCACAAAACAACGAATCCCGAGTGGCGGCTATGACGCGATGCGCTACGGCACGCTACGTGGGCCAATCACTACACTTTCCCCGCCCCCATTCCTCACTTCATCTACTAAAGGCACCTAATAACTCACTTCTGCGCAGGTGAAGGTCAGCGCTCAAGATCCATGCCGGTATTTGTAACCGTATGTAACCCACCATGCTGCAAAGCGCTCGTCGATCCAAGATGCCGCCTACACTCACAAAATATACCTAATCAAAAAATAGGGTTCCGTATCAAAATATCTACATTCATTTTAACCACTTTCGAAATATTAACTACGGTCTAAAGACCTACCGGTTGGTCGTTTCACATAATTTGTTATGACTAACTAATGTACGAAATGCCTAATAGATAATGGGCAATTATCCTACGATGAAAATATACATCAAACTGTTGTTAGCTTAATAGTAAAAAAAATTATTAACTAATTTAATCATTACTTTATTTTAAAAGATGTATGATTTTTATAAAATAGTATAAATAAAATAATTAATTTTTCACATTTGATCACATGATTGAAAACGCACGGGATTGGCTGAAGCTAAAGTGACGTCACCAGCATGTAAATGTTATGTCGATCCATGTTTGTTGTACGGAATTTCATCGTTTTTCTTTGTTTTTACTAGTTGTCCTACTTAATAAAGACTAAAACCATGGAGACCAACTTCGTTAAAGCCGACAGTAGAAACCTCCCGAAAATAGACGCAATTATGGTCGGATTATTCTTTAAAAACAATCCGGATTTTTACGGTGCCGAATTAAAGAATGTGAAAACAGCAACGTAAGTACACGAAATGTCACAAAATATTTAAGTAATTAAATAGATTAGAATAACTTTTAAGTAATTTAAGATTAGAATAGGACTTAGAAGGTTGTTGTGTAGGTATTGTAAACATTTTAGGTTATGTTCACAAATCGATTCTGTAAGTTCATAATTAGCTAACAAAATTGAAATAAAGGAGGTATTTGAATTTATATAAATGTATATTTATTTACCATATTATCATTTTTGTGAACCAAAACTAATTTAACACTTTAACATTGATTATGTACAACTAACATGCAAAATATACTATGATTGTTTTCATTTTTACAGGTCTTCAAGGGAATCGTATGGAGACGATGCTATTGGATATGTACAATTAATTCGTCAATCTGGGATTTGTACAGTAAAATGTAAAATGTGCCCTGAACACAAGGTCAGAACTAAATGTTATTCTGTCACGCTCATAGTGGATGAAAACAATAGTCATATCATAAGCTGCCAGTGTCATGATTGTCCAGCTGCAGCTGGAGGTTGTAAGCACGCAGTGGCCTTTAT
Source organism: Agrotis exclamationis (assembly GCA_950005045.1). Classification (NCBI taxonomy): domain Eukaryota; kingdom Metazoa; phylum Arthropoda; class Insecta; order Lepidoptera; family Noctuidae; genus Agrotis; species Agrotis exclamationis. Next base: position 783,322 of record OX465422.1, on the reverse strand, counting down.
AATGTGGCTTCATAGGCGCAGTGAAGAACCTTCTTGCACTTCAATAGACTGCTACTGGAAGAAACCTGTATTATCTCAAGTCGGCACAAGTTTGAAGTACATTACTGTGGACCAACTAGTTAATAAAAAAAAAGTGTGTTATGATAGTGATGATGGACTTCTCTCAGAATTTCATCAAGAAGCAAATAAGAGGAAACTTAAGAATTGTGAACTTTTAAAATATAAACCTGATTATGTACATACAGATATTAAAAGGTTTTCATTGCACTATTTCATCCTACAACAACATAAGCATGCCAATAATAATGTTAATAAACTGCTGGATTTGCTGAAGGAACAGCTAGACGACTATAATATATCTTTAATTGTGCGGGGCACATTTACTAACGCTGGATTGGTGAATAAAACACTGATGGCTTGAAGATGTCTTGAAGTTTATTTCTTCTTTCTTCTTTCTTGTTTCTTGTTCTGCTGCTGCCCGCCGACTGTGTCGCTAGCGAAAAACCACCCGTAATTTATACACGAAGGCGCATGAACTCTAGCCAATCAGAATTAATCAGAATTAAACACAAAAGGCGCCAACCAATCAGAAAAAAGGGGCGGGGCGACACAGTTAGCTTTAGTACAACAGAACTTTACCGTAAAGAGAGCCGCGTGACAATTTTCGCGTTTTTCTCTAACTTATTCTATTAAAACATATGAAAAATTGTGTATTTTCTTATTCTACTATCTTATTTCTACCTATAAAACATAAATTCAACATAAAAACTGAACATTACATACATCGATAATGAACAATTATGTACAGAGCATTTCCTTATACAAATCTTTAAAACTATCAATTTATTATTAAAATAAGATTCTAATAAGAAACTAAATGAAAATCTATTATATAAACATAAGTTCTAATAAGAAATATAACGAATAAGCACAAATTCTTATAAGAAAACACTATGAACTATCTTATCAAACTATCAGATGTCACTGTCTTTATCAGTTTGTTTGCACTATTAGCACTTCACTGCACTATACACAACTTCACTATATACACGATTATTTACGATTGTTCACTATAATCACTCGTCCCGCACATCACTCCCGCCGTGCGACTGAGTCGCATCTCGTTCCGGTGCGGGCACGTCGTCCGTAGGCAGGGGCAGGATCACCAGCTTCCTCACTGGCCGGCGCAGGACACCTCCCTTGGTCTGCACGTCCACCGTCCGCACGATGCTGTCGGGACCAGGATACACCGCGATGACTCGGCCTCGTATCCATACGTTGCGGGGCAGGTTCGGGTCGACGATCTGCACGAGGTCATTCACCTTGACCTCTTGACCTCGTCCGTGGGGCTCCCGCCGGTGTTGGAGCTCGGGAAGGTACTCCTTCACCCAGCGGAGCCAGAAGACGTCAGCGAGCCTCTGTGCAGCTCGCCAGCTGGACCGGGAGATGGCGTCTTGCTCGTCGAATGTGCCTGGCTGTGGCACGCGCCCAGGACCCCCCAGCAGGAAGTGATTGGGAGTCAGGGCCTCGGGATCTTCTGCGCTGACGGAGACGTGGGTCAGCGGGCGACTGTTGACGGTGTACTCTACCTCAGCTAGTAGAGTGGCGAGGACTTCTTCGGTGGGGTGGCGCTCGTGCAGTGTTGCTGCGAGCGCGGTCTTTACAGAGCGTACCATGCGCTCCCAGGCGCCGCCCATGAACGGTGCTCCAGGCGGGATGTAGCGCCAGGAGATGGTCCTCTTCGCAGCTTCTTCCGCTGTCGCCGCGTCGATTGCTTGTCGTAGTTCTTTGTCGGCAGCCTTTAGGTTGGTGCCGTTGTCCGACCAAATTTCAGCCGGGCAGCCACGTCGTGCGATCATGCGTCTGACCGCCATCACCGCTGAATCGGCGCTGAGCGAGCCTGCGATTTCTAGGTGAATGGCTCGCGTCGTGAGACACGTGAAGATGGCCACGTATCTCTTCTGTCTGGTGCGTCCGACGGTCACGGAGAGAGGCCCGAAGTAATCGACCCCAGTGAAGGTGAAGGGTCGCTTGTGATGAGCTAGGCGACACGCTGGCAGGTCCCCGGTTCTCGGGTATGGTGGCGCTTGAGTCTTCATGCGGCAGAAGAGGCATCGTCGAAGGATTGCGCGCGTGATGGGGCGCAATCTTAGTACCCAGTACTGTTGGCGACACTCGTTGATGGTTGCCTCGACGCCGGCGTGATGTAGCTGCCGATGAACTGCCAGTATCCATAGCTTCACCGTTCGATGTTCCCCGTCGATGACTAGCGGGCTCTTGACGTTTTGTTCAACGTCTTTGGCCGCTTGGATACGGCTACGAAGTCGGAGTGAGCCGTTGACTGACTCGACGCTGAGCTGGTGTAGGCGGCTTTCCTTGGTGACGGGCTTCCCGTTGTTCAAAAGTTCTATTTCTTCTGTGAAGGCCTCTTCTTGTGAAGATCGCATCAGGAGCTCTTCGGCTTTCTTGAGGAGCTCGGCTGTGACTGGAAGCAGGTTGAGTGTTGATCTCTTCTTCGGTGTGGGCGCCCGTTGTTTCGCTGTCGTAGGCTTATTTCTCTTCCATGTGGGGTCCGCTTCTTTATTCTTCTTTGTTCGTCGGTAGTTGACCTTCTGACCGGTGGCTCTGCAGAGGTCGATGAACTGTAGGACGCGTGCTGTCGCGTACCGGAGGCGGTCCCAATTAGAAAACTTCGCTGGATCAGGCAGGCCCTCTGCTAGCTTCAGTCTTCTCTTACTGGTAATATGATGCGTCTTCTCTTCTTCGGGGGGCTCTTCTTCTGTGGTCTTCACAGGTTCTATTGGCCAGGAGTCTTCTGTCAAGTAGAGAAAATCCGGCCCTTTGTACCATCGATGATTTTTGTCGAAGGCTGTAGGTACATCTCTCGTTGCGTCGTCGGCGACATTCTGTTTTGTCGGAACCCAGCGCCAGTCGTTGACCTTTGAGCTTTCTTCTATAGCTGCGAGACGGTGAGCCACGTATGGTTTGTATGAACGTGACCCGGTCCTTATCCATGTGAGTACTGTTCTGCTATCGGTCCAGAACACTCTTCTATCGGGTTTTCTTTCGTGTTCTTCAATGACTGCCTCGGAGAGCCTGGTACCCATGACTGCTGCTTGTAGCTCTAACCTCGGTATACTCGTGAGCTTGAGTGGAGCAACCTTTGCCTTGGCCATGACGAGAGACACTCCCACTTCGCCGTCCGGTGTCACTGCCCTCCAGAATAAGACCGCCGAGTAGGCCGACTCGCTGGCGTCGCTGAAGACATGAAGCTCGAGGGAGGCGGCGTCACTGTAATGCAGGTACTGCCGCGGAATTGCTATGTCGTGGAGACTTTTCAGGCGTCCCATCCACGACTCCCACTGCTCCGCCAGGTCTTCGTCAATGTGGTCGTCCCATGCTGTTCCTCGGCGCCAAACTTCTTGAAGCAGCTGTTTCGCCCTGATGGTGACAGGCGAGGCGAATCCCAACGGGTCGAAGAGCGACATTACGATGCGCAAGGCTTCTCTCTTCGTCGGTCGTTTTCCTTCGATGAGTGTTGCAGGTATTCTTGTCATGTTGAGGTTGAATGTCAGCTCGTCCGATTTCATTTTCCATATAACTCCCAGTACTCGTTCGGTTTGCTCTTCATTCTTGTATAGCTCTAGGTCTTCGGTTCTATTTTCCTCTCCCAGTGCTTCCAGGAGTGATGCTGAGTTCGATTTCCATTGTTTCAACTCGAAGCTGGCCTTCTTATGTACTTCACGTACACTCGTTGTCACGTTGACTGCCTCTTCTAGGCTTCTGAAACTGTCGAGGTAGTCGTCCACGTAGTGCTTGTTCACGATGGCAGCTGCGGCTTCCGGATGAGTGTCTTCGTGCTGCTTGGCATTCAGGTTCTTTATATATATTGCTGTAGACGGCGAACTTGATGCTCCGAATATAAGTGACGTCATTCTATACTCTTCCGGAGGTCGATTGTCGCGGCGATCCCCGCGCCACAAGTACCGCAGTGCGTCTCTATCTTCTGTGCGTAGCTTGACCTGCATGAACATTTCTTTGATGTCCGCTGTGACCCCGATGCAATGCTGTCTGAAGCGCATGACGACACCCGGCAGCGACTGAAGCAAATCCGGACCTTTGAGGAGCATGTCGTTGAGAGCCACCCCTCTGGTCTTGGCGGCGGCGTCATGCACAACACGCAGCTTGTCCGGCTTCATGGGGTTGATGACCGCGAAGTGAGGCAGGTACCATGTTTTCTCTGGAGTCTTCTGCGGCGGCGCGGGCTCGGCGTAGCCCTTTTCTATAAGAGCTTCCATTTGTTCGACGTACTTCTTCTTAAGGGCTGGGTCGCGATCGATCTTCTTTTCAATATTGAAGAGCCTCTTCAGTGAGTTTTCGTAGTTGTCTGGGAACTTGATGTCTTCTTTCTTCCAGAGGAGGCCGGTCTGGTATCTCGTTTCGCTGATCTTCTCAGTCTTCTGTTCGAGTATTCGAAGTGCCTTCTCTTCTGGGTCGGTTTTCGGTCTCTTCGGGTTGATGCAGAGGGCGTCCATCTCGAAGTATCTCTTCACCAGGTCCTCGAGGTCATCTTCTGCTTCCTTCATATGTGACACGAAGTCGATCTTCTGACCGAAGGAGTTCGTTTGGCTTCCGTGGAGTACCCATCCAAGGGGCGTGAGTGATGCCACTGGATGGTCCCTGTCCCCTCTTCTTGTTTCTTCAGTCAGCAGAAGATGCCAATTGTCTTGACCGATGAGGATGCGTGGCTTCGCATTGGAGTATGTGAGATGTGCCTTGATGTCCGATAGGTGTGGACATCCTTCAACTAAGTCGCGTGGAACCCGTTGAGAGGAGACTTGTAAGTTCTTCACTGTTCTTGCTTGAATTTGCTCTTCATGTTCGTTGACCCCTTTCAACCCGATGGTCACTCTTCTTGATGCCGATTCCGCAGTCTTCAACTCGTTGATGGTTTCTATCTTCAGTGGATCTACGGGTCCTGTAGCTCCGATACTCGCAGCGACGTCGTCGTCGACGAGTGTGACCGTTGATCCGTCGTCCATCAATGCGAATGTGTTGATCGTTCCTTTTGGCCCCTTCACTTGGACCGGCAGAATCTTCAGATAGGATTGCTTCTTTACTGTTCGTGTCCACGTCGAATTGATGACTTCTGTTTTCTCGTCGTTTTCTGTCTTCTCAGCCTGTTCTATCTTCTTCTCATAGTGAAGCAGCTTGTGGTGTGTGTACTTGCACCCGTTGACACCACATGGCCTCGGTCGACAGTTGTGAGTCTTGCTCCTATAACGTAGGCATCTGAAGCAGAGGCGTTTCGACTTTGCAGCATCCCATCTTGAATTGGCTTCCATCTTCTTAAATGTGTCGCACTCTGTCGCGTTGGTGTGGCTTGTTTCGTCGCACACGAAGCACTTCGGTGTGTTGCTCTTCTCTGTGACGTTGGTGACCCGCTGAGTCTTCTTTGGAGGTGCGGACGTCGATGGTGCTGCCACCTGTTCAGGCAGTGCGTAGGGTCCGCACAGTTCTGCTTCCCTCTTGAAGAATCTCTCCAGCTTGATGAGGCAGGGATCTTCTTTGGGTTGCGTCGATGAGAAGTCGTAGTAGCGGTACCGGAGCGTCGGCGTCAGTTTGTCTACCAATGTCTTCGCAAGTTCGGGGTTGTACATATAGTTGAAACAACCCAATGTCTTCAATGTTGCTACGACGTTGGAGATCTTCGTGGCGAATATGCATATTTCCCTCGGCGACTCGGTGAGACGTGGTAGACCTCGAAGCGTTTCCATTTCTATCATCGCGATTGACTCTGGTCTTCCAAATCTTGACTCCAAAGTCTTCATTACTTCTGAAGGGTGTGCGTTCGTGATGAGTAACCCTTCGACTGCTTCTCTGGCCTTCCCTTTCAAATTTCTTCTTAACCTATTAATGTTCTCGACGGCGCTGAACGTTGGCTCAGACTCGTAGTAGGCGGCGCGGAAGGGTAGCCACTCCTGATGCGACCCGCTGAAGAAGGGTAGCTCGATGAATTTGGGTCGCTGGGCGGCGCTGACAGCCCGAGTGATGGCTTCAGCTAGGAGGGCGAGGTCCCCTTGACCTCCCGCCGGTGTTCGATGAACCTCTTCTTGCTTCGGTGGTTCTTCGTGGACGATCGTCGGCTCTGGTGGAGGGCGGTGAGGCTCGTTGGCGATGGCTAGGACGGGGCGAGTCACCTGGTTCTCCAACCAGTTGTCCACACGGGCGTTGACTTCTGAGCAGAGGGAGACTTCATCTTCTTCTCCATCTTCTTCGAATTCTTCATCTTCTCTATCGGTGTCCTCGGTTTCTAGCGCAGCCAGGCGGGCAGCAGCTAGTTCAACTTGGAGACGAAGCAAATCTTCCTTTGCTTTGGCGATCTTCTGTTGTTTCGTCTTGCTATAAGTCGATCCCCCCCCTCCCCCCTTCTTGCTAGGGGGGCGGAGAGTCTGTGGGCCGGTTGGTTTCGACGTACCGGCGGCGATGTTCTTGACAACTCGTTGCTTCACAGTCGAGGCGTCAGTATCACGGCGATTTTCTTTCGATGCGACAGCGGCGGGTGGCTTCATCAGCTGTTTCGATTTCGCACCCGCGGTGAGCGTCGTCGCGGCGGAAGGGGTAACGGAAGGTGCGGCGACGCCGGCGGGTTGCGGGGCGGAGGGCACGTTGGCGGCTGAGGGGGGGGGGACGGTGGCTGCCGGCGCGGGGCGCGCGCTGGCGGCTGAGACGGATGCAGCAGTCGAAGCGGTGGCGGCGGAGGTCACGGTGGTGGGATCAGTCGTCGCGGAGGTAGAGGTCTGTTCGGAACTCTCCGTGGCAGTCGTCCCCGATTGTGTCGATTCGGATGTGACTTCCGTGCTGGTACCGGTCGCAGAGGTCTCTGGAGTGGCCTCGGACGATGACGGCTTCTGTTCACTCGACGGCTTGCGGCCCCTTCCCTCGGAGCGCGTAACGGGCATGATGACAGCTGATATTTAAGGTCGAAGGCACGCAGACACTAACACGAAGTACGTTCTTCAAGTTTTCTTCACTGTAGCACTATCTTCTATCTTCAAATTTTTCTCACTGTAGCACTATCTTCTATCTTCATGCAGTATTCTTCACAAATCCGGACTCGACAGGACCACTAAATGTGCGGGGCACATTTACTAACGCTGGATTGGTGAATAAAACACTGATGGCTTGAAGATGTCTTGAAGTTTATTTCTTCTTTCTTCTTTCTTGTTTCTTGTTCTGCTGCTGCCCGCCGACTGTGTCGCTAGCGAAAAACCACCCGTAATTTATACACGAAGGCGCATGAACTCTAGCCAATCAGAATTAATCAGAATTAAACACAAAAGGCGCCAACCAATCAGAAAAAAGGGGCGGGGCGACACAGTTAGCTTTAGTACAACAGAACTTTACCGTAAAGAGAGCCGCGTGACAATTTTCGCGTTTTTCTCTAACTTATTCTATTAAAACATATGAAAAATTGTGTATTTTCTTATTCTACTATCTTATTTCTACCTATAAAACATAAATTCAACATAAAAACTGAACATTACATACATCGATAATGAACAATTATGTACAGAGCATTTCCTTATACAAATCTTTAAAACTATCAATTTATTATTAAAATAAGATTCTAATAAGAAACTAAATGAAAATCTATTATATAAACATAAGTTCTAATAAGAAATATAACGAATAAGCACAAATTCTTATAAGAAAACACTATGAACTATCTTATCAAACTATCAGATGTCACTGTCTTTATCAGTTTGTTTGCACTATTAGCACTTCACTGCACTATACACAACTTCACTATATACACGATTATTTACGATTGTTCACTATAATCACTCGTCCCGCACATTAATTGAGGAGGCAACAAGGACACAGAGTAAGAACCCTCTGTGGTATGAACTTAGATATGGCCGAATAACAGCCTCAAAGGCATATGAAGTCAGTCGCTGTAAAACTACAGATGGAATGCTAGTAGCTGCAATTATGGGGGCTAAGACACCAGATATGAAAGCCATGAAAAGGGGTAGAATGTTAGAAACTTATGTGCGTAAAACAGTTGAAGGTAAATTGAAAAAGAAAATAAATACCTGCGGACTTTTCCTTTCCAAAGAATATCCTATGATTGCAGCTACTCCTGATGGAATAATGAAGGATGCCATCATAGAGATAAAGTGTCCAACAAATGACACTACAAAAAATAATTATGTGAAAAATGGAAACATTACTTCAAAATACTTTGCACAAGTACAGTTACAAATGTATACAAGTAAAATGGAAAAATGTTATTTCTGTGTAGCTCATCCAGATTATGAAACATCACATAATGTTGACATCACTTTAGTAGAATATGACAGAAAATATGTAAGTGAATTGTTAAATGTATTATCAATATTTTGGATAAATAATATTTATCCATTACTGTCTCGTGCAATTTAGTACATTATGGTACAAGTGTGTAATGTTGGTGATTACCGCTGAGGCGCCATTGAGACCCGAGCCGTCAGGTGAGGGTCTTAAGAGAGCCGAGGACGGTAATCATCAATACACACGTGTATCATACGACGTTTTTCAACACACTTGCGAGGAAAAAAACAAACATGTATTGCATAAATCGTTTAATTATTAAAACAATTGGTGAATGTACAATTTTCAAAACGATATTGGATTGTTTTTGATGGCAATTTCACAGTTTGTGTTACATTGGTACTTGCCACTTCTTTAGTACCTTCATTTACTTCTTGTGTAAATGTCGGCGACTCAGAAAATCGTTTCAGAAAATGACTGGGTTTTTTTGTTGCTCTTCCATTGCAGGAAACTATCGTAAGCAGCTAAATACTTTTCTCTAGATTTTGCAGGTATATTAGGCTTTCGTTTGCATTTTGTGCTGCATTTAGTATTTCTGGCGGGGTTAAATCAATCAATTGTTCATCTTCTGTACTAAAACCTGACATTTTTACAATTATTTACCACACAGCAACAAATGCGATACAAACAAAATATGAAAAGTATGGGAAAATTGGGAAATGGCGCGCAATTTTTTTTTTTTTGCACGCGCCAAATGTAAGGTGATTGTTTACAGCCATACAGCCTACTTCAAAATGATAATTTTTGTGATAAAATGCAAATATTTTATAAGAAATTATTGTGAATTATAAATAATTTGATAACAATAAATGTTTTTTCGTCTTAATTAGGGACACATTTATTTATTTCAAAAATGTAAATAGATTTTCGGTGGCATAAAACCTCTTTGTTGTTACAAAAAAAAAAAGCTGTATTACCCGGTTAAATTGAAAATGCTCTGTTTAGTCGCATATAATTTGCAGTTAGGTACTAACTTAACTTTGTAGGGATCATTCTATTATGCACTAGTGTGTAATATTATTATGCACGTGTATGTTATAGTTCGGTTTATGGCCCTAAGAACGATATAATAAGGCTCACTTTACGAGCAAGTGTGTTGAAAAATATGTAACAGAGTAGAAATAATCTATTTCGAGACAGTAACGGAGAATAATATTTATCCATTACTGTCTCGTGCAATTAATATTACAAAATATTGATAAAATGTCGACAAGATGTGATATTTCATAAAGGGTAGGTATTTGAAATAAAATATTAATTTGTTTGATTTGTCATTATTTTCTCTTTTATTTCCTTAATATATGTACATTTATTGATTGAACTGATTATTCATACAAATCTTACAAACAGGTATACAAAATATTATGGAAAAAAAACTAGAAATTATTCTATACTGACAACAAGGTTGCATTCATTTTATAAGGGAATCTTGTAAGTTTATTAGAGCACCAGCTATAATAATACAATCATTAATTACTCTAAGTATCTTAGTATTTATTACTGCATGTTGCTTTAACATGCGAAACTCTCTTATACGTCTTATAACTCTTTCTACATGTATTCGTAAGCTAGCAATAATTTTGGTTTGGCGAACTTCTTGCTTTGATAACTTGGAACCTGCAGGTACACTAGGTGGTTTAAGTAATTTTATGCCCTTTCGAGCCAGTACTTGTTCCACATGTTTGAAACCTCTGTCGGCTAAGACAAAAGATCCAGGTTCTAAAGTTTCAAAAAAATTGCAATTTTCTATAATAGCAACATCACTTGTTCTGCCACCAAACCCAGGGGATATATAGTTAATCAAACCATTAGGTGTGCAGGACACTAAATATTTTATAGTATTACCTTTTTTGTAGTCCGACCAAGTTAAAGCTTGATGGAGAGCTTTAGATGGTTTCTGAATATCAATCTCTAAACAGTCTATTATACAGCTTACATTATAATAGTTGTGTCTAAATGCAATGGGTAAAGTATTTAGTGTAGAATATTTATTCAATTTCACAAGGAATGGGCGTAATACACTGGCAATTTTAGGTATATTTTTGTCAAATAATTTGCTGCAGTATGGCAGTGATAAACCAAAATTATCTTCTAATTCAGAAAAGGTACTGTTTAATCTGATTTTTTTTAAACAAAGTAAGATATGTTCAATGGGTATATTTGTATGCTTATGTATTAGCTGAATTATAAAATAACAATCTTTAGGAATTCCTACATACATCAACGGTTTTTTGGTAATCAGATGCATAGTAGTCTTCAAACACTGTAATTTTTCTATATCTACATTTGTCTCTGTGACATTAGTGTCAGAGTCTGAAATCATTGATGACGAAGGAGTTACAAATGAAGAATCCTTACTCATAACTGTTTCAGTGAAAGAGGAAACATCACTGTCAGATTCTTCTTTATTGAGGAAACTTATTTTCTTCTTAATATTGGTAACCTGACCCGACAAGGAAGGACGTCGTAGATGATCTGTTTTGATTTTAAAGGGAGAAGTCTTGGTCGATGTAGTGGGCACTTTGGGAGGAGAAAGGGAAATATCTCTTGTAGTTATTTTTGTCTGCACTGCTTTACTTCTATGAAACACTTTGAAAGTAGCTTGGACTTGTTTTCCCACACTAACAATAGGTTCAGTTGACATTCCTTTCTCAGAATATATTCGTAATGGTTCTGAAAAGACAAAATATTTATTACTTATTACACAATCAACCAACTTACACAAATAAATTATGAGTTACATTAGTCTTTATTTGAAAAAATAGTACTTTTAAATTAAGTATATAGGGTGTTAAAAAATCAACTGCAGGAATTTCGTGTGCGTACTCGGTATCAAAAACCAAGTACATTCCAAAAATTTTTTTTTTGTTTTCGAGCATTTTTTTTTTCAAAAAAATTTTTTTTAATTTTTTTTTTTACAAAATTTTAAATTTTTTTTCTAGCATTGTTCTATTGGCCTATTAATATGGCCAATAAAATAAGTTATTTGTAAGTATTTCGATAAATTGCCAGTCCAAAGTCTGCAAACGATGAAGGGAAAGTTGGAATCAGCTGTGAACGCTACACACGGGTGAACGACCTCAAAGAGCAATCAAATTCATTAACAAGACCAAAAAAAAATGCTTGAAAAAAAAAATTTTTTTTTGAAAAAAATGCTCGAAAAAAATTTTTTTTCTTTGGAATGTACTTGGTTTTTGATACCGAGTACGCACACGAAATTCCTGCAGTTGATTTTTTAACACCTTGTATATATACAATTATCTGTTCTGTGTATACAAGTGTGGTGTCCCTTCGTCCAGCATACTCACCATGGAATCCTGATATTTCATGAATGTCAAAAAACTGTTCTGAAATAGTGCTAAATAGTGCCCAAAGGAAAAAAATAGTGCTCTTGTACTTGCGAAGTTATAGCCATAGTTCGATGAGTATGCTGGACGAAGGTTTCGCCCAGCATACTCACCTCCGTCCGGAGAATCTGTATACGCTTCAAACATAATTCATACTTCAAAAAATAGTTCCCAAATAGTGCCAAACGGTGCCCAAAAAGAAAAAACAGTGCTCGAATAACTTCGGAGTTATAGGCTTCGTTCAGTGAGTATGCTGGGCGTAGGTTCTACGCCCAGCATACTCACCTCAGTGCGCGAATATCGAACGAGCTATAGGTACAATTTACGTCTCAAAAAATTGTGCTTGAAATAGTGCCCAATATCAGTCCAATTTTTGCTTGACTTTTGACCTAGAAAACCATTAAATTTGATTGTAAACTTCTACATACATTACATTGAGTACAGTCGAATACAATATTATTAACTTTCTTTCTAACAATTTTTGTCTTGTGTAAATTATTGTCTATGTAAGGGAGTATTTACTTTAGAATCGCAATATTATTAATTACACATTATTTTAATAATACTTTATAATAATATGATTAAGCCTTCGCGCGTCGCATGGGACCCCGGTAGCTAGGAACAATGATTTTATATATTTTGTCTAGATCACGGCGCTTGAAGGATTAAGATATCAAATGAAGTAAATCATGCATGAAAAATAAAGTTGCTGTTATTAATGCTTACATTACAACTGACAAAATTATTCAAAATAATCATTTTCCGGATCAAGGACGGTACCACAACGTTTTATTATATATACGTTTTATTCAGACAAACACACAATGCAATGAAGTAATAGACTTCATTTACGCTTAAAGTTTCATTCATTTATTATTATTTATAAAATATATAATAATGCATTTAATCGAAAGTTTTTGACATGTGAGAAAATACCATAATTATTTCCAATAACATGAAGTCTACAATTAGAAAGTTTAATATTTTTGTCCAAAAACATGTGTCGACGACTGTACCCCATTTTACGTTAGTATGTAGAAGTTTACATTAAAATTTAATGGTTTTCTAAGTCAAAAGTCAAGCAAAAATTGGACTGATATTGGGCACTATTTCAAGCACAATTTTTTGAGACGTAAATTGTACCTATAGCTCGTTCGATATTCGCGCACTGAGGTGAGTATGCTGGGCGTAGAACCTACGCCCAGCATACTCACTGAACGAAGCCTATAACTCCGAAGTTATTCGAGCACTGTTTTTTCTTTTTGGGCACCGTTTGGCACTATTTGGGAACTATTTTTTGAAGTATGAATTATGTTTGAAGCGTATACAGATTCTCCGGACGGAGGTGAGTATGCTGGGCGAAACCTTCGTCCAGCATACTCATCGAACTATGGCTATAACTTCGCAAGTACAAGAGCACTATTTTTTTCCTTTGGGCACTATTTAGCACTATTTCAGAACAGTTTTTTGACATTCATGAAATATCAGGATTCCATGGTGAGTATGCTGGACGAAGGGACACCAAGTGTGTGTAAATTAATTTCTAAACTACTTTACATACCTATGATTTCCACAGCAGTTTCAGGCATATCATTGTCATCTTTTAGTGTGCTGATTACCAGCATATCTGCTGCAGCTTGAGTTTCTTCAGAAATTTTTAGACGTTTCATATAGGCTGTTCGAGACAAGGTAGTATCTGACAGCCTGTTTCTGCGATCTTTCTGGCAATCAAACTTAGATGGTACAGCGCCTTTAACCATGAATATAGTCTGGCTAAATCCCATTTTATATTGTGTATAGTTTGCCATGTCTTGTGCCATCTGCAAAAACAAGTCTTATTATATAACTCACATAGATTAAAATATTACAGATTTATTCTTTTACTTCTCTTCTATTATAATAATGTTTAAAAATTACAAAGAATACAAAATAATTCTATTCATTCCATATAAAATCAACCACTGTCTAAGTACCATACGACCTATCTAACCTCAAATATAATGCAAGGAAAGAAAATACAAAATCGTAAATCTATATCAACTATATTATGTACTAAGTATGTAATACAATTTTATACTTACGTTAAAGTGATCTTCACACATGAAAGCATTAGTACATATTTGCTCCTATATCTTGCGGATTTCTACGAGCGAGTATTAACCACTTTTTCCGCATCTTTCTGTCCTTTGGAATGCTTACAAACATTTTCTCCGGTGTTTTAATAGATGTATTGGTGCAATGTGGCACTATGCACCATTTATAAACCATTTTGAAATAATAAAATAACAAAGTTAACACCAAGCGTACTAGGATTAGCGATGTTTACATGCCGGTGACGTCATGACAACACGTGACCTGCATTTATGGCGTCTTAGCGTTTTGGCGGCCTTATTATTTATTTAAACTTTTATGGTGATTTGCAAGGAAAGGAAAGAAATTCACAAAAAATTGTTCAGATTGCACATGTATTATGCTATTATGAACATTTTGACATATTTTTCAAAAACTTGGAAAATACCCTATTCACCTACGTTTATGCTGGCGTCTGTACGTAACTGCTGATCAGACAACCGCCTAGCCACACATAGAATTTCATTGCAATACCTACTCATAATTTATTGCATTTATATGGTAAACTATTGATTTCGCTAAATAAATCAATACTCAGATATTGTTTTATTTTCTAATTTCTAACAAAATGATCATCATTACAAGTAGGTACCTATGTTATGTAGCTTCATATACATGCACTTGCATGTATATGTTGGACGGATACGTTGGAGGTAAGACCAGGTTCATAATCGTTTTTTTAATAGTTTTATCTGGTATTGTTTCTGCTTCAAAATTCTGATGAATACTCTTTTCGCCATAAGATTTGACGGAGCATTTCAGATTAAGCAGAAGCACATGAACGACCAGAGAGGTGTCTCTAGTTAGTGTTCTGAAATGATTCCTTGATGCTAGTAAAATCCCGAATCCTTGAAACAAGAATCGTAATCCAACTCTAGTATTAGCTCAGCCTGAGTGGAGCTGGACGGCGGCGTTTCTGTAAAAACTCGGTGGTCTGTTCCGAAACTCGCACGGTACTGCGTGACTAGCGACGTGTCGGAGCGAGACGCGACCGAATTTACATGACGGTACTCCAAATGCATCTCGTCCAATTGTGCCAGTTTTATGAGCGCGCGAGCTGGTTCGTTTACATGTACCTTAGCTGGAACACGCGCTGGCGAGTTCCTATGTACGCGTGTGGGCGATCTTGTAAGCACGCGTGGGGGCGAGTTTGGAGGATCATAGGTTGGCGTACGCCGAGAGTTCTCCACACAAAGATCCTTGTAAAGCTTCACAAATGAAATGGGAGCCTCATTTTCTCTCAAGTCCGGTTTGCGAGGTATCGGGACCACCTTGGCCACTGCTTTCTTAGTTTTTTTTGGTATTATAAATTTTGGCTCCAAAGGCGTAGTTTTTCTAAGAGGTTTCCGCATAACTATTAAAGAGTCCATTTCATGTGGAGAGTTTCCTATTTCGTTTTAGATCGCCATTTCCAAACTGCTTGAAACATTATTTGACAGCTAATATGACTTCAGTTGACTTTATGTTGACTTCAGTACCAGATTTTTCGTTCGGAAAACGCAGTCATAAAACAGAAAAACGTCTGTTTAAGTAATTAGTGCACGTCGCAGAAGGCATTTCGTTCAATGATATTATAAGTCATAGATATGTTATACACGTACAAAACAACAGAAAAAAGCGTACCGCGCAGAGAGGCAGCACACATACACATTTTTTATTCACACACGTTACATTTCACTACAAGTAAAAAGGATAGCTTGATAAAACCAATAAGAAAAAAAGTGACAGCTAGATGGTGTCGCTCTCTCTTTTGTCTCACTCGCACTCTCACTCGCACTCTTTCTTTTACGACGCCATATTATAGAAACGTAATGTTTTATTTGTGAAAATATTAAGATAAATAGTATATTTACGAATGATAAGTGATTCTTTGACTTTTAGAAGTCTTGCTTGTATAATTTGTACTATATTTCATCACACACGACGGCATTTTCAGTGGTTTTGAGTCACTTTTACTTTTGATTCACTCTGTAGTACGTAAAGTGCATCCCGTGACGCTGGCAACGTCGGACTGAGGTCAAGGTTTGTGAATCAACCACATTTGAGCGTGTATGTTTTTGAGCGCGTATAACGTATCTACACTTTTTTACTTATAATATCATTGATTTCGTTAGCATTTGAGGACCACAATCTGTTTTATGTATAAGTAAGTATGCAAATGGGTTCTAGGACTATTTAA
Organism: Agrotis exclamationis; assembly: GCA_950005045.1. Lineage (NCBI taxonomy): Eukaryota > Metazoa > Arthropoda > Insecta > Lepidoptera > Noctuidae > Agrotis > Agrotis exclamationis. Next base: position 767,290 of record OX465422.1, on the reverse strand, counting down.
AAACACAAATGTTGCCACGCGCTGGAGTGGTCCCATGCCCTCCCCCACCTCATCCCTCGGACGGGACGCCGCATTATACCTATGAACCCGATCGCTATGTACGGCAAGCCAGAAGCAAACCGCCAGGGAAAAGCAAGTCAAATACCCTCGACAGTCACCTTACCTTCCGTGCCCATATAAACGCAGCTTGCGATCGGGCTGCCTTTGCCGTAGGTAGGCTTCATTTCTTGCTCACAGCAAAAAACAAATTAAATAATAATATTCTACAACTATCACACAACGCCATCTAGTCCCAAGCTAAGCAGAGCTTGTGTTATGGGTACTAGACAACTTATAGTCAGGCGTTTCTTTGCGGAAATCCATGACATTAAATGTTATGAAAAATATCTAGTTTTAATTCCGCGACAAAATCCTGGCTTGATGCAGTATTCAATCCTACCCTCCCGCCCTCATGTATATGTACATGCAGCAAAGGAATATGCACACGAGGAAGAAAAACGGAAAAACATGCCATGCAATCAAACCTATACTCGACACGTGTTTCGCCCCTCCACGGGGCATCCTCAGGAGATGTTGACTCGACAAGCGGTCGGCCTCGAATGAGCCAGTTTGACAGCTCTCGCCTCTATAAACAGCGTCGTGATGACGCATTAGCTACGTTCGATACAAACGTCACAAAGACGTCTGTATCGATCTAGCTGTAATCATACTTAAAAGAGGTGATGTAATTAAGTTTGTTCATTCAACAGTGTATAGTTATTATTATTATGTTTGGAGATTTCTAACTGCTCCAACACACAACCGGAAGTTTTTATCACAAACATGGAGAATGTTAGTTAGATGTTACCGGCTCTTGTATGATTTCCAATTGCAGCAGATAACCCTTTAAAAGGGTTTGTCAGGGTAATCAAAAGGTTTTAAATCAAATATTTTAAAATGAAGTTGAAGTGTAGAAATAGGTTGACCTTGGAAGTTCGGAAGCATAGAGAAAAGTTCATCAGTGTTTCTTACTCGGTTCGATAGGACGGTGTTTTCTTTTTAATCGACTTCAAAAAAGGAGGAGGTTATCAATTCGACTGTATTTTTTTTTTATGTTTGTTACCTCATAACTTGCGACTGGGTGAACCGATTTTCATGATTCTTTTTTTATTTGAAAGCTGGTGCTTCCCGTGTGGTCCCATTGTCACCATTTCAATATTTGATCATTGGATCCTGGAGATATCGAGAGCAACCCTCAAATTTTATAGGCCCACACATCGTTTTTCGCAAATACACCCGAGAGCAATGAATCCGGGTCACTTAAAGAATCCTAAAAATCTCGGAAACTAAAAATGCTAGGTTAATGCAATAATTTGTATTTAATAGACAATGTAATACTCCTTAAATGAAGGTATTAAAACTTCTTAGTTATTGTAAAGTTATATCATAAAAAAATCAAATTTGAAAAAAGGCCACTTTCGAAGATGGAACTACGAAATTACAGCATTTGGTTTTGCTTTTGTTTGTAATCTGTCATTTATGTGAGTACATAAACCATGTTGATAGTGCTCTATATTCATTATTCAAGCTGAAATTATGTCGCTTACGCCTGAAGAATGCACCAAAATACTTACAATGCTGGAAACCGGCCGGAGTCAGCGCGATACAGCCAGGACTGTCGGTGTGTCGCTGTCAACAGTACAAAGAGTTCTCCGACGTTACGAAGAAACTGGTTCTAACCTACGCAGACCAGGAACGGGCAGAACCAGGTGTACCACAGCACGAGAAGACCGATACTTGGTGAACACCATGCTTCGAAATCGCTTTCTCACAGGAACTGAACTCACCAATCAGTTTCGACGCCTCGGAGGAAGTAACCCAAGTGCATGGACAGTAAGACGTCGGCTTGCTGAATCTAACTTAAAACCCCTTAGACCTGCAAACGGCCCTAAACTGGAGCGTGGGCATCGTATTTCAAGACTAAGATATGCCCAGAGCCACGTAAATTGGAGTATTGAAGATTGGTCAAAAGTTATGTTCTCCGACGAATCAAAATTTATGCTCTACAAGCACGATGGAAGACACAGAGTGTATCGAAGACCAGGGGAAAGATTCAAGCAAGCATGCATCGAAGAAAAAGTAGCCTACGGTGGTGGGTCTGTACTTGTGTGGGCCGGAATTTCTTCTGAAAGTCGCACAGAGCCGGTGATCATAGAAAACGGCTCTTTAACTAGCGTAAGATATGTGGAAGAAATCCTCAATGATCACGTTGGTCCATTTATGGTCAATTTAGGTGAGGATGCTATATTTATGCATGACAATGCCCGACCTCATACAGGTAGGATTGTGAATGACTACCTTCAAGAGATGAACATTACTCGTATGGAGTGGCCAGCGCGCAGCCCGGATATCAACCCGATCGAGCATGCTTGGGATGAGCTAGGCAGATGCGTAAAACAACGAAACCCTCCCCCAATCACGCTTCGTGAGCTCAAAATTGCTCTCACAGAGGAATTGGAGAATATTCCCCAAAATCGTATAAGGAACTTGGTGTACAGCATGCCAAACAGCGTAAACGCAGTAATGGAAGCACGAGGAGGCAATACGAAGTATTAAAATTCAAGAAAATCGTAATAAAGTTTAAAAATTTCATGTTTCCTATTTTTGTTTTAAGGAGAGATCAGCAGTTTTTTTCTTTATGTAATTTTGTGTTAATAAAATGTATGGTGACTCATTTTTTTTTTTACTTTCATTTAAGGAGTATTACATTATCTATTAAATACAATTTATTGCATTAACCTATCATTTTTAGTTTCCGAGATTTTTAACATTCGTTAAGTGACCCGGATTCATTGCTCTCGAGTGTAGATTTATGACCGAAATTAATTTGCATAGTTAAATAAATCTTTAGGCACTTGAAGTAAAGTGCACGACAACACCAAATCAGTATAATACTTGAAATGTTCAAGTACTGCTTTACGACCATATTCACTAGTAATAGAGTTATCAATTCATCGTTTTGTGCTGACGTATATCAGTTTATAATAGTCAATCAACTCATTCTCTCGGTTTTGCGAAAGCGAGACATAATCATTCTAAATAGGGAGGTGCGAAAGAGACGTCTAAGCTTTCCGAAGAGGACCACGTCGCCGGCCGCTAGAGTGCGACACATCACACAGATGCAAAAAGACGACGATTGAACGAGTTGTAAAAAGATACATTGATACGAATTTCAATCCGAATTGAAATCCGAATTTCGGATTTAAAGTGATGCAAAGAGTGATTGAGTGAAACGGAGTGATTCATATCTTTTATATCTATCACTCCTGAGTTACCCATCCCTACCCGAGACACGTCCACACCAACCGAGCTGCTTCGCGCGGAAAATGCCTCGCGAAGCTGCGCGCTCTATGGGGACGCACCTATTCGCATCGGCTCGGCTCGAACGCCGCGTCGCGACGCCGGCCGACGGCGAAACGAACCGTTTGCCGATTAGCTGAACGCATCCGTACGGCGCTGAATCTAGCGGAACGTTGCCGACTGCTGCTGCTGCCGAACAGCGCCGGAGACGGTCGAACGGCGTTGGACGGCAGTTTAATAATTCGCTCGCGCGTGCCTTCATCTCCGACGGTAGCCGAACGGCGCCAGAGACGGCCGATCGGCATTGGGTAGCAGTCGAATGATCCGCTCGCATGCCTGCATCTCCGACGACAGCCGAACGGCGCCAGAGACGGCCGAGTACCGATGGTGGCTAGATAGTATATCCATCTAGCCACCATCGGTACTCGGCCGTCTCCGTATAGTATAGTATATCCATATCAAAACACTTATTTCTTAAACTCAAGTTGAAAAACTAAAAATGAAAGGCCAAAACGTCCGTACAGCTCAGAGCGCACGTTAAATCTGCGATGAAAGCATTTGTGGATATTTTCGGTGGAGGTCGTGATGGACATTCGGAGGAGTCGACTGCCGAACGTAAGTGAACAGAGGTCGTGACGGACATTCGGAGGAGTCGACTGCCGAACGTAAGTGAACAGAGGTCGTGACGGACATTCGGAGGAGTCGACTGCCGAACGTAAGTGAACAGAGGTCGTGACGGACATTCGTAGGAGTCGACTGCCGAACGTAAGTGAACAGAGGTCGTGACGGACATTCGGAGGAGTCGACTGCCGAACGTAAGTGAACAGAGGTCGTGACGGACATTCGGAGGAGTCGACTGCCGAACGTAAGTGAACAGAGGTCGTGACGGACATTCGGAGGAGTCGACTGCCGAACGTAAGTGAACAGAGGTCGTGACGGACATTCGTAGGAGTCGACTGCCGAACGTAAGTGAACAGAGGTCGTGACGGACATTCGGAGGAGTCGACTGCCGAACGTAAGTGAACAGCCATCGTGACGGCCGTTCGGAGTAATCGACTGCCGATAGAATGTCAACATCCGTCGCAAGAGCTGATCGGCGCTAAGCCGAGCCGAGTAGTGTGGTTATACGCACTCGGCTTAAGCCGATTCCGCGTCGATAAATGTGGGAGCATCCTAATGCCGTCCGTGTACAGTTTTTTCATGCGAGAAGCTTGCGCAGTTAGAACTGTGGTGAAGCTTGCGCGTGTGGTAGGCCCATTATATACAATAATTATTTTTGTTTTGGTAAAAATAGATTTTTGAATGAAAGCTTGTTTTTTAAAAAGTAAGGCATTTTAAGTGTTGCGTTCGGTGTCAGCGGTGTGTGCGTTTTAAAAATCTCTCTTGGATCTCATGAGCCCGAATGAAGAATGAAGAAGACGACACTTGTAGTGCCAGAAGAAGGAAACAGACGTCACAAACACAGGGGAATAATGAAACATTGATATAAGATGTGCTTTTGCTCACTCTTTATTACGCTTGTTAATATATAAAAACATAATATAAATTATTTTGTAAAATATCACCACTGATTGTTGCAAACAAGTGTACCGCAAGCTCCGCTCGTGTGCCACACACTTGATAGTCCGCGCGACACTCGGAGACTGATTCTATAATATATAGTAATATCACGACTTCGGTAATTTCACACTTTGTACATAATAATTATGTTGAACATGTCATAATAATGACTACGAAATCCATGAAATCGCGAGTTTTATCTGCTTTACTGTTTGCGTTATCAAAATCAAATGGAAAGTAAATAAAAATCAGTTGTTTCATATTTCTGCATACTTAGGTTAGACCTCTTGTCACGTCTACCAGACTAGTCATATGCTATTATCCCCTAAAAAACCCATACAAAAATGTCCTTTATTCATATTATATTACTCTTATGTGACTAGCCGGGAAGCAGTGAGAAGTACTCTTATGATCAGATCCCGAGTTAGCAAGCTACACAAGTATTGTGGCACCTTTAAATGAATTTAAAAATATTCATTTCTACAAATTAAATTCGATAATAATCATGTAAAAATATGTTATTTGTATGTCGAGTGGCGTTATCGAATGTATTAATATGATTGATATCTAGTGAGGTTTCATAGTCATGAAAATTCGCAAACATCCGAGATCGACATTCGATGCGGCCTGAGCGGAGCTGCACGTTCGCAGTCGTCGGCTGATCGATAACAATGAAATGTCAGTAACGAAACTATAGCAGAAATAAAAAAATAACACAATTAAAAAGGAAAAGTTAATAATAGATTGGGCGACGTCGCCGGTTACCGGGCGGCGCCGCCATACAATTTGTTATACCTACTACATCTAAGTCTGCACTTATACTACGTCACTTAACACTATGTACATACAATATCTTTATCCAAGCGATTTTAAAAAAAAGTCTTAGTACTTTTTATCATATTAATTTGAAAATTTGTTAAATGTCTTTATCGTTAAATTCACTGACTCCACTCGCACCACATTAACTTATTATGTTTGATTTTTTCGTTTTCGTTTTATAACACAATACAAGTAACAGAATGTTTTAGCCCCGCTAAAAACTACTAACATAAGTATACAACTAGAGTACAACCGATATAACTTGTACGAACGACGAGATACGGCCGACACTTGCCGCTGTGTGCCGGTGTGACTCACGAGGCGCGCACTCGTCTTCATATCAATTGACATTTTAAACTGGTAAAATATAAACGTTAATCTATGAAGGAATCACGTTTTGTGCCGTGAGCGCGCGTTAGACCGCGCGGACTTGACGTCATCATGTGACGCGTCTCTCGCGCGCTCAGCGTGTCAGTCGTAATTCGAGATCAAAAACTTGAGGCGATTATCGAATTTCACACCTCTAATACCCGAGCTCCACGTCGCCGCCTGCTCCGCGAGCTGCCTCGCGAGCTGCCGCGCAAGCTGCCGCGCAAGCTCGCTGGCAAGCACTGCACTCACGGCTAGTGCTCGGCACTACACGCGTGCGCGAGTTCAGGAGACGCCGCGCCGCTCGATTTCAGTCCATTGAAATATCATAACAATACCATTTTATCACAATAGACAAATTAAAGTAATTTTGGGCACAACGTTACCCTAGCGATGGCCTCGTATAAACTTGTAGTTTCGTTGACATCATTAACTAAAATAAAATTCATTTAAAATCCCGCGTTTTGACAATCTAGTCGAGTATCAAACTGATGGATAAAAACACAGTATTCAAAACGAGTAAATTCTTCGAAAAACAGTGTCGGCGTTGCATCGCCGGGAGGGCCGAGTGCGCAGGGCCTCGGCTCCTCTAGTATCGTAAGTTTGTACTTTGATCATTATTAGAGTGCAATTTACAAAGGAACTGGATGTCGCGCGTCGGGCCTCGTGTCTGCGACAGTACGACAGTACGACAGTACGACAGAGCTGACAGGCACACTGAACATCACACGGGACTACTGCACGTGACGTCACGCGAGCGCCGCGCCCGCTCCGACACTAGCGGTATCGATACAATATAATACACAATTGAAACATTGCGCTAACGGGAATTGATTACAGACAGTTATACTAACACATAGAATAGTTGTGGGCTCGCGGGCGCGGGACGTAAGTACGTGTGGGGGGGGGCGCGGGAGGTAACTGAGGTATGTCCCGCGGGTCGTTAGCGGGCGCGGGTGTCGCGGGTCGGTAAAGGACGCGGGTCCCGCAGGCCTGGAACGCGCGGGTCATGTGTGCAGCCGTGCTGTGCGACGCCCCGCCGACACTCTGTAATACATAAATATTCCTGTTAAATTCGAATAAGACCGTGGAACATTGGAGGTATAATTATGAAAACACAGTAACTTAAGTTACACCAGTTACACACTCATTTAAGTTACTGTGTTTTCATTTACGATGGCAGAATTGTGAAATTGCATTTGCAAGCACGAACGGGATTTTTTTTTAATATAGTATACAGTCATTCTTTTAACTTGGCTTTATCATTTTTACATCCTCAAGTAGGATGCGATAGCATCTTATAAGTTTAATATCGAGATTCAGGATCTAGGAAATGTCAATTTGTTTCATATGATGTTGTAAGTTAGCGGGATCATAATTGTATACGTCCTCGGCTAAGACGTCAGACACTAGGGCGACCGTGAACGTAGGAGTATAACCTACCTCGCAGTAGGTGCGTGACTATGAGCTAGCGCACATCACCAACAGAACACGGACAGCTCCCCGCCGTGCGCGCGCAGTATAACCTACCTCGCAGTAGGTGCGTGACTATGAGCTAGCGCACATCACCAACAGAACACGGACAGCTCCCCGCCGTGCGCGCGCAGTATAACCTACCTCGCAGTAGGTGCGTGACTATGAGCTAGCGCACATCACCAACAGAACACGGACAGCTCCCCGCCGTGCGCGCGCAGTATAACCTACCTCGCAGTAGGTGCGTGACTATGAGCTAGCGCACATCACCAACAGAACACGGACAGCTCCCCGCCGTGCGCGCGCAGTATAACCTACCTCGCAGTAGGTGCGTGACTATGAGCTAGCGCACATCACCAACAGAACACGGACAGCTCCCCGCCGTGCGCGCGCAGTATAACCTACCTCGCAGTAGGTGCGTGACTATGAGCTAGCGCACATCACCAACAGAACACGGACAGCTCCCCGCCGTGCGCGCGCAGTATAACCTACCTCGCAGTAGGTGCGTGACTATGAGCTAGCGCACATCACCAACAGAACACGGACAGCTCCCCGCCGTGCGCGCGCAGTATAACCTACCTCGCAGTAGGTGCGTGACTATGAGCTAGCGCACATCACCAACAGAACACGGACAGCTCCCCGCCGTGCGCGCGCAGTATAACCTACCTCGCAGTAGGTGCGTGACTATGAGCTAGCGCACATCACCAACAGAACACGGACAGCTCCCCGCCGTGCGCGCGCAGTATAACCTACCTCGCAGTAGGTGCGTGACTATGAGCTAGCGCACATCACCAACAGAACACGGACAGCTCCCCGCCGTGCGCGCGCAGTATAACCTACCTCGCAGTAGGTGCGTGACTATGAGCTAGCGCACATCACCAACAGAACACGGACAGCTCCCCGCCGTGCGCGCGCAGTATAACCTACCTCGCAGTAGGTGCGTGACTATGAGCTAGCGCACATCACCAACAGAACACGGACAGCTCCCCGCCGTGCGCGCGCAGTATAACCTACCTCGCAGTAGGTGCGTGACTATGAGCTAGCGCACATCACCAACAGAACACGGACAGCTCCCCGCCGTGCGCGCGCAGTATAACCTACCTCGCAGTAGGTGCGTGACTATGAGCTAGCGCACATCACCAACAGAACACGGACAGCTCCCCGCCGTGCGCGCGCAGTATAACCTACCTCGCAGTAGGTGCGTGACTATGAGCTAGCGCACATCACCAACAGAACACGGACAGCTCCCCGCCGTGCGCGCGCAGTATAACCTACCTCGCAGTAGGTGCGTGACTATGAGCTAGCGCACATCACCAACAGAACACGGACAGCTCCCCGCCGTGCGCGCGCAGTATAACCTACCTCGCAGTAGGTGCGTGACTATGAGCTAGCGCACATCACCAACAGAACACGGACAGCTCCCCGCCGTGCGCGCGCAGTATAACCTACCTCGCAGTAGGTGCGTGACTATGAGCTAGCGCACATCACCAACAGAACACGGACAGCTCCCCGCCGTGCGCGCGCAGTATAACCTACCTCGCAGTAGGTGCGTGACTATGAGCTAGCGCACATCACCAACAGAACACGGACAGCTCCCCGCCGTGCGCGCGCAGTATAACCTACCTCGCAGTAGGTGCGTGACTATGAGCTAGCGCACATCACCAACAGAACACGGACAGCTCCCCGCCGTGCGCGCGCAGTATAACCTACCTCGCAGTAGGTGCGTGACTATGAGCTAGCGCACATCACCAACAGAACACGGACAGCTCCCCGCCGTGCGCGCGCAGTATAACCTACCTCGCAGTAGGTGCGTGACTATGAGCTAGCGCACATCACCAACAGAACACGGACAGCTCCCCGCCGTGCGCGCGCAGTATAACCTACCTCGCAGTAGGTGCGTGACTATGAGCTAGCGCACATCACCAACAGAACACGGACAGCTCCCCGCCGTGCGCCCCCCCCACCGCGCGCCACGACCTCACTCCGCCGCCGCCCACCTTCAGCTGTGGAACACAATGTTCGTGAGTACACGCTGAGGAGGCTACCAACTGTATACAGATACAGAGGGCCACCGTGAGACGCGAGTGTCGATCATTCACCAGATCAAAGGAAATAGGCTATTTTGACAACATTTAAAATATACTACAAATTGCTCATCCTACCAGATAAAAGTGTAGACATATAAAACTTTATTTTAAACAAAAAATTAAATTAAAATTTTAAAAAACCCCCGGCACAAATCATCTTGGATTTGTGTATCCCATTAAAAACTATGCTTTTTTAGCGTGTTAAAACCATCAAATGAGTCCTCCCACCCAGGGTAGAGCAGGAGGGACTGTCAGACTTGTACTGACCAAAATCCACGATGTCCTTCAATAACCCTTTACGTTCCAGAGTCACGGTATTCATTAGTCCTGCGACATCAAACGATGCTAAGAACAGTCTCGATTAAGTCATCAATATTCCCTTTCATTTGAGACCCCACTCGAGTATATTTGCAGACATTCGCTTAACCTTCCCCACTTTCACCCTTTTTTTTTGTAAAGGTCATGGATCGTAATGGAATAGGCTATTTGACTGAAAAATTCTAATTAGTCCGTCAGTTAGATTATCAAATAATATTTGACCCGTATTTTTTCTATTTTTACGCAAACCAAAATTGACGGAGATATGATGCTTTTAAAATTGCCAATACGTCACAATTCAGTACATTTTTTAACCGACTTCAAAAAAAGGAGGAGGTTCTCAATTCGGTCGATGTTTTTTGTTTTTTTTTTTATGTATGTACACCGATTACTCCGAGGTTTCTGGTCCGATTAGTGTAATTCTTTTTCGTTCGATGCAGTATACTTGCAGTTTGGTCCCATAAAAATTTCATCCAATTTGGTTCAGTACTTTTTATTTTGTGAGCATTTTTATTGATGGATGATGTGATGATTTTTACTTTTTAGGGTTCCGTAGCCAAATGGCAAAAACGGAACCCTTATAGATTCGTCATGTCTGTCTGTCTGTCCGTGTATGTCACAGCCACTTTTTGTCGAAAGTATAAGAGCTATCCTGTTGAAACTTGGTAGAAAGATGTATTATGTGAACCGCATTAGGATATTCATACAAAAATCAAAACAAAACAAATTTTGGGGGTGCCCCCCATACTTAGAATTGAAACTCAAAAAAAAAATTTTCACCAAACCCATACGTGTGGGATATCTATGAATAGGTCTTTAAAAATGATATTGAGGTTACTAACATCATTTTTTTCTAAACTGAACAGTTTGCGCGAGAGACACTTCCAAAGTGGTAAAAAGTGTGTCCCCCCCCCCCGTAACTTCTAAAATAAGAGAATGATAAAACTAAAAAAAATATATAATGTAGACCTCAACCAAAACTACCAACGAAAATTGGTTTGGATGAGATAAAGTTAGCAGTTTTTGAGATATAGTACATTTTCAAAAACCGCAAATATAACTTTGCCATTCATACAAATACTATGAAAAACAAAGTTATTTTTATTGTTTGTGTATATTACTTACTAATCTCAATATAATTATATGTCTAATCTATGCTTGCTGCTACGGAACCCTTCATGGGCGAGTCCAACTCGCACTTGGCCGGTTTTTTAAGTGTTTGTTACGCGATTACTCCGCCAATTGTGGACCGATTTTCAAAATTATTTTTTTGTTGTACGAGGAATAGTTCACTTTAGGGAACACTGCAAGTTTCATCAAAATCGGTTCAGCAGTTTTTGATAGGGAATTTTATTAGCTTATTGTGTACATGAGCGATGTTAATACCAGTGCTAAGGATTACCAAATTCTAGTGCACATGTAAGAAATGATGTATTTGACAAGAATTTGGGTTGAATATTTAAACTAAAAAGAGTAAAATAAAAAACTTTTTATAAAAAAAAATTAACCGCCTTCAAAAACAACCACAAAAAAGGGTAAAATAACCAACAAAATAACTTTTCTTTCGGAAGTCGGTGGCATAAAAGACAACGAAATAAAAAAAACAAAGCCACCTACTTCCGAAAGAAAAGTTATTTTGTAGGTTATTTTACCCTTTTTTGTGGTTGTTTTTGAAGGCGGTTAATTTTTTTTTATAAAAAGTTTTTTACTGAATTCTGACGTCACGAGCCCCCACTCTCGAGTCTTGATGTGTTATATCTTGGTAAATATTCATTGATTTTACATAAGAAAAAATGTGTCCGTTATTTTTCAAAAATCTAAATAACGGACTAATTAGATTTATAATTTATTGATATTGTCAAATAGCCTATTGGATTTTTTTTTATCTAAAAGAAGAATTCGCCAAAATAAGTGGAGCAAAGATAAAAGTGGGTTTTTTGTAGGAATCAAATTAGAGAAGTTATATTTTTATACGCAATAACGCCTGCGAGCAGGGCAACTGCATCGCAACTGAATTTTTCGTTTCTTTAAAAAATATCTTTATCAAATTAGAGAGTTAATAAGAGATCCACGAATTGAAAAAAAAATACGCTATTCAGAAAAATCTGCATAGAAGGCTTCTATGAACGTTGTTGTACAGTTTTTCGGTAATTTTAGGAGTAACAGCTATGTAGAGCTGGTCAGCGTGCTATTGTTGGCTTAAATCTAACTAAAGAGCAAATTTTTAGGCACACACCTGTACTTTTACCCCGACTTTAAAGGTTTAATCAGGATATTTTTTAGATGAAAAAGCTATACTAGGTATGGCAAATGAAGCCCAAATATGCCAGTAGATTACTGCTGGACAATTAAAAAGAACTTTCCAGAAGCTAAATTATTAAGAAAATCGGAGATTATTAGTTTGTAATTGAAATAATACACTTTAGATTTACGAAATCGGTGTTTTTTCATCATTAATTAAATTGCTCAAAAGGATGAAGAGGCTAACAAAAAAAATATAACTGTTTATTTTTACTAACAACCACCAAATAAAGTAGAAAATATAGTCTGTGTGACACAGTAAGTGAAAAAGTTAAAATTTTGTTGACCAGTGTAATTTGAGATACAACTCGTTTCTGTCAAGCAGGGTTTTTGAAGAAAAATGAAAAAAGTCGATTCAGCTGCAAAGTTTTTAGATTTGTTTACTTGCTCGTCGATAGATAGTCCATATTATAGATAGATTGACCGGATACCATTTGTAGGTATTAATGAAAGTTAATAAATCGATGACATAACAGTATTTAATTTTTACCCGACTGCGCGACGCAAAGGAGGGTAATGTGTTTATCAGTCTTTGTATGTATGTATACGTATGTTTGTTTCTATGTGGCGTTTAGAGACCAAATGAGTAGGCCGATTTTGATAATTCTTACGTCAATCGAATTGTCTTAACCTTGCGAGTGTCACTAAAGACATGACAGTAATCAAAATTCACCACAGCGACAACCAGACCCTATAGCGTCACAATGAAAAAAAAAACACATAAATATAACGATTTAAAGTTGTTTAACAAAACAATCATTCTCGCTAATTTTCTTACTACCCAATTAAAATTTTACCAATCAAATCTTCCCAAGCTTAGCGGGCCCCGACTGGGGTGCTAAGACAGGAAACCTCCACGTGCGTCCGTGGACTGGAGTTCCCTCGGATACGTCCGGGGGGAAGACCAGTTTTTCGGGACGGTGCACCCTGGGATGCAGGCAAAAACTCTTCCTTAGGCACTGTGTGCTTAAGTGTCTAAACACACTATGCCGAAGTTACGCGACCGAAGTTCGGCACAATTACGCCTGCAATGCTATTTGAATTACTGACGACACACCATGCCGAAATTACGTCGCGTCATAGCGTACAGCGTAACTTCGGTCGGGCGTAAGTTCAGCGGCAACTTATTCTGTGACCACACATTATACGCGACCGAAGTTCGGTTCGATTACCGACGAAGATCCGGGGGCGGGGAGCAGCAGGGAGCCGCCCGCGCCGAATTTCTGCCGCGTTAGTTCGGCACTTATGGTGTGTCATATCAGCCAAATACGTCGGAACGTGAAATCAGCCGCCGAACTTCGGTCGCGTAACTTCGGCATAGTGTGTTTAGACAATAAGGGGTCTCTTTGCCCGTATGCGAATAGCCTGTCGGGTGGACGCTCCAACGTGTCCCTCTGAATAGCAGAGGGCACAGCGGCGGAGCGGGCTTGCGGACGGTGAGTAATGGGTAGCTCGCCGTCCGACCAAGGACCAAGCCCGGGTCGGTGGCGCGTCGTGTCGTGTTTCGCGCGTGCCTTCGGGGAGCTGTCAGCAAACTGACGGAGCCCCGTATGGGGCCAAATGCCTGCTGGGGTCGCGGGTTTTTCTTAACACAGGATACCGTGGCCCCGGAACGTAAAGGGCATCCGAAGGAACACGGGTGGATTTTAGTCAGTAAGAGTCTGACAGTCCCTTCCGCCCCACCCAGGGCGGGAGGACTCATTTGATGTTTTTACCACCTAAAAAAAAAAGGGCCCCGACTGTGAGTCGTTCTGTTCTGCTTCTTCCTGCTGTTCTGTTGGGCTTGTTTCTTTCTTTTTAGTTTTTAGTTTATTTTTTTATCGTGGTAAAATCATCAAATGAGTCCTCCCACCAGGCAGGGCGGGAGGGACTGAAGTTAATTTTTTCACGTATTTTTTAAAATTGGTTTTTACGCAGTCAGGTTTTTTGTTTTTCTTTAAATATTTTTTTTAATACTTTTTGAGTCACAAAAGACATCATAATAAAAAATAATCCTCTTAAGAAGATCTATCGGACCAATGTCCTAGAATACTATGAAGGGTAGACACGCCGGTTTATGTCTGCTTCCTAGATCTCCCAAAAGCAACATGCAGCAAGCATTTTTGAGCTATCTTTGTATGGAGGGTTACCACAGAACGACGATGTGCGAACCTCCCCCTATGCGCTGTTTCCGATGATACGATCTCTTCTCACAAAAACACACGTTTGAATCGAAACACTTCTTACACGCTGCTCGATAAAAAGTGTAATGCATCAAGTTTTCATTCCACATCTCGCCATATAGGGTCGGCCGTGTTTAGCCGGTCTGCGCGCGCAAGGAATGTCGTTCATTGATGCGACCAACGGGGAGTCGGGGACACTCAATGAGCCGCGCTCGGCTCCATTGAGTCCGCCTGGCGGCCTGGCTCCACACACCATACCCACAACATAATGAGATCACGACAATATACCTTCATCATAAGAAAGGTTTCCAATGCAATGTATAGGTATGGTAACGACGGCATGTTTAGGATTGGTCCTTTTGGGTGGCCTCTGGTACTTACCTTCGAATGGAAATTTTGCGTTATATAACGGTTCGTGTACCTTTTTTTTTGGTAAAGTCATCAAATGAGTCCTCCCGCCCAGAGCAGGGCGGCAGGGAGGGACTGTCAGTCTTGTAGTGACTAAAATCCACGGTGTCCCTCATTTGCCCTTTATGTTCCAGGGTCTACCGTGGAATGGAATAAGTCCCGCGACCCCAATTTAACGTGTACCTTGAGTACAAATACTAATTGATTTGTCTATTTTCACCGCGACACAACATTAGTAAACTAAGGGCTGATTTTTCAATAGTCAGATAACTTCTATCAGAGAAATAAAAATGGCAGTTTGGCAGCTCATCTATAGAAAATATGTCAAATCGCTGTTTTTATTCCTCAGATAAAAGGTATCTGACTATTGAAAAATCAGCCCTAAGTAGTTTTAGCCCCTAATAGCCTCTTACGTACTGCTGTTTAATTAGATGAATATTCAATTGTTATTTGGCACGCCTGGAATCAATATGTAGGTAATTATATCCCGGATGTGGTATAACACGGAACACTTGACCGTCAATAGCCATCTATCAAATTCGTTACTGTAATACATTATTTCAACACATTTGCTCGAAAAATGCATTTACAAAGCCTGTATACATTGTTCGAAAGTTAAAAATTACGCACCATACAACAGAACGTGCGGTAAAATAGGTACTCTCACCTAAGTACCTATTTTACGGCATACCCCGTTGTATAGCACCGTGCGTTTTCTATACGGTTTTTTTTAAATTTCCATAAAAAATATAAGAATTCCACCAAATAGTTTCACATTATGAGAATAAACAACCTGACTGATCGAACCTCCTAGGAAGCGCTTTTGCTCGATACGTTGTCTCACTTTAATACTAAAGAGTAAATGAGACGAAAGATGTAGTTCTAATTTTCACGACGTGCATGTGGCACCATTTGCAAATTCGCGCCATTTTCATATTAGAAACTTCAAAAATTGTTGCGACTTTCCCCTGTTAAATAAAGTTTTTTTTAATTACAAATTGTACTGTTTTCTCGCAAATGTGTTGAAAAACATTGTATGACACACGTGCAGAAATTGGTATTTACAAACTCGTGACTATGGTAAGCCCTCGACTTCGTCTCGGGCTTACATTTGTCTACTTGTTTGTAAAAACCAACTTACCGCACTAGTATCATAAATAACTATTATATGATGTACTTACGAGTACATGACATAATTCAACTGGCACAATAAAATTTGGTTGTGACAATTTCATAATTGTTTACCTACTAAGAATAATTATTCCGTAGGTATGCCTTAAAGTGGCTACCATAAACTTAAACAACTAACAATCGTAACGTCTGTCGTTTATGTCTGTTAAACACAGGTTTTAAAATTAAACCTAGATCAGGCAGATCACTACATAGAATAATTGTATCTCGCTTGTAATTTTATTTGGACTTCTTGAATTTTGATTTCCATAAAAAGGTTATAGTTATTTAACCTTAAAAGATAGATATAATTATGCTCTCTCGGACGATTATTTTAGAACTTTTCTTGAGGAATAATTCCGTAGTACATATCTTTAACCGTTTACGTAGCGCATGCAACGGAAGCTCTCGAAAAGGAATACATTTTCCCAATTTTGAAACATTTCTCATTGCTGCTCCGCTCCTATTGGTGATAGCGTGATGTTATATGCCTTCCTTGATAAATGGACTATCCAACACAAAAAGAATTTTTCAATTCCAACCAGTAGTTTCTTAGATTAGCGCGTTCAACCAAACAAACAAACTCTTTTGTTTTATAATATTAGTATAGATAGTATAGAAGATAGTAGACCATTTTGACACTATTGCAGTAGCAGACACAGGGGCCATATAATTATAGTCATTTTGTTTACAATTTTGACAAATTATCATCATCAGCCGGAAGAAAATTAATGTAGGTATTTAATGGTATGCTATTGTCTGTAGCGAGAAAATCAGTAATCAGAAAATACATGATATAACAAACATCTGTTTGATGTCTGGGTTTTTTTTTTTTTTTTTTTTTTTTTTTTTTAGGGTGGCAAAATCATCAAATGAGTCCTCCCGCCCTGGGTGGGGCGGAAGGGACTGTCAGACTCTTACTGACTAAAATCCACCCGTGTTCCTTCGGATGCCCTTTACGTTCCGGGGCCACGGTATCCTGGATTAAGAAAAAATCCGCGACCCCGGCAGGCATTTGGCCCCATAAGGGGCCCCGTCGGTGACGCGTGAAACACGACACGCCACCGACCCGGGCTTGGTCCCTGGTCGGACGGCGAGCTTACCCATTACTCACCGTCCGCAAGCCCGCTCCGCTGCTGTGCCCTCTGCTAATCAGAGGGACACGCATTGGAGCTTCCACCCGACAGGCTATTTGCATACGGGCAAAGAAACCCCCTTAGGCACACAGTGCCTAAGGAAGAGTTTTTGCCCGCATCCCAGGGCGCACCGGCCCGAAAAACTGGTCTTCCCCCCGGACGTATCCGAGAGGGAACTCCAGTCCACGGACGCACGTGGAGGTTACCTGTCTTAGCACCCCTTGATGTCTGGGTGCGTTACCACGGTCTACAAATGCAAGTGCCCGCATGCACGGGGTTAATGACCCGCTGTCCGATAAGGGCTTGATAACTTATCACCAAAGGTGCAACCATGAGCCTAACTGCATGTAGTAAGCTTATGTAAGGCACAGGGCCTGATAACGACAGCACAGAGTAGGAAATGTTCTGATTGTCGTCGATAGGCTAAACGACAGGCATTTGCTATTGTTGATCACTTGCAAATATTGTCAATTGCAATGTATTCTCATTGGAACAGATTCACAGCAATCGCAGTGGCTAACGATTATTCACGAAGTCATGCGTACTGATTTCCGGAATTAAACATAGTATTCTGCGATGTTTGTGACAAAACGTGACTGACACAAGCGAAAGCTGTGAAACCCTAGGGAGGTCTTGGTGAGAAATCAATTTTAGCCCACGATGCAAATCCATAGCCGTGGCTTTGGAACAGGGAGGCGCGGACGATAGGTTTTAATGTTAAATTGAAGTAGGTTACTTAATTTGCACTGGGCCCGCGTGGTGGAATATGGCCCACTCCCTCTCACAGAGAGGAGGCCTGTGTCCCAACAGTGGGAACAATGAAGGCTGATGATGATGAGGTTACTTAAAACATTCATCAAGTGATAAGAAGTTATTCAATTTGGAGTAAGATGCTGAGGGATGAGATAGACTCCTTTCCCTAGCTGCTCTGGTCGGATGTGAAATGGTATTCATAGCGAAGTTTTGAAATGAAACAATAGCTAGTGTCCGACTGAAGGTTCGGTTTCGGTTTGGCCGAAACTCTGTATGAATAAACTATCTTTCATGTGAGATTTGTACGTGATTGCCAGCTGAATTCATGACCCTATTTACCGACTTCAAAAAAAAGGAGGTTATTCAACCTTTACTGTCCCACTGCTGCGCTGGGTCTCCCCTATAACTTTCCACTCTTACATGGTGGGCGGCCCAAAATAATAAAAAAAAAACATATTGGTGACGAATAAATATTGTGATATTCCTTTGTTTTGTCGGTTTAAAATACGCCACGGCTTTTACTTTGTTAGATGGTGATAATTTTATGTCTAACAAAGTTTCGGTTATGGTTTCGGCTGAAAATACTGTTTCGATCGGACACTAACAAAAACTATTAATTTACAACACATTATTGAAAAATACTAAAACTGAAAAATCTTCGCTATTATTAGTAGTAGCGTTTGTCACAGGCTATCTTATTATCTTTACCAATATTGATAATAAGCACATCGTCACCTCCCAAGCGGCTGAGCGTGGGAACACAGGTCCACATGTGCGCTCATTATGCGTCGCCATGTGCGCAGAATCACGCTATCCTCCACAATAACCGAACAAAGACGGAGGTGCATCTCAACCCGGGATTATTGACTGAAAAATAATATTTTATGATCGTTTTCCGTATGAGATTAAGCTATAACTTATGTTGTTACTTATCACATGCGAACGTGATTGTTGACAAGTTGTGATAATAGGAAAGTGCTTGATGTTCGCAATCTAATCCACTATGGATGAAGAGCCTATTCAATGGATCTGCCGTTCATTATATCCACGAAACTTGCATTCTGCTTTGTTTTTTTTTTATGCATGAAAATATCATAATAAAGTCAATCTCGAATCATCCACTGCTGGGATAGGCCAAATAGAAAATTTTTGTTCCGATTTGTCATCAATTTGCACAAAACCTACCTGATTGCGTTTTACAAAAAAATCTGAAATGGATATCACGTGTGAGCTCTTTTTAACCTATTTTCTTTGTACAATATACATAGGTATTCTACAGTTTCTGCTGACTTGCAGACTAGTGGATGATATTTACTCTATACAGGGTGAATATTTCATCTGGGTGTGGATGGCTATATCCAAAACTATGGGGAATATCAAAAAACTTTGAAAGGAGTCTCGAGGCCGATTTTGACGAAAACTAAAACTTCATCAATGGATTTTAGAAAAATCAATAATCCCGGCCAGGAATCGAACCCGCTGATTTTGGAAAAAAAACACCCTGTATTATTACACCATTCGATAGTGTTGCTAATAAGGATCATATTCTGGGAAATAATCATATACGGCAAACTGAAGGAAAACATATTATAATAATAAAAACTGATCAATCTTCAAGGCAATGACTGTATTCGAAACCTAAGTTAACCGTTTCTTTTTTGAAATATGTACTAATGCTATTTTTTGTTCAAGTCAATAATTTCGTATTGCTGAATACAGTGGGATTGTTAACACGTCAAATCTTGTGTAATAATGAAAACAAATAAATTTTATAATTTCGAATAAAAGGGACTTCAAAACCAAACACAAAATCTGTAAAATAAATTTTCTTTCGGAAGTCGGTGGCTTTGTTTTTTATTTCATTGACTATGGCCGACTTGATGACCAACTTCCGAAAGAAAAGTTATTTTACAGTTTTTTGTGTTTGGTTTTGAAGTCGGTTTCCTTTTTTAACCGACTTCAAAAAAAGGAGGAGGTTCTCAATTCGGTTGGTATTTTTTTTTTCAAAGTTTTTTATTTTTCCCTTTTTAGTTAGTTTAGATATTCAACAAAAATCTTCAATCGGCGCCTTTGAAAATCTACAATCCTAGTAAGCAACAAAAACGGATCTATGCGGGCAACTTCACGAGATATCCATTATTGTTCTATACTAAAACCTTCCGCAGAATGTAACACTTTTCTGGAAACCGCATCAAAAACGGGGTTCAGCCAAACGCGAGATAACCGCGGACATACACACATACAAACATACATACAGGTCGAACTGAGAACCTACTTTTTTTTTGAAGTCGGTTATAGATAGCATTTCATAAAAATCTACTATTTCCTTAAGTTTGCCGTATATGATTACTTCACAGAATTTTCTATTTATTAGCAATACTATCGAGTGGTGTAATAATACACCCTGTATTATGATTTTTCCAAAATCAGCGGGTTCGATTCCTGGCCAGGATTATTGATTTTTCTAAAATCCAATGATGCAGTTTTAGTTTCGTCAAAAACGGCCTCGAGACTCCTTTCAACGTTTTTCGATATTCCTCATAGTTTCGGATATAGCCATCCACGCTCAGTTGAAAAATTCACCCTGTATACAGAGTGTATTTGTGTTGCCAGAAACAGAATATTTTTTTTTTTATGATGTTGTTTGAATTAGTATCATGTAAAGATAATTTCGTTGTATGGGAAGGAAAAAGTCGAACAGTTGGTTAAAAACATACAATTCTTGAACAAATTCAATTTTATAAACCTACATTTCAGGTTTCCGTGCTTAGTTTTAAAGACCTCCATGGTCACGCGGTTTGCCTCGTTTTAATAGCGCGCCCACGTTCAAACCCATATGGTACTTACACGATTGAGATACTTATTTCATTAATTTTTTTTTTCTACTAGTTACTGTATCGTCAAACGATAGGTTCCGAGGACATTCCATTTGTGAATCTAATCCTGTTCTGAGTCTGTGTTCTAGGCCTTGAGAGCCAAGTTGAAATTTATTAAGTGCCAAGATATGTAGAGATGCTTTATACTTGCGTGGCAGCCGTGAGCCGGCATTGAGGTTTTAACAAAATATTCCTATTTATCCGTCAGTATGCAGTATGTGCACCCACTAATTATAACTGCTTTAATTTGATTTCGTACGAGGTTTCATTGTGTAGGTATTTAAAGACTTTCTCATCACTTGATATTTTGTGTCTTTATAATGACCTTCCTACCTCCTGTTTCTAGACACGACCTCTCGGGCGACACCGAACAACTTTTAAAGGAAAATTAAGTTTTTTGGCGTGCAACATCTCGTTTATAAATTCCACGAACACAATTAATTCTAATATGCGACTTATACAATTAGCTGTAATCAAGCGTACAAGTTAATAAGACTTGAAGAAGTTAACTCATTACTCTTACTTAGCCAACGACGTTATTTTATTTCCTCTGTAAGCTACTCTCGACTTTATTAAATAACTGTAGAAAAATGCTCAAGAGATTCTCCTGTGTGTCAACGTTTATTTTCTACTACAAAACTCGTATAATTTTATTTTTAAAAGTCTCTTTGTGAAGGTAATGTACAGTATAAAGAGTATTAGGTTTAAGGTTACCTAGCTTTGTATCAAAGGAACGATAATGGCGGATGTCGAAATAAAGTGCGTAAAAAAGGTACAAAATACAAATTTAAACAAAACTCATACAATCCGCAATCCAGTTATAGTTTTAAAATTATTCATAGGTTTATTCAAATGTGTCCGCTGGTGGTAGCGTCCCACCGGCTCGAGCGCGCCGGTCTCTAATCACGGTAACCATGACAAAAACAATCTGGAACCTACTGTTAACCGTTCACTGCCAGTTTTTCGAGCAGAACTAACTACTGTGACTAAACGATAACTATCTGCTATTGGCTTCATCTCACATTTGCGTTTGGAATTAGTAAAGGTAGCGATTTGGCGAATTCGGTTAGTACTCGATAGATGATTTCTAATTTTGATGCGTCAATCGCGTGATAGTTCAGTATTGCAGCCCGGTAAATTATTGGTGTCGCCTTTTATCCAGCCGTGAACTAATATCGTTTTCGATGCGATTATGTAAACTACAGAGATCCTGTTGCAAAACGAATTGAATTTTAAATTATCACTTCAATCATCGAACATTGTTTTGGCCTTTAATTTTTGAAAGGTTTCACGAACCTTATTAACTAGGACAATTCTTAGCTGGACGCACTCGGTAGCAACATTAGAGCAGAGAGTCCATAATTCGGATGTCATCCCGGGGCACATTAGTATGTCCGCGACGCCCGGCGCCCCCGGTGACCCACAGCGCCGAGGTAAACCCCATTATGACACACATCCTAGACACTACTACGATACTCTTTCGTAGCAGATTTTGGAATACGTCTAGTAACAACTTGTATGTTTTAGTATTGGTGGAGAAAAAAAAACGTGAGAGGAAGAAAAGGCGATAAAATTGGAGCGGTACGTAGATAATGATGTCTATCGAAACTAAGATAAGAAGGTCGGAATGACTCGGTGGCACCACTCTGTTAGAAGTACACCGCCTGCCTGGGGGACTGCAGGGCGCCGCTCTTGGAGGAGTATCATGCGGGAAGTGGTGTATACCTGCTGCATCTTGTCGAAGTCCAGCGCGGGACGGTGTCGGCGCGGCGGCGGCAGCGGCAGGCGGCGGCGGCGCGGGGACGGCGGCGCGCGCTCCAGCGGACTGCCGCGCGAGCGCGCGCCTCCTGCCGCGCACGAGCACACGCCGGCGCGCCGCGGCTTCAGCGCCTCCAGCGGGGGCGACGTACGGAATCTCACCGGAGTCTCCACCTGTAACATGCATCGTACGGATTTATTGATTGACTTAGTTACGTGTTGCCACTGTTGCCTGTCAAAATTTAAAACGCGTCAAACTCATTAAATATTAGCGCACACATCACACTGGGGATGTCTCTAATGCAGATGGAGTGTTAGTATGGGGTACCTTAGTATCGTCATCGTCAGAGGAGGCAGGTCGCGGCGCGAGGTCGTCGTTGTCGGGGTCGAGATAGGGCTGTGCGGGCCACTTGCGTTTCTCGGCACACGCGGGCGGCGGCGACGAGGCCCCGCGGCGCCGCGACTCGGCCGCGCCCGCGCAGACCGCGCCGGCCTGGCCCGCGCCCGCTCCCGCCGCTCGTGGAGCTCCATTGATCACCTGCACGCCGCACCCACACGTCACACTCAGCTTCCCAACGTTAAACTTATGCATCACACAATACGCAGGCTAGATGTCGGCAAAGCTAATGTCAACACTATGGTCTACGTGAACTCCTTTAAGGTCAGCTTAACTAAAGCTTACGCATGCCCAAGAAACCAGAGTTACAATACAGTTTTATATAATCGTACATTATCGTTTGTTCTCTACATATTATAAAACAAAGCAGCCTCCTCCCTGTACGCTTTATTTATCAAATTACGCTATGGTTATGGTATGGGAATAGGGTTTTCATTAATAAACAGAGTAATTTTATATACATTAAAATTGTTCTTTACGGTACCTATCTTATTTGAATGGATAGCTTAGAAGAAATCTCAGAATCAAAATATGCGCGTCTAAAAATACTATTCTAAGCGAAATAGCGCCGCGCTAACAATTAAGGTAAAAGTACGTATTCCCGTTAGTGTACCAGTACCCGTTAACAAGTCAGTTATTTTATTATTGCATTTTTCTACCAATTATTAAGTTAAGTTTGCAAATGGCAATACCTTCTTTGTAATATTTTGTACAATTGTAATGGCAACATTATCCAATAAGTTTAATGGCGTTAAAACCATGCGATTACAAAAGTTTGCAGTGTGAAAATATTATGTAAGTTCAAAGTTCTGTCAGTGAACTACGAATCCACCACGTCGCATTGGTGAGCTAGCCATACTGCGACGAATAACGTTAAGGTAAGAGTGATAATTTTCTAAAATATATGAGTATATTATGTTGCGATAAAACCTATAAATTGAGGTGAATCTAATTGAGAAATAAATTATTTTGCCGTTAACATCTATTGGTACTATCAAACCCTTCTTGACCTAGTACCCGTTAAAATCGTAATTTTTTTACCGGATATTGGTACATGATGAACCCGGTAACACACGTTGTACCGAAACCCGTTATTGTGTACTTATTACCTTGAAATAGGTCTCATTTTCCTTTAAAACTGTGGAATACATTGCCGGATATTGGGACTTGCATTAAAAGTTGCATTTAAACCCGACATCGTCCTTATTGCCTTGTGTTAAGTTCTCTTTTCCTTCGAATCAACAGAATGCAGTTTCTATGTTCCTTGTTTGTGTTGTAATCACCTGGATTCGATTGCCTCCTTAGTTGTTGATGTGTAACATCTTTACTATCGCTTCTGGGAGTGACTGATTGATTGGTGAGCGGTGAGTGATTGGTCAAATTGAATAGGTTTTGGACAAAGACATGGACCTGGAAAAGTTACATGACTCGATCTGGGATTACTCGACTAATTTAATTTTAATTTTGTGTAACTTGTTCTTTTTAATAACGCTGCTCTATCCATTTTTCTACCATGTAAGCTTGAGCTTGAGTTAATTTAAGGTGTTTAAGAAAATTGAGGCAAGACTTTTAATTATAATGCATGCCCTGGGGGACAGATATCCATTCCACACGCCACGTTTCTTTTTCACAATTAACCTGTAACCTTTAGGTTTTGGTTTGTTTTGAAGTAATTGAATTACTACTATGTTTTAATGTACCGTCGTTAAAATATTTTAAACGTAGGTATTTATATTTTCCTATTGATACGAATTCAGAAATTTTCAAGGACAGTGTTATTTTTTTCAGATAGCCATGTCGGATAGGCAGAAGGCCATATTAAAGGCCATGGAAGCAGTCAAGCTGGCACCGGACGCATGGCACAGGAGCGTGGTGGTATTATTTTTCAAAAAAGGCGATAACACGCTTCTTAAAAACTACCGGGGCGGTAGTTTTTAAGAAGTTAAATTTCGCTCCTGAGCCATGTCTACAAGTTGTTTTTGAGAGTTATCTCGAATCGTCTCGCGCAAAATTTCGATGACTTCCAGCCGCCGGAGCAGGCCGGGTTCCGAAAAGGCTACAGCACCATGGACCACATACATACCCTCAAGCAAATAATCCAAAAGACCGAGGAATATAATAAGCCTCTGTGCCTAGCGTATGTGGACTACGAGAAAGCCTTTGATACTGTCGAGACCTGGACTGTGCTGGAGTCCATGCAGAGATGCCTCATCGACTACCGCTACGTTGAGGTAATGAGATGTCTGTATAAGGCCGCAACTATGACCGTTCAAGTACAAGAACATAGCACAAAACCAATCCAACTACGTCGAGGTGTAAGACAGGGAGACGACATCTCTCCGAAACTGTATACAAACGCGTTGGAGGACGTTGTCAAGACGCTTGATTGGAAAGGACGTGGTATAAATATCAATGGTCAGTACATCTCAGACCTTCGATTTGCGGATTGTCATCATGGCAGAATCTTTGCAGGAGCTGAAAGTAATGCTGGACAGCCTAAGCGATTCTTCAAGACGTGTGGGTCTCGGAATGAATTTAGACAAAACCAAAATCATGTTCAATGGTCATGTCAATCGGAGACCTGTAATCGTAAATGGTGCTGCCCTCAAGGTTGTGCAAGAAAACATATATCTAAGCCAAACGATACAACTGGGCCGGCACAACTTCGAGAAGGAGGCAACCAGAAAGATTCGCTTGGGCTGGGCAGCATTCGGGAAACTGCGTCATAACTTCGAATCATCGATCCCACAATCCCTCAAAACCAGGGTTTACAACCAGTGTGTCCCGTAATGACTTACGGAGCCGAAACGTGGACACTTACCATAGGCCTAGTCCACAAATTCAAGGTTACTCAGCGTGCAATGGAGAGAGCAATGCTCGGAGTCTCTCTGGCGGATAGAATTCGGAACGAAGTCATTCGCCAGAGAACCAAAGTAATCGACATTGCGCGTAGAATAAGCACGTTGAAGTGGAAGTGGACCGGCCACGTCTGTAGACGGACTGATGCTAGATGGAGTAGACAAGTGCTGGAGTGGAGACCGCGAATGGGCAAACGTAGTGTAGGACGCCCTTCGAAAAGATGGGTCGTCATTGAGGAATGTGGCTGGCAGCGAATGGATGCGGACTGCCCAGGACCGGGAGGGTTGGAGCTCTTTGGGGGAGGCTTACGTTCAGCAGTGGATGGCAATGGGCTGATAATAATAAGCAGTCATAAAAGGAGCCTCAATTTCAGCTGCTGCCAGGCAGTTCGGTATCTCACGGTCGACGTTAGATGACAAATTACGCGTATTCATAATGATACTAACATTATGCATACTAGTTGTAGTTTTTATTCATCTTCTTCTAAATACGTTACTAATACTAAAATTATGAACAAACTATAAATAAAAACTAACTAGTAATATGTACAAAAAAAAATACAAAATAATAAGTAAAAGAAAAAACATTCAAAGGGCGTCAAAGAATACGTCCACAGCGCTGTCAACGGGAACAGTGCCCAGAACGCTGGCAGCATTGCCACGCTGTATGGCAATGCTGATTCGTTGGCCTAGGAATAGGCCAGCCCTCTGGTCACCTGAAGAGTCGACTAAACGCCTGGCGATGTCCTTAAAAACGTTGTGGGCACT
This sequence comes from Agrotis exclamationis, assembly GCA_950005045.1. NCBI lineage: Eukaryota > Metazoa > Arthropoda > Insecta > Lepidoptera > Noctuidae > Agrotis > Agrotis exclamationis. The sequence continues at coordinate 740,738 of OX465422.1, read as the reverse complement.
CGGACCCCATGGCCCTAGAGTTTCAACCCCAAACGGCTCAAACACATAGCTACTAGCTAAGCCAATGTATTTGCGCCGCTTGGAGTTTTCAGCACATGCAGCAGCGGCGCCAGCACAACACGCTGAACTAGGAAGATGGGATGGCGCAAGGGTGTCGACACATGTTGCATCCCACACCAAAGGCCTACCCAGCTTCTATGGCATTATAGTCATACCATCTGGTCTCTTCCCATCGTCGCGTGCCAAGCCACTGGGTTCTAAGACGGCTGGCACCCCGGCGGTGACAAGAGCACGACGGATTATGTCATTTAAGCTAGCGTGTCGTGCTAACCGACCTGCACTCCTGCTGCAGGAAAGGCCATGGTGCCCGAGGCAGTCGACTGCTTCACCACATTGACAGCGGTGTGGAGCACCACAAGGAGCGCCCAAACGTAGGCAAGTAGCGACCCGGAATGTTGTATCACCCAACATAGTACCTATGTTGGGTGAAGGTAGCGCCTGAAGCCAAAGGCCCGATTCCCACTCACCCACAGCCAGCAGGCGGGCACGCTCCGCAGTATTGGTGGACGTATTAAGGAGATTATTCCGTACCAACCTGCAGAGCGGCTCGTCCCACTGTCTCTGGGAAAACGGGTTCACGGGCCGATCCGTATTTGGGCAAGCCACTTTCCAGGCGTCCTCGGCATCTGTCAAACACGGCACCTTAGGGTCGACCAGGGAGAAAGATAAAATTTTCCTGGTCAGCTTTTCAGTGCTGTGGACAGAGGACAGGAACGCCGGTAAGCTAACACTGGAAATTTTGCGGACACCGAGCCCACCAAAACGAATTGGAAGGGTGGCTTGAAGCCACGCTCGGTCATCCAGGGCCACATTAAGAATGGATGTTAATGTATTTCGAATAATTTTGTCAATTTTGTCCAAGAGTTGTGGTTGTTTAAAAAGAGGGGATGAACGAAGAAAATACATGAAATTTGGACTAAAACAACAATATCTTAAAAGGGTGAAAGCCGAATGTAAACTAATTTGGGAGAGTCTTTCCGAAATATCATTAAAATGTTTAATTTTGTTGTCAATAAATGATGGGAAACTTTCTGCCAAAATAGGGGAACCAAGGAGGTGCAGGGAACTTTTATCTAAAATGGTGATATTTGGAGCTATTTCATTGAATTTATCTAATGTCGATTGTCTGTCCGTAGCGTCAGTAACAAAAATTTCACATTTGGATGGGTTCAATTGAAGGCCTATTAATTTAAATTCTTCTTTGAGGAGTTGTAAATCGGCTAATACGGTACTAACGTCACCTCCTAAGGTTCCATCGTCTAAGTACCAGACGTTAAATTTTGAATTTAATTTTTGAATAATGGGATGAATACATAAGCTGAAAATGACTGGCCCAAGAGGGTCACCTTGTTGGCAACCAACTGCAGATTCCAAAACGTTGTCCTTGTAAAGTAATTTTGAAGGATGTCTATAACATTGCCAAATAAAACCATAAATTTCGGGTAGTTCCTTTTTGACTTCTGCCAACAAAGTGTCCCTGTTTACGGAATTGAAGGCATTCTTCACATCAACCTTGAGGATGACCTCACCTTTATCTGAATTTAAAAAAGAGGACAAAGAATGTACGGCAGCCTCACAGCCCCCTCTGGAACCAAAACCAAGTTGTAGGGGCTGGAACTTAGTTGCAAGCGTTTCGCTAAACAACTTACAACATATTTTGGCTGCCATACGCCTATAGGTGCAACCGACGGCAATGGGACGAATGCCGCCGTCCTTCTTGCGCAGGGCGCAGAGGTTAGCCCCGTACAAGACATCTACGACGGCATCGTTCACGCCGCCGGAAAGCATTAAGTTGACCAAAGCCGTAAGCTCCTTCATGAGCGACACACCAGCTTCCCCGGCGCCTGAACTCAACAGATCCTTCAAATGCTGTGGAGTCAGGCCGTCGAGGCCGCCGGCGGAACCGCTGCGGAAAGAGCTCACGGCTGCGATCAACTGCGGAGCGGTAATTTGGAAAGATGAGTCCTGAACAAGGGGGTCGGGGTGGATAGGTGGGTCGGGGAAGGTTAGGCCATCCGCAGGCGCTGGATGTTTACTCTCCAGGGCTGAAAGTGTCTCTGGAGAGTAAGGCGCCACCACATCACTGCTGAACAGCAGTCTGGCAGCCCCCCTAATGTCACCCTCACTTAATTTGGACTCTACATGTGAACAAACGCCTTTCTGTGAGATGATGCATACTTAGTTTAAACTTCGTGATGTTAACTACACACATCAAAAGTGTCTAGGGATCAAGCATTTTTATGCGGATTTCTTGAGATTGAGATGTGGCTTTGTAATAAATTTATGATTTTATAAATTTATATGGATCCTTTTTGGTGCATTTCATAATTTGAATCAGGAACTGTGAATCAAATTCGAGTAAAAGATGAAAATCAGCTGTCAATATTTTCCCTATAAAAACATACAACGCATTGAAGACATTATTAGTGCTACTGTTTCCCTACTACTGATTAAAACCAACGTTATTATGGAGCGGCGACGTCATTTAAGCAGGGAAGAAATGCTCAGAGCCGTGGGAATGACAGAAGCTGGTTCCCGGCAACGTACTGTGGCTTTAGCTCTGAATACAAGTCAGAGTGTTATCAGTCGACTTTGGACACGTTACCGAAGCACTGGTACCGTGGCTGAGCGCCATGGAGGACGGTATCGCTGCACCACACGGAGACAAGACCGATACATTCAAATCTTAACTCGAAGAGCTCCAACAATAACCGCCATGATGTTAGCCGTGAGGCTTCATCACTCTTCAGGGAACTTAATTAGCGACCAAACAGTCAGAAACCGCTTGCATGAAGTGAACCTTCATTCCCGAAGACCGCTACGGGTACCACCTATAGCAATGCACAATCGTAGGATTCGATATCAATGGGCTCTTGAACACAGAAATTGGGCAGAAGAACAATGGCGTTTCGTGTGCTTTTCTGATGAGTCTCGTTTCGGTATGAGACCGGATACAAGACGTATACGACACTGGAGAACCCCTGGACGCCAACAGCGATTAAAATCCTGCCAGGAAGTCCATCCTTATAGTGGTGGAACCACCATGGTATGGGCGGGTATTTGGATCGGCGGAAGAACTGAGTTGATTTGGATCAGAGGCAACCTCAACGCTCAAATTTATGCTGAGACGATTGTATCAGACGTCATCGTTCCTCTACAAGTGCAAATCGGTCCCTTATTTCAGTTAATGCATGATAATGCACGACCGCACACCGCAAGAGTTGTAAGACAGACTCTCGCCGCAGCTAACATCAATGTCCTGCCCTGGCCTGCTCAGTCGCCAGACTTGAATCCGATTGAGCATGCATGGGATATGCTACAGAGAAGAGCTCTGCCGAATATGGAGGGTATCCAGTCGCAAGAAGACCTTTTTTTGTTGTTGCAACGAACATGGGCGGCCATTCCACAGCGTGATTTGGATGAACTCATTTTGAGTATGCCAAACCGATGTTCTTGTGTTGTTAGTGTTCGCGGTAGAAACACGGATTATTAATTGTTTAAGTTACCCAATAAAATTTTAAAGAAAACTGTTATTTCAGTCTTTTTTTCGAACTTTTGTGTTAGTGGTTCAAATGTCAAAAATCCCTTTATTAGGAAAATGGCAAATTTCTTTATTAATGCAAAGGTGACTTGGTTTATCGTTACTGTGACAAACGAAAACACTTTATTTGATGAATCCTTAAAGAAAATTTTAATTAATATCAATCAGGAGAAAAGTTATTGCAAAAATATATGTTGATCCCTAGACACTTTTGATGTGTGTATTATTACCTATAATAATTTTCATAAATACATTTAAAAATTTTTCATTTATACAAATGTCTTTTCTTTGGATAAGCCCTTCTTTATTTATTTTACATAGATATGCATGCAAAAATAGTATTTCTGTGAACTTTAAAGTAAACCAATAGAGTTTTTATTTGCATTGAATATTACCGGATTCAGGGACAATTTAACGTTTACTAGTACAAATCTACCGGGTACTGGTACAATTAGCCCTTTATTTTATATTTTTCTTTCATTGTTAAAGAAAATTTATACTAATTAAAAAAAAGAATATTACAATAAAACTTGTTTAAATTATCTCTCTAGTCATGTAATTATTTTTTTTGTAAGTCTTCTAGTTTTACCATAGCGTACCTGCAAAGTCAGTGAAGTTCAAAACTTCACGGTTACTGGGCCGTTTACCTTAGTCATCATAACTTTTTCCAACTAAGTTTTTGCGTAAAAAGAAATTTATTCTTCTATATTTGTATTTAAGCTTTAAGGTGGTTACTACATTAATCTATCTTCAATTTCTATTTTAGGGCGTATTTATCCTAAAAACAATTCAATTTTATTTATTCCAATAACACATTTTAAATGAATATCTTAGGCGTGGTTTAAATAAATATATATTATTATTTATCAGAAGAGACGTGGCGAGGACGTGTGGCGGTAGCAGATAATCAAAAAACCTAATGGTTTTGTCGCATGCCACGCAGTGTAATGGCGGTGACGAGCCACCTGGAGCCTTACCACGAGGCTGTAGGACAGAGACAGAGCTATACAAGTCGTCTAGCGCCATCTCTTTCCCACAGCCTAAACTGGATCGCGTTAACAGTTCATGGTAGTCCAGGTCCCTGGTGGCGGTATAGCCAAGGGCCGCGGCGCGGGACTGTTTGGGTTCGCGGGACTGTCTAAGCAAGATACCCTAAAACGTAATGGGTGTGATAAAGAACAGGGTAGTTTTTGGCCAGTAAGTGAACGCAGTCCGCTTCTGCTCCACCCAGGGCGGGAGGACTCATCTGACAAACGTTACAAAATCTATATATATAAAAGCGAAAGGTCACTCACTCATAGGACACGAAATCTCGGAAACTACCAGTGCTAGGGGTTTAAAATTTTGCATAGGGGTTCTTTTTAGGACGTAGGCGCTCGCTAAGACGGGATTTTGCGAAATTCCACCCCTAAGGGGTTGTTTTTGGGGTTGATAGTTTGTATGAAACTTTGTTACTACAAGTACTAGGAGTTTCAAATTTTGCATGCGGGTTCTTTTTGGGACGTACGCGCTACTTAAGACTGGGTTTTGTGAAATTCAACCCCTAAGGGGTTGTTTTTACTGTTGATAGTTTGTTTGAAATTTCGTTACTACAAGTGCTAGGAGTCTCAAATTTTGCATGGGGGATATTTTTAGGACGTAGATGCTCACTAAGACGGGATGTTGCGAAATTCGACCCCTAAGGGGTTGTTTTTAGTGTTGATAGATAGAAGTCTCAAATTCTGCATGGGGATTCTTTTAATGACGAAGATGCTCAAAAAGACGGGATGTTGCGAAATTCGACCCCTACGGGGTTGTTTTCGGGGTGGGTAGGAAACTTTGTTACTACAAGTATTAGGAGTTTTAAATGTTGCATGAGGGTTCATTTTAGGACGCAAGTGCTACTTAAGACGGGATATTGCGAAATTCGACACCTAAGGGGTTGTTTTTAGGGTTGATAGTTAAGAGTTTCAAATTTTGCAAGAGGTTTTTTTTAAGAAGTAGGTGCTACCTAAGACGGGGATTTGCGAAATTCAATCTCTAAGGGGTTGTTTTCGATGGGTGACTCGCCATCCGATCATGGACCACGCCCGGGTCGACGGCGCGTTGTGTTCCACGCGCGCCTCAAAGAGCTGTCAGCAATCTGACGGGGCCCCCTAAGAGGGCCAGAGCCTGCCGGGGTCGCGGGATTGTCTCACTCGGTAACCGTGACCCTGGTACATAACTACTGGACTATTGAAGGAACACCGTGGATTTTAGTCAGTCTCAAAAATGTTGCAACTTTGCATGGTTGTTATTTTTAAAACGTAAATGTTCACTAAGACGGGATTTTGCAAAATTTGACCACTTAGGGGTTGTTTTGGGGTTGATAGATAAGGGTTTAAAATTTTGTAGTGGTGTTCTTTTTAGGACGTAGGTGCACACTAAGACGGGATTTTGTGAACATCGACACCTAAGGGGTTGTTTTTGGGGTGATAGTTAAAGGTCTCAATTTTGCATGGGGGTTCTATTTAGAACATAGGTTGTTAGAAATAACAGAAATTATTGCGAAATTCGACCCCTGATTTCGAGAGGTTCCTGTGTCTGATTGGGAGGGATGAAATGCCTGGGTACCACCACTGCGGAGCATAAAGTGCAGGTCTACTCCACTTGGACAGAGCACCACCGTGTCCTCACGGAGGCGATAGGCGGCGACCTCTCGCATCTGCGAACCAGTCATGCTAACGAAGAAGGAGATGGGTTGCGTGAGGGAGAGAACAGCGTCCACCTCACGACCCAACCGCCGCAGGAGACGCCCACGGCAACGGACGTCGCGAGGCGATTTTTGGCCACCGTAGGCGGTCGTCCGATCATGCACCATTTGAATGAGTCGTTTGAAGATTTTCCCACTATAAAAAGAGGTTGTTTTGGGGTTGATAGTAGTCACAAATTTTGCATAGGGGTGATTTTTAGGACGTATGTACTACCTCAGACGGGATTTTGCAAGATTCGGGGTTGTTTCTGGGGTTGATAAAATTTTTGTTTGATATTGATTTAGATTTTACTAATGAATCCCAAGAAACAGGGTGGCCGGGAGTAGAAATTCACAGCTGCAAAGTTCTAATTTCGCGCGGACGAAGTCGCGGGCGAAGTGCTAGTAATTACATATACACAAGTACCTACTATCTACTGTAGGCGCCCTTTTTAACAGACTTAAATAAAATTGTTTCTCAGTTCGACTTGTATGTACGTATGTTTGTCCGCGATTATCTCGCGTTTCGCTGAACTAATTTTGATGCGGTTTTCAGGAAAGTGTTCATTACATACTTGGAGAAGGTTTTATTATACACCATGACTTTTTAGTCGTCTTACAAAAGCAGCCCAGTTCATGTACCCAATGACTAGAACACGTTTATAATAAAAAAATATGTATTTAAGAGATTTGAAAAATTTAGTAATAAAACTTTAATTGGTTATTATGACACAAGGCGTAGTTAGAAACGCCTTTGTCTCATAGAAAATGGAAATGGAATGATCTACCCGACTATTGCGCTGGGTAGGTATACTCTACAGATTGATACGTAAACATTTTAACAGGGTGTTTCATATTTTTAATGTACCTATTTATTAAAAATAAAAATTATTATTAACGATTTAAAAAAAATTAAACTCGCCTAGAGGTATTTTAGGTCGGATACATTAAGTGGACGACTTTTGTAAGACGACTAAAAAGTCACGGTGTATAACACTAATAGATATCCCTTATAGATTCGTCATGTCTGTCTGTCTGTCTGTCCGTGTATGTCACAGCCACTTTTTGTCGAAAGTTTATGAGCTATCCTGTTGAAATTTGTTAAGTAGATGTATTATGTGAACCGCATTAGGATTTTCACACAAAAATAAAACAAAATCCAATTTTGGGTTAAGTTTGGGTTTGGGTACCCATACTTAGAATTGAAACTCAACTTTTTTTTTTCGCCTGACCCATACGTGTGGGGTATCTATGGATAGGTCTTTAAAAATGATGAGGTTACTGATATCATTTTTTTCTAAACTGAACAGTTTGCGCGAGAGACACTTCCAAAGTGGTAAAATGTGTGTGGGGGACACACACATTTTACCACTTTGGAAGTGTCCCTGTAACTTCTAAAATAAGAGAATGATGAAACTAAAAAAAATATATAATGTAGACGTCAACAAAAACTTCCAACGAAAATTGGTTTGGATGAGATATAGTTAGCAGTTTTTGAGATATAGCACATTTTCAAAACCCGCAAATATAACTTTGCCATTCATACAAACACTATGAAAAACAAAGTTATTTTTATTGCTTGTGTATATTTCTTACTTATCTCAATATAATTATATTATATCCCTAATCTATGCTTGCTACTACGGAACCCTTCATGAGCGAGTCCAACTCGCACTTGGCCGGTTTTTTTTTGCTTACTTGGAGAAGGTAGATTTTCAGAGACGGTTGCATGTTTGTCCGCGATTATCTCGCGTTTGGCTGAACCGATTTTGATGCGGTTTTCAGAAAAGTGTTCGTTACATTCTGGGAATGGTTTTAGTATATAACAATAATGGATATCTCGTAAAGTTTCCCGCATAGATCCGTTTTTGTTGCTTACTAGGATTGTTGATTTTAAAGACGCCGATTATATGAAGATTTTTGTTACTGAACTAAAAAGGGTAAAATTATTTTTTTTTTTAAAAAAAAGGGAATCGACGTCAAAACCAAACACAAAAAAGTTGTAAAATAACTTTCGGAAGTCTGTGGCCTTTTTTTTTTAATCGTGGTAAAATCATCAAATGAGTCCTCCCACCCCGGGCAGGGCGGGAGGGACTGTCAGACTTGTACTGACTAAAATCCACGGTGTCCTTCAATAGCCCTTTATGTCGCCTGGTGCGACTCTCCCTCCGCCAGGACGAGCGTGTCGTCAGCGTAACATATTACGCTGACGCCGTCAGGGAGGTCGCCACGCAGCACCCAATCGTATCCGATGTTCCACAGGGGCGGTCCCAAGACCGATCCCTGTGGAACACCCCACGATATCTCCCGCCGGTTCCACTCTCCCCGGTGACCGGGGTAGATGACGGCTCTGTCCGTCAAGTAGTCCTCGACTATGCGACGGAGGTAGGTCGGCACCCGGTGATACCGGAGTGCCTCCCTGATGCAACTCCAGGGCAGGGTGTTAAAGGCGTTGGTGATGTCCAAAGACACCGCCAAGACGACCCTGCCCCGGGCTACTGCATCCATCGTCGTGAGGGCTCTCGCTCGCATGATGGCGTCCACCGTCGAGCGCCCCCTGCGGAAGCCAAACTGGCTCTCCGCAAGGTTCGGGCCCACCCGATTCAGGTGCCCGACGAGGCGGTCTGCAATGACTCTTTCAAAGAGCTTGCCCACCTCGTCGAGCAGCACGATGGGCCGCAATGCGGACGGAGAGTCCGCAGGGCGCCCGTGCTTCTGGATGAGGACCAGTTTCCCTGTCTTCCAACGAAGCGGGAACCGGCCCCTCTCCAAGCATGCGCTTAAGAGCCCCCCTAGAAGTCTGTGGCCTTAGTCAATAAAATAAAAAAAACAAAGCCACCGACTCCAAAAAGAAAAGTTATTTTACAATTTTTTTGTATTTGGTTTCAAAGTCGGTTCCCTTTTTTACCGACTTCAAAAATCAGGAGGTTATCAATTCGACCCGTATGTATGTAATATTATCAGAACTGCCCAGTTTTCATATATGTTAGTCTATATCAGCGTCTGAACAAATGTGCCAAATTTCATAAGTGTATGTATGTATGTATGTTTTTATGTTTGTGCACGCATATCTCCGGAACTATAAGTTCGATTTAAGTAATTCTTTTTTTGTTGTACTAGGTATTGTTCAACTTAGGGTACACTGCAAGTTTCATCAAAATCGGTTCAGTAGTTTTAGAGATATGGATTTTTTTATGTTGTGACGGATTACAAGATTAGTGCATTATGTAAGAAAATTTTGTATTAAACAAGAATTTGGGTTGAATATGTAATAAATAAACTAATAAAAAGGGTAAAATAAAAACTTTTTTAAAAAAAAGTACCGACTTCAAAACAAATACAAAAAAGTTTAAAATAACTTTTCTTTCGGAAGTCGGTGGCTTTGTTTTGTTGTGTCATTGACTATTGCCACTGACTTCCGAAAGAAATGTTATTTTAAACTTTTTTGTATTTGTTTTGAAGTCGGTACTTTTTTTTAAAAAAGTTTTTATTTTAAAAAGTTTTTTTTTTGTACCAAATTGATCTCGAGTGAATCCAGAGCAGATCGCTAGTAGGTATTCAATCAAAAAATCAATAGTCTAGTTAAATAAAAAAATATATAAAGTATCAGATGATCGCACTTAAGGGTAACTCATGTGTAAGCTTCAGTACATTCAAGAACAAAAGGCCCCGAGCCGAAACATGCGCGACGTCAATGCACCACACTCAGTGGCACGTGCATACCTACTAGCATGAGACATTCACATAGGAAGTAGACGTCTGGTGATAGCATGCCCAAAAGGACCAAGAAGGGAAAGAAAGCATAAGAACTAAACTCTCATCTGAGACGTACGCGACGGCGTTGAATATTTCAGCGTGTAATTAGAAACGCGTTGAGAAGTCGCGTCGAGTACTGTTGGCTCCGGTGAAAAAGTTTCGTCGTCCACAGCGGAGCCGGCCGCTCGTTTATTATGGATGCTCCCGAGTCCCAGCGAAAAAACCGGGTAGCCTTTGTGAGGCCCGTACAATGTCTGTTGGCTAGCGGGACGAGAAATTAACTGCGATTATGGGTTTGGCACGTCTATGGTTTCGAAAACGCTACTTCAAAAGTTTTATTTTTCGTTTTTATTGCGAAGATACGTCTTTGAAAAAACAGGCCACCTGCGTGTCGGACAACGCACAATGAAGGGTTCCGTAATTGAAAATTATTTTGTCTTAAAAGCAAACTTAGCATTATATCTACCTACAGCTTGGCAAAAAAGTCGTGAAAATAATGGTGGCGCCTCTATCGTACATATTGTAACCCTATATAGTACGGCAATAACGATCTTGATACTTTGGTTTTTTTCAAATATTTTTTTTAATGTGTTTTGACGGGTTATAAAGGAGCTCGGGGCTAAATAATAAAACAACCGCTCATGACAATCTTCAAGGTTAAGCCATGATTGAAGATTGTCCTGTATGTTATTTGTAGATTTTTACTGTGCATCAGAAACTCATAAATCTGAAAACGTGACTTTCCAAGTGGTATTGTATTACTTAATTGCTTGGTTGTGGAGGTCAGATAGTCAGTCGCTCCATGTAACATACTAATGTTTACACTGCATCCAGTAAGACTGGACCAACCCCAAAATTTGTTGGGAAAAGGCTAGGCAGATGATGATGTCTTTGACGGGTTTTACATTACTTAAACTTAAAATAAACCAAATAAACAAATTTCTCTACTCGTTACACACGTTCGCTTTTGTATGATAATTCGCAAGTACGTGTGTATATTGATTTTCATTATGAGGAAAATAAAAGTCAATGATTCTTTTGAGTGGTTTTTATTAATAATAAAGTAAATGTGTCTAAAGACAAAAGGTAAGTTGTTGCTGAAGCAACAATAGAAAATCAATTGTATCTTTTTAGGTATATATCAAATTAAATGGTTAAAAATTCGACTTACAATCTTTTTGACAGTGTAACAGAATTGAACTTTTTGTCTGATCGCGCATAAGTCAAAATCATCCAACTGTTTTTTGGGTCGCCCTGCTTTATGTTTCCTGGAGTGGAGAAAACGCCTTTGTTTGTTTGCCCTGCCTTAGCAATTCGCCGTATGGTACTTATGGATTTACCTAAAAAAATACTTAGTTATTTTTATTCTGGAAGTAACACAAAAAGTATCAAAATTATATGAGCGTACATCTTTTGCAAATAAACATAACCTCTAATTCATCAATGTTTTTCAATGTAAATAACAGTTATAATAATGGTTTATACAATCTACTGCAAGTTTGGACAAACATATTATATCTAATTACTTAAATAAAACAACATATTACCTATCATTTCAGCAGTTCTTTCTTATACATCGTTGATATTCGATAAAATTTGTCCGGCTTTAAATTCCGCCAAACATCTGATATACACCTTCCCCCTTACTTATAAAAACTTGTGTTGCTTAGCTACCGATTAAATATCACCTGTCCTTGTCATTTCTATTTTAATGAATAGAGATGGCAAGTGACTTAAGAGGTATTTAAGATAAGTAACGTCTAATCAATGTTTATAAGTAAGGCCCCTTATGTATTATCGCTCTAGCGGAGCTGCAAATGGTTTTTCTCTTCATTTTGAGCCCTTTGAGTCACCAAGTCAACACAATAATAAAAAATACACAAAAAACAGCCAGCGATAACATGAAATGACATTACATGTACTGACTAGACGTGACAGTGGGTGAAGTTGCCAACGATGAAATTTTTTAGTACCGTTTCAGGACATTTTTGCCAAGCTGTACTTAGTTGAACTGGTTTAGCGCAAACAGCCTAATTCGCAAAATGGCAACCGAATCGCAAAAGGACAAATTCTCTAAATTGCCAATTCTCAAAAAGTCTAATTGTCAAAACGCCCAATTCTCAAAAACCTGATTCTCAAAATGGCAAATTCTTGAAAAGCTTAATTCTTAAAAGGGCTAAAACAAGTTTACGTTTATTAATGAAAACAAAATAAAATTTTGCATTATTCGTTTCGAAATATACTTCAAAGTAAATAAAATAAAAGAAGTACATGTTTTTTAACGATGAACACAATACACTTGCATTTAATGTTAATATTATGTAGTTTCAATAGTACAACAACACTTTTCGTATTTTAATTCAACGTTATTTTAACTTTGAGGTTTCCCGATTTCAGAACGATATACTTAAGAGGGCTATTACAATATGAAAGAACACAGTTTCTGTCAATCTGACATCGTGATGCCCCACGAATAGAAACAAAACACAAACAAAAGAACTGTGCCTCGTATACCAGGAAGAAAACAACATGAGCTTTTGCCACTTTTCTTTCGAATAAACAGAGTGAGATCCCGGGGCTTCCAGACACTACTTATTTTCTTAGTTACGAATGGATAATACGATAAATGTCATCAAACTATCTATACATATAACAAAATGGTAGGAAAGTGAAAACTGTACATTGAATATTTTTTTAAAAGAATACTTGGGGTGTGATCTACAATCGATACCTAAGCCAAAAATATAGTTTTTAGAATTTTTGTCTGTTTGTCTGTATGTATGTCCGGAATAAACTCAAAAAGTACTCGACGGATTTCAATGATTCTTTTTTTGTTGTATAGGTATTAAGTCTGGCCAACATATAAGCTATAATTTATCTTGAAATCTTGAACACCTGGTGCAGAACTGCAACAGACCAGCTAAACTATAAGAGATACAAAAATGGTGCCAAAGCAAAAATTGTTCCACGTGATGAGCATTTTCTGCTGAGAGAATAAATTTGAAGATCTGGAACACCTGATGTGGAACTCCAAGAGCCCAGCTACACTATAACATATACAGTAATGACGTCTTAGCAAGAGTTGTTCAGCCTGATAAGCACTCTCTGTTGCCGTATAGAAATTGATGATCTGGAACATCTGATGTGGAACACCAAGAGCCCAGCTACACTATGACATATACAGGAATGACGTCTTAGCAAGAGTTGTTCAGCCTGATAAGCACTATCTGTTGTTGCCGTATAAAAATTGAAGATCTGGAACACCTGATGTAGAACACCAAGATCCCAGCTACACCACAACATATATAGGAATGACGTCTTAACAAAGTTGTTCAGCCTGATAAGTACTCTCTGTTGACGTATAAAATTGAAGATCTGGAACACCTGATGTGGAAATCAAAGCTATCACTAATTTCACTGTATAATTTTACAATAACGTAAGCTGGGAATACCTCCACGCACGCTGGGAATACTCCTCCGGCGGTAACAGTTTAGAACTAATTTTTGATGACGATGAATATAAATATGAATAAAAATTTGACTCTACAGACCAAAACTCCCATTTATTTTTTTACCCGGGCTCTTGAAATTGGACATCAGACTTATCAGATCTTCGATTTTGACGACCCCGTGTCGCTGGCATAAGCAACAGGATCCGCGTACGAAGTCGCGGGCAGAAGCTAGTTCTATAATAAATATCTTGTTATGATATATTTCAAGTATTAATATTGTTTCCAGTGACTAATTGGAATTCATAACTTTTTTTTTAAATTAGATTTTTGTGATTATTTAGAATTTACGATATGGTAGTCTTCGACTTATACAGCAAGCAGTCATATTTTATGTCATGTATTCAGAGACATAATTATGGACGCAAAATTAGCCACTTGGGATAATTAAGGTGACATAGATAAGGAGATATAGCCAGAAAAGTTGGGTTTAATGGTCGAATGTTCCCAAGTAGTGCTTTAAAATTTTTGAAACCTGTGTCAAGTGAGGGGTAATATCACAAAACGCCGTGATCGGACGAAAATGAGTAAGGCCCAAGAATCAAGTTCGTTGAACCGCGCAAAGAGCGCGATAAATCTACCACGTGGACCATACAAACTCTATTGCGACGAGCCACAGGCACCCCTATAATTGACTAGGCTATTTTGAATCGACACCATGAAGATTAAAAATATTCAAGAAGCTGCTTGGTTCGCCTGTAGTTAACTGTAGTGTATGGTGAAAAACGTTAAACAATTGCAAATGAGAAAATTTATTGAACTGTTTTGACTGGGCTTCAGTGCTTCCTATGATGGGTTACTGCTGGTTTATTTCTTTTAATAAAGTAAGATCTATTAGAGTGTAGAGAAGATCTTAACAACAGGCTTCAGATCTTTCTTGAAACAGACCGTTTCGGTGAGCTCTAAATTATGCTCTGGGATGGTTATTTCTATTTTGCAAAACTGGGCTTGCGCTTCCTAACGAAGATATATGTAACTGCTCAAAATTGCGTAGAGAATGTGGTGCAACTCCACATTATTTCATTCGTACAGCAAGGAGTACCTGAGTTCAACTTAGATCAATTTGATGCTCGAGCGAATATGACGCGACTAACAGTGCACAGATTCGCTGATGCTCGAATTACGATGTTACAGTGATCACTCAGAATTTTTATCTGATTTCTACTGAGCATAGAAAATTTTCGGTATTTAATCCAGAACATTTCACCTTCAATCAAATAACACAGGGTAAAAGAGAAATTTTGAAGAACTCTTTGGAACATTGGTAACGTTATTTTTCGATTTTATATAAAACTTGATACATCCTGTAATTTCTCACTTTCGATTAAATTTCGTTTATTTTATCGATTATTGAAATGCTGACTTATTTTTTATGTATTTCCATCTAAAATCGTCAATGACATTTTAATATTTTGTTTTGAGTAGTATATTCATGAATAAAATTCACAAATATCAGGCGAAAAAACCATGGTCGCCCAAGCAACACGTAAAAATTAAACACCAATTAGCAGTTTATAGCTGCATTACATCTGTAAAAAAGCTGACGTGATAGCTTTATCTTGAATAATACAGTATTTAAACTTTAATTACACTGAAAGCTTGATAAGTTCTGCATAAGATTGTTATGATTTTTTTTTTTACTTTATTCAAATAAAAGTGACTGAGCTAAACAGCTACTAGCTACATAACAGCAAAAAATTCAGCTTTGTGCTGAACAACTTTGAAAAATATTTCAATTATACAGCTTGATTCTGAATAGTTTATTGTTTGGCTTCTTTAAGCTGCATAACCCGGCAAACCGTACTCATTTATTCAGAATATGGATACTGATTACTTTTTTAGCGTTTAAGCAGCTAACTTCTGCAAAAGTGAACATGACTACGATCTTATCACAATCTTATAGCAAGAGAAGTGCACTAATCCTTTTTTATGCAGCTCAACCCCTAATAATCTGAATAAGAGTACTAAGACTCGCAGCTTTAGAACCGTTTATCAGAAGTACGATAAAAACGTACGACAGTTACAAGTGACCTGTTACACAGAAATTGTAAACAAATCGTCTGTGTGAACAGCTTATATGCGGAATCAACATCGTCACCATTATTTATCCTAACATAACCTCTCTTTATTGATTATTATTAATTATTATCTTCATTAATTATTATTTGTAATAACAATTACAAATAATAATTCGATGATTTAATAAAAAAAACATCTGGGCAGTATTCTAATACCTACCTGATTGTTTTCTACCACTTTGATTAGTAACAATTGAATAAAATATTTTATCCGTCGAAAAGGGTTACTATAAGACAATTGTTTATTTTTTTTTAAACTGTTTTTATCTTGTGGTGCTCGAAAATTTTATTATAAACTTACATGTATTCTCACAGTAAAGTAGCATGCGTTGCAATAATTTTATTGTTAACAAAACAATTTACCAAAATAATATACTTAGCAATATTTATAATTTCATCCAGAGAGCGATGCCACCATCACTTAAATTTGATAACAAAATGCTGATATTGTACATTTAATTACATACCTTCTTTATAAAACAACGAAAAAGATCTGTATTATGAATATTTCTGTATATCAGAGTTTGATATTTTCATCCGCTTAATAGAGTTTTAAATTCTGAACAAAGGTTCGATCAGCTTTTATGCAGAAGTTAACCAAACGTTATTCAGATTTAAGCGATTAATTATGTGCCCAAATTGCTTGAATATTGACTGTATAAGCATTTATACAAACTTTATCCCTACATCTTTTACAGCGTTTAGTCATCAGAATTGCTATTATACAAAAGTTAATCAGCTAGTTTGTGTTGCTTGCTTGAACTTGTCTTTGAAGGTAATCTCCGATTGTGGCGCTGCCAATTTCGTCAGGATCAATGCCGCTAAGACGTGACTTTTTCCGCAAAAAGGAGCTAATTCCACCCGGTTCTATCTTTCTGATGTGTAACTCTGATCTTTTTGGG
The DNA here is from genome assembly GCA_950005045.1 of Agrotis exclamationis. NCBI lineage: Eukaryota > Metazoa > Arthropoda > Insecta > Lepidoptera > Noctuidae > Agrotis > Agrotis exclamationis. The sequence goes on along the minus strand of OX465422.1, from coordinate 724,182 downwards.
GTGCCGTTGACATCGGCCCTCAATTTTTGTCCACTTATTGAGTTGGCTGCAAAAAAGTTAGGGATCCTTGTCAAGATGAGAGGGTACTTCACGCCTCAACAGTTAATGAACTTGTATAATGTTCAAGTCCGGTAAATGGAGTAGGTACTGCTCCCACCCGTGGGACAGATATGCTAAATCCCAACTTGATGCACTTGAGTCAATTTATCAGCTCCCGGCACTGATCGAGGTCACGCTCCGGGACGAGACGGAATGGGAAGTAGTCACCTCCTTATGCAAGGCAGCCATGCTAGCGAAGGAGAAGGTGGAACACGTGAGGGAGAGTACAGCCGGATGACCTACGACGTCGCGAAGCGATTTCCAATCAGAGAGGTACGCCTTAGAGGGCCGGAGCCCACCGTGGTCACGGGATTGTCTCATCAGGTAACGGTGACCCTGGAACGTCAAGGGCTATTGAAGGACACCGTGGATTTAAGTCAGTACAAGTTTGAATGTCCCGCCCGTCCTTCCCTGGGTGGAAGGACTGATCTGATGATTTTACCGCGAAAAAAAAAGATATACCACCAGATACATGCCCAGTGGTATGGTGGGTCCGCAGCGAACTATACTATACAAGTGAACTGGCATGTTTGGGAAGTTGGCAAGTCTGAAATTACATTAAATTATCAATTCAGAAAAAAAAGCTATCAGAATTATTAACATACTAGCAGTTCGCCCGCGACTTCGTCTGCGCGTATTTCGAACTATTTATCTGTGAATTTCTACTCCCGGCCCATGGCCCAAAGTATCCCATAAGGAGGGTACTTTTGGAAAATCTAAATCAATATCCAACAAAAATTCTATCAACCCAAAAATAACCCCTCAGGGGTTCAAATTTCGCAAAATCCTGCTTGAGGTAGCACCTACGTTCTAAAACAAACCCATAAGCAAAATTTGAGACTCCTAACTATCAAAAACAAAGTCGCGTCTTAGTGAGCATTTTTTTTTAGCGTGTTAAATTCATCAAATGAGTCCTCTCACCCAGAGCAGGGTAGGAGGGACTGTCAGAATTGTACTGAAGCCACGGTGTCCTTCAATAGCCCTTTACGTTCCAGGGTCACGGTATTCGTTAGTCCCGCGACCCCGGCAGGCTTTGGCCCTATAAGGGGAGGCCCCGTCATTGTGCTGACACTCTGTGAGGCGCGCGTGGAACAAAACGCGCCGTCGACCCGGGCATGGTCCATGGTCGGACAGTGAGTCGCCCATTACTCGCCGTCCACATGCCCGCGCCTACGGTGGCTGGAGCTCGTCTTGCGACGTCCGTCGCAGTGGGCGTCTACCACTGCGGCTGGGCTGTAAGGTGGACGCTGTCCTCTCCCTCACGCGTCCCGCCTCCTCCTTAGCTAGCATGCCTGCCGCGATTGTGGCGTGCCCGAAAGTATGCGATGGCCGCGTCCTAAAAATCTATATGCATATTTTGAGACTCTCAGCATTTGTAATAACGAAGTTTCATGCAAACTATCAACCCCAAAAACATCCTCTTAGGGATATATTTTCAGAAAAACCCGTCCTCGGCAGCATCTACGTCCTAAAAAGAATCCCTATGCAAAATTTGGAACCCTTTAGGGGATGAATTTCGTAAAATTCCATCTTAGTGAGCATTAAAGTCCTTAACATAACCCCCATGCAAAATTTTTTGCAAAATCCCGCCTTAGTGAGCAATTACTTCCTAAAAAGAAACCATTATGCTAAATTTTAGACACCTAACTATCAAAACCAAAACAACCCCTTAGGGGTCGTATTTCACGAATCCCGTCTTAAGCAGTACGTACGTCTTAAAAAGAAACCCCATGCTAAATTTGAAACTCCTAGTACTACAAGTACTAGGAGTTTCAAATTTAGCATGGGGTAACAAAGTTTCCTACAAACTATCAACCCCAAAAACAACCCTTTAGAGGTGAAATTTCGCAAAATCCCGTTTTAGTGAGCACCTACGCTACGTCCTTAAAAGAATCCCCATGCATTTGAGACCTCTATCTATCAACACCAAAAATAACCCCTTAGGGGTCGAATTTCGCAACATCCCGTCTAAGTGAGCATCTACCTCCTAAAGATATCCCCCATGCAAAATTTGAGACTCCTAGCACTTATAATAACGAAGTTTCAAACAAACTATCAACACCAAAAACAACCCCTTAGGAGTCGAATTTCTAAAAACCCCTTTCGTAAGTAGCACCTACTTTCTAAAAAGAACCCGCATGCAAAATTTAAAACTCCTAGTACTGGTAGTAACAAAGTTTCATACAAACTGTCAACCCCAAAAACAACCCCTTAGGGGCGTAATATTGCAAAATCCCTTCTTAGCAAGCACCTACGTCCTAAAAAGAACCTATATGCAAAATTTTAAACCCCTAGCACTGGTAGTTTTCGAGATTTCGTGTCCTATGAATGAGTGACCTTTTGCTTTTATATATATAGATTATCTATAATTACATCCACATTCGAATATAGTAGGAAAATACAATCAACACATTTATTAATTTACATTGCAATCTGATCAGAATTAAATTAATTCAAAATATTAACTTGTGTCAAGAAAGGTTGGTTACGCTGTATTCTTGGCGATTGGAAAAATTCCTGGCCACCGCTTATGACCTGCGGAAAATTCGAGGTACTAAATTTATCAAGTGCAATTTGATGTAATGGCAAAGACACTAGCGCCGCGTCTAAAGGTCATGAATGGTGGCGAGTATTTTAAATTTTAATGATTACGTGACTAATGTCAAAATGGTTGCGAGCGATACGTCCTCCCTCAGAAAGCGCTCCGCGCTGTCTAAATCGAAGAACAAACCGTTCTTGGTTTTATATTGTATTTTGTCAATGCATATTATAATTGTTTAATATTATTATAATACTTTTAAATGAACTAATTATTTTTTTCATGTAAGCTAACATAGTAACCTTAGTTATTCAATACTTTTTGATTGAATATCCAGTAAAATATTGATAGATAAAAAATATAATTTCGAAATTGTCAATGTCTTCCTGTTTTGCGGAATTATTTTTGGTGTATTTCTGAATGAAAAATAAAAAAATGATTAATACAGTCCAAATATAAACATTTAGTTGTACCACGGACATTTTCAAATATTATTTTACTATTATAACTTCTATGTAATGAGGTACCAAACATTGACAAAATGTAGAATTTTATTAAACATCCTTTGCAGAGACAAGGTTTTTACTCATGTACGTAAACAAATCTAAAAATTTGTTTAATACACTCCACAGAAAAATAATCAAACTTTCTCGGGTACATATATTTTTTTAATTTGTGGCCATATCTTTCCCAGAATCAGGTTCCAAAGTTCGCACAAATGTAAGGAAACGTGTGAAAGCCCTCTTAAGCAAAAACGAAATGTAGGTATATGCCAAGAACTTTTTTGGGACCCAAGGCAATCGCACCTTTAAATACGCCTGGCCTAGTTCAACCCCACTTTTCAGCCAGGTCAGCATTGCTGTCTTTAGTGATAATTGAAGAAGTATTGAGCAAGTATTCAGCGTGTCTCAAGTACTTTCGCAAATATGCAGGTAGCTCTCCAGCTACGAGGATGTTCCTAGTATAGTGAGATATAGAGCAGGTTATCGTACTACTACTTACATCGGCGTGGCTACTGACTCGGCTTCACACCTCACCTCACCACAAAGAGGGTGCTCCGTTACACTAATTTTACCTTCGCTATACGTATGTTTAATAGATTCTTTGCAATACCAAAGAGACTCGCGTGTAGGTATAGGGGTAAATAGTGTTTGCGAATTACAAGAAACTAAACCTCTCTAATGTTTTAGTGCCATTATGTTTGTAGATATGCAAACGTATAGTGTAAGTAAGGACTGTCTGTCTGTACATACTGAAATTTGTTTAAGAGCGTAGTTAGATTAACCGAATCATTAAAGTGTTCGAATAGTAGTAATATCATCATCACAATATTTAAACAAGAGTTATACAACAATTTAAACAAGAGAATCCCCGCTCTGTCTGCCGCTCCGTGTGATACTAATACCACACTAATACGTCCCTGCTTTGCAAGGCCACCCTGAATATTTGCGAAAGCAAACAATGCAGGAATGGTTTTACGCATTTAATATTATCACACGACGTTTTTCTTTCTTTAGAAAGCCATTTCCGTTTCCTTTTTGCAATTAAAAAAGTGCGGGGACAAAAGAATTTCTAATTTCAAGCCAAGCGCAAGATAAACAAATGTTATGCAGGCGGCAGACGGGAAAAAATGAATAAAAACTCACGGATTGTTTTGTCTTGTTACTGAAAAAAAAGAAGCGAGCGTCAACTGAAGACGGGAGCGTGTGCAGCTCGGCAGCTCGCTACGAAAAAATGGCAGCCGCCACTCGTATCGATCCACAATTTAGCGTGGTCTACATACGTGTTATAATTGAAAATAATTATATTGACTTGATAACCTCATTTGTTTACGAACCACCAGAGCGGTAAATCTGGTTCGCAATCTAATTACAGGCTGGTCGCACCGCCGCTGTTTAATTGTCCACGCACACTAACCACACTTTTTTTTTTTTTTTTTTTTTTTTTTTTTTTATCTTGGTAAAATCATCAAATGAGTCCTCCCACCCCGGGCAGGGCGGGAGGGACTGTCAGACTTGTACTGACTAAAATCCACGGTGTCCTTCAATAGCCCTTTATGTTCCGGGGTCACGGTAATGGTATAAGTCCCGCGACCCCGGCAGGCTTTGGCCCTCTACAGAGGGGGCCCCGTCATTACGCTGACGCTCTTTGAGGCGCGCGTGGAACACAACGCGCCGTCGACCCGGGCATGGTCCATGGTCGGGCTGCGAGTTGCCCTTTACTCGCCGCCCGCATGCCCGCGCCTACGGTGGCCGGAGATCGTCTTGCGACGTCCGACGCCGTGGGCGCCAACCACCGCGGGTGGGGCGGAGGGAGGACATTGCCCTCTCTCTCGCGCGGCCCGCCTCCTCCTTCGCGAGCATTACTGCTTCGCAGAAGGAGGCGACCGCTTCCCACTCCGTCTCGCCCCGCAGCATGGCCGCAACCAATGCCGGGCGCGAGAGGTCTCCGCCTATCGCCGCCGTGAGGACACGTCGGTGCTCTGCCCAAGCGGGGCAGTCTTGCACCGTATGCTCTACTGTGTCCTCCGGGCGATCTTCGCAGTGGTGACACCCAGGCGTTTCCTCCTTTCTCCTTAGACACAGGTACCTCCCGAAACTTCCGTGTCCGGTGAGGACCTGCGTCATGCGGTAGGTCAGGACGCCGTGACTCCTATCCAGCCACTCCTCAAAGAGGGGTCTTACCGCCGCGATTGCGGCGTGCCCGGCCGTCGGTAGCGACAGTCGTGCTCTCCATACTGCCCTGAGATCGCGCCGGAGCTCTTCCCGCCGCGCCTCGACTTCTCGAGGCAGCGGCGATGCACTAACCACACTTGCAGTTTTGCTGAAATACTGCCACTTGTGTGTGCAGTGCGCTGAGTAGTCTAAACTGAGACTGAATACAATGCAGTGACGTTTCGGTCGAGGTTTACATCCAATGAGCAGACAGCTCGTATAGAAATGCGATGCAAAACTTAGCGGGGGACAAGTTGATGGTTCCATTATTCCGCGAAGCAGATAAACGGGCACAGTGTAGCTATAGACAGAGACTCTTCATCAACAATAGAAGACGATAGCCGCCTGTACAACACGCGCACTAGAGGCTACTCTGTGTGTACCAGTTGCCACTGTCTGCTGCTGCTGTTTAAAACATGGTTAAGTTAGAAACAAAGTAAAAACTTTTGTAACATGATGATCCATCTTCGAAACATAATTAACCAACAAAAAATAGGAATTTTCAATCCACAAGTTAAATTACATAATTTGTACGTATAGAAAAAGTGCAGTAAAAACATTCAAATTAGTAGAACGTATGACGCTAGGTAGATGAGGTCGGCAGTTTTTTACTCGCGCCAATTTTCGCTCGCTTGCTTCGCCGGGGGGCGTTCACCTGCACTCCTAACTTTTTAATCTCTTCACGTCACATAACTGCATCGTTCCTATGTATCTGTCGTGGAATTATTAACTAAGATCCTCTCATCCGCCACACGCTATACTATTTCATATGCCTCATTTAAACTACTGTTGCACTCAATCTGGACGCCAATGTATATGAAGATTGAATAGCACAAAATACGTTCTAATTTTATTAACCGTGGATATAGGTAGCCTTTTTCTATTCTAAGAACGAGACCTCTGCCCTTTCGATGAGGGATATGCCATTATTTTTGCCAATACTGCCGACGCGCGCCTAATAGAACCATACCTGCCTCTGAGGCAGGATTATTGAGGTATATGTCAAGTGTCTGCCTAATAGACCTCGTGACGGCCACTACGGGGTGCAGAGGGGATGCAGAGGGAGGTAAGACGGGTGGTGCGGGACGAGGGAACGGTTGTCTACGGCTGTAATTTAGTTGCGGCGTGTCGTTGCGAATTAATGCGGCATACGAAGTGCCGGACATCGGGCCTGTGAGATACGGCCGGAGTCACCCGCCTTCATTGCGCAACCAACCGCTTTTTATTGACGGCCAATTGCTAACATAAAAGTAATAATCAATTAAATTCCGAATCCTAAATTGGTGCGCAAATATAAACACCGGTGATATTTGGAACAGCAAAATTTGATGTCTTGTCATTTTTTGGGCCTAAAAGACAAAACCTAAGACCTGCAGGTACTTGTAGTTATGCGTCTCCAGAAGCATCGAGAATGCGTCCCTCGACGAGAGACAAGAATGAGTAGGGATAGTCAGCAAGCAGCAAAAATGGCCGAGAATGAGGGCTTTTAGTAAAAAGTTCGGCGTTTAGAGCGTTTTCGCATTAGGTATATCCGATCCGAATCCGATCCGAACCCGTGAAAATACGGTCCGTCGTAGCCGTAGCACTATTTCTATGGCAATTTACGCACTAGATCCAATTTCTTTCCGTCATTCTAGAATCTCCATTTCGGATATGATTTTGACGGACCGAAGTAGCCATAGTATTATTTGAATGAACGCGCACTGCGTCCGAGTTGAGTCCGAGCTGGGGACGAGCAGAGAGGCAGCGGGGCGTGCGGGGTATGCGGCTGGGTGACGTAAAGCAGCAGGCATGTATATTGTATTAAAGCTCTTGAAAAGCGTCGGTCTTGCAAGAGAGGGTGAACCCAGAATTCATTACGTCTTCGTACCTACAATAGTATTGCCAGAAGTTGACGTCGATTGAAAGGACTTATGATCAACGACGTGAACACTTTGCTGTGGCTCCGCGTAAAATCACGTATTTCAAAAGATGGCTCCTAAATTGCTTGGTTTTGTATCAGAGATGTATCAGAGTAGTGCGTAAGCAATATCCGAATTCGGTCCGTGATTTCTAGACCAATTTTTTCACGGGTTCGGATTCGGATCGGACATAGTGCGTAACCGCCGCTGCCGACCAAATACACCATCAACTTTACTTTAGGGTTCCGTTGTTTTCAAGGAACTCTTACAGTATCGCCATGTCCGTCGTCCGTCCGTCATTCTGTCCGCAGCTTAGCTCAGAGACGCTTGGTACTAGAAAGCTATCATTTGGCATGAATCTACGCCCACAAAGTGGCAAAATAAAATCTAGTAAAATATTTTTTAGAGTAGGTAGATATCTCCTGTACACGAAAAGTAGGGATATCTTTTCGTAGGGTTAAATAAATGTCGGTAGGTCTTTACAACATTCAGGATTTGGCCTGAATGTTGAAAACTGAAAAACAGGGCGTTTCTTTCGTTCCATCCAACGCGGGAGAAAATATGACGATATTAAAAAATAAAAATCCTTTAAATAGTTATCCATAGAAATGTGTTCTAAGTATTGCTGAAATAGGGCCACAGAAAAAAATATTTGCACTATATAAAAAGTTATCCTGTGTGTACTGTGTAATAGTAGGTATTCAGGCGGTCTAGTGTTTGCAAGGTTGTGTACATACATCTCGTCCGGCGGGAATGGAAGGTCGAAATTGAGATTAATTCCGAGCTAGATTACATTTATAGGCTGTGCGTGAGACCTACAGCTGGGGGACAATTATTAAATCGTGCCGAAGTAATTAAAATGTATTGAATGTTACTAGGTACTTACTTGTTTAGTTATTTGGTAAGTTTTCTGCGCGCTGTAGGAAGGTACGGGTGACAGATGTCAATTTGACATAACCAGATCAGTGATTTTCATTGCAATATTTTATTATTACTCTGGGAGATTCTCTAGACAGAACGACTAACTAAACGGTACCCATCCATAAGATAATAGTGATGTTAAAACTGACAACCCTCTGCCGACATCCTATTAAATGATTGTCTACTTATTTACATAATAATTGAAGTTAACTGTTTTGGAATATTAAAAATATATATTAATATAATAAGACACATTAATTTTACAAGCGTGGTATTTGAGATGCCTGATCTAAGTTTAAAAAAAAGGTCATACTAAACGGATAATATTGATTTTAATATTCCAAAGCACAGTAACAGGAAAATACTGGTCCGTCAGGAAAACGGTACATTTTATGACTATACAAAGATGGCAGATGGAAGCTCGTCGTCAATTTGCTGGACACAAAAAGTATGGGTCTTTCTACTAGTGAGTGATGATCATGCAAAGTATTGGTATGTGGTGGTGCCGGTACCTCTAGTTCCTCCTCGGAGGAGTGGTGGTCGTACAGGTGGTCGGGCTCCGGCTCGGGCAGCAGCCGCGGCGGCGCCGGGGCGCACGCGCACGCCTCCCCGCCCATACCTGTGGGGAAACAACACGGTTGTGACATGCTGAATACTGAGTCTACTAAGGATCAACATTAAGATAATTTAAAACTGAAGCACTGCCGTGGTGCTTTATATCGGTGAAGAATGCTTGGAGACCTGACTTTAACAGGAAAAAGAAACCTCGGAGTAATCGGTGTACAGACGCTAGCATATCAAGCAATGTTTACCTGAGACTAGAAAAAAATGTAACCGACTTCAAAAACAACCACGATAAAATAAATAACCTACCAAATAACTTTTCTTTCGAAAGTCATTCACCCATCTAGGTGTAAAGTTCTCATCAGTATGTTAACCGTTGAGGAGTTCCTTAAACTGTCCTTCGTCTTCGTCATCAGACCCCTAATGACAGTTACAACCCATCTAGGTTTAAAGTTCATGTCAATACAAATTAATCAAGCTCAAACACAAGATAGCTGCTGTGAATCGTTGAGGAGTTCCCTCGACTGTGTCTCGGCTCCGTCATCAGATCACTCCAGACCTTTATTAAATTGTAGTGCTTTAAAATACTTAGAAAAAACTTCCAAACGCCCTAGTCGCCCCTACAATTTTTGAAAGTTCTTCTCGATTTCTCTGTGATAAAGAAATCAAGGTTTGATGATGGAGGACTCCATCATCAACCCTTGATTTCCTTATCACGGGACCACCACATTTGAAATATCTCCTTTCCAACAAAAGAATAAAAGAATTATCAAAATCGGTTCATACACGACGAAGAAATGCGCGAACAAACAAAAAAAAAAATTAAAACCGGCCAAGTGCGAGTTGGACTCGCCCATGAAGGGTTCCGTAGCAGCAAGCATAGATTAGAGATATAATTATATTGAGATTAGTAAGTAACATACACAAACAATAAGAATAACTTTGTTTTTCATAGTATTTGTATGAATGGCAAAGTTATATTTGCGGTTTTTGAAAATGTACTATATCTCAAAAACTGCTAACTGTATCTCATCCAAACCAATTTTCGTTGGTAGTTTTGGTTGAGGTCTACATTATATATTTTTTTTAGTTTTATCATTCTCTTATTTTAGAAGTTACGGGGGGGGGGACACACTTTTTACCACTTTGGAAGTGTCTCTCGCGCAAACTGTTCAGTTTTGAAAAAAATAATGTTAGTAACCTCAATATCATTTTTAAAGACCTATTCATAGATACCCCACACGTATGGTTTTGGTGAAAAAAATTTTTTTGAGTTTTAATTCTAAGTATGGGGGGCACCCCCAAAATTTGTTTTGTTTTGATTTTTGTGTGAAAATCCTAATGCGGTTCACATAATACATCTTTCTACCAAGTTTCAATAGGATAGCTCTTATACTTTCGACAAAAAGTGGCTGTGACATACACGGACAGACAGACAGACAGACAGACAGACAGACAGACAGACAGACAGACATGACGAATCTATAAGGGTTCCGTTTTTGCCATTTGGCTACGGAACCCTAAAAACATACGAGTATATACGGTCGAATTGAGTAACCTCCTTTTTTAGAAGTCGGTTAAAAAGCTCGTTAAATAACTCGAAAAAAAATATTAAAAGTAAAATGATGTTGGTTACGGTTGAGTACAGCTTACGTAGACGTTCCGATAGCTTAGGCAACAGGATATCGGCTTTATACTTAGGTACTCGCCGTGACAAGTCGCTGCCTGTCTCGTGTCTATTGCAGGGTTTCGTCTGTGCGACTGTGACTCACGGCTTGTACATTATACATACACTTCACATAATCTAACCATAAGCTTAAAAACTCATTATCTTTAAATTACCTAGGTATCAAAATATTAATTGATCCTCAGCTACACGTGTTTGGTGCTATTCGATACAGAGTCGGCCAATTGTGCGAACTGTCAAATCGTTTTTATTTATTACTAGCTGTGCCCGCGACTTCGTTCGCGTGGAGGTCGGAACTCAACAATGTATTTTTTTAGTGCTTCTTTATTAACAACATTAGCTGTAAACCATCATTCTGGAGCATACATAAATATGCGTACGTAAATCATCAAATGAGTCCTCCTACCCAGGGCAGGGTAAGAGGGACTGTCAGACTTGTACTGATTAAAATCCTCGGTGTCCTATAAATCCTATAATAGGCCTTTACGTTCCGGGGTCAAGGTAATTCGATAGTTCCGCGACCCCAGCAGGCTTTGGCCTTCTAAGGGGGGGCCCGTCATTGTGATGACACATTTAGGCGCGTGTTGAACACAACGCGCCGTCGACCCAGGCATACTCGCCGCCCGCATGCTCGTGCAAGAGAAAAATCTACGTTTAAACGCCTCTGGGACCTGAGTAGTATAGGTGGACTCCGGAGCCTGCCCGTTCCTGCCTTTACCGGCGCTGGCAGCCCCAGGACGTAAGCAGACATGGGCGAAAGTCATTCTTTCAAGGAAACAGGTCGTACCTATGCGTGACCCATCGTATCCCATCATATCCCATCGTATCCCATCCTATTCCATCATATCCCATCGTATCCCATCCTATCACATCGTATCCCATCGTGTCCCATCCTATCCCATCGTATCCCATTGTATCCCACCGTATCCCATCGTGTCCCATCGTGTCCCATCGTATCCCATCGTATCCCATCGTATCCCATCGTATTCCATCGTATCCCATCGTATTCCATCGTATCCCATCCTATCCCATCGTATCCCAGCCTATCCCATCCTATCCCATCCTATCCTATCCCATCTTATAATATTAGGTTATTATTAGGATTAATATTGTGTTAATGAAAATACCTTCGCAAGTAATGCATTACTTTAAAATCAAATTTGATTTCCATAAAAAAGGTTATAATGACTTAACCTTAAAAGATAAATGTATGCTCTCGCGGACTTTATTTTAGAACTTTTTATCAGGAATAATTCCGTAGTACATTATTTTTGCGTATCTTTAACCGTTTACGCAGCGCACGCAACGGAAGCTCTCGAAATGGAATCCATTTTCCCGATTTTGAATCATTTCTCTTTACTGCTCCGCTCCTATTGGTGAAAGCGTGATGTCATATAGCCTATAGCCTTCCTCGATAAATGGTCTATTCAACACAAAAAGAATTTTTCAATTCGAACCAGTAGTTCCTGAGATTAGCGCGTTCAAACAAACAAACAAAGAAACAAACTCTTCAGCTTTATAATATTAGTAGTATAGATTTGTTTACGTTACGGAACTAAACAAAATTGTATTTAATGAATACCTGATAGGTAAGTACCTACCTATATTATTTGAAAAAAAAAGATAGGGTTACTTACGTTAGTAATTCAATTATACATAAATATACATATAAAATAATACGTCATTGCATACAAATCGTTTGTTAAATATTCTACTAAACAATGCACACGAAACATTTCATTACGACAGAACTCAAGGCCACGTCCTTAATTGGCCATCCACATCCACACCCTATCGTTAGACTATTGTCGTTCCAAGGTCTTAGTTTTTGCTTGCATTGTAGTCCGACCCTCCAGACTAAGTCGTGTTGTATTGTTTTGCCAGAGCATTCTTGCCCTTAAGTTCGCGAAGGCGGAAGAAACAGGGGAAGCGGATGAGGATCCTGATAAGGATGGGTGTTTGATCCTCTCAGTTAACCTCCAACTAAGATAAATGTGTTTGTTAAGGCCACATTCATCACTATAGTTGATTAGGGTTCGATGGAGGCATGACCTTCCGGATCCCGATAAAAGGCTCACGTCTTAACCTTACGGTATTATAGGATATACAGGATATATATATACGGTATACAGGATCTAATCAATGAAGAAACTTGTTTGAACGTATTACACACAGATTTTGGTGGTCATTGGTCACCGAGTGCTTCATTAGACTTGTCGCAAAATCATCAATAACGCATCCAACGTTTCAGTTACATAATACAGGTTTCGAACATCAAATTTTACTTATCGAAACAAAATAGTTATTTGTGCAACAAGAGAGCAAAGTCGTTTTTTGCTGCGAGTGCTGATTTTGAATCCAGAGCAAGCGAAGGATTCAACGATTGAATCACGAGCGTAGCGAGTGATTCTAAAGTTGAATCCTGAGTGTGGCGAGGGATTCAAAGGCACGAGATGCAAAAAACTTTGCTCTCGTGTAACACACATAACTTTTCACTTCAGCAGCGAGAACACTTTGGGAGATAAAATAATAAACAGGAATAGATTGAAATAACTATTAACTTATTCAACTCTTTACGCCAGCTCCGCGCCGCTCTTTTATTTAAATTAAGGCGTGTTCGGAAATTATAGCACCCATGATATTTTATTATTCAAAATATTTACGTAACATTATTGAAACTAGAAATAAATATTTACAGGTTAAATATCAGTTTTATTTGCAGTAAATACTTATTTTCGTTCAAATACTACGTATACATATATGTTAAAAATTCAATAAATTACACTAAGACATAATTATCTTTATGCAAAATTTCTTTAGTTAGTAGGTACAAATCGAGCGTGTTCATGTTTTGAGGTCGAATTCAAAATCGGAATTTCGAAAGGGCTAGTCTTTGTCCCTCTCTCTTTCTAATAGCGGGAAAGAGATGGAGTGTAAATGTTTCGAATTGTATGATTAACTCAAGGCTGAATAAGATATTCGCGGCTTTCTGAAAACAAAAATTAAAAAGTTACTTTGTCTCACTCAGTGAGCAAAATCGCATTTTGCTCACTGATTTCAGGCAGCAAAACCTACATGTTTGAGCTACTGAAGTGAAAAAAAAATTTCATTACAGTACATTACTTATTTAAAACTTCATACAATGTAACTCTATCGTATCTTCTGTATGTATAAGATGCGTAGAAAATTTGTAGATAAAATCAAAACATGAACAAAACAATAACCCATAATATTATGCCGACTTTTTTGTCGATGCCGATGCCGTTCCAACAAAGAGTAAGAGGCAACAATATAGTAACGTAGGCAGTTAGCCTTATTAACAACAGGTTTGACTTGTTAAAAAACGCGTCGGTTTGAATCAAGTGGTTGGCGTTTAAGTCACTCACTTGTTTCACCTTATATACTCGTACTCGTACCTAAACAATTTGATGTCCTATTCAGGATAGCTTTTGAATTCAAAAATTGGGCGCACATAACAAACCAGTCATTTACCACAGCCGATAGTCAAGTCAGCTTAGGACCGAGTGATAGAGAACAACTTGGAAGAATTTCATTTTTAAATGTAAAACTGATGGAGAGAAATTTTAGTAATTGCAGTTTTATTTTAATAGAGGTCTGTAAGCCTCGAGGTTAAAACAAAAACAATCGAGAATCAGATATAATAATTAAACACATTCGGCTAAAACCTCTCGAATTCTAAAGCGACACACGGATCCAAAATAAAACACCAAATAGAATAGGAACCGGTTGCGCTACTATCTTAGAGTCAGTAAACAAATACGGCTAGAACCGGGGACAGTAATTGAGACATTCAAATAGCGGAGTGTATATTATCCAATTAGTTTTCGCCATGTTCTAGGAGTTACAAAAACGTAGAGAGGTTCAGCTGCCATCATTATGATAAGAACTTTTCACTCGTGTTGTTTTATCTATTGGTATCTATTGTCCATATTAAAATATGTATATACAATCTACACTATTAGTAATTTTTAGTCTCTCTGACCGAAAGCCTTCAGAAACGAACTACTGGACCTATTAACAGCTATGAAGATCAGCAATAAAGGGGTGGTTACGAAAATAGGGACTTATAAATTAGACAAGCTGCGTATAAGGTTTACCCGTGTGAAACAACGTACACGAAGATATAGATCATTAAAATTCACAAAGTAGCTAATGGGAACATGCAGCCAGCGACCAAATTTAAAAATAACGATAAAAATCGTTACAAAGGGATTATTTTCATTGGCGGGGTAGAACAAATTAAAATAGACGGTGGAATAAGTTTCTAATTTGACTGGCGACCGCCCGGGGATATACATTATACACATGCAGGGTTGTTTTGTGTCTCCGTTAACTTCTAACACAAAACTAGATTTAGAACACTATTGTTCGTTTACGGCAATTGAAACAATTTCAGTTGGATTATAAGACTTTTACTTCTTAGATTCTTGAGCTGGGTACTTGATTTAAATTATGTAAATACAGACATGCATATCCTGATCATCACCTTACTGCCCATATCTTATTTTACTTAGGGTCGGCGCAACACCTTTTTTTCTTCCATTTCTCCTGTCAGACATCAAAGTATCATTCATAATTATATTACAATCGATCCATGTTTTCTTTGGCCTTCCTCTTCCATTAAAATGCATAATATTCTAATGCAAAAAGAAATTGTGAATCATAAATTGTGAGTGTGACCGGAGCGAGGCTAACTGAAAGCCACGTAGCATTACACGGATGTCAACGTCTCTGCTCGTAGGAGCATACAAAGTGGAGATAAGGTCCGCTTCGACAGAGGGCAACAACATACGTGTGCCACAATACTGTTCCGCCTGTGAATAATTGAAAGGGCTCAGCCCTGCCCCGACGCAGATATTTCGCTCTCCACTTATCTTACATCTCCAAATGTCAATTATATCCATCAAACGAATATATGGTCCAAAGCCGACGACTTACGGTTCAAAGTTGGAGGTGAAGTAATGAGAAACAGGTAAACTTATCGCGGTAGGCCAGATCAAGATTCAATGCGCCGTTGACGCGGGCAAGTCACGAAACGTCAAACTGTTGTTGTGTGTCTATACGTCGCAGTGGCCCGAGCGGCCCGTTTGCAAGGAAATCTGACATTCTACTCACACGACTCTACCAGTATCTTATTAGACGCGTTGAACAAACTGATTACAAACTACTTTAGAAACAAAACCGTTAGATAACTTCTTCAAAGCATTCAAAGTATTTTACAAGATATCCCTAAGTATAAAATGGACTAGAAATTTGTTCGATAAGTAGGTACTACTTATTAAGACTCGTCATAACAAAATTGAAGAAGATGTGTAATTCAGAGATAAGGTTTTAAACCTGAAGGTAATGTTTTATAGTATCTAGTAGGTATTTTTAAAATAAATAAAATAAAAACTCATGCGTTCATAAAGATACATAGTACGTATTACCTACTATGTATACGTACTATGTATCTTTTAAGTTTAGTGTGCGGACTGTGCACTCTGACTAAAACTTTTAGCTTACAGGCATAGTATTTATTCTTCGAAGCTTTTCTGTACATTAACTAAAATTACTTCATTATATTTAGCTGACTGAATACTTTCAGCATGCTAAAATTAACAAAAATGACATAACTGTAACTAGAGCGCAGTAGGTTTAGACGTTTCATACAAATTTTCAAGTCATTTGTAAATAAGTAAATAAAAAATCTATATTTCGAAAATGTATTATACTAAATTTTTAGACCTATGTAGGTAACCTATTTATGGGTATAAATAAAGTTTAGGTAATTAAAATCGGTTCAGTCATGAAAGTTTTTATGAAATTTTGTTTAGCGTAGCCTCTCAATAAACTAAGCAAATAAACAATCCAACAATTTCAAAGTGTTGGTGGTTGACTGGTTGATGATTAAAATCCTACTAGCTCTAGCTGATGTGATGTAACTTTTGCAAGAAACCCTACAAAAAATGCTACAAATCAGCCATTGAATGGTCACCATTTGGGATGCAAATGCGTGTCGATCCGCGTCTCGGCGACGTGACACGGAGCGGCATGCGCGTGGGCAGCGCCGGCACATAATGGCTGGTTTGGGCACAGGATCACGCTGAGCGGTAGTTCAGCATCGAGGGACAACACTCATAAACATCAACTTGTATTTGTGCCTTGAATTTAGTTGGGAAAATTATTTGTATGTTCTGTCGTTACTGTCACAAGCCTGCAAAAAACTCGGGGGACTTTAGTGATGTTTAAATGTTGGCAGATAGAACGTAAATCACTGAGTAAATGCAGATCATTAGCAACCAGATGGACTTTTGTTCATCCACTTGATCGAATCTGTTATTTGTCTCTCGAAACGAAAGAGTTGACCTATTCTTGGCTGTAGATCACACGCCAACTACTCCCGCTAAACGTAAATGAAATAGTAACGCCACGAATGCAGAAACGAGACAGTGATATCTCCTACACCTTTACTCAAAACGACGTGACAATCTTCATTAACGATGGCTTTAGTCTCTAAATCTTCTAAGATACGATTATTTATAATAGGTTAGAAAACAGCACGATGGCAAATAGGTATAGCCAGCCGGTCAAGTTCAAGGCGCACAACTATAAAAACAATATACGTCGGCCATTACCAACCAAAATGGCGACGATTAATCATCAACGATTATTGATGTAGGTATTAGAAATGTAAATTTTAAGGTCAGAGAGATTAAATACGTGATTATATAAATGTTTATAATAGGAATTTTAATGTAACGTATGTTTGTAAATAAGGTTGAGAATGTGACTAAACGCATCGGAAAGTTTCGATCGAACGATCGATCAAAAAACGCCAGCACTGACCTTGGGGATAAGTTGGATGAATTTCCCGTAGGTATCGGAACACAGACGTGGGGCGATCCTATGATCTATTTGAAGACACAGAGATTGTAGTGTTCCAGAATATCAATGCATTTTTAATCACGTGGCATAATAACGTTGACTCCTTGTCTTCCACTTTTGTCTACGTGTATCAACGATATAGCCGCACCTCTTGTTTCAACTCCTTGTCGAACACACACATAACTAACATTGCATGATTTGCATAAAAATCTCAATTGATTCTCGTTTCCAATACTAATTTGGGCATTAGGAATGAGGATTCCGTCGTTATTATTAGTAAGTCATATATACAAAAACTGTTGAACGACATGTTTGTTTTTAATTAAAGCAAAAGTAAAATGTAGATGCCATTTCAAGTTTTTAATATCTCAGGGTAGATTTCCTTGTTATGGCTAACATTGCATTTTCTTTTTCCGAAGTTTTCTTTAGGATTTTTTGTGGTTGTCTGTCAGTATTTTAGACCGTTTCTATTCCACCTGCAGTCAAATCTGTGAATGTTGAAATTGCGTCAGTGTGAGCCATTTAGTAGTTGGCATAATGAGCGCGACGTGGCATCATTGTGGCTGTAACTTCCACTAGTATGGTAATGTGGTGGGACCACAATGTGTACGTGAGCCGCATGGGCCGCCGAACATGTCTTTGTGCCCCTCGGTATACGCCACGAAGAGAATGTAATCTGTTTAATAATGTTAAAGCAACGATTTAAATCTACATTGACGAGCTGAAAACAATTACGTACCTACTGAGTGTTATTACACTAAAGGCCAACTCAACAGCCACTAACTGCAGTTTATGTTGGTAGATAATCGAAATAGCAAACTTGATTTACCTTTATTTCGAAATGTGTTGAGTTCAAATCGAGCAAAATGTTCATAGTTCAAAGAGACTACGTTATAAGTGAAGGTTATCGTGGCTCTAGTAAATAGCATGAGCATGAGTGTGGAACCTGACACTGACACAAGTCTATCCACGCTCAGCACCTACTTCAAAGGTCATTGCAAATATTGGATTAGGTACTGACTGGCGTAACCAAAAACAATCAAGAATTGAGAATTTAAATAAGAATTGGTTGAAGACTAAGAATTCAGCTTGACGAATTAGAATCACACACATACAGGCAAATCGTTGGGTTGTTGGGCAGTGGCACGCCGCACGGGTGACGTGTGCTGATGATGTATGATACGCTCGGCACACGGGTGCAGCCGATGCTGTATGGGGCTTCCGGACACATAACATTAGGCCGAGACAAAATGAGAAATATTATGATACCTAAACAGAGTTCGGTGGTGGCCGCACTGCATTTTTAAAACTATGTACTCGTATGTATTATCACAAATTGACTAAACAGGTTTCTTAATAACTTGTCGGTCTCCAGCGCCACTTGCGTCTCACACACACTCCATGCTTACGTGCCATAGCATGATTTTTATTGAGTTCAACTTATGGAGTAAGGAGGTTGCCTTCTGATACCAGCGCTGGACTACCGCCTACGACAGCGCACGGAGCGACGCGATAACATCGCATTTTTATTATGCCGTATTAGTTAACGTAATTATATTTTTTTTTATGCATAATGGCTGTTCCTTTTTCGTTATATAGCGTGTTTCGAATAAGTACGTTGGTATTATTAATTTATTATTTTCTCTAAATCGGTCGCGACGGGCACGGTAAGACCCCTCTTTGAGGAGTGGTTGGATAGGCGTCACGGCGTCCTGACCTACCGCATGACGCAGGTCCTCACCGGACACGGAAATTTCGGGAGGTACCTGTGTCGGATAAGGAAGGAAGACACGCCTGGGTGTAACCACTGCGAAGATCGCCCGGAGGACACAGTAGAGCATACGGTGCAGGACTGCCCCGCTTGGGCAGAGCACCGACGTGTCCTCACGGCAGCGATAGGCGGAGACCTCTCGCGCCCGGCATTGGTCGATGCCATGCTGCGAGGCGAGACGGAGTGGGAAGCGGTCGCCTCCTTCTGCGAAGCAGTCATGCTCGCGAAGGAGGAGGCGGGTCGCAAGAGGGAGAGAACAGCATCCTCCCTCCACCCCAGCCGCCGCAGACACCGTGGATTTTAGTCAGTACAAGTCTGACAGTAATGGGTGAGAGGACTCATTTGATGATTTTACCACGCTAAAAAAAGTCGGTCGCGAAGAGACAGTTCTTCCCAGTAGATGACGCTACTGTCCCTGTCCGTGAACTGATTCAATCTGATTGATGGACTCAGTTCAGAGAATATCAAATAAACAATATTTCATGCAAAACAAATAATCCAAAAAGCATTTAGATAATTATGTCTTTTGTTTAGTTTTATCACGCTTGTTCGTGCTCTTCAGAATCAGATTACGAATAACAGATAAGATATAAGTTTTGTTCTCTCACGGATGAAATGTTTGATTTTTGGATCATATGTTTGAATATAACGTCCATAAACATCCGACTCTAAATGGTATGAACAAGAAAAGTTCAAACAAGTAACATCTGTAATAGGCAACCTGTTAAAGTTTTGGTCGCGACAGCTTAATTATAATCCTGTTGGTGTGTGCTCAACTAATGTATGTACGTGTCGGTGTGTGTCGCACGGTGCTGTTTGCTCACCCACTTGACGTGAGAGCGTGAACGTACCGAGTTCGTCAAGTTCTACCAAACGAGTTCCAAGTTTAGCTATACACAGAGGTTCCTGCAAGCTGTTTCGATAACATCCGCCGATTATTCGAGAGAAACCAAGTATTTGAGTGTGCGTTTCTGCTTTCGTTGCACCTAGCTGGCTGTCTAGCACGCTAGGCTGGTTTAGGAGCGAGCAGTGCTATATAATCCTAGTGGGCATCCTCTCGGTTATGGTTACGATGTTGTAGCAATATAATAAGTGAGTGCGTCGGTAGACTGGTGGGCGCATGTATAATTACGGTATAAAGTTGAACGCTCACCTTGGCCGCGGCCCGAGCAAGGCCAAGGTCGTTAAAGCGTGCCTCTCCCCCCCCCGGCACTCCACCTCCCGGTGTCCCCCTTCCCCGCACCACCCCGCGGTACTCCTCCAGCGGTTGCACGCGCACGCTATTTTTTTTGCCGAGTGATGTAATCTGCAATTCGGCGCGAGCGCAACATGGCCGACCGTCACGCTCAGATAAACATTTCATACAGCGGACTTTTGAAACACCCAACTCTGTTATTTATACACAAACCGTATTTCAGTTGGTGTGAGATGTTCTCTTAGGCAACGTTACAACTAACCCAGTTCCTAAAAGCCGCTAAACTGAAAAATGTTGGCACGCAGGAAAGCAGCTCCTATGAAAGTTGCACCTGAATTAGTGGCGAGCGGATACCGCATGTCTGCTTAATGAAACGCGTGACGTGCGAACTTGTTCTCCAAACAGCTTGCAACAACACAGACACCAAATAAATCTACAATACGGTAGCCTTGCGCAAGCTGTTTGTTTTCAAATCTTTTCTAATTTAAATAATCTACTCGAGCAGAGTATACAGAGTTAGCAAAATAAATTTTGGGATTCCAAACCTGAATAAGAAAAAGCTATGTTTTTAGGATTCCGTAGCCCAATGGCAAAAACGGAACCCTTATAGATTCGTCATGTCTGTCTGTCTGTCCGTCCGTATGTCACGGCCACTTTTTTGCCGACTTCAAAAAAAAAGGAGTTTATCAATTCGACCCGTATGTATGTAATATTATCAGAACTGCCCAGTTTTCATATATGTTAGTCTATATCAGCGTCTGAACAAATGTGCCAAATTTCACAAGTGTATGTATGTATGTATGTTTTTATGTTTGTGCACGCATATCTCCGGAACTACAAGTTCGATTTAAGTAATTCTTTTTTTTTGTACTAGGTATTGTTCAACTTAGGGTACACTGCAAGTTTCATCAAAATCGGTTCAGTAGTTTTAGGGATATGGTTTTTTTTTATGTTGTGACGGATTACAAGATTAGTGCATATTTAAGAAAATTTTGTATTTTACAAGAATTTGGGTTGACTATTTAATAAATAAACTAAAAAGGGTAAAATAAAAACTTTTTCATAAAAATAACCGACTTCAGTGATGTCGGTGGCTTTATTTTTTATTTCATTGATTTTTAGCCACCGACTTCCGAAAGAAGTTATTAATTAGGTTATTTCACTCTTTTTTGTTTTTTTTTTGTTGTTGTTTTTGAAGTCGGTTACTTTTTTGAAAAAGTTTTTTTTCGAAAATATAAGAGCTATCCTGTTGAAGCTTGGTAAGTAAATGTATTATGTGAACCGAATTAGGATTTTCACATAAAAAAAAAACAAATTTTGAGGGTTCTCCATACCTAGAATTAAAACTAAAAAAAAAAAATCACTAAACCCATACGTGTGGGGTATCTATGGATAGGTCTTTAAAATGATGTTGAGGTTACTAATATCATTTTTTTCTAAACTGAACAGTTTGCGCGAGATACACTTCCAAAGTGGTAAAATGTGTGTATAAAAAAATATATGATGTAAATTACCATGCAAGCTTCCAGCGAAAATTGGTTTGAACGAGATCAAGTAATTAGTTTTTTTTATAATAATTAGGTATGTGAAATAGTAATGTATGACTTGCCGTCCGATCATGGACCGTGCCCGGGTCGACGGCACGTCCGTCGTGTTCTACGCGCGCTTCCAAGAGCTGTCAGCAATGTGACGGGGCCCCTCAGGCCAAAGCCTGCCCCTGGAGGACTATTGAAGGACATTGTAGATTTTGGTCAGTACGACTGCAGTCTCTCCCGTCGCACGCTGGGTGGGTGGACTCACTTGATGATTTTACCAAGATAAAATAAATGCTTAATAAACAGGTATCAAGCTACGTTAACATAAACATTTGCTTCACTCTAGTTTGTAGGTGACTTAATATTTCGTTATTCAATTTAACAAAATACTTGTGTCAATAAAAATAGCAATGAGTTTTGTCTATTCTATCCTGTAAAGGTCTGTTTTCCTTCATAGGGATAGGGAACACACATTAATAACATGTTCAAGCCATTAGGTGTTCGGTCGTGTGCAGTGAAGTTTGTGCAAAATCGCGCGTCGCAGACCGCGAAACGCGACGCGACCGCACGTCGCTCAATGTGCGTTACACACGCGATTAAATCCCAACGCCTCTGCCACGCGACCACTGCTCAATGCTCTAGAAGTCTAGACGCATTAACGTGGGAATCAAGAACTAGTAGTGTAACTTAGACAGTGTTAAATCTACACTTGACCGATATCGCTACCATGAGTTAGTAGTATAAGTATTAGAGCAAATGTTGTCCACTATAGGAGACGCTGCACAATCTACAACGTTTCTTTTGATTCGTAACCATCACATTAATGTGAAGAAGCTTAAGAGAAAGTTAGAAGATTGCGTTGCAGCAATCTATGTTTACGTGGGGATTCACAAGGTTTGCAGAAGCAAAATGGAGTGTGTATCCTCCAGGCATTCATCAAATGCTGAAGGAAAGCCGGTGGGAAGAAAAAATAACATGTAGTCTATTATGAATCAATCTGGCTGGCAGCAGCTCTATAACGGCCACTTTATATTATATCGTTTTAAAGTTACCTATTCGTTACGTGAATCCCTTTCTTAATACATTTGTAAAACTGTGACACGTAAGTATTAGTAACATTTCATATTTTATCTGAGCATAGACTGAGTATAAGCTGCTGACTGAATATTTTTGCTATAATACTCTTTAGAAAGAGAGGAAATCAATTATAGGACCATCTATCTCTTTCTTGAACGATAAAGATAAAGTCTTTGGTAATTTAAAGGAATCAAACAATTTGATTTGACATTTGGCTAGGGAGGTTTAGTCCATGACTCCTTGCTATAAGTCTATGTATTTTGTGGACTACTTTAAGATTCTCCATAAAAAATTAAAAACTGTGAAACAGATGAATTATGTGTTAAGAAATTTTAATGTGAGTTGTCAATTTAGTGATAACTTTATGATTTTTTGTATGGTGATACTATTATGATGTTGCCTCAGATGACACAATGAATTCTTCATAGAAAAAGATGAACATCATGCGTATCTGGCAGCCCTAGTTATTTCCGTATGAATGGCGGCCGGGCTCGGCGTCTTCCTGCCGTCCCTGCCAAACTACAGCATCGCATTAGGACACCCAATGTTACTATATTCAGCCTCAGCTCGAATCAAACTCTCCCTAAATTGATCTGACAGATCGTATTGGCGGAAATACGTTTTCGTTGTACCCATGAACAAGGTGAATTTACCAACTAGGTACGGAAGGTCAAATTTAAAACTAAATACCATGCGATAGTTAGTGTAGCTATTGAGATCGACGGTGTTTTAGTTTTCATCTCAATCGGCTCCTTTAAATATTTTTCGCTATTTCTTGCAGTTTAAATTGGCCATCCACCCTGTTGAGTTCCAGGAATCCACGACACAAATGCGACACGGCAACATGACTGTATTGATGCAAGGATCGAAACTCGAGTGTAAGGGATGATAGAAACATCAGGCAAAAATTCTACTTTTATATTCGGCATCCGTAGGTACATAGGCGGATCATCCGCTCCAGATGCAACTCTGGAACAGACTGCGATCCTCAGACATGAGGGACGGACTACAGAGAGAGATTCGGCATACGAGAAACTGTTTCAGTTTGAAATGATCACATCATGTCACGCTAACGTACTCGCATTTGTAGATGAACTAGGAGCAGTTAGCACGGCCCCGTCCCTAAGCCGGGCTGAGCTCTTCTGAAATATTGAAAGTGACAACAGGAAGGGCCTCCTGCTAGCGCATTACCTGGCGTCCACTTCCCTCGATTGAAATCTTATTACTACAGCCCCAGATGGGCCCGTGCGATGTGACGAGACGCTCTTCACTATTACATTACCGATCAGCTTAGTTATGCCCACCATGCAATTATTATTATTAATGCAAACGGTCAGCAGACGAGCACTATTACGTCAAAGTGGACAAGAGATAAGTGCAGCGTTGCGTCACTACATTCACATACGTTCTCTATACATAAGAGATTTAATTGAATATGGGATTTTGTGTCATTTTGTTCCCCTGCTACTAGACGTAGAAGATACTAACAAACTTCCGCAATTGACGCGGCGCTCGGTAACCGATTATTGTGATTGGTATGGCAATAAATATTGAAAGCTGCGGCCAAATTATTGACGTTTGGATTTCAAAAAGATTGTAAATAAATGGGTGACGGTGCAATATACAAATAAAACAGAGTTGTTGTGTTGACCGAGCGTGGCCGGCCGGCGGCGGCGCGCCGTACTATGTGTAGTACGTCTGCACGAGCCGCGTGGGCGCCGCGCGAGTGGGCGTCGTCGCTCGGTACCTGCACAGTGCACAGTACACAGGGACTCTGTGCTACATCAACATTTTAAACTTGCTGTTACCGCATTGTTTACTAACAAGAAAAGGGAATTCTGCCACAAACTGTTTCATTAAACTGAAAAAAAAACGTGGCTTATCATTTGCCTCGTTTGAATTATTGGCCAAATACTTCCCTGAATCCCTACAGTAAATTTAGGTAAACAAACATTACAAGTCATGATTGAACAAACTCAGCAGTAATGTGCAAATTTAGACTGCGTCATAAATTCTATAAATCCTGAATTGTGCTAATAGTGAAACAAAAATCTATGTTCTGAGACAGAACTAGAACTATCTTGGCTAGTCGGCGTCAGTAAATGCTTTGGTACACCAAAGCATTTACTGACGCCGACTAGCCAAGATCCGGATCAGGATCCGGCACGAAGGACTATACAACAAAGTAATGGTGATTTTATTGAAACAACTATAAAATCTAATACGGTTAGGTGAAAAGAAATGAAAATATCTGCTATCTAGCAAAGCACATTTTCATTACAATCGCAGAACTTATCAGGTGCAGATATACTTAAGGCTATTAACTGATAGTAGTATTCTTTGTCACCGGACGTGTTCACTACCAAATAAGTGTGTTTCGTTGTTTACAAAGATGATGAATCAACTTACTGATATCTGTGACGTCGTTCCACTTCATGATGACGTCAGTGCAGAAATCACCTGCAAAAACAAGTTACAATCAGCCACAAGTTACAACAGAGCAACGTGCAGTATTTACACATGTGCTGCCTGCCACTCATATTGCTTCCTTCCACAGTTTAAAGCACATCAACCAAACCAACGTGTAATTTTTTAAATTGAAAATTAACCCTCTCATATTGTGATAAAGTTGAAAATTTATTAAAGAAATTTGACATACTGGGGTAGCTTGGTGTGCGTTTATACCTTCCAGAATTCTTTTAATATTTAGATACCTAACTTGGCTGGGGAAGTAAACGGGAAAACCTGGCCGTAATGAGCAATCCACAATTTCACATTGATATTCTTCTGGTTTACAATATTACCGCAGACTTGGCACTGATTCGTCTATTTTCACATTGTGATTCCGTGAATAGACCCAACATGAATACATCAGCCTGCCAAGCCCTTGTCACAGTCCATCAAGCGACTCCCATTCGGCCAAATCATTTCCAACTTTAATTAATTACAACTTCTATAAATAACCTAACTACCGTTACTATTTCAATTTGCAATGGAATCAAGAATAACAAAAATTTACATATAATGTTATTTTTTATCTGTGAGAGTGGGAATTTTCACAATAGCTGCTCCTTTAATTATAATGAAACATAATGGCAATGAATTGGAAGTGAAAAATGTGTTATATCGCATACAATGAGTGTTGGTCTACGTCGGGCTATATAACTGTCGGCTCACACGCGACAGACGCGCTGCCACGACTCCGACGCGCGCCGCGCCCGCGCACCTAACTGTGCACGGGCTCGCGACGAACGCGCATTTCCCTGACGTTGTGTAAAAGACACGCAAACTGTATGCTAAGCTGTAATGTGAATATAATTAAACCTCCAGAACCCATAATCTCCAGCACCGTAGTTAACAACTCTACAATTTAAGCTTTCTTCCTCGGCTTGTATACAAATTCACACACGCGGTTGATTTGCAAATTCAAATTTTATATTCATTACAAGTTATTGTGAGTTTTCTATCAGGAAAATTCCGCTATGCTAGTCGTTACTAATCTGATAGTATCTGATTTCTTCAGATTTGTAAGTACTTTATCTGTGACTGATGATAACTTATATCTCTTAGGTAAAGATAATAAAAACAAACACAATAAATATGTTCTAATTTTATCCTATCTACTTACACTTGGACGATAGGACTATCGGTTATTAAACATTTGAGTGTTTGTGCGCGCTCTCGCTCGCGACGCTTCTTGTTTCCGAACTCAAATAGGTATCTATTGCAGCAATAAGCAATGCTAGTGATGGAATCGATAAGCCGCTAAAGCCGATGTGATGGAGTACTGCGACTTGGCGGCACAGTGCGACTTCTGTTGTCGTATTTCCATCATTATCCACTGTGTGTCTGTTATTTTACACGTATGGGCTTTATTGGTATCCGATTCAGTACGTAGACAACTGATACAGAGCTATTAACGTTGATACGAGAAATATGACCGTTGGCTGTAATCTCGTCAATTGATATTTTGTATGGCTTTCTGTCTGCAATCCTGGTGGTTATATTTCTTTCACTGGTATTTACAATAGGAGTTATATTAATGCTTAAAATCTTAATTACAGTTAGTGCGATTGCTCGTGAGGGCTAGTTGAGTGTTGAGTAGAGAGCGGATGCTTGACTGGCATTAGCAAGCGAGGAGTTCACGACACGCGCGACCTCCAACCACTCTATTTCATTTATTTGCAATCCGCACCATTCATTAACAACATTCTACAAATAACTCATTGTACAAGTGTTCTCACTAATCTTATCTGTTGCGATTGCAATGTTCTTCTTTTACAATCTTTTGAGGAAACAGTTAAGCGATCCATGCGCCAATATCAATGGCCAACGATCATTCAATCAATGGCCATAAAGCTCTTTGGTATTATTTGGCGGCACGGTTGGCGTAGTGGCTGAGCGGTTGGACTACTGCGCTGCGTGTCGCGGGTTCGATTCCCGCACGGAGCAAATATTAATAATAATTAATTTATTAATTATTAATATTAATTGTATGATCTACAAGTAGTTGTTCCGGGTCTGGGCGTTAGTGTATGTGTGTTTATATGTTTGTAAACGCACCCACGACACAGGAGACATTCCAGAAAAAAATGTGGACATTGAACAAGATTGCAAAATATATTATTTGGGATTACATTTTTTTTTATCTTATTCTGTGTCTTGGGCCATGTTATGATATGAAACAATTTTGACATTTGGGTAGGGAATGTTCAGTCTATGCATGGACTACAAGCTCATGCAGGTACTCTAGAACACAAGATTTCCAACAAAACTAAGACATACATAGAACTAGCGAGTTTAGCGCTCTACCTATAACAAGCGAAAGCGAGTTCCCCGCTAAGAATAAATAATGAATCGATGACTTCGGCCTGCAGTGGGTCAATACAGGCTGAAAATAATGAATAACCGTGTATGTGTCGACCCGCGGCTTCACTCGGCGCGCGACGGCCGCGGTCCGCGACCCACTTGCATGCGACCGGCCGACGACCTCGTGATTTCGTACTCCTTTCGCTAATTCATTGCAAATTAATGAGCTTAGATGTTGCACGATTAGCCCGTAATGATGAGCGAGTGGGTCCCTGCTCGCTGGCTGTGAAATATTCTGCTAAGTGTCGGACTGACACCGCTCGAGATGCTGTGTGATCAATAAACACCAGTTTGTTGATAAATGCTTCGACAAGATGACGTTCTGCATGTTGATCAGGTATTAGCAATTTGATTGTAAAGTCAACTTCAGTAAGAACGCTTCGCTATCGCTGACCTATTAATATGTAGAGCCGATGAGCTTCAGAATAAACAGCTTCAGTCTCTACTGTCAAGAAACATTTCTCAATTTGAATTAATCACTTTTTTTTTCAGAAATTATCCTGAAGTATAAATTCCTGAGAAACCATTTTGTGATTGCACTGAACCCTAATTATAATGTAGTTAGAGTGTCGAGATGCTACCTAAACGAAGATTAACGGCAATTTCCTATAATTGCAGCCTAAGAAGAATAGGACAATAAAGCATTTAAACAATAAAATGGCTGTCAATGGTCCTGCATCTGCATAATAGAGGGGAGTTGTTTTATATTCGCGGACGTCAGAGCGAGCTGCGTGGCTCCGTGGCCGCGTCAGACTAGTGGGCCATTTGAATGGACGTTCACCTTTGGCTCGGGAAACGTCTAGCTGAGCTACAAACGTGTTCTCCTAATCACGAACACCCCGGAGCGGCGGCGCTGAGCATTCGTCTCACAAAAAGCTAATACTGCTCACTATCTACATCCTGCTGTATACTTTCCCATTTATATGGTTTTTCTTAAAGACTATCAGGGATTTATTTAGTGGGGAAATGATTCACATTATGTTTCTCTTGGTCTCTAGGCAATAGGTAATCATTTTAAAATTGATATTTTTTCCCCGAAAGAGATCAAACATAGTTATATGTAGTACGGTACTACATGTAACAGGTTGTTAACCTATCGCCAAACAGTAAATAAAACGAACCTTTTCTCTCGGCTGATACAATTTTCCAAGAACATGAGCTACGGTTTGTTAGTTTCTCAATCGTCGAACGTTATCAGATTCTGATATTAAATGGGATATTTTATAGGAGCGTGTGTTTTTCTTGTCCGATAATTAGTGCGACATGCTGCAACGTATCGGGCTCGGAGCGAAGCGCCACTGGACACTCAACACAGCGAGTCAACTGTTTAGCACATCACGCATACTCAGCGAACTTTTACAGTAATAATAAACAAGAACATGCAAAATACATTCAAAACCGGTTGTCATATTTAAATATCATTATTTGAAAAGTAATTCTTGGAAGACGTGACATGACAATAGACATATCACCAAACATGAAATATTTTGGAGAGTAAGCCAGAAAAGTATCCTGGTATGTTAGATACTATTAGAGGCAGCTGGTGGTTACTCATGTAATATAACCCTATTTTGTTTACAAAATGTGGAGGGTTCATGAATACAGGCAATGTAAGGAAGTCATCCGTCGAGATCATTATATTCTAGAAGCAATTTGGAAGATGTGGCATTCTGGCGGGCAAATAGCAGTTGCGTTTCTGTGCGGGCGCAAACGAGTGCGTCGCGGTAACCTCCTCGACCCCGTTTCGGTTCAGAGTTGAACGGCCGCGCAGTACCTACACTACTGTGCACCTCCCGCTCCGCGTGTGCTCGCGACTCTGCACTCAGATCCCTCCCACCACCACACGAGCACCAACACCATGCTAAACGTCTATGTGCACCTCAACAAAAAAACTCTTTGAATAGTCGAAGGGCTTTTTTGGCAGGACTTCAACGTTCTATTTTGGAAATTTTATGATCACAAGTCCGTTTAGTTTAGGTTTAATTCCGCGTTTATTGTTAGGTCTTTTCCATTATTTATTTCTAGTAATTTCTAGATTTTAATGTAGATAGTTATGTCAACAAGTTTCCCCAGTCGAAGCTGGTACCTTCACTGGTATGTATATCATATGTATTGAAGAGTAACATTTCTTAAACGAAATTGGAAAACAAATTGTTTCCCAACAGTAAAATGTGTTAATTGCACATATCTATTGATAAAATGAGGTGACGGCATCCAAAACAATTTATCTCAATTGTAGGAAAAAGTGGAATTGTAAGATTTGGCATGCGTACAAAAATGTTTTACATTTGAATAGGAATCCGTGTTCCAAGATGTTCATTACGGTGAACCGGATAGCTGTCAAAAAGACTGCAATACATTCTTGAAACATTGTTTGTACAATTTTCTACAGAGGGACATGGATGTTGACGTTCATTTGTATCATATATAGGTATGCAAAAAAAGTAACGACAGATGTGATGATGCGCATGATAATATGTTCCACATATTCACATATTATCAGCTCGAAATGGCAAGCTGAAGAAATGATAATAGTAAAGACTGCCGTAGGTATGTCAATAACCATTGTTCTTATCAGGGCACGCAGGAAATAACAATAATACCTTTAGCTATGACCTAGTAATGACGACAGAAGGAAAAAATACTATCAAGTATACTAACAGGGCTATGGTGCTGCTTACCACTCAGTTACTAATGTATTCCTTTCACAACAGCAGAAGGAAAACGGTCACAACTGGACGTTGCCGTCGTGCGGGGGCTAGGGCTCTCAAGTGAACCATGCATAGAGCAGCGGCCATCTGAGGACGTTGCCTCACGAGCGAATGCCAGTCCAGCGGCCTCCCGATCGATGCTTCATCATAATTGCAGCGAGAGACTAGATAACTGTCGGGCCTACAGTAAGTGATATTTGTCCAACATGAAGACGGTGTATTGTAGTGCCTGGACGGATAACATGGCAGTTCATTCACTGCCACGGACAGTACTTTGTAACGCAAGTCAATTTACATTTAATTCACTATCATCCAGCGCAGTGGTCAAATGAAATCGCATTTACCCTGACATTACGCTGATTGCCAGGTGCGCTCGGAATAGCAGCGCGCACAATGTGCGGTATGTCACACTCGCAGCGAGTATCGAGTAATGATAGTACAATATGGACGCAGCCACGTACGACTTCATTACTTTATAGATAATGTCCTGCGCGACCTACCACAACTGTCTATAGGTCGCGTTATGTAACATTATAACGTAATGAAGAACACAGCGACACAACCACCAGCGCTTCTCACATGTGGCTTAATCACCACTAAATCTTCTATTAAATCTACTCAATCTATACTATTATTATAAAGCTTTTTTTATCGTGGTAGAATCATCAAATGAGTCCTCTTACCCAGGGCGGGGCGGGAGGCACTGTCGGACTTCAACTACTTGTACTGGCTAAAATCCACAGTGATCCAGCCTTTTACTTTTCAGGGTCACGGTTCCTAGATGAGCCAGTCCCGCGACCACGGCAGTCTTTGACCCTTTAAAGGGGGCCCGTCAGATTGCTGACAGCTCTTTGAGGCGTACGTAGAAAACGACTCGCCGTCCACCTGGCATGGTCCATGATTGCTGACTTGCGGACGGCGAGTAATGGGTAGCTCGCCCGACCAAGGACCTGGCCCGAATCAACGGCGCTTCATGTTCCACGCGCTCCTCAAGCAAACTGACGGGGCCTTCATAGGGCCAAACGCTTAACATAGCGCGGTTCAAACAGCCAGGCACTGCTAGTACAATTATAATTAAACAGTGAATTTATTACATTTTCATCACGAACGACGCAGAAATAAGTTTCAAATCAATTTATATGGAAATAAATAATTGTTCGCTTTAGGTACTATAGGTAGGTACAAGTCAAGTTCGAGTGCGCTCCGCTCGCCGTACAGTTGCACGACCAAGCCCAGCACGTCGTTACTCCTCAGATAGCACCGAACATTCGCGCTGATCAATTTAAACAGGTTTCAGATTTTATGGTTCCGCCACATAAAAAATAACATTTAAAACTCCACCGTAGTCGGCGTAGGGTTGCTTATTACCAGTAGCGGCACCACGGCGCGGCTGCGGAACGCTCCCGACCAGTGTCTCATAAAACCAATATTCGAGTAAAAACAGGCCGCGACCGGTGCCGTGACATAACTTATACTAATAACAACCTCGCCAAGATATGTTGACGGAAATCACGTATTACAGCGAATGTGGACTTGGGGAGTGTATGGAGCTTTTCGTTCGAGCAAAATCGCATTGGCACAAGGAAATTGAAGTAGCTAAACTACATACCTACTATTGTCATTCATTACTCACTTTCTTCCTCCACGTAGTGAATATTTCAAAAGGTGTTATCTTGAATTAGCCATCGCAGCCGTAATGTTGGAAGTTGCGGCTCTTATTACGGTAACATATCAAACGAACTGAGCTCATCAAGTTGATGGCAATATAAAGTTGCGCAATATCGTGCACTATCTAACAGGGCGGCGCGCGGCACGGTGGCAGTGGCGGGCCCGGCGAGTCAACACATACGTCACACGGAAGGGCCACGCTTCACTACGACGAGATACTTCTGTGATTCTTTAGAGGAGAAGCCGCTGAATGAAACGGTATAGTATAAGCTATTGTGGACCAACTTGTACAGAACTACTTGGTGTTGGTGTACAGCTATCACGAATAAGATACTGGAATACTGACTCCAATAAAGTCACTAATGTACTCCTAATAGGGCCTTATAAAATTGTACCTACCTCCATAAATTATATCATACAGTGATATAGTGCTAACAACTATTGCCTATACAAAAACAAATCACGATACATAGACAAAAAACCCGATGTCTGATTAAAAAAAAAAACTTGATCATAGTTGCTATCGCCGAAAAAAAACCTGTTATAGGTACCTATCACCAATATAAAAAGAACCTGTTCTGCTATGAGCAACCTTCACCAATAGCCGGCGACCACATCTGTAAAAAGAAGCCAACAATAGCACACTTTTATAATTCAATTCAATTCAATTCAATTTATTTATTTCAGATTAAAATCCATAAAAAATACATAAAAACCAACAATAAATTAAAAATTATCAAACAAAAATAAAAAGATAATAAATAAATGAAAAATAAAATCAAAATTAAATTATAAAATCAAAATTAAATTAAAATTAAATTATAAAATCAAAATTTATTTAAAATTAAATTATAAAATCAAAAATTAAATTATAAAATCAAAATTAAATTATACAATCAAAATTACATTTTACAATCAAAATTAAATTACACAATCGAAATTAAATTAAAATTAAATTATAAAATCAAAATTAAAAATAAAATCAAAATTAAACATATGAGGGGCCGCTGGCGTGCAGTTGCATCCACCTCATAAACATTGGTGAGTCCCACCGCTGGGACAATGCGCTCAGAATACCATTCGGGCTGCCACGCACACGCATTAACAGCGAGGCACACCTTTTTCTGATTATTGCGAAAAAATCATCAGTTTGCGCCTCAGCAAACATAGCGGAAGCACTACAAAAGCGTGGCAGCCCCAATAATATCCTAAACGCATTGTTATACTGGACTCGCAGTGCACTGTACCCCCGCAGCGTAAAATTAGTCCACAGGCTGCACGTGTAGAAAGTCTGACAGTATGCTTTGAATAATGTTACTTTTACTTGAGTGGTACAACGTGCAAACCTACGAGCCAACATATTACACCGGATGGACAGTGCTCTGCGCTCCCTCTCGATGTCTTCATTGTCACACAGGTCTTCGGTCACCCAGTGGCCCAGATACTTAAAGGCACTGACCTTTTTCAGACGCATGCCGCACAGAGTTACATGAGGAACATGGGAGTAGCATTTGCTACCTGACTTGAACACCATGAACTCACTCTTATTCGCGTTGTATCGGAGCCCATGGGCTTCCGCGTACGATTGGCAGATGCACACCAGTTTCCGTAACGCTGCAATCGATGGGCTCAGTAACACCATATCATCGGCGTAGCTTATGTTGTTTATACTGACTCCGTCTATGGAACAACCAATACCAGTGTTACTGAGCTCGCCGATGAGCCGGTTCATGTATAAATTAAAGAGGTGGGGGGAGCTAATTCCCCCCTGCCTAACACCGCATTCCAAACCATATTCATCTGAATGTGCACCAGCCCACCTCACTCTATTGCGCTGATTGCCGTACCAGAACCTCAGCAACGAAATTACCTCCCGAGGTACCTGAGTGTCTCTCTCCAGCTTCTGCCACAGCTTGTCGTAACACACCAAGTCAAAAGCTTTTGATAAATCAAGGTAACAGGCATAGACAGGTGTGCCGCGACCAGTGTAATACTGAACAGTCTGCTTGAGGCAGAGGATAGCAGCCTCAGTCGAAAGTCCCGGTCTAAACCCAAACTGGGCATCGTGTAATTGTAGATGCTCTTCCAACTGCTTGTCAAGCAGACTGTCCAGCACCTTCGCTATAACAGTAGCCAGAGAGATAGGTCTATAATTTGATAGATCCGAAGAGTCAGCTGTTTTATTCTTTACGATCGGTACCACAGTAGTGTACATAAGGCTCTCGGGCAAGTAACTGTGACTAATACAGAGGTTAAAGAACATCGAGAGAACTCTAGGCAGGTGTATTCCCGCATGCTTAAGGTGCTCGATGCTGAGACCATCGTGGCCGGGAGACTTGCCCCTGACCATTTTATTTACAACAGTAGCAACATTCTTCGCAGAAAATCGTACACTAAGTGTAGTGAGGTGGTTATCAGCATCGGGCACCCCAGACGCCGGCGCCGGCCCGAGCGGGGACTCAACCCTGAAATGCCGCTGGAATGCACAAGCTATATCATGGGGGTCATGCTCACCACCAACGCTAGCAGGAAGGCCCGACCCTGGACTTAGTTTTTTAGTGTTTTTCCAAAAACTACTAAAGTCTTTATTAATATGATTTTCTGCTATAATGTCCATTTTTATTTGTGATTCATTTCTCTGACAAAAAGCTAACTTTGATTTAAATATTTTTCTAGATTCACACATCCTAATATACAGATCTCCAGACCTTGGTCTCCCAGCTAAGACCCACGTCTGAAAACAAAGTCGAGCCCTCCTGTGAACGTCACTGACATACCGGTTCCAACCAGTAACATACTTATGGTTGTTACGTTTAGGCACAGAACAGCTAGCCTTTGCAGCCCCCGTCAAAATACTAATTATCTTATCATACATGTCATTTAATAACAATTTATGCTCGTCATTATCACACATACCGTCAGCGCAACATTGAAATTCCGGGGGAAAGTCAATTAACTTTAATTTAGTATTACAAATACGATGATATTTATCTATTTGATTTGAATCCCTTTCTCCCCATTTTACACTATTATAAAATATATTACTTGGTTTCGTTGGCTGTTGGCGGCTTGAGATAATAGCATTAAAATTACAAATAAGCAATAGCGGATAGTGATCGGACCAGTATACATCATTATTAAGTACAGACGCACTTAATATGGCCGAACGCGCAGCGCTCGTCGCTACGCAATGATCGAGCCAGCTGTGACTGCCACTCGCACCGCACACGTACGTATAAGTGTCCTTAGGTAAAAGTTCCATATCTACGCACGACCAAGATTGTTCCGAGCAAAATGACAATAACTCTGAATGAAACAGCTTACCCGGATGAGCGTTGAAGTCCCCAAGTATAATCACTGAGTTCACATCATTACTTTCAATAACGGCGTTTAGTTCACTTAAACACTCCGTAAATTCACAAAGATTCTCGTTTGAATTAGTAGGCATATACACCGTTATCACTAACAAGGACCGGTTTTCACACATTATTTTTATAGCAGCGATACGCACACTACTGCACGGAATAATGACTACCTTCGGGAACACAGCTGATCTCCACAACAGGGCCACACCCCCGTACGGTCTTCCGCGAAGCACACCCGCAGACAGGTCCACCGCCGACTTTCCAGTAAAGGAGAATGCACCATCAATGTTGCCCAGTATAGGAATGTCGTGCTGCAGCAGCCACGTTTCCTGCAGCGCAATTATGTCTGCTTGTTTGCAAAGTCTTCTCACACATTCAATTGATCTCGAGATATTTTTACAATTAAACGATATTAGTTTGGTTGTCGTATCCATTTATGTCAACTTGGATTTTTATAATGATATAACCATCCACAAAAAGAGTTATGTAAACCTCTCATCATCGTAACCAAATAGGAAGTTAAATAACTGTTAAAAACTGCTGGAACTCATAGGGGCATTATAACCAGGAGACAGTGGAGTACCGCAGAGAAGCCACAAGTGCAGCGTGGACGTGCGAGTTGCCAGCGCTCGCTAATGTGATCAGCTGATGAGCTGCTGACCCCGACCACATAAGAGCCGAGTGTATTATACTGTGATATGTGCATTACAGCTGTACAGATAAGGAGGCATAACTTGCGGCTCAGGCGAAGCACTGCCAAAGTCACTGATAACACACTCGATGCAATATTGAAGTTTCTCAAAACATGGATTGGAATTCCAGAACTATGGCCAACTCACGGTTTGATGAGAATCGACTATGATAACAGGTGCATTTGTCCCAACGAGGTGCGCTCACTCACGAGCTTCGAACGTACTAAGAGACATTTAATCATCATCACAACAAGTGGGCGACACACGAATCACAAACCCTGTGTAGAGTCAACGATTATAATATCCACGAGTCAGAATGCAAAATAAGAAGTAGCAATTTCTCTCACCGTGTCGGGCGGTCGGTCACCACGCAATATGGTTATCACTCGTATAAGTTTTGATTATGCGTCGATTACGGCCCAGCTGACCGGCGAGGGCGGGGGGGGGGAGGGGGGCGGGGTGGTCGCGCGGCTATTGGTCGTCAGCCTCATAATCTTGCGCGAATGGGCTGCCCACGGCGCACGCGACTCTTATTATTCCTCGTATTTGCTTCTTGGGACTTGTAATGTCCATTTTCTGCGTCGCAAAGTGCTCGCGAAACATAATGTGCCTAGCTTCTTGCTTAATGTGACCGGAAACCTTATAAACTATACGGGTTTCCACTAAGGTGCAGGTTCGCATTTCAACATATTTCAAATCTGGTCGCGATTCAATAAATTGAACCGATGTGAAGCACTGATACAGGCACCGTGCACATTTACCTTAATAACTTCCATGCAGATTACAAATCATACATACTATCCGTGACTAGATAATTCTACTATGTTAACCAAGGAATCTAACTCGCTTAGCTATGTCGCCTCGGTTCCTTTTGCAAGCTTTAATACTAGAAACCTAAGTACAAATTGCGGAAGTTCTAGTCCATCGCTCTACCAACAGAGCTATTGAGTTCCCTGATTAATAATTTAGTAATCTGAGGTACCTATTAGGCACAGAGTGGAGTGGAGTTTTAGTTGATTATAATCCGGCATTACCCAGTCAGACGGAGACCAAGCAAGACTATCCTTCCTCATAAAAAAACGAGCAATTTTAGCAATATGTGAATCAAAACTGTCCTATAAAGTATAAAGAAGTAAGCAAGACGTGTGGAAATAAAAATATCAATGAGCATCCTTTTAGGGCTGTGGGCACTGCAAGAAAAGTCGTTCCGTTTAATAAAGAGATACGCCCTTAACAGTTATGTAGACAAAAACTAAACAGCAGTCAAAGCAATTCCGATAGAGATAATGTGCGGTCGTCCGGCACCGGACCGGCACCGAGCGGCAGCCGGCAGCCGGCACGAGGACACACACTAAACATTAAGATAAGGCCCGCTCGGGCAGCGCCGCCTCACCTAATGCCTGCCTCAATGCCGATCAGTTAGCCATGTACGGACACACTCGACATCCTAATGACAATCTACTAAATGCTTTTTTGTATTCTAAACACAACTTAAACTCAACCCTGAATTTTGGCTTTGCGAAATTTTCGACTTACAATTTTATGACTGCGAAATGCCTTTAATGTAGATCCAAGAAACTAGTTTATAGACATGAAAAGAGCCTCCATCATAACATATCTGGCGAACATTGTAATGTAGAATATACGGAGGACAACTGACGTTACGAGCAAGAATCAGACCATCGGCATCGGAGCAAAGACCTCTAAATAGCTTTCACGTGACCAAAACGTCGAACAATTTCCTTGGTTTTTAATAATATCGTGAACGACAGACGAGTCGGTCCGTTCATCCGGTCACTGTGCTCCGCACGATTTCCTAAACAACTAAACAAGTCAGTATAAATATTTTGTAATACATTTACGGGGTACAATGGAGCAAAACATCAGCTCGCCGGTTGGGTCACCGCATTGTTTGTTGGAATTAGTTATCGCGCTATTGTGACGACCTCGAACCCAGGAATCATCGGCATGCTAATGATACGGGCCGGCCGATTACAAATGTAATCTTCCACGATGTGTCCAGATTAGCGGCGCGTTGCGAAACTATCGCACTCCAGCGAGCAACGACCATCTCGAGGAATGCACTCAATTATAAACTAAACATTAAACACTGTGTCTAATGCTGAAGCAATGTGCAATCCATGAACGGACATTCGGCAAATTACCCGTGCTAATAACGCGTTTGATGAATTTACCAAGTAATTTAGGTAATCAAATTTATCTGAGTCTAATTTACATAAATAGTAATCTCCGACACCGTAACCGAACCTTCGGCCCTGGTCCTTTTTTCGGCCAAAACAGTAAGCGAAACTGTTTTTTTTTTTAATCTTAAACACATAAAAAAAACGTGTGTGATCGATATTATCTTCATTGCTTTTTTTCTAGCCTATGTCAAAATTGAGCGTAGGTATTTTGAGCTTACGAGAAACAGAATCTCAATTACTTTATATCCGTTTTTTTGTGTAAGACAACTTATAACTTGTTACTGAGTGATCTCCTTTTTTCAAAAATATTATACCAGTGTAGGTCACATTTAAAAGGCTCACGTCCCGAAAATGTGATGTTTCTGAAGATTCTGTCTCGTACAGACTTGTTGGTATTGATACAAGATAAAACGGTCATCGGTGTGCGTAACTTTGAAAATAGAGGAGTAAATTAGAAGGATCTAACAGCTCAAAACTTTTTCAAAATTCTACATTAGTCAGCACCACCCAAAGTGAAGTGCCGAACGACACACGACAATCCATACATAGGTATACCGAATTTCGGTCGGGCCGAAAGGTTTTATCAATATTTGGCCCATACCGAAACTGTGGCTGAAACACAACTTTTCGGCCGAAACCGAACCTTCAATTGAACACTTATAAATAGATAGGAATAGGATTGTTATAATGGAGGAAGAATGAGGTTTGTCCGTAGTCGACAAAATTACGCAAATGTCTAGGTAAAAGTTACAGGCTGATGATGATGACTGACATTATGAAAATTAGGCTTTTAGAGAACTTTCCGTTTTGAGAACTTGTCCTTTCGCGAGTCGGTTGCCATTTTGCGATTTAGGCTTTCTGCGCCTAAACCAAAAATAGGGTACCGTTTGTCTCAGAGGTAAAAAGATTGGAAATTACCTCTTTCGTGCCCTGTTCAATTTGAAAGTTGATCCACACTTCCGAGACACCCTGTGTAATCTTACACAGTAGGGCAGGGTAATACATAAGTTAGGGCCGCAACTTGTGTATTCGGTACCCACCAGCAGTGCTCACAGGATACTGTTATGTAGCCCGTCTGGCCGGAGTGCCGCGCGGGTACAGGCGGGGGGCACGCCGGTGCTTTTTGCAGCAGCACACAGTATATGTACTACGTACAGAACATACGATGCGCGCCTTGTTGGGATGCGCGCACGCAAGGGTCCCATTCACCGCGCAATTGTCAATTGATGGGCAAAAACACGATTTACGAGCATCAGGGTTACCATCAGCAAGTGCAACAAACTAAGTAATAAAATTGGCAGGTTTCTAAGTTGAGGAAAATTTACAAAAACAGTAGATACTCGTAGAAGGACAACACAATTCACAAAAATTATGAAGAAACGCAACTGGCATGGTGAGACGCGACACAGCTTTCTTAATGACTGCTATGCCCTGAGCGTCACGACACCCAACTTTTGTGACAAGTGCGTCGAGTCAGTGTCGACGTGGTAAATACTTTTATTTATGTTTACAATAAACATACTGAAGACAAATCGCGGAATTAATTTTAATCGCTGCGATAAGTATTTGCCAAGTGCGTGTGCCAGCCCTGTTGGCAGCGCATCCGGTAGTCATCTCCTCGTGAGCCAGGCTTCGGAGAAATGCCCACCAATTAATTTATCCACTTTTGGAGATATGTTTTATTCATAATATAAACGACACACGACGTACGTACACGCAAGTTAGTGCAATAAGATTTATTTAGGATTATTAGGATAAGCCCCTGTGTATGGAATTCATCTTTTAAGGAAACAGGGCTGAAACGTGATTACGCCAAAATACACACATCAAAAGTGTCTAGGGATCAACATATATTTTTGCAATAACTTTTCTCCTGATTGATATTAATTAAAATTTTCTTTAAGGATTCATCAAATAAAGTGTTTTCGTTTGTCACAGTAACGATAAACCAAGTCACCTTTGCATTAATAAAGAAATTTGCCATTTTCCTAATAAAGGGATTTTTGACATTTGAACCACTAACACAAAAGTTCGAAAAAAAGACTGAAATAACAGTTTTCTTTAAAATTTTATTGGGTAACTTAAACAATTAATAATCCGTGTTTCTACCGCGAACACTAACAACACAAGAACATCGGTTTGGCATACTCAAAATGAGTTCATCCAAATCACGCTGTGGAATGGCCGCCCATGTTCGTTGCAACAACAAAAAAAGGTCTTCTTGCGACTGGATACCCTCCATATTCGGCAGAGCTCTTCTCTGTAGCATATCCCATGCATGCTCAATCGGATTCAAGTCTGGCGACTGAGCAGGCCAGGGCAGGACATTGATGTTAGCTGCGGCGAGAGTCTGTCTTACAACTCTTGCGGTGTGCGGTCGTGCATTATCATGCATTAACTGAAATAAGGGACCGATTTGCACTTGTAGAGGAACGATGACGTCTGATACAATCGTCTCAGCATAAATTTGAGCGTTGAGGTTGCCTCTGATCCAAATCAACTCAGTTCTTCCGCCGATCCAAATACCCGCCCATACCATGATGGTTCCACCACTATAAGGATGGACTTCCTGGCAGGATTTTAATCGCTGTTGGCGTCCAGGGGTTCTCCAGTGTCGTATACGTCTTGTATCCGGTCTCATACCGAAACGAGACTCATCAGAAAAGCACACGAAACGCCATTGTTCTTCTGCCCAATTTCTGTGTTCAAGAGCCCATTGATATCGAATCCTACGATTGTGCATTGCTATAGGTGGTACCCGTAGCGGTCTTCGGGAATGAAGGTTCACTTCATGCAAGCGGTTTCTGACTGTTTGGTCGCTAATTAAGTTCCCCGAAAAGTGATGAAGCCTCACGGCTAACATCATGGCGGTTATTGTTGGAGCTCTTCGAGTTAAGATTTGAATGTATCGGTCTTGTCTCCGTGTGGTGCAGCGATACCGTCCTCCATGGCGCTCAGCCACGGTACCAGTGCTTCGGTAACGTGTCCAAAGTCGACTGATAACACTCTGACTTGTATTCAGAGCTAAAGCCACAGTACGTTGCCGGGAACCAGCTTCTATCATTCCCACGGCTCTGAGCATTTCTTCCCTGCTTAAATGACGTCGCCGCTCCATAATAACGTTGGTTTTAATCAGTAGTAGGGAAACAGTAGCACTAATAATGTCTTCAATGCGTTGTATGTTTTTATAGGGAAAATATTGACAGCTGATTTTCATCTTTTACTCGAATTTGATTCACAGTTCCTGATTCAAATTATGAAATGCACCAAAAAGGATCCATATAAATTTATAAAATCATAAATTTATTACAAAGCCACATCTCAATCTCAAGAAATCCACATAAAAATGCTTGATCCCTAGACACTTTTGATGTGTGTAACTTTAAATGGTTTAAAACCTGATCATAGGACTTCAACAGAAGTACGTAGCTATAATTTTTGTATTTTATTACCCTCAATAACTTTAATTTTCATTAGTTTAAATATACTTTTAAATTGTATATTTTAAAACATGTTAACTTTTAATTTTCGCTAAATATCAGAAGTCAATAATCGAGCGATAATATTCCACGAAGTTTCCAGTTGGTCTTCACCCATTTGTATACTCTACTATGTGTCATAATGTGTTCTGCCTCAGTAGATTGGTGGAGTTACACAGAGTACAGTTGAGGAGGTGGGCCATCGTTTGCGATGAGGCTCCGCAGTCGCACCTTTCTATATCAGAGTACCCCCACCGGACCATATTGTATTTGCAGCGACCAACCTGACTTCGCAAGCGGTTTAAAGTTTTCCAAGTAGGCGATGGCAGTTGGTGGCCTGCTGGAAGCTTTTCTGCAGGCTCAGCGTATTGTTCTGGAGGAGATATCTGAGGAGCCACAGATGTTTTCGGGCTTCCCCAGCCGTGCTATTGCCGATTGATTTAGTCGACCTGAGGGAAATTTTCCGACTCTTGCACTGCACTCTAAGGGAACTGTCCGAGGCCACCACCAACGCCGTCAATGTGGCAGAGTTTTGGTCGAAACATACAATTTAAAGGAATCATCGACATGACGAAGAAGAAGAAGTAGATTGGTGCAGGACGTAGCAACAAGTAAGATCCTGCCGGCGCATTCACGCACTGGTTGCGATAAGTAAGCTTCTCTTACTCTCCACCTTGTTGCAGCCATCCTCATCGCATCATTGTGTTCTTCGGAGGACCCTGATGTTTGTGGTCCACCACAGTGTGTTCGATGCTGAGCGACTCTGCAATCCACCTTTTTATGGATTTACTGCTTTCGTTTCGTTTGCTACAAGCCAGGATTCGTCTTACAAAACAAGGTAGTCTAAAACTGTGAGGTACCGGGTGACCATCCAAATAAAATAGAGGAACCTCGAAAGTGCACAAAATACGCACCATGCACTTCTAATAATGAGGCTATTTACAACCATGATGTCACATAGTTTAAGACAACATAGAGGCTAGTCGAGCGCGCTCCGCGGCGTACGCGCCGGCCGGCGGCCTGGCGCGCGCATTCACCTGAACAAACACGACGCAACACACCCTAATAACTGTCAAGGACAAGCTTCAATATTATTACCGAGTACTTATGCTTTTTACACATTTTGCGTACATGATA
Source organism: Agrotis exclamationis (assembly GCA_950005045.1). Classification (NCBI taxonomy): domain Eukaryota; kingdom Metazoa; phylum Arthropoda; class Insecta; order Lepidoptera; family Noctuidae; genus Agrotis; species Agrotis exclamationis. The sequence continues at coordinate 681,166 of OX465422.1, read as the reverse complement.
TCTATATACACGATCCTTCGATAAACTCGGTTTCAAATGTGTTGTATGGATGTATTAATATTAGTAGGTATATGAAATCGAAGTTAACAAGCAGATGTTTAAAATCACAAATGATGACCATAATTATAACCAAGTTTACAAACTTGAAAAGGAATCGCCTGTCTTGGTATGGACATGTAATGAGAAGGGATGAAACTCATGTGGCTAAGAAAGTCATGACAGTATGAATGTTATGTGCGTGTGAACTGAGGGACCAAACTGGAATACGCAAAATAAAAATCGTAGGATTTAAAACAATTGTAGAACAAATACAACCTTGTTTTCGTTTGTCTAATACTACATATATTAAATAAAGCATAATAGTACTGTCTACATCTTGTTTCATTGTGTGGTCACACTACTCTATCCATTGTCATAGGATTTAAAAAAAATATATTATCTCAGCTAAGAGGTAAGAAATACACAATTTTAGATACCTATTATTTAGTAGAGACTTTTTACTAAAGTTAAGTCACGCTAGACTTTCTGATAACCTCTCGTCTAGCAGCTAATATATGCACTTATGTCAGTAGAGGTGAGGATTGAGGGACCAGTTTTATTATTCGCTATCTTCAAATTACGTCGATTTTTTTTTTTCATTTCTTTTTTACAAAATGTTTTAAGACTCTTACTAAAACTTTATGTGGATAAAGAAAGATTTACTAGGTAATATTCACTAAACTACGAGTATTTATTTTTCTTACGAGGATTGAGGGACCACAGTTTAGTCATTAAATATTTTTTACCTTTGATGCTTTGTGATCTGTTATTCAGTAAATATCTTTACAATTTCTTTACTAAATGTCTGTAGTCACAAAACCTTAATTTATCCAATACTTTTCGACATATGGCTGATGGTCTGCGAGGATTGAGGGACCACACTTTAAGGGCTGTAGTTTTTAATATATTTTTTTACAAATTCCCAGATTTGTTCTACAATTGTTTTAAGTCTACTACTAAATCCTACGATTTTTATTTTGCGTATTCCAGTTTGGTCCCTAAGTTCACACGCACATTGAATGTTGATGGATGGACGATGGAGAGGAAGAGGAAGGCCAAAGAAAAGATGGATGGATTGTCTAAGGAATGATATGAATGAAAAAGGAGTAAATGATACTGTGACGTCTGATAGGGGAGAATGGAAGAAAAAAACGTGTTGCACCGACCACAAGTAAAATGGGATAAGGGCAGGAAGATGATAATGATAACCAAGTTTACAAACTTACTGGAAACGAATGACCAGCGAGTGATTAGTTAGATCAAGTTGTAAGTACTACGAGATACTGAACTTTAAAGTTGTCATCATATGAATTCAGGTAGTAGAGATCAGTGCCGAATATGCAAGTCCCATGTTACAAGTTGTATGTCAGTATCTAAAACTTTAATAAAAGTACAAAGTAATCAGCTAATTCGCAAAACGCAGAGTTGGTATTTAAAGTATTTATTGTTACAAGTAGATAGGAGAGCGGATGACGGGTATAATGATCCCACGATTGTTCGCTCGGCTGTGCTTTTTGCTCGGCATGATCGACGACCATTCCGCCAAATGTTATTCGTAGACTATGGTAGTAAATCATACATTTTTTATGTGCGTCTGTCAGTCACTTTGTGTTATCGGATATTGTAAGGTCCTTTCGTCTCTTACCACCAGCTGCCAGCGTAGATTGCCATGAGACTATGGGTTCTGTTCGCATGAGGTGTTGATTGAAATAAAAGAGATACTTCCGTCTTCTCAGCTATTTAATATGTTGGTGCACACTTCAATGATACAGGAACATAGCATTTGTCAAACTTCCTTATAATGTTAGGTTATGGAAATAACACTTACTTCAGGTAGGACATACTACCATCTATCCAGGTCGATCAGTTGATGTGCAACGAAGACGGGATTGCGGCCTGTGTGAACTTGTAGAATATACCACGTGTCTTGGAACCAGAGCTTGTTCTAGATTACTTCATATTACGTGCCATGAGTTGAGAAGACGTTTTTTAATTAATTAAATAAGTATTATTTTAAATAATGTTTGAAACCCTGAAAGTATCAGAAAAGAAATCCATGAGCATTTCAACACAAAATCATGGTGAAAAATGATGCTATGTAAATGTAACAAAACAGGAAATAATTATCAATACATACGCTTATGCGGTTCCCTTATATTAATGCACTTTCATTTTAGCCGCTGTACCACGCCTTGTCCGCGTCATTAATTTATTTAATTACAATATTCTTTGTTCTAGATTAATCGCGTGTTCCGCTACCAAGAAGAAAAACTAACCTTCAAGTTATACGTCAACCTTTTATTTTTTTTCAGATTAGTTACTAGGCTTTCGTGTTTTAGAACATGCTGTATTTATAATTAAACTTAATTCGACTGAAATCTATTACAATTAATTATTTGAATTTTATCTATGTAATTATTATATTTTATTTAGAATTATTTAAAGTTCAAGAAAATAAAGGTTACTCTCTAACGCCATCTATTTTATTTTTTCAGAATCAACTGCAACTATTTCCCATTAGTTCGCGCCTTTGTCAATAGAGGGCGTTACCCGTCTCCAATATTTCCAATAATTCATTTCTTAATTAAATGCGAGATTAAATGTGACGATGCGTATGATGAGAACATTTCTTAAATTTCTTTTATAATTGTTACAATACATCTTTCCCCAGTTAAAAAATTTTTGCTGACAAAAAATTTTTTTTTTTATCATGTGCATTGAAAGCTCGAAATCATTCTATTGAAAATTGAGACAGTCTGAAATCAAATGCCTTAGACTTACAGACTAAATTGCTAAATGCTTATGGCTAGTAGCACAATTCCGAAACAAAACCTATTTGGCAAATTCGTACATTGATTGCTCCTGCCTTAAACTATCTAAGTACTAAACTAAATATAATAATAAGCGCATGTCTGCCTATCTACATATAGCACGTAGCTACTCTCTGCAGACATCAACTAATTAACTAATTTTTATTGACTAATCATGCCTTAGTCTAATTAATTTACTAATTAAGTTAAGTTTTAAGTTAAATAAACACTATCCTTGAAACCTAGATAAGTGTTATCTAGAAAGTATCAAGCCAAAGTATAGGCAAATACTTATTTAAGTTTTTTAAAATTATTAAGTAAACCCTATCTCCAATTGATGTAGATAGGTGTTTTTATTAAGTATTAAGTTACAAAGTATAGGTTATTATACTTGGTAAGTTTTTAAGTAAACACTATCTTTAATTAATGTAGATATGTGTTTTATTAAGTGTTAAGTGGTGACACTTTTAAGTCCCATTCGAATACTACTAAGTTTAACAATCATTGTGTTTTCTTTCATACATCTGCAAACATTCCTTATTAATAAAATTGTATACCTATTTAATTTTGAAAAAAAACCTTTTACCCTACCAACATGCATCCATCACCCTTCAAGTTAAATATATTTGCACGTCTATTGCTAATTTCGTGCAAATATTGGATTAACAACAACAATGTATGAAAAACTAGGAGTCTTCATATTATTATTTTTTTTTTTAACAATAGCATTGCCTGTTGCGTTCCGTATAGGAAACAACATAACATACTTACTAAACTAATCTGGACATACTAAGAGATTTGTGTTCCTTTTAGTGGACACAGGAAAGAGTCCTAACAAATCAAATGCTAATTTTTTTTATGACTTTTAACTATACCAAAGTGGGCGCCTGTGGGATCATCATGAAATTGTTTTAATAGAGGTCCCACATCATCACTGGGAATCACTTGTTTTCAAATGGATTGTGATGTTAAATTATATTTATTTATTTTTTTTGAATGTCAAAATAATTTACCATCTTTAAGAGAATAATTTGGAAATTTATGGGGAAACTTTTCACAATTTTCTATCATTTTTAAATACCATTTATCTTGGATATTGTCAGTTATGTCTAACGATTCAATTTTAATTCTTGAGATTAATTAATTCCGGTGGTTTATCTTTCATGCTTGAAATTCTAATCAAGTAATATTGCGAACGAGCTAATATTCGCTTAACAGTGGAGCTATCTCCCTCGGTTAAATCCCTATTTAATAGGCACAGCTCTTCTATAGGTTCCAAGCATAAGCGTACCTCCTCTGCACTTGCTGGCGTTGCATCATCCTCAGGTTTAATGCTGCCTCATCGTAACAAGACCACACAGACCGCGATACCGCTTGCGAAGCACATCCCTGGTCGCCTTTACATCTGTGGATATATTAAAATATTTAAGCTCATGTAATAATTCTTCTTTACGAAGATAGTCAATCCAAATTGTCTTATCCATATTGAATTTAAAATATTTAAACAGTCTTTGATAAGTATTTTAAATCTAATTTTTAAGTTAAATGAATGTAAATAGTAATTTTACATTAATCAAGGTGAATTAAATTAAATTAGAGTCAATCCATTCAAGTAATTTACAAGTTTACAATGTTAACATGACATGTGGCATAACCTTAATTTTTAACACAAGGTGTTGATGTTTCTAAGTTGTATGACTTTATATAAATTAAGAGGAGTCTATACATTTAAGCTTTATAACATCAATTATGTGGAAAGATTTACCTTTTAATAAAAATGTTAACATGTGCTATCAACTAATTTTGAAAACTCAAATTCACAAAAATGTACTAAGTTAAATGACTCTAATTACTAATCAATAAGTTAAATTAAATTAAGTCAGATCAAGCTCTTAATCTTGAAGTGAAGATTCCAATCTGACCTCATGCCCCACGTTGGGCGCCAATTGTAAGGTCCTTTCGTCTCTTACCACCAGCTGCCAGCGTAGATTGCCATGAGACTATGGGTTCTGTTCGCATGAGGTGTTGATTGAAATAAAAGAGATACTTCCGTCTTCTCAGCTATTTAATATGTTGGTGCACACTTCAATGATACAGGAACATAGCATTTGTCAAACTTCCTTATAATGTTAGGTTATGGAAATAACACTTACTTCAGGTAGGACATACTACCATCTATCCAGGTCGATCAGTTGATGTGCAACGAAGACGGGATTGCGGCCTGTGTGAACTTGTAGAATATACCACGTGTCTTGGAACCAGAGCTTGTTCTAGATTACTTCATATTACGTGCCATGAGTTGAGAAGACGTTTTTTAATTAATTAAATAAGTATTATTTTAAATAATGTTTGAAACCCTGAAAGTATCAGAAAAGAAATCCATGAGCATTTCAACACAAAATCATGGTGAAAAATGATGCTATGTAAATGTAACAAAACAGGAAATAATTATCAATACATACGCTTATGCGGTTCCCTTATATTAATGCACTTTCATTTTAGCCGCTGTACCACGCCTTGTCCGCGTCATTAATTTATTTAATTACAATATTCTTTGTTCTAGATTAATCGCGTGTTCCGCTACCAAGAAGAAAAACTAACCTTCAAGTTATACGTCAACCTTTTATTTTTTTTCAGATTAGTTACTAGGCTTTCGTGTTTTAGAACATGCTGTATTTATAATTAAACTTAATTCGACTGAAATCTATTACAATTAATTATTTGAATTTTATCTATGTAATTATTATATTTTATTTAGAATTATTTAAAGTTCAAGAAAATAAAGGTTACTCTCTAACGCCATCTATTTTATTTTTTCAGAATCAACTGCAACTATTTCCCATTAGTTCGCGCCTTTGTCAATAGAGGGCGTTACCCGTCTCCAATATTTCCAATAATTCATTTCTTAATTAAATGCGAGATTAAATGTGACGATGCGTATGATGAGAACATTTCTTAAATTTCTTTTATAATTGTTACAATATGAGCCTGAATCGATGGATTATCAACGACGCTAGTGTTGGGTTATATTGTTGAGGAATTTATACAAAAAGGCAATGATCGTGTGATGTCCGTTAGCTAGGAAAATACTGGCGAATCTTGCTCAGCTTGGACTCTGGACTGCTTTTAAGGCAGTAAAAACCAAAAAGCAAACATTGACCGTGCTAAATTACATTCCTTTAAATTACGAAGAAAATAAACTTCCCCTTGTTTTTTATAACTGCGACTTTCCGAAATAAACATCCAAGAAGTCCTATAAAATTGAACACACAACTCTCACCTATTTCCACCATGAGATCCTCGCAGAACAAAATCGTGTTAGCAGCACATACTACAGAGTTCCAACTAGCTCTAGAGGTACAGTCAGCTCCGACAGGCCGGCTACTGCACCGCGTGAGGCGCTCGATACACCCCGAAGTGCGGGTTATCGCCGCTCGATAGCGAATTAATATCAAAACATAATACATTCACTCGATAACACTTGTTTACCATGCACTAGGATTTAGTTTTGACTACCTGGACCAAATATTAAAGCAGAAAAGGACAGACAGACGGCCTGTTTGAAAGATGACATGGCTAGAGCCAAAAAGACAACATGCTTCAACCACAGCTAGCATAAATTTGAATCCGGACAAGGGGATACGGATAATATTGGCACCTGGAATAAATATATGATCTGAATCTTCATCCCAGCACTTAGGCCTATTTGACTCAATACCCATATTAAACAGATTTAATTAGACATCTCATAATTCAGTAGTGGGTGGAGTACGACACTGTATGTTGATTGAATGAAACATCGATTAACGAGTACAGTACATAACAATTTGCTAGAAGTTTCTTACTATCAACTTGTTATGTTTAGTGCACATTATGTACAGTCATTATTATTTTTATTTGATAACTTTCCAAGGTTATGTTGGCAAAGCCTATAATGCTGGAACTTTTGTTTACTTTTTTTTCATTATCTGTGTAAGCCTTTGATCACTAATCTACACGATTATTGATCGAAGGGCTAAGACTTGCCTTACTAAGGCCAAGTCACACAACATTAACTATAATAATAAAGAAATCGCAGTATGGAACCTTAGACTTGGCACGACTTTGTTCTAGATTTCATTACTTTTTAGAGATAAACAAGCAGCTCCATCGAGTTTTGGCTAGTTTTTAGGGTTCCGTAGTCAACAAGGAACCCTTATAGTTTCGCCATGTCCATCCGTCCGTCCGTCCGTCTGTCCGCAGCTTAGCTCAAAGACGCCCAGCACTAGAAAGCTGTAATTTGGTGTAAATATACGGATTTGTTGCGTCAAAAAAGTGGTAAAATAAAATTTCGTAAAATATTTTTTTTTAGGGTACCTCCTGTACACGTAAAGCGGGGATGTTTTTTTTTTTTCTCGCGTACCCCTTAGTGTGGGGTATCATTAAATAGGCCTTTAAAAAATATTGGTAGTTTCCATCAACAATTTTTTGATAAAAAGATTCGTTTGTGAAATAATAAGCTTTAAAGTGCTAATTTTTGCCCTACTCGAGTGTCCCCCCCCTCTACCAGCTAAACGGTTATGTTTGGGGGTGTGAAAAAAATTGCAATAGTAGTATATATAACAAAGTTTAAAAGAAAATTATCACGACTAAGTGGGCTTTACAAGTTTACGAGTAATAGTTGACCAACTTATAAAACGTACTGGGATAACATTTTCCTAAACAAAATGTATCGGAGAACAACTGCAAATGTAAGTTTGTCAACTTCATTTTTACAGCTATAATAGGTAGTGGAGTGGAGTGGAGTGCAGTGGAGTGGAGTGGAGTGGAGTGGAGTGGAGTGGAGCGGAGTGGAGTGGAGCGGAGTGGAGTGGAGTGGAGCGGAGTGGAGTGGAGTGGAGCGGAGCGGAGTGGAGTGGAAGGGAGTGGAGCGGAGTGGAGTAGAGCGGAGCGGAGCGGAGTGGAGCGGAGTGGAGTGGGGTAGTGTGGGGTGGAGGGTCGAAAATCGCTTGAACCTTTTTAACAGGTTCATAGCGATTTTCGACGTGCCTTGACACCTCTCAAGTTCTTTTTTTTAATACGTCATAAATCGTAAACCTTTCAAAGTTGGAACCAACTACAAGAACTTTTATAGTATGTTATTACTTGCTGCTACGGAACCCTTTATGGGCGAGTCCGACTCGCTCTTGGTCGGTTTTTACAGAATGTTTTTGGTGGGATACTTCTTTCTGATTACCTCTACAGGGAATACAAAAAAATAATGGTTTGTTAACTGGATAACTAAATCATAAAATCAAGTTTTAGAGAGTTTGAAATAAAGCGAAGGAGTCATCGTCAACAGCAGCCCTGTCCTTGCATTGACTCTGCTTCGGAAGACTAGCATATTGTTTCTCGCAGTCAGTGGTACGTTACCACCATGTTCCTAGTCTCTATGTACTAGATTTAGGTGTAAAGAGCACAAACAACTGGTTTTTAAGTGCCGTAACTGGCTTTACCTAGGCTGAACCGGTTAGAAAAAGAAAGACCTAGATCAAATCGATTGAGACCTGTAATACATAGGTGAAGTACTAACTTATCGGATTTAGGTAGTACTCGCAAACAGTGATGGCGTAGTGTCTAAAAAAGGATTAACTTTGGATTAAATAAAACATTAGGTGTGACATTAGAAAACGACTTCTGCAAATTGATGATTGCTATTTATGATAACCGGAAAAAGTTATAATAGGCCCTAAATGAAAACAGAAGTTGGTCCCAAAAAAGTCTCAGACCTCACAAGCCTTGTAAAAATTCACCGATTTAAGAAAAGTAAAAATACCTGTCCATGTTTTTTTCTAAACTCTAACCGACGGAATAATGATTTTCAATTTATTGATATTGGAAAGTAGCCTACTGTTACAAAATATGTCTGAATTGTTTGACCTTGTGGCGTTCAAGATCAAGTGTCGATAAAAGTCAAAGGCAAGGCGTTCTGATGATAACAGCTATCACAATGCTGATGTAGGGTCAGATAGCGAGCTATCACAATCAATCAGGATCTGAACAGTTACGTTGATGTTTCATGACCTTAGGGATTGAGGTCAGTCATGTTACATCAATAAAATGGCTTGTCAATAGGTATAATAGTCTACTTCTAAAATTATGGAAATGTTTATCCCCAACCAATTTAGAGTTAAGCCACGGCCAAAAAGTTGTGCAATGCCAATTAAAACAAGGTATATTTCAGTACAAGACGTGAGAACATGACATTCAAAAAATGAACAGAATTGGCCAGAAGAAGCAAATCTAAAACCATTAAATACTAAAAGCAGCCTTATAAATTCAAGGTCAATAAAACAGTTGCTATAAAGATGTACACAAACGTACACTTAGCAATGAAACGTAAACAAGGAGACATAGTATTTATATTGGAGTGCAAGCAATTGTGTAGTTTTACGGCGCTAAGCCTGAGAGCCAACAGCTTTATCTTGACCACTGAACAAACAGGCAGCTGAGCTCAGTCACACGTGGCAGAAGGATGGGCACACCAGACCTAGCAACACTATACTAATGGCCTTGATAGGTTTGCAAACAGAAGTCACACAATGACGTTATTTAGTGGTTGAATGTTACTGAGATTATTATTTAAAAAACCGGCCAAGTGCGAGTTGGACTCGCCCATGAAGGGTTCAATAGTAGCAAGCATAGACTAGGGATATAATTATATTGAGATTAGTAAGTAATATACACAAACAATAAAAATAACTTTGTTTTTCATAGTGTTTGTATGAATGGCAAAGTTATATTTGCGGTTTTTGAAAATGTACTATATCTCAAAAACTGCTAACTGTATCTCATCCAAACCAATTTTCGTTGGAAGTTCTTGTTGAGGTCTACATTATATGTTTTTTTTTTTAGTTTTATCATTCTCTGGATTTAGAAGTTACAGGGGGGGGACATACATTTTACCATTTTGGAAGTGTGTCTCGTGCAAACTGTTCAATTTATAAAAAATTATATCAGTAACCTCAATATAATTTTAAAGACCTATCCATAGATACCCCACACGTATGGGTTTGGTGAAAAAAAAAAATTTTGAGTTTCAATTCTAAGTATGGGGGGCACCCCCAAAATTTGTTTTGTTTTTATTTTTGTGTGAAAATCCTAATACGGTTCACATAATACATCTACCTACCAAGTTGCAACAGGATAGCTCTTATACTTTCGACAAAAAGTGGCTGTGACATACGGATGGACAGACAGACAGACATGACGAATCTATAAGGGTTCCGTTTTTGCCTACGGAACCCTAAAAATGAAACTATTTTATTATAGTGAAACTATAATTGGGTTCCTTATTGACCACGGAACTCATTGTGAAACCTGCGAGGCTGTTACGTATCTCAGTGTCTGTGTGGTGACCAAATAGCTACCAAAACCAAATAGCTGTCAAAAGGTAAATTTCGTATTGGTTTTTGCATTTGTAATGAAACTGATAAATGTAAATATTCCCTAAAATCAATTATTCTAACGTCCTTGAGGCACTCCACTCCTCAACTTAGCCTCATAACAGGTATCAAGACATCCAAGTTCAGGTTGACAACTGCTGGTCAGTGACTATCAAGTTAGCCAATAGCCCTGCTGGATGGGGTCAAGTGTTTCAGGTCCTGGACTTCGCTAGAAGCAAGGCCAGCTGGCTGGGGAACAATATAAAACATCTGTTTTAAAAACCTACTTGGTTGGCAGAATGTTTGGTGACTTATGATCGAGCATTGTGTACCAGATTAAAAGTCATACAGCTTGAACTTGGGAATTAACAAAGCATTTTGTAATTTAAAAGAATTAGTAATGTAAATCAAAAATATTTTTTTTTTCTCATTTGGCAACAGTCGGTGACTATGGGTGCCAGTGTCGAATCAAAAATAATATCTGCCTTATTATCATCCAGGTCTCTCACGTCTCCGATCGACACTATAGAGTTGTTATTAGCACCAATTTAAAATCATTGTTTAAAAAATCTGAGCGATCATATCAGTAATGCTTGAAGGCAGTATTTTTTTTGTCTTTAATAACCTCCTTTTTTTGAAGTCGGTTAAAAACGTTGCCCCACACTAAGAATTTCTCCTGTTTCGTGGGTGCGTTTACAAACATATAAACTCACATTCACAAACACCCAGACCCGGAACACTACTTGTAGGTCATACAAGTATTTGGCAGGGATCGAACCCGCGACACGCTGCGCAGCAGTCGATGATTGTGCCAACTGTGCCGTCATTATTCTTGCTCACATATCTCATTAGCCTGGATAGGGGGAATTATAAAATAATTTAATGCAATAGAGTTGTCGGCCAACGCTAACTCGTATTAGGTCACTTGACCAGGACATGCCTGATACTACTGATACTAGCTAACAATGTTGGCACAGCACTTTGCGTCGTTATCATCCGCGTGGAAAAATTTAATAACCCGGCCAGATACGGGCATCGCACGTATGTGTGCCTCAAATCTAATTATGTTATTAGTTGTGTGTTGCGTGCGTTCTCGTATTGTGCACCACGGCGATCACAGCAGAATGTCCACTTTGTACAAGGGAACACACACAAACGCAGCAACACAGGTATCGTCATCAAAAAAAAAACCTAAGTAAGAATCTGTGTATACAGTAGCATTTGTTTCAGACCACTGGCCAGCAGCAATATTGCTTTATAAAGAATCGGGAGCGTTTTTTTAGAGAGTAATTGAGCTATATTGGGAGAAGATAATTATCTCGTCTTATAATATTTCATGGCTGTTAATCAGTCGGGGCGATAACAACACAGCAGGTATGAACGTTGATACCAATAAATTGACCGGGAGAAGACTAGTAAAGCGTACGTGTTCTACAAATGCACCTCTACTTAACCCTTCAGGAAAAATAGATCGGTGATTATATTCTTGTTCGTTTATCTCGTGCTAACTGTTGTAGAACTTCTGTACGTGGCTTGCTGATGACGGTGAAGATCCGCAGACTGCGTGCCGGCCTCGCAGTAAATAAATATTGCCTTCAATACTGACGACATAATTGGGGACATATTACTAAACTAGCTCCTGTTAGACGGCCATTACACCTCGCTGCTTAGTACTTAGCAGCGCCGGTGGAAGACTAAGATAAAGGATAATGCATCAACAGGCAGAATTATTCAGACAGTAACAATGTGGATGTACTATACGTACTTACTCCACTACGTACGGGACTTACTGTGTTGTTCATAAGGAAGCTCAAGATCAGGAACCAGGCTGTCACACACAGGTACGGCGGGCATCCTGACCTGTCAGATTTGTCTTAAAATCCGAACTACCAATGTGCCTGAATTCTAGCCAGATCTGTTCCACGGAAAATATTACAAGATATATGGAGGATTTGGGTACTGTCAGCAGCAATTGAACCTGATATTTAAGAAAAAATAACAGAATTGACAGTATTATTTTTTATTGATAGAATATACAGACGGCTACCATGAAGGCTAGCCGCGTTGATATAATAAATAAAATCAACTCCTAGTCTATAAGATCAGAAACGAACCAGTAGTAAGTGCATACATACAGTCAGGTAGAATCGAAAGTCCAGAAGCGTCTAACATGCCTGAACTCGAGCAGTTCTCGAGCACTGAGCAGATAATGTAAACAGACAACATGATATCAAAGACGACACCGGTACCTACCACCACTGATTTGATTCACACGTTGTCGACGCTATCTCACCAATAACACGGCTTATCAGCAAGATAAGATAGCCGATGGTTAATGGCTAGGTGGTCCGATGACAATCGTTATGTAACACGAAATTAATTTACGTCCTTTTGAAGAAACCGCCGTTTGGAGAAAGTAGCATTGCATTTGCATTATAACCAAGTGCTGTCATCAGTAATACATTGACGAATTTGACCACTATTTAATTTCAGTTCTTTACACAGTTCTATTTTTTACTAGACATCTTGAGAATTACCTTACCGAGAAAAATCTTAAGCTACCACATCTTACCCATAGTGTAAGAACCTACAGTAATACTAAACTTGAGACTACCTGAATAAAACTTAAACAAAAACAGATAATTATGCAAAAGTGAAGAAAGTAAATAATACTAGCTCTTAGAATAACAGTGCTAAGACACAGATGTAATTAAATGTAATCATGTGTCTCATGTTTACACCGAACGTGGAAACGGATGTGGCTATAAAGACAGCTTGTAAACTAAACCCATTAGCTGAACACTAACAATAATAAGAGCCAGCGACAGATATTAATATTATTTCAAACATTCAGCGTATAATTGCAGAGTTGCATGACCGCGATGGCCATTAAGGAATTGCATTTAAAGTTAAACAAACATCCAACATGTAATATACAACTAGAAGCGTATAATTTTACAAGCTTTTTTTAGTTTCTGGACATTATGAAATTACTATAAGTAAACTATAAAAGATGGCGTGACGCTTTCGGCCAGAAGTGGGACAGTTCAGGAAAAGAATAAACTTGGGAATGGAACAAGTACAGCATCAATATTAGCTGTCGTTGAGCAAGATAAGATTCTAAAACAATAGTAAGTAACTATCAACGATTTTCCCACTAAGCCTCGCAAGTTACAAAATCACCAAATGTATAGCTAACCGAAATGTAAATTGTTAGTGAATTACCCTTTCTTTTAGGAGGTAGCAGAAATCATCAAATGACTTCTCATTTGGGAGTTTTGGGTGGAGCTGATGCCTTGAGGGGAGTGACAGACTCGTACTGATTAGGACCCGCCCTGTTCCTTCAAATGCCCTATGCGATCCAGAAACGTGGTAACTATTTTAATCATTCCTGTAATCCTGGCAGATATTTGGCCTCGGGCCTCGTCAGTTCGGACAAACTGATAGTTGTGAGGTGCTAGTAGAGCACGGCAAAAACCCGGGCCTGGTCTTTATAGGACGGCGAACCATTGGTTGCCCATTGGTAAATCGCGCCGCGATCTCTAACGGTAAATTAGGCTGACAATGCTGAAGGCACTGATAAATACAAAAAAAAACATCGAAGCGATGTGCGTCTGCTGAAGTACCTATATACAATGTTTGTTGACAATATCACTTATGGAACACACCCTAAATTATCATCTCTTATTTGTTTTGATCTTCAGTGAAACGTCACAGAGTACACGATATCAGCAAACCTGCGGGCATCATGCTAACCGGATGATTATCACATGTGGCTTTAGTAGCGGCAGACTTTGGCACATCCAATTATGATGGACTTCCTAATACGTGCACATATAGAGACAGATGTTACGTAACGTGTCAATTCATCAATCACAATATTTTGACAAGTATGTGTAATACTGCCACTCTGCCAGCCAGTGAGACGTGGGCGATTTGAAACTATATGAATATCTTATAGTTTTATCTGAAACTTTCCACTAAAAAGGACTAGGTTTAGGCTTTCATACTTTGCGGATCGAAAAAGAGCTTTTAAAGGCACAAAATGGTCGCACAAATAGTTTCAGATTGAGAGACAATATAAAGAAGCTTCTGTACTGGAAACCACGCATTAAATAATGATTTCGAATCACAGAAAGGAACACCAAAACAATCTATACAAAATAACTCGAAAAATATCTTAGTCTACTCGTATATTTTGAGTATTAATTGGAGGTAAAATGAGATAAAATGAGGTGAAATGCAAACCCCTGCTTTCTACAATACCGGGAGTTCAATATCCAGAGCAGTAACGTAATTCACTCGCTCAAGTGTTGTAAATAATTATGACATGCTGCCAATCAATACTTAAGTTTCTCGACGAAAATCGATCAAATTGATGGCTTTATTGTTTATAATTATAGCTTATTAAATCATACAGCAATCCGTTATTATATTGCGATAACTTCTTAGCTTTCGAAATGTGGAGACATGGACGGAACACCGATTACAAGATGTTATAAAAACACGAAACACGAGAAACGTTCATGTTTAGATTGTTTCTTTGTTCCTATTCCATCACTGTATGTTGAAGTAAACGTCTGAACAATGATCAGCAGTGAATGATACATTAAGAATACGGCAGGTCGTGAAATAGCCATAGCCATGAAGAGTAGACCCTAAGATGGCACACAGTCATAATTATTTGCTATAAAATCACCTCCATAGTTGTTTTTATGGGAGTATCCAATCCTAGACAAAGGACTTCCGGATAGTAGGCCAAATACCTATTACAAGACTTATAACATTGAAAGGGAAGCAATTCACACTGTTAGATAGTCCCTAACCTAGGTCCATAAAACCTAGATTACCATTAAAATTATTTCTGATCTAACTATTGCTAGACTTTCCTGTTCCTAGATCTTTTTATACCTGGACCACCAATAGTTAATACATAATCGGGTCATAACACATGGACTAATGGGCAATTTCCTAAATACAATTGTTTGTGTTCAGCACTGTTACACACAGAACCACACCTTTTCCACTTCCTAATTTCGGCAAAGTATCAAATCAAAATATCAATAAAAATGGTTAGACCTACGAGAAATGGGGTTCTAAGGAGTAAAAAGTCAAAAACCAACAGAACTTGTAAAGTGTGCCCAAAAAAGAAGAGAATTTTTATAATAATTACAACCAACTCTTCCAATCCGACTTAAACCGACGCAAAAAACTACAACCCATGAACACACTATTGGAGCCAATGTTACGAACCATGATGTCATTAAAAAAAATGTTTAGTAGGCCTATTTGATCATTCCTTTGTGCCGGCCATTACTATCGTGCTATGGACAGGTACTGCTACGTGGGGAAAATCAGAGAGGTTATCCGGAATTTAGTGCGTCTAAAAGTGATTTCAACATTAGCAAGCAATCCACCTCACCATACATATATTATTGTAATATCTCAATTTACCTCGGATAACGTCGATAAAAGTTCAAGGTCACCTCTCAAGGTCATCTCAGACATTAACAAAGAAATGGGCTTTTATCACACTCAGCCCCCCTCACAGGCTGTTACAGTACACCACTGTTTTCGACGCACAGCGGAAATCTACAAATGTGAACTGATAACTGATTGTCAATCATCGTACAATCCAGGCGTTTCTGGTAAATTCAACAGAAAATAAACAATACGAGCCGCACCTGGGTGGGTCAGTATGCTAATAAGATTCTAATAATACTACTATTAACATACACACAAGGTAACTATCCACCTACATTGTATACTGTTTTTATTCCATGACATTATCACTTGAACGTTATCAAATACAGATTCGTATTCGTGTGACGGATTGCAAAATCGATTTTCAATTATTCTGGAGAAACGTGTCAGCCGGCAGTGGCTCGGCGTTAAACTGGGTGTTGTTTAGTGAAAATGTGAGAGCTTCGCCGGCCGGCGAGTGTCGGCGGTGTCACGAGTGTCAGTGTCGGGAGTGTCGCTGATGTGGCCAGGGAGTGCCAGGGAGTGGACGAGAGGACAGTGTCTCACTCACCGGGCTCGGCGCGCTCGGCCTCGTCGTCGGACTCGGTGCCGGAGTCGCGCTCCTCCACCTGCAACAACAAGCGGCGGTGAGAGCGAGGCGGGCCAGCGCTGGCCGTGGGAGCCATGTACCGGCCGGTGTCGGTGGGCTCCTTTGTTCTGCGGCGGCCATTTTCTGGTAGCGGAATGACCTTCGCAGCGCTCGGTCGCGCCGACACCCACCTTCTCGGAAACGCTCTCCTCATTCAACGAATGCGTTCGCAGCTTGTGAGTCAGGAACTTGAGCATTATTGAGCGTCGCTCGCTCTCGCCTCGTCGCTCACTGTCCGAGCTCACTGCGCACTAGTGTCTCTGTGTCCAGAGCCGCACCGCACGAGATCCTACAGCCCTCACGCCTATGGGAAACGTTCCAAAAACATTTTAAACCTCAATAACATATCCGCATATCGCTCGCACGCGACCGCACCCGACCGTCTCCCTCGAACGCCGGACTACTACTAGTTTAGTTAGAGTAGCCTTGCGTACGACGCAGTCAGCTGAAGTGGGCACGACTCATTAATACCGAAAGGGCCTAAGAGCGATCGTGCTAAATACTGCGCCCCGGAACGAAACTCGCGATCGAAATGATAGATAGAAACATCCCACGGATTACTAATCGTTTCATGGCTCAAAATCTCGTTTAAATATAGCGTAAAACATTTTCGAGTGGCACTCCAAATGGACTCGCCCGGCAACCCATTGATGACAAAGAACCGGAACACGCAGAGATCGGACGCGATTGGACAAAACATTACAGAATAGGATCGAAATTTAATGCAACACACTCCGTCTCGCTCGCACAGAAGCCGGAGCGGAGCGGCGCGCGCGTGCGAGCGAGACGGAGCGCACACACGCCGCCAGTTATATAATACTGGCCTGATAATAAATCGCTGATAAAAAAGTTGCGCATGTTAGCACACTGTGGACATTCCGGTCACATACTACACACTAGCACCGGCATAATATTGACTCTCTGCTAATATTTGTAATTCAACTAGGTACGGGTCTGGTTCATGTAATTATATTCCGGAATCTTCACTAATTCGACAGCTACTTGCGTAAATATCACTCAGCCTTATATTCACATTCTAATATGATGTATGTTGCAAATTTTAGTCAGTGCTATATTTGTCTTTCCTCATGAACTTTAAACAACATCATGTTGAATCTATTTTTTTTTATTTATATTTGATTTGACTAAAGATTCGACGCTGAGTTTAAACATCAGCCTTTTTATTGAAATTTGTTTTTAACAATACAGTTTTATGGGATGTTTAATTCAGGAAATGTATAATGTTTTATGCCCTACAAGGTCTACTGTTTCTACTTAGCAGTAAGCTTTGTCTCCATACTTACGGCTGGGTCTCATCCGCACTAAGTTACTGTTGTCGGCACTAAGAGCGCGACGCCATGTCTGTTACCTGCCACGCGCTGTCTCGCTCGCGCACGCACGCTGTCTCGCTCGCACGCCGGTTCCGCGCCACATTTCAAATTACAAACCCTCGTATTGTGATAATTATGCTTTTTTTGGAAACAAACCTATTAGAAGAACCTTGCTTGATATTAAGGAAAAAAATAATTTACTACTTACTTTGTTTTTTGGACATATTTTGTGTACAATTCAACCGATTTAGAAGGTTTTATCAGCAGTCAGGAAGTGCTCTTGAAAAAACGGTCGTGTATTTTTATAGTAGCGAAAATAATTCAATACCGGAGTTGTAGTAATTAATGTATTGGCATGATAAGTTTGGTACCGTTTTAAATTAATTAGGTATCCGTTGACCTTCACCTTCAGACAATGATTGTCACTAATTTGGTCCGATGATTTAATCTCAGTTTTATTTCGGAGCCCTGCCAAACTACATTATTGAAATATTGTGAGCTTAAATAAATTCTACTATTGTCTTAGTTTTTCTATGTTTACCGTTATTATTTATAAAGATGGTATCTTATCTTATAAATTACATTTTACTTTGAAATCAGTAACCGAAATAATTTTATTAATAAGTTTTAATAACTATAGCTGTCTAGATAAAAGACGCAGAATAAGACGTAGAAATAAGAAAAAATAATGCAAAAAGACAACATAATATTTATTTTTTTATCAAAGTTACGACAAAATTGACAATATCATTGGATTCGTTGGTTCACACAAGGCCTTTTCTCGCTAGAAGCCGTCTAAACACGCCGTAAAGGACTCTGTTAATGGACTATTACAGTTTAATTTACCACACACATTTCTTTAAATGGTAGAGATGCTAGAAAATAGAATTTGAAAACAATATATTTTTGATTTTATTCATAAATCCTCCAGTCAGCCGTAGCCACGGCTTCCTTGTGTGGGTCTATTTTTTATATAATATCTATCTAAAGAGATCAAGAACACAGAATTGCAACCCAACGAGATAATCCATGAGGTACTAAGTACTAACAACTAGCAGTATTACATATACATAAGAGCTTACTACATACACTATAATCTAAGTAAATATATATTCTCTGTTACTTAATTACAATAATATTGTAAAACTAACAACTAAAACAACAATCACTTATTATGCAGGTTTGAACACTGGTTTACGTACTTACTTATTCTTTTTAAACAACTCATTTTATCTCAAAGAAATGCAATCGAGACATTCAAAAACTACATAATTCATAACATCGATTTAAATACATAAAATGGTACCTTAAGTGTGTACTTTAGGTACCATTTTCTTTTCAATATTTCGTCTGTTATGTATGTGTTCTTTGCCCACAAGAATAAGTAAAACTTTGTATAATAATATATAAATGTTAATTATCATTATCACTAAATAGGTACGCGAATAGATATAACAACATAACGACAAAAACAACAACGGGTCAACAACATCCAGCATCTACAACTACATATTATTGTATACATACTACATACATGTACTTAACAACTAAACATGTTCAAATTAAGCAGACAACTGTCATATTTTATTAAAACCGGCAAGATCTGTATCAATATAAAATAATTACTATCTAGTACTTATGAATTTAGTTCA
This sequence comes from Agrotis exclamationis, assembly GCA_950005045.1. Lineage (NCBI taxonomy): Eukaryota > Metazoa > Arthropoda > Insecta > Lepidoptera > Noctuidae > Agrotis > Agrotis exclamationis. Next base: position 661,819 of record OX465422.1, on the reverse strand, counting down.
GATTGTCCCAGTGGGCGCAATATCATGGCTAATAATGATATCAATGCAGTACAATGCTGATGGCAGCACACGCTTGTCAATGATCACGATTTATGTTCTTTTCAAGTACTTCGGAGTGCAAAGAGTGCTTTAATACGATATCCGGTATACAGCTGATTTGTAATTCGATGCATTCCTTGATATGGATAATACCTTATTTGCAACAATTTTAACACCGACAACATAGGGTCCAAACTGACTGGTTTTGGAGATATCGAACCTTCGTTGTTAGAAATTAAGGATGGTCACCACTTAGAATTCATATTTTCTGATAGAATATGAATTGACTGAATCAAGTGTGTTCCCGAGAACTTATCATGAAAGGCGCTTTCAAATTAGATTATAGGTAACGGTAACGACACGACACAAATTTAATATCGTCCGCTCAGATGACAACGATATTGTTCGACGATAGAGGGACGATTTCGACTGATGTAGAGATGTGACATTGAGGAAAATTAGTAGATTGTTATACTCTGGGCAAAATTAATATAAGTAGGTATATTAATTTTTTTTTTTAATCTGCTTGAGATTATAATCTCTTTTCTAATAAGTGGTCACATCGCAGGCCCGCACTAACTGTCGTCCGCCAATATCGGCGCTAAAATCATGTTGATGACGATATCGGTGACGATAACGAAATAGTGTGAAAGCGTTTACTAAAAAAACTATGAAGCTAGCAGTCCCACCGATATCGCATTCTTACCGTTATCGTAAAAGCACCCGAAGCTGTAAGTTTATCAAAACACGCTTTTCGAACATATTACAGATTTACCATGAATTTATGTTTTGACTAACAATATAGTCCCTTAACTACCTTGCAACCCGCTCTGGTCCCGCGGAGTGGATAATGGCTGGTTTTTTTCCCATAACAGAAAGCGATGTGCCTCAGTAATGGAAATATTGGCAATTATGTAAAACTGAACAATTATCATGGGTGATTATTATACCACTTCTGAATTCATAATATCAACCCGTACACAAGACATCTCCTATTACCATAATATTTTACTAAAAACCAGTTGTATTGATAATCTTACTTAGTAGCCGCCATTTTGATGTACTTACTGTGTACTATTACAAGTAAGTATTTACATATTTATGTAACCGTGTATTATCATGTACTATATAGGTACTTATATGAAGATATTTATTTTAATGATAAACAAATTATATTAAGACATTATTATAAATGTGTAGAGATGTCATGTCAGTTTTCAGCAGAAATTGTCATAAAAACTTAATAATTAGGAAATATTTGTACAGTGTAGGTATATCAACCATAAAAATATTGATAACTAGACAAATACATAATATATTATGATCATAGCGTGTTTACAATGTTAGTGCGTTATAAACCGGCTCGGCAGGATCACAGTCACGACGAGACAGCCCATTAGTCACAATCAACAGTCGTCCTTGGATACTAGTTGTACGTGTATATTTACTTAGTATTACATAACATATTGTTTGGTAAAATTAATATACAATATCTAAAGAACGTTAGGTATCTGTACGGATTGGTTAGTACTGACAGGAGAATATTGATAACAGCTTCATGTTAGTGTATTGATTGCAATTTGTAGTGATGTGGCCCAAGACTTCGAGCTTGGTGCATTTAATATTGGAATACGGGTATTGTTGTAGCCGTAAGTATAGCTTACGAATAAACAAAAGAACCCGCTTGATAAAGTCTGTAGTTTTTCCACTAGAGTAGCTCACTCATGATTAATCCTCAAAACTATCTATATTTACAAAACTAATAAACCTAGCCTTCTCTCATCTATGACGGGGTCAGGCTTCCAGGCTAACTAGATGCAGCTGAATTTCAGTATTTTACATATCTCTTGCTCTGTAAGTACACCCTTACACCCCTGAATGCCGGGGTGTATGACTATCATTACAGCATAGGTTTTGGAATTTGAAAAAAGAACTGTCATACTCATACTGCACGAAGAATAGTTTTATAAAGTTAATTTTTTTTTTCTCGGTATCGATTAATTACTCGAATCGGAATCTAGACAATTTATTTTATAAAGATTTTATTTTAAATATGGAACTATTTGTTTCCACATCGTATGTTAGATGGAATCGATTTAAAAATCAAACTGGCCAGCAAGATTTGACGCGCTTGCGTGCGTGAAAAAAAAAAGGCAGTCTACTAGTAGGCGCGAAAGCATCGCGAAAATAATTAATTTTCTTGTTTGAGTTCTTTTTCAAAAGTTTTAAACATGTCTAGTCACGAAGACATAGATCTAACGCCAGTTTTATTAAAGAAAGGGCAAAAACAGTTGTCGAAAATATATAAATACACATTTTTTTCTTCTTAATAAATGTTCATTGAAACCTGCTGTCTTGTTGTTTACTTACCTCACAATCGATATGTAAAGCAGAGTATTTATCTCGGGCGTAAGCATCAATTGCATACTCGGGTTAATTTACGCCTTCGCTTCGCTCAGGCGCCAAAAACCTCGTATGCAATTGATGTCATACAGCCCTTGGTTAATAATCTACTATTAAACGCAGCGCATCTATCTACTGCCTAGTGCATAATAATATGAAAGTCATTAAATGCATGGCTTTGAATTAAAATATTTTGTCAGAAAACCAAAGATAACACTTATCCTGAAGTCGTCTAGAGTTAACAATGACTGCGAAGCCCGGGGCTTATTTAGGTATTATTAAAATGATTGTTGTTGGAAACCGTTTCGTACAAAATTTACTGACGTTCTAAGTAGACGCTTTTCTTATATTATAAGAACTTATTGCTAAAGGAGATTCGACGCACAGCGTCTAAATTGTCGACATCATGTGTCATGGATATACTAACAAATTGATAAAATGTGACATAATTATTATTTTATAGATATATTTTTAATTTTATAATTCTCTTACCTCTTACATTAAAACGATTAGAACTAAGTGTTCTACAAAATATGCCAAAAATGGATTGAAACTGACGGAAGTATTGTCGACTATTTTCCTTAGGTGAATATAGGTGCGATTATCAGAAATATTTAATTACTTTTATATTAAAATATGACTTTCATAGGACGTCGTTTGATACAGTTTAAATGATGTGTGTATTTTTTTTTTCAAATGGAATATCTACCAAAGTATATCAGACTGGGTTGAAATGCGCCGGAAAACAAAACAAATTAGGTAAACGTAGCAAGTCTGCGATGATTAGTAGAGTAAAAGTACGAAAATATTCAAGGAAGAAGACAGGGTTTCGTATTGGTTACGGTTAGAGATATAAATGTGTTTGTGTAGACCGATTAAACGTGGAGTTCAGTATCCATATCGACCGCGTTTGGCGCTCTAATTGGCCCGTTCCAAGGTTGTATGAACTCTCAACCAATGAGAGCGCCAAACGCGGGCGATATTGATAATCGAGTATTGTAATGACAACTCATGGTATGGTGTGATAGGACTCGCACTGATAACAAATGAACTGTCGTTAAGAAGAACCGGTAAGTAGATCACCTCGGGGGTGTTCAGTAGATGAAGATCTCGTCCATGAGGTAGTCGGGGTTGTGCTGCACGTGTTGTCTCAGAGCGTGCACGGCCCGCTCCAGCTGGTCCAGCAGGTCGCAGTGCGGCGGTACTCCGGCCAGGTCTGCGGCCAGCGCTCGTGCAGCCCCCGGCAGGACATACCGTCGGTACGACACCACACAAGGGAGGATGTCCGTCTCCAGACCAACGTAACTGGAATGTGACAAACACTACATTATTTACTGATCACATGACAACATGTGACGTTCAGTTCTTGTAGACCGGCTCCATTTTCGAAATTGATGCACGCTAATCACAATAGCCAAAAATAAAAATTAAACAACGACTTGAAATTAAAAGATGTAACCGTAACTTATAAAGGAACTAATCCAGATAAAGTATTTTACTAACAGACAACCAAATTAATATGAGACGTTCTAAAAGCGATTCTAAGTCATCGAAATTATTTATTTTTTTAAATTTATACAAACAAATTGCCATATCGATAGTCTTACCGAATAATATTAATAAGCAAAAATTTATACATACCAGAAAATGCAAGCGATGAGGTGAAAAAAGCAAAACAGGCAAGCTGACAAGAAGACACTTATTACTAATATAAGGTTTTTTATCCTTTACTAATAAAATCATCAAATTAGTCCTCCCACCCAGGACACGGCGGGAGGGACTATCAGACTCGTACTGACTACAATCCACGGTGTCCTTCAATAGCCCTTTATGTTTCAGGGTCACGGTAATGAACCGGCAGGTTTTGGCCCTAAGGAGGAGGACCCCGTCATCATGCTGACACTCCTTGAGGCGCGCGTGGAACACAACACGCCGTCGACCCGGGCATGGTCCATGGTCGGGCGGCGAATCGCCCACTACTCGCCGCCCGCATGCCCGCGCCTACGGTAGCCGGAGATCGTCTACCGACGTCCGTCGCCGTGGGCGTCTACCACTGCGACTGGGGCGGAGGGAGGACGCTGTCCTCTCCCTCACGCGGCCCGCCTCCTCCTTCACGAGCATAACTGCTTCGCAGAAGGAGGCAACGCTTCCCACTCCGTCTCGCCCCGCAGCATGGCCTCGACCAATGCCGGGCGCGAGAGGTCGCCGCCTATCGCCATCGTGAGGACACTGCACCGTATGCTCCACCGTGTCCTCCGAGTGATCCTCGCAGTAGTGACACCCAAGCGTTCTTCCTTCCTCATCCGACACAGGTACCTCCCGAAACTTCCGTGTCCGGTGAGGACCTGCGTCATGCGGTAGGTCAGGACGCCGTGACGCCTATCCAGCCACTCCTCAAAGAGGGTTTTACCGCCGCTATTGCAGCTTGGTCGAATATCTAGGATTAACATAATTAAAGAAGTTGTTTTAAAACACATGTTTAAAACAGTTTTACAAATTATAGTGCAGTCAACGAGGCATATACATATGTTCCGAAAAATTCCTCCGGCACTCAAATTTGGCATATGATGGAAGAAGGTGATACAGATTACGGATGCACAATAATCCAACTGTTTTTTTTTTCATGATGACCAAAATATGAAAATTGCTTATATCTCTCTGTGGAAAATTCCTCAGCCTCAAATACTATCTGTATATGTATGAATGTATTAGGCCGCTGCCTCGAATGTTGCGGGCAGCGGGGCGGCGGCGGGGCGGCCGTCGCAGACCCGTTCTCGAAACTAGCGGCTGATCGCGCTTCACTATAGCTGCGTAGTGTTGTTTTCGTGATTGTGTCGTCAAGATATTTGTTTTTATTCGCGAACGAAACGTCTGAACAATGGCAGCAACATCTTTTAATTTAATATTCCCAAAATAATAAAATTTGTCATTGATCATTTTTTGTAAATATTTAAATTTATAAGATCTTTGATAAGATCTAGTCTAAAAATGAAACGTATATAATCTATACTAATATTATAAAGCTGAAGAGTTTGTTTGTTTGTTTGAACGCGCTAATCTCAGGAACTACTGGTTCGAATTGAAAAATTCTTTTTGTGTTGAATAGACCATTTATCGAGGAAGGCTATAGGCTATATAACATCACGCTATCACCAATAGGAGCGGAGCAGTAATGAGAAATGTTTCAAAATCGGGAAAATGGATTCCATTTCGAGAGCTTCCGTTGCGTGCGCTGCGTAAACGGTTAAAGATACGCAAAAACAATGTACTACGAAATTATTTCTGATAAAAAGTTTTAAAATAAAGTCCGCGAGAGCATACATTTATCTTTTAAGGTTAAGTCATTATAACCTTTTTTATGGAAATCAAATTTGATTTTAAAGTAATACTTGCGAAGGTATTTTCATTAACACAATATTAATCCTAATAATAACCTAATATTATAGGATGGGATAGGATGGGGTAGGATGGGATAGGATGGGATAGGATGAGATAGGATGGGATAGGATGGGATAGGATGGGTCACGCATAGGTACGACCTGTTTCCTTGAAAGAATGACTTTCGCCCATGTCTGCTTACGTCCTGGGGCTGCCAGCGCCGGTAAAGGCAGGCACGGGCAGGCTCCGGAGTCCGCCTATACTACTCAGGTCCCAGAGGCGTTTAAACGTAGATTTTTCTCTTGCACGAGCATGCGGGCGGCGAGTATGCCTGGGTCGACGGCGCGTTGTGTTCAACACGCGCCTAAATGTGTCATCACAATGACGGGCCCCCCCTTAGAAGGCCAAAGCCTGCCGGGGTCGCGGAACTATCGAATTACCTTGACCCCGGAACGTAAAGGCCTATTATAGGATTTATAGGACACCGAGGATTTTAATCAGTACAAGTCTGACAGTCCCTCCTACCCTGCCCTGGGTAGGAGGACTCATTTGATGATTTACGTACGCATATTTATGTATGCTCCAGAATGATGGTTTACAGCTAATGTTGTTAATAAAGAAGCACTAAAAAAATACATTGTTGAGTTCCAACCTCCACGCGAACGAAGTCGCGGGCACAGCTAGTTCAATTATAGATTTAAACGTCGACCTTAGGCAGGGGCGGTCTCTCATAGTACTGATTTAGGCCAAGCCTAGGTTACCACAAAAACGCATAATTAAAACAAACGCATTTATAATAATATAAAACAAAATTAAAAAATAAACCATAACGCCTGGCATAATGCATTAGCAACTTTCCGCACCGTGTGACGTCATCACGTTCACTACAATACGAAGCTGAGGCCCACTATTTTCTTGCCTCAATTTTAGTCAATTTCATTCAAGAATGTATGATTTTTTGTTTCATATTGTCGTGTGTATGAACGGCACAGATGTATAAAAATGGGCGGGTTCTTAGGCTCGCTGTAGCTGGCGGTAACCAATCAGAAATGACCAGCGTTTTTAATGAATGAAAACCTTAGTGGAATATTTTTTTTTTGAAATGTTTTTTGGCATGGCTTCGAGGCCTTTATGCCAACCTTAGTGGAAACGCTCTGAACGGTGTTGCCAGTTCAAGAAACAAACTTCACACAGAAACGACACTAATAGAAACAATTCAAAATACGGGTAGTAATGTCAAATCTATACTTTCCAAAAGAAATGTATAATTTTAAAGAATAGCAAAAGCGGTTTAGTAATAATTATAAACTGTTGTTTAATTTTTCTCCGCAAATTTGAGAATTTGGTTTTTGGGAACTTGGGAAAATGAGGCAACCCCGTATGTTACTGTCAGCAGTTTATTCCGGCAAAAGTTATTGTTTTGTACTTTTGTAGTTATTGTTTATTAGATCATATTCAGCTTTAAGTAATACGTTTTGAAACAAAAGGGTGTGTAAATATTAAAGAATATTCGTTTGTTTACTTAAAATGGTCCTAGTTTGTGTGATTTGTGCTGACAATGTGTGTTTATTACTGAATCTGATTACGATTGTTGTGAAAACTTACTTTTCACAACTATCATAAAAAGAACTCCTAATATTATCGTATAAGATTCAAGTTGTGTCTAAAAATTACGAGAATTAACCCAGAAATATGATAATTCATCTCGTACTCGTCATTTCAATCTTCGAGAGTTATTCTTATTCTTGCAAGTGACGTGTTTTGTAACTAAGTATATTGGAGAGATATTTGAGGTGGCCGAATCTTCTATTTGATTGTCAGAATATCATGATTATTAATCTTACGTGAAGAATGCGGTAAGTGTTTTAAATTATACGTTTTGAATTGGGCCGAAGCTTTCTTCTATTCGCATCGTCAGTATTGAATAATGTAGTTATTTTTTTTTTTATCTTTGGCTGGCCTAGCTTTGCTCAGGAACCAGTGCACGCTGCTGACCTTAGGTCGAAATATGAAATACTGTCCTAAGCTAAAAAAAACTTGTTTCAAACAATTTGAACTGTTTGTTCTTTAAAATATATCAATAAAATTAATTTACAGATTCATGGCAACTAAAAAACATAACAGCTTATTAACAAAAACCGAACCGCTTTCAAAAGTTATCTTTCCAAAGACGGTGGAAAAAATGAATAAAAAAATGTAACCGCCTTCAAAAACAACCACAAAAAAGGGTAAAATAACCTACAAAATAACTTTTCTTTCAGAAGTCGGTGCCTTTATTTTTTTTTCATTTCATTGTTTTTTTTGCCACCGACTTCTGAAAGAAAAGTTATTTTGTAGGTTATTTTACCCTTTTTTGTGGTTGTTTTTGAAGGCGGTTACATTTTTTTTGAAAAAGTTTTTTATTTTACTCTTTTTAGTTTAAATATTCAACTCAAATTCTTGTCAAATAAATCATTCTCTTACATGTATGTGCACTAAAATTTTGTAATCCGTAGCACCGGTAACAACATCGCTCAAGTGCACAATATGCTAATAAAATTCCCTATCTCAAAAACTACTGAACCGATTTTGATGAAACTTGCAGTATTCCGTAAGTTAAACAATACTTAGTACAACAAAAAAAGAATTACTTAAATCGGACTTGTAGTTCCAGAGATATGCGAACACAAACTAAATCAGTCGATGGCTACTCCAAGCCGTTGAGGAGTTGTACCTTCCATCATCAGCTCATCCACCTGAGATGATGATTATCAGATGCAAATACTTGAACAGATTTAGAAAATATATGAAAATGGTACTATGTGCCTATAAAATTTGAAGGTTGCCCTCGATTTCCCTGGGATTCCATCATCAGATCCTGACCTGATGATCATGGGACCAATTGGAAAGTATACCCTTTCAAACAAAAGAAAAATTTTCCAAATCGGTCCAGGCGTCTTCGAGAAATCGGGGAACATACATAAAAAAAAAAAAAAGATTCCGACGAATTGAGAACCTCCTCCTTTTTTTGAAGTCGGTTAAAAATACAAAACCACTGACTTCCGAAAGATAAGTTATTTTACACTTATATTTCTAGTGGTTTTTGGAGGCTGTTTTTCTTTGCAAAAGTATTCAATTTTACCCCTTTGAATTCAAATATTCAACCCAAACCCTTGTCAATCTGTAGTACTGGTAGTAATTATACCTAAATATCATTTTCATTACATTAGTGGAGAGCGATGGGTTAGGTTCATGATATTTATAATATGGACAAGCGTGACAGATGCTGTTACGATTAGTTTCTATTATTTATTTATTTATGTACACAGAACACACAAGAACAAGAAATGACATTTAGATAAAAGAGCACAAAGGCACTGCTTATTTCATTAAGAAATCTCTTCCAGCAGGCTTCTATGTTTTATATTTGGTCGTGGAAACACTAATAAAGCAAGCACAATTTTGCGTTAGTAATAAATGTATACTCACGTGGCGAAGTAATATTTGTGATAGTCCTGGTGTGTGTCGGCGCTCTCAGCGATCTGTCGCAGCGCCATCTTGAGTAGCTGGTCTCCGTAGTGAGGACTGCGGTACACCACACGACGACCTAGCAGGGGGGACCGTACTGTGGGGGAGGAGGTCAGAATATTGCAAACACTTTAGCATAGAATGAGCTAGTTTACTACATAAATAAATTACAATTTTGGTTTACGCAACAAAATAAAAAATACGGGTCAAATAATATTCTCACTGACGGACTTTTCTTCATAGCCTATAACATATCTAAATAGGACCGGATACAAGGATCGCGTAGCTACTTGGGGATTTTGGGGTGTAAAAAACATAAAATATGTCCTCACTCTGGATGTCTCCAAAGGGACTGTCACTCGTACTAACTAAAAACTACCCCGTTACTTCACATGTCCTTTAGACAGTGCTGCGACTTTGGTAAGCGCGCGGATCGGGCTTAGTCCTAGATCAGACAGCGAGTTACCCATTATTCACCGTTCGCAAACCCGCGCCTATAGTAGCGGAAATAGTTTCACGATACCCGACACCCGTGCGGATGTCCTATATACCCTACGTATTCCACCTACCACTTCGCTAACTTTATTGCTTCGCAGAAGAAAGTGTCTACCTCCCATTCCCTCGGTCCATAATTTTCCCCTGACCAATGTCGGACACGAGAGGTGATCACCACCTGTGACCGCACGGGGCTCACTTCCTCTGAATGTCCGCGATGTGTTCCAAGCGGTCCACACAGTGGTGACATCAGGACGTCCCGCACTCTCCAAAATAGGAACCTCCCGAAATAACTGACGCGATCAGCTTGGCTGGTCGTCACCTCATTGAAACTGGTCTCGTAGACGGCAATTAATAGCGTGACCATCGCGTAGACCCTTCGGCAGATGGCGTTAAAACTCTTAGATAGCCGCTTGAAGTTAGCCACGGTCCGGACCAACCTTGGATAAAAACGTTGTGAGTGCTCCTTGAAATTCCACTGTGGAGGATGTACTCCAGCTATGGACAGTTGTACTCACATCGCAGGCCGCCCTCGTCCTCTGTCAGCTGGTCCTGGTACAGCGCGGCCATGGCCGGCGCCTGCAGTAGTACCACCCGCACGCTATGGACAGTTGTACTCACATCGCAGGCCGCCCTCGTCCTCTGTCAGCTGGTCCTGGTACAGCGCGGCCATGGCCGGCGCCTGCAGTAGTACCACCCGCACCCTATGGACAGTTGTACTCACATCGCAGGCCGCCCTCGTCCTCTGTCAGCTGGTCCTGGTACAGCGCGGCCATGGCCGGCGCCTGCAGTAGTACCACCCGCACGCTATGGACAGTTGTACTCACATCGCAGGCCGCCCTCGTCCTCTGTCAGCTGGTCCTGGTACAGCGCGGCCATGGCCGGCGCCTGCAGTAGTACCACCCGCACGCTATGGACAGTTGTACTCACATCGCAGGCCGCCCTCGTCCTCTGTCAGCTGGTCCTGGTACAGCGCGGCCATGGCCGGCGCCTGCAGTAGTACCACCCGCACCCTATGGACAGTTGTACTCACATCGCAGGCCGCCCTCGTCCTCTGTCAGCTGGTCCTGGTACAGCGCGGCCATGGCCGGCGCCTGCAGTAGTACCACCCGCACGCTATGGACAGTTGTACTCACATCGCAGGCCGCCCTCGTCCTCTGTCAGCTGGTCCTGGTACAGCGCGGCCATGGCCGGCGCCTGCAGTAGTACCACCCGCACCCTATGGACAGTTGTACTCACATCGCAGGCCGCCCTCGTCCTCTGTCAGCTGGTCCTGGTACAGCGCGGCCATGGCCGGCGCCTGCAGTAGTACCACCCGCACGCTATGGACAGTTGTACTCACATCGCAGGCCGCCCTCGTCCTCTGTCAGCTGGTCCTGGTACAGCGCGGCCATGGCCGGCGCCTGCAGTAGTACCACCCGCACCCTATGGACAGTTGTACTCACATCGCAGGCCGCCCTCGTCCTCTGTCAGCTGGTCCTGGTACAGCGCGGCCATGGCCGGCGCCTGCAGTAGTACCACCCGCACCCTATGGACAGTTGTACTCACATCGCAGGCCGCCCTCGTCCTCTGTCAGCTGGTCCTGGTACAGCGCGGCCATGGCCGGCGCCTGCAGTAGTACCACCCGCACGCTATGGACAGTTGTACTCACATCGCAGGCCGCCCTCGTCCTCTGTCAGCTGGTCCTGGTACAGCGCGGCCATGGCCGGCGCCTGCAGTAGTACCACCCGCACGCTATGGACAGTTGTACTCACATCGCAGGCCGCCCTCGTCCTCTGTCAGCTGGTCCTGGTACAGCGCGGCCATGGCCGGCGCCTGCAGTAGTACCACCCGCACGCTATGGACAGTTGTACTCACATCGCAGGCCGCCCTCGTCCTCTGTCAGCTGGTCCTGGTACAGCGCGGCCATGGCCGGCGCCTGCAGTAGTACCACCCGCACGCTATGGACAGTTGTACTCACATCGCAGGCCGCCCTCGTCCTCTGTCAGCTGGTCCTGGTACAGCGCGGCCATGGCCGGCGCCTGCAGTAGTACCACCCGCACGCCGGGCCGCGCCAGTAGCGCTCGCACCCACGTGTGCGGGGCCGCGCCGCACATGGCCATCACTTCCGGGGAGAACATGTCGTACACCTGCAACAAAACGAACGGATGTCACATATCAGGGATACAATAATCATCACGTCATATCTTATTTTACCTACCGCCATCTCACAAAATTTGAGAGTGTTGGCTTAGTTAAAGTATCTGTTCAAACACGTTTGCACCACAGCATTAATGTATGGAAATTCTCTTAAAAAAATGAACGTAGGACATACGATAAAATATTTCAAATACGGCATCACAGTGTATACGGCTATTAAAATTAAACTATGGTATTGAATAAGCTTTTTCGTGCTTTTCTAAATTTATTGCGGAGTCTTAGTTATAGGGTCTCGTTTTACGTAAACGAGACCCTATAACTAAGACTCCGCTGTCCGTCTGTCTGTTACCACGCTGCCGCTATAACTAAAATTATTGAAAAAAAATAAATAATCAAGGGGCTCCCATTCAACATACATGATTTTTGTCGTTTTTATAGATATCATAGAACCCTTCTTGCGCGAATCCGACTGGCACTTGGCTAGTTTTTCTTCTTAATTACTTCAATGGTATTTCAATATACATGAAACACGTGCAGGAAAGACACATTTTTCCGCAAACAATGAGTTTAACTCGGCAAATGCGAGTTATGTAAAATACTGCAATTAATTATTATTATAATAATCAGGGATCAATTTTTTTTTCATAAAGTAAACAAAAAATGTATTATTTCAGTTTAACGAATCATCGTTGGGATCATTTACATGGTGGTTAATAATGCCAGCTCATAAATTCACGTTGAAACGGTTTAGCTCGCCCAAAGAATGCAGCTTCTGTAAAATTGGTGGTACATGCGCTAAGGAAGGGTTATGTTCAAGTGAGAATAACTCCTAAAATACTTAACGTAGAGTGATAATTTTGATATAATTTTATAGCCTGACTCAAATACTTTTCATTTAATGCAGAAACCTAAGCAAAATACAGGGGTACTTTTCGAGTGAGATTATAAAATATGAAAATATTTAGTAATTTTTGTGTACAATTTCATGTTTGCCCACGTTTTTTGGTTCTTTCTACATATTATTTAGAAAACTTTTGCAAGTTTTTCAAAAGCCTTAACATTTAACTTTACAATAAAGTCATTTGCATGTATGTAGGTCTCTTAGATTCAAAGATATTTGCATTTTATTGTACATACCCCAGCTCGACAAATCAAAAAACTAAAATGGCCGCCATTCGCGAGGTTTTGGAGTAAAAAATTTTTTAAAAGCAGTTTTGTCGATGAAAATGAGTCTATAATATTCCCTTCAAGTATCGCTAACTCGTGTCCGGACACACTGTATAAGAAATAAAAAGGGGCCAAGAATTGAGCCCTGCGGAACTCCCATAGTGACAGTAGAACCCGAAGACCGTTTATCATTAACGTCCACTCTTTAGATCCTATTATCCAAATAAGAAATAAGAAGATCCAAAGCAGTATTTCTAACACCATAGTGATGTAATTTCCTGATTAATGTGTCATGAGAAACGCAATCGAATGCCTTAGACAAGTCGCAAAAAATACTGTGCTGACACTTTGAGGCGCGCGTGGAAAACAAAGCGCGGTCGACCCGGGCATGGTCCATGGTCGGACAGTGAGTCGCTCATTACTCGCCGGCTCGCCTACGGTGGCCGGAGATCGTCTTGCGACGTCCGTCACCGTGGGCGTCTACCACTGCGGCAGGGCTGTGAGGTAAACGCTGTCCTCTACCTCATGCGTCCCGCCACCTCCTTCGCTAGCATAACTGCTTATCAGAAGGAGGTGACCGCTTCCCACTCCGTCTCGCCCCGCAGCATGACCTCGACCAAAGCCGGGCGCGAGAGGTCGCCGCCTATCGCCGTCGTGAGGACACTGCACCGTATGCTCCACCGTTTTTTCCGGATGATCCTCGCAGTAGTGGGCTGGGTAAACTTGTTACATAATTTGTCTTTGTCTTGACACACTCACAATTTTATACACTTTTATTACATCTATAAATACCTCTATATATATCATATTTCTTTATACCTGTACTATTTAGTTTATTTTATTCTGTTACGCATATTTATTATTTAATTATTTTAACACACACACACACACTATAAAACTGATTTACATCTGTGACGTCTCACAAGGCTCAGTTGAAAACCAGCGTCAGGTTCCCTGTGGCCTGGCATATTGCTGAACTGAGCCTATTTGGCACAGCCGTGAGGCACACGCTACCTACATTCATTGTATTCTCATAATTTTTAATTGTGATTTTGTGTTTAATGGCCTGCCAAATAAATTTTATTTTCTTTCTTTCTTTTCTTAGTGACACCCAGGCGTTTCTTCATTCTTCATCCGACACAGGTACCTGCCGAAACTTCCGTGTCCGGTGAGGACCTGTGCCAGGCGGTAGGTCAGCACGCCGTGACGCCTATCCAGTCACTCCTCAAAGAGGAGTCTTACCGCAGCTATTGCGGCGTGCCCTCCCCATCAGTTCCCTTAAGGAGCGCGTGGTACACGACGCGCCGTGACTCGTTTCTTGTCCTTGGTCAGACGGCGAGCTACTCATTACTCCACGCCCGCAAGCGGCTTGGAATATAACCCGCGATTTCCGAAGCCCTGGGCGTCTTCAGCGGTGGCTGGGGTGAGAAGTAGAGGATGCCCTTTCCCTCACGCGTTCCAACTGCTCCCCATTCCCCTAGCCTGTTGTCGAATCCCTAAGGTACCTCCCGAAACATCAGTGCCCGGGAGGACTTCGTCAGGTTGAAGGTGAGGACACCGTATCGCCTCTCCAACCACTCCTCAAAGAGCGATCTTAACGCCGCGCCGCAATTATGACATGCCCAGGCAGTCATTATTTTGTTGTGGTATTATTATGAAACCATGATATCTCCAAAGATATTTATTGAGATCAAACGATGTGAAGGGAAATTTTGTTTAAAATTAAATGCTCGTGATGATTAATCTGGGGCCACGGCAGTGGACACGGCACACGGCAGTGGACCGTAGACAGTGTACTAAACAGTAACTAAAAAACCTATTAATAAGTACTGTCAAACTTTCGTAAATGCCACTGGGAAGTTTTCTTGCCAAATACAAACTTAAAAAAAAAAAATCTGCCTAGCAACTTACAAAAAGAACTGAAATCCCACCAAAAACATTTCATGTAAAGTGTTGCCCAGACGACCACATAATGTTTGGCCTGTGATAAAGATATCAGATCTCATGTTAAGCCAAACTTCTGAATCTACAGGGCCTAACTATACCGACCCTAACTTCACAAATTCTACATATTAGTAAAAATGTATGGCTTGGCTGTTTCGTTGCTTCAGAAACTAAATATTCGCATCACATTCACGACGGTAGCGAAACGGCGACGCCATACATTTTTACTGATACATATGTAGAATCTAACGACAAAACTAACGAGCAGAACAGAACGACTCACAGTCGGGGCCCATTTAAATTGAACCAATCAAATCTTCCCAAGGGGCCCCGACTGTGAGTCGTTCTGTTCTGCTTCTTCCTGCTGTTCTATTGGGCTTGTTTCTTTCTTTTTAGTTTTTATTTAAGTTAATTTTTTCACGTATTTTTTAAAATTAGTTTTTAGTTTGCATCAGGTCAGGATCTGATTACATGATAAATCGAGGGAACTCCTCAACAAATCAACGGCGATTCCTGCTAACACATATCTATGCATTATTTACACAATCACAAAACTGAATATTACGCCTTTACCCACTAAAAAAGTGGGTAAAGGCGTAATAATGACTAATAAAAAAACTTTTTGAAAGAAATGAAACCGACTTCTAATAAACAAAAAAAAATAAAATAAAATTTTATTGGATGTCGGTGGCAAAAATTTTAAGGACGTAAGAAAGAAAGTCACCGTAGAAGTCGGTTTAATTGTTTTTCAAAAAGTTTGATTTTTATTTCTTTAGAATTAATGCTCCATGTATTTGTGTTCTACCAATTTTTTTGAAAAGATTAACTAAACTAAATAATCTTATATGTCAGGGCGGCCATGCAAATATTTTGCTACCACTATTACCGGTTACACCTGGTTATGAGCTTCTCACATTCAATCATGGCTCACTAGTTGCACACTTACCTGTGAGAATGTTATCAACAATATTTGCTGCGACTCATCGACACTAATTTTGTTTTTATTTGTGTAAGTTTTTTTAATGCCATCTTTCGTGTTTCGAAACCGATTGGAATGACCGTATCCTTTTTTTTCGTAAACAGGATGGAAATTTTTGTATTTCTGTTACGGGTTTTAAAAAGTTTGTCCATAACAACTTCACGTATTAGTAGAACGGTATCATTTATTTTTGGAAGGTCACAAATATCTGCAGATGTGCACTGAGTATACAATATTATGATACATATTCGTATAGTGAAGTATCATGTTTCATATCATAATCAGGTTTTCGACAACCTGCGCTGGCGCATACAGACCGATCATTCATTACAATGATTGACGATAAATTTTGAATAAAATGAGTATCCAATGCTAAGCAAAACCGGACTTTTTATTATTATCAAGAGTAAAAACAATAAAATTCAAAAGCCACTTTATTGTCTTTTTTTAGATGGCTTTAAAGCGTTCATTGAACTTTTAAAATGTTCGGGTTGTGTTCGGGAACACAAAAACAGGTAGTGCCACACTTTTTCCGTGTTATGATTAGTGAAATTACAACTACATAGGTATGGATGGTTTGCAGTACGTGTGCGATGTCCGATGGTAGAAAGGGGCATGTATAATGAGGTTCTTGTGCACATTCACGAAGTACAGTCAATAGAAGACCGAAAGCACTCCAAGCCAAGAGCATGTGCTTCACTTAATGGATTGCAGATTAGACTGAGATAATCATGGCAAGTTGGTATTTAGCTGAGCCATCTCAAAGGTGGTCTCGTTTACAAAAGAGTCACAAGCTGTCTAGGTGTAAAGTATCTCAGCATGCCCAGTTTTTAGGTCGCAGTTTGGGGTTAGAGCTCAATGGTGGCGCCAAGTTATGACTGCAAGACAGTTCCATGACATGCCTAGGAGATAATCAATTAAAGCAGCTGTCAAAAATCGCAATTTTTTTTTGTGTTTGCCGATAATGGTACGGAACCCTTCGTGCGAGTTTTTTTTTATTTATCTATTCAGTGTAAAAAAAATTTGTACATATATGTGTGGAAACATAAAGAAGTATAATCACATAGAGAGGATCATGATACAGAATGTATTACTAGTAAAAAGTCTTTCTGAATAAATCATGATAAACAATAACAATCGTCATCACATGGAATATTCCGAATCAATTAAGTTCATGAATTAGTTTAACAGCTGTTAAAGCAACTGATTAATTGATATAGCGTCTTATCAGTAAAGTGGAGAGCAATCGATCTTATTTATATTTGATATTGACGTAAAGGAATGCCAGTATTTTGCACTACTAATCAAGTGCAGAACAGGTTTCACTTAATTGATTAAAATAATAACAAAGACTTAACGGTCCCTACTGCCTGCACCAAAAAAGAAAAAGTACAACACAATTTGTGTAAAATTATTTGCCAGATTAAATCTAAGTCGAAGTAGGTGAAACTGGTTGGTATTTGATAAATGTTGATAAGGCAGGGGGTAACACATGGGATTTTTTTTAAATATAATTTGTGGTAAGGAAAACTTGTACAAGGTATTTTTACTTTAATGACGCAAGTCATTAAATTATTAACCTTATCGTTTCCTTACAATTCTCTTTTTCCTGATCACTTTCCTTCAAAAGCATGTTAGATTGGACATCTAATCAAGTCCGACAAAAAAGGTTGTAGAAACAGCAATTTTGCGTATTAATAGACCGAGTACTAAACACAATATTGCACTCCAAAACAAATATAGCTGACGTGGCTCAGGAGGCTGCCCAAGTAACATGGAACTGTGCAGGACATGTCTGCTGCATGCCAGACGAACTGTGGGCCAAAATACACAATACTGGTGAATGAGACAGTGAGGCGAGGTTGCGACAGGACACGGAGATGACGGGACACAGTATCGCTTAATATGGAAGGAGTGAAAGGAGGCCTCTGTTCAGGAGGGAGACAGAACAGGCTAGAAAAAAAAATTGCTATATATGCTGGAATTCAACTTAACCTTAGTCTATAAAAGAGACTGATACTTCTGAGGTTTTTAGTGTTTCTTCTTAGCAGACAGCTTAAATTGATCTTTTAGAGTTTAACACACTAATTATTTATTGCATGTGATGTGTTACAAGTGTAAAGATTATTGTGGAAAGAAAAAATCGATTTCGGACAGGACTAGAACCTACGTCCTTCCGATTCAGTACACCGTTACAACGTTTAGGTAACATATCAACTCAGGCAGACTAAAGTGAATCTATTGTAATCAATGAGTCAGTTAACAGACTCGTCGACTCGCCCCCTATCATGTAGCAGAACGTGAACAATGCGAGTGTGATAACACACTTCGTCCCCACCCTACGATTACAGGTGTTCAAACAAATATATGGACTAACTAGCAAACCCGGCGAACTCCGTTTCGCCACCAGATGGCTTCGTTTTATGTAACATTTCGTTTGGTGATTAAAAGAAGAAAAGTTTTTTTTCCTGAATTTTCTTTGCTATAAACCTCACGGGGCCCGAGACCTTTTCAACGAATGCAAAACCGTGGAAATCGGTTCGTGCCTTCGATCATTTATAACATCAGTGTAATAGTGACTCTATTACACTGATGTTTTGCAATAAATTATCTAGCGTGTATGGCTAGATGTATGAGGTAGGTATTAATCATGCGAATATTCTTATGAGATTTAAAGTTAGTGAATTTAATTTCTATCTGTAGGCATTTGTTGCCTATCTAAACAAGAAAGTGGTCATAACTTTTGAACCGTAAAAAATAACACTAACATACAATATGAGATTAGAAATGATCTCGCCCATGTGCCAAATCGATTTGATCCATTCTTCCCCACCACCACGGCCACACTGTATATGTATCTGTTCCGAATGTCTGGAGCTGTATTTACAATGGGTTAGAGAATGTGCAATACCTTTAAGCAGTAGACGCGACTGACTAACAATAATCATCAGGCAGGCCGGCTGCTAATGGGGAAGGCCGGTCAAAGCTAATTGTAGATGGCGCCACCATAGCTAAGTCCTAATCCGACCAATGAGGTAGTACTATTTTGAAGTACCTATAAGATTTGAGCCCATGACGATGCTTGGAACAAGCTATGCTAGCGCCATTAGTTCCCCAGTTACCATCTCCATTGTAAATCTTTAGTGAGTTTGCTTAAGACGCGGTGCGACGCAATCCGACCGATTTCAACTACAAGAGAAAATTATCCTACAACATAATTATGACACAAAGTGCAGTTACCTAGGGGTAGACAGAAACGAAAACACGCTCGCTACGACGACGTAAGTCAGTCGGATTGCAACGTTATGTCGTAGCAGTAAGGACGATTTTCATTTAAATTTGGTAGAATTTGCAAATGACACGAGTAATTATATAAAAGAACGTGGTCAGTTACCGTTCCGCCGGTGGAGTGTTGTATGAGGTCCTTGAGCGCCGCCACGGCCGCCTGCCCCAGCTGTCCCTCGCGCGCGTACAGCAGCAGCACGTCGCGGGAGTCGCGCACTACCGGCGCCGCCGCCTCCACGTCCACTTCACTGGAACTGACACAATGCCTTATTACTATTGTCTGGTTATGTTTAGGTTACAGAGAAACTAGCTTATAATGAGACGTCGCGAGATAGCTGAAAATTACCACACAGGAATAAAATAGTGTATGTGTAATCAACAGCCTATAAATGTTGAAAATACTGGGACACGGAATTCCTCTATGTGAGGAGACCACGTGGGCCCAGTGCGGATTGGTAGATGTCACATGTTTTTGAATATTTAGTTCGACATGCCGGTTGGCACTGTGTGCCTAAGGGGTCTCTTTGCCCGTATGCGAATAGCCTGTCGGGTGGACGCTCCAACGCGTGTCCCTCTGAATAGCAGAGGGCACAGCGGCGAAGCGGGCTTGCGGACGGTGAGTAATGGGTAGCTCGCCGTCCGACCAAGGACCAAGCCCGGGTCGTAAACAGGATACCGTGGCCCCGGAATGTAAAGGGCATCCGAAGGAACACGGGTGGATTTTAGTCAGTAAGAGTCTGACAGTCCCTTCCGCCCGCGGGAGGACTTATTTGATGACTTTACCACCCAAAAAAAAAAAAGATTAACATTATTGTATATTACGATAATTTGAAAAAAGCAAATATTTAATAGATTTACTGATTGTTGATTGGTGAGCAAAAGCTTTATAGAAGACTCTGTACCTGACAATGAAAATGCAAAATTTTATGATTATCAGTTCAGTGTTTTGGGCTTGAGAAGGTAAAAAACTTGCTTTCACATTCATAATATAAGTTAGGATAATGTAGACGGATATTGGATATGTAATCAAATCAAATGCAAAATAATTTTGGTATTTCTTGACTCACCACTTCAACGAATCAAAGGTAATTAGGGATGTTTTAAAGCTTGCGCATCCAGTTTTGCCAATACGAAGAAACATTTTAGATATAATTATAAATCTGGTAATCCGAACTTATTTGCAATTAAAAATTATATTTCGTTTTCACAGAAACAATAAACAAGTTAATGAATGAACTTGAAACAGATAATTATACTGATGTTTTTTTTTTATAAGCAAACAATGAATTTAGCTGGAAAGATAAACTTAACGTTCTTTACTTCTTTTGATAGCAAGTTCTTTGAGTGACATCGATAGACACAAGAACGCTTGGCTAAAATGCATTGGTCCTAACGTCCTAAGGTCCTATTAGGGCCAGTTGCGCCCGAACATTTTTTTTTGTCCACTCAAATCCTGCGTCGGCGGCCGGCACCAGTTTTCACCAATTAGCTGACAACCTCAGATCATAATATAATAGGGGAGTTTTAAAATAGCAATGTATTTCATTCGACGCGTGTCGAAATGTCGGCCTTGTCGCCAGTACGGCCGGTCTTGTTTTACATTAGTCTCAAGGTCAAAGCAAAAACTTCTTCAATTTTATGAGTGCAAGCCAAAATGAACTTAGTGGTGGCCACATCCAATAAAGGTACAAGTATAAGCACTGTACGGCTGTACCAGAGCAGCAACAGACAACAGCAATATAGAGAGCAGACAACAGCATAAGCTAGATAAAATATTAATCATCTATACATTTAATAAATTTGTAGAAAAGCGGTGTCTGTACAATGTAAATATATAAAAAAAAGTAGCAGGGGTTGTTATTTTATCGATGCTGAACCCGAAATTGTAATTAAATTTTTTTTGTCTGTTTTTCTGTGTGTTTGTGCACGCTAATCTTCGGAACTATTGGACGGATTTGAATGATTTTTTTTTGTTGTATAGGATTTAAGTCCGATTAACATATAGGCTATAATTTATCCTGGAAACTTGAACACCTGATGCAGAACCGCAACAGACCTGCTAAACTATAAGAGATACAAAAATGGTGCCATAGCAAAAATTGTTCCACGTGATGAGCATTTTCTGCTGAGAGAATAAATTTGAAGATCTGGAACACCTGGTGTGGAACTCCAAGAGCCCAGCTTAACTGTAACTTATAAAGGAATGACGTCTTAGCAAGAGTTGTTCACCCTGATGAGCACTCTCTGTTGACGTATAAATATTGAAGATCTGGAACACCTGATGTGGAACTCCAAGAGCCCAGCTAAACTATAACATTTTTAGGAATGACGTCTTAGCAAGAGTTATTCAGCCTGATGAGCACTCTCTGTTGAGGTATAAAAATTGAAGATCTGGAACACCCCTTGTGGAACTCCAAGAGCCCCGCTACACCATAACACATATAGGAATAACGTCTTAGCAAAAGTTGTCGTTCCGACGGGCATTTCCTGTTTACTTATAAAAATCGAAGATCAGAAACATGTGATGTGGAAATCAAAGCTATCGCTAATTTCACTATACAGGGTGAATTTTCCAACTGGGCGTGGATGGCTATTTCCGAAACTATGAGGAATATCAAAAAACGTTGAAAGGAGTCTCGAGGCCGATTTTGATGAAAACTAAAACTGCATCATTGGATTTTAGAAAAATGAATAATCCTGGCCAGGAATCGAACCCTGATTATGGAAAAAAAAATCACATCGTGTATTATTACACTATTCGATAGATACTTCCCAGAATTTGCTCCTTATTAGCAACACTATCGAATAGTGTAATAATACAGGGAATACAGGGTGTGATTTATTTTCCAAAATCAGCGGGTTCGATTCGTGGCCTTATTAATTTTTCTAAAATCCAATGACGCAGTTTTAGTTTTCGTCAAAATCGGCCTCGAGACTCCTTTCAACGTGTTTTGATATTCCTCATAGTTTCGGAAATAGCCATCCACGCCCAGTTGAAAAATTCAATGATAAAATAACATAAACTGGGAGTACCTCCACGCGGTGAAGGCGGTAAGACTTTAGGACTGATTTTCGATGACGATGGTATATCATTAAAAATCTGACTCTACTGGCCAGAACTCCCATTCATTATTTACCCGGGCTCTATTGGACATCAGACGTTTCAGATCTTCGATTTTGACGACTCCGTTGTCGCTGGCATAAGCAACAGGATCCCCGTACGAAGTCGCGGGCAGAAGCTAGTACTCGATACTTGTATGTTGTTATAACTTCTATGTTCATTTTGAAGTGCCCTTGCAGAGTTCTGGCAAAATTGTTTAACATCTTGTATCACCTCATAAATGCAATGTTTGATTTTGGAGTTTGAAATTAAAATCAGTGATACGTAAATGGTACATTTCTGAATAAACAATACAATGTGTAGTAATTGTACTGTGTGCGACAATGTCTGGGTGAGGGTCACGGTAAGTGTCCCAGTCGATAACGACGTCAATGAGACGATCATATCGCTGCTGTAGTACATGCGTGCGCGCCGTTTGACAAACCGTTTTGAAAAAAAAACAACAATGTCTTTGACGTGACTTTGCTACTAACAATGCCATCAAGTATTTTAGTACGGTACCCGGTAAAAGAAAGATTTCTAACAATGTAAAAGTATTTATAATCGGGGCTTGCAAACCATTTTACCTTTTTATAACACTCTAGCTGCCCGCCCTGGCTTCGCAGGGGTTCAAATATTCTACTTTCATGGTGGATATTCCGTCACATACAAACTTTGTCCTGAAAATCATATGGCCTGTGAGAGTTATACACCTGTAGTTAAGATTCCGTACAACTGTCATTGCCGAGCAATTTGCTGCACCTATTTTCTGGTTTCTGAATAAAGTAACCAATTGAAGTTTAGAACTTGCCATACTCTACTGTCTAATGTTGAGCGCCACATTACATTGAAGGGAAGTAGTTTGATTAGTTCTCCACTCAAGGCCAATTCTGAAACTGGGTACTAGGTGGAGGTATCGTATTGTTGCCTTAATAAATAATAAAATGCTAGACTGTCTAACAAACCTTGTTGGCATAGAAAGAGGGCCTCATTTGCACCCATTTGGTACAGAACTCTTAAGACTACACTCCGATTGGTCTTTGTGTGTTGAAAACAATCTGTTTGCGGAGCCTTGGTGATCAATTAACAGTTAAACGTTAAATGCAAGTATTAAACAAAACATAAAGCTATACTTGAAGAATAATATTATTATTGTCTGTTTGCACAGACCGTGCTCGTGTAACCACAGACACACTATTGTATGCCAGTGTATTCCATGACGCATTGAAAGAAAAATACAACGCCTTATATAATACACTCGGCTGTAAACGCGATGAAAGGGCCTCCTTAGTGAAAACACTATTGGAGGCCATAACATCTTCAAATTCTTGACAAATAGAATATTTTGATGAATATTTACGGCTTGTTCTTCATTAACATTAAATAAAACCTAAATAAAAACCGGCCAAGTGCGAGTTGGACTCGCACATGAAGGGTTCCGTAGTAGCATACACAAACAATAAAAATAACTTTGTTTTTCGTAGTGTTTGTATGAATGGCAAAGTTATATTTGCGGTTTTTGAAAATGTACTATATCTCAAAAACTACTAACTGTATCTCATCCAAACCAATTTTCGTTGGAAGTTTTTGTTGAGGTCTACATTATATATTTTTTTTTTAGTTTTATCATTCTTTTATTTTAGAAGTTACAGGGGGGGGGGGGGTGGACACATTTTAGGTACCACTTTGGAAGTGTCTCTCGCGCAAACTGTTCAGTCTAGAAAAAAATGGTATTAGTAACCTCAACATCATTTTTAAAGACCTATCCATAGATACCCATACGGGTTTGGTGAAAAAAAAAAATTGAGTTTCAATTCTAAGTATGGAGGGCACCATCAAAATTCGTTTTGTTACTATTTTTGTGTGAAAATCCTAATGCGGTTCACATAACACATCTACATACCAAGTTTCAAGAGGATAGCTCTTATACTTTCGACAAAAAGTGGCTGTGACATACGGACGGACAGACAGACAGACATGACGAATCTATAAGGGTTCCGTTTTTGCCATTTGGCTACGGAACCCTAAAAAGACTTAAAAAGGTTGTGGTGCGTACTACACTTGACTACTCTACTCCGCGGGGGTGGCCCCTTTATTCACATCTCGGGATTCCCGGCCACATCGCGCGCTGCGGTCGATTTCATGATTTCATAGTCCCCACCACCGACTTCGCACATTATACATCATCATCAGCCTATAAATGTTCCCACTGTTGGGACACAGGCCTCCTCTCTGTGAGATGGACGCGATCGCGAGCACAGTGCGGGTTGGTAGATGTCACATGTCTTCGAAATTTTGGTTCTAGGACATGCCTGTTTCCTCACGATGTTTTCCTTCACCGTTTTGAGCACATTATACAAGTAAATTATATTTTTGCACATCACGAACGAATCTATTAGTCGTTTATGAAAAAGATAATAATAAATTTTCTACGTCTTGTTTCAATTACGACTTTATCAACTGTATACTACATAAGAAACTAGCTTTAAGTGGGGTCAATGAGCTAGAATAGTTCTGTATGCTAAACAAGTTACAAACATGAAGTTACATCAATTTTGAAGTAAATTATGCAAACGCCTGTTTGCTTGTTAAGGGAACATTTAAATGCAGTACAGATTTCCTTTAAGTGGATATTGCGGGTCAAATGTAACCAGTTCTGCAGTTTATAGAGTACCTACATCAAGATTGTAAATGGTCGATTAGTTATATAATGTTTATTACTAGCTATATTTTGAATTTACATATAATAGACGTATAAACGTATGATTTAGATAGCTTGAGGACAGACTTTTAGACTAAAAACAATTTTTTTTTTATATATTTTTTTTTCATTAGACTTTCTTCAAAACCAATTACGAAAAATGTCTTTGCTTTTTATTTCATTGACTATTGCCACCGACTTCCGAAAGATAAGTTATTTAACAGTTTTTTTGTGTTTGGTTTTGAAGTCGGTTCCTTTTTTTTCAAAAAGTTTTTATACGTCATCAATCGTAAACCGCAATTTACCTTTCAAAGTTACAACCAACTACAAGAACTTTTATATTATGTTACTTGCTGCTACGGAACCCTTTATGGGCGAGTCCGACTCGCACTTGGCTGGTTGTTTATTCTAAATTGCTACCGAGCATAGCCGGAGCTGTGGGGCAGGGCGCTAGCAGTAAAAATACCTACATTATTTTGAGTTGCCGTTTTGTGTGAAAACACAAAATGCATACAATTTTAATTTGCGAACCTAAGACAGAAATCTTTTTCCTAACAATCAAGAACAAATACGAGAAGTAATCTATATATATAAAAGAACAGGGTTTTTTATTAAGACTCGACTACAGCCAAAACCGCTAAACGCAGTAACTTGAATTTTGGACAGCAGTTGCAGTCTACCGTGAAGGGAAGCAATAAGACGGGATTTTGCGAAAATCCTCCTCTAAGGGGGTGAAAAGGGGTGAAAACGTTTATATGGAAAATCTTATTCCGTGGGTTTATTAATTTGAAACTTGCCACGAATAAGAACAATAATGAATAAAAAAGATTGGCGCTATTATTTTTTTAAAACTACCCTCCATTGGTAATCTAGGTGTTATTAAAGTTTGTATGGGAAAATCATAACGCGTGAGTTGATTAATGTGAAAATCAGTATTTATATACTAGATCAAAAATAATTAAACACGTGTTTTTGGATTTTTCAAAAATCACCCCCCAAGTTAGTGAAAAGGGGTATTCAAGTTTAAAGGGGAGATTCTTTAACCGCTAAACGTGTAACCTGAATTTTGATCGGTAGTTGCAATTTATTATGTAGGTGACCATAAGAAGGGATTTTGCGAAAAAAATCCTACTCTAAGGGGGTGAAAAGGGGTGAAAACGTTTGCTCGAAAAATCTTATTCCTTGGGTTTATGAACTTGAAACTTGGTACGAATATGAGTATAAGTAAATAAAAAAGATGGGCATTATTAGTTTTTTAAAACTACCCTCCATTGGTAATCTAGACGATGTTAAAGTTTGTATAGGAAAATCACCGCCTAAATTGGTAAAAAGGGATGATTCAGTTTTAAGGGAAGTATTTTACTGCTTGCTTCCAAAATCCAATTATCTCTCAATCGAATAAAGGATGCGTATTTATTTATATTTCAATAATCAACCCCTAGCGGTATAAACATCGGAAAATTTGTTTGTCTACACTAATATTTCAAAAAAAGGAAAGATTTGATTGTTTGTTTGCATTGAATAGGCTCCTAAACTACTAGACAATTTTTAGATTTTCCAAAAGTATTCTTTATGAAGGGTGACCGGGCATTAAATTCACTGAGTTCGAAGTTAGAGACACGCGCAGACGAAGTCGCGGGCGGAGTGCTAGTTTATTTATATGAGGATATTAATCCTAGTTCCACAATTGTATTGTCCCAAGAAATGATATTTTAATAGCGGTCGTGACAGCAATTCGCATGCATAAATTCATGACATCAAGTGACTTGTGAGATACGCATCGCCAAATGCGGGCTCCAAGTGTTCATTGTGTACTCTAATTAGATAGTACACCTTATTTACAATGTCATGTATCATACGCTCAAGCATTTCGTGGATCTTATGATATGAATCATAATTACTAGTACAGTATGGCAGTACAAAACGTATTGTTCACGATACTGCCATAGAGCTTGAGGAATAGTGCATCAATTACACCAGTCGTGACTTTTCTATCTAGCTAGGTTATCACCAGTGATAAGCCACGAGATTTATGCCTTCATCAGGTGCTTTTGGTTTTGCAAAGCAGGATTAGTTCGAGTTGAGCCGAACAGAATATTACGAGTATTTAACCGAATGTACTGGTGCACTATTTGTACTTAAATAATAGCCTACGTTTCCTACATAATCTGCTGTTCCAGTGTGCGGACTGCCTTAAAAGATCTAGGTAATGTAACTTTATGCTGGAATTCATAAACCCGCGTTCAAATGACTATGTGCTAACACAAAACTTGGTAGAGACCTACTACATCTAATGATTAGGTTGAAAAAACATTTTGAAGAAACTAAAATTCTCTTTGATACTAAAAATACTTAAGACTTGTTTGAAATTATAATGTTCGATACTTCCCTATAAACATATTTTTAGAGCTGGCTCGAGTTTCCTTATAATTAAATTGGTTTTTGTTAAAGACGATTATTATTCTATAGATACCTATTATTAAAAAAATATAACACGATTTCATTTTGTTGAATTTGTGTGTTCTAGAACCTACTATAACATTCATTTATTTTCATCAAAACATGTTTCCTGTCCCGAGAGGCGAATGCATAATAATATGAGAGACGAAGACTTGCTGTTTTAGCCGGTCATCATCGTATTGAACTACTCATAGAAGGATTTAATTAACCAAATCAAGTATTTTATTACATTAATGCAAATCCAGGCACAAAGCCAAGTCGTCTACAAAAAAAAGTTACATTTTACTTTGACAGAAAAAGAAGTAGACTAGATGCCGGTTGGTTGACGGCATAGACTTAAAGTTTGGATTAAGCAAGTATGGCCAAAGTCTTTGACGGTAATATTCATACAGACATAAAACATGGGACTTGAATTAATGTAACTGATGAAACTAAGGTGTGTGCACAACTCTGACTCTTCGGCGAAAAGAGGTGTATCGTTCCACTGCAAGCTACAAGCGAATGGTCAAAGATTATAAATACTTGTAATTTTTACCTATTCACTTGCAGTGGATCATTTAATTTACACATAAATAATTACTAAGCAGGATTTCTCAAAAGCGTTAAAAACCAGATTGACCAGTATGACCTTACAACTAAGGCAAACATTGATACAAATATTATTTCCTTTACCTTGTTGGCTGTTATTTCAATCCTTATCCTGGCCGGCTTGTGATAGAAAACACATTCATTATTATTAATCAAACATTCGTACAATAAGAGGAAACTTTTCATATTTTCCTTAAGTAAATTGTTTTGAGTTGTGAACTTGTGAACTATCGTTTGATAAGAATATTCATAAATCTGTTTATAACTTTAAACAATAATAAGCGCAATAGCAACTGTTCATTCATACAAAGCCGATAATATGTGAAGCCTTTCAGGGCTATGATCCTGGAGCTACGTTGGACCCATCTACGTCTGAGGCTAACTTGTCTTCTCGTAGTGTTTCTACAGCGCATTTTTTAAACTAAAGCATTAGAAGACTAGCTATTTAGTTGAATCCAATTCTGGTTAGACTGTAGTGACCTACAATCCACACAGGGCCGTCTTTAAACGAGGGTTCAAGGGGTGCGGGGTATATTGCCTTCTCGATAAATGGCTGACTTTCGCATCCCGGCGCCCTATACATATACCTACTTAAGACGGTGCGGTCCCTGAATTCACAATTGCTAGTCTACCTGCTATTTAGCTTACAAACGGCCAAATAAATATATTTTACTGAATTATTCTTACATATAAATAACATTGTAATAGTTTTATTGTTTTTAAAGATACTTATACCGCTTCTTCTATTCTATTAGAAAATATCGAGATACATGGCGACAGTTATTACGAGCAATTGCTGAATTCAATCAGTAGCGTTTAGCCTGATGACACTAACACATTGATATTATTTTTATTGCTTTATCAGTCGCCAAGATTTGAGACATAACACGAGACGCACACAGGCGCGTGCGCACACGGTTAGATAACGAGTGTCCCGCGAGGCAATCAACGGCGCACGTCAATAAATTAATTATTTCTATTGATAACATTTACATACGCCAGAGATAATATTTTGAAGAAAACAAAAGTTCATGTTATCGTACACTATTTGTGGTTGAAAGATAAAGTTTCGGCATTTAGACTAAGTTAAACAACCTAGCAACCTTGCCCAGCGTGAATTTCATATGCCCGTAACTCAGATCTCCGCTTTGTGAAAAGAAGTGGGGGCGAACAGATTGGATTGGTGAGACATGTCACAAGCTGTAGAATTGTTGAATGATAGAGTACATCGCACAATATTGTAAAAATTGTTATACAACCAAACTAATACATAGCAGTACGTGGCATTGAAAATCAAGGGTGGTGTGGGATGCCCCTGGATGTACTAGCAATTTTACTAGATTGGGACAGACTAGATGCAGAAGGAGATGGGACAGCATCGTAACGCACCTTCGGATAAGGGTGCTCCCACATTTATCGACGCGGAATCGGCTTAAGCCGGTCAAGAAAACCTCGGATCGCGTCGTCCGAGCCGAGCCGATGCGAATGGCATTAGTAACACCCTTATTACGTTGACATAAAGGTTTTCTTGACCGACTTAAGCCGATTCCGCGTCGATAAATGTGGGAGCACCCTAAATTGATTCGAGCAATGGACTGTTTTAGCCTGAATGAATCAAGTGATTAATACATGACACGACTCGAGTATAGTGTACTCACCGGTTGTTGAACCAAAAGTCCAGTACCCGTTTGTGGTAGTCCCTGAGCCGCAGGTGCCTGCGCAGGCGCACCCCGGCCAGCAGCGCGCCGCCCGCCAGCAGCGCCGCGCCGCTCGCCCACCACAGCGCGGAGCTGTGCGGGGACAGCTTCACGGGCGGCGCCGGCACGTGGCCTGCACCACACCAACTTCACTATTACTGATTCTTACCAACTATTGTCCTACGCTTAGGCATCAGATCTACGTTAACGGTTTTTTTTTTAAATAGGCGCTATGCCCCTTAAAATGATGTAAATATAGAAGAAAGTGTCTTTTTGGTTACGGTTTCGTCCAAAGGACGAGGGGCAAAGGTTCAGTTACAGTCTTGGCTGAAATTCCTTTCGTGAATGAATAGCCAGTGAAGTTGCTGAAATGCACTAAGTGAATCATTAGGAATATTGTTTAAAGTGGCCGTTTTAGAGCAGCAGTTTCGTTCAGACCCAAATAAATGAGGAACACTGTGTAGGATGGTGAATATGCTACTAGTTTACGTTAAAAACTTACACAAATGGTCATAGGTGACGATTTTCTTATGGAAGAAGACCCCAGCAGTCCACAGGCCGCCGTGCTCCAGACTAGCCTGGTAGCAGCCGTAGGGCGGCGCCAATTTACAAAATAGCTCTCGCACGTCGTCTTCCGACACCGTGCAGTTCCCCGTTACATCACTGACTTCATACAAATATTCCTGCCATAAACAATAATTATTATAACCAATGCTGTAATGATAACAACTGTCAATCAACTAAAGACTAAACTATCCAAGCCCACAGCTGGACACAGCCCCAAGCAGCACCACAACATCCAGTCCTTGCTCTGATGCATTTAATCTCACCCAGCTTTGTTAAGAGTAACTCTATGGACCAATAACTGTTATTGGTCCATGTACCTGGAAGGCAGGGGAAGTACAAAACTGTGCATGTTGATGTGCAGTCTGCGAAAAATGAGGGCAATAAGCTTTTATTATAAATAAAAAATCATCAGAACATCTGCATGGCTGTTAGTTGGAACTACAACTAATTAACAACAGCAAAAAATTATCATTCCAATGAGATTAACAGTGTCAGTGTTGTGAAAATAATCTGTAAGTCTGATTTTTCCTATAAATATGGATTCTTTGAGCATATTTTGTGTGCTAATGGCAAGTGTTGTTGTCACATTATCTCCCACAAGTTTTTAAACTTTATCTTAAATGTAAATTAAAAAGTACTTTACCCTTGTATCATTGTTTATCTTGTGCAATGTCACATTGTAGTCTACTGCAGGTATCCCAAGAAACCATTTCAGTGTTATGTAATCTCTGCAATAAAATTCATTATTAAAGTTGTTCTCTTTCATATGTTGTTGGGTACACAGTGTCAATGCATTTCCACTGGTGAAACATTTCAATAGAAATATCTTCTTTGATGAGACAAAATATTTGAACTAAGAGAAGAAAGAGATATTAAACATGTTTCATGGCTGAGAAAGCCCAGTACATGTGACTTACTCATGGTTGCTGACGCTGACATATTGTCCTGCTTTATCGTAAATCTCTTTGGTCATATTGTTGCTCACTAGATAGTAATAGTCGCGAGGCATGTAACTCCTGTCCTCTGCATTCAATGTTGTCTTCAGTAGATAGCAGCTACTGAATATCAAATCAAAGTCCATTGAGTAGCATACCTGCACAAAATTAAAGTTATGATGAGATGAAATCCATCACTTGCGAAATAAGTGATATAATTAATACATTTGGCATAATTTTTTTAATTAGCGACCCCCACTGCCAACTTCACACAATTTAAAATAAAATGTAGCCTATGTCACTCAAAAATGTAGCCTTTCTTTTGGAGAAATAATTTTCTAAATCAGTACAATACTAGTGTAGATAATAACATAAACTGCCAACTGAGTACATAATTTGTTCTGTTCTGTTTGCACTTGTTTTCTGACCATTGATTTATCTAAATGCATGCATACACTTTCTTCTTCTTCAGGGTTACGGTGTCCTCCCCCTCTCTACGGACTTTGCATAACCCTCCCCCTTCTTCTACACTTTAAAAGGATAAATTCTACAAAAAGAAAAATGTTGCTCCTAATAAAAAACAATGCTGGTCTTTGCAAAGCGCTTCCGCTGCGCCTCATTCTCATAATTACACGCTAGAGAAAGTATGCCACGGATGATACAGAAACTGAGTAAGCAAAGGTTGCATCCTCAAAATCAGTTTTTCTAAAACATAAATATTTAGTTTTTTTTTTAACAATGTTTAAAATACATGAATATACTCACATGGCTACAATTAGTTAGGCCTGCAACATTTACAGTGTTGGACGAATGCTGACGACCAGGAGCCTTTAATCTACGATTGTTTCTGTAGTCTGCATTACACATATTCAGGTTGCTGTTGTACGTCAGGTCCATCGTCAAAAGAGGTCGTCTGGGCTCGTTGACCGTGCAATACTCTGCAGTATATCGACCTTGCACCCCGTCTCGTGAGGGATTGAATGTAGTGTACGGTTCATCAGGAACAGTCAAATGTTCATTACACCTGTATTTCACTCCGTCCGTTCCGGCGCGCGTTTGGCACAATAAACAAACGAAGAACACAGTCACACGCAACATATTGAGAATCACTTCTTCCAAAAATGCAAAATTATGTAAATAACTTCATGACGGGGGCAAATGCAGTAAAAATAAACCACTGAGTTACTATAAAAATACCCTAAATTAATGGGGATAACAGTTTATCGAGCTTAGAGCTCTGTAACATAACTTAGCTAAATCAATTAACTGGTGAATTACTTGTTGATTTCAAAAATAACACTAACAGCTCACACGGAAATCGAGAATAAAATAAATAAACGCCATTTTTATTCACTTGACCACTTGACATTACCCATTGACACATGATTGACACAAGTCATACATTTGACAGTGTGTTTTTTAATGTTTCCGGCATGGCTTCAGGGCCTTCATGCCAATTTGACACTGATTATTATGCATAGACTTTACTCAACAAATGTCTCAGAGATAATCGGTGTCTTTGAAAATTTATAATCCAAGTAACCAAAAACAACGTTACCCGCATGGATCCTCCATGCGCGAGATAATCGCGGGCAATACATACCTACATACAAGTCAAACCGAGAACCTACTTTTTTTAAGTCGGTTAAAAATGGAGTGGACTGAAGTCTGGATCTGTGAGCTATTTCAAAAGGAAAAGCTGTTTTAATGACACGATTGGTGCAGAGGCTGAGCAATTGGACTGGAACTGAGCAGTTGTTGCTTTGCGGCATGGGCGTAGCCACGGTGGGGCAGAGCGGGGCGCTCGCCCCACCCTGACTCTGACCTGTAAGGTACCTAACCAAACCTTAAAAACTTAATTATCTAGGTACTTACTATGATACTTAATATCCGTAAAAAAAAATTACAATTGTCAGTCATCAGTTGACACAAAAAAAAAAAACATTATTTTATATTGCTGACCCACCCTGATCCCATGGCTGGCTACGTTTGCGTGTTGCGGGTTTGATTCCCACACTGAGCAATTATTTGTAGTAATTGTTCCGGGTTTGGGCACCTGTGTATGTGAGTTTAGGTATTCCTTTTAACCGCACCCACAGTACAGCTGTACAGGAAAAATCCTAGAGCCGTGCAAGCTTTTTTTCATCATCATCATCTTCCTGCCCTTATCCCATTTTACTTGGGGTCGGCGCAACACGTTTTTTTCTTCCATTCTCCCCTATCAGACATCACAGTATCATTTACTCCTTTTTCATTCATATCATTCCTTAGACAATCCATCCATCCATAATTATAATCTAGAATGAGTTTCTGCTCTATTTTTTACTGCTTCCTCTGTGGGAGGAAGACAAGAGATATCAAGCTTGATGGTGGCCACCGACTTCAAGAACTACTTATACTTGTGGGCATTGAGGGAGATTTTTTAGCTGGAGCCCCATACCAGCTCAACATGCAGGGTTCATATTTTGGCTGTGTTCGTCGTAGGTGGTGAGGGAAGGGTCTGAAAAGACTGCTGCTGCTTTTTACCGACTTCAAAAAAAAGGAGGTTATCAATTCGACCCGTATGTATGTAATATTATCAGAACTGCCCAGTTTTCGTATATGTTAGTCTATATCAGCGTCTGAACAAATGTGCCAAATTTCATAAGTGTATGTATGTATGTAGGTTTTTATGTTTGTGCACGCATATCTCCGGAACTACAAGTTCGATTTAAGTAATTCTTTTTTTGTTGTACTAGGTATTGTTCAACTTAGGGTACACTGCAAGTTTCATCAAAATCGGTTCAGTAGTTTTTGAGATATGGATTTTTTTATGTTGTGACGGATTACAAGATTAGTGCAGAAAGAGAGATTAGTTAAGAAAATTTTGTATTTTACAAGAATATTTAATAAATAAACTAAAAAGGGTAAAATAAAAAACTTTTTTAAAAAAGTAACCGACTTCAAAAACAACAACAAAACAAAAAAGGGTGAAATAACCTAATTACTTAATAACTTCTTTCGGAAGTCGGTGGCTAAAAATCAATGAAATAATAAAGCCACCGACATCCGAAAGAAGTTATTAAGTAATTAGGTTATTTCACCCTTTTTACCGCCTTCAAAAAAAAGGAGGTTATCAATTCGACCCGTATGTACCTATGTAATATTATCAGAACTGCCCAGTTTTCATATATGTTAGTCTATATCAGCGTCTGAACAAATGTGCCAAATTTAATAAGTGTATGTATGTATGTTTTTATGTTTGTGCACGCATATCTCCGGAACTACAAATTCGATTTAAGTAATTCTTTTTTTGTTGTACTAGGTATTGTTCAACTTAGGGTACACTGCAAGTTTCATCAAAATCGGTTCAGTAGTTTTAGAGATATGGATTTTTTTGCTTACTTGGATTGTGGATTTTCTAAGTCGATTGAATGTTTGCTCGCAATTATCTCGCGTTTGGCTGAACCGATTTTGATGCGGTTTTCAGAAAAGTGTTTGTTACATTCTGGGGAAGGTTTTAGTATATAACAGTAATGGATATCTTGTGACGTTGCACGCATAGATCCGTTTTTGTTGCTCACTTGGATTATAGATTTCTAAAGACCCGATTATACGAAGATTTTTGTTGAATATCTGAACTAAAAAGGGTAAAATAAAAACTTTTTAAAAAAAAAGAACCGACTTCAAAACCAAACACAAAAAATTGTAAAATAACTTTTCTTTCGGAAGTCGGTGGCTTTGTTTTTTATTTCATTGACTATAGCCACCGACTTCCGAAAGAAAAGTTATTTTACAATTTTTTGTGTTTGGTTTTGAAGTCGGTTCTTTTTTTTAAAAAAGTTTTTATTTGTTTTGTTTGTTGTTTTTGAAGTCGGTTACTTTTTTAAAAAAGTTTTTTTTGGATATCAAATACAACTTACCAAATGTGAAAAGGTAAAAATGTTTTTTTCCAAATTACAGACATTCAAGAGCAGATACCTCGAAAACTATACAAGATATCGAAATGCTTTCTGGATAAAACTTATGGCAAATTTATTCAGCTTTTATTTCGTTCGTTCTTGTTATGCCGCCAGGACGCATGGTTTCCGAGACATAAGCGAAAAACCAAAAAATGTTACCTTCAAACCCCCCCTCCCCCAAAGCTCAAGGGCTAGGGGCGGGGACTTTTGATATGTTCACCTCCTAACCAGACCAAACAAAGTTTCGTGGTTAAAAATTGTGTTCCAAGACTTTCCCTCTATAATTGTTCGTTGACTGGACTAGTTGCGTTCATGCCGCATTATTTGAGGTATTTTCAAGTCCTCCATGTTCGTGTGCGAATGTCCAAATGAATTACCCCGCAAATGTGTGAATAGTAGTTCGCGACGGCATTCGTACACGAATGTTTCGTCGAATAACGAACACGAATGTGTAAATGGGCTA
This sequence comes from Agrotis exclamationis, assembly GCA_950005045.1. NCBI lineage: Eukaryota > Metazoa > Arthropoda > Insecta > Lepidoptera > Noctuidae > Agrotis > Agrotis exclamationis. Next base: position 626,031 of record OX465422.1, on the reverse strand, counting down.
TAAGAGTAATCGCGGGAATCACGTCGCCGCCGCTGCCGCTCTTTGAAATTTCATCCATCGGCATTTCCTCCATTCGGTATTTTGTGTTTCAATATAACGACGTTCATTCATGATTGGATTTCAGTTTAGGTAAAAAAAAAAAAAAAAAAAAACAAATTAGTAAGTTACATTATACTCAAATTGCTTTCAAATAATACTTAAACAGGAATAACTTAAAACCGCACTCAACCACAAAACCTAATGTTTAATAAATATCAATAATCATATTCCAATTTGTTGAGCTAGAACGGCGTACATGCCGAGCGCAGTCAAGCCAACAGCGCTGGCGTGGAGCGCGCGCAGGGCCAGCAGCGCCCAGGCGCTCAGCGACAACACGCTGGCCACGGCCTCCTCCAGCAGCGCGCGGTAGGGCGACAGTGCCAGCAGCCCCACCACGAGCGGCGCGTGCCTGCGCGGCAGGTCGGAGCGCGTGGCCAGCCACACGAGCGCGGCCGTGGCGGCGGTGTGCAGCAGCGCCACGTTGGACTCTGCACACGAGCGCACGTAGCGCCAGTCGAACTCCGAGCCGCGCGCGCCCACCCACAGCAGCACCGACCGTGTTACCACCACCTGCAATGTTTTCAATAAAAAAATAATTACCTAATTATTCTAAGCCATAAATAAAAATTAAGCCAAATATCTTTGTCACATGTTTATTCTCCATTCTAATCCTCGGGTTACTCTTACATTGATTTGAAGACAGAAGCAGAAGTGTAACAAACTGTTGCACTGGCAAACACCCTTCCTTGCCAAAGTACCTAATTTTTTTAAGAGAATCTGTTCAAAACATGATAACATTAAGTATCTATTCATACTTTTTACATCTATTCTTATCTTGATCACACATACCAAGTTGTGAGGCCGAGTACTCGGTGCGCATAAACATAGCGCTTAGTGTTTGGCCCATGTTTATACGTACCAAGTCTCCCCCATTTTCGGGCACGCCGCAATCGCGGCGGTAAGACCCCTCTTTGAGGAGTGGCTGGATAGGAGTCACGGCGTCCTGACCTACCGCATGACGTAGGTCCTCAGCGGACACGGAAGTTTCGGGAGGTACCTGTGTCTAAGGAGAAAGGAGGAAACGCCTGGGTGTCACCACTGCGAAGATCGCCCGGAGGACACAGTAGAGCATACGGTGCAAGACTGCCCCGCTTGGGCAGAGCACCGACGTGTCCTCACGGCGGCGATAGGCGGAGACCTCTCGCGCCCGGCATTGGCTGCGGCCATGCTGCGGGGCGAGACGGAGTGAGAAGCGGTCGCCTCCTTCTGCGAAGCAGTAATGCTCGCGAAGGAGGAGGCGGGCCGCGTGAGGGAGAGGACAATGTCCTCCCTCCGCCCCACCCGCGGTGGTTGGCGCCCACGGCGACGGACGTCGCAAGACGATCTCCGGCCACCGTAGGCGCGGGCATGCGGACGGCGAGTAAAGGGCAACTCGCTGCCCGACCATGCCCGGGTCGACGTCGCGTTGTGTTCCACGCGCGCCTCAAAGAGCGTCAGCATAATGACGGTGCCCCCTCTCTAGACGGCCAAAGCCTGCCGGGGTCGCGGGACTTATCGCCGTGACCCCGGAACATAAAGGGCTATTGAAGGACACCGTGGATTTTAGTCAGTACAAGTCTGACAGTCCCTCCCTACCTGGGGTGGGAGGACTCATTTGATGATTTTACCACGATAAAAAAGTCTCCCCCATTTTGACTACGGCAAAGCCAAAAGGAGGGTTATTGGTATGTGTGATTAAGGCATCACACTTGCAAATCGTAACCAAAACAAGAAATTAGATGGTGGATGGTGAATGTGTCATAGCTGTAGAAAGTACACAGGCCCAGGTCTGGACTTGGGCCACACCTGGGTGGAGTACAATTCCAGAGATTTGTAAAAGTTTTTTAGAAAGTTTGCAGCATTGCCACATTGAGTGAGAGTGTTATTTTTTTCAATCAAAAGTAGGGCAGCCATCAATCAGTCATGTTGATCCCTTACAAATAATTACATGATGATACTTCCACAATCAAAAATGAATTCTTATATAGCGCTTTCAGTTTCCATAGTCGTAGTGCAGTAGCTGATGGAACAAGAGCTGTACAGAATGTTGCATGTTTGATTCTCATGGTTTATGAATGCGAGTTTACATATTTGTAAAGGCACCCATGATACAGGAGAAACTTCTAAAATGGGGCAACTTATAAATAAATAGTATGCGTTTGGTGAGTTTACCTCTGCACTTGCCCATCCAATCGCTGAGGTGAGGATTTTGGCATGACCTTTGCCTGGAACTGAATTCAGTGCAAAGTATATCCCCAAAAGATCGGCAAAGTCAACGGTTGCCTTCAGAATTTCCTGAAATCAAGTAAAGTTGGACTTTGTTAGTATATTTAGTAGAAACAGTCACTAGTTGAAACTTGGATACTTATTTTATGTGCAACTCTGGTTATACATATATGGCAGTTATTACAGTTATTTTAAGTGTATTGTGTTGTTATGTTGCGTGATAGCATTTATTACACTAGTGACTAGTGAGATTAAGATAACTGATAGGTAACAAATAATAGTGACCCCAAATAGGTCACTGAAAAATTAATATTTTTTGACTGCATTAAAAGTGTCTCCATTAAATAGACTGATAAGAAACAAATGGTCGAATTTAAACAACATTATTTACCAAGAAAACATTATATTCCCCTGTAATGTGACTACTGTCGGAATCCGGAAAGAATGTAGCTAACAACAGCATCTTGCACAGCTGTGTGAATATGTACAGCCCTCCAGCATACACACATTTTGAGAACGTAGCGTATTCAGATCTAAAATCACAAAAAATATTAACACAAAACCAGCACAAATTAGTAACAATTTTCTTAACCTGTACAATTTCTTACATTCCAGAAAATTTATATGCCATATGATATGGTGCGTACACCAGCGCAAGGCAATTACCAAAATGGTAAAGAGTCATTTTATTTCTCTTATTATGGACTAAAAAATTAGATTTAATATTCCAACAAGCCTAAAACTCAATTAAAAAATCAGTAGTCCTGTCTCTAGTGTAATAGTGTTTGTTGCACTCAATCCAAACGTTGTGTTATTCATAACTTTTAGCACAATCAATGTCTTATTTCTCGTTCTACCATTTGTATGTTCATCCCTTTGTCCTAGTCAGCCTGACTTTCCTAAAGCTTTACTTATCGTTATTAATAAGACTGGAACTCAATAAAGTCAAGAGACGTGGCTGTCAGTAGTGTCACTGTCAAAACGAGTGTCGTTTTATTTGCGAGATTAACTGGAACGGAACGAAGTTTTAAATGGCTGAAGAAATTATTATTTTTTGGCGAATATTATTTATTATCTTCTTTACTAGCATGCCATGCTAGTAAATTAAATTGTAGCTGATAACAACATTCCGAACCTAAAAAGCTTTGTAAGAAGAGTAGATGGTATTTCGAAAAAAAAACAAAATCAAAACTGTAGAAGTATGACGTACGTGTTGAGAATCGTATCTGAAACCGTTTCGTTTCTAAAAAATTTCAATAAAAATCTAATTAATTACATGTTTTGTGGTTCCATTATGGTAAACTAATTCATTATTATCTGTTTTATGTTATTATGTATTTACATAGTATGTTTATAATTGAAAACCTTTGATTTTGTAATAATCAAAATTGAAAACTTTTGCTTGAAACTAAACGTTATTACTTAGCGCGGTAATGTTTGACATTATCAATTTATCAGTTTGTGTTGTGATTTTTAAGTTTAGTATTATTTTATTTTATGATGTTTTATTTTGCATTGCTTATAGTTATTGTTATTATAAAATGTATCTTCTAATTTATAGCAGGTACGCTACGCTTAAGATACTTTGAGCATGCTTTTATTGATTTGAAAACAATAGTAAAATCTTTATGAATTAAAGTTGTTTCAACAACTTGTTATTTATTTCAGATCGCATCATGTATGCAAATTTTCACCTAATTACACTTCACTCAATTGTAGCAGTTCGTCATCCATATTAAAAAAAAATAGTTTTCCAATGAGAGTGTAGAAAGAGATGCAAAATGAGGGGAGCTTTTAAAAAAGGGTTAGTTTTTTAACCCTTTCGTTTTTTAGCACACGCGCAAAAGGGTAAGGGGTTGGTTGTCCAATAGCAGGGCAGAGTTTGGAAGATTTTGAATTTTATTTGACCGGAGAAGCTTTGTGTGTGTTCGGTGGGTGCTCCGAGCACCGTTTCTCTACAGTTCCCTTTAGATAGAGCTTGTAACAGCCTGCTTATTCAAATGAGGGAGGAGTCGCATGGATAACACAAGTGCTTGATTCATGTGTAAATGTGATTATATTTAAAGTGATTTTCAGTTAGTCGGTGAATATTTCTAATATTTCAGTTTAAATTTTTTTAGGGGAAATAGAATGAAATATGAAATTTTCCTGGATAATTTGCAATTGGATTTATTTCTCTGAGAGTAAGTAAATGTATATATTTAATTTATTGGATATCTGTCTTGATTTGCTACAGTTTTCTTTTTCTATAATAATTATAACTATTTTTTTCAATAGGTTTAGTACTTTTACCAAAATAAAGATAGTAAACAGGTAAAACAATAATATTGTAAATTATTTTAATAATTGTTTAGATCTGGGATGGTCAGACAACATTTGATAAAATATGTTGGTACATCGCTTTAAATCTTTTTTGCAAAACGTTTATTAGAGAGGGCTGCTGTAATTTATCTTTTTTAAATTACAAGGTAAAAAGAAGGAAGCAAACTTTCTTAAATCACCTGTTTACTGAAATGGTTTCACACATAGGTAGGTATCATTGGTATTTTATTTCTAAAGGCTGTGATTTTTATAACCACTTTCTTAATAAAAGAGGTGTCAGTTCTCAATGGAGGTATGCAATTATGTTTTACAATAAATAGCTATAATTTTTTGACTATTGCTTATCTTTTTAACCGACGAAAAAAAAAGGAGGAGGTTCTCAATTCGACATGTATATTTTTTTTTTTTTTTTTTTTATGTATGACCACGCATAACTTTTCCCAGCGTGGTCCGATTTCAAAAATTCTTTTTTTGTTGGAAAGAGTATATCTCAAAGTTGGTCCCATTTTAATTTCAAAACTAAAATCGGCCTCTAAGGGTAGAAAAAAAGGAATTGATTGTCAACTTTCCTACAGAATTTTCAGTTGTGAACCGATTCGTTTGAAATAAAGTTAACATATGTAGTTCTGAGGACATTACTATATAGCAGAGATGTGGAGAAGATAACATGATGGTGTCACCATCATCAGATCAACTCCAGATCCCTGTTATGTTGTGAAGTCAGTCCCAAGAGTTCCTCAACAGTTAACAACAGCTATATCGTGTTTGGACTCATTTCACTCAGCTTGATGAGAACTTTAGACCCAGCTGAGGTATCATTGTCATCGAGGGTCTGAGGATGGTGACGGAAAGCAGGGGCAAGAGGTCCTCAACAGTTAACAGCACCTATATCGTGTTTGGGCTCATTTCATTAGTCTTGATGAAAATTTTAGACCTAGCTGGAGTATAATTGTCATCGAGGGTCTGATGATGAGGACAGAAGGCAGTAGCAAGAGATCCTCAACATTTAACAGCAACTATATCGTATTTGGGCTCATTTCATTCATCATGATACGAACTTTAAACATAGTTGGGATTTGACAGTCGCGTCGTTGACAGTCTGAGAGTGGAGTTTTTAGTTGCAAGTTACAGGTCCTCAACAGTTAATACTAATTACTGTGACGGTTACGTTGACAATGACAAAAGGGAAGACGGGTTTTTCCATGAGTTAAACACTCTAATCATGGTATACAACTAAAAAGCTAAAAATAATAACTTTTTAACAAAAAAATCAAACCGACGAAAGATTGAACTGAAAAGCTAAAAATAAATTTTGAGGCGGCGCCAAAGAAACAATCAACGAAAAGCAACCTAGCTACAATAAAATTATGCTTCGCTTCAAATAATTAATTTAGGTACATGTTTGTATGTTTGTTTGGCGCCGCCTCAAAATTTATTTTTAGCTTTTCAGTTCAATCTTTCGTCGGTTTGATTTTTTTGTTAAAAAGTTATTATGTAAGCAACAGTCAGTCATCTACTTACTTTCATTTTCTTACTATGTAAGTATCACCAAAAGCTTTATTTATGCACTGTGCTTTTACTTAATTTGGGAAAGAGGCGACGACGACGGTAGTAGCTTCTGTGCAAGTTAGATATCTACTGAATTTCACAAAACCCAAAATCTGCCTACATGTTTTTTTCGTGAACCACATTATCGCACATTCTCAGGCACTACGAGGTTTTGGCATTGAAATCCAAACCCAGTCGGTTTGAAGATGGCGCTCGCCCCACCCTGGCTCTGACTTGTAAGGTTCCTAACCAAACCTAAAAAACTAAGCTATCTAATATAGGTACCATCTCAGGTACCATAGTAGGTACATACTCGTACTTAACATACCTAGGTACTTAATAGGTATCACACTCGACAGAAAAGTATATGATATTTTAGACTGCTGCCCAACCCTGAGCCTATGGCTGGCTACGCCCATGCCCTTTGGGGTAGGAATTTACGCAAATCTTAAATCGTGAACTCGTGTTTTATCAATGACTAATAGCGACCCGCCCCGGCTCCGCACGGGTGCCATCTCTATGATATTTTATGCATGTTATCATATTAAACTTTCCTTTTGAATCAGTTTGTCTATTTAAAAAACCTGCATCAAAATCCGTTGCGTAGTTTTAATGATTTAAGAAGCATACATTTCTTTTTTAGGGTGGTAAAATCATCAAATGAGTCCTCCCACCCCGGGCAGGGCGGGAGGGACTGTCAGACTCGTATAGACTAAAATCCACGGTGTCCTTCAATAGCCCTTTATGTTCCGGGGTCACGGTAATGAGATAAGTCCCGCGACCCCGGCAGGCTTGCTTTGGCCCTTTAGAGGGGGGCCCCGTCATCATGCTCACGGTCTTTGAGGCGCGCGTGGAACACAACGCGCCGTCGACCTGTCCAGGGCATGGTCCATGGTCGGACAGCGAGTTGCCCTTTACTCGCCGCCCGCATGCCTGCACCTTCGGTGGCCGGAGATCGTCTGCCGACGTCCGACGCCGTGGGCGTCTACCACTGCGGCTGGGGCGGAGGGAGGACGCCGTCCTCTCTCTCTCGCGGCTCGCCTCCTCCTTCACGAGCATAACTGCTTCGCAGAAGGAGGCGACCGCTTCCCACTCTGTCTCGCCCCGCAGCATGGCCTCGACCAATGCCGGACGTCGCGGGACGATCTCCGGCCACCGTAGGCGCGGGCATGCGGGCGGCAACGACAAAGTAATGGGCAACTCGCCACCCGACCATGGACCATGCCCGGGTCGACGGCGCGTTGTGTTCCACGCGCGCCTCAAGGAGTGTCAGCATGATGACGGGGCCCCCCTCTAGAGGGCCAAAGCCTGCCGGGGTCGCGGGACTTATCTCATTACCGTGACCCCGGAACACAAAGGGCTATTGAAGGACACCGTGGTTTTTAGTCAGTACGAGTCTGACAGTCCCTCTCGCCCTGCTCTGGGTGGGAGGACTCATTTGATGATTTTACCACGAAAAAAAAAAAAAAGATCCCTGTTATGTTGTGAAGTCAGTCCCAAGAGTTCCTCAACAGTTAACAACAGCTATATCGTGTTTGGGCTTATTTAACTCAGCTTGATGAGAACTTTAGATCCAGCTGAGGTATCATTGCCATCGACTCGATGGCAATGATACCTCAGCTGGATCTAAAGGTCGGCATCGAGGGTCTGAGGCTGGTGACGGAAAGCAGGGGCAAGAGGTCCTCAACAGTTAACAGCACCTATATCGTTTTTGGGCTCATTTCACTAGTCTTGATGAAAACTTTTAACCTAGCTGTGGTATAATTGTCATCGAGGGTCTGAAGATGGTGACAGAAGGCAATAGCAAGAGATCCTCAACAGTTATCAGCAACTATATCGTATTTGGGCTCATTTAATTCATCATGATAAGAACTTTAACTTAACATAGTTGGGATTTAACAGTCGTTGACAGTCAGAGAGTGGAATTTGTAGTTGCAAGTTACAGGTCCTCAACAGTTAAATCATCTACTGTGGACGTCCATTTTGTAATTGTTCTTTAATTGTTATGCGGACCAATTGGTCCGCTCAACATTTCATAATTACTGTGACGGTTACGTTGCCAATGACAAAAGTGAAGACGGGTTTTTCAATGTGTTAAACACTCTAATCATGGTGTACAACTGAAAAGCTAAAAATAATACCTTTTTAACAAAAAAATCAAACCGACGAAAGATCGAACTGAAAAGCAAAAAATAAATTTTGAGGCGGCGCCAAAGAAACAATCAACCTAGCCACAATAAAATTATTCTTCGCTTCAAATAATTAATTTAGGTAAGTATAATGTTTGTTTGTTTGTTTGGCGCCGCCTCAAAATTTATTTTTTGCTTTTCAGTTCGATCTTTCGTCGGTTTGATTTTTTTGTTAAAAAGGTATTATAGTCAGTACTAGTCTGACAGTCCACGCAGGGCTGGAAGACCCATTTTATAAAAGTGTCCGGAGGCAGGGTTTGAAAACTGAGGAACATAAGTTGCATCCCCCTAAAAAATAACCTTGATAGCGCCTATGCGCATCTAATCGAAATAGCCACAATGCACCCCTACTATCTATCAATAAGAAATATAAAAACCATTATAGAATATCAAGAAAATGTACAGACTAAAATCGTGTGTATTCGATCAAAGTCTTGTTTGTATAGAACAGTAATGAATTCCGTAATGCCTCGTATTCACAAGTATCGCACGAACATTTCAAATAAAATGAAAAGAGAATAAAACCCCGGCGTGTCGTGAGGAGTCCACTCACGTCATCCCTCCATTACAGCATTGTCCGCGCGACAATGGCGATAGAGAATAAAGAATCGCGGCCATTAGGTAAATTTCCTCATACATTTTTTTGCGTGACACCCTCGATGCGTAAAAAGCGGGGAAACGTACATTTGTCATGTGGGAGCGACTAGTGGCCGCGGCTCTCGCGAGATCTCAATCTTGCGATGGTGGTGTGAAGTTTTTTGTCATCCTTAATCGAGTGAGATGGTGGTGGTGCAGGTAGCGTCTTAAGATTTAGACTATTAAAGATATACCTACATGGGTATGGGGTATATAATAATATTATCTTTTATTTTTAAGGAATTATCAAAGCAAATCGAATTGTCGTCTGTGTATCTACTAGCCACCATCATTAATTTATGAATGCCTTAAAAATGTTACAGATGCTGTTTCACAAAAACTTTGTGGGTACAATAAAATGTAATAACCATACAATATGTTGACAGCACTAATGAATTGTAAATCTAATTAGGCCATCGCGCAGTTTTGAAAAAATAATTATGTACAGACGCCAGCAGCGGGCTTATTCGCTATCTCTAATGACAGTTGAGAATGATGATCACCGAGTATAGTTTCCAACTTTCAACTGTCAAAACTGACATTTCGTATTCCCTAACTTCCCTAAAGTCGGGTAATAACTAGTGCAAGAACAATTTCTAGTCGATAAGCCCCGCTAGTTTTAGTTATTCACTGAACGATCACGTGACACAGAAGCGTTACTGAATACCAAAACACCGGAATGTTCGGTTGGTCACTGAGCTCGCTTCAGTGTTGATCACTTTCATCTGTCAAAATTAGCGAATAAGCCCGCTGGTCAACCTACCCGAAACTGTACCTATCGAACATTAACCTTCCACTATTGTGATAAGGTTGAAAATCTATTGAAGAAATTTGGCAGATTGTGGTAGCTTGATGTGTTGGCGTCTGTACCTAGTGATTTTTTTTCTTCTGAAAATCAAAGAACATTTAGGTACACCGTCAGAATTCAGTAAAAATGTACTAAGTTGTGACATAATTGCCAATTTTAAAAGCTTCGTATCTCCGTCAAGTTTGGTTTACGTAACTAAATACAAAATATTAGGTATGTCAATAAAATTTTCAGTCAAATTGCCAATTGTATGTGGTGGTTTTAATTGACTTATCAGATCAAATTATTGACTTAATAAACATGATTAAAAATGTGTTCAAATCATATAAAGTAACTGGGTAGGTATGGTCATCCCGCGACGCTGAATTTAGCGGTGCGTAGTACATATTTGCTTTTATTCGCACTAAAATACATGGCTGACCAGCGGCAAACATCAGCGTAAAGCCTCTTACAGACATTTTCAAAGTAATCTCTATATTTAAAAAGCTCTAGATTTTGGAGTTATTGAAGATAAATTAGTTTCGTCGACGAGCTCGTTGACGACGACAGATAAATATATATATCGTCGGTCGTTGAGCTCCTTATGTACTTCGTAGTTGAACTTCACATTCTTTGATACATGCTTGCACTGACTGAACAGGTCCACTGAAATCTGTGTGGTTCTTTCTTCGAAAGACCATTTCGGATAAGAATCTACATGGTCCTCACATTAATTGACGAAATATATAATATCTAGACTTTAAAAAAGACATACCCGCGTTCATGACTTTAGTCTTAGCGGTGAGCGAAGCGACGGGTGGGGCGTTACGTATACATTAGTTAGGTACTTTTTAAGTATGCGAATTCGCCACTGGCGGCGCCTTGTGGCGTGTTTCAAACTATACAATTGATCTTATCGCTTGCAGCTCCGCGCTCACTCGTGAACGGGCTGATAGAGGTTTCTGCGTTTGTATTAGTAGTTTCTATTCAGAGTAGTCAGGTACGAAACATTGGCCTCATCTAGTTCGAAAAAGACACGCTTAAGTATCATAAATATCGATTTCGGTATGAAATTGCATCGTGTCAATCAAGTTTAAAATAGTAGTTTATGAAACTGGTACATAATGAGGGGCATTATACACGAGTGTGAGTTTAAAAAACGAGCGAAGCGAGTTTTATAAAGTATCACACGAGTGTATAATACCTAGTTATGTACAGTTTCATACACTACTTTATCTACTTTCATTGAACACGAATATTAATCAAATAAAAGATAAAGATTGACACAGTATTATGGCGCCAAAATTCTCGTTATCACCGCGCCTGGGCCACAGCGCGCGCAGCCACAGATAAAAAATCAAATGGATGTATCTATGATCTGGTATCTGTATCCTAATGAAAAAAAAATTTATTATAACATTATTTTGTTACAGAAAATAGTGTCATAATTTAATTTTTTAATTTCATTTCGATATACTGTGTGTAAAGTACGTCATTATAAACTCGTTTTGAGTTTTGTATTTTGAATTTAACGATATGAGAGTAGATAAATACTTTATTGCAATAGGTAGGTAATAATAATATCTATAAGGTAATATAATATCTATAATATTGCAATTTAATTGTAACAAGAATAACTATTGGGTACTTCAATGAATTGCTGTAAAGCTCTACTGCCTCGTACAAATGTTTTAATAATGTTCGTAGTTTCAATATTCATTGTTGAAACTACATAATATGTTTAAAGCTATTGATGCCACAGACACCTGTATTACGTAGGCCATTAAATTGCCAGTAATATCTACCTACATTTCGAAAGTGGTATCAACTGTACCTAACTAGTTTGTAAGATTATACCGATAATATATAAACTATCTATGGCATGTGTTGCAATCAATAATATATTATAGGAAAATAATTTCAATTTGGTGTGTGAGCGGTGGACAGTTGAATGCATTATTCAGCTCACGTACATTGCAGGCGAGTGTGCCACGCAGATAAGCGAGTATTGAGCCGAAATTGCCGAAAGTCCGAAACACTCCGCCGTGTCGCCGGGGGGCCTTATCGGAAACGGCTTACGGTGACCCCATGCAAACTCCCTAATGCGACATCGCTCACCGGTCCCTCCGCGCGGTGCCCTCCGGCGATCGATCTCGATGCAAAATTGCTGATAGGGGATGCTAGTTTTGTTTCATGTACGTAATTTTTTTATTGTGCAGTCTTGATGGTAGCTGGTTGGCTTTTATAAGGATATCTGGAGACAGCAGGTGGGCTTTTATAAGGATATCTGGTTCAGAATTTTTTTGCAACACTATTCAATTAACAGATCAATACTTTTTCTAAACATTAAATTCAGCTATAGTCTACGAGTATACATAATTATGTGTATCTTAGTCAACACTCGATGACTCTATTATGTCCATTAGTCAAATTTTATGCACCATATCGAACAGTGATCGGCGGTATATCTATTTTATAATAAAATATACCCTCAGTGGTTTTTGGAAGGTCAGATGGGGTAAGCAATACTGGAAATGCAGAACAAAATGAATAATTTTGAATATTAAATCTAGGTACACAATTGAATTGAGCCCATCAATTTCTACTATAAGGAGTTGAATTCTTGAAGAACAATGGTGGAAACTGGCTATCATCTTTTCCCAGTTAGTGGTTATTTTCTTCCACGGTGATATGAATCTGGTACTCAATTAATATTTGTATACATACCTATTATATTTCGAGGGAAAGTTCGATTTGTAGATATGTAGGTCCGTAAGTTCGGTATAATGTGTAAATCGCTTTTACTTCCTGAGTTATTTACACTCTCCCCCAGCATTGACCACCACCGACGCTTCTCGCATATTTATTCATAGGCCTTCGCGTATTTTTTTACTTGGTCATAAATATTAAAGGCGGTTCGTGCCACTAGGATTTTCAATTCGACAGCGACGTCGGATCCCCTTAGATTTTAGGCTTTCTCTCTTTCCGCGGATTAGAGCGGTTTGATGTATGGCCGCGGGTGGCGGTAAATCAAATTTTGATTGCTATTTTCTTTGTGGAAAGTCGGAATCCTCCGCCTGGGACGAGCGTCGTGTAACGTGGGTTAACCGATCCCCAGGCGCACCCCGCCTGTCTTATGTGGATTGTATGTACAAGTCGTATATTTCGTATTTCTTATCCGGGGATTGATGAAAGATCAATTAATTTTTTCTTCATTAGGTTATTACTTAAAATTTTAAAGTTATTTTGTAGTTTTTGTTTGATTCCAGATTCCCGTTGGTCATCAGTTGCAAGACCACAATACTAACTATAGCAGGCCATACGTAATTACTTAAAACTTTATTTTCATACAAAATTAAGTCATTACTTATAATCGACATGACCTATGTAGTAGTGTTGTGTACCAGTAGTGATCAATGACTGCACGATCTTCCAGCGTCTACCTGTTCCGTTTATTAGGCTGTCTCGACTTGAGACGAATTGAAACTTAAAGCTGATTGAGGGCCGTTGAAATCAAATTTATTTGGATAAATTGATTTTAGCGAAATAACTCTTGGTTTAGGGAGACGGGTCTTGGTAACCGCGTGTGTGATCCAATTGCGGACCGCTCTAGAGGCGATCCAAACGGATGGAATCAAATTCAGCCGTCCTTTAAATATTTGAACTGATGCTAGAGGCTAGCGAGGGTCGTCTCGTTGCTGGGGTAGGGGTGTGTAGGGAGATACACAACACACAAATTGTTCATGTTGAATTTATTGCTGATAGATTTAATTTACAATCAATGTATTGACGTTGCATAAGATAATATCTTTTGTTTTAACTACGACGTAAATAGTTACACAAAAATATAAGTAGATTCTCCATAGTCAGGTTGAACGAGCGGGCCGGCGCGGGTCGGTCGCGAAGGGTGGGCGCCCACCTTCGGATAAAAAAGGATCTCGAAAAATTCTCGACCCTTTTTATACTAAATAGATAGCTAACACGGCCTGAGTGGAGTTTCAATAGATGCTTTCTCGACGGAAGAAGCGACCTGTAAGGAATCGAGGGGCCCAGTGAAAAACCGTGTTATATATCTACCGCCTTGTGTAGTGCGTGTCACACAGTTTTTCCTTTTATTTTTTACGCGTGCCCTCCTCAGAGGGATAAGAGGAATTCTTTTTAAATTGGAAATGTTTTCTAAGAGGATTACGATTTGCGGAGGTGTGCGCCGATGTTGGGCGTTGGGAATAAGGGATCGCATTACTCTGTTTTGTGTTTAACATTCTTAAAATTTTCTTTTTTATGTGTTCGTATCAAGTGGGGATTTGTGTTGTGATTGAAAGAGATTTCATTTTTATTCCACATTTAGTGAAACCATTCTTGTTGGATTTGCTTTAACTGTTCCATTGGAAGTAATGGAAGGCAACCTATAACTTCAAATGCTCCTATTTAATTTCGTTGTTGAAGATGTCGTCACGCCCTATCCTGTAGGTGCTTTATTTAAGCCTGCTCAGCAATAATCCCACGTTAGTATAAAAATATCGTTTAACGAACAATGGGGCCGATATTCCAAGTGACCATTACTCGTGTGAAGTTGATGTAAGCACAAAGCTCCGGGCGATTGCCGAATAAGGAATATTTTTTCAATGACTATTTTAAACGTGCTGTTGAGGAAATCTTATTGTGTTTGTGTTAAAGGCTACGTTTCTATAATATTGTGCGTTCGGAGGGACGCTGTGAACGGAGACGATTATCCCCTGCAGTTGCAACGTTAGCGATGGGGATTTCGTTTAAATTTTCAAATCGCCCCAGCTTTATTGTTTGTAGTTCGCACCATTTGGAAGTTTTTGTTGAGTGCATAAACTTTTGTAATCTTATAACTTGGTTTAATAACTAATAATTTGTAAATTAGCCTATTTTTCATGATAAAAATATTTTTAACCGACTTCAAAAAAAGGAGGAGGTTCTCAATTCGTCGGAATCTTTTTTTATTTTTATTTTTATGTATGTTCCCCAATTTCTCGAAGACGCCTGGACCGATTTGGATAATTTTTATTTTGTTTCAAAGGGTATACTTCCCAAGTGGTCCCATGATCATCAGGTCAGGATCTGATGATGGGATCCCAGGGAAATCGAAGGCAACCCTCAAATTTTATAGGCCCGCACATCGTTTTTCGCAAGTTTTATGAAGTAATTTAAGTACTTGCGTATGATAATTATCATCTCATGTAGCTGTGGTGATGATGGAAGGTATAACTCCTTAACAGTAAGGAGTAGGCATCGACTGATTAAGTTTGTGTTCGCATATCTCCGGAACTGCAAGTCCAATTTAAATAATTCTTTTTTTTGTTGTACTAGGCATTGTTTAACTTACAGAATACTGCAAGTTTCATCAAAATCGCTTCAGGAGTTTTTGAGATAGGGAATTTTATTAGCTTATTGTGCACTTGAGCGATGTTGTTACCGGTGCTACGGATTACAAAATTTTTGTGCACATGTAAGAGAATGATTTATTTGACAAGAATTTAGGTTGAATATTTAAACTAAAAAGACTAAAATAAAAAACTTTTTCAAAAAAAATGTAACCGCCTTCAAAAACGACCACAAAAAAGGGTAAAATAACCTACAAAATAACTTTTCTTTCAGAAGTCGGTGGCAAAAAAGACAATGAAATGAAAAAAAAAACAATGGCACCGACTTCTGAAAGAAAAGTTATTTTGTAGGATAATTTACCCTTTTTTGTGGTTGTTTTTGAAGGCAGTTACATTTTTTTTGAAAAAGTTTTTTTTTACATAAATATTCTTCAATTATAACGCTGTGACAAGACGACAACATCGATCTTTAATTACTGTTAATAAGTCAAGCTATACTTACTATAGTTGGATAGGTAGGTAAGTATACACCTACACTAGAGTCGTAGCAACTTTTTTTGTGCTTTGAAATCATCAAATGACTCATCCGGACGGAAGGGAGTGTCCGACCGTACTAAGACCCACTCCGTTACTTCAAATGTCATTTACTTACCAGAAGCTATAATTAATGAGGACTAAGGTATTCTTGCAAAATTACAACAAAAATCCTAATAAAACTACCGGAATAGCCAGCTATGGTGCGTAAAGCAGAGCCAGCTTATCAAAAAAAAAAAACGAAGTCAAAGGAATGGCGCACTTTAAACGGAGTTTACTTTTGTTAATTGAGATGTATACACCCACACAATCTATTACAATAACTATTGTGTGTTCATGACAGGTCACACGTTGCTCCACAAATATTCGGCAGGACATAAGCATTAACTGGACTTACGATTAAAGCTGAGACGGAAATGTCTATCGAATATTAGAATTGCTATTGTCGCTACGCAACAGCAATAGCATTACACACTGTGTACCTTTTTATAGAGATTATGTAGATACTTAGATTAAGTTGGTTAGTGGATGTTTTTTTTTTTAATTTAGTCTTTGTTGTCCCATTGCTGGCCCATTCCATCCAGGATTTTTAATCTTTTACCCCCTCAAACCAGCCTTCTTGGTACCCGTGTAAGTCGTGTCGTCGTCGCCACGTTTCCTTTTGGGTGGTGAAACAATCAAATGAGTCCTCTGGCGCTGCTGGTTGGAGCGAAGGGACTGTCAGACACTTTTTTTTTTTAATGTGTAATGGGTTTGCTCTTGACCTTAGTCTAGGACAAGAGTGACTAAGACAAGGTCGACGATGGAGCGAGCTTACCCAGAAGAAGCCTGTTTACTCTAACTTTGAAGAGATTAGGGTTGTATGCGTTTGGAAACACAGACGCAGGCAGAGAGTTCCACTCCTTCGCTGTCCGCATTATAAAAGACGTTTGGAAACGCTTAGTGCGAATTGATGGTATGGCAATAAGGTAAGGATGGTAATTTGCCGTGCGTCTAGATGTGCGATGATAGAAAGGGGCTGGTGGGATGAGGTCGTGGAGTTCTTGGGCACACTCTCCGAAGTACAATCTGTAAAAGACCGACAGGCAGGCAACTTTGCGGCGATGAGTCAAGCTATGGAGCTTGGCATTCACCAATTTTTCGTCGCCAACGAGCCTTTTAGCTCTGCGTTCCACTGAGTCAAGAGCGGCAAGTTGATATTTAGCTGAGCCATCCCAAAGGTGGCTACAATACTCCATGCAGGATCGGACTTGTGCTTTGTAAAGAGTTAAAAGCTGTCCAGGCGTGAAGTACCGCTTCACTCTATTTAGGATGCCCAGCTTTTTGGCCGCAAGTTGGGCTTTAAACTCAATGGTGGCGCCAAAGTTAAGACTAGAAGCCAACTCCATGCCTAGGAGCTCGAGTCGGTCATTCACAGGTACAGATGTACCCCGAAAAGTAGGAGTTTGTTCCAAACGACTCCTTTTTGCGGTAAACAGACAAGCCTGTGTTTTGGTGGCGTTAAAAGAGACCAAATTGTCGTCACCCCACTGGGAGACAGGGTTTAAGGCATAATTTGTTCGCTCAACCATGGCCTCTCTCAAGGAACAAACTTCATCCCCGGTGGTTTTTGCGCTGGACAAGTATCTCTCTGAAACCGTACTGTCATCTGCGTATCCAACAATACCAGATTGAAGTAGGTCATTGATGTGCAGCAGGAAGAGTTGCAGAGAGAATAGACCCCTGAGGAACACCGGCATCAATAGCCATGAGGTCAGAGGAGCAGCCATCAACGACAACTCGGATCGACCGCTCACTAAGGAAGTCTGATATCCAGCTACAAAAATCACCTGGGATGCCATAAGCAGGAAGCCTACTAAGTAGACCAGCGTGCCAAACCCTATCAAATGCCTTCGAGATATCAAGCGAAACCGCAAGTGCTTCACCGTGTTTCTCGATGGCTTCGCCCCAGCAGTGCGTGACATACACAAGAAGATCACCAGTTGACCGTCTCCGACGAAAGCCATATTGACGGTCACTCAGGAGATCATTGTCTTCAAGGTATGTCAGCAGCTTACTGTTCAGTACCCTTTCCATAACCTTGCAGAGAATGGAGGTAATGGCGATCGGACGGTAATTGGCAGGGTCTGCACGGTCGCCCTTTTTTGGCACAGGTTGTACATTCGCAAGCTTCCAGGATTTTGGCACCAAAAACCCGATTTCTCAAAGCAACGGAGACGACGACAACAAATGTCATCGCGGACGTACACACAGACCCCAGCCTGCTTCTTGAACTTGTGTTCAAGATAGTAACCCGGGTAGTTGAGGTACGCTATGTCCGACGGGGTTGTTATCTTCGTCTCCGTAAGGAAAAACAGGTGCGGCTTCTCGGTCTCTAGGTGATGATGGACCGGATCGAGATTGGAGTGCAACCCCCTAATATTAGTGAAGTGCACTTTTAATGGGAGGAAGTGCAGCCGTTGTTTCACCTTTTTCTTCCTATGCTTGGTCATTTATTTTTTTTGAGAGTGGTTGGGGGAAAAGTCGAAATGTTGAGACGCTGCTCAGTTAACCCAAGAGGATCACTTGAGTTAATCCAACCTATGGGGAACTCATTTGGAGACTGCGGGGACGCCCGAACCCCCCCAGATATGGCCACCGGGTCCTCCCATCCAGTCGCCAGCTGGCACGGTGGAGCATACTGGGATTTTTCGCGAGTTGGCGGGGCAGCCTTTGACACGTGGCTGGCGTGCTACTTGGGCCCCCTACTGACTGCGGTCGGCCAACGGCTGGCACCGTGCTTCGGATCCCGCTACCCTCCAGAATGAGTTACCCGGCAAGACTTACCCAGACACCAAGACCGGTTCTGAACAGCGCAACTAACAACCTCCTTTCCCCCCAAAGGCACTGGTACTCCCACGCACCGACGGAACGCAGCAAGCTGCTTGGCGCCGGACTCCGGTGGGATGGTGGTCGCGAGCCAGGCGGCTCCTTGCGGAGCCTACCACCGCTGTAGTGGGGTCGTTTAGCCGTACCACAGGCGAGCCTGTGGTGCCGTTGCCCGGGGTGGACCACTAGGAGGTAGATCCCCAACCACCCCAAAACTTTTCCTTGTACTGTACTATACTGCTGTGCAAAACCCTCCCTTCCTTCTATGAGCTCTTCCCGGGCCGCTTCGGACCAGACCTCGTGGTATGAGTGTTAGATTGGAAGGATAGAACTCTTACTGACCAAAAAAGGCAAACTGTTCCTTCAGTTGCCGTTTACGTTACAGGGTCACGGTGTCCTCTGGCCCCGCGGATACGGCGACCGTTTGTAGGGATGCTATAGCGCATCGCTACTATCATTATAAAAGATCTAGTATTATGTACTAAGATCTATTTAGTGTCGCACAGTTAATGATTGTTATACTGGCCATACAAGGTCTAAGCCGTTGGGTTAAGACCAGGCAAAATGGCGGCAGTTAAAATGTTTTAGTAAGTGCAATATCATGTCGAATTATCGCCACCGGACGTCGCTAACAAAAGTTATGTGTGGTTTATGCTGTATTAAGATCATTTTACTATTACTGCTACATCTTGGAAGCACATAAACCGGATACCACACCGGTCATTACACAAAATGTCACAAACAAAGAAATATTATTTTTACATTCTGTTGCTATCGCAAAACTAATCATTTGCAGCTTTTTGCTGTCTTTGTTTAATTAAGTCAAGTTAGTATGGTTTCGATCCTTTCTGTCATATTCTGTTATAAATAAATTTAAGTTAATATAGGTTAGTATTATTTCAAGCAGGTAGATAGAAAGTACTTCGCAGAATAAGCACTAACATGTTAAATGTTTTGTGCAGAAGAGTTCTTATGAAACCTTGCGTGGTGACTATTGTCATGTGTCTTGATATACCTAAATCAAACAAACCGATAGCCTGCAAGTAATAAAACATCGCTCGGCTGGTTACATCACTCTGCCTCCCTATGGTAATAAAAAAGATACATTATAAATGGTATGGGATATTGTCCATCGTAGTTACAGTCGGAGCGGCCGCCACGCGTGTCGTAGTTAAATCGTTTTATTGTTTTTTCACGGCGACGTATCGCAGCATTAGTACTGCGTTATAATATTTTGCTTAGTACACAATAACCCGCGGACATAAACGATGTTATGTTGGACCGAGTCCACGGAAATTAGGCTTCGTAAAACGTTTATAATATCTTTTTCGACGTAGATAATGGCGCACATGGGGAAGGGGCTATAAAATTGTTTGTGTTCGAGTTCCAATGATCTGTTGTCAGAAATACTTGACGGTAATGTTTCACTCAAAACCTGTTCCCTTGTGAATTTTCCTATTCGATTGGAGGTGAAATGCTTCTATGAAGATCCATTAGAAATTGTTCGGCCTAAACTGAAGGCCCATTTCGGGATCGTCGCATATTTATGACCACAGTGTTACAAAGGGTAACATTCTCTGCAACTTTCATTAGCAGTTGGATTAGAATTTTTTATCATTATTATATAGGTAATTAAGTATTGAATGCAGTGTACCTGCAATTTCTTTAAGATTTTAATTAATTCAAGTGAACACAGAATTATAATCTAATACCTATTCCTTTAGCGCCATCGGGCACTAGTCGTACTGCTGACTATCATACATACTAAGTATAATATTGATTTATAATGCGCACAGCAAAAGTGACTCACTACTTGCGTCCACGTTCTACACAACCCGAATCTCTTCAAAGTTAGAGTGAACAGGCTTCTGAGTAAGCTCACTCTATCGTAGACTATAATATAGAGTTTATAGAGTCAAGAGCAAATCCATCTCAAATAAATAATAAAAAAAGTATTGAACTATGATGGTTCGCAATGCTTGTTTTCGTAAATGGTGTATCCGCACTACATTCAGATAATGATGAATGACTGATGGAGATGACTGATCTATGTATTGACACGCGCCCGAAGTGATCTCCAGTAAAAGGGTTGCGGAGTCTCTTCGGCGCATTAGCCGTAAATGATGGATGAGTCTCTTTGTCTCCTCGTGACTTGATATCGCCATTAGGCACCATCTTCATGTTATATTTACTGTGTGTGTACCTACACGAAATTTAATAGATATAGATTGATCTTACAACTTCTTGCCTGAAATTGGCCACGGCATTGCCCATGCCTTACGCATCTTATAAACACTGTTGGTCAAGTATGTGTTTTGGTTTATATGAAGTAGAAAATTTTGATCTCCGTAATTTGTTTATTCATACCAAAATGCATGCAAATATTGCCTAGTTTATGAAATTCTGATCTAGGGCACCAACTTGGCATAAAAAATAACAACAAAATGTTTTTAAAAGCGTGTACAAAAATATTTTCTATTAGCTTTTGCCAACGGTTTCGCCCGCTCACCTTAAAATAAGGTAAAAATGTGCTAAAGTCAATGTTTGTTTTATTCATAATTTACCAGTGTAACATAACATAAGTTACCGTTAGTAGCGCTATAACAGTAATAGCTACATTTTTTATCCACTTATCATAGTTTGACGTGAAGCCACCGACTATCTGACTCGACATGACTATGCAGCCAGCCAATCAATTTATTCCATTAACATATAGTTTCTTTGTGAAATTTCCCGAGCCCTGAATCGGCTCCATGATTAATATTTGAACCGTGACTGGCTGGGCTTAACCGAGCGGAATATATCGCTTATCTCATACATACATAAACGCTGTGTATCTATGTCACATCACTCTCTCAGTCCTACATACATGACAATTTTCAAGCATTGATTTCTGACTCTAAATATTGCTATTATGTGAGTTGACATAATAATCTCATTTAGTAATTCAATAACTGTATAGTTTTTGAACCACCAAATAAGTCCTCCCACCCTGGGTGGAGCCGGTGGAGCGCAAGACTGCATGACTACCAACCTGTGCTTTCAGTCGCCCTTTGCGGTCTAGTATCGCGGTGGCCTTTTTTAAGATCGGCTTCTTACCCCGGCAGGCAATTAGGCCTTACAGGTGTAAGTCAGTTTGCTGACAGCTCCTTTGGGGCGCGGTTGGAACACAGCACGCCGCGCCGCCGTCGCATCCGGTCTGGCCCTTGATCGGACGTCGAGCCAATGGGTAGCCATATACTCGCCGTGTGCAAGCCCACGCCGACGATGGCCGGAAATCGCCTTGCAATCCCCGACGTCCTGGGCGTCTTCAGCGGTGTCTCGGGCATGGGTGGAGGATAGTCTCTCCTTTACACAATCCTCCACCTCCACCATTAGAATAACTGCCTCAGAAGGAGATGTCCTCCCGTTCCGCCTTGCTCCGTAACATGGCATGTGAGACCACGGCGGTGGCGGTGCCCCGCCGATGCGGGGCAGACATCCACTGCATGTTCCACCGTGCTCTCCGGGCGGTCCTCACAGTGATGACACCCGGACGTATCCTCCAGTAGAATCCGACTATGCAGCCTCCAGATACAACTGTGTCAGGTGAGGACCTGCGTCAGGCGCAATGTGAGGACACCGTGGTGTCTCTTCAGCCACACTTTACAGAGGGTCCTACCGCCGCGATTGCGGCGTGCTCGTATGTCAGGTCCCTTCGATTTGTTTTGGCAGTCAGATATTTTATTCATGAATAATATTTATATGCGCATAACCAATAATCGTATGACATATTTTTCTGACTATCCGTGCCTACATTTTTTTCATCAAAATGTATGTGTCAATACTGAAATCTGGAAAATATCTCGCTACCTATTAAAATACATGAATCAATTACATGGTTTTGTTTCAGTAAATTTATATTTACTTTTGCCCAAACTGATTTTTGGACGATCATTTTTCATGTGGTTCTGGGGGTGGAGACGGCATGCAATCCATTAAAGCTGAAAAAACACTTGAAATTCAGCGACTCATACAATAAACATCGTTTGGTAAGTCGAGCGACGTTTTTGCCGCTGCGACACAACCGCGCTTTTTTGCTGAAGCTTCTGTACGCTTTTTGTGCTACCGGGAGCCGTTTCTGCCGATTTTTTATTGGCCTATTCTTATGATTTTTGCGTTGTTATCATTCTTCGTGTCTCGTACCCACTCAAAACCTTTTGCATGCTGGTATAAACATAATTCCGAAAATCTTGCCACATGATACTTGCACAGCTTAACATATTACCTAGTGTTATATTGGTCTCTTCACGAATTATATTGTATGGCTGCCGTCAGTCGGCTAATGAAATTGGGAACTTCAAAAACGTTAAACCATTTACTTCAGTTTTAACAATAAAAGGCACTTTTTAACTACTAATAAAGGTAGTTCGATCATATAAATCTCATATTATGGTTTCGATTACTGCTTAGTAGGTATGTGTATAACTTGTATAAAACATCTTTCAAAGCATTCAAGCTTGATATCCTCGGTATTATATATATGTCATTCCAGTGTCCAGATCCTGTGGTAAGGGTCTTATTATTCAGCGCATAAACCGGGGAATATTTTAGCGGGCAGCCGACGACGCCGAGGGATTTTCAACGGCGGCCGAAAAAATTGATGCGACTTATCTCACACGCCTGTTCTCTCCATGATAAACGTATGACATGTTTTATGTATGTTTGGATTTAAGTTTTCCACTATTGACTATGCGTAGATACGAGAGGGGAGCGTTAAGAACTTGGGGTATTTTTGGAGGAGTTACTGTAGATAAAGATATCAATCTTTGTTTATGATTCTTTATGTTTATGCCCCTCTCATTATCAAAGATCATAGTTATTATAATATTGTGTATTGTTTAGGTATCGCGAGTAGTGTTCAGATGGGTTGGCGATCCATTTTCCTCTATTTAATAACAACAGTTTATGTTTTCTCTTTCTGGAATACTAAAGACAATGTGGTGAGCATTGTCCTTTGTATTACAATATGAAGTACGAGTATGTTAAGATATTCAAACTGGAGATTTCGTTGAAGTTGAGGGTCAGTTCATACTCGTGTGTTATCTTATCACCCTCCGAGAGTCCGAGTCCTCTTGACCTCGCGTCTCGGTGCACACTCGGGGCTCGGGGGTAACTTAGCATTCACGGCATTGTTCTGTTATTGCACGTCCGATCGGCTTCTGTCGCGAGGGGAACTTTGCCTATTGATGACGTACGGGATACAAACTATTTATGCAGTTTTTTTTTTATTTTCTCTATTTCTCCTATTGCGACTGCCGAATTCACGTTAGTATTTGTTGGAAATGAATTTTTAAAAGCGACAGGTGTGTGTTCCGTCATTTTCTTTGCTTTTGAATTAAATTGACTTTAGATTAGGTATACTCGTATAATTGCATCTGTACGATACTTTTCGGTACTATTGAGATCTGTACACACGAGTCTTGTATATCGATGCTCTTGTCTCTTTCAGTTCTGTCGCTCATGGTCTACTTTAGTCTCTAATCTGCTTCTGTACCTACTATATTACAACCTGACACTACGATGCTCTCCAACAACCCGTTGGCCTTTTCACGCCATCAACTTTTTCATCCTTGTCTCTGCGAGCTCCAAACTGTATAATGCCTTATTTTATAATCGCTGTGCAGAATTCTATTACTCGGCGACATGAACGTATAATCACGATAGCTTATTACCACTTACCTTGACCATATTTGTATGAAGCGTTTCAAGTGAAATATCAGCAGTTTTTATGAGGCAATTATTAGCATATTGTGTGTCGGCAGGGGTCCGCGGGCGAGCACCGCGGTGGTCCGCCGGGGACCCCGCTGCGCTCATAGATAAACATGTCTGGGCTTCCGAATACTTGCGCTGTGCACCGATATTGATTTTGTTTTTGTTACAACAATGTATGTAGTGCGAGATACAGCTAATTTGTTCGATGTCGTCTTTTGCTCTCAAATCAAAACATGTTTCGTTTTTGTCTGTTTACGGTATCATTTGTGTGTTTGAACTTTTTATTGTAAAAGTAGGTAGTTATGTGTCAGAATATACAAGTTGCTTTTTGTGGTTCGTTTTTAATTGGACTTAAACGTAAGATCCTAACAGTCCACATCAGGAGTTAAAGACTGAAAGACTCACAAGTCGTCTCTGATATTTGGTTGACGACAACAGTGCTATACCTACCAATAGGGATGACATAATTTTTATACTTCGAGTAGGTTACCGGTAATACATCAACATTAACTATTTCTTTGCGGTGAGCGTTACATATACGTAGCAGTGTTACGTGTGTGCTGTGTCGTGCCGATGCCGCGCCGGTGCCACGCCACAGATAAACTATAGCTTTAATTACTATTAAACACAATTAAACGTTGTGCATGCTTCGCGAACGGACTTACCTACAACGTAGCTGATACGTTTCGGCGCATTTAATTTTAAGTTTAAAAGTAACAATATAGCCTGTCACTGAATACAAAAAAAGAAACAATTCTCGAAACTATGGAAGTTCTTTCTCGTGGCTCCAGTTGTACTTCCTAAATCCAAATACAGTTTATTAAACCTTTACTTTCATATACAAGTAGGTAGATATGACTACAGTACATGTTGAGTGAATGATTATCTTCGCACGATATACTGGGCTTATTATACGGAGTGACTTTTTATCATCTACAGAGATGCTCTGGGTAGATATTGAGTTATTGACACAGACAAACTCGTAAATTAGTGATGCCATGGTTTGCAAAACATATAGACTAAATAGACCAATGAAATGCAAAACTCGATATGAAAACTCATAATATAGGCACCTGTATAATTATTATAATCAAAACTATCTTTATTTTTCTAATAGTGTACTCGTATTAAATGTACAGACGCCAGCACATCAAGCTACCACAATCTGTCAAACTTTAATAGATAGGAAGGTTATTTTTCGATTGGTAAAATTTGACAGATTCGGGTAGGTTGACCTGCTGGCGGCTGACTTCCAACTTCTGCTATAGAAAAGACGATTTTGCAGTTTCGACATTGTTGGTAGCCACAGTCGATAACTATAATGTCATGTCATTGTCAGAGAACATGAAGCCCAACTCAGTTCATAAAGGAGCCCAACGACCCAAAGAACCATACTAAAAAGATATATTATACATTATTAAATCATTTATAGCAGCCAAGTTACATTCTGGTGCTATCTATATCCAAATTCCTCTCAGCGATTTATGATCGTTGAGATGCGCACGCGCAATTTCTCAGAATATTCCAACCCCTCCGTCCCTCGCCCCCAGCCCTCCCCCCACGCTGGATCGATCCACGGGCGGCACGGCTACGCTAGTTTATTTCATGACCTTATGAGTACCATTCCTTACTTTTTAATTATAGGCACATTACATGGTTCTGACGCCAATAAAGACTGGTTATTGTAACTCAATCATATATTATACAGGAACTTTTGTATACGAGTAGATTAGTAGTTTTCCCAGAAGAAAGTAATATTATGTTTTAACACTCATAAGAAACTTATTCCCTGGTATAATTCGAGGCCATCCTATTGTTTTTAAGCCATTAATTTAGACCAAGTACCATCCATAGTTGAAGTTCGGATTCAGAATAATTATCTTCATCTAATGCTGTTTGGTTTCCAAACTCAAGCAGAGCTGTTTATTAGGCCCATCGAGGAGTGTATTCCAGAAATTGAATTCGGTACCTCCCTAACTACATAACGTAAGATTTTAGTTATAGTAAAATGAGAGAACCACGTTATCTGGTTGGTTGAAAATTTTATTTTATATCTCCTTTGTCTTAAGGGCGCTACGTGGCATTTACAAAAACAACCACAAAAAAGGGTAAAATAACCTACAAAATAACTTTTCTATCGGAAGTTGGTGCCTTGTTTTTTTTTCATTTCATTGTCTTTTTCGTCACCGACTTCCGAAAGAAAAGTTGTTTTGTAGGTTATTTAACCCTTTTTTGTGGTTGTTTTTGAAGGCGGTTACATTTTTTTTTGAAAAAGTTTTTTTATTTTACTCTTTTCAAATTAAATATTCAACCCGAATTCTTGTCAAATACATCATTCTCTTACATGTGCACTAGAATTTTGTAATCCGTAGCACCGGTAATAACATCGCTCATGTACACAATAAGCTAATAAAATTCCCTATCTCAAAAACTACTAAACCGATTTTGATGAAACTTGCAGTATTCCGTAAGTTAAACAATACCTAGTACAACAAAAAAAGAATTACTTAAATCGGACTTGTAGTTTCGGAGATATGCGAACACAAACTAAATCAGTCGATGCCTACTCCCTACTGTTAAGGAGTTGTACCTTCCATCATCAGCTCAGCTACATGAGATGATGATTACCATACGCGAGTACTTAAATTACTTCATAAGATTTGCGAAAAACGATGTGTGGGCCTATAAAATTTGATGGTTACCCTCGATTTCTCCAAGATCCAATCATCAGATCCTACCTGATGATCATGGGACCACTTGGGAAGTATACCCTTTCAAAAAAAAGAAAAAATTTCCAAATCGGTCCACGCGTCTCCGAGAAATCGGGGAACATACATAAAAAAAAAAAAGATTCCGACGAATTGAGAACCTCCTCCTTTTTTTGAAGTCGGTTAAAAAGGGCTTTTGTAATGTTACACTTTATTATATCATGTAATGCTTACCATACTAATGATTTATCATTTGGTATCGGCGTATTACGCTACACACGGCATTACGTTAAATGTGGCGGTGTGTAAGATGCGGTGGCTGCGGGCGGCATCTTTGAGAGCACCGCAAGATCTGACGAGCCCCGGCCGCGCCGGCCAGCCCGCGAATGTCTAATGAGTTCCGAACGGTTAGGGCTACCGCACTATTCTAGGACATGCCTCATTTTTTTTGGTAATCGTTTCCTCAACACTAGTTGTCAAAAATGCGAATATTGGACGATCATATTATTATTTAGAAACGGCGCACGGTTCAGAGGCGGCGAGGCGAGCATATCGAATGTATCAAAGCATTATGCAAGATGTGATGTTTTGTATGATAACAATCACAATATTTTTTAACACATTTAGATTGATCTAATTTACCTAGAGCAGACAATTTAAGATCACGGCGCCCATTTACTGTCGCAATACTTCTTTGAAGTAGACTAATTAAAGTCATGTAACATTCTTGGTCTGTTTCTAGACTATATTTATTTGAGTCGACCCTGGTCCTTTGCGGCGCCGACGTCACCTGTCATCCATCAGTCGGCGACAACGCGCATGCGCATACCGGCCAGCGCAGATTGCCCCGCGCGCGCGCACACTCGCCTCGCGAATTCAAATTTAACGGTACAAAGAAAGCAATAAAACAGTAGCAACATTCCGATTTGGAGCGGTTCGACTAGTTCAGATGATGGCAGTGACAAAAAATGGATGCACAGCTTAGGAATTCCACTGTTTGTGGTCAAGCGGGATGAATGTTTACGATAATTTTAGCATACGAAAGTTTTAACTCCTAGCACTGACTTCTGTACCGCATTTCATACCAATTTTCAAGTCAGTTTTTCCGAAATGACTGAATCGCTTTAAATGAAACTTCATACACATAATATTGTGCAAGATATGATTGGTCTATAAAGTTAGTAGAAAAAAAAATCATTTAAAAATGATACATAAAATGTATCCTGCATATGGGTATGATATTACCATATTATTTGATAAGAGTTTCGAAAATAAGGTAAAAATGAGTCGTTTAGCTTTCTCGATCTTAATAATAATAATAATATTCCACAACTATCCGGAAGACGCAGCGTAGGCAGCCCTCCCACTAGGTGGACCGACGACATCTTGAGGGTCGCGGGCAACCGATGGATGCAAGTGGCTAATTGTCGTTCGGCGGCGTGGCGGTCTAAGGGGGAGGCCTATGTTCAGCAGTGGACGTCTTCCGGCTGATGATGATGACAACTATCACATAACGCCATCTACTCCCAAGCTAAGCAGAGCTTGTGTTATGGGTACTAGACAACTGATAAACATACTTATATATTTCTAAATACATAAATATTATTGTTAAATTACACCCCGACACAGAACAAATGATCGTGCTCATTACACAAACATTTGTCCTGGGTGGGAATCGAACCCACGACCTCCGGCATAGCAGTCAGTGTCACTAACCACTAGACCAACAGGCCTGTCAAGCAAGTGTCTTAACGATTCGACTTTAACTTGATTGTTCTAATATTAAATTGATTAACCTTTTAACCGCGCGAGTCGCATATATGCGACAAATATTTCCGTGCCTCTACCGCCCGTGTCGTATTTATGCGACAAAGAATATTCACTATTTTTGTTGTTTTCTTCGATTTTATTGCATCTATTCTATATCTCTCTATTTATGTACATAGACAAATAGAATACTTTTTATTGTACACCATGATATTTAACAAATCGGAGCTTAAAAGGAGCAGAAAGAGAGGAGAAGAGGAAAGGACGATTCATAGCCGCGCGGTTAAAAGGTTAACTTCATCAAATGAGTCCTCCCACCCCGGGCAGGGCGGGAGGGACTGTCAGACTTGTACTGACTAAAATCCACGGTGTCCTTCAGTAGCCCTTTATGTCCCGGGGTCACGGTAATGGTATAAGTCCCGCGACCTAAAAGGTTAACTTGGAATACTTTTGAGTCGCAACCAGAATTATCTGTAATTTGTTTAACACAACGGTTACGTAATTGACTTTCAAATCAGAAGCCCTAGCATGACTTTTCACATTTTTGTGACATAAAGTAAACTGGTACTTTAATGTTAATTTAATGGTAAAAATTAGTTCCTCATTCATATAAGTACTTAGAGCGGTCTAGAGGTCCAGAGCAGATTGGAGGTATGGTGGCGAAGACTGAAGACTGGAGAACGTTGGCCTGAAATTAAGCAGAACCAAAACAGAATATCTGTTTTGCGATATTGGCGGTCTCTCCAGTCCTGTGCCCATTACTCTTGCAGGAACGCCCATACCAGTCTGTTCCGACTTTCGGTACCTCGGGTCGCTTGTCCAAGGAGACGGCGATGTAGACCGGAACATAACACACCGGATCAACTCGGGATGGAAGAAATGGCGACAGGTCACCGGAACAACTTGCGACTCAAGTTAAAGGGGAAAATATACAAATCCGTGATTAGACCTGTCGTATTTTATGGATCGGAATGCTGGGCTGTGAAAAAGATGGATGAGAAACGATTGCATGTAGCGGAGATGAGGATGTTGAGATGGATGTGTTAAGTGACAAGAATGGATAAAGTAAGGAATGAGTTTATAAGGGGAAGTTTGAAAGTGGCGCCTGTTACAGAAAAAATGAAAGGGAATCGTCTATCTTGGTATGTACATGTGATGAGGAGGGATGACACCCATGTGACTAAGAGAGTGATGAGTATGAATGCTGATGGATGGAGAGGAAGAGGAAGGCTAAAGAAAAGATGGATGGACTGAAGAAATGATATGAATGAAAAAGTAGTAAATGATACTGTGACTGATAGGGGAGAATGGAAGAAGAAAGCGTGTTGCGCAGACCCCAAGTAGAATGGGATAAGGGCAGGAAGAAGAAGAAGATTCGTATAAGTGCTTAGGCGCCTTCTCAATTTTCCATACAATGAACACAGTAAGTAGACATTTCAAGTACACTCTAACTAAGGTATAAGGCATCAAGTATCAAAGAGAAAATAACTGTCCTAACATTTGTAGCTCATCATTGTGAATAGGCCCACTAATCTACCACCCCGTTCAGGTATTCTAATTTGTGGTTACAGGAAGTTTCTACTCCAAAACGATTAATTTATCAAGTGTTAATCCTGTTTTAAACAAGCTAGCTTTCAGCCTATGGGTGACGTCATTACAATGTGTTTGATGAATACTGTATACCTAAATGTAGATATCGACATAATATAATTTAATTATGAACAATATCAGTTGATGGTCATTGAGCCTATGAGCCCTTCCATCGGTAGGAATCTAATTTGTAGGCTGAAAATAAAGGCGTCAATCATATTTTTATACCTTAAGTTTTCTTCTGATTAGGTTCTCATTCGACTCAATTCAAAAATGTAGGTAATCTCGGATTGACTTAACAATTACAATACAAACAATAATCTATTCAATAATTAGTTTGCACACAAGGTTGTTTTAAATACTTAAATTAAAAATAGCATGCGAATCATTTACCTAATAGGTACATGACATAAATTCTCATAAGCCATATGTCGTCACAGCTAATCAACAAATGGTCAGGCACATAAACGGATACAATTGAATCATGACATTGAGCGCCTAAACCGTCGCGTGTGACCCTCCAGCGCGCGGCAGGTCGAGGCTGTCTCATCCTCTAACATCATCAGTATGCCGCCGACCGAGCAAGCTCCCAATTGCCTGAATTAGCATACTTATGCCGAGGCGCCGCCGAATTCGCCTTGTATCACTTCTATCAAAGAAAACACCGACACTTAAGTATTTTCAGCCGTAACTTCTCTAACATAAAATTCATATTTCTTTATCTTGGCTTCGAGTTTTATTGATGTGAAAACTGGCCAACAATCTGCATTTTCAATCTTATGGATTCTGGAACAAGGCTGGTTTCGGACTGTTAGGTGATGTTTAAAAGTGTACATATTAGGATCGTCAGGCGTTGAACTCTGACCTGCTGGTAATGGGCGCAAATTGATCGCAGAGGCAAATTTTTCAAGTGATTATGCGGCACGATCACTACACGATAATGGCCGATAGATGGCGGCAACTCACTGGTTCGGCAATGTTTCGTGTCCATTTTATGCAAAATTGATTATTGTATTATCTTTAGTATAATTTAGATGACGCAGCCGTAAAGAACCACTTTTTCAAAAAAATCTGGCAAATAATCTTGATTATTTGCCCGAATTTGCCTAGAGTAGCTATACAGCCCATTTGGAATGCAAATTAGCTGTGTCTGAGGCAGGAATATTCTTTTAAGCTTATTAGTGTTTCGCGAACATTTATAAAGAAATGGAATGTTAGCCACAAGGACCGTAAAGAATTTGATGAAAAAGGAAATATTCGTGAATAAGAACTTTAATTATAAGTCCGTCAGTTAGAAAGACCTCACAGGGAAAAACCACCGCTTTATCAACACAATTAGACGTCAGATTGTGATGTTTCCAATAATGACCAGTTAACGATGTTTAATTATGAACACAAATAATGCAACCATGACACGGATTTGTATACTTAATAATTTAGCATTTATAAAACGTTAAATATTTGCAAATTTTATATCGGTAAGTAGGCATCGATTCGAGTGTTGCACTTGCAAATATCTACTTACTTATAATTTGAGTAATTACCTTAACTGATTTGAAGACTTTATTTATTGGAACAATGTTTTACATGGAGAAATGGGCTTTAAAATTAGTGTAGCTTAACTGTGTAACCTGTAAATAGGTAAGTTGACTGCAATTTTAGACTTCTGATTACCTAATGTGCAAAATAAAAATAAAGTGAGAAAAGGATTGATATGTTAAAGTGTTAGATAGTTATTGGTGTAATATAGCTAGAGGCGTTAAGCAGGCAGGCGTGGCCTGTGCGCGGTAGCTGTCATAGTAGACAGACATGCTCACACGCGAGCAATGCTTCCAGTAGTAGCTATCTATTTAATTACTAGGTAGTCTAGGTACCTAAACATTAAAAATGTTATATTAAACGCGTACTAATGTGCTGTGTATATATCATGGACATTGTGCTGAAATTAGTTCTTCGCACTTAATGAATGGATCAGAGTGAAGGCACTGAGTGACATAAGCGTGTCAGTCTCACAAGCCCAGTGCCCTTTACGTGCTCACAATGAACACATTTTACCTTTACACTATTTTTTGCGTGAGCTGAACACTCCATTGCCTACCAACTACTTTCTCCTAATTAATGATAATTTACCCAGCTAACTGTACTCTAGTTTTATAAGCGATAATGAACCTTAAAATTAAAAGCGTCCGAGTGGCAGCTTGTGAACTGCAACCTGTTGAGTTGAAGGACAAAGAAAGGATGCGTTTAATATACCGCTATGCAGAGCTATTAATAAATAAATGTTCTTGCAATTGCTCGTGTGATAATTTAAACAAAGAAATTAATAATTGTTACCTATCGTTGAACCATGTATTTAGAGCAGTTTTTTTTTAACTTTACAAACCTTTAAACTCGCATTCACAAACACCCAGAACCTGTATAACTGCTTGTAGGTCATACAAACATTTGTTCCGTGCGGGAATTGAACCCGCAATACATAGCGCAGCACTCAATCTCTCAGCCACTGTGGCAACCGTGCAGTCAGATAATTTTTTTTACTTATTTTATCTCATTAACATTAATTATTTTATCTCATTAACTCTAGTTTCAGCTGCTGTCAATCAACATTTTATAACAGTTGTGAACTACGGTACAAGGTGTTGCAAATACCAATAGTCCATTTAGGCCATCTGTTAAATGAGTTCAAACTTCCCCAATGACTGCGATGCATATCGCATTGACCTTTAGGTAACGTATCGGACGCAAATGGGGGCTTTTAAAATAAAGTTTAGTATGACATACAATCTGCATTTGGCTTTTGAGACAGTTCTCTTTACAGCGGTTACGTGATTGCTGATTATTGCTTGCGATCTGAAAGCCTTGTTATATTTTGGTTCTAATCGTTTTGACCCGTGTAGGTAATGTAATGTAATGTGTATGTTACTGTAAAAGCTCGAACTACAGTAAATCTTAAGATTTTCCAGTAAAACCTAAGATTTACCGACATGAGTTGATAAATACCTATAAGTATTTATTATAAAAGGATGACTTTTTCGGAATTTTACCATTCCAATTCAGTACATGCTAGGTTTTACTAATGTGGACTGGTCAATGTTTTGACAGGCCTGTTGGTCTAGTGGTTAGTGACCCTGATTGCTATGCCGGAGGTCGTGGGTTCGACTCCCACCCAGGACAAATGTTTGTGTGATCATGCACGATCATTAATTATTTGTTCTGTTCTGGGTGTAATTTATCTATAATATTATGTATGTATTTAGAAATATAGGTATAAGTATGTTTATCAGTTTTCTAGTACCCATAACACAAGCTCTGCTTAGCTTGGGACGAGATTGTGTGATAGTTGTGGAATATTATTTATTATTTTATATTCGAGCTTTTTACAGTAACATAATACACCATGTGAGCATTCGCAAGAATGCTGCGGTTGCAAGATTTTTTAGTATTTTTCTTTTTAACAAAAGCTAAGATATTATAAATTAGGCTTAATATCAATGAGAAATATTTATCTGGGTGATATAGCTCAACTTTATTTATATTATATTCCTAATATTTATTTGCCCTTAAATAAGCACAACAGAGCAAATGTATTAAGACTTCGAACCTATTTAGGTTCTTAACTATCTACAAGTATCTACCTAAGTACGATTTAACATTTCTTAATACATCTAAAAAAGAAAAGATTCCGACGAACCTCCTCCCTTTCTCGATGTTTAAGTTAACAATTTAAATGTTAAATTCTCATGTCATCTGTTATTTCAATGAGTTGCAAAGCGGTGTGTTTAGCTCCATGCGCGCCCTGCCAACAAATAGGCCCGTCAGTGTGTCCCCCTGCCATTGTGCGCACCCCCGCTCAAGTCTGGGCGCTCATAATAACGGGAATTCTGTTTACGCTCAAATGTTACCCGCGACTTTCTGGACGAGACGTCTTTACTAAACTGAATGGCTTTTGATATAACTTTCTTCTCTTAAAAATTGTTAATGTACGGCAGTACCAACTTACCTATTTTTAAAGTTCGCCATGATTTATTGTCAACTTTTATTAATTAACAATAAGTTGTTATATTACGATATTCAAAATTTTGTTTTATTGTTTAATTCGCACGAAATGTGCAAATCGACTATTTTGAATAATATTTTCTATAAGCGGTTCTCACGAAATTTATTTATTGGTGTTCGAATAGATATCTTCAGACTTCCAATTAAGACAACAAAATAAAAAGATTACATCAATCATACAGAAAATAAGTTTTATATTTTATTAGTGTAACAACTTTTACCTAGATCAACAATTTGGGACACAACACAACTGACGAGCAATTTGGTAGAGTAGCAACATTTTATAGGAGTGGCCGATGTTTGCTCTTAAAGTTTGCGGTGCCTTGCCTCGGGGCACAATTTAATTACCAAATGGTCCGTTTTTTTGTGATCTTTGTGCCGTGTAAACAGGCCGTAACGATGTGTGTGGAGCTCCTTTATGTTGGAACTATTCTGTTCTTCCTGTACCGTACAACGTACGTTGGTACATGTCCACCTCAGCCACCTGCCCACTGGCTCGTTACAACTCTGATTTGGAATTAAATGGGAGTTGAAGTGGGGAGCCATTGTATTGTAGAGAGGTTTTGTTTGGTTTCCGGTATTAAAACTCTATTATCTCTAAGTAATGTTTAGGTTACCACCAGGCTTTAATTTTCAGTCAAGTTTCAACTAAGTCTAAATGTAATAAGTAAGGGATGTTTCACTTACCTTATTAATTATTAGTTTCGTTTCTTTTAATCAAAAATCTATCAGATTCACTGGTCGTTTTTCATTGGATTTCTGATTAATATTCTCTTCGTTCCTATGTGCACCTTTTACTTAACGACGTCTAACTTTTCTTCTGTTTTTTTCTGAGATAACCATAAAAATCTATCGTAATATATGTACGCGCACGACTAACTGGCAACACAAACGACTGGTCCCTCGTTATTTTAAACAATTCGATAATGGCGCCCCCTGGCGGGCCCTGATTGTGCTACAAAGGGCGCTGTCCCCTCTAATGAGTCTCATAGTCCTGCATGAAGTTGTGATGTTTGCCCAGGGCCAGTGTTTGTTACCAACTACATGTATCTCACGTAGCTCCAATGAAAATTGTTCATTTTATACGAGTATCCGGTAGCTGTACTTATTAAAAGTTCCGTTGTTAGTGTCTTGATAATGTCTGGGGGCGAAAGATGAGGATTATTAATATTTTTCCAGAAAGTAAAATGTTTAATTAAAGCTCAATGTCTCGGAGATAACAAGGTAGAGGTCTCGATCTCGGAGATGACAACAAATTAGATTTATTATTAAATTAATGTTGATCTCAAAATATCAAATCATGGAAATAAACTCATGTCTCAGAGAATTGAAGTAGGTATGTATATCTGACCCTTGACCTTATTTTCGTGATCGTTCCGTTGAATTAAATTACTATTAAGATAAAATTACCTATTTTCTGACAAAAGTCGTCCATCCATATTTATAATAACTGTTATTGGTTTAAAATATGAAAACAAATTCATGCAATAGTTGCCGACCGTAAACATAAAGACCACTATGCAAATAGGTATTAAAATAAGTCCCCTCCTCAACCTATCAGCATTCACATATCATAACCCTTGTATAGTGCGCACACAATGGCACAGAGTGAGACAATATGCAAACTACATGCCTGTCACATGTACAATATGACAGCAGAACGCGACAGCGAATCAAATGCCGAGCTCCTAAAAAATATACTTTAAAAAACCTGCGTAGGTTCGCATTGCGCAAGACTGTACGCAAATCAGCGGCCAATGGGAGCCCTCCTCACCGGCTATGTAAATGTTCTATATTCAAATCAGTTTAAAATCAGAACGCGCATGCACGCGCCGGGCTTTTTTATTGGCGCTTTGCATTCAAAGGGTTCTTACGATGTTGCGAAGTGACAGGCACGTGGCGCTTAAAAATAAGGGTTGTATTAACCATGAGGGGTTGTAACCCTTCCGCAATCCTTTTTTAGTCGCAGCTGCTTTTTTAACGTCATGTGTTAGTTTATGCCACGCGACGTTAGGCATTTGACACGTTTTTTTGCTCCGAAATTATTTTGGAGTGTTATAAAATCGCGTTTTAAAATCATGTGTGGAGCGTACACCTGGTGCGTTTTGTTATCTTTCGTGATTTATTGTGAACACGCGACCTTTGTTATACTCGTATGATAGATTTTAGAGAGTAACGAGCTCTAAAACGAAATCAAAGGTGTTTGTGTCTTGATATCGAATTACATAGTTCTATTTAGATGGTTAATGAATTCTACTCTGGTAATTAATTTAATTGTAAAAACTATGCAACAAAACAATCGGATAGCTATATTAATGTTATGAGAGTTGTGCTACTAATTGTCGAAAAATTGGGGCTGGCTTGGGTGATTGATAATACTTATTCATTGAGTCTTTTTCGCATTCCATATAGTTTCGAATTTGGCTATCCATGTCCATATTTTCACCTAGATACTCTCAATACAAGAGTACCCCTATCACAGCATTATTAGAGAGCTGCTATAAATATTGCTTCTATTGTAAATTAAAAATAAGTAAAATAACAGAAAAACTTCTTCATAATAAAATTACTGCAAAAAAAAAAAACCATCAAAGCTTTAAAATAAAAATTACATTCGGTTGATTATTATAAGTAGTTATGGTGTTGTCATAAACATGAGCACAAGGAAATGAGTCCACCAACTTAGTCGCGACAAAATTAATCGCCATAAAAGCGGGTAGTTTAGATAAAAGCTCGGAAGAAGGCGTGTGCGCAAATATGTGAGGTGTCGGCAGACAATCAGCTAATGTGCGACGTGCTGCGGTGTCGAGTTGCCGTAACACGTGATGCCTTTGTGTGCTGAGAACTGTGTGCCTGTGCAGGGTGCCTGGCAACATACCTACTGCTAAGAACTAGGTGATGAAATGATAAGTTGGTGCAAAACTGGACGCAATGATATTAAGCTAGTAAATAATTATGGCCACCACTTATTGGAACAGCTCATGAAAAAGGAGAAGTAAATATACTTTGTAGGCTTAAAGCAAATAGCTCAGAGTTTTCACTACCAGCGCGGCGGACTTTTCAAACGCTGTTTCTTTTCTCTTATGGTGTCCTTAAATGAACCGCTTTTGTAAAGCCACCTCTCGATTAACAAAATATAGCCCGTAAGTTGTGAAAGGTAGCTGGCAATTGTTCTACCGCATCAGCAGTTACTTATGTGCCAACAAATGAGCAATTGAGCACACTGGTTAATGTTAAATTAATGATAAGTGGAAGAGTAGGTATGAGGAAAGTTGTGCTTACACCAATTTCCGGGTTGAATAGCCGTCACAAAACGATTGCCGAATTACCGACCGTCCAAACTAAATATTTGCGAAAGAATATCGTGTAAATATTGGATAATTGTAGCCATTAACGGTAATATCGGCGATATGGGCGCGTTAAGCGCGGTTAATGTAGGAAATGAAATATCCGGCGCGACCGCTCTGGCCCCGCCGGCCTGGAGCAACCAGCTTCCGCACTGCGACGAAATAACTCTAACCACAGAAATATACTAAGCAATATGATGGGATTTCATTAAAATCATCATGCAAGAAGTGCTCAAAAATTTTAACAACAACATTTGAGTCTGTGACTGACAATTGTATTGATAGATTGGTAATTACCTACCTTTTCATCAGTAGCTGAAAAAGAAATAAATGCATGCTCAAGTTAAGCGCAATTTTTTGCAGAGGTTCAATTTTTTGTTTGAACATTACTGCCAGCTTTCTTCATTTATAAAAGTACAAATCGTTTGTAAATTAAAAACGCAGCGTTTCCCCCGCCGGGTGTGTCTCATGGCCCAACAACTGCCTTACGTATGACAAATATCGGAACCGCCAGCCGACATTTTTTCCCCAAAACACGATACAACGCAAATATTCCCGTTTTCTCGTATTTGCCTTCACTTTGCTATATTTGCCTGAAATTATTTTCAGAGACGTTTCACGTTACAGTGTTGATTTCGTGATAGACGCGACATTTGAACGTAAGCGGATACGTTTTGTTACGCTGTTGGTTGGGTTTAACTTTGATTCGTTTTCCTTATTGGCTGCGGAATGTCGCGCGATACGACTTTTGTTTACGAGCTACTCTATCAACACTTACACATCTATCAAATGGATCTGGTCACGGATTTTTGTTTGAAAACTTACTTTATTTATATCAGTAGTATTTTGTCCAAAAAACTGGAAAAAGTAGGTACTTTTATTTCACCAATTAAAACAATTAACAAGCGGTGACTAACTTTTTTAAAATTACTCTAAAGTTCTAACTTTTTTAATAATAAAAATGCAAAAGTGTGGATGGACGGGAGATTGTTACTCAATTACGTCAAATGTTGGAAAACTATTGCACCATAAACTTCTACAAAGTTTAAACTTTGTAAGCACAATTTGAACCGTGAAATAACTCTTTCAAATCAAGTCTTAATTTGCCTCCACAACAGAGTAGAAGTATAAAACTTCACTCATATACATACCAACCAGCTACTGTGCTCGTTTATAACGAGGGCCGAGGTCGCTCCCGCGCTGGGGGCGGTGGGGTAGCAACCCTTTCCCTCCGAGAGGCCATCCATCACCAACGACTAGCGAAATGTATTTTAATCCACTGCCCCACGCCCGCCGCTTCATGAAACGTGAAAAATGATCCTGCTGCACACACACTACTTCTGTGTGTGAGTGTGCGAATTGGGAAGTTATTACATGTTTGAACCATTGTACACTATAACAGTTACTGTTCACTGTATTTAATGTAGATCTCCTGCCTTAGAAATTGTTCTCAGATCTTTTAATACGAGCACTATACTGACGATTGTTTTCTCATAGTTTTGGACAGAAAATTCAGACTAGACTCAATTGTTATGGTCGTCCAGGCTCATACAGTTTAATTTTTAATTTTTAGTACCCAATCAAAATACAAGCAAAAGTGAGTAGAAGATGGAATTAATGTTCATTCTCAACTCTCCACCCTCCAGAACAATACATCTTCCACCCGCCATTCAAAATCAAATATTCGCGAGTGGTTTGAAAGCGATCGTTCTCACGCGGAAACCTTTTCCTGAGCGGCGTGCGTGAAAACTTTTATAGTTTGAAGCGGTCCCGCGGGCCTCCCAGATTCCTGGCCCCGACTGACGCAGTCATTAATCATACACAAATTGTTGCGTCCCTCCGCCCTGTCCCTTGATATTTAAGCTCCGATTGAGCCAGTCATCTTGTGCTCTATTGAGAGTTCCTCTAAAGACGCGCACTATCTCAGTGAAGCCACTGACTGGAAGCGACTGAATCATGGGAACCTACCATTGTAGCATTAAATGGTTCACAATTTTCATGTCACTGTGAAATTGCGGTTTTTTTTTTCTCTCATAAGAACGAAACAGAGTATGTACTTCTGTCATAAATACAGTTCCTTTTCTCTCTTGTTTTCATCATCATCATATCAGCCGTAAGACGTTCACTGCTGAACATAGGCCTCCCCTATAGACTTCCAATAGGACCGGTTGTGAGCGGCTTACATCCAGCGTGATCCTGTGGTCTTCATAAGATTGTTGTCTCTTGTTTCATCATGATTAAAATTTTCTGCTGGCTATCAATATTGATATCCGAAGCAGCGTCTATTACATTGGTCAATAAAATAAAATTTTATAATATTGGTAATATACAATTCATACTCCATTTTATAAGGTTTTTCGATTTTATGACTTAATAAATGTGAGCGCGGCGCGACCATCGGGACCCCACCGAGTGACGTCATTGTCATAATAGTGAATGTTTTATTGTAACGTTATGCGCGGTATCTCTCCCTGGATTACTAAAACATCTGTCCCGGAAAATTCACTCTCGAACCGTTTATCGGCTCCTCGAGGGTAGATAGAGAAAAAACTGCAATAACGTGGTGTCATAACAAAGACGCCGCCACCGGCCGATAATACTATGATTAATACCCAGCGTTATCTTGAGAGTGCAGGCCTTGCCCGCCCTAAGGAAACCGCACCACCTCCCGTCGCCTGAAAGTCTTATGAGCCGCACTGCCAAACTGACTTTGAACCTTGAGTCGAGGGCGCAAAGTTGTGTCTCGATTGATAGTCTGCCTGTTTAAGGTATTCTCCGGACCCGACATAAGAGTTACGGATTTCGCATAATGCATATTATATTCGTGCGGGGTGGCTGTGAGGGTGAGCGCCGGAGGAGGCCGCGGGGCGAGGCCGGGGGTGCGGCGGGGAGTGAGCACCCGGCGGGGAGGGCGGCGGGGAGGGTCGGGCTGCAGGGAGGACCGCGTGACCGCACGTCTTTTGCACGCGACAAGCTCTCGACATTTTTTTATTATTATTGCGCTTCGATGGAATTTATTCCAGCAAGGGTCGGTAATAGAATAGCGGGCACGCTCGTTTTGGCCCTAATAGCGATTTTGAATATCATTTTTAAATCACATAATGGAGTGTACTCGCCTTTTTAGAGTTATTTTTAAGGGGCGAGGGTCGTGATTCGTGAACTATGAATTTTTGTGTCGGCATTAGTTCTGGACAACGTTGTTTATAGGAACCATAAACGTATCGATAAATAACTTTGGGGCAATTAACGTAATGACTGCTCACTTTCAACTGTGACTGTAGCCGAGGAATGTAGCGCTGAGCCGCTGACCTCTTACAAAATGTTTGGAAGGCGCCACAAATATAATTACTATAATTAATTTCGCGGTCCGCCGGCCGCAGATTAAACAAACGATTAATTGTGCGCCAATAAACGATGTTAATCTCAGCCTTCACCGGCAGGTGGCGGCCATTGTCAATAATCGCCGGAGAATATGAGAAATGTGCGCGAAGTGCAGCGGGCTGCTGTAATTATACAGCGGAGGAGGGGGAGGGAGGGAGGCACCCTCCGCGACGGACCTCTCGCTGTCATATCCACTCATATTTATGTTAATTAGGTATTCTGCTTAATGCGTATTTTGGTTTGCTTCTAGGGCATTAACACGAGCTAAAGAATTACTGTAATTTATATCTCGTTTCATTCACCTTAACAAAGCTTGCAAGGTTTTTGTTACAACTTAATGCTTATGGTTAAAACATATGAAATGTAGAGGAAGAGAAAATCGTAGAAATACGCCAGATGAAGAAAATGATATGTAGAGTTTACTCCAACCAGTTGGTAACTTAAGTATTGGGTTGGGTTTTCAATTGATTTTGAAATATGAACGTTGTTTGTCGTCAGGTACAAGTCATCGAGATGCTGCTGCAAGCTGAAACTACCAGTCTTTTGTATTTTGAGATCATGGCAGGATGGAGGTTAAAGGTATTCTGTTATTTCTTAGGTAAATATTCAGGGCTTTAACCAATTGATCACTAAACTATTATTGAAATATCATATCCAACTATAAAAGTCCGTTCACGGGTTTCATCTAAGCGGTGAGCGGAGAGGCGCAAATAAGACATTAGTTACTTTGAAAGTACGCGTATTGGCTACTGGCGGCGCCTTGTGGCGTGTCTCAAACATTTCTATACATGATCTTACTTACTCACAGTGGCGAGTTCGTGAACGGAACTTAATGATCGTCTCCGAGTCTTGTTATATATGGAGCGACTGTCTAACTGACCTCCACAACCCAATTACCTGGATAGAGTACTGGGTAACACGATATCCTGGCTATGACTGGTTCTCCAACATACCTTCGGTTTAACGAGCTTTCTGATTCACGAAAGAAACTCAGTATGTTA
Organism: Agrotis exclamationis; assembly: GCA_950005045.1. Classification (NCBI taxonomy): domain Eukaryota; kingdom Metazoa; phylum Arthropoda; class Insecta; order Lepidoptera; family Noctuidae; genus Agrotis; species Agrotis exclamationis. The sequence goes on along the minus strand of OX465422.1, from coordinate 583,888 downwards.
TGAATGGTCACCTATCCACAAATTGACCTCAGTAAGCGAGGTTTAACCTTGATTGACCTGTGTGACTGCTATGAATTAGCCACGAGCTCGTTTTATTGAGGTAAAACTAATGGTAGGTTTATCTGTATGTTTTCAGATGTAAAAAAAATGCTACGGGTATGAATACACAAGTGCAGTATAAAGAAAGGCAGCAGATCGTCCAGTGGAAGTAACGTTAGGAAACAAATTGGTTCGAAGGACATTTGACAACGACTTGAAAACATCTACAGGTTGGTTTTATGTCGACGGTTACAACAAAAATCAGCACAATGTAAGTTTATACTTAATTATTTGCATGGTGTTTTTTATAACCCGCTTTATTTTCTACTTTGTAATGTACAATATAAAGTACGATGGAATGTTTTAGCTTTTTTGACATTTATTATTTCTACTTGTGAAACACAAACTTGTGTTTAAAGACTTCTAGAAATTTTTGAACAAAGAAGTCAGATAACATCGCAAAATGACTACATTGAACTTTAAAATCCAATATTTTATTACATCGCGCATCGTCCAATTATTTTATTCGTTGGTTTTTGACACTTTACGTAGTAGTGTACCCACACGAGTATAACCGTAGAACAAATAATAAAATAATAACAATGTATACCGACCAAGTAAAAGAAGCAGTTATTATTGTAATGAAACGTCATCAGATATTTATGGGGTGTCATTAATTTTCCAGGGCTGAGCGTGCTACGGGGCCTACGGCGTAGCACGGCCGGTGTTCGCTACGGGCTACGAGCTCCACTGTTAATATTAGGTTCGTAGCAAGTTCCTATTAGATTAATGAATAAGAAAGTAGTAGTAAAACTTCTTGTTCAATAATGTTAGTAGTTCCTTTGGCATTTTTATATTAGTCCTGGCATAGAAGACAAAATAATATTCAAGTAAGACGAACGCAGAAAAGTTGCAGTTGCCATTTTATTTTGCTCATTCCAGTTTATATTAACATCGAAGCTCGTGTCCAGTCGACTAGTTAGACGTAATAGTGTCGATACTTGTGCTCTATACATCTTTTCCTCGCTTCCCAAGTGTGTGTAATGTCGCCGAGCTCTCCTGTGCCAAACGGCCGCCATAGTCAGAGCTCTGGCGGCGCATTCTGTCACTCTTGCGTCGGAACACTTACAATGTGCTGCGGGGGGTACGACAGGCCACCTTATGTTGGTAATGGCTCGTACATATTTCTGCAATTGATTAGACGGGGGCGGTTGCCATGGTAACGGGCTGCAGCGCCCTCCCCCCGCGCCTCTCCCCCGCTCCCCCTCGACGCTCATTGTACTAGACATAAGTTACGTTCGTACTGACATCATTGTGAATGTGATATGCTATGATGATCGATTATAAACAGATAAGTTTATCCAACAACGAGTTTTTGCATCGTCTATAGACTCGTCTCAGTGAACTGTGAAAAAGATACAAAAAAATTAAAAACACTCGAACAGTGAAATAATCTACTTTTAGTAATAAAACGCACGTAACGCAACGTACAATTTTGACACAGTGTAAGAACGATGAGTGCGAGCCATGCCATGGTGCCCGCAATAATTATTGTTTAATAGACTTCGGGCACCAATTAAATTTGCCATTTTTATTTATTAATGGCCGAATCCGTTCCGCTTTCTTGGTGCGTTTCTTTAGTTTTACTCATTTTACGAGGTTATTTAGTTATTTACTGGCAATTTCACCAAAACTACGCAACATTGTTAGTTTCAAACGAGGGTTATAACCATAGGTCGGAATTAGGTAGAGTTATTTAGGTACTTGTATCGAAATGTTGATATTAATGTAGATCTTCGTATGTTCTTTCTAATAGACAATCTCGTGTCGAAAACAGTAGATATTACGAATAAATAATAATAAAAAAAACATCAGAGATAGATTAGATAAATAAATTGTGCGAAAGTAAAAACCTTTTTATTTAATAAAAATCACGGATTTTTTCTGTTTTTTAAAAGTAATTCGGGATTTCGGACATATCCACTTTATTATTTCGCTGTATAAGTACATGAATAACTCTACCTAATTCCGACCCATGGTTATAACTTATCCTCACTTTAACGGAAATATATTGAAAATAATAAAGCTGAACAGAAGCTATTGATACTTTAAATGAGGAACTTTTAACAGTGTTAGTAAAGTAACGTAATATTAATCTAATTAACTTAAATATGTTGTTAGTCAGTTTTTTTACCCGACTACGGCAAAGCCAAAAGGAGGGTTATGATTTATTCATAAAGTTGTACGCAGGTGCCTGCGTAAAACGGACCCATAATATGAGCAATAAGTTCGATAAATTAATTCATCTTAATTTGATGATATAAATTAGTTTAATAGACACAAACAAGAAGAAACATCTGTGCATTAATTCATTAACTAGCATTATTTTGTAGAAAAAAAAAACATTATGTCTGTCTTTTGAATGATGTGACTGCTCACTGTAATTAAAACACAAAACGAATCGAAGTGCAATTTCTGAGAAATGTTCATAATTAATGTAATTAACAAAGAACACGTTCAGTTGGCCACAGCGTCACAGACGAACGCTTGCGGTGATTTATTTACTGTGCTTCATTGAACTTCTTATACATTCACGGCTAAAATGGAACTCAATCAGATATTCATAGAGGGTTTACTGACTCACTTTATTTATAAATGAGGTAAAAAATCCTTCAACTCATTGAAAGGTCATGTCTTTAACCCTTTGTCGTGTTTATTTGTTACCAGCTTTTAGTTAAAACTCATTCAAATTAGAAAAGCCCACCATAAGAAACAACTAATACTTTTCATTTTAATACAACACAACAACAACCAAACACAAGGAACTCTATTAGTATTAGTGTGAACACGAGGTGGGTGCAAACCTAAATCTCAGAATGCAATAAAGTGGGCTCCCCGCCACACGAAATATTTTCAATCAGCTGAACGGAGCCAATCGAATACCTGCCTTAATTGGCGCAGTAATGGCGTCGCCGATTGTCTGCGAGCTGTAACGTAGGGTCCTCGGGCCGGAAGCCATCCAGTTTCAAGTTAATTTCCTCGCTGGAGGCTAATCCGCCAGCCTAATTATGAGCCACCCTCACCCCCTACGGCCCACAGCCCCCCACCTGCCACCTAAATTGATTCAATGATCCTTAGTTTCGTAACTACGTGATTGAAGTTTGTGATAAAGATGGAACCGTGCAGTTGTGACATTGGAGCGGTTTTGGAACCTCTGATTGTTGACAATAGGATTTTAAACACTGAAATAACGATGTTACACTCGAACTAATCATTCGTCTCAGCGAAACATAACTCGCTTGATTGTTTTTTTACTTTTTTGTTAATGTTGGAGGGAGTCTCCGCAAGAGTGTTCTGTCACTGATGTTATCACCGGTGTTGGACGATGTTACACAAAATATTATTCAATTCTCAGATAGTTCCGCATGATACGCTAACTATGTTCATAAGCGATCTGCCTGTTACTATTTTCCTCCATCTATTTTCCGTCAAAATTATGTATTAGAAAAGCGTTTTTTCAACGATGGATTTATTTTGTTATTTTTAAAACCCTCTTCTGTATTTATTCATTCGTAGGCAATTTATTTTTACATTCAAATGAACAATAAAGACATATCAATAAAATGATTGCCGATTGCGAATCGATCTCAAAGAGCTTCGTCCTCTTATAACACCTGAATGAACTTCAAAATGGATCCCTCCAAATCAATGAGCTCTCGACGCGGCCCTAGAGCTGAGCGTTCATTTACATGGAGTAGCACGGGCCGGACCTACCGTAACGAGCTGTTAAGTGTCGCAAGAGGTTTAATTACTGGCCCGGGGGCAGGGCCGGGTGCGGGGTGCGCGGGCCGCGGTCGTCTGTCGAGGGATGTACTGTGATGTGTGTGCTAGCAACAAAGCATGTCTATGCTTTGTTTATCTCCTTGTGAGAAGAATTGAGATATCAATTGGTTTTCGACGACTGTAGGTTCTTTTTTTATACTTGACTTGTTTTGGCTTGTTTTTCTTGTTTGACTAAGAAAACATGTGTTTTTTAACCGACTTCCAAAAGGAGGAGGTTCTCCATTCGGATGTTTATATATTTTTTATGTTTGTTCGGGCATAACTCCGTCGCTTACCAACCGATTTTAAAAATTCTTTTTGTTGGAAAGGATATACTTTCCGAATGGTCCCATTAAAATTTTATCGAAATCGAACTAGCGCTTTTTGAAAAATCAAAAAAAATCATCAAAAACCTAAAAAGCTATCAATATTGTCTACACCGATTACTCCGAGGTTTCTAGTCCGATTTCGATTCTTTTTTGTTCGATACAGAACACCTGCCATTTGGTCCCATAAAATATTCATTCAATTTGGTTCAGTAGTTTTTATTTTTTGTGTACATTGTGGGCAAACATGGGCGATGTTATTACCAGTGCTCCAGTTTGCAACATTCTGATTTTTTACAATAATTTGGGTTGTACCTATATTTTAACTAAAAGGATAAAACAAAAACAACGTTAGGATTAAACACCTTTTTGAGTTAAATGTGAAGAATGTATTACTTTAATCCCTAATGCGAACTTACGCTTCACTAATACGAGCAGCAACTAGCCTTTTATATGCCTAGTGCGAGTTTCATTTGGCCAAATTATGGTCCTGGTCTTTCATTTCTCCGTCCCTCCAGGGCTAGCGCCCTGTGCCTGGACACCGTTGGCACACCCCTATTTTCGGCACTGAATACGACTCCTTGTGGATGTTCTCTTGTGATACAAGAGTCGATTGGTTATCTAGGCATATACACTAAACATACTAAATCATAGCGCGTCTTTGTTGTACTCATGCATAAGAGATGGCACACAACTGTGTGAGCTACAGATGTACACTCAGCATCAAGTTTATTAACATTGGACTAGACTTCATTTAAAGATTTAACGGGATCCATACCTTTTTTTTTTTTTGGGTGGCAAAATCATCAAACGAGTCCTCCCGCCCTGGGTGGGGCGGAAGGGACTGTCAGACTTTTACTGACTAAAATCCACCCGTGTTCCTTCGGATGCCCTTTACGTTCCGGGGCCACGGATCCTGGATTAAGAAAAATCCGCGACCCCAGCAGGCATTTGGCCCCATAAGGGGCCCCGTCGGTGACGCGTGAAACACGACGCGCCACCGACCCGGGCTTGGTCCTTGGTCGGACGGCGAGCATACCCATTACTCACCGTCCGCAAGCTCGCTCCGCCGCTGTGCCCTCTGCTATTCAGAGGGACACGCGTTGGAGCGTCCACCCGACAGGCTATTGGCATACGGGCAAAGAGACCCCTTAGGCACACAGTGCAGAAGAGTTTTTGCCCGCATCCCAGGGTGCACCGTCCCGAAAAACTGCGGTCTTCCCCCCGGACGTATCCGAGAGGGAACTCCAGTCCACGGGCGCACGTGGAGGTTTTAGCACCCCGGATCCATACCTTTCATCAGTTTAAATGGCTTTTTAGAAATTAGTTTCTACTTCTTCTTGTAATATATTTGATTCAATGCATCATAAAGTATTCTATCATTGCTTGTGTAAACTTCTACTTGAGAAATTTTTTTCAATGAATGGGTTTTTAGGTCTGTTAATAATTAATCTTAGTTCTCTAAGTTAGAATTTGTAACTTAATTTTAATAATACTCTTTTATAACTCACAATCAAAATCATCAACGATTCCATGCGAAAATCACATTTGTTAATCAAATCCCCGAAACGTGCGATTGTCGTGAGTTTCTCCCCAACGTGTGCACATATCGAGCTTGATGCGGGGGAGAGTCGGCACATAATGAACGCATCTCATCAGCTTATGCAAATAGTTGTCGCTGGGGTGCGAGCGAGCCAGACCGTGCGAAGCCGTGCCGTATCGATCGAACACGCGTAATGTATGCACTGCCCCTCACTAGCAGGGTGCGTCACTCACTGAGAATGATGCACAATTGCTATTTACTAACATGCAAACATGTTTTATTTATTCATCTGTAAGTTATTTTTTTAAATCTTTTGGTAAGTTTAGACTTTGTAAAACAGTAGCTAGAGACTAACAACATTTTAATGAACCTAGAATTTGGATTAGCTGTTCGCCGTGGTTCACCTCCGCTGCTCCGGCCCTATTGGTCGTAGAGAGATGTTTTATAGCCTTCCTTGTAAATATTAATTAATAATTGTTCAATTAGAAGCAGTAGTTTCAGAGAATAGCGCGTTCAACCAAAAAAAATCTTCAGCTTTACAATATATGTAAGTATAAGTATGGATACCTATTAAGATTCATCAATCTTAATAGGTTTAAATCATTTGCCCTGATGGAACTAGGATAATGTTTCAGGCGAAGTCTTGCATTATTTTCATTATCATCATTCTGGAAAACAAGCTTGAAGACTCATTCCCATACCTAATCTCGAGGTCAATTAAATGATGAATCTATGGTCATCGGCGGTCGTTAACATGAGCAGCACGGCCGCGTTTACGACGCCGTCGGACGCCGGACGCCGGCAGCGTTACACAACTTAAATCTTTCATAAACCGCAATAATAATAAATTTAAGTGCATTTTACAGCGACGGTGTTGCCGTCCGGCGTCGTCTCATACCGGACGATCTCGGAAGATGCCGTCCGTTCCGCCGCTTTATTAAATGACCTTCTTTATTAGCTGTTTAATGCCGTTCCGATATTGGCCCGCCGTTTATGTACCCTTTACTGCGCTTTAAGAATTTAATTCTTAATAATGTGTAATTAACGTGAATGTTACGCTCTGAGATTCAGAGAACTAGCGATTGTGCTACCTAGGTGGTTCATATTATGTTATTATAAAGCTAGTTGACCATATTAAAGAACGAGTGTGTGAATCTGACAATATATTTATCACCTGAACAGTTTTCAGTGCTACTAACTGCAGCTGGTCATCATTCATGGGGTGTTTGAAGTATGTGTAGTATTTGTATTTTATCTGAAACCTCCCACGTTTGCAAGGCGGAGGCAACGATTCAGCGAGGTATTGAGGCAGTCGGGCAAGCGCGGCGCGTCGCAATAATTCGGCTTCAAACGCTCCTTTGTGGCGTTGAACAAAAGGCCCTAGTTGCCGGAATCCAATTTAAAAGTAGCGTTTACTTCGGCGTGTAATCGTTAGTGGACGTTAGGCTGCCGGCAGCCGCGCGACCACGCGCAGCGCTCACTGGCGCGGGGGAGATATTGCTCTAAATACTTTAGTGTTAAAGGTCTTGTTATTCGATTCTGTTGCTTTTTCATTTATGTTACACTAGCTCTGCTCGCCACTTCGTTCGAGTGAAGTTTTGGTCCCCTACCCAACGCGTCGCATCCTGTCGCTCACTTTTTTTTTCGGCTTGCTAGGCAAAAAATGTGACAGTAAAAAAGTACTAATTGACAGGAAAAGCCTGTCGAACTAATTTGTAAACCTGCCATGGTCGAATATGTTTAGCCAAACAATACGTAATAATCATACCATGTATTATAATTTTAAAGTTCTGCTAATATGAATGATATAAATAATTATAATTACCCTATGTGCACAGAAATAAACAAACTTTTTGACATTGTCTTAAATAGGATGCAGAATATTTCCGTAAAAGTTACCTGGCACCTACGTAATCTGGAACAAATAGAGAAATATGCTCGAAATATTTCCATACATTCGTAATCAAAGCACCTTTACACAGCATAGTAGGTCTACCACAACTGTGTAGACATTTGGGGGAATCTTTTCAGATAAGCAAAGTTCCCTTCTCATCATCCATAGATCAGGATGCAGTATTCCGAGATGCATCTTTCCTGTGGGTCCAGCCTAAAGTGAGTGCACGCGGCGTCGTCGCGCGGGGCGGGGGGTGGCGCAGGGCGGGCGGGCCTGCACGGGGGGGGGGAGGCAGCCGCCCAACAGCCAATATTATACGGCTGTAGTTAGCGCGCACTGATATTAAGAATTCCACAGAGCACAGAGTAGGGTGAGCTACTTTAAAAACGTTTACCTGAAGCCTCTTTATGTGCTGCTTGGCGGCTCGGGGATACTTATTAGCTCCGCTCGTTTCTTACTATTAGAATGTTTTTCGATGTAGAAAATGCTTTTTGTGCGAGTGAACTCTGAATAGAAAGGTGATTAATTTACGAGTGCGAAAACAAGGACTATCAATAATATTCGTATAATATGTTGGGATTTGTGAAGTATAAACGATTGGGAAGGACTTTTGAAGGAGGCACGAGAAATTATTTAAGGGTAAATAATCTCTGATCAGCGATAGGATAGTGAAACTAATGATCACAAATATTATGTAGAAGCACTTATAAACAATTCACTGGGTTTCAATTGGTCTTATAGACCTGAAAAATGTTATCTCAATTTTAAAAAACTTCATATAATCATCATACTGGTTGTCTCTCCTCTATGTAAAACTATGTAGATAAACATTTAATTTAAAATGTTTTATTTAAATTAAACATTTAATTTAAAACAAAGTATAACATACTTTAATTCAAAACATTTAATTTAAAACACAGGATTACATATTTTAATTTAAATTAAATATTTAATTAAAAACAAAGCATATCGTTCCCTCATAATGAGTGGTCACCTCTGTCCCACGCGACTACTCTACCATCTGAGATTGGAGCGAACGGCACAAAGTTGGTAATTGAAAAATCTTTCCGGTCCCCTCCCCCCCGCGCCCCCCAGCGACCCGCGTCTTCCCCCCACCCCCCCGCGGGCCCCGCCGGGAATTAAACTTAACTGTAATTACATGTGTTATGCTTAATTGGAAAATGGACGCCTCGTACAAGTAGCTACGATACGATCGAGGACATACCACGTACACATTCACTAGTTAGCTGCTATTGATGGAACTTACGACGGGAAAATCAAACATTCTGATTTTTATAATAATTAACATGAAAGATGAAATCAAACGTTAGTTATTGGTCAGTGGATTGTGCTGTGTTTTATCATATTTATACTGTTTAGAAAACTCTTATTAGTTGCGTTGTGAAGCGAGCCGCAGCCGCAGACCTCACGCTGGGCGCTGGGCAGACGCATTTACTAAACTATTAGGTCAGACTTCACAGAATACTGCAGAAACAATAATAGTTAACGTTTCAGTTTTGTTATTGTTCCTGCCGCTGCGCTGGCTGCTTTTAAAGTATCGAATTTGTGCTATTGTCAACTTGTGTAGATGTTCATACTATTTCCGAAAGAATAATAAATATTCCAGTTTCCTTTATCATCAACCGAGGTTCGGGCACGCCGCAATCGCGGCGGTAAGACCCCTCTTTGAGGAGTGGCTGGAAAGGCGTCACGGCGTCCTGACCTATCGGATGACGCAGGTCCTCACCGGACACGGATGTTTCGGGAGGTACCTGTGTCGGATGGGGAAGGAAGAAACGCCGGGGTGTCACCATTGCGAAGATCGCCCGGAGGACACAGTAGAGCATACGGTGCAAGACTGCCCCGCTTGGGCAGAGCACCGCCGTGTCCTCACGGCAGCGATAGGCGGAGACCTCTCGCGCCCGGCATTGGTCGAGGCCATGCTGCGGGGCGAGACGGAGTGGGAAGCGGTCGCCTCCTTCTGCGAAGCAGTAATGCTCGTTAAGGAGGAGGCGGGCCGTGAGAGAGAGAGGACAGCGTCCTCCCTCCGCCCCACCCGCAATGGTAGACGCCCACGGCGTCGGACGTCGCAAGACGATCCCCGGCCACCGTAGGCGCGGGCATGCGGGCGGCGAGTAAAGGGCAACTCGCCGCCCGGACATGGACCATGCCCGGGTCGACGGCGCGTTGTGTTCCACGCGCGCCTCAAAGAGCGTCAGCACGATGACGGGGCCCCGCCCAAGAGGGCCAAAGCCTGCCGGGGTCGCGGGACTTATCTCATTACCGTGACCCCGGAACATAAAAGGCTATTGAAGGACACCGTGGATTTTAGTCAGTACAAGTCTGACAGTCCCTCCCGCCCTGCCCGGGGTGGGAGGACTCATTTGATGATTTTACCACGCTAAAAAAAAAAAAAAAAAAGTTTCCTTTATCATACTGTAGATCTATAGATTTAAAATTTAACTGGTAAAGAACCCAACGGAAAAGTGACCAAAATCTTTTAATAAAAATTGACGAATGTATTACACTAAAACTTTTAAATAACCCTCTGTAAGTTTGCGTAGCAAAATTTCGTAGCATAGAACACCTAACACCGTAGCGCATTAGAATAATGCTACGGAATTTCGTAGCATCTTTACCTAGGCTACGGAATTCCGTAGTATAGGAAATTTGAAAACCACAGCTGTCATATTACTATAAGGTGGGTAGTCGTGTCGTGGCATCCCAGTATTACCCTTGCTGGGGTTGAGAGGAGGGGAAAAGGGGGTGTTGTGGGGGTGCAAGGGGGGACGGCCATTCGTCAGCTCTCCGCAGAAATGTTTTCATTTTTATTTCATAAATAAAGAGTGGAATTCCGCCCGCGACGTAATGAGGCTGTGGCGAGTGGCCGTCCACGTCGCTCGTGCAGTCACAAGTCGCAAGTCGTGGCTTTGAGCGTCGTCGGGAAACTTTGCAACTGTCGGTGCCGAGTCGTTAATCGTCGGCTTTGTTTATTGTGGGGTGGGATGCAAGTTTGATGCAACGAAACTTTTATCATTATTTGTCAGTTAGGGTAGTACTTTTCGTATATACACACATACATAACGCTCCTAATTCTAGAACAATTTGATAAAGTCGTGCCCTATGATACACTCATGTTTTCTAGTTATGTATATTACATGTCAAACACTAGAACTAATTTTAACTTCGAAACGCACATCAATTATTTATTGAAGTAACTTCCTCATCAATTGATGATCTTCTTACTCTCAACTCGAGGCTAAACACGATAAACTTTCTCTGGGATTATAAACCCAAATATGTGTATGAATACATCAATATTTCCAATCTGTATGAGTTAGCGCGGTCCCGGGGGTCGAGGGCGGTTTACTGCTCTGTCGATACCGTGGAGAGAGACTCATGAATACATCTGTCGGTTTATGTTGGTTTTATACATCATGCATGTATGAAGTAGGAATCATCTATACTATAATATTATAAGCTAAAGAATTTGTTTGTGTGGTTGAACACGTTCATCTCAGGAAGTACTAGTTCAAATGGGAAACATGTTTTTGTGCTATATTTATTGAGGCTAACTGCTATAGAACATCACGCTATGATCAATAAGAACTGAGCAGCGGGGTTGAAACCACGGGAAACATCTATTTATTATAACGTGTTAATGCTGAGTTCAAATAATTACCTATCTACTACTAGTACCAATACTAGTGTATAATAATATAATGTTATGCGTATACAAGTCAACGCAAGTTGAGAACAAGACTAAGGTAGGTTTATTTGAACTCAGCATACAATCTCCTCCTTTCCTCGGGTCTACTTATGTACTTAGTGTTGATCTACTACGGACTAATAACTGCGTTACCTTTGGTGGACACCTAGAGTCGTCATGTTTATGTTTAGGTTATCCATTGAATAATTAACTTTTTAAGCTTTTGCATAGCTTTTATCGCAGGCTCTGAGCGCGGCGGGCGCGAAACACGTAACGAAAAAACCTGACCACATTTGACAGCACGTCGTTTCAGTTCGGGAGACTTCGGCAATCATAAAGGTACGGACAGACGTGCTCATAAAGGTACGAAGAGGGATTTACTTTTTCTTACTGATTCTAAACGGCCAGCTACAAAGGGATTTTTCACAATGAAACCTACTTATAAAATTCTCCTACAGCAAAGAAGTTCTTTATTACAGTAGTGCACCACAAACATTTTAAATAAATTATATTCTCGTTAAATATACACGGCAAGCGATTTTTTTCTTTTAAAATAAAAAAAAAATGTTATGCAATAGCTTCACCGCGGCAGTCTCCGAGTGCCACATGTATTTATTAATAGGTCTCATTATTACTCGTGAGTGAGCAACAACAAACTTTAGCAAACAAAACAAAAAATTGCCAGATAGATTGTAGTTAATACTTTAAATGCTCATCATTTACTGAGGTTTATCAAACATTTATTGAGGTGCAGCCGTCATATTTCCTTGCATACTTGTAGTTCGTATCTATCTCTACACGGCCACCCTCCTTCCCGCTCTACCCGTGGCTCTACCCGCTCTTTTATAACGATTCCCTCACTTTTTATGACTCTATCATGTTTTGTTTTTATTTCTTCATTTTTGTTGGGGTCGGATGGTTGAGAGGCGCGTGTTGCTGCCTGGATTTAAAGTTAATGGTGACTTTGATAATGTACGGGAACAATTTTATTAAATCCCACAAATAGATTAAGAAGTTTCTTTTACAGAACCATTGTTCTCCGGTTTTTTTTTAATAACTAGTTTTTCAAAAATTCCACTAGACAGGCCTGTTGGTCTAGTGGTTAGTGACCCTGACTGCTATGCCGGAGGTTGTGGGTTCGATTCCCACCCAGGACAAATGTTTGTGTAATGAGCACGATCATTTGTTCTGTGTCTGGGTGTAATTTATCTATGATATGTATGTATTTAGAAATATATAAGTATGTTTATCAGTTGTCTAGTACCCATAACACAAGCTCTGCTTAGCTTGGGACTAGGTGGCGTTGTGTGATAGTTGTGGAATATTGTGGAATATTATTACTAGATATTGTTCTGTGGCTTTACTTCTTTATTTTCAAATTAATTTGAGCGGCGGAAATGGCCAGAATTATAATTGAAACAGCCAGTAGGCTTAGAGGACTAAACCTCACAATTTTATCATATACTGTCTACCCGTCCTGAATTCACACAGGTGCCATTTGAAAATAAAATATAGTCTATAGATGTTACACGCTGATAATGTTACTTTACATCATTAATAGAATTTTTTAAATCTATCCAACTACTTTCCTCTGTATGATATTAGTGTAAACAATTAGGTAAAAAGCCCTTAAATACTGCATTTATTTTCATTTACCTCTGATGCTCCATTTGACATAATCTATTAACTTGCAGTGGCTCTTTGCATTGGCTTAAAACGTTTTCAAGAGAATCATAATGTCATTCTATCTTTGTATTCATCCACTAACAATGTAAATAAACTAGTTTATCTGCTAGGACAATAATTCAAAACAACCTATAAATAAAGATAAAACATTTTCACAATAAATCGTTCGCCGAGAAAATTGGATATTCACATGATTTGAGCGCCATTCAAAGAATTCAATGAAAATTCAAAGCGGTGGGCCGCGAGGGTCCCGCCCGCGCCATGCGATTACGTTGTAAACAACTGTACACTACACACTGGCAGTGTTTAAAGTAGCGCCACTAGCACCCGGAGGCACCGCGGAGGGCGAAAGGGCAAAGTAATTGGTCTCGAGAGCGGCGGCAAGGGGCGAAGCCCTACCTCCGACATATTGCAAACATATTCTCCGTTTGAAATTTATTGTAAATCGCGGCGGGCGGGGATTTGAATTCGGTTTCGGCCCCTCCGCTGTCAATAAACCGAATGGACTTTGGAAATTCGCTACATTCGCCCGATGTTTGTGTTTGCTGCCTTCGCTTTTTCTGTTCTTGCGAAAAAACCTCCCCTCCCCCCGCGCGACCCTTACCCCTGCGCCCCGCACCCTCGCCGCTTCCGATTTTATTTATCTAAGGTTTTCCATTCCGTCGTAATTGTGTGAGTTGCGAGCTCGATTGTTGCTAAAGCGAATATTTATTTGGGCTTCAGTTTGCTTTCCATTTGCTCGCGACTCGCGCCTCCATCCTCCATGTATGTAAGTGTGTATGTATGTATGTATGGCGACGGCGAGCTCACTTTTAGCAGTATTGTGCTACAAATTGAATTTGCGGGGACTCAAATCAAATGTTGTCGTAAGAAATGACTTGTCGCCGCGACTGACACTATCAAAAAATTGATCGCCCGCCAGCTTATGAGAACACAATCGTTCGGTAATAGTACCCACTGCAGGCTATATTGGATATTACAATACAATAACATTACTACCTAAACGCAGATACTAGACAACCCTTGATATCAATAAAAGGTACTGTTCCGTCTATGATGCGAGTATCTATGACTGTAAGTTTTTTTTCCTGACAAATATGAAATAGCCATAAAGCCGTGGAATTCAATGCCTAGTCAAAGAATTATGGTAGTATTAGATTTATATAATTATGTCGTCAGCTGAACAACGATAGGCCTTCGTAGCTGGTGCCTAGGATCAAGATATATGAAGCAATAACCTGACCCAAAACTGCGTTTGAGTCGCGAGCCGAACAATATAATCTACATAAACATTTAGGTAATTCGTCAATAAATCGTAGCAATAACATTAGTACAATGAAACGCGCAATCAGCATTAGCGGGAATATATTTGGCGTAAATCTTTCACGGCAGCTTTTATGTATATCGTAAAAAACGGCCAAGTGTCCGAGCTCGCTATAAATATGGTCGTAAAGAGAGCGAGCAGTGGTCCGCTGCCCCGACGAACACGCAGTTCTTACTGTTGTATTGGGAAAGTAATGTTGTCATTTTACATATTGGTATTAATTTTGATCAATCAAATCAAAATCTATGGAGTAAACAATAACATTTTAAGGGAAAACATTTCAGCTTTTAAATCTGTATAAAAAAGTAATGCGTCACATTTCTCTCCCCTTATGGGCAGGGAGATGTGACGCGTATCTCTTTGTAAATCATTGATGTTTATTTATTGACACATTACAATGATTACGTACAATGTAAAGCGGTATAAAACACTAAACGGCGGGCGTCGAACAACGCAGCGGTTGGCGTTGCTACGGTTGAAATATTTATATAAATAGCATTATGCTGTTATGGAGACTGAATCAAGAGAATAGTAGTTTATGAAACTGTCACATAATGAGGGGTATTATACACGAGTGTGAGTTTAAAAAACGAGCGAAGCGAGTTTTTTAAAAGTATCACACGAGTGTATAATACCTAGTTATGTGCAGTTTCATACACTACTTTATCTACTCTCATTGAACACGAATATAATTATCAAATAAAAGATAAATATTGTTAATAAGTGTTCATTTTGTATTTATAATTGAGTATAAAATTGAATATGGAATTATGTATCGTTGGCGTTAGACGTACTCCCAAAGCGCGCGCAGCCACAGATAAAAAATCAAATGGATGTATCTATGATCTGTAATCTGTATCGTAATGAAAAAAAATTTTATTATAACATTTATCTACTCTCATATCGTTAAATTCAAAATACAAAACTCAAAACGAGTTTATAATGACGTACTTTACACACAGTATATCGAAATGAAATTAAAAAATTAAATTATGACACTATTTCTCTAACAAAATAATGTTATAATAAAATTTTTTTTCATTACGATACAGATTACAGATCATAGATACATCCATTTGATATTTTATCTGTGGCTGCGCGCGCTTTGGGAGTACGTCTAACGCCAACGATACACAATTCCATATTCAATTTTATACTCAATTATAAATACAAAATGAACACTTATTAACAATATTTATCTTTTATTTGATAATTATATTCGTGTTCAATGAGAGTAGATAAAGTAGTGTATGAAACTGCACATAACTAGGTATTATACACTCGTGTGATACTTTTAAAAAACTCGCTTCGCTCGTTTTTTAAACTCACACTCGTGTATAATACCCCTCATTATGTGACAGTTTCATAAACTACTATATTTTGTTAGAGAAATAGTGTCATAATTTAATTTTTTAATTTCATTTCGATATACTGTGTGTAAAGTACGTCATTATAAACTCGTTTTGAGTTTTGTATTTTGAATTTAACGATATGAGAGTAGATAAAAAGTATTATAATATCAGCTGTTTAAGTTACAGATATTGAGCGAAGTTTTTCTAAAATCTGGTTGAATATAGTTTTCATTGACAGCTTGTATGGAGCTTGATTCATTCAACAAGCAAACATATTAGCTATCTAGGAATGATGCCCGCCTTGTCTGTCCGTACAATGTTCGGTATGATGTTATCGCACCGTTTTTACCTCCGCCTCCCGAGGAAGAGGTTCCTGAATAAAACATTAGCTTTTTACTAAATAATACAGCTTATTACTTTATCAATCGACAGATGGCGAGATAATGGCGACTGGAAGCTGTGCCATTCAAGATCGGACGCAAGACAGTGTGAAGCCGACGCGTTTAGGTAAACAAACAAGTTTATTTGTGGTTATTTGGGATAAAAACACGCGCAATAGCAGATCAAATGCCAGTTAGTGTTGTATCGGTTCAATCACAGTAAAGCGGGCTCGATGGCGGACTGGATGGCGGGCCGGCAGATCCGCTAGAGCCGCGGGATCCCGCTCGCCACGATATCATATCATAACGCGCACAACTTTACGTGCGAGAGCCGAAACTGGGAACAGGGCGATGCGGTATTTGACACTCATAGAAACTAAAGAAAAGTAGTCGAAACAACAAACTTATCGGGATGGTCCACTAGTCTACCTGACTTAGTTAAATGGTTCCTGTGACCATATTTAATACCAGTAGCGAAGCCAGCTCTGTAAGAGATCAGATAAGAGAGGGAAGAATAGTGTTATTAGTAGAAGGACCTTAAAATAGGAACGACGGCGACGTTTAGTTCAGTTTGTTCCGATACTCTTCAAAGGGGTACAGGTAAGAACTACCGTATCAACAGCGTCGAGTCTTCTGACCTGTAAGTCGCGATTGAACGCGATTCTCTCTAAGACAAAGTGTGTTATTTCTCGCGGGATCCCTCCGAGGGGGTCGCGGGTGTTCCTACGGGGTGAGGGGGTAGTACAGGGGTCTAGTGGAGTGGGGGTGTGGGTACCGTGTAGTAATATTTTTACGAGCGCGTTTTATTGTCGCGGCGCGCGATAAATTAGTCATCACGCCCTGCAAGCGCCTGCACCCCCGCTGCAACCTGATATTACTCCATGAATTGTAATCTATCGATGATGGGTTTGTTAAAATGTGACGGAGTTTCTAAACCTAGTGTTTAAGAGTAATGAGCATCAACATATTCAAAAGTGCGCCGATGTATTTTTATTAATTTATCTATTAGAATCTATTAGAAATTAGGCCTTTTCCCAGCAGTGGGAAAGCATAAATCTCCCAGGTTCAACCTCCGGAGCACAAAACCTGTATTCTTTTAGGCCAGGGTTTCTCAAAGTGGGGTACGCGAACCCCTAGGGGTTCGCCATTCGACGGCAGGGGGTTCGCGACAAGATTTACGTAATGGTGGTTTGGTAACTGGCAGGCAATGCAAGCAACATACTTATGTGAGAGTGGGTTTTCACACACCTGGTCATAAAAACTCAATACAAAAAGCTACTTGATACCGAGTCAGAATTAAGGTTAAAATTGTCCAAAATTACTCCTAAAACTGAATCCATTTGCGATAAGAAACAAGCACACCCAACACATTAATATTAAAAAGATATTTCTTTTGGCACTTTATTGGTTACCTTTTTTTGGGGGGTGGGGGATTTAATTAGTTAGGGGTTCGCTGTCACATGGAAATTTTAACAGGGCTTCGTGGAGCCGAAAGATTGAGAAACCCTGTTTTAGGCAGTTGTAATTGGAGTGTTAGTCTCGAAATATCAAAACAGCTTTCCACAAATAGAGACGTTGTTGGTAAGTAGAACGGGAAAACGTTGAAAATTACAGTTTAAAAAGTTAATAAAGTTTTAATAAAAGTTGTCATGATTTTACCTAAAACTAGGTACTGTAGCGAGGATGGCTTGCACAGGAAAGTCTTAGTAATTGATCTTCAAGCTAATAAGTACATTATTACGTAAGTCAATGTAATCTAGGCTCTATTCTATTAAGATCAGTGAAACCGTGACGTTTCCGTGCCGTGTGTAAACCGGGCGTGATCTACGTGCCGGCGCGGGCGACGGCACCGCCCCACTCAATTATGACATACTAACTCCCATCACCACATTTTACGCACAAAAAGCTTTGCTTCGTGTGTATTGTTTTATTCAGGGGTGACTACAATTTAAATTGATAGATTTAACATACTTTTTGATACATCAAAGTGTTTATTTATTCCCTTAGAAAGTAAGAGCTATTATGAGCTTTCAATTTAAATAAAACATTGCCACCTCTTCTCTGTGGTTTGTTTTGAAATTCATTTTAGGGAGTTTAGGGCAAGATAAAACAGACAGTTATTTCTCTGAAATTCGTCTCGTCCTCATATACATATCCTACTTGAACAACAACCCAAACGTATTACAGAAATGATGATCACAGTATAAAACAAAAACTTGATTTACAACCTGTGCCCTAATTATGACATAACAACACAAAAAAGCGACACTTTACATCTCCTTACTGAGCAGCCCTGTGATTACAGTGGGTTCCCACAGTTACCAGTAACTAGCGCCGCCTCTGACTCAGCAGTTCACACGTCGTGTTGTTGCAGGTCGGTCCGAGGTTCCTCTCCCGCTGGAGACAGGGCGGCACACGGCGGCACACGGCGGCGCACAGAAGCCACTGTAGTCGGTAATTGTGCATGTTATAAATAGACGTTTACTATGACGATTGCGTTTTCTTTTTATTTCCTACCTAAGTTTTGGAATGTGCCGTGGGATAGTAGAGGATTCCTGATCGATTATGTTGTTATCTAAATGTGAGGAGTTACTGGATTGTTGTAGATATGACTTAGGTTGTACAATGGATATTTTCGAGGATTTAGTGGATAACAAAAACCATGTAAACAGTATTGTTCAGAAAAAAAATTACCAGGGTCTACAGTACCATTCGTACCAAAATAAAAAGAAGAGGATTGAAATAAAATACGATTAATAAAATCATCAAAGGAACTAGCGTTCCGTTTGGTCTTCTCAGGACATTTTTGTTGATCCTGACCATACTGTAGTTCTGAAGAACCATCTTGTGACGGCCTAACCTACCAGGCTCGTGGGTCTATCTAAATAGGTTACTGTGACCCTGGAACGTAAAGGGCTATTGAAGGTACACCGTGGATTTTATTCAGTACGAGCCTAATAGTCCCTATCGCTGGGCGGGAGTAGGTACTCATTTCATGAAATTACCTAGGTACCACGTTAAAAAAGTGTACATGCCTACTTATTCAATACATACAGGTATTTTCCCTAAGTATATACTTATTAGATTAAAACCCTCGTTCAGGTATTAAACAATAGACATTAGCACTTATTAATATTGTGGCAATACCGTAATGGAGGCGAGTCAATATTTGTGCGCGCTATCGGTTGATGCCGCGACTACCTGCAAATACTTCATGAATATGTACACTACTTGTAATGCGCAGGATTTGCAACAACACGCCGATTAAACTATCACGACCGATGTTGACGATGGGTTAGGCAGAGATAGCACATATTGATAGTAACCGCGCCTCGTATACTATGTGGTCTTAGGTCAGGTATTAAATCTTTTTTATTTTTTCACCTATACTAATATAATAACTTTTTAACAAAAAAATCAAACCGACGAAAGATTGAACTGAAAAGCTAAAAATAAATTTTGAGGCGGCGCCAAACAAACATACAAACATGTACCTAAATTAAATATTTGAAGCGAAGCATAATTTTATTGTAGCTAGGTTGCTTTTCGTTGATTGTTTCTTTGGCGCCGCCTCAAAATTTATTTTTAGCTTTTCAGTTCAATCTTTCGTCGGTTTGATTTTTTTGTTAAAAAGTTATTATTTTTAGCTTTTTAGTTGTATACCAAGATTAGAGTGTTTAACACATGGAAAAACCCGTCTTCCCTTTTGTCATTGTCAACGTAACCGTCACAGTAATTAGTATTAACTGTTGAGGACCTGTAACTTGCAACTAAAAACTCCACTCTCAGACTGTCAACGACTGTCAAATCCCAACTATGTTTAAAGTTCTTATCATGATGAATGAAATGAGCCCAAATACGATATAGTTGCTGTTAACTGTTGAGGATCTCTTGCTACTGCCTTCTGTCCTCATCATCAGACCCTCGATGACAATTATACTCCAGCTAGGTCTAAAATTTTCATCAAGACTAATGAAATGAGCCCAAACACGATATAGGTGCTGTTAACTGTTGAGGACCTCTTGCCCCTGCTTTCCGTCACCATCCTCAGACCCTCGATGACAATGATACCTCAGCTGGGTCTAAAGTTCTCATCAAGCTGAGTGAAATGAGTCCAAACACGATATAGCTGTTGTTGACTGTTGAGGAACTCTTGGGACTGACTTCACAACATAACAGGGATCTGGAGTTGATCTGATGATGGTGACACCATCATGTTATCTTCTCCACATCTCTGCTATATAGTAATGTCCTCAGAACTACATATGTTAACTTTATTTCAAACGAATCGGTTCACAACTGAAAATTCTGTAGGAAAGTTGACAATCAATTCGTTTTTTTCTACCCTTAGAGGCCGATTTTAGTTTTGAAATTAAAATGGGACCAACTTTGAGATATACTCTTTCCAACAAAGAATTTTTGAAATCGGACCACGCTGGGAAAAGTTATGCGTGGTCATACATAAAAAAAAAAATAAAAAAAAAATATATATACATGTCGAATTGAGAACCTCCTCCTTTTTTTTTCGTCGGTTAATTAAAAAGCTTAAGAGTTTACTATTTAATTGAACGCTCTAATCTCAGGAACTTCTGGTTTGACACGAGGTAGGCTATAGGCTATATAACATCACGCTAGGACCAATAGGAGCCGGGGTTGAAACCACGGGGAACAGCTTGCTGATATAAGTATTTAAGGGTTTAATAAATAACTTTTGTATGTTCTCTTTAAATCTGCGATCGGCTTAAAGCCATAGGTAATCAGATGAGGTCTTAATGCGAGATTGTTTTTATGATGATCCATCGAGCATTCACATTACATGGTTTGTTGCAAAGTGACTTTAAGTTAGTAATAAAAACCTTTAAAAAAATGAAAAATAAAAGTGTTAAATGTTTTGAATTTCCGATATATCGGCACTGTGCCATGATCATGCACGGATGAACTGAAATTTATGCGGGTGGATGTTTATGAGCAGACAAATCGGTCCACCCTCTTTCTAGCTGCTCGCTGCAGCTCGACACCACTACCATTGTCACTCGTCTCAGTCGACGGATACAGTGAATTTTGTGTGTTGGGAACATAATTGTGTAATAAGTCTGGCGAGCGCAAAAACGAACTAGAAAGAGGGTAGACCGATTTGTCTGCTCATATACATATATCCACCCGCAATAAAGTTATTGCGGTTAAACTGAAGTCAGTTTAACCGAGATCAGCTGGATGCAGGCCGCTTGCAACCGTTCTTATTGGAAGTCTAAAGAGGAGGCCTATGTTCAGCAGTGGACGTCTTACGGCTGATATGATGATGATGATGTTGATGAACCGTGATCTGGCACTTGCAACAGTGCCGAAATGTTCGAAACTCAAAACAAATAATAAACATGGTAAGTTTCCCGTTTGAGATCCTAATAACAGTGTTAGTGACCATGTCTGTTTAAAAACTTATGTAGCGTAGTCATGTCATCTTAGTGTGTGATATGCCCCGATAAGCAAATCACTGTGAGTGTAGCAAGGTGTCTGACCGACCTAAATATGTGGCCGTCCTGTGAGCACTCGGCCAGGTGATGTTGGCACTCTTATGATAATGAGTGGCAGTACTCGCTGGCTGCGTGTGCGCCGCTTTCAACTTGTTTGCTCGCGATAACTTTCTCGATACTAACGTTATCGATCGAGCAAACATTCGCTATCATCATCACCTCCATAGCACGTAAACTTTACGTTTAACTAATAAAAATAATTTAGTAATTTCTGTAACTGCTGTGTAATAATGATTGGTGTAATTCCAGTAGTATAATTTTTTTAATAGTATTGTGATTAAAATTATTATCGGTTGCTAATATTGTTTGGAGATGATAAGGTAATTTTAGATATGATGTGGGTCTGGGTATGCAAACAAAATTATGTTCACGACAAAACTTGAACTGTTATCAAAGAACTGTTTCAAAATCAACGCAAACGATAGTTAAGTATCGAACCGGGAAAACGTCAGGATAAAGGAAATATGCATAAATGTAAACGTTGCTCAAACGTCGTAATTAACAGCCGAACGGAACGCGCTACACGTGCATGACGTGTCATTAACACCTCATACATTTTAATTAAATTAACAAAACGCCAGTGCCAGGCAAACGTTTTTAATCGGAAGGAACTGTTTACCTTCATACAGAATTACTGCCAACGTTAATAGATAGGAAAGTTCGGGTGTTTCCTGCGCGCGCGCCGGTTAGTGTCGCTGCGACAGTTTACGCGCTACGTGCGATGCGCAGGCGACGCGACGTCACCTCGCTCACTGTTGTCGTTCCAAGCACACCTGTGCGCTGAGACTGCCTGCTGCCGCTAGCAGTGACTGTGTCCGACCAGTGCGTGACCCGTGACTGTGACCCGTGACTCTAGTGGACCCGTTTGGATACAAACTCGTTTTCACTGCAGTCTGCCGAATCCGAGCTTATGGACTTGAGTCAGGTAGGAGTTTTGGGCATTCTGGTGGTGGATACTATGAATTAGTTGACATTGACGTTTAGGTTTGTTTACATCGGTGTTGTATGGTTTCAGGATTAATAACAGTTACCTACCTACATAAAATTAGCTTCTTCCTATTTTTATAGGAATTTGTTCTGTCTTCATCGCTTTTTCCCCACTGCTCGAAACTGCCATCTATTGGAATGGAACGTGGAATCGAACTCCCACCAAACTAAGAACTGAGCTAACAATTATTATTACACCATAAAGTTTGATGCACTATTCAATAAGCCATTAAGAGAATAATTATCAGTTAATGTCGAACTATTAAGTCGACGTTTTCATTTGCCGCCATCTATTGATGGTAATTCATTTAGGAAAGCATTCACAAATTAGTTGGTAATCGATCATGAATATTGAATAAACTGAATTTCAAATAAGTATTTACGAAATGGATTTTATGATTACTTTGCACGCTTCAGTGAATCAAAAATTATGTGATTCCTAATAGTTTGTAATTGTATAAACAGCCAAGCTGTGCAACTATCAGTATGAATATTGCTTTTTTGTGGTGATATAAAAATACGAATTAGCTTAATACTAATGCTAGTGAGTAATTGAATTTTGACTTAATTTGCTAGGTAGAGTATTAATAGGTATTATTGATATTTTATTTGCATCAGTAGTAGCAGCCCAGTTTTTTTCTAGGATTAGAGTTCAGTTAATGGCTATAAGTATGTATAATGTGTATTTGGTTCGCCCTCAATAATTTGAAACATAATTAAAATAATTTAATATATTTCTCATACTTTTGTCCCATACTTCAATTTCGAAGTCAATTAATAAACTTCTAAATATTTCTACAAAGTATGACTTTTAAATATGCAAATGTCAAAATAGTATGTAAATTATAATTATGGTTTTAAATAACACATATTTTAAATACGCTGTCTCGTAAATTACTGCAATATGGCTGAAATGTAATGATATCTGTTCATTACGTATGTAGATCGAGACAGGTGGCAGTCACACTGGGCACTGCTGTCCTTATTACATGTATTTAAGTTATATTTATGATAACATGGAGATATTTGAGTTCAGCTAACTCGTCCGAATCACGCATAAAAACCTGTTGCATTACATATTCATCAATATTTCTTTATCACCTTTGTAATCGCCTAGAAATTATAATGAGATAGGGAGATAGCCTTAACTCCTAACAACAGTATGCAAAGAATTCAACGAAGGTGTTTTTATTCAACCGTTAGCCACCAAATGCTGAATGCTCTCGTCCTGGTTATCCAATTTGTTCGGCATATGTTTCGACTTTAGTACATAGGTCATGAAAGAGACTTGATTACGCGTTCTTGTGGGTTCATCTATACCTATACTGTCCTAAAAGTTCGTTTTAAATATTTATGTGCAAATATTGTCATCATCATCAGCTTGAGTACATGTTGTAGAGCACAAACCGCCCCTTAGACTACCAAGCCAAATGTCAATCCGCCACTTGAATCCATCGGTTGCCCACTACTCTCATGTTATCGTCGGTTCAGTGCTACAAGATATGTGGCCTGTCACTTCAATTTGCATATTTTAAGAGCTACGGTAATTACTCGTGCTCTTCGACGAATATTCTCGTTTTAGATTTAATAGCGCTAAGAAATACCGAGCATAGATATTTCTTTTGCTTGTTGGGTGACTCTTAAGTCTCTCTAAAAGGCCAGCAGTTGGAGACCACGTCTCAGTGTCATTTGTCATCACTGGTAATACGCCCACACGAATTATGTACTCTTTGACTTTTCCGATTGCAATAGAATATGGTCATGAAATCATTGGAGGCCACACAAATAGTTCACACCTAGTTATTTTAAAGTTGCAGCCTTGAGTAAGATCTATTAGTACTTGTAACAGTACTTGCTGAAACGATAATAATTATACTACGAATGTAATAAATAAAACGTCCGTAACTTATAACCAACCACGACGTAGATAGAACGGCGACGTTGCCTTTCATGTAATGTATAGCCGGATATCCCTCAAGAACTCATTTGAATTTCACGAAGGTACA
The DNA here is from genome assembly GCA_950005045.1 of Agrotis exclamationis. NCBI lineage: Eukaryota > Metazoa > Arthropoda > Insecta > Lepidoptera > Noctuidae > Agrotis > Agrotis exclamationis. The sequence continues at coordinate 559,289 of OX465422.1, read as the reverse complement.
CTTGAAAGTTTCAGGAATTGTATGAGTCGAGCTATGAGCTAATTTAAATATTTAAACGCTGATGGAACCGATAACGATATGAGTAGATATTGATTACTCACGTTTAATACTAAAACCGTGTTTCCTTACAAATGTGAAATATATTTTAACTGGGTGATTGATGTACCGTATTTATTAATTAAATTACTTATTGTTTGGGAAACTAACAGACGAACCAATCTTCATTAATGTTCACTTTTGCTATTAATAAGTGTCAGTGGTACTGGTTACTTTGATAAATAATTTTTTCATTGTTAATTTTGACATTGGAAAATACTTTTCCTTGTTAACCATTGTGATCGTTATGAAGCACAGCCTTACTTCACTTGCTAAAAGGCACAATCTTTCTTCCATTTACATATTGGACAGATCTTAAATTATGTTTCGACTTATCATGCTATCGAGCACTCTAGCTTTGCATTAGAGTTGTTTCTTGTAACTCATTTTCATAATTAAATAATGATAGCCAATCTTGTACTGATAATCTAGATTCATGGTAATCACCTTCATCAATAGATTCGTGGTTAGTGATTTGACAAGTTTCTGCAGTATTTGTAGATTTTCCTGGATTAATTATCGAAGAAATGGGAATGAAATTATCGTGATATAATTAACGGATATTTTTTAAATATCAAACTAATAATTAATAAGAAACACTATTAAGATACATGCTTCAATCCAACAGAATGGAATACATGCTGCTTTGACGCAAAGCATTCCTCCGCATCACTTTGATCAGCTAACCCTAGCAGCATTGCTACGTTGATGGCAATGCTAATTCTTTGGGCATAGTAAGAGCCAGCCTTTTGGTCAGTTATCCAGAGTCGACCAGCCGGTGAGAGATTTGATTTTATTTAAATGCCCTTGATAATAATAACATTGTAACCTTTTTTGTTGACTAACAGTCAGTCAGTCAACTTTGGCTTAGTTGACCTGTAATTGATAGTCAATGAATGGTCCGTGGACACAGTGTTATTGGGTATTTGGCACTATTGATTAATAATCCCAAAGCACAATACCTATCTCCAAAATCACACTTTATTTTATTTATTTTTTCCTTCACTTTAACTAAAGCATTTACAAAAAAAAAATTTCATTTGCGCTGTTAGAAGAAAAGGGAGGGTAGGATTTTTTTATCAGCAACCTCCATTTAGCAAAAAGTAGTTATCTATGCAACTATACCAAACTTGTGGTACCTATCACCATAATCCAGTACATTAGTTCGTATCTATTCAACTATTTATGAGTATGTATTATAAAATGAGGCGATGATGAATGAATCACAAGTCGATAATCTCCGGCGCCCCGTATCATCGTATGTATGCATGTGTGCAGGTACCGCACCTACCTATTTACTACGTACTCGTGGTGGCGCCAACCTCACGTGACCCACTTCCGATAAATCCAGCGAATGAATAAATTAGCTTCGATACCTTACGATACCTTATCGAATAGAAAACAGCGGAAACATTATCAATTTTCACCAAACTGATCAGTATTATAATAATCATGTAATAATACCGTAAAATAATCATATCAAATCATAAATCGCTTTGATTATTGTTTCGTCATATTAAATCCGTCTTGTGTAATGAATCAGCAAACTAAACCGGTTCTGTCTAGTGGCGCTCCTCTGAACGATCTCGGTACCTTTTGCCTATTGTGGCTGAAATTTGTTACCTTTTCCTTAAGCTTTTTCCTTTCTGAATGTTATCGATTTACATTTATTGTAAAGGGATTGATAACAAGAACATAATTATTTAATATAGGTACTAGTAAATAAAAACTTTTTTTAAAAAAAGTACCGACTTCAAAACAAATACAAAAAAAAATTAAAATAACTTTTCTTTCGTAAGTCGGTGGCAATAGTCAATGACACAACAAAACAAAGCCACCGACTTCCGAAAGAAAAGTTATTTTAATTTTTTTTGTATTTGTTTTGAAGTCGGTACTTTTTTAAAAAAAAGTTTTTATTAGTTTATTTATTACATATTCAACCCAAATACATATGCAATAATCTTGTAATCCGTCACAACATAAAAAATCCATATCTCTAAAACTACTGAACCGATTTTGATGAAACTTGCAGTGTACCCTAAGTTGAACAATACCTAGTACAACAAAAAAAGAATTACTTAAATCGAACTTATAGTTCCGGAGATATGCGTGCACAAACATAAAAACATACATACATACATACATACATACATACATACACTTATGAAATTTGGCACATTTGTTCAGACGCTGATATAGACTAACATATATGAAACCTGGGCAGTTCTGATAATATTACATACATACGGGTCGAATTGATAACCTCCTTTTTTTTGAAGTCGGTAATAACAACTAACAAGTAACACAATAAGTGACATTAATAATTCTAACCAGACACTGTTGTTTCGTAAAGTATCTGCGTCGCATAGGACTCAGCAGACTTCCAACTACCACCACTGCGACGTCTGCCGGGAAGACACGGCGCATCATCGGCGGTGATCTTGTGGCGGTCAGCCGGAGCGATCTTTCGCTTCCTGCATTGGTTGCGACTTTGAGCAAAACCGAGAATACGTAGGTAGACGCTGTCTCCTTCTTAATGAAGTTATAAGCTCGCCATAGAGGCGGCGGAGAGCGAGAGCGAGATTAGAGCTCCCGAATTCTCTTAGCTCCCGTATCTGACCTTTTGTACAGTCTTCCGTGAGAGGTAGCCTGCTTGCGGCTGAGGGGGCAGTCAGCCGCCTGACCAAATACAGGCTCGATATGACTCGGAAAGTTGGTACTAAAGGACACCATGTGGTTTTAGTCAGTCGAGTTTGACATTCCCCTGTGTCTTCCCTGGGCGGAGGAAGTTTTTGAGTATTTCCAGAAGCTAAATTATAAAATACTGTTACAGTCAGGATTAGATAGTCTTTAAGTAGATACTTATGAAAACCCAATTTACATGTACATGTACATGGTGAATAGCTGAAATTAAGGTCTTTTAGACAGTTTTCTAGACAACCGTTGAGGTGAAAAGTCTATTTTCAAGCTAATAAATTGGTCCATCCGGCCACTGTGCGCGGCTTGTGGCAGGCTGTCGCTCATATTGCAGTCACAGGTGCGTCGCTGACCCACATATTTTTTATTTTTCAAAGCACAAACAAGCACCTGACGTTATCGCCATGTTTATTCAACGATAACTCTGTAATATCCACGTGAATATTGATTCCGATATGTTTCGCGAGTTTAACGCGAATTCTTAGCCGAGCCATGTTTGTTCAGCGATACGCGACTCTTGGCGACTTGCGAAATATAGGTCGACAGTTATTGTGAAGAATTATTATTTAGATACGTGGGTAATGTAAGTCAATAATTTATTGATACGTTATTTATTTGGATCAGCTTATTTTTTAGATCACAACTAAAAAGGTAACTCGTTTCTTCGTTAGTGTAGGTCGGTGATGTTTAGTTTTTTATAGAAGCGCAGCCTATTTCGTCGTCTCATGCGGTCAAAGGCTTTCTGATTAGGTGCGTCCACACAGAGCGCGCAGCCTCGCGAGGCATTTGCTGCGCGAGGAAACTGACAAGCGAGGCTGCTTACTCTGTGTGGACGTGTCTAGTGTTTTTCGACCGAGGCACGAAACAATATTCGCGAGCAAATCAAAAGCCGACACTGGACGGCTCGGGCGCTCGGTCGCTTGACCGCGGCAGCGCTTTCACTTGCCTCGCCCGAGACACGTCCACACCAACCGAGCTGCTTCGCGCGGAAAATGCCTCGCGAGGCTGCGCGCTCTGGGGGACGCACCTATTAAATAATTAAAATTCTAATGGCTTCAACTCAATATATTAATAATGAGTTTTCCTTGAACATTAGGTAATACCAAACTCAACAATTATCAACCATCAGGCGATCGCAATCAGTAAATTTTAAACTCCATCGATTTAATGAAATATACGTAAGTGTATCGCAATGTTAATGAGCGCCGTGAAGACATGCTCCAGGATGTGTCCTAACGAACATTGAGTTTAGCGAGAAAAAATAATTGTTAGTAAAAAAGTGTTTCCCACTATTTATACATATTTGTCCATAGTTAGGAGATTGCGAGAATTATGACGGATTAGTGGTAACAAGCTTTAATGAGTTCATTTAGAAATTGCAAAAAAAATGGCTAATTAGTGTCATGGTTTGATTCCCGTAGGTAAACTAAACTTTAGATAGTAAATAATTATAAGAGAAAATATTTTTCATTAGTAACAAATAGGTAGGTATTCGTTCGTAGTAGGACAAAGATAGAAAATGAACTCGTGGAAAATACAGAGTTTCTGCGTAATCTGATACAAACATGTTTTAATTTTATACTTCACTTGACAAAACAACACTTTGAGAATGGTCTTTATACATCTTTTACTAGCTGCTCCCTGCGGTTTCACCCGCTGCTCGGCTCCTGTTAGTGGTAGCATGATATTATATAGTCTTCCTCGATACTTAACCTATCCAACACAAATTACACTATTCAATTTTCATCAGTAGTTCCTGAGATTAGCACGTTCGACCAAACAAATTCTTCAGCTTTATAATATTAGTATGGATTTATTTGTAATTAAAGTTGAAATAAATAACATTGTAATTAAAATAAATAAGATATTTTACAAAGTATCTACATTTAAGTAACAGGACAAATACTAGATAAAGCGTGTCCGACTCATTTAATTTTCTCCGAAGCGCTGCTATCGCGCTGACTTGACCGATACGTTGTTAGACACAAGTGTCGATGCTATCGACTAATTACGCTAATTCATAAACAAGCGTCGACACTATCGCGCACTATCATCTATTGCATTTCGTGGTTCAGCTATGAATATTTTATGTCATGATAAACTACAGGAAACTTGGGGAAATGTCCTACTTCCTTATTGATAACATTTGTTTATGTTTTAATAGGTTTTGATAAGTCATTCTTGGCAGTGTTTTGTTTCCTTGTTTGTATGTGTACGTAAAGCTGCGCGATATCTTTGAATCTTCGATCCCACTATCTCTTAAGACCGGGGTCTATAACCAGGGCGTTCTACACGTAATGACTTACGGTGCCGAAACGTGAACACTCACCATAGGGCTGGTCCACAAATCCAAAGTTGCTCAGCGTGCTATGGAGATAGCAATGCTACGGGTTTCTTTGGTGGGTAAAATTCGCAACGAAGTCATTCGCCAGAAAACTAGAATTACCACAACATAAACAGTATGATGAAGTGGAAGTGGGCCGGCCATGTCTGCAGACGGACAACAGACGGGAGAGAGATGTGAGATGTGTACATGTCGGCAGTCGACATTCATCAATCAGAATGGCTGTATAAGGTTCCAAAATTATGAAGGTGGTCTGTTTTGAAATTCAAAAAGTGCTCGAAAGATAACTTAATTAAAAGACTGTTGATTGGTTACATGTTCCAGTAAATAATTTAATAGGCAAAAATCTCTATCTAATAAACATTAAATTACGATGGACGATAGACTTTTATTGCTTGTTATCACACATTTTATACCATTATCCATTAATAGTTAACAAAAGTTGAATCCCATAAAACTTGCAAGTAATTCTGTCTGTCACAGATAATCTCTGCACGTGACCGTAAAGAAAGACTCACTTATTTTTATTTATTTCATGTCCTGAGAACAAAGTGACGTGTGAAACCTACTACTAAACCTACTCATATCAATACTTAACGATTTTCGATGTGTAAACATACCGACTTATTACAAAATGCGGTATAACTAAAAGCCCAGGTTTAAATCTCGTAAAACTATGGTTTACACAAAACGTTATTACTCATGGTGGTTTTGTGATAAACCATTGACTAAACCATGCTCTAACAGTCGTAGCTATCAAAGCTGTGTCAATATTTCTCATAGCAATTCTTTTTTTGTTGTTTTTGTGTTATTTTCACCCAAAATGGATTTAAACATGGTAGATTTAATTGTCTATATACAAATAACATGACTGTACTAAGAACTCCATGTTTTATCTAAGTTTTGTAGTACGGGGAAAACATATTTCTGCAGATAAGCTTAAACTTGATAGTCCAGGTTTAAATCAAGGTTTATTTTTTTGTATTAAGCCTGTTAGTGTTTTGATAACAATGTCGGACATATTATTATTCGTTTGTGACTTACTAAAGACAAACTTTCCCTGAATAATTCTTTACTCCATACTTACGTAGTAACAACAAAGCATGTAACCTCGCAGCGACTCTTAAAGACTAGGTCATTAGGAGCGGTGCCAGCACTGGTCATACTTCATAAGTCCACCTATCGCCCGGTTATGTCCGGAGACAGTAATGTGTCCGCTGACACATCGCGACTGCTGCAGCTATCACTAGTGACACATTGCTGCTCTAACTGCCCCGCTATGGACCAGGAGATAGGGGGCAAAAGGACCACGATTTGTTGCTTAATTTTTCATTGCATCCATTCTGGATTCAGTATTGGCAATTAAACAAAAAAAATAAATAACATTGTTCCTATAAAAAAGAATAATGCCTCATTCATTTACAACATTATCTTGAAATGAGATCAATTGTAAAAAATGTACTATATCTCAAAAACTGCTAACTGCATCTCATCCAAACCAATTTTCTTTGGAAGTTTTTGTTAAGGTCTACATTATAGTTTTTTTTTAGTTGTATCATTCTCTTATTTTAGAAGTTACAGGGGGACACACACACACACATTTTACCACTTTGAGTGTCCCTCGTGCAAACTGTTCAGTTTAGAAAAAAATGAAATTAGTAACCTCAATATAATTTTTAAAGACCTATCCATAGATACCCCACATGTAGGGGTTAGACATGACGAATCTATAAGGGTTCCGTTTTTGCCATTTTCTAATCTCAATATAATTATATCCCTAATCTATGCTTGCTACTACGGAACCCTTCATGGGCGAGTCCAACTCGCACTTGGCCGATTTTTGCCATTTGGCTACGGAACCCTAAAAAGGGTGACATATGTGATTGGGCCTCATTATGATTGTATCCTCACGCTTGTTTGCCCCGATAGAGGTCCGCCCCCAACCAGGTAAATGGAATTTAAATTCATCTGACGAAATGTGGGAGTATGTTCTTTTAGCTTCGCTTTTTAGGGTAGGTACTGGTACGCAAAGACCATGTCATTGAAGAGGATAGTTTTCAGTAGTTATCCTGACAGCCGCTCTTTAGAGCAGGGCGGGAAAAACCTTTTTTTTTCTTAGCGTGGTAAAATGAGTCCTCCCACCCCGGGCAGAGCGGGAGGGACTGTCAGACTCGTACTGACTAAAATCCACGGTGTCCTTCAATAGCCCTCTTTACGTTCCGGGGTTACGGTAATTCGTAAGTCCTGCGATCCTGGCAGGCCGGGAAAAACCCTTTGATGATTCTTAAACGCCAAAAAAAGAAAAATAAGCTTATAAAGCTTTGTAAGCAGCTTTGTAACTTCAAAGTTTTATAACTTAATTTACTACATTTTGTTTGAATAATTAATAGATTTAAAAAATCTAAAAACCCACGTTTTTGAATGTCCTAAAAATAAGAAAATAATACTACGGGGCTGAGAGAGGGGCCACTCAAAACGTGGGGGCGTATATTATTTAATGGATTATTTATCGGATATATTCACATGGCGTGTATAGATCGTGGGTGTAACTTGCAAATATACGCCCCCACGTTTTGAGTGGCCCCTCTCTCAGCCCCGTAGTATTATTTTCTTATTTTTAGGACATTCAAAAACGTGGGTTTTTAGATTTTTTAAATCTATTAATTATTTTATTATTTTTATCATTGTTCATCGGGTTTGAAGCTACCCTGAAAATTTCAGCCTGCTAGCTTATCGGGAAGTGCCTCAAAACCCGTCCGCCATCTTGGACATCCGCCATATTGGATTTAAGTCACATGACTATTTTGTTTGTATTCCTGACAGCAAACCCTTTCATTCGATACCCATATCAAGGGGGTGGATTTCAAACAGCCAGGCTACCATCTTGTACGTCCGCCATATTGGATTTAAGTCAAGTGACTATTTTTTCGTACTCCTGATAGCAAACCCTTTCAATTGATATCTATATCATAGGGGTGCATTTCAAATAGCCTGTCTGCCATCTTGGACGTCCGCCATATTGGATTTAAGTCACGTGACTATTTTTTTCGTATTCCTGACAGCAAACCTTTTCATTTGATACCCATATCATGAATGTGGGTTTCAAACAGCCAGTCCACCATCTTGGGGAGGCCGCCATATTGGATTTGTTATGACGTTTCTTAGCTTTTCATATATTGTCATCAGAACTCAAAGCGTGTACAAAATTTCAGCCTGCTAGCTTATCGGAAAGTGCCTCAAAATTGAGTTGCAAAAGTCCAACCGGAACGACAAACAAACAAGAAAAGTGAGTGTATAAAAACGTGGGAAAATATTTAATATTAGATTCATTAGATTTCTGCATTTAAGTCGGAATGTATGAAGATAGTTACTATGGCCCTGATTAGGCATGTTATCGAGACAGGCTATAAAGTCTTTGCAATTTTGAGATCAATATTTAAAAATTAACTGTCTCTTGGTCTGGCCGTGTCCCGGCCTCTTAAGAGTTTGATTCTCACTTGAGCGCTGTGAACATTAGAACGTATGAATTGTTTCACTGATTCGAGAGCCGCAGCTAGTGTGATATACTTACTTCAGGTTTCACGAGTGCTCTTAAGTTTGAGTAAGTAACAATCGTTTCAATTTTGCTATGTCCATACGTTTTCTGAATCACAGTCACTTGAGGCAATTTTTACTAATTTGTTAAGAGAGACTGAGGTGTATGTGTAGATTAGAGAACCGACATAATACCATTAAAATGATCTTTAACCAGATATGAACATGTCAAGAACTAGCAGCTAGCTCATCAATCAACTTGTTACAATTATTATAACTTTTCCAACATTTACATAATTATCTGTGGTTATATGTAGTGGAAAGATAGTGATCATCCGCGCACACATCACTCATGTTGCAGTCAAGATCACTGTCGAGGAATGCACATTTAAAGTTATTAGTATCATGATATCAACAAAGCGTTCGTGTGTGTTATCACTAATTATCACGGCACGTGTTAGATTCGATCGCGAGGGGGCGCCACATTAGCATACCGGCCCACGGCCCACAGGTGATGGGGTACAAATTGGCCCCACATACACAGGTACCCGCAATTAGCGGCATTATTCGATGATTGATACCGGGTTATCGCCGCATCGCGCATATTTGTGCAAGTAACCACTGGGGTATCGCTTGTATTGTTGCCAGTCCATTTTGATGATAATTAGCTGGGTATGAATTACAGTTTTTTGGTGAATTGATTATATAAGTTTGTCATGTAATACAGTACGACTTGTGGAAAGTATAGTTGAAATGTTGGGTTAAATTAATTGCTTAATCAACTTTGCTTTTGTCAGTTAGACTTGGGATGAATAAGTAGATGGATACTTTAGGATACCTCTTTTATTTTAGATGGGTTTGCTCTTAACTCTAGTCTATGTCATAGGTGAAGGAGACAAAGTCTACGATGGAGTGAGCTTACCCAGAAGAAGCCTGTTCACTCTAACTTTGAAGAGATTAGTTAGAGTTGTATGCGCACGGGAACACAGACACAGGTAGCGAGTTCCACTCTTTTGCTGTGCACACTATGAAGGAATATTGGAAGAGCTTAGTGCAAATTGGTGGAATGGCAACTAAGTACCTATAGATAGTAATTAGCAGTACCTACGTCTAGATGTCCGATGGTAGATAAATAGAGTCAAAAGCTGTCCAGGCGTAGAGTACGCGACAGTTTGGGTCTTGTGCTCAGCAGTGTCGTAAAAGTTTTGAGACTGGATGTCAACTCCATGGATAGGACCTCGTGTCGATCGATTAAAGATAGTTCTATTTTTTTAAAAAAAAAAGGAACTGATGTGCCTCGAAAAGTAGGAATTTGGTCGAAACTCCTTTCCAACTTTGGCACACAGCTTGAATTTTCGTTTTCCTATGAGAAATCCTAGCAATGTGTTAGATCGTGTTCAGATATAAAGCATTGTGTACCTGTATACCTAGACAACGTTTTCTAATTGTGCATAGGTATCTATCGCTTGTTATTGAAATTATGCATATTATCTACAAAGATGTAATTGTGTAGTATGAATCACTCCTAGCACAACGTCTATTGTGTAAAAGAAAGTATATTTACGGCTGTTGACATGTTTGAAACCAGAACCTGTACAGATGTATAACTTCTTAGCTACATAGGTAGTGAAGCAGTTGCAACTTACGTTTCCAGATCAGTGGGTCTAAAACGGCCACTTAGCAATATTCCAAATGATTCACTTCGTGAATGAATAGTCAATGACGTTGCTGGAAATGCACGATGTGAATCATTAGGAATATTGCTTAAAGAAACCGTTTTAGGCTTGGAGAACTATTTAGGAATTGTAGAAGAAAGCTATGTTGTTACTAGTAGGTAACAACATTAACTTTAGGTTACTAGTAAGATTATGTAAAAAATAAGGGAAAGAGGAAAGTTGAGTATCAGCAGTGGGAACATTGTAGGGATTATGTTACGTTACACACTTTGTGGGTTGCTGTTTGTTAACAAATCTATATAAATAGCTAGTATGTATGTTATTTCTTTAACTATCTCCTTATACCTAATTACCTACAACCAAGATTATTAACTGACAAGTCTTAACACCGCGGTTGTAGGGCCACAGCTTCTCAGTAAATAGGTATCGTTTTACTCAAATACATGTATAGTTAGGAATGAAACTAGTCGGCTAGACACCGCCTAGGTGGAGGGAGGGGGGCGTGTCGGGGCGTCTGAGGCGGCGCGTGCGCATGTCTCTGCGATGCCATTGGTCCGCGCAAACTTCCTAGTTCAGAACACTCGCGCCTGATTGGCTGCTGTTGTGCTAGATGTTTCAGCATCTCGATGTATTCAATGTAAATTGCAGCGGATTAATGCAGACTCCATTGTTTGGGGTAATTAGTTTAATAAGCTAATATAAATTAGCGGATGGCTCTGATTGCTATCTGCGTTGCGACACTGATCGTTAAGATGGTAATAGCGGTTTAATGTACTCGAGATGTTTAATGTATGTTTATAGTTAGTACGTGAAGGCCGTGGGAGCTCATCGGCTGCTCAAAGCATTTCATCTCCTTACTGAGAAGCAATAAATCGTTCTCACATCGCCATCGGTCAGAATGCGGCTATTAATTTTTGTATTACTGTTTGTACTTCACTGAGATGTATGTAGGTACACGGATGATACGTTTAAAGTAAACTCCTTACCTGCGTATTTTAATTATATATCTTGAAAGTTACTTTCCTTAGCCTGCGAAGACGGCGGAACAGTCCCAATGGCTGTGGTAGGCTTCACCAGGACGCCTGACTCACGACCGTGTTCAGTCGCTGCGCAGGAGTTCCCGTTCCTTCTCTGTAAGCACGCTAAGGCCTCATCTTTTTTATCTGGGCCAAAGCCTGCCGGGGTCGCGGGACTGTCTCACCTGGTTACCGTGACCCTGGAACGTAAATGGCTATTGATACAGTAGAGGTTTTGGATCACCGTGGAGGTGTGGACTTTAGTCAGTAAAACTCTGACAGTCCCTCCTGCCCTGCCCTGGGTGGGAGGACTCATATGATAATTTTACCATGATAAAAAAAAACTTCAAAAAAATGGAACCGACTTCCCACAAAAAAGTTCTAACCTACAAAAAAACTTTTCTTTCGAAAGTCGGTGATCTTTCTTTTTTATTTCATTGAATTTTTGTCACTGACTTTCGAAAGAAAAGTTTCTTTGTAGGTTATTTTGAACTTTTTTGTGGGAAGTCGGTTACATTTTTTTTTTAAAGATTTTTATTTTATCCTTTTAGTTTCAATATTCAACCCAAATTATTGTCAAATACATAATTTTCTTATATGTACACTAAAATATTGTAATCCGTAGCACCGGTAATAGGTAACATCGTCCATGTGGTACCTATAGGTACTATGTAGGTACTCTTACACAATGAGCTGAAAATGAAAACTACTGCACCAAACTAATTGAAAATTTTATGGGACCAAATGGAAGATATGCTGTATCGAACAAAAAAAGAATCATCGAAATCGGAACCAGAAACCTGGGAGTAATCGGTGTAGACAATATTGAAAACTTTTTAGGTTTTTGTTGATTTTTCAAAAAGTGCTAGTCCGATTTCGATAAAATTTTAATGGTACTATTCGGGAAGTATACCCTTTCCAACAAAAAAGAATTTTTCAAATCGGTTGGTAAACGACGGAGTTATGCCCGAACAAATATAAAAAAAATAAAAAATACAATATAAACATCCAAATTGAGAACCTCCTCCTTTTGGAAGTCGGTTAAAAAAGGTCTCATCTTTCTTTGCCTATAACAAATTAAAATAAAAAAAAAACTTATTGAAATAAGTTAGGTAGAGATGGATAGATTTGAAGTTTCACCAGAATATTAATTAGATTTAGTAAAACGATAGGTACTAACTTTACTTAATAGCTTTAATCGTCGATGGGTCATTATTTCTTTATATTTATAATTACCTACGTGTCAGGTAATCAACCAAGTAATGTTAATAGTCAAAGCAACGAACTATCTAAGTACATCTTAGATAGATAGATAGAATATGCTGCATTGCACACATAATGATTGCACAGCTTTTTCAGTTATCACTAATTCTATGGATACAACGGCGGTCTTATCGCTGATAGTGATATCTTCCAGGCAATCAAGTGAACTAATAATTTGACTTCAAATATAGATGGAGTAGTCGTTAGTCAGTGGTGCACCAAAATAAATACACAACCACAAAAATAACCTAAAATAAATATAACACTTTAGTACTTACATTATAAAATACGTTACACACATACGAGTACGTTTCAGTTTATATTAAATTAGTTACAGCAGTCGAATCGAGAAGCTCTACTGTATTCCAAACCCATGAAAAAGCCACATTTTGCCACAGTGAGCTACTCGTATGACTCACAAAGCCAAGCTGTCTCAGAGCCCTGTCGCTCTCATCTGTTTCCATTGACTCCTTCATGTCAGAGATGCTGGACATCAGCGCGTCTATCTAATCCGGTGACGACAAGCGCTTCAATAGTAAACGTTTGATAGGTATTTGTATGAGAGTGTTTAAGAGAAATTGTGTTTGTTAGTACCTACATTCCACTGCTATTTTAATATCAAGCAGCTAGCATTTAAAAAAAAAGTTTCGACGCGTTGTTCCACGCGCGCCTCAAGTGTCAGATAATGACAGGGCCCCCTCTAGAGGGCCAAAGCCTGCCGGGGTCGCGGGACTTATCTTATCGTGACCCCGGAATATAAAGGGCTATTGAAGGACACCGTGGATTTTAGTCAGTACCAGTCTGACAGTCCCTCCCGCCCTGCCCTGGATGGGAGGACTCATTCGATGATTTTACCACGAAAAAAAGCACTTAAAAGTAAACTCATTCAAACGTAGACAAGAAATTAAAAAAAGCGACAGACAGACGGACACACGAGTGATCCTATAAGGGTTCCGTTTTTGTATTCGGACGAACGGAACCCTAAAAAAGAGAAACCGTTCAATCATTTAATTCTCTCACTAATTACAATTAACCAACCACAAAATAATAATTCTACTTAAAACGACACTCCATTTAAAACCTTCACTGATCATTAATCGTCGGTTGAGAGATTCCTATCAGCAAGCAATTGCTGTCACAAAATAACTAATTGAATACTAAACTACACATTATGCCGTTTAAGGACTCTTAATTTATTTGGTGATGGCTATCGTGCCCCGTGTGAGACCCCATTGATTTAACTAACAACCCGATGACATCTATGCGTGCATTATGGCTTTTTAATTCCGTCAAGTGGCGACCCCTATGGACAGACTACTGTCCTGCCGCTACCCAAATGTCCCTTGTTTATGTTTTCAATTAATTCATTAATGTCCCGCTGGCTGGTGAGGGGTTGTAAATGTAATCAGCTTCATCAAAACGTGGAAGTTTTTTGAGCAAAGGGTAGTTCGATGTGAACAGTCATTATTCAAAATGAAAACCGAAGGTGTATGATAGATTGTTCTGATTGTAACGTCTGTTTAGGTGTGAAAACTACGTGATAATGTAATTCCTCGTCGTTTATTTTCATATCTTTATCAAAATTAAACAACCAAGGAAATTGTGTACTTTGGCTTATCACAGTCGTACCTATCTACTGAAAGTGAATCATTCGAGTATCTTGGGATATTATATTATAACGTTGTGCATACCAAAAGTTAGCTGCGCAATTTCAGAACGTCACAGACACTATTACACAGCACAATATGATAATTTTCTGAGAGACGGGGATAGTGCGAGTTGGTTCCTTTTTACATAGAACACAAAAAATTAAATCCGTATTACTCTAAAGATATCTTGCAGATGATGCTTATGGCCGAGAACTAATTGACCACCCAGGAAATTATAAAGATGTGTGAGAACGAGTGAGTCCTCAGTGAAGCTATAATATTAACATATAAACAACGCACTTAAGAGCCGAATTAATCAGTTTTCAATCAATCACACTTTTTGCCCAATCGTTGTGGAGTCATTTGCAATGTGCTCATATTAACGAGCGGTAAGTGAGTCTTCGTCGTGGGGTCTACCTACCGCCGCCGGGAGATATACCGCTAAATGGTAAATACCTGTAATTTCCCGGTATTTGCCATCAATGGGCGATGATCGCTTCTTATCGCGGTCCATTGACGCATTGTTCAGTTTTTGTGGTCAGCTGGTTCCCGGAGGCTGTGGTGCCACCCACCTGAACGACGATTTCATAGGATTACATGAATATTAGGGAAACGACACAGAGCTACGATTCTAGATATGACGTACATCTATGAAATCTAGAAAATATTTACTTTTTTTCAAATCGAAAATGTAAAATAAAATTATGTGGAGTAAGTTAAGACACTTTCGACATAAAACCGCAACTCAATTAATTTAAATACTTACAAACGTTCATTTAACTAATATAACTCACAGCTCTCCAGACCCCGGCTCTTATCGATCATTGATCACAGTTGGACAGCGTTATTAGTTGCGTACGCGCAGGACGAGGCGAGTGGCGCGGCCGCAGACCCACTATTATCAATTAACTTATATTTTTATTGGCACAAAGCGATTAACCGCTCTAAGAATGGCTACAACGCTTTATATATTATTCTTGGCCATTGTCTCAACGATGATAATTAGGTTTTTTCGGCACAGCCATGTGTGCCAATCTACTTATTAATTGTCGGGTCGCCGTCCATGTAGGGATGTCATTATAAGTTTATGAAATTCATAACAATATCTTGTTTCAAATTCATTGAATACATCCATAAGTTATGGGTCAATTTATGGATTCCTCGTCGGTGTAGTGTGTACAGTCGCAGACGCACGCTCTTGCTGTTCAGTGCTCGTAGACATCTCAGTCTTGGACCACGGCAAGCAGTGATACAACTAGGAGTGAGTGGGCACTGTTATCGCTCTGACTAAAATATGCATTATTAAATTACATTCGAATTTTTCCGAAGAAATCCGTAAGCGGATATAAAGTGACTACGCTACGCCTTCAAGCTTTGTTAGGGACAGATCGGCAATGATCCTTCTAATTACGTAATTAATTGTATCAATAAACTAATTTGGCAGTACTCCAGGCTGCGTGGTGGGCCGGTACCGAGAAGCGCGCCGGGCCCGGGATGCCGCGCCGCGTGTCCGGGATGCTCGCCGTGCTCTCGTCCTTATCGCAGACCCCGCGTTTTTGCGCAACCCTACGTTACTATTAATTGATTGGAATTACTCAAGTGTTTGTATTTTTTGTGGCGGTGCGCCATCGCGCCAGCTCGGCGGAGTATGTGTACCTGCTAGCTCTAAATGGATTACTTTGGCCCGGACTAGAGCTTCTAACTACAGTTTAACATTCATCATTCGCTTGCAATTACTGTTCTTCCTCTTCAATATAGTTCCATTCAGCTTCCTCACATTTGCATGTTGAAATAGTTACCGGAATTTATGTAGTACCTACCTTTATCAGCTCGACGTACCATATTTCACGCAAATAGGATATTTAATCTCATTATGATAATCGTCTCGTATGCCTCGTCTGTATGACGCGCCGTACCTGATAGGTATACCTTTCATAAGACACTTAGTATCCGATTCTAATACAATACCTAGATAAAAGAAGTACCGTGCTCGCTTTCACTACAAAAAGCTCATCTGACTTTCAAAGTCAATTATTAGTAGTTGCGGCGAGGTCCGCAGCTCCACAGGGCATTCGCTGGCGGCTCCATATCGGAGGTTTGCGTGCCCCCGTGATTAAACAATCAAATAATCATATTAATCGCAGCGCGCGCGCAGACCGCCGCGCATGCGCACACATACGGGGATGACCGAACGACAGATTATACTGATCTTCTTAAAATACAGAGATTACAATATCATCTGAATATTTGCAGATGCGCTACAACATTTCTAGAAACTTGAGGAAAAATATTTATGATTGTATTGGATTTAAATTGAGAGAACCATAGAATACTGGCCTTTTCTTTTCTTTATAGTGCTGCCTTTTTTATCGTGGTAAAATCATTAAATGAATCCTCCCGGCTAGGGCGGGACGGGAGGGACTGTCAGACTCGTACTGACTAAATCCCACGGTGTAGGCCTTTGCATTCCAGGGTCACGGTTACCTGATAAGACAGTCCTGCGAGCCCGGTAGGTGAATTTGAAAGTTGTTCCCGATAGATGTAACGGATCCGAAGAAATATTTTATTGTAGTTGGCTAGTGACTAGCAGAACAATGAGAATAAAAGAGGGGAATACTCCAAGAATTATAAGGTTTAAATATAATTATCTGCATACAGGAGCACAAATTAAACTTCATTATGTACCCAATAGATATACTTTCCACAGGAAAACTGCCAGTCTCATCTACACAGCTATTCTTGAAGTAGTCCACGCAAACGACTCAAAGGTTTCATTAAACAATGGCCTCTCATTACGTCATCCGTGCGCTCTTTACTGCGCGGTACCTCCACAGACATGCACGGTATAGGAGAACACGACACAGTGGGATATGGATAGAAAGGATACTGATGGGAGCAACTGAATTCGTCCTATAAATGTATGTTACCATTCTAAATATATCTTCTTCTTTATATAGGAGATAAGCAATTTGTCTTATTGTCGAGAATTATTTGCATGTTCTAGCTGGCGAATTGGATGGTACAGACCGCGATGTGGTTCTCCTTCTTGGAAGCACCTACTTTCATTATTGGGTAAACAATTGATGGAGGTGGAGCACACCGTACGTATCGTCTTAGAAATAGTGTCCAAAATGTTGACGTGATTCAATCAAAATGTGCAACCGTTGGTTCGAGCATACGTTGAGAGATGGATTCGACGAAGGTGAACGAGAATGATGGAATTAAGAGTGATTAGCTACAGTCGCTGTTAACAAAAGAGAACAATGGTTATAAGAATATAAATAATGGAGTAATACGTTATAAAGCTAGAGATATCAAGTAGTTATTGACAGAGTAGACCTTCTAACTTCCACTTTGTATTCCCGCATCCTATTACATCTCGTGCGCGGGCCTGTGGTTACCTGCGCGCGCGCACCGCGTGTGCTTTATGCTTATTAAACTGAATCCAATCAGCCGACGCCTCGGATCATACTAATTAGAGATATTGTGGCATTACGTCAGCGCCGCTTCCTGCTGCGACCGCCTGATTACCTGATGCGGCCTGACTGCAGCTCAGCAGATGTAATGATAAGGTATTATCTTGTGACTTGATACAAGCCGACAGGAATGGGCCAATCTTTTGGTGTTTCGCTAGAAATATCAACGTGACAAGAAATTCTAATATGACTATTCTGTGTAGATATTGCGCTCCGTTTGCGCCTTGGATATCTAATCCTCTCTTGCACCAACCCGACATTTAAACGATACCATAGTTGACGCTGACCCTTATTTTCATTCTTATACTTTAGTTAAATTTCTTACGCAACAGAATCGGAAAGCTTTTTAGGTCGCTTAAAAACACATATATTCGGATGCAAAACATGGAAGAATCGCATGCTGCCCACTGTCAAATTAATTGCGCCAATATAGAGTAAGAATAGCCACCAATTGGTACGGATAGGATACAATTACACTTGAGACGTAACTCGATCGGTGAGTGATGCGCAGACGCAGCTTGGTTTAACTAAGATGTGCCACACTACATATTGATGCAGGACAGCCACTATGTACAAAACTGTCTTCCACCATTCACAACTACGCTTTTCTCTGTCATTGTTCCTGGCTTTTGGCCCGTATTCTTCTTATTTCCACTCTTCTTCATATTGTCTGCCACTCACTGGTGGGAAATTGAGCCGAGTCCTATTTTTATATCTCCTGCCATCCTGTCCTGTTCCACTCGTCCCTAAAAGTTTAACAATGTCGTCAAACCAACAACGAGTAACGTGTAACCAGGTGTCAACCTGTAATAATTAATACCCCTGAAAAAAATTATTTTATTATAGTATTTCAGTATTTCTGTTACTTTTTGCAACGTGGCAGTCTCCTGTGGATTACATAATGACAAGTATCGTGGCTTTACATTATCCTATTACGTTACATGTGTATAGATAATGTAAGCTATTGTTTTGCTACGTAACAAATTGGGCGCTTCCTGTGCTCACCGCTCGCCGCCCGATGGGAACTGTACTTTCATTTGCTTTCGACAGCTCTAGTGTTTGAGACTTTCAAAATGAACGGTAGTTTGGTAACACCTGGCTGGAAGAAAGCCTCAACGAAGGTATATTACACCTATTACATAGTTCTGTGAACATCAGTTGTAGTATCATAACACTACTTAATCTAACTATCATCAATTCAACGGTTGTACCTAACTACCAGCTTCAAACCAAGCAGCACCCTAACGATTATGTTGTTAATTTAATGGCGGCAGGTATTGCGAATTAATTGTAGTGTCACGTATTTCTTTCTAACAATGACAGGTGACACCTGACACTTATAAAGATATTAAACCGACGACGTCAACGCATTTATGTCGATAACGTGCTCAACCATGTTGCGCTACAACAATAGTGTAATTATTTTAGGGGACAGTGGGCTGCGCGAGCGCACCGCTCGCTCGTGAACGTGTTATTAAGGGCCGGCGCATAATGCGCGTACGCAAATCACGGCGCTCCCGCCCCGCACCGGACGCCCGGATCAAAATAATTGCACCCGCGACCGCCGCGCCGCCATTATCTCAAACTATACACAATTACTGACCGGCACCGCCACCGCACACTCGCCTGCGACAACGCGATAACAGAGCAGCTTCATAATGTGCATACTTCATCGATACACATGCACCAGATTTCACATATTGTAGGTTCTTTAGCAGGCGATGTATGACGTTAACGTTTAGCTATCGTTTGTTGGTACGGAGGAAGTTATTCGTCGTGCTCATTACAATATTAATCAATGCTTTCACATCCAGGGCCCGGGATAAATATAACCGATGCAGAATATTCTTTAATATTAGTTGCGCAATAGTAATGCGCAGGTGAGCGCTACAAATGATAGCCTGTGATCGCGACCGGCGACTTCGACCGCAACCGGCGGTCGCGACCGTGCGATACAGCGACCGACACGCACAGATTTCGGGTTAGTGGCTCGCAACCTATCATTAGACTACATTACGTATGCATAATCAAACATGATTAGTTGTTTTTGTGGAATTACCTGAGACTTGACATGCAAGTGGTTCGTGTAGGTCGACAATGATGAAACTCTGACATTTCCGTGTCCGCTGTGTTGTACAAGTTGTCTAAGATTTGATATTCACCGGGCAACGTAGCCGTATGTCGTCGATAACTCCATACTCGGCCAGTAAGTTGCTAGTTTAGTTTATGTTAGATCTAATTATCTGTGTTATGGCTATCTTGTCGGTGACTAGGAGGCACTGAACATACTTATAATAACGTTTATTAGGATTTTCAAATGTAATAAACAAACAAAGTTGTTTTGTCTGTTGTATTATCAAATGTAATTGAAATATTGAGTCTTAGTTCAGTACGTATATTAAATTAATAATTAGTGAATCGGTAACGCAATCTAGACACGTGGCAGCGTGTTCATTCTTAACACAAAATGTTATCAAAACGTCAAGTATTTTAAGAGTTAATCTTACTTGAACATTACATTCTTTAGGTTCGTTCCAGCATAAATGGGCTGACATTATTGACCATGTGATTGGTCCCATTGAATCACCCAAAGCATTTAAAATGTTCCATTTTATTAGAACCATTTCATGTAGTTGTTTATTAATGTACTAACCATTACCACTGTCATATCGATGACATAATACGTGGTTCTTGCTGAATTTGATGAGGGTGGCATCATTGGCACAGGAGCCGAGAGAGTGGGGGTCGGCACAAGTGGGAAGTGTGCTGTGGATGATGATCACAGATTGACTCTGTGTTCAGCTATGATAATAATAGATTACAGTCACCGACCAGAGACGTGCTCTCTTGCATATTTCTTTATCTTCAGTTAATTTCCTTGGCGGGACACTCCCTATTCAGCGAAGCGAGTTGTTGATAATCCCCATGTTTGTGCTGATAGCCCCACTATCGCTCACTGATATAATGACATACGTAATATTTGCTTTTACAACAAGCAACTTACATTAGCCACATTGAAATGTACCGAGTACTGTAATGTGCACAGGTCTGAGATAACTAGATAAGTCACGACTACATTCAATTAGATAGGTATTACATACAGTTATATTTTAAATGTGAAAGTTTGTGAGGGTGGATGGATGTTCGTTACTCTTTTACACAAAAACTGCTGAGCGGTATACAGATAGTTCATTGTCTGGATTAACAGATGGGATATTTTTATCCCAGTATTACGTTCCATTTCGGGAGAAGTGCTGATAACACCTACTTTATCTAGATAAAGAAGGAATGTTTACATTGAAACATTAAACGATTTGTACATTTGAATACAGTACAGTTCGATGATATTGTAGATAGAGTCGACTCTGACTTAGGCACCAGTCAGCTACATTGTCTATTATCCTTTTTGTGTAGTTTCGAAAGGCCTTTTTAACCCCCGACGGAAAAAGAGGGGTGTTATAAGTTTGACGTGTCTGTGTCTGTCTGTCTGAGGCACCATAGAGCCCGAACGGATGAAGGGATTTAAATTTAGTTTTTTTTTTTCAATTGATTTACGTGCGAGTGTTCTTAGACATGTTTGATGAAAATCGGTTTAGCCGTTTAAAAGTTATGGGGGTGAAAGTGGGGAAGGGTAACCGAAGGTTTGTAAATCAACTCGAGTGGGGTTTCAAATGAAAGCGCACTGAAAGGGAATATTGATGACTTAATCGAGAGTGTTCTTAGCATCGTTTGATGAGAAAATTGGTGGTGGGAAAATTGGGAAATGGAAATCCGATTGTCAAGTGAGAGTGTCAAGTACATCTCAGTCTTTGCAATTCTGTTAAAGATAATTCGTCAATGTGCTGTAACCGCCCAACACATAATGATATAAAATAAGTACCTATGTACTTATAAAAAGTATGAAATAAAAAATTAAATAAAAATTTAGAAACCCCCCGACACAAAAACCAAGTTCCCTTTAAAAAGTAATAAATAATAAAAACAAAAAAAATACGTCGCGTAAAAAATCGTAGACAATAAATAATTTGAAGCGGTCACCCAACGCGACGTATTTTTTTTTGTTTTATAATTTATAAATTTTTAAAGCGAACTTGTTTTTTGTGTCGGGGGTTTTTTAACTTACCTCACACTAGGAATTTCTCCTATGTCGTGGGTGCGTTTACAAACAAAGAAACTAACATACACAAACACCCAGACCCGAAACAAATACTTGCAGATCATATAAATATTTGTTTCGCGCAGGGATCGAACCCGCGACACGCTGCGCAGCAGTCGATCGACATTGATGAATATACCTTCAACCTTCATAGCAAGGCCATGGTTTATTAAAATCCTATTGTAGAATGTAGCCACACAACCTAGAACAGTGGCTGACATGATGATCATTATTGTAGAATTTTGTTTTTCACTACAAAATAATAGTGTTTAGTCCCCGAGCTTTTGTAAAAAAAGAGAAATTTTATAAAAATAAATTACCTATCTGTAATCTAATATTAACGAGGTAAATCTCACGATCTCATGTATAAGGGCCGGCGCACACATGGCGGAGCGCAGCGCATTTTTAACCAACGAAAAAAAAGGAGGAGGTTCTCAATTCGACATGTATAATTTTTAATTTTTTTTTATGTATGACCACGCATAACTTTTCTTAGCGTGGTCCGATTTCAAAAATTCTTTTATTTTCAATGTCATGTTAATACATATTGATATTGTTCTCATTGAAATAATGTACCAAAATGAATTTGGACATTATAACCTCTTTGGTACAGTATAACCTACATGTATGAAGATAATAATTTGATTGTGTGGCTATAGCCTCACTAGATGGCGTTACTACACATAAAGATAAATCGTCCATGTAAACTGTCCGATTTCGTCACGTATAAAACAATAAGGAAAATTAAGTAATCATCATCCTCAGCCTATAAATGTTCCCACTGCTGGGACACAGGCCTCCTCTCTCTGTGAGAGGGAGTGGGCCGTAATCTACCACGCGGGCCCTGTGCGGATTGGTAGATGTCAGATGTCTTCGAATTTTTGGTTCTAGGACATGAAATTAACTAATATGTATTATAAATTTTGGATGGACTGATGTTTCTTTTTCAATAACATAACGGAAAATCACTGAACAGAATCTTGATGACAGGCTCAGACATAGCTCATGGTTGAATACAGGACACCGTCTATATCGTTGTAACCCATTGGAAACAGCTAGTTTTCTCCATATATATGATCACACATAATTATAAAATCACCTTTTTTCATTCCTCATCTAGAGTTGTGCTCGGTTTATATTTCCTATCTGATTACTCTCTGAAGAAATACCGAAACAAACTCGCTAGTCAGTTTTTGCGCTCCAGGATTTCAGGCATCGGGGTCGCGGGACAGTCTTATCAGGTAACCGCAACCCCGGAACGTAAAGGGCTATTGAAGGACACCGTGGATTGTATTCAGTACAAGTCTGACAGTCCCTCATATCCCGCCTTGGGTTGGTGAGAGGACTCATTTGATCATTAATTTGTGACATTTTTACAAGTTTTATACTCGTATGCAGAATACCTTAAAACTAACCCTCTCAAGGACCAGGGTGATTAAATGAGAGGTTTAATAATGACGAGCAGCTTGCACACTGATGAGTAAGGTGGCTTGAGTCACAGGCTCTTCTTTCAAACTAGGGCCGAGTTTTATTTGCCATTCATGAAGACCAAATCGAGCACCCCGATGTACCTTATATTCCTGGTAAGTAATAACTGCAGTGACAGGCGTTAGATAACCGGCATAACCGCGTCGTGTCGGTGCGGTGCGGTGCGGTGCGGTGCGGTAAATCACGTGGCGTGTTATGAGGCGCGGCCGGCGTGCGCGAGCGCATCGCGATAGCTGACCCACAGCCTGCGGCGAGGACGCACCGATATTCATAAAACGCGAAGCTGCAGGGTTGCTCGCTGCTCACCAACATAAAATCTGGGAACTGTAGTAAAAATCTGAGCTGGAAATAAATCACAAAACATTATTTGAAATAAAATTTAACTCAAACAGTTGTGGAAAATTATGTAAGTCAATAATAAATGCTGTAGCACAAGCTCAGTAGCGCAGTTTTGGGTAGTAACATCAAAGCTTTAGTTGAATTCAGGTGTAGATAGTGATTTATTTTTAAATAAATGCAAGAGTGTCAATTATTGTCGGCACACAGCCCTGATACTAAGCCTTATCACTATGAAACACGTCGCGTTACATATTCAACATATACTTAGTTGTGTAGTCGATGCAGATCGCATATCTGGGAAGCCGGTACACACGATATACATCGCGCGATATGTTCCAGTTATCTCGCGATACGGTGGCGCCCGCGCCGGCCGCTCGATCGAACTCGACGTAGGATGCTATCGCACCTATCGATCGACGATCTCACTGATAATCAACTAATTACTTATGTATTCATTAACAGAATCAGCCATCAATGTCATGGTTTGTTCATTCATTGTTTCAATAATCTCGCCACTATTTTCGTCGTAGACTGTACTATAAAATACGTACTTGTGCTTGGCTTTATTTCGTAACACTTTGTAACGTTTTGTTGCACTTTTTGAAGTGTTGGTAATGAACGGCGTGGGGCCGCGAGGATGGCCGCGGGCCTCAATAAATAAATTTAACTAGATTATCAGCAGCCGCCCGCCTGCGCCGGCGCACCACTGTAACTTACTGCCTGCTGCTCCACAAGCGCTCAAATTAAATAAACGAGTTATTAGTTCAACTTTATGTTTACTTCTCTATTTTCTAATTTTAACTATTATAGCTACGTATTTTATCAGATAAGTTTATTATTAGTGCGAGGTTGTGTTATCTTCGTAAATCTTAATTACGATTAATCTAACAAGATCTCATTACCCAAAAAATAACATAACTAATCAATATTGCGAACAGAACATTATCGTGTAGGTAGTACTTACCATGCGCGTCCGATCCACAATAGCAATATTCAAGTTCAGAACACATGCTTTATGGTTGCAGCGACCGCAGGCAATTACAATACTCTGCGCCTCCGCTGCGCTCGCGCAGCCGCGTGAGAAGGCCCACTCCTTTACTGCGCGAGCTTGTACTCAATCGTACTGCGCCTTAAACAAGCAAAACTTAACTGTATGCAGCCATGTTAGGGTACATAATGTTGGTCAAGATAATGTGGTATGTAACAATGCTAAATTGATCAGAGTTTACACAAATATAATTTATAAAAGCCGATTCACGATCTAGCGGCTGCTCTCAATGTGCGCCGGCGCAGTTTACACCAACTGACAACGGTCTCGTGGCTATTGGGTATCTACTCATAATTTGGTTTCGGATTCTACTCGGCACCCTTCAGTTTTGTCTGCCTAACATCCTCTGTGATTCATCAGACGCAATGCCAGTCTCAAGCTGCAGTATTTGTTGTTCTTGCTGCACTATTTAATGGAATTCACCAACAACAGAACTTGCAAGAATTTGACCAACAAGTCAGACTTCTAACTAAAAAGCGAAGAACGTGACATATTGTTATAATGTCTTTTTACTGGCGTAGATATAAGTAAAACTTGATTACTAAGCGCGTCACAATCGATACATATTTCTTACACAAAATGCTTGGTCAGATATAATCGGAGGAGCTTCATCTTCGTCGAAATCTCACGTTTGAATGAATGTGAATGGTTAATTTATTCAACACAGAATTGTTTCCGACGAAGCCATTGATGTTCCGGCAGTGTGCCACGGACAAAAAGTCGCTGGCTTCAATCACTCAGAGGCAAATGACAAGACGGTGATTACGGCAATTAAAACGCCGCCGATTGGTCGCTAAGTACCAGTAAGGGGGAGAGGAGACGCACAAAAACTTGCATTCACGCATACCCTCGTGAACACAGACATTGATCTAAAATTTGCGGGTTATTGAAATAGTGAGGGTAATGATGCATAGAGCACTCATGTCGGGAATGTTGCCCTTGATACCAGCTACTGTTCTCAGGAAGAGTCGGGAGCGAGCTGGCGGCGGCAGCGGTTCTTATAAAAAACCTAATACCACTTTGGTATGTCAGAACTGGTAATTTAAGCACGTATGAAATGCTTAACTTAACTGCAAGAATTTAATCGGTTTCTAAAAACTAAATATTTGTAGCGATGCCTGAGATTCGTTCACCCAAGACTACACAAACACAGAATACCTGATGCACTTGCCCAGCCGGAGTACTTACTACACCTACATTAGTAAAAATATTTAGCTATTGAACTTGTCCTGACAGTTAGTAGGTACCTCCCTCTATCAATTGGATACATAATGATACAGACCAATAACTTGTATGTGTGGTTTTAAACTGTTAAAACTGTGTTGGTTATTATAAATAAATAAATAAAAAATGATTACAGTTACCAAAATATGGGTCACATTGGCATTGGTTTGATGGGATAGAAGTGAGCAAGGAGAAGTCTTTGCCTTTCATAATCCTTTAGACCAAAAGAAGGAGTATACCTTTGTAAAAATACCCATTAAGTCCCTCTAGGTATGCCCATGCACAATCTTTTCTAAAACATCTATAGTTACTTTAATTTTTGACTGCACAAGAATACACAACAAGACTTAATTAGAACTGGAGATGTCTGCAGAGCGCACCTTTCCCATAGACCAGCCCCAATTATAATAATCCAGTCGGACATAACACAGCATTGCATAAGTCTGCTTTCTCACCGGTCCGGCCACAATCAGTGCGACCGTGCGCTCGGCGGCGGCGTCCGGTTCAGGTGGCATTTCCTCGATTATCATGCGTTTAGTTTTTGCGCGCGACAATTACGTCGCATCTGTATGCAAGGGGCAGCCGCGCGACACCGCCCGCGCCCCGCGCCTTGTCGCGCCGCAGATTTGCAGCACAACAGGACATGTCGGCTGCGTCTTTAGAAATGACACACTAAAGATTTCACACCGTTTTTTTTTCATAAAAGCAGGAAGTCAGAAACAGAAGTTGCAAGAAATGATAGACCGAATTTCTGGGTAAGCTCACTCAAATCAAATCAAATCATTTATTTCAAGTAGGCCTGTTACAGGCACTTTTGAATTGTCAAAACTACATCGTCGTCACTACATCGTCGTCTTTTTAGGGTTCCGTAGCCAAATGGCAAAAACGGAACCCTTATAGATTCGTCATGTCTGTCTGTCTGTCCGTGTATGTCACAGCCACTTTTTGTCGAAAGTATAAGAGCTATCCTGTTGAAACTTGGTAGAAAGATGTATTATGTGAACCGCATTAGGATTTTCACACAAAAATCAAAACAAAACAAATTTTGGGGGTGCCCCCCATACTTAGAATTGAAACTAAAAAAAAATTTTTTCACCAAACCCATACGTGTGGGGTATCTATGAATAGGTCTTTAAAAATGATGTTGAGGTTACTAACATCATTTTTTTCTAAACTGAACAGTTTGCGCGAGAGACACTTCCAAAGTGGTAAAAAGTGTGTCCCCCCCCCGTAACTTCTAAAATAAGAGAATGATAAAACTAAAAAAAATATATAATGTAGACCTCAACCAAAACTACCAACGAAAATTGGTTTGGATGAGATACAGTTAGCAGTTTTTGAGATATAGTACATTTTCAAAAACCGCAAATATAACTTTGCCATTCATACAAATACTATGAAAAACAAAGTTAATTTTATTGTTTGTGTATATTACTTACTAATCTCAATATAATTATATCTCTAATCTATGCTTGCTGCTACGGAACCCTTCATGGGCGAGTCCAACTCGCACTTGGCCGGTTTTTTTATCTCTGACCTAGTCTACAGTTAAGAGTAAACCCATCACAAATAAATATACACACACGACAAAGTTCTTCTGTTGTGTCAATGAGATATACCTTAGACAGCCTATCTGGGTATCTGGGGTCTTGATCTCCATCAAAAAGAAATTACGTGTATGTTATGAAAACTTAGATATAGTGTTTGCATCTGAAGCATCTGCTATTGAAATGTTGACTAATGAGAAGATTAATTATCATTATGGTCATCTGTTCCATTTTCTGAAAGAATCGGTACTACTGCGCAACGTGCTCTGGCGCATGTGCTGGCGCGTGTTTTTGTGCACGCGTGGCGTGCCCGCGGCGTGGGAGCTACGGCCGGCGCGCGCGCACATAGCTCCCCCGCCCCGCCGCCTCACTCCCGTACGCTTGTCTGCACCACATTAACATTTCATCGCGGACACTCATACTAATATGTCAGTACCGAGCATTCAAATATGCTTCATTACAGCAGGGGTTGCAACTACGTTGTCATAATTATATTATTTTTATAATTTTGGCATGCACTAGAAATTCCTTATGTAGGTCTCATATGCGTGGTATGGTGTATACTCATAGTTCACAAACTTTCCGCCATTTTACGTTTTAGGAAGCACATTGACACGCTGTTAGTTAGGGTATCACGAAAGCTAAAAAATGTATCTTCAAAATATAGATTTTAATAGAAATTCAATAATAAATTCATACAGAATAATTTACATAAGAAGCTTTAAAAATTTTAGAGTATATAAAGTATAAGCTGTGGTATAAGTGTGAACTGAAATACCTAAAAGAAAGTGTCCGCAACAGGGAAGTTTTTATTTAATTTATTTTATTAATTCACTTCAACCAGCCAATTTGTTCTCAGATTTATCCCATGTCATACAAGCTTAATCATAAAATATTAATGAGCTACTTTATGCTAAAAACTTCATACCTTCTATACATTAATATGAATTTATGCACTCAGATAACTTGCATACAATGAATATTTTATTTATTCAAACTGACCAAAAACTGGCTCGGAACATTCGGCTCGCATGTCGACGGCACAGCGCAAAAACTGACGCATTCAAACGATGTGCCCTTGTTAGGGGCAGGTTCTCCATTCAGTGCAGTATCGGCCAAATGGCTTCATGCACGCTAACGTTAGCGTCATTATAGTTTGTGTGCGCACGCGCATACCCCGCTAAGGTGTGAACAACTTGCTAAGCCGGAGCTAGTTCCTTACGCGCAAAGGGACACAGAAGGCAAAAGGAAGTATCCACTGCAGGCTACACTCATCAACAACATCCAATTATAATTGATTTCGTCTACAGACTCATTTTATTCAGTAATGTATGTGACGTGTGGACGTGATCATATTTGTCGGAATTCAGAGCAGCACAGAATAACAAACCAAAAGCAATATTGCAAATAATCATCCACTTAGCCGTTCAATGATCAGCTCTGCGTCGTAACGCCTATAAGGTGTAATTGGTTTGGCACCGCGGGAATTTACATACAATTTGTCCATAACAGTAGATAAGGATAACCATGTGAATGTGAGTCAATTAATTGAACAGCAAGAATAGCCGCGAGTTGTTAGTGGCGGCTCATCAAAGGAAACAGTTTTTTGACCGATTAACATAAATGCTGGTCTAGGCTTTCATTTGCTACATAATTATGCATCTAACACTGCAGCGCTGTAATCACACTAGAGCTAATTATGGATAAAAATGGCGATGAGAGCGAACAACTATGTAACGAGTTCCAGAACAAATACTTAACCCTACATTTCAGCAGACGTTAGTCAGCATATCATCTAGGTAGTAATTACTAGCTAGAATACCTATATCTTATATGTCGAAGTATAATAAGAACTTGCATTCAATAATATGTGATCCCTACAAACAATAGACGGGCGACCAATTCAAATGAGTTGGCATTCCTGTCGTCAAAACACGAGCACGTCTGCGATAGACAGGTCGGCAACGCAAAACAGCAGGTCGTTGCGGACGAGACGCGCCGCGCGCCGCTGCGGAATGCGTCGCATGCAGTGCGCGCTGCGCGGTGCGCGGTGTGTCAAAGCGATGCGCCCGCGCAGCCGCCGCCGGTCATTTAAATATCATCGCTACTCATATTTGGAATGCCTTCGCTTGCTGCTCGCCGGCCGCTCGGACAGGATTAAGCGACAAAAATTGCTCCATTTTTTGTGAGGACACATTAACTTTGACCTTGTTCTCAAAAGATGGCACATTGTGTTGGTTGTTTGGAACGTTTTAAGATAGTCGGTCCTTGTGGTGAAGTTTTGAGAGAGCCATGTGTTTACTATCCTACTATATATTGAGTAGAAAACTTCTTTTGGCTGTCTGTATCAGGGTGATGAATAATGATTGATGTTTGAAATTGAGTGCTAAAATTTAAAGACAGTGCTTGATGTCGATGCGGATGGACTTCATCATATTCCAGCACTAGCATAAATGTTGATAAATACAACATGAATGTCTCCTAGTCCCCGTGGCCGCTGCGATGGAGTGAGGTGGGGTAACATCTCGATGTTTATCGTAACCCGAGCGCAACACTTTCGTCATCAATCATGTTCTGTCCCCGCACTAAATGTGCGTCGCTAGTGATGTCCTGTTGTGACGACACATACATTAGTGAGTGACGACGACCTATGGGGATGGAGCAAAGAAATATTATGATATGGTTTGTGAAAATGCCTATGTGGCAATACGGAACTAATATTATACAGGGTGTAAGAGACATCGACGCACAAACGGGTACCATGGGTCCAGGACATGTTCTGGACCCCCCCTGTTGGAATTTTTCGTCGGATTTTTCGTAATTTTCAAAATTTAAAAATAAAAAAAATTTGGAGTTTTTTTTTCTTTAGACTGTTCATAATCGTTATTCTTACCTAACCTAATGAGATTTTTGATAAAAAAGTAATTAATTACTACTTTCACTAAAAGTAGCAATGTAAATAAAACTAGAAATGGTGTCTTCTTAGGGTTTACCCTTGTTTGGTAGAAAAACTTTTGATAGGTATAATTTTACTAATTCGAACAACGTTTGAGAAAATAATCATTTTGTATACTGTCGATTAACATAATTTGCGAAGCGAGCTCGGGACTTGGGGCACCCCGACTCGGACAGATTAGGTTCGAAGGCGAAGGTGGGGTCTGAAAGACCCCGCTATCCCCTTCGTATTAGGTTACTTTAAACCTTGCAAACAGAAATAGGAGCCCCGCGAGGCGGGGCTCCGTCGAGCTACCTTTGTAGGTGGTCATCAGTAATATTATGTACGCTCACCCTTGCATCCTTAGTTAAATTGCCATCCCCTTGGTGACCTAACGCTCGAGTCGGGGTGCCCCAAGTCCCGAGCTCGCTTCGCTCGCTCTTGCATCCTTAGTAAAATTTGCTGATTCTCCAAGGTAGCTCGACGGAGCCCCGTTTTTTTTTAAAGACAATGAAAGGAAACGAATTATTAAATTAACTGAATATTCGATACGATATTGCGACTAAATCATTATTAGTCTAGTGAAACATTAGTTTTAATAAAATTAGTGCATTTCGATCAAATGAAATTATTTCAAAGAAATAAATGTGCTAAATAAAAATTTACCAATTTATTATTCGGTGAAATGAATAATTCTACGAAACGACTTTATTGTAACCAAAATTAGCCGGAGTGATTTTCGACGAAACGTTGTTCTACCAAACAAGGGTAAACCGTCTTCTTAAGCCGCATTTACACTTGTCTGACGTGTCGTGTTGTGACGCATCAGAACGGAGCGATTTCATACATTTAGTATGGCGCATCACAACACGTCGCGACACACAAATGTAAACCTCACCATAAGAAATGTATGAAATCGATACCGTTCTGATGCATCACAACACAACATGTCAGGCAAATATAAACCCAGCTTTTAGATGTTTATAATGAAAGGTCATCGTATACCTAAATACTGTGTCCAGTACCACAGTACCTGTAGTAGGTACCTACTTTAAAAACGGCTTAATTTAAAAAAAAAACATTAAAAAATAAAAAAAAAATAGAAAAAAACCTGGATGAAATAGGAATATGCAAACCCTGGATAAATACGAAAAATTCCAACACGGGCGGTCCAGAATCATGTCCTGGACCCATGGTATCCGTTTGTGCGCCGATGTCTCTTACACCCTGTATATACCTACGTATTTTGTGTCGTGTTAGAATCATCAAACGAGTCCTCCCGCCAATGATGGGATGATGGGACGGACTGTCAGACTTGTATTGACTAATATCCACGGTGATCCTTTAATAGTCCTTTATGTGCCAGGGTCACGGTTACTTGATGAGACAGTCCCGTGACCGTATTATACTCGTATACATAAGTTTCATATTCGTGTGTAAGTAAGTTGAGAATGTATTCTCGTAGTTTTAATACACACTCAAGACTCTAAAACAACAACCCCAAATCACAGAACATTCATCATAATTTACACAAAACATCTCTGTATAATTAAAATGGACCGTCAGCTGATGCTTCTAATAGGTAGTATAATGTTATACTAATAGCGGTGTGTAGTCAAAGGCGCTCGCACGCACGACACGGTGCGGCGCGGCTCCGTGCGTAATGTAGCGGCCCGCAGCGGTCCTGCGCGCGCATCCATTAAGCTTAATTTGTAACAATTATCACCGCGGCATAAACACAATAGTTAAATTCGGTAACACCTTCATTAATAGAGTAATTCTTTCGACCTCGTTCCTTTATCGAAAGATTTTAAACTCTATAACATAGAACTTTAAAGTGGTCTTCCATTGTGTTGTCCATTGTTCCTCAGAGGTGGCGTATTAAAAACGCATTAGGAAGATACTCAAGATGTGTGCGACTTCAAATGATTATACTAGTCTCATGTCTGCCTATAGTGTTACACGATAATACACAGAACATTTATTTACTTTTATTTTTACCTTGAATGTATCTGAACCATCATCATACGAAGTTGATCTAGCTATTGGATTCTGAAGCATCGTTAATGAAAACTGTAGTGTCACTAAATGCACTCGGAACCTAAAAACGTGCCAAACAGTCGATTGTCCTGTTTAACAACTTTATTAATAACTAGTAGATAATTGATCACGAACGTTTGGCAACGTTTAATAATCACAAGATGCAGCCTCCAGACGGTCGGTGGAATTAAACCAACATGCAGACTGAGGCATGCTAATCGATCGCTGAATAGCAAACCGTTTAGTTCTGCTCGCCTCACATCCACCCAAATTATAGTAATTTGAATACGCAGCTTGATTAATGAGCAGCTCCCAGTCCCAGCATCCCACGATACAACTAACAACTTGCTCGTCATTTGGTAAATTGCTCCCAAATAACAGTCCGTCTGAATGATATACATTACACGCACCAATGTTTAGAAAGCAGCTTCACATCCAAGTCCTACATGGACCGTTACGAGTGTACGTAATAAATAGTGACATTATAACATAATAAATCGAGTAGGAAACGTTTCAATATTTTCCCAAGAGGTGCACGTGACAAATGGTGGGTGACCGTCTCATGTATGTGCATAGGCTGGTCGCAGGGAGGCGTAAAAACGCGGCGTCGAGTCGCGCGGCCCGGTCCGGTCGCGCGGGTAATTGTCGCAGTTCCCAGCGCGCGGCGCGGGACACGCACGCCACATCAATGACATACTTGGACGTCCATTGAGCGGCGCCAGCGACCACACCAGCATAGACAACAACAACAGTTCACTGCTTGAAGCTATTATGTGCTCTTGGCTGACAGGCAAATTATCTACGAGTAGGTTTTGTTGATATAGTTCGTCAATCAAAAGTTTTAAGTATATTAGATCTTTAAAAAACCTATAAACTAATGCCTTCGCGATCTAAGATTTCAAAACATAACAAAAATGTTTTTTTTTTCATGAGCGTTAATATCAAAGAAGAAAGAATTAGAGTGTTATAAGAAGTAAACGCGACGGAATGTAGATCTGCAATATGTGGTCATCGAGTGCCGCTCTCAAGCAAACGCACTCAAACGTCAAATACTTAATAGATAATTATTAAAGTGGACGCGAAGAGTGCGCCATCAATATTAATAGAGAGCTTAGATAATTATATTCTATGTATGTTGGCATGCGTCTTTTTGCCGCAAACGAACGATACGATTCCCAATGCTGCCGCGTTGTCGCGATGCCGCGACATTCTCTATGTTGCGCACATTTGCTAATGAATTATATTTTTTTCTCGTGTGTCAATCATATCTGTTAGTGTACTAAGAAACGCGGCGCCGGCGCAGGCTCACACGCCGACTGGGCGTTCAGCTACTCGCACACTATCATTCGAGTAACTCAAAAGATCAATAAACTCCAAAACCTGCACACGTCATTTTAATGATATCAAAAGAAAAGTTACCTTTGCTTACAACACATTTTCATATTTTTTTTTATCTTAATCAGAAAGCCCAACTTAACCGCGCCTCTAACGTTGAAACATGGCCTGCGACTAACGCGCGCAGTGAGCACGGTGTCGCCGCTGACTCGCCTATCGACCAAATGCTCTCTATACAATGTTAGAGTGATACACGACACTGTGTCAGCAGCTGGAACGCCCTCGACACTCACCGCGCCGGTGACATTCGGAGCCTTCATAATATGAGATTGAATTGAAACGATATTTCCCATTAGGCTTTTTGCTATGATAGTGTTATCTGCAAAAGTCAATTACGGAGTTTTTACTAAACAACTGGTCGCAGTAGGAATATGTCAAGCTGTCGGACCGCTCTGAGATCTTGTTCTAAGATCTCGTGATTTATAAAGAATGCTTACCGATTAATTCAATACATTCACTAGATCTTTATAATCAACTTTTCTAATGTTTCCTGTAATGAGTTATAATGATTAACTGTTTATAATGAGTTAATAATGTTACTGACCCGTTTTTTTCAATGTTTGCCACTGCACGCAGGGTCTGAGTTGATTTTAACACAGCCGTTAGCAGTAAATTATGTAATATTATGCATTTCTTTATGTTAAGTTACAAAAACCTCTAGATTAGCGTGCGATGGTTCTCGCTCGCCTTCTCGTTATTTATCCTCGCTTATGTGCCATTAATATTCCTGGGCAATAAAGCAGACAATTAACCTTGAGTGACGCAGTAATTGCTCAGTATTCAATAACTAGCTGACTATACATCAGCAGCAAAAACCGCGCGACATGTAAATGTTAGCCATTAATCTAGGTAGCGCATATGGTTTGTATGAGCGCAGTACATTGCTGTGTATGACTATCAATATTAATGCGCCACGATACGTATCACGCCAGTCCGTGCAACGTGAATGTTAAAAATTTGCAATGACATTCTGCTAATTACCGTGCTGCACCGACGCGACGCTTCATAATGTCGTCGAATACATTGCGCATCGGCTATGGACAGACTTGACAAAATTCGATGGAGATCAGTGAATGTAATGAGTGGTGGTGACATGAGGCGAATGTTTCGGCCAGCACGTGTGTGCGGAGGTGGTATGTGGCGGTATGGTCGCACAGCGTTTCCCACGGCACAGATGCCCTTAAACGTCGCGCGTCGCCTGCGCATGCGCACCGCCGCGCGCCGCCTGCCGCTGAGCTGCACGTACAGATCACACCAAGTACTGATTGATTCCAACAACTTGTATGCAGGAGGATTTGTTGCTGGATAGTGTGCTCGTATTGAAAAACTGAACCGAATCTATTAAGTATTAATTAGTGCAGCAATATTGTGTAAACTTCAGTTTCTTGTAAAGATTGCTGGTAAACACACGTTTCACCATTCCAAACACACGTTTGAACGATGGGAAAGGATAATCAAACATGCAAGCAGGCATGTCGTGTGAACAGTGAAGCCACATCACTATCGTAACGCGTTGCATGTCATTTTCCATTACGTGCTTGAATGATTGAAATTATACTTAGAACTGCCTTTTAAATGTCAATTGACTTACTTTAGGAGGGTATGGTGTTTTTTAGATTCAATATTATTGTTCTGGAGACGTGACTGTAGAACATAAGTAGGAAGTGGTCGACTGGACCCGCAGCACATCGCTGCGAGTGTCTGCATGTTGTCAAAGTGGAAAAATCTATAAAATAAAACGATACTAATTAGATAGGTAGGTAGAAACGGAAAAAAGTTGACTTCGAAAGAAGTACCAAAGAACCGTAACTACCGAAAGACCGAATTAATATATTTTGTTGCAAACAAAACCCGACTCGAACTTCAATCAGTTCGTAAAAGCAAATGAGTATAACTATAGCGCATACACGTACTATGTACGATCACAAGTTACTAATAATTTCCATATGCGTGTGTTTTTGCGTGCGTGACGTCACCGCGGCCATTACGCGAGCATTAAAACGCAATATTTATGCAAAGTTGCGCCCGCGCACAGTGAGCGCGCATACCCGCGCGTCTGCGCGTCTCCGTCGGCGCCCGTCTCGTAATTAACTAATATAATCGTACTGCATTATGTATGCATGCATTGTTTGTATTTAAACGCCGAGCGACAAATAAGGACTGAGACGAAGATGAATTGAATAACTAGCAATTAGAAGACGGTTTACACGGGTCGATTTTTACCGTGCAGCCTAGCCTAGCCGTTTTGCTTGTGACTAAAATTGACTTTGTAAATGGTCTTTTGTTCAAATAATTGAAGTATGAACCTTTTCGATACCGGCACATAAAATACACCTGCTCAGAGGCCTTACCACGAGCTCTTAATGCGATTCAGTTTAGGCTGTGGGAAAGAAACAGAGCTATACAAGTCGTCTAGCGCCATCTCTTTCTCACAGCCTAAACTGGATCGCGTTATGAGTTCATGGTAGGCCACCTGCTCAACATTGTCTTATGAAATGAAGAAGGTGAAACGTATAATAATATTTTTCGATTATAAGTGATCGTGCAGGATTGGGCTGAGGTCTAGAT
The DNA here is from genome assembly GCA_950005045.1 of Agrotis exclamationis. Classification (NCBI taxonomy): domain Eukaryota; kingdom Metazoa; phylum Arthropoda; class Insecta; order Lepidoptera; family Noctuidae; genus Agrotis; species Agrotis exclamationis. The sequence goes on along the minus strand of OX465422.1, from coordinate 522,798 downwards.
GGAGTTTATAAAGAAACGTCCGTATATGTCGTGCGATCCTTTTATTAACTGCCTTTAACATAATACTTATTCGCTATTCTACGTAAACTATGTACTTACACGCTATTCTGCAAACTTGCTGATCATATTACATACCACATCATAGGGGTTGTTACAAAAAAAAATAACACAAATGTTTTTTATTTTATTTACCTATAGGTACTGTGTCTAGAGCAAAGTATTACGATCCCCTTATACATATAATGCAAAACAAACATTAGCTTAATTATGTAGGTACTAATTATAGTCTTATTGTAACCGACATTATCATAAACAAATGCGAAAGTTTAAGAATGATTTTATTAATACTTTAACAAATTAAATTATCACTAAAATGTAGTGTGTCACTGTAGTACTGTACCTACTTGTGTGTACATAACTTGTGATTAGCAAGTAGGTACTTTTAAAGTCGAACCGTGTAAATCCCCCAAAAGGAAATAATAACTGACTTACTAAATAACTGACTTAGGGGAAGTCAGCTCAAAGCGGCCACCTTAACTTTGAGTTAAAAAAAGCCATTAAATGAAAGATTTTTGAAAAAAAATTATACCAGCTAGTAGAGAATTTATCGAATTTTTGCGATGGCCAGTTCAAATTTGCTCAAGTTTTTCAACTTAAGCATATGATTTGCAGATTACGAAAACTTGTCATAAAACCGCTTTGCAACGTGGCCACCCCAAAAGTTTTCAAGAAATGAATTGTTTTTTTTGTTGAAATATACCATGGTTTTGCCAAGTCCCTTCATAACAGATCCTGTTTATAAGCGTCTTATCAGGGATACCATATTTAATTGCGAAGGAATTAATTGAGTCACGCTTTTCTGTTATCTCTATAATTGTTCAGGCTGTTCAGGCCATCGTAGCTTCGTCTCATGATATCTGGGCTGTTTTCTTTTGCAGTTATTGACCATCTCAAAAAAATAATTAAGCATTGTCTATGGAGCCATAATATTAAAGTAATGGTCAGGTAGTGGTCAGTCAGGTGGCCGCTTTGCCCGAACCGCTTTGCCTTTTCGACCATTTAAAAAAAAATAATTTCACTCACATTATAATAATATGAGCAAATAGCACACAAAAAAATGTAACCGACTTCAAAAACAACCACAAAAAAGTGTAAAATAACCTACAAAATAACTTTCTTTCAGAAGTCGCTGCCTTTGTTTTTTTTTTCATTTCATTGTCTTTTTAACCGACAACAAAAAAAGGAGGAGGTTCTCAATTCGTCGGAATCTTTTTTTTATGTATGTTCCCCGATTTCTCGAAGACGCCTGGACCGATTTGGAAAAAAATTATTTCATATCTCCGGAACTACAAGTCCGATTTAAGTAATTCTTTTTTTGTTGTACTCTAGGTATTGTTTAACTTACGGAATACTGCAAGTTTCATCAAAATCGGCGCAGTAGTTTTTGAGATAGGGGATTTTTTTGCCACCGACTTCTATAAGAAAAGTTATTTTGTAGGTTATTTTACACTTTTTTGTGGTTGTTTTTTAAGGCGGTTACATTATTTTTTAAGTTTTTTATTTTACTCTTTTTAGTTTAAATATTCAACCCAAATTCTTGTCAAATAAATAATTTTCTTACATGTACACAAAAATTTTGTAATCTGTAGCACCGGCAACAACATCGCTCTAGTGCACAATAAACTAATAAAATTCCTTATATCAAAAACTCCTGAACCGATTTTGATGAAACTTGCAGTATTCCGTATGTTAAACAATACCTAGTACAACAAAAAAATAATTACTTAAATTGCACTTGCAGTTCCGGAGATATGCGAACACAAACTTAATCAGTCGATGCCAACTCCTTACTGTTAAGGAGTTATACCTTCCATCATCAGCTCAGCTACATGAGATGATGATTATCATACGCAAGTACTTAAATTACTTTATAAAATTTGCGAAAAACGATGTGCTATAAAATTTGAGGGTTTGAGGCCCTCGATTTCCCTGGGATCCCATCATCAGATCCTGACCTGATGATCATGGGACCACTTGGGAAGTATACCCTTTCAAACAAAAGAAAAGTTATCCAAATCGGTCCAGGCGTCTTCGAGAAATCGGGGAACATACATAAAAAAAAAGAAAAAAAAAAAAAGATTCCAACGAATTGAGAACCTTCTCCTTTTTTTGAAGTCGTTATAAAGGCCAAATAGATAAGTAACATTAAACGTGTAATTAAAGCATTTAAATGTAAACAATTTTGACCAAAACAAGTTGAACTTTCCTTGTATTATTTTAATAAAACATTTGTCGTTACTAGAGCCACTCTAGTGAATGACTGGCGCTGGGTAAGAAAGAGGTTTGGTTATGCGTACAGAACGACAACGTAACGCTATCATTTCAAATAACCAAAAAATGAAGCGTGGCCGCTTTGCCTCCTATGGCAGCTTTGACGAATTTTTAATGTAATCTGGCATGAATCAATTTTCAAATGTCATTTTAACACAATTCGAAATCATTGACCGAAGAATGATGGATAAATGAATTTATCAGATTACGAACTTTTAGCAAAATACAATGAGATCGTGTTGTAATGATGAATTTATGAAAAATAGCAGACTAGGGCCGGGTGAAGCCGCTGGCAATGGCTAGTAGTCTTGAGTCTCCTTGTGGATGAGAAGTGAATGGATTTATTTACGAGTCAGTTCCCAACAAAGTAAAATATGTTTACCAGCTCAAAATAAAAAAAAAGTTCAATTTAAGAAAATTAAATCAATGTTAGGTATGGATAAACCTGGTTTTTAATTTGGAGAGTTCGTAATGAATGTGGGAAATGTTTGGCATTCACCGTGTGAATGTGAATACATCGCGCTGCGCACACGCACACACTCCTCGAAACTCGTTCGCCGCTGATTTTCCTTACTTACTTAGTTGATTCTTAGAAGTCGCGTGATTTTATATGCAGATGTGAACATACTTGTTTTTGTGGCTATCTGCTGATGTTGATGTGTTGAGTTACACTTATACTCGCCGGCAGTTGAAAGGGAACCTCACTACAGTCACGTATCAGTCTCTGACTCACTGGTCTATGTTCTCTTATTTAGACAACCTCTTTAATTATTAACATTTACCATTTTCATAATGATGACTAAATTCGTTTAATTTCATTTTACTTTAGCACAACATTTTATGTTGCAATAAGTTTTTACAGTAAAATAAAATACAGTAAAGTCGATAGTAATATAATAAAAAAATAATAAAAAATTATAGTAACTAAAAGTGCAAAGATATATTACAATAATTATAATTTACAATGAATGTGTACATTACAAAGCCATCACACTCATGACACGAGCAGGTTCAATTACTACAATGTTAGAACGAAGCAAAAACCTAATGTAATGTAATTTACTGAAAACGGCGACATTGTTCAGCGATTCAATATTAAATTACAAGTAGTCGCATTAAAAGCTGTAATATAATGTGTTGAGCAGTACGTCAGTGCAGGGCGGGCGGCGCAGGGCGGCGCAGGGCGGTGGGGCGGGCGGCGCTGCAGCGCCACCTGCCGTAATATCCTATTTATGAATAATGTTTTATTCTAAGAGCGTGCGACCCCCACACCCCCGACTGCTGCCATAGGGCTGCTCGGTGCTCACTCACACTCATTTAAATATTTAGAAAATTTATTTGTAGTTGTGTAAATAATGATGAACAGTTAAGATTTCAGAATATTTCGAAAGCACATGGGGCGTCTATTCATTATCATTCATTACCTGAACTCACGATGACTGTTTGTGTGTGTGTGATCGTTGGATTTTTTTAATCTGTGGAGTCCGAACTCGCCATTAGCAAACTAATGAGGATATCGCGCTTGTTACTGTTAGTATTTCCTATTGATCTGCTATGTTATGTAGTGATTGATGGTGGGCACGCAACGTTAATAAAATGTCGTAGTGTTCAATGGAGATATTATCTCGATATCAAGTTTCCATTTGATAGGGGTACAGTATTGGCTCTGGATGGCGCGTAGGGTTAGCTCTGCAAGTAGGTATTCAGTCCAGGGTAGGGAACAGGGACTACAGATCATTATTGCAATAATATTGTAGTACAGGTTACAGCAGACACGGTTGGCACAGTGGCTGACCGATCGACTGCTGTGCAAGGTGTCGCGGGTTCGATCTCCGCACGGAACAAATATTTGTATGTTCTACAAGTAGTTGTTCCGGGTCTGGGTGTTTATGAATGGAAGTTTCTATTTTTGTGAAGTAATCAGGTAAAATTGTTAAAACGGAGAACTCACTGAGAATGTGTAACTGTCCACGTCAGACGACCTCATAAATATGTTTTTAAATGTTGACATTAACATTGCGTCGCATTCGCAGAACATATCAAAATACTTGCACCGATAACTTTAGTAGTTACTGAATAGTTGTGAACTTATAAAATAACCTATAATAACTAATTGTTCGGAAGGAATGTTCGTACTTTTAAACAGTTATCATAAATCGACATAGTTGTGAGAGAGGCAGCCCTGCGCTCGTTATTGCTTGCTTTGTTTTTGCGCGGCGGGCGCGGGGCGGGGGCGGGGGCCCGGGCCGCGGGTCGTGGGGCCCACGGGGTGGGTCGCGGGCCCCGCCGGGTTTAATTAATGGAATAACTCCGTCGAGTTTGGCCGCCCCCCCCCCACTCGCTGCACACCGCCGGCAAATCTTTAAAGTATCGCCTCCAACTAATGTGTTTGTTTGAAATTTTATTATTGACGAGTTGACGAAATGGTGCTCCTGCATGACGATATCGCGGCCCTATCCTCTACCAGCGAGCTGATGCTGGCCGGCGAGTGAGGATCAACTTTAACTGTCTTACTGACCTGTTTCATAAAAATGCACCAAGTTACAGTTAATCATAACCGATTTTATTAAAATGAATGAGTTAACTTGAATTGAAATCGATGAAAAATTATTATTTTTCTCTTCCTACAATTAAACATAGGTATGTTTTATCTAGCTGTTGGATGCAGCATCGAAATGAAACTCGCTGAAGTTATCTGCTCAACATGAAGTCGCGCGGCGTCGTCGTAGTCAACACCGCAGCCGCACATCTCACAATAACAACATGAAAATTCTCGTGATTCGAGTAAGGTAGTAGTGGTGACGGAGGCCGCCGGCGCCTCCTCCTTCCTATATATCACGTAAAAATAGTCGCAACTCCTTTCAAGACCCGTATTCGCTCCGCACCTTACATTATTATGATTTAGTGGAGCACAGTTGCAGCGCTGCAGATGCCCCCTGGCCGGGCCCGGGCCCGGGGGCCACCCCCGGGGGGCGGCAAGAAGTCAGTGATGCTAGTAATAAAGCCGGCCATATTTCACACTTAGCGCGTAATGAGCGCGCGCCCAAATAATTGGATCACGTACATAACTCATTATTACCTCGCGCCTCACTTCGGCGTGCGAATGTATCATTACTTGACCCCCACTCCCCGCCCCCCTCGCGCAGGGCTCCCGACCTCATCCCCCCGACCTGGCGACTTCGGAACGCGCAAACACAATAGAAGTTTGTTAAAGGTGCAATACGTAGCTCCTCAGCCCCTCAGGCCGACTACCTCCAGCACACCTCTCCGCGCGCACAGACGAGCTTATTTGCTTGCTCTTGTTTGCGAATTGCAATGGCAGACTTGTAAAATTTTATCGGAAAATTTTCTCGTTCACACAAGAACATTCAAAGATTCCTCAAGCTACAGCGAGCCATCGTGGCGTTTCCTTACTGCGAAGCTTTTATGAGCTCATAAATACCGGAGCACTGAAAAGTAGTTCCCAAAAAACAGCAGTGATCGCGACCGCTCAATATGAAATGTAATAATCATTGAAACACGCAGAACTTGCTTCATTATAGTTTTTCATGGTGTGGTGCCGGAGCTCGCGGGATAATTATAATGTAGATTACTTTCTATAAGTACTCGCGAATATTTAATCCGTGCCCGTCAGCGGCGCGGCGGCGCACTGCACATGATGCGCGCACGCAACGCGCCGCGCTGCGCCGAGACGCAGTGTTATTCAACTTTAACATTTAGCACGCAGCCGCAGCCGTTAGCATATTCATGGCGAGCGAGTATAATTTCACCCTTTCTTTGTAATGAATATGGAAATGGAAGAAAGTTCTCGCGACTTAAAAACTAGTTGCTACTGTAATTGGCGGTAGTTTGATGGTTTTTGTATCGCAGCCCCGCGCCCGCGCCGAGCGCCGTCTAGCGAGCCAGTTACTAGTGATGCGCCGCGCGCGATAGGTACTATCGATGCCGCCGCGTTACCAACCTCGACACTGTTCTGCAATCATATAACACGTTATTGCTGTTAGAAAAACTCGCATTATTCATAAAAAGGACATAAGTAAACTTGAAGGTCGCATAGATTAAATCACAAACATAGATATGATTAGTTTTCTATTAGTGAAACATACGTCGATGATCACAGATAACTTTAAACACGGATTGTAAAGAACTAGTTGTGGTTATCATCGTTTGAATCGGCTATTAATATACCGATAGGAATTGTTTAATGAAAGATCATTATATCGTTTGTTATCAATGGTGTTTATCGAATGGAAATGGCGCATTAGCTCATATTTATCGATATGTTTGTGCAGAGTGTCGCAGCACGCGGGGTCGCGGCCGGGTGGCCGCACGCACGCTAGAGCCGCGTTTTTTCCTCACCGTTATTTGTTTGCGATATTTAATGCGCTTTGTCCCAGCTCGGCCTGGCTGACTGTGGCTCATCGTGGCTCGTCGTCGCTCATGGTCAACTCATCATGCTACAACGGGGCGGGACACAATTTACCTCATACTGGCGACCATTATCTAATTAAGTGTCGATCCGCCGCATAATTGAGGGTGACCGCTCTCAATTAATATCAATGTTTTAATTTGTTTATTTATTGGCTCAATTTGTCTCGTCTGTGAGATATTGCAGCTTTGTGTCTGATCTGTATCGCTCAATCGAAATGTATCGTTTTAAATATAAATGAATTGGACACCAGAGACGTAATGTGTGTATCCTATATTGATTGCAGATGACATAGAAATTATATTTGTGCACTATTTATTTTTAGAATACGTATGTGTGGTCATGTGATGTCATTGTTGTTTATTCATGTAGAATAAATGTTCGTCTTTATGGTATTAAACGTTTGCCAATGTAGATCCATAGGACTATCATTTACATAATTATCTAGACATCTATCAACTTCACAATCTTCACGTCCACACGATTAGGCAGTTTAATGAAAATATTTGAATATTTTGAACCTCTGGGAAAACCTCATAGTATTTAGTATAAGATAAGCAGCAGTAATGATAATATTGGGCATATTATCTTTAATTCGCTGAAGTGATAATGTAACGGTGCGCGCACGCCGAACAGTTCCGCGCGAACGCTCAGTCGCGGTGAAAGCGCACCGTGCGTCCGTGAGTGTCTCTGTGCGACCACTGTCCGCGCGTGCTGCCCTTTGCGCCCGCGCATCCACACAGACAAACAGACGTGTATGTTGTTGCATTATCACTGAAAACATTGATAAGGTACATTGCTGTTGTTTCCGTAAAAGTGATAGAATAATTATTTCGCATAATAACAAGACAATAAAGACGGTTGAGCTGTGGCTTGTGTAGGAGACACAACGTTAGTATTGTTGCGGCGGTGAATGTCGTCGCTGACACGCTGGTCGCACCACACGATGACTCCCTACATTCACGAGTATTGGGTGAGTTATTACCATAGGTCAGAATTAGGTAGAGTTGTTCATGTACTTATACAGCGAAATAATAAAGTGGATATGGCCGAAATCCCGGAATTACTTTTAAAGAGCAGAAAAATTCCGTGATTTACTAAATAAAAAAGTTTTTACTTTCACACAATTTATTTACCTATCTTATCTATCTCTGATGTTTTTATTATTATTATTTATTTTTAATACTGCTTTCCACATTAAATTGTCTATTAGAAATCCCAAGAAGATCCATAATAATATCAACATTTCGATGCAAGAACCAAAATAACTACCTAATTCCGACCTATGGTTAAAGTCTTTCAAAATTCTGACAGTAGCAAGCAACCCCAAGTCGGTCTGGATTTGTGCCCGACAAGCGGCTGGGCTGGGCTGGGTAGGACTGTGTAAAATGAGTTGTTTATACAGGGTGAATTTTCCAACTCTGCGTGGATGGCCAAATCCGAAATTATCAACAATGGCGAAAACTACGAGTATTTTTACCTGCCTTAATTAGGCATGACTTCCACCGCGAGCAGAGCGGACCGCGGTGTTTCCACCAAAAAAGAGTCAAGTCAAAGAATAAAGATGTGCTCCCTTTCCTGATTCTCAGAGGGAGCACATCTTTATTCTTTGAGCCCACGGAGTCATTTCCTCTCGACCTCTGAGAATCAGACGACTGAACTCTATCTTGGTGAAGATGTAAACCTATTTCATTAACTCTACAGACTGCTGCGCCTAAAGTTATCCTTTCACCGCGGAAACCAGGTTTAGTTTGGTTCACTGGTTTAGTTCAACTACCAAAAGACACCAAAATGTCAGGTTATTTAAAATACTTTAACAGGGGTGATATTTTGTATCGCTAGCAAGTGTGAACCTTTATTATTAAAGTTAGTACGCTTATCTACTATCAGAAACAAGTTTGACTTTTAATGGATAAGTGCTTTAAGTTTCGAACAACGTTACAATTTCGTTAAACTATTAAATTCTTCAAAAAATCGTTTAAAATAAAATGTAAAACGTTTATAAAGTGGCTCCTGCTATCAAGGTGCAACATAAAACATGAGAAAGTTCCTTCAAATTGCCTTGATATTTACAATAATAGTAATTTCACTACTTTCTTCCACTTGTGCTAAAAGTTCACGCTCAACGAGAACTTGCGGAAAAAATGCTCATCAGTGTGCAGGAGTGCCGTTATATGACGAGCAGGTGAACAGGAGCGCAGTGGAACTGCTTCGAACAACAACGTGAACTAACAAACTATGAATAGCACTGGGAAACAGTTCTAGTTAGAGACGAAACTATAAATTCACGTGATTTTTAATGATAATATCATTATCATTAAAATCACTTTTATAAAGCTTTAATCTGCCAAGTTCTCTTATTAAAAGAGATATTATGAATGCCGCGCAAGCATTTAATTAAGTACTCAGTAAGCGTACCTTTATTTTATTTCTGTCAGGTTACATTTGAATGTTAAGTTATGTCATATTATTTTTTGAGTAGTCCTTCTGTACAACAGTGTAGTGTGTCAAGTGTCCGATGCGCCTTACTCGCTGTGACATTTAGTGCGCAGGCGCAGGTGCTCCCGAACCGCCTGCGACCCGCACCCGCTACGCTAACGCCACGCCACACGCAGCGCGTCTCGACACATCGCGATCAAACCTCGCACGATAAGTTTATTAATGAACTATTAACGGCGTCCACCTGAATATTCAACTGTATAGGTATAAATAATCGCCACATTACTGTCCGGCCGCCGCCAGCGTGCAGCGTGCAGCGTGCAGCGTGCAGCGTGCGACACTCCGGCCTCGTTAATTCATAGACGAGATAGCGATCGACTTTAACTTGAATTATAGTTTGATACTATGTAAAATGTCTCCACGCTTATCTACATTCTTTTAAATGTTACGTCCTTTGTTCAAGTTCGGTAGGTACACGGCACATTGCCATGAAATAACGCGAAGCGAATTAACTAGAATATAGTTTGAATTTATATTGATCGCCTCGGCTGTAGAATTTGTTTAATAAGAATCTTATCAGCGGAGCGTGCGCCTGCGACGGTTACACTTATAGTTTTTAATAAACTGTTAATTTTCTTTATTGCAATTTATTAGGGACCCTCCGATAGATAGGGGCCTCCCGCGCACCGGGGCTCTAATTGAAGGTGGAATCAATAAGTCAGTGTGGTTGTATCGCAGTAATGATCGCGAGTTATGCGCTGGCGCAGCCCCGCGCTCCGCTCGCGCCCTCCGATCGCGATGCGGGCCGGTCACGAACCGTGCTAACTACCGCCACGTGAAAATTATGAAAATGTACACATATTTATCAGATATCTCAAACTGTTTCTGCTATGAAATACGACGAAGATGGCCGCGGTGAGCGAGATACAGAGCTTTCTCTTTAATGTGGGTTTTTTTGGCGTCTACTTATTTCATAAACACATAATATGAAGCAGAAAGAATATTGCCAGGGTTCGATTTGGATAAATATTATCGTTTGGTTTTTTAAATCGTCGTTTGTTCTTCGTTTTTGGATGTTTTGTCTGTTTATCTGTTTGTATGTTTATTTGTACAGGCATCACGTAAAATGAACGAAAGCAATGTAAATAACTCTATATACACAACGATTGAGTATAACTTGAAGTAACATTATAGTCTTTGTTTCATTGCAATCGGTTCATTTTTTTTTTTTTGGTGGCAACACTGCCCGAGTGACATGTCAAAATTGTGCTCCGTATTTTAAAATTAAAATAATAAGTAATACTGTTATAATCCGGTGTAATTATAAATGCTAACGTATTATTGATGTATAAATAGTCATAAAAATTGTTTTCCGGAAGATTGGTAAAGTTTTCGATGATAAAAAGTTACCGGTAACCTACAAATAACAGCTGACGTTCTAACTCAGGATTAATACGGATCTATACGGGGAAGTATTGTTTACTTTTAATAACAGCATAGCACACAAATTTCAGAAATCATTTCTCTATCACGTACATGCCAATTCTGGTATATTCTTGTTGGTTTAAAATAGGGTCAAAGTCCTCTTGTTGACAAATCCAACTACTAACTAGGTGTTTTAAAGTAAATGTGAACAACAAAGTTCATAATTTATTGCCAATATTACTGATTAAGTGTAACGATTATTTGTGTAAATTTAAATTGTTACAATCTTTAATATTTCATGTTTAAATAGTTTTTTTTTTTTTTTTTTTTCTTTTACCCACATGTATGAAAAAGTAAATCTCTAAGGCTAAAATTAATAAAGTTAAACATATCTGTTACATAGTATTAACCTTTTAAACCTATAAATAACAGCCTACCTCATTTCTTGTCAGTGTAACTTAAACTTTACTGGGTTTTTGTTTTTTTTTTTTTTTTTTCTTTTCCCCCTTTCCATTTCTAATTTTCCTTAATCAGTCTACCCTATCGGTTCTCACTGTTTCCTTTTCATAATTTTTCAGTAACCACTACATCTTGGAATCATGCCTGTGATGACCCGAAAGGCTACTGCCCAGGATTTAGAGCTCAAATTGAGAACGGCCCTCCAAGAACTAAAAGACTCAAAACTCCAATGTCAACAACTGTTTAAGGAGATAGAAGAGAGCGAGGAGGAAGTTATTAATATTAACACCAAAAACTCAAACTTAAAGCGGGAGCTAGTGGACCTTCATCAACAGTATGTACATGTTGTTGATGAACGGGATCGTCTGAAGGAAATCACAGATGGGTTCCATACATGTAGCAATCTATATGAGGAGGCTTTGTGCAAAATCAGGGACCTGGAGGATGAATTAAACCATGCCAACTCTCAAATTTTAAAATTGGAGAAGAAAAAGGAACATGCTCAGATTGATGAAACTAATTTTTTATATAATGAGTTACTAAATACAACTTTCAACCCTCAGCCTCACCCTATTGTAACAATTGACCTCACAGAGGATTCTATTTTGAAACATAACAACTATAATAATAAAATTAGTCAAAATAAAGTAAAAAAATATGCAAGAATAAATAAAATCATTAGAAAATGTAATAAATATAAGAAAAATCAGAAACAACATTCCAAAAATATTCAACTAAGGAAAGAGCGTGTTTCTTTAGTAAATAAGCTAAATAACTATCAGATAAAATTGGAAGATAGTATAAATATATATAACATAGACACTCAGCGGTTACAATCAGAAATCGAAGTATTGAATAATTCTCTTAAATCTTTATGTAATAAATATAAAAGCTCCAAAAATCAAATAAAAGAGCATATTCTTGCAACTAATGATTTAGTGGACAAATTGGACTTGCTGACTCTCAGGAACACTCTCTGTACCTGTCAGACAGAGTCCCGTCCTGGGTTTCTCCAGCCTGAGGCAACGGAGGACCCGTCCCAGGTTGAGAGTCCTCAGGACTGTAACCTCAGTCAAGAATCATTTCCAGATATTGTGTATAATAATAACATTCAGCCCGAGCTGAATAGTGTTGTACCTCCTTCTATTCAGGATGACCGCAATTCAATTATGTTTTCTGATAGTATTGGTAGAGGGTTAGGTAAATTAATAAGTAACAATCTGAGCTATAACACTCAAAATTATTGTATGCCAGGGTCAACCTATAAACAAATAATGTCATCAGTCATAAAAACTACATGTAATGCTAATACCACTATCACTATATTTATAGGTAATAGTTCTAAGGTTAAAAAAGAAGATATAACTGACTGTGTTTCAGAGTTGTTAAAACTAGATTGTCATAAAATTATTTTGTGTGCTTTTCCATATTTTGAGAAATTGTCTAATAGAAGAAACAATTATATACACATGCTGAATAAGCATGTCCATTTCCTAGCAAATCACTACAGCCATAAGCTTTTAAGTTTAGACACCAACATTTTTGTTGAGAAACTTAGGTCGACTCAGTATTCAGTGTATCTGCCTATTAGATATAGACATATAATAGCTAGTCTATTAAGTTTTAATATTCACTCAGACATAAATAGTATGTCTTCGTCTTATTGTGTACATATTTATAATAGTAGTTTTAGTAGTAGTGTTAGTAGTACGAAGGAGGATCCATGTGTCACCATGGAAGATTCTCAATCGCAAGGTGAGACTACTGGTGGTAGGATATTTTTGCCTGGTGATGGCATGGGAGTCTCGGGGCTCACTCCTGATAATATTTGTTTAAACTAGTCAGTAGGACAACAGAAGGTACCATTCGCAATATAACATCTACTAGCAATGATGTATCTTCTTGCAACCAACCATTTAGTTTTAAAAAAGGGCCTCAGCAGAATACCATGAAATTGTTCCATCAGAACATTCAAGGTATCTCTTCGAAATTATTAGAAGTTGAAATGTTTTTAGAAAAAACCATGTTTGATACTATCTGTTTTACTGAACATTGGTTAAAGGACTACCAAATGCTATTTAATTATGAAAACTATACTGTAGGTAGTTGTTTTAATCGTAAAAATTTGCTACGTGGAGGTTCCCTAATATTAGTTAAAAACTCTTTAAAATTTCACCAACGTAATGACATAGTAGGTCTCTCAGTTGAACATTGTATCGAACTGTCTTGTGTTGAGCTAGATAAGCATGTAATAGTGTGTGTGTACAGACCCCCTAACTATCAAAATTTTTCCTTATTTGAATCTATAATGGAAGATGTTCTGGCAAAGCTTGCAGTCAGGAATAAATCTGTAATAATTTGTGGTGATTTTAATATAAATATTTTGGAAGAAAATTCAAATAGCAGTAGGTTATTAAATCTTTTTAAGTCATTTGATTTGACTAACATTTTTACAGAACCAACTAGAGTTACTCCATCTTCTGCTACTTGTATTGATAATGTTTTCTGCAATTGTGATTATTTGGATAAGGCCATAGTTAGTTGTTTGCCGTCTGATCATAGTGGGCAGACGGTAACTTTTAGATGTAACAAAATAAAGCAACAACTTGAGATTAAATTTAGACCAATAACGGCTACCAAATTAAATAGCTTTAATAATTCCCTGCAGAACAAGTTAAGTGTAATGAATATGGACGACATTAATGTTAATAAGTTCTATGATACTTTTTTTTCAATAGTTTATACTGAATTTAATAAAACTTTTGAAAAGAAAACAAAAAATATTTACCCTCAATTTGTATTTAGTGACTGGGCGACTAGAGGTATCAGGAAAAGTAGGGAAAGACTATTTGAACTGTATGGCCTTAAGCCATACATTAACACTGAAACTTATAATAAGTATGTTTCTGCCTACTCAAAAATTTTCAGAAAAGTATGCAAGGCTGCTAAAGCCATGCATATTAGCAATAAGATCAAATCATCAGAAAATAAAATAAAAACGGTTTGGAAAGTTATAAATAACGAGACTGGCAGGAAAAAAAAGCTTAACACTAACTATACATTGCAGACATCATGTGGTCCTATAAGCACAAATCTGGAAGTAGCTGAAGAATTTGTTAATTTCTTTACTGATGTACCGGTTAGGACTACGGAGGCTTTGAATTCCTCATCTGATATTTCAATGAATTTATTAAAGGCGAACGTATCTGGCAGCCCGGCTGATTTTAAGTTTAAACATATAAACCCAATGACAGTTATTAAAGCTTTCCGGCAAATAAAAATTAAAGTGACCGAAGATTTATGGGGACTGTCTATCAAAGTTTGTACAGCAATAGTGGAAACTGTAGCGCCATATTTGGCTTTAATTTTTAATTTGTGTGTGGATCAAGGAGTTTTTCCTGATTTGATGAAGTTCAGTAAAGTCGTTCCTCTTTTTAAATCTGGGGACTGTAAAGATACTAATAATTATAGACCAGTATCCGTGTTGCCAGTCTTTAGCAAGGTATTTGAAAAAGTAATGCTTGATCAGATGCTCAATCACTTTAACACCAACAAAATCTTACACGATCAGCAGTTTGGTTTCACCAAGGGACGTTGTACGACTGACGCCGGTGTCACCTTATTAAAGCACATATTTACTGCGTGGGAGGAAGCCCAAGATGCCATAGGAATCTTTTGTGACCTCTCCAAAGCATTTGATTGCGTTAATCACGATACATTACTTTTGAAACTTGAACATTACGGACTAGGTAAACTTGCGCTTAGTTTAGTAAAATCTTATTTGTGTGATAGGCAACAACAAGTTCAAATAAATGGCGTAAATTCACAGGGTTTAACAGTTAAAATGGGTGTTCCACAAGGCTCAATATTGGGTCCTTTCCTCTTTCTTGTATATATAAATGATCTACCCTATTTACTTAAGAACCAACTACACAATATGGTGTTATTTGCTGATGACACTTCCCTTATTTTTAAAATAAATAGGCGAGCCCAGAATCTAGACGACGTCAATAATGCCCTGCGTCAGATCCATAGTTGGTTCACAGCAAACAATTTAGTATTAAATGGAAACAAGACTAAATGCATTAGATTTGCCTTACCAAATGTTAAAAATAGTAATTATGACATAGTGTTGAATGAAGAGATACTAGAATTCGTCGATAAAACGGTTTTCCTGGGGATAACACTTGATTCAAGGCTACAATGGGGCCCTCATATAACAACTCTTGCGGGGCGATTAAGTTCAGCAGCATATGCTGTTTGGAAGATTCGTCAATTCACTGATGTTGATACCGCGAGAATTGTTTATTTTAGTTACTTCCACAGTATAATGTCGTATGGCATTTTATTGTGGGGACGGGCGGCTGACATCGAGTCTATCTTTATTCTATGATGAGATGGATTATATGATGAGATGGCGCTGCCGTCACGCAAACATCGGCTCCGCGTAAAAAAATTATAAAAAATAGTGTTTTTAGTTACTTTTGTGAATTTATCATCATAAATGTTATTAACTAGAAGCAGTGACTAAGTACAAGTGTAGGCAACAACTGTTTTTACTGTTTACTATACTTTCCAACCAAAACAATTGAGTGTTTAGTGAATGTTAACCAAGTGCTATAATAAACACATTTATAAATAAACATTGAATACGAAACTACTCTTTAAAACATTAAAGCTATCCAAACTATAAAAATATCAGAAACCTAATTATCAAGTGTTTAAAAAGTGTAACAAAGTGTAAACAATTTTAGTTCAAAAACGCTTCAAATAGTGCGCGCGCATAAATACTTTTTTTTAAACCAAGCGTCCTAACGAACTTTTTATCTTTACATTAGAAACTAAAACCATATTTCACCTTAAAATTAACTGCACAGTTGGCTTATTTTGTGAAGCAATCACGGGTGAAATCTGTGACCTGAGTTCGATCCTGAAGAATTGAATTTCTTTTTGTAAGATAAAAATTACTTCAAAGCCTAAGCTTTGGGTATTCTTACTAGTTCCTGATAACTGTAAGCCTTAATTGAGCGTGGTTTTTTTATGCAAGTATTTCTTAATCAGAAAAATGGAAACTCGAAGTGTTACGAAAATGGCACTTAAAAAACAAAAAACAAAGTCAATGGAATCTCTAAACCAAACATTTACTTCAACCAGTTCAGAAATATTCGCCAGAAGTTTACCAGATTTGTCTACTGAACATAACATGTATATATCCGAATTACAAGAAGAAATTAATACCCTGAAACATCAGCTTGAAATAGCTCTCACTAAAGTTGAAAAGCTCACTTTCGAAACAATATCACTGAAAAAAGAAAAAGACGAACAACAATCAGAAATTTTACATTTAAAAGAAATATGCTCAAAACTAAGTAACACAACCGGAATAGGAATTATAGAAAGGAGATTTTCACAAAACATCTCAGAAAAAAATGATAAACAGGATTGTTCAAAACAGACTGCCTCTAAAAAGTTTAGCAACGCAACCATAGATGGCAGTGTACTCTATGAAACCCCAGAAAAACAAGATTTGAATAAAAAATGGGTTTCATCGCAAAAGTACAAACATACAACAGCAGAGGGCGCTATACGCAAAAACACAAGAAATGGTAGTAATTTATTGTACCAGTACCCAACAAAATCAGATGCTACATGTGAAATAGATAAAACAGTTCAGAAAAATAATGAAAACAGAATATTCATTATAGGAGAACAACAATGCATTGGACTCGCGCGGAAATTAATTTCTTCGAGAGCGGAAAGCGTAAATGGACATAGCAATATATTTTCATTTATTAAACCATTTGCCAAATGCAACGAATCGCTTAAAGCTTGCTACAGTATAGATCCTAAAGAAAATGATTGGATAATTATATGTATTGGTCAAAATGACCAAAACCCAAACCAAATACAGTTTGAATTGCTAAAAGTGTTAAACTATTTGCGTAACAATAATGTAATAGTATTAAGTATTAATAAAAATTTACATCTTAATGAAACTAAGTTAAATACTCTTTTAAAATTTACATGTCATTCTTTTTATAATTGTCATTTTTTGGATCTGAGTTATTTACATGAATACTATTATAAATACCGTTACTTTCAGGATCATACTTGCAGAATGATTAACTCAACCATAGATGCAGACCATCACATTATGACTAAATATATTTCTGAAGGGCACAAAAACGAAACGTCATGTCGGCTAAGTCAGAATGGTAAGACAAGTACCCCTAAAAAAGGTACCATCCCCTATTATTTCCAAACTTCACATCAAATTAAATCTAATACACTAGCTAAAACTAATATAGATTCTTTTTTATGCCGCAATTAAATGAATTTACAGATGAAATGACTAAAATCAGACTTCTTCACCAAAACATCGCAGGTTTATTAAATAAAATAGATTGTATTGAACTGTGTCTAAATGCACTTGCGAATGATAAGTCTCCAATTCTGATTTTATGCTTTAGTGAGACCTTTATCAAAGAAGGAGATGAAACAAATATTAATATTAAAGGATATAAATTAGGAAGTCATTATTCAAGAAAAAAACAGAAACGTGGCGGTACATGCATTTTAATTTATAATGGAATTGAGTGTAAAAAAATTGAAATTTGTAAGGAATATTCATGTGATAATATTTTTGAATGTTGTGGAATTGAAATTCCTAGTATGAACACTATTGTTATTTGTATATACCGAATACCATCATCAAGCTTAAATTCGTTTTTCAATAAATTAGAAATACTATTACATAAATTATTATACAAAATTTTAAATAAAAAAGTTATAATTACAGGTGATTTTAACATTAACATATTAGTAAACAACAACAATACGATAAACTTAAAAAATATTCTAGCTAACTATAACTTGTCACTACATATAACAGAACCAACGCGTCAAAACAACTGTATAGATCTCATAGCAAGCAATTATGACTCTGAAAATGTTACGGGTAAAATTCATCCTTTATATTTATCGGATCATAATACCGCTCAAATACTAGAATTTCCTGTAAAACTAAAGAGAACTGAACGATATTGGTATTGCCAAAAACAAGATCTTAGTAATGAAAACATAGAAAAATTTACATATTACCTATCACAACTATCTTGGCAAGAAGTTTACACAGAGCCTGATTTAAACAAAGCTTTTAATTACTTTCACCAAGAACTAATACTGTTCTACAAACTATGTTTTCCTTATTACAAAATTAAAATGACTTCTAATTTACAATCACCGAAATGGCTGACGAAAGGACTGAGAAAGTCTAGCGATAATAGAAGGAAATTGAGATTTTCATATTATAAATATAAAACTAAAGAGACCCACGATAAATATAATAATTATGAAAAAATTCTTAAAAAATGCATAGTATGGTCAAAAAAAAACATTAATAAAAAAACAATCAATCAAGCTAGTAACAAAGGTAAAGCTACTTGGAACGTAATAAAAAATAGAAATGATAGTATTAGGACAATAAATAGTATAACTTCGCTGCAAAACAATGGGGTAATTATTCAAGACCCTTACAAAATTGCATCAACATTTAATAATTTTTTCATAAATATTGCCAATGATAAAAATGCAACTTTACCACGTACGCAATGCCAATTTCAAACACATAGTAACGATCAATCAATTTTCCTAACACCATCCACAGAACAAGAAATTATCAAGGTAATAAAATCTTTAAACGATACCAAAGCAGTAGGATACGACTCTATCTCCACACGTGTTATTAAGGCTAGTGCTGTCGTCATAGCCCCTGTTCTCAATCATTTAGTAAACAATTCACTAGAACAAGGAATATTTCCAGAGAATTTGAAGCAATCCATAGTTAAACCGTTATTCAAAAAAGGAGATCGAAAAGACCCAAATAATTATCGCCCTATTACCCTTGTTCCGGTACTATCTAAAATCTATGAAAAAATATTTCACAGTCGGCTAATAGGTTTTCTTAATAAGCATAACATTCTAAAACAAGAACAAAACGGATTTCAGCATAACAAGTCCACTTCTTTAGCAGCATTCACTCTAGTTAAAAAGATAACGGAATACATAGACGAAAAGATTCCGGTAGCGGTTGTATTCTTCGATATGAGTAAAGCTTTTGATTTTGTGGATCATAGGATACTGCTAAATAAATGTGAAAAATATGGAATTCGAGGCATCGCATTAGATTGGATAAGAAGTTTTTTAACAGGCCGTCAACAATGTGTTGAAGTAACAAAATTAAGTGATAATCTAGAATCCACTAACTTTAGATCTTCTACTTCATTAAATAAGTATGGTGTACCTCAAGGGAGCGTCTTGGGTCCCTTGTTATTCTTGCTGTATATTAATGATTTACCCGATTCGATAAACTACGATTGTATCTTATTCGCCGATGATATTTCCGTCATAGTACCCAATAAAATTAAAAATTCAACACATGAATTTAAAATAAGCGAAGCGGTACAGTCTGTCATAAATTGGCTTGAATGTAATAACCTATGTGTAAATATATCGAAAACAAAATTTACGAAATTTAGTACATACAAAAGTAAAAGCAGTGATTTTATTAACATTAAAATAAAAGATAATATTATAGAAGAAACGGATAGTATTAAGTTTTTAGGTATAACTTTAGACAATTTTTGTAATTGGAAGCCACATATTCACAACGTATGCAGTAAACTAAATAGATTTGTATATGCCTTAAGAAAACTTCGTATAGTGTCAGACGAAAAGACTGCTCGCATTGCTTATAGCGGATACGTTGAATCGATTTTAAGATATGGTTTAATAATGTGGGGCAACTCAACTGACTACGACAAAGCATTTGTTGTACAAAAAAAGTGTGTTCGGGCTATTTGCGGTGTAGGTCCACTTGAATCCTGCCGACCTTTATTCAAAAAACTTAAATTATTAACACTAACTGGTATGTATTTGTTTGAGGTATCGGTATTTGTAAGGAAACATAGTGAATTCTTTAGATTCAAAGGTGACAATTATACTAAGCAAAGACCGAGAGATCCAACCAAGATTTTAGTATCATTTTGTAATACCACTTTAAGCAAAAAAAATGTATATCATATGTGCATTACAATTTTTAATAAGTTACCCAAAAACTTAAGGGAACTACCTTATAAATATTTTAAAAATAAACTTCGCATCTGGTTGACAGAAAATTGTTTCTATAGTGTACAGGAATTTTTACAACACCGAATTTAACTAAGTATCATACTTTTATAAAAATTGTCAACATTAGCTTAAGAACGCTTTATAAATTGTATATTAAACTCACAAATTTAAAACATTATGTATCCTATAATGTAATGTAAAATATTTGCATGCCCTAAACAGGCAAAATATGGTTTGTGCCTAAACCACCACTTGTAACAACCGGTAGTACCTATATTTTACGCAAATAAATTATTCTTTCTTTCTTTCTTTCTTTCTTTCTTTCTCCAAAAGAGAGCGGTTCGAGCCATATATAATCTCCGTAGGCGTGATTCTCTAAGAGAACTGTTTAAGGAAATAAACATCATGACGGTACCTTGTCAATATATCTATGAAAATATAATGTACGTTAGGAAAAATCTGCATCTTTTCTCTAAAAGAGGTGACAGACATAATTATCATACTAGAAATAGGGACCAATTAGTTCAGCCGGGCTTCAGACTCGCCAAAGTAGACTCTTCCTTCATGGGGTACTGTTTAAAATGCTATAATAAGTTACCACAAAACGTTCTCGAACTGAATGAAACGAAATTCAAAACATGCATTAAACGCACACTGTGTAAGCAGGCATATTACAAACTGGGCGACTATATCGCTGATAATAATGCTTGGCTCCATGCTGGTCCTGCTCCATGAGACAGTGAATGTATAAATAAATTGAAAGTAAAAGTATACCTAATACCATTGTTGGAGCTGCTGAAGATTGTACAACTGTATTTGCATTGTATAGATTCAATCTTCCTTGTATTATATAGTTTCATACCCGACATTGTGTGAGTACTGTGTACTTCAGAGCTGTGATTCACTGGGCACCTACGTCTCTTGTTGACTTGAATGACCCTGGCGGTTGAGAGTGTGTCATGCTCACTCAAATGTCTCGCTGATGGCGGCGTGTGTGTCGGATCATTTAGCTCCCTTCAAAATGGTTGAGCTGAATGGTGCTGATACATGTGTCATGTTCGTGAACGGGCGCCGTCAGTTGGGACTGGTCATTTCTTAGCTGCCACGGTTTATTTTAATTATTGATGTATTTTTTTCTGAATTGTCTTTGTTTTAATTTTTACTATGGACACTTTTAACTTGCTGCATCGTTCTCACATAATGTACCATCTAAGAATGAATGATGTAACAAAGATTCTGTAATAATTTTGGCGATCTAAAAAGAGTGTCCATGGAGTTTCTTGCCCGTTCTTCTCCATAGAGATCTACTTCTTGGAATGGGCATCTACGGTACTTTCACAGTTTTTATGTCTTGTGACTGGGACTGTAGCACCATAATTTTGTAGTGTTTAATATATTTTATTTGTCTTTGACAATTCAAAAGTGCCTGTAACTGGCTTATTTGAAATAAATGCTTTGATTTTGATTTTGATTTTGTTCAGTCTATCAAAAGATATTTGAATCTAAAGTGGTCCAGAAGTAAAATTAGGGTTATGGACACTTGGTCTCACAACTTCACGTAAGTTGTATAGTGCGTACCAATGTACGCACTATACTGATTACGATGACAAAAAACTTAATGTTACTTCAATAAGTAACATTAAGTTTTTTGTCATCGTAATCAGTTTACACCTTATAAAAAATGTAAATCAATAAAATTATAATACAAATTACAATGTAAATAATTAGTATTTCCGAAGTAAAATATGAAAACAGCGCAATCTATCAACAGGCGGCCAGTCGATATTGAGTTGATTGTTGATAAATATACACATTCGATAGATGGCGTTTTGTGCGTCTGACGTCTTCATCTTTGAGTTTTTTAGGTGTCTTTATATTTTTGGCTCCGTTGCGGGGGTGGACCTAAGTATTGGATGCTTTTCCCATGGTCAACTATACGTAGGTCTGTCACACGTAAACAACCCCAATAATCTTTTTGTGCACCAACGCGCCAGATGGTTCCACAGCTAATGTTGTTTTTATAGAAGCAGATGGTTCCACAGATAAAGTTGTGTATAAAGAAGCACTCGCGCCAGGCATTGGTCAAGGCCGGGCGCGAGTGCAGCGGGCGGAGATGGCATGGGAAGCGATCGCCTACTTCTACGAAGCAGTCATGCAAGCAAAGGAGGAGGCGGGACGCTTGAGGGAGAGGATAGCGTCCACCTCACGACCCAGCCGCAGTGGTAGACGCCCACGACGACGAGGCGAGTAATGGGCGACTCGATGTCCGATCATGGACCATGCTAGGGTCGACGGCTCGTTGTGTTCCACGCGCGCCTCATAGAGTGTCAGCACAATGACGGGGCCAAAGCCTGCTTAGAGGGCCAAAGCCTGCCGGGGTCGTGGGACTAAATAGCTGCCGTGACCCCGAAACGCAAAGGGCTATTGAAAGACACCGTGGATTTTAGTCAGTACAAGTCTGACAGTGGGTGTCCTACCCTGAGTGAGAGGACTCATTTGATGATTTTAGCAAGCTAAAAAAAAAGCAAAGTAAATAGAAAATGTTTTGTATCGGTCTCCTCCAACTACGCTTCGCACGACATCCACGCGAACGAAGTTGCGGGCACAGCTAGTCATACATATATAGCTCAAGTCCTACCTATCAATTTCATTTCTGTCTGATATTTTGTTGATAAATATTAAAATAATTATTAGACATGATATATTTCCCACATCAGATAGCACAAATACGATAGAGTCAGGAATGTTAGCAGCCAACCAGTCGGCAAAATGAATGAATGTTCAGCTGTCAGTGCATGTGAACACACGCGTGAGAACCGCCGCATTAGCATACCTTGTGTCAGCACATACTAGCCACGACAGGTAAGCTCAAGTGCACATCATAGTGCCACGCAAACCTCCCTTATTGATGACAAAATAGACGCGCGTTCATTAAGCAAATACCACCTTCGATGAAACGCTGACTGTACAAACAATTTAAACCTTCACAGCAAGGAAATAGTTGAAGTAAACGTGTGCGAATATCTATACATCTATACATAATTATAATAAAATGGTAGGAAAGTCAAAACTGTACATTGAATATTTTTTTAATAGAATACTTGGGGTGTGATCTATAATCGATACCGAAGCCAAAAATATAGTTTTTAGAATTTTTGTCTGTTTGTCTGTATGTATGTCCGGGATAAACTCAAAAAGTACTGGACGGATTTGAATGATTCTTTTTCTGTTGTATAGGTATTAAGTCTGGCCAACATATAGGCTATAATTTATCTTAGAAACTTGAACACCTGGTGCAGAACTGCAACAGACCAGCTAAACTATAAGAGATACAAAACTGGTGCCAAAACATAAATTGTTCCACGTGATGAGCATTTTCTGCTGAGATAATAAATTTGAAGATCTGGAACACCTGATATGGAACTCCAAGAGCCCAGCTACACTATAACATATACAGTAATGACGTCTTAGCAAGAGTTGTTCAGCCTGATAAGCACTCTCTGTTGCCGTATAAAAATTGAAGATCTGGAACATCTGATGTGGAACACCAAGAGCCCAGCTACACTATAACATATACAGTAATGACGTCTTAGCAAGAGTTGTTCAGCCTGATAAGCACTCTCTGTTGCCGTATAAAAATTGAAGAACTGGAACATCTGATGTGGAACACCAAGAGCCCAGCTACACTATAACATATACCTACAGGAATGACGTCTTAGCAAGAGTTGTTCAACCTGATAAGCACTCTCTGTTTCCGTATAAAAATTGAAGATCTGGAACACCTGATGTAGAACACCAAGAGCCCAGCTACACCATAACATATATAGGAATTACGTCTTAGCAAAGTTGTTCAGCCTGATGAGCACTCTCTGTCGATGTATAAAAATTGAAGATCTGGAACACCTGATGTGAAACTCCTAGAGGCCAGCTACACTATAAAATAATATAGGAATGACGTCTTAGCAAAGTTGTTCAGCCTGATGAGCACTCTCTGTTGACGTATAAAATTGAAGTACTGGAACACCTGATGTGGAAATCAAAGCTATCACTAATTTCACTGTATAATTTTAAAATAACATAAGCTAGGAGTACCTCCACGCAGTAAAGGCGGTAACAGTTTAGAACTAATTTTAGATGATGAATAAAAATTTGACTCTACAGGCCAAAACTCCCATTTATTTTTTTACCCGGGCTTTGAAATTGGACATCAGACTTATCAGATGTTCGATTTTGACGACCCCGTGCCGCTGGCATAAGCAACAGAATCCGCGTACGAAGTCGCGGGCAGCAGCTAGTAATTACTATAACTAGTAATAAATTGTAACAAGCTGCACTCTGAATACATAAGTTAACTTCACCGATAATGTTAAAAATATTTAAAGTAATAAAATTAAACACTCAAACAAGTTAATGTTGGTGATGCAGATCTTCAAGTGGGAGAAGTTGCATTTCTCTCAAATGAAAATGAGTCGAAGTATCGGAGGAAACTATCAGAGGATGAAATAGAGCATGCCATACTTCCAAGTATCTACTAAATCCATGGTCTCTTCTAGTCTATTCCATCAGCAGCCTCCCGCATCATCATAACTCCGAGGTAGCCGGCGTGCGCGGCCGCCTGCTGGCGATGTGTATCGTGCACGAGCGGCTGACGGACGCGCCGCCACGCACACGATAATCATCGCTAATTAATATCATATAATTATAATTAAGTATATCAATTAAAGTGAGCGTATCCTTGGGCTGGGATGGTTGCATGGATGCTGGGGAACACTCGAATAAATACTAATTTAGTTCGTAAATGCTAGACAGAAAACAAATATGTACATACTTACAAAAACCAGAACTAAATAGAATAAACGAACCAGGCTTACTATGGGGCAGGCTCGATATGTGGTCCATGCTTGATTTTGATCATCGAGGTGTTTAAGTGTGTGGCTATAATTATTCATGGAATTTTTTTAGGTCTTTATTATTTAATTATTTTAACCTTTATAATTATTCGATGGTTTATTTCGCAAAGTCTTTTGAATTTGTCATTCAGTGTAACGTAAACGTATGCTTTTATGTGTATTTTTTTTACTTTATTGTATTTCTAAAGCACGTTTTACAAAGATATTCACTTACTGCACTCCTCCCGCCAACATGAACTGTGTCCAATAATTAACCAGTCATCGTAACATTCGTGAAAAGTGCTCAGTACCAAAGTTTTACTTCCCGTTTGTACATACATAAATAACACTACATTTTCAATTTGAATGATGAGATATTATTTTCAGAAATTGTTTTTGTTTCATGTAGGCTTACGTCGCGGGACGGCACTTTGTCCCGCGATTGGAAGCCGCTCCCGGGGGACTGCGCCCAATATTGTATTGTTACAGGGAACACTGAAACTTTTATTGATGACTGTGCCTATTTGTATAGCTATACTGTTATTGCTAGCTTTTAGATTGTAAGATGAGCTACAGCGTGTTAGGCCTTATCTTACAGTGGAACTGTCTTTACTTAGTTTGTCGACGAATAGTCTGTCAACATTGCTGACAATGGTTCTCAAGTGATCGAAAACCTGCCATTAAACGGCAATATACCTGAAAGAATAAATTTCTATTTATTCTACAACAATCAAACAAAATTTTCATCGATCTATTCAGCCACTCTCATGTGATTGAATAACAAACGTCCAGCCGTCCATCCAACGACCAAACAACAAATATTCGCATTTATAATAATCATGTGTGATTATATTAAGTGTATAAGTATTCAATGAGTTGTATAGTTAGAAACGATGACTCATCCACTGTTTGCATTCAATGTGTCGAACAAAGAAAATCATGGATCATCAACGATCCCGCCTCATACTTAATAATAGTTTTTCTCATGAAAAATTATTTCAACTGCTACATACCAAGTTTTATATTGGCAATATTTATATTTGTGACACTCCATCTTCTATGTATAAAACAGGTCCATGAACATAAACGCTAACTTGTTATTCACATCCAGCATTAACTATGCCAGTGCCGCTATGCTAGTGCGTGCCCGTGCATGCTGGCGTGCCGCTGAGCCTGCCATTATCATACACTGTAGGACATGTGGAGAGAGTTGATGCCTCGTATAAGTGAACATTGTTTTCACAGAATCCATTTAACTAATTGAATAGATCGGTACGCTCGATTACTGGCAGCAAAAACGTCGAATATGATCGAACGGGAGGTACGAAATGACAGTGAAATTAAAAACAATGCTGCGATTATAAATTCATATCAGTGTGGTGCGGCTGCGTGGTACTGTGTGCTAGCCTGGCAGGTTGGAGAGATAATCTGTTGCATTTTCCATGCGTCGTCGGTCGGCGGCAAAAACGAGCGGCGGTGAATCCGAGCTTGTTACATAATCAGGCGATCTGCTGTCGCCGACCGCCGGGCCGCTACGCTGACGCCGCGCCGCGCGCTCCGTCTATCTATTGGTATTGTATCATAGGTGGAAATGTTAAGAACATCATGTCGTGATTATTGTTACAGAAATGAACATTGTAATTATGAATCACTTTGAATTCAATTCACTCATTTAAGTTCTTAATACGATATCCATGCGGCCCATGCCTATTAGAATAGAGATTGATATGTAATAAAAAAATTCAAAAGAAAGTTAAATATCTTTTATGGTAAAAAATAAGTTTTCAAATAAAACTAACCATCTTCAAAAATCAGCACAAAAAGTGTAAAATCAGAAAATCGGAAGTCGTTGGTTTTGTTTTTAATCGACTTCCAAAAGGAAGAGGTTATTAAATCAATTCGGATGTTTATATTTTTTTATGTTTGTTCGCGCATAAATCTGTCGCTTAACAACTGATTTGAAAAAGTATTTTTTGTAGGAAAGGGTATACTTCCCAAATGTTCCCATTAAATTTCATCGAAATCGGACTAGGTAGCGGTTTTTGAAAAATCAACTAAAACCTAAAAAAAGTATCAACATTGTCTACATCGATTAATCCGAGGTTTCTGGTCCGATTTCGATGATTCTTTTTTGTTCAATGCAGTAAGTATACCTGCCATTTGTATATTTTCATTTAGTTTGGTTCAGTAGTTTTTATTTATTTATGTCTTGAGACGTAAGTCGTATGACGTAAGACGTAAGTCGTAAGACGTAGGTCGTAAGACGAAAGTTGTAAGTCGTAAGAGGTACGACGTAAGACGTAACACGTAAGTCGTAAGGCATAAGTCGTAAGATGTTACTCGTAAGACGTAAGTCGTACTTGTAAGACGTAAGTCACAAGTTCAAGCTCAGAAACGGTGTATTAGATCTATGTCAAATCTTAAGCGCACAGATAGCTGTGAACCTGCGTTTCGATCTCTGAAGATACTGACTTTTCCATGTTTGTGACTGGAGGTGGCGCATTTTTTTTAAAAACAAATTTAGATTTATTTCCGTCAGTCGCTGTTATGAGAACACGTCCAGGCCCTCTGAGAAGCCAATACAAAAACTTGTTGCACTCGGGCAATTACAAAACAGCACTGTTGAGAAAAAACATTATGTCAACGGGACCTGTAGTTTTTAATAAAATACCCCATAGTTTTAAGGAACATTCCGTGCACAGATTTAAATCTGAGGTGACAGCTTTACTTTTGGAAAAGTGTTATTATTCATTACAGGATTTTTTAAATGATGCCACTTTTTAACTTTTCAACTCAATTTAATTTTATACCAGACTAGCTTTTCCCAGCGGCTTCGCTCGCCCCTCCATTGCCTATGTCACTCAGGACCAAAGCAGCTTTCAACTGGTGAAAGAATTTTTTAAATCGGACCAGTAGTTTTTGAGTTTATCCATTACAAACAAACAAACAAAAATACAAAGTTTTCTTCTTTATAATATTAGTGTAGGTAGATGATGATAAAACCGTTGGAACTTTGACTTTCAATAACTCCGTTACCGTACAGCGTACATGATTTTATATATTCAGACTACAAACTTTCAAGCATTAGCCTTGTGATTTCTTAATGGTCATGGCGAATGCAAGACGGATCGGAAATTGAGGTCGCTTAAACTCAAACGGCATATCGTTTGGGATCCTAGAAATAAGAACTTCCTCACCTTCGAATTTTCCTTTGAGTATCGTCGCGTAAGTCACATTGTTCTTCAATTTACTTACCACCAAACGCGTTCTGTTGCACAGTTTTGGTTGGTTTATGTTTCAAAGCATGATTACTACGAAGCCAACCTTTGTTCGTAAATTGTGCGCTGGTAAGCCAGGCATATCCAAGGGGTTTTAATTCAATTGAAAAGTTGGTGTCTAAACGCAACTGACATTTTTTTAGCGTGGTAAAATAATCATATGAATCCTCCCACCCAGGGCAGAGCGGGAGGGACTGTCAGACTCGAACTGATTAAAATCCACGGTGTCCTTCAATAGCCCTTTACGTTCCGGGGTCACGGTAAATCGTAAGTCCCGCGGACCCCGGCAGGCTTTGGCCCTCTAAAGGGTGACCCCGTCATAATGCTAGTCTTTGAGGCGCGCGTGGAACACAACGCGCCGTCGACCCGGGCATGGTCCAAGTTCGGACAGCGAGTCACCCATTACTCGCCACCCGCATGCCCGAGCCTACGGTGGCTGGAGATCGTCTTTTTTTTTTTTTTTGGGACAAACCCACCACACTATTCCCAAACCACTGCAACTCCTGAGAGCCAGAATCAACAGTGGCAACCACCAGAAAAGCGCCAAGACAATGAAGCTCGACGTGTCCCGGAGAATGAATTTACCTGTCTTGGATCCTGCACGAAATTAATCAGAAAAGAATAGTGGAGGAGTAGGAAAAATATGTTTCCACTTCCCTCCATGCAAGCAGGAGACAGAACAAAGCAAGGCCAATAGGCACAAAGGGACATTACAACTGGGAGAAGCCCAGTTGCCTTGCACCACGGGTAAAAATGACTACTAATATTAATGGGTCCTAAATTGTGAGCTGCTATATTTGATTCCAATAATAGGTATGGCAAAAACGCTTGAACGCACGGAAGTTTGTTCGAGTTTCCACAAGGTCCGTATAATAAATGACTCCAGATGTAGTCTGAACAGTATCCAACATAATATTGCGTTCTGTTATACCCCTGCTATATTAGGCCCTTAAGGCTAGATCAGCATCCCTACCTAAGCATCAAGCTTAGGTCATCATTATGCAGTTTGCCCTATGCGTCCCTGTGTTGCGCGCTTCAGTCTACTCCCGACCTCGGTCATAAGCGGTTGCCTAAAGACATCTTAACCTTCGAGTGTTTATAAGGTGGTTAATCAATAAACCCCTTTCTTTAATTAAAACGTCTTTTTTTTAAAAAGACCTTTCGTCGAGGCCGTATAACATTTTGGTGGCAGCGGTGGGATCCGAAAATATCCAGTGCCCTGGCAACCGCTACGTAGACTCCGGATTCCTAACCAGAAAACTTTACTTTCAAAATCCAGTGCTAAAAGTGCATATCAAAATCCAGTGCTAAAAGTGCATATTGAAATCCAGTGCTAAAAGTGCATATCAAAATCCAGTGCTATAAGTGCATGTCGAAATCCAGTGCTCAAGTGAAGTGCTACCACAAATCATCTGAAAGGGAAGTGTCGCATCCCTCACCGCGAATACTTACCCTTTTTCTCCGTCATCGTCGTCGTCACGAAACGTCGTGCCGATACCTGTGGGAAGACTCCCACAAACTCACCACTCTCTCCGCTTCAAGGTCATCCGAGATTTAAATTGAATCTCATTTCGTCGCCTCCCGGTGCGCAGTCGCACCACCTTATCAATCGGAATGTTCCTGTTCGCCGTTATCGTCGCCGCCTACGCGTCTTTACTGTGAGTCTTTGGTCATTGTTTAGTCTAAGTTTTAAATACCAGCGATTCTCAACCTCTTATTTTAAACTGTAATTTTGTATCTAGGTTGATACTGACAGTTTGTTAATGAAAACTTATGTTATATTGTGTCTTCCGTCGTTTTAAAACTAGTTCTGGAACATTTTATTATGAAAAAAGCACCTAAGTCAGAAGACAGTAAAACACCACTTACTTTAAATATTCCAGAACCTGAAAAGCTAGTAAGTGATAGTGAAATCGTGAAGTCACCCATCACATCTCCTCGTGTAACTAGGCAAACCAAAGCTATCCTCACAATGTCAGAAATCGATTTAAATATCTTATTCAAATTTATAAAACCTTATGACGGTAAACGGGACACCCTAAATTCATTCTTAGTGAACTGCGATAATGCCTATGACCTTGCTTCAGAATCTCAGAAGTTAATCCTTTTTAAATTCATTCTCAGCCAACTAAATGGCAAAGCAGAAACCGCCTGCTCAATTAAAGATTTTAATTCATGGGAGCAACTTAAAGAATTCCTAAAAACGCAATTTAGTGAGCGTAAACATTACTCCCATCTCCTGACTGACCTCCAAGAAAGTAAACAAGATCAGTCAGAAAACGTAAGCCAATACGCATTACGCGTAGAAACCTACCTCTCACAACTTCTTACCGAAATATCCTTTTCTAATAACAAAGCAAAGGAGCTACCTGGCCGCACAGCTGCCATGGAGGACCTCGCCCTCCATCATTTCCTCATGGGATTGCACCCCAGAATTTCAAACATCGTGAGATGTAGAGCACCTAAAACCCTAAATGAAGCTATTAATTTAGCCGTATCTGAAGAACGGATACAACAAACGTTATATAAACGTCCACAACTGGAACACAAAACCAGTAAGTCAGCTAATGTCAAACCAAATCCAAACAATTCTCAGAAACCACAAAGTGTTTCTCAAACTTCTTCCAATGTTGTGTGCCGCTACTGTAAAACTCCAGGCCACGACATATCCAATTGCAAGAAACGGGAATTCAACAACCGAAAAACCCAAAACGCAACCAAACCACCTACTCAGGTGAATTCCGTTGAACAAGCTGACGAATCAGGTCTCATAGAAGACAATGATCCCAATATTTTAAACGAGTAAAAGTCTCGAATCGGTGTCGCGCGAGACAGTATCCAGAAGCCGATACCTGTCATTCTTCTAACTCTTCAAAATCCAGGGACCACACGGGTAACCAGCCCCAAATAAGCGCCCAATCTTCTAATTCCATGACTAATCGACAGGGTAACCAGCCCCAAATTGACAGTCAATCTTCTAATTCCATGACTAATCGACAGGGTAACCAGCCCCAAACTGACAGTCAATCTTCTAATTCCATGACTAATCGACAGGGTAACCAGCCCCAAACTGACAGTCAATCTTCTAATTCCATGACTAATCGACAGGGTAACCAGCCCCAAACTGACAGTCAATCTTCTAATTCTTTGACTAATCGACAGGGTAACCAGCCCCAAACTGACAGTCAATCTACTAACTCTACTAATTCTAAGACCAACCAACAGGGTAATCAGCCCCAAACCGACGGTCGATCAAATAATTCGAACTCTAACTCTCAATCTACTACTATATCTACTAAATCCAACAAGATTTATGAAATTAATCTTGATACCACTAAAAGGTTACTACCTCATATTCTGGTCGAATCCCAGATATCCCATGTCCCATTGTCCCTCCTAGTAGACTCAGGTTCTGCTATTTGCCTATTAAAAGAGTCCAGTATCAATAAAACTCAGAGACTCGTCAAAGAACCAATTAAACTAAAGGGCATTGACCCTGGTGATGAACCAACACCAACCGAAGGTCACTTTCAACTCAAAATAAAGCTAGACGGAAAACATACAGCCGCGTTCAAATTCCATGTTGTAAGAAACATCAACTTACCTTATGACGGTATAATAGGTACCGATTTTCTAACAACCTTCGGCTGCAAAATTGATTATATCCAGGATACCCTGAAAATAGGGAACCTGAACCTAAAACTACATTTCTCTGATCCCTGTTATTTAATTCCTCCCCGAACAGAAACAGTCATCGAATGTTCAGTTCGGAATACCAACCTGACGGAAGGTATCATAATCGATCAACGTCTCTCAGAAGACTTATTAATATCTAATTGCATCGTCAAGGTCAAAGGCAACAACCGCGTCAATTTGACCGTTGCCAACATCTCCGAAGTGCCTATAACTGTCAAATCGAACCTAAACCTTGACATTATGCCTCTCCCTTCCACTGCATTCCAAACCTTCTATAACTCCCAAAAAACTACAACCTCAAGAACCAATGAGGTCATCAAATCGTTAAGAACAAATCACCTCAACCAAGAGGAAACCGACGCTCTCCTCGAACTCTGTGCTCAATACTCCGATATCTTCCACTTACCCGACGATCAGTTGACATGTACTGACGCGATTGAGCATAAAATTAAAACCACATCTGATAGCCCAATCCACGTAAAATCGTACAGATTCCCAGAATGCCATAAAAAGGAAGTCGATTCTCAAATCGAAAAAATGTTGAACCAAGGTATAATTAAACCCTCAATGTCCCCTTGGTCCTCACCAATTTGGGTAATACCCAAGAAACTCGATGCTTCCGGTCAAAGAAAATGGCGCGTCGTAATCGATTACCGCAAGCTCAACGACGTGACCATCGGTGAAACCTACCCTATCCCGCAAATAGCGGAAATTCTTGACCAACTAGGACATAGTAAATATTTCTCTACTCTAGACCTTACATCCGGGTTTCACCAAATTCCTATTTCCTCTGAAGACGCACCTAAAACAGCCTTTTCCGTGCCCCAGGGACATTACCAATTTAACCGAATGCCATTCGGACTTAAAAATGCCCCATCAACGTTTCAAAAATTAATGAATAATTGCCTCGCTGGCCTTCAAGGCACGAGATGCTTCGTTTACTTAGATGACATTGTTATCTATTCATATGACTTACCGTCCCATATTAATAACCTAAAAGCTGTATTTGAAAGGCTCCGCCAATTCAACTTAAAATTACAGCCAGACAAATGCGAATTTCTCCGGAAGGAAGTCGCTTATTTAGGTCACATCATAAGCAAAGATGGTGTCAGACCGAATCCCGAGAAAATTGAAGCCGTCAAAGATTTTCCAGTCCCAAAATCACCTAAAGATATTAAATCTTTCCTAGGGTTAGTATCATACTACAGAAGATTTATACCCAACCTTGCTAAACTAGCCAAACCTCTTACTTCCTTACTAAAAAAGGATACTTCATTCGAGTGGCAAAATGAGCAACAGCTTGCCTTTGAATCCTTAAAAAATAAACTAATCTCTGCTCCGATCCTTGCATATCCTGATTTCACTCAACCTTTCCTCCTAACTTGTGACGCCTCAAATTATGCAATCTCTGCCATATTATCCCAAGGAACTATCGGGCAAGACCGTCCTGTCGCGTATGCTTCACGCACCCTTAATAAAGCAGAGTGCAATTACAGCGTTATAGATAAAAAATGCCTAGCCATAATATTTGGCACTAAAATATTCAGACCCTATTTATATGGCCATCAGTTTACAATTTTAACAGATCACAAGCCATTACAATGGCTATTTAATTGCAAAGATCCTGGATCTAGACTAATCCGCTGGCGTTTACAGCTAGAGGAATTTGAGTACAAAATTCAATATAAAAAGGGTAAAATCAATGCTAATGCTGATGCCCTGTCTCGATTCCCTGTCAATCCTGTTAATCCTGAAAATGCCCAAGAATCAAATCCTAATCCAGAATTGGATCCCTCTCATAATATAGATAGTGATCTAATGGACTTACTAATATCCCCACCGTCCTTTAACTCTGACGAGTTCGGTCTAGATAACGTCGGGAACGACCTATCTGACTTACCTGAGTTGCAAGAACTTGCAACTGATGAAACACCAACTCTCGATGATCAACCTGAAACCTCTCCACAACCATCAACGAGTGCATGTCCAAACTTACCTGCTGATAATTATAACACTTTCTTGAAAGCAATGGTAGATAAAAATAAAACATACAACACAGAAATCACAGAACACAATGAAAGCCTCCTAAAATCTTCATCTAAGGTCATCCTCATACCTACTGCAATCGATTTAGACGAATCAAATCCTTATGTACAAGAAGTATTAGACAATTTCGAAAACAGCGAAGATATAATTAATACTGAAAAGGAGTTATATTATTACCAAAGACTCACGCTAAACAATAAAATATTCTATTTCCTATTCATAAAAGTTCATCATTTTGATGAATCATCATATACTGAAATTTTCGAAACACTGAAACATGTTAAAAACGAAATAATTACGAGTGGAGATATAAACGAAATTGCTATATCTGACTTGAAAAACCCTTTTGAAAAACACTCTTTCATTAAAATCTATAATATCCTTACTTACCTTTTCCATGATACTAATATCAAAATTCATATATACCATAATAGTATTATGTACCCTACTCCCACTGAAATTAAGAAAATCCTACACGATAATCATGATATCCCAATAGCGGGTCACTTGGGATCCACTCGCATGTACAGACGCCAGCACATCAAGCTACCACAATCTGCCAAATTTCTTCAACAGATTTTCAACATTATCACAATAATGGAAGGTTAATGTTCGATTGGTAAAATCTGACAGTTTCGGGTAGGTTGACCTGCTGGCCAATAGGATCAAAGAATCCTACTACTGGAAAGGCATGCGCAGTGACATAGAATCTTACGTCAAACAATGCAAATCGTGTCAAGAAAATAAGGCTCTAAGGAAAATAAACCGCAGCCCTATGCAAATCACTAGTTCCTCTACTAAACCATTTGAACGGATCTCTCTAGACATCGTAGGCCCACTGCCCGAGGCGGGACCTGCGAAACTAAAATATATACTCACAATACAAGATGATTTGACTAAATTCTCTTCCGCCTATCCTATTCGTAGTACTACAGCTGAAGAAACTTCAGAATGTTTACTCCATTATATATCTATTTTTGGTATCCCTAAAACAATTCTTACCGACCAGGGCACCAACTTTACATCAGACCTATTCAAAAAGACCTGTGAATTCCTAAAGATAAAAAATCTTTGGTCGTCGCCATACCACCCTCAAACACAAGGCGCCCTGGAAAGAAGTCACTCTACCCTTAAAGAATATTTAAAATCATATATTAATGACGAACAAACAAACTGGCCCCGTTACATCTATACAGCTATGCTTGCCTATAATACCAGTATCCATACTACTACGCATTACTCACCTTATGAACTCATGTTCGGAACTAAACCATTCATTCCCAACTCTATTTACGACGGAGACCTTGGTGCAACTTACCCAGATTATGTCCGTATGCTCCAAGGTCGACTGAAATGTTCACGAGAATAAAAAACTTTTTCAAAAAAAATGTAACCGACTTCCCACAAAAAAGTTCTAAATAACCTACAAAAAAACTTTTCTTTCGAAAGTCGGTGACTTTCTTTTTTATTTCATTGACTTTTTGTCACCGACTTTCGAAAGAAAAGTTTTTTTGTAGGTTATTTAGAACTTTTTTGTGGGAAGTCGGTTACATTTTTTTTGAAAAAGTTTTTTATTTTATCCTTTTTAGTTTCAATATTCAACCTTCTTACATGTACACTAAAATATTGTAATCCGTAGCACCGGTGATAACATCGTCCATGTATGTACTCTTACACAATGAGCTAAAATTTAAAACTACTGCACCAAACTAAATGAAAATTTTATGGGACCAAATGGCAGATATACTGTATCGAACAAAAAAAGAATCATCGAAATCGGACCAGAAACCTCGGAGTAATCGGTGTAGACAATGTTGAAAACTTTTTAGGATTTCGTTGTTTTTTGTTGATTTTTCAAAAAGTGCTAGTCCGATTTCGATAAAATTTTAATGGGACCATTCGGGAAGTATGCCCTTTCCAACAAAAAAAGATTTGTTCAAATCGGTTGGTAAACGACGGAGTTATGCCCGAACAAACATAAAAAAAAAAAAAAAAAAAAAACATATAAACATCCGAATTGAGAACCTCCTCCTTTTGGAAGTCGGTTAAAAAGCATTGGACTTTATAAAAAGGTCTAAAGAAACCTCTAAAACTTATTATGACACTCATACTCGCCCTATCCAATATAAGGTAGGCGATTATGTATACCTCAAAAATCATTTGAGACTGCGCAAGGCCCTCTCTCCTATCTGGAAGGGGCCCTATAAGATCGTTAAAATTAATGGTAGAAACACACTTACCTTACTTATTAACCGACGTCACGTCACACATCACTTTGATGAAGTGAAACCCGCTGATGTCGAAACAAACCTGTAAAAAGAAATATAATAAGTTTTAGTTAGTTTAGATATACGTACACCGCATACATAGGATAACTTACCTTAGTTGATAACACTAGCTATTATTTGCAGTCCAGTTCGGGGTCAACCTCACCAAGACTTCATCCTGCCAATCACCACGAGCCCTGGCTTATATTTTGACTACTTAGGTAAACTTAAAATCAACAATGTACAATTGAACGTTTTATTACCTGTAGATATCTCACACTTTGAACCACACATACAGAATGTTAAACATGCCTTAAAAGAAACTAGGTATTTGTGTAATCAGACTAGAATAATAGAAGTTAATGCAGAATGTGATGGTATGTTACAACCATTAACAGCACGATTCCAAGATATGGAAAAAGAATTCCAATCTATCTCTCATTTAATAGATAATAGAAATAAACGTGGTGCTTGGATCGGGGGAATAGGTTCTGTTTTAAAACAGATATTCGGAACTTTAGATGAAAATGATGCGTTGAAGTATGATGAAGCGATAACATCATTACAAAACGATGAGAAACGGATGACTTCACTGATAAAAGAAAATATTTTAATTACCACTTCCGTAATAAAATTTTTCAATAACACCTTGAATAAAATACAAATTAACGAAGTAAATCTAAATGAAGCTATCGACAACCTCTCCGCAAATATAAAAAATATTTCTGTAATTACCAATGGACTTCACATATTAACCAAAGTCAACAGAATTCTAAATGTATTGGAAACATCAATACTTACCTTATCATTCCAATTAGAAGACATAATTAATGCCATCCTATTTAGTAGCCAAAACATATTGCACCCGTCCATTATGACGCCTACACAATTACATAGAGAGCTTGCCGATAACTACAGACACTTGCCAAGCGACCTTGAGCTGCCTGTAACTCTAGATATTAAGTCAGTACATTTTATCTTAAGTATTTCTAAGTTGTCATGTCATTATATTAATAATAAGTTAATATTTGTACTACAAGTGCCACTGGTCAACACCAAAGAATACATATTGTTTCACAACATCGCTCTTCCAACTCCGCATAGTACCAAGGCACCGAATTCGTTTAGCTTAATTATACCTAGTAATAAATACATAGCAATGACCAAAGACAAATCTCAATACTGCGTTTTAAATAACCTGGAACAGTGTAAAGTAATCGGACCCGGCAGTTATATCTGTGACGTAGAAAATGTTTATTCTACTGAAGCAAAACTTACCTGTGAAAGTGAACTATTAACAAAAGTGATTAACCGGAAACCATTACAATGCGAAATGAAAAATATATTTGGCAAATTAGATATTTGGAAACCATTAGTAAACAATAGATGGATCTTTATACAATCAGAACCAAATAAAATCTCAATTGACTGTGTAAATTCTAACTTGTATGAAACAACTATACTAGGAACAGGAATACTTAATATCCCTAAAGGATGTATTGGTTACTATAGAAGTACCACACTTATACCTAAGTTCAATGTTTTAAATATTACCTCACCAATTAACCATGTACCAGATTTTAATCTAATCAATGACACTTGTTGTAATATTGTTAATGTAAGTAATGTATTAGATAATGTGTCCCCTGTTTATCTAAATGACATAGATCTGGATGATCTTAATAAAGAAAATAAAAATAAACTGCAATCTCTTCTCAACGACGTTAAAGTCCTCGAGCACTCTCAAGATCATCATATTATTAAATATGGAACACATTACTCTATCCTCATAATCATTGTCGTAGTTATAGTCATATTATACGTAACTTACTTATTCTTTAAGAAAATTTATGAATCTGGCAGCAACCGACATTTCCAATTTAAGTTCAATGTCAATAAGACACCAAACCCTCCTGCTTCAGAAATTATGACCATGACTGACAGACAGGATCCAGAACAGGATATATCTATCCCCATCGCTCCACTTAGAACTAGAGTTTAACGAGACTTGTATAAATTCAACCCCAAGTCTCTTCTTAAAGGGGGAGGTGTTATACCCCTGCTATATTAGGCCCTTAAGGCTAGATCAGCATCCCTACCTAAGCATCAAGCTTAGGTCATCATTATGCAGTTTGCCCTATGCGTCCCTGTGTTGCGCGCTTCAGTCTACTCCCGACCTCGGTCATAAGCGGTTGCCTAAAGACATCTTAACCTTCGAGTGTTTATAAGGTGGTTAATCAATAAACCCCTTTCTTTAATTAAAACGTCTTTTTTTTAAAAAGACCTTTCGTCGAGGCCGTATAACAGTTCGTTCTGCCAAAGAATACACTCCCAAAGAATATGATGTGCTGATTGTTCATATTCACAGTCAGGTGACGAACATTGACAAAAAGGCGAGGGAACAAGCTTAAAGGAAAACAATTTACTTTTAAAGTTACCATGTCCCGTGAGAAATTGGGCAACACAGTGATCCACCTCCAACCACGTCCTAGCCAGCCGCTCACGAACGGATGGGAAGAACTGGTGGAGGTGCCGCCCCTTGGGAGAATTATCCCACCTATTTTGCCATTCGGATAAAAGTTCCTCCCAGACGTCGCTCTGGGGTTTAAATAATCTAGATATCTTATCACGGTCACGTTGCGGCAGGAAATCAGCGTCAGTGGTCTCCCGTGCGGAAAAATACATTGCAGCACGTCGCTGCACTTCAA
Source organism: Agrotis exclamationis (assembly GCA_950005045.1). Taxonomy (NCBI): domain Eukaryota; kingdom Metazoa; phylum Arthropoda; class Insecta; order Lepidoptera; family Noctuidae; genus Agrotis; species Agrotis exclamationis. The sequence goes on along the minus strand of OX465422.1, from coordinate 483,702 downwards.
GATCTACTGGAAGAACACCAGCAAGTACCGGTAAAGCTTCAGTACTGACGGTCCTATACGCTTTACTTAAGAATAACAAAGCCAAGCGCTGGCTTTGAAGCAATTTACGCCGTGCCGCCCCTATGGTGGCCCTGGAGATCGTCTGGCAACGTCCGTCACCGTAGGCGTCTACCACTGCGGCTGGGGTGGGGGGAGGACGCTGTCCTCTCCCTCACGCGGCGCGCCTCCTCCTTTCATAGCATGACTGCTTCGCAGAAGGAGGCGACCGCTTCCCACTCCGTCTCGCAAGGCCTCGACCAATGCCGGGCGCGAGAGGTCTCCGCCTGTCGCCGTTGTGAGGACACGGCGGTGCTCTGCCCAAGCGGAGCAGTCTTGCACCGAATGCTCCACCGTGTCCTCCGGGCGATCCTCGCAGTGGTGACACCCAGGCGTTGTTTCGTCGTATGTTTGTATTGAATTTATGCAGTCCTACTTAGTACATTTTTTGGGTATTCAGTATTCACCGAAATACTTTTTTAGCATTGAAGACCGGTGGGCGCCGGGCGGCATAAACATTATTCTTCATGTTTTCCTAGTACTTTTTGTTAAGATCCCTTATTCAATTTCGGCACCAATACCTTCTTCGTGATCATGTTACTACGTTTTATGTCACGTCTCCACGGAAACAGGATACAAATTTGATCGTCTTGGTGGCGGCATGGCATTGATAATTATGATAATATCGGCACAATAAGTTTAGAAACTCAATACAAACCAATCCAAACACATCAACCGGTCAATTGATGTTTTGATTGATTTTTAGGGTTCCGTAGCCAAATGGCAAAAACGGAACCCTTATAGATTCGTCATGTCTGTCTGTCTGTCTGTCTGTCTGTCTGTCCGTGTATGTCACAGCCACTTTTTGTCGAAAGTATAAGAGTTATCCTGTTGAAACTTGGTAGAAAGATGTATTATGTGAACCGCATTAGGATTTTCACACAAAAATAAAAACAAAACAAATTTTGGGGTTGCCCCCCATACTTAGAAGTGAAACTCAAAAAAAATTTTTTCACCAAACCCATACGTGTGTGGTATCTATGAATAGGTCTTTAAAAATGATATTGAGGTTACTAACATAATTTTTTTCTAAATTGAACAATTTGCGCGAGAGACACTTCCAAAGTGGTAAAAAGTGTGTCCCCCCCCCCCCCCCGTAACTTCTAAAATAAGAGAATGATAAAACTAAAAAAATATATAATGTAGACTACAACCAAAACTACCAACGAAAATTGGTTTGGATGAGATACAGTTAGCAGTTTTTGAGATATAGTACATTTTCAAAAACCGCAAATATAACTTTGCCATTCATACAAATACTATGAAAAACAAAGTTATTTTTATTGTTTGTGTATATTACTTACTAATCTCAATATAATTATATCTCTAATCTATGCTTGCTGCTACGGAACCCTTCATGGGCGAGTCCAACTCGCACTTGGCCGGTTTTTTTCGTGTTGCTGTCATTCCATGTCAACCACGTTTTATGTCACGTCCCACGGCAACGGGATAAAACAAAAAAAAAAAAAACAAAACAAAAAAAAGGTAAAAAGTATCCTTGTTTCTCCTGGTTCTAAGCTACCTCCCCACCAATTTTCAGCCAAATCGGTTCAGCCGTTCTTGAGTTATAAATAGTGTAACTAACACGACTTTCTTTTATACTCGTATATACACCGTGTTCCGGACGATATACATAAACTTCGACCAGATGTTCAAACCACGGAAGTAAGCATTTTTCATTATGGACACATTAATAAATTCTTATTTTTTATTTTTTGTTAATTTTCATACAAACTAAATACCTAGACGTAAATAACCCGATATGCATGCCTCTTTATCCGAATTGGCAACGTCGTATTTTCATTCATAACATTTGGCGGGCTGAAACAAATGAAATGCAAATAGTATTTGATAGATTTATCATTTTAATTGCACTAAGCGGCAACATAGGCCAAATTAAGATACTTTCTCACTGCATAGCTCAATTAAATTTCATTAAATGAAATTACAAATATCTTTGTAACGAAGCCTTTTTAAGTACTACTTCCTTTGTTGGATTTGATTTGTAAAAGCCATAGAAGTATTTGCTAAAGTTTATGGATAACGTGAAGAACACGGTGTATAGATTAATGGCAATTTTATTATTAATTTAGGTTTTGTTTTAATTTTTAATTATATTTGGTTGACATTCTGTATTTTATTGTAGTATTGACATTTAGATAATTTTTATTTGTAGATTTGACTTTTTGATAATTTCTACTTGTATTTTTGTTTTTGCTGTTGACATTTTGATAATTTTAATTTGTATATTTGACAGTTTCTTTTATATTACTTGTGTAACTAATGTCAATTTGCATGCCAGAAGGTAAAATGTAGTTGATCTTATTTATCTATGTTCAATATCTAATTCTGTAAGTACCTACATTTAGAGAAAATAAAATTCTGATTCTGAAGTGAATAAAACTACTTACTTGAAACTACTACTACTTGATAAGAAGTAAGTCGTAAGACGTAAATCGTAATTCGTAAGTTGTGAGACGTAAGTCGTGAGACGTAAGTCATGAGACGTGAATCGTAAGAGGTAAGACGTAAGTCGTAAGAGATAAGACATAAGTTGTAAGACGTAAGTCGTAAGATGTAAGTCGTAATACGTAAGTCGTAAGACGTTAGTCGTAAGACGTTAGTCGTAAGACGTAAGTCGACAGATGTAAGTTGTAAGACGTAAGTCAACAGATGTAAGTCGTAAGACGTAAGTCGACAGATGTAAGTCGAAAGACGAAGAATGTTCGGGGTGAGGGAGCGCCTTAAGCCAGAAATATTCCAACACAGTACAGCCTTCGTCAGCTGCCCAGATAGCAGTCGTGGTCAGTCCACCGTGAGAGGTTTAAGCGAGTGCAGTGATTGACACGGCGACATCTTAGCGCTGCGGCGCGGGCGCAAAAAATCGCTCCATTCATATGCACGGGGAGGAGTGCGGTCAGTTTTTGCGCGGCCGGACGTTCCCCGCGTTTTATTTGTAAATTGGGCGCGGGGCGGGGGAGGCGCGGGTGCGGGGCGGGAGCGGCGCGGGGACGCGGCGGTAACGAGACCGAGCGCGCGTCATTCAAATGCGCGACTAGTTTTTGCGCAGGCGCATAATTGAATACGAATGCGTACTCTGAAGGATTCTAATGCGTTCAGATGAGACGCGTAATGAACGTTATTTATACAGGCGCGAGACGCCTGGACCTGCACTAACTGCACTGCCAGTATCGCCTGCACCGACTGGTGGGACCACTCACCTAGGTATGATGATGAAACATTTTGAAATTACTTTGCCAGTACTCATGTAGCTGGATCTTAGCGGTCCCCACAACTATTGTTTTCAAACAATTTGGAGACTGAACGAGTTGTTACATCAGTAGTTAAACTATTTGTTAAATCCATCTTTTTTTTACTAACTATTGTTAAAATCCCATTCATTTTTTTACAATTAGTTTAAGACAACTACATGAGCTAAATTATCAACTCTCTTTGTGGTGGTTCAAACTTCGTTTGAAATACTGTTAGAATAAAGTTCTAATCAGCTTGCACTACAAAGTGGTTGTTACGTCAGTCACTGCGGGCCGAATAATGCGAAATGAGTGGTTTTTTTCGATTTACAAAAAATCTATTGATTGGAGTAAAAAAATAAAACACTATTATGCTAATATTTTGCTTGTTGAATTATTTGTCAAAAAATCAGATTTATCACGTATATTTTAGTATGGTTTTTACTCGTTAAAATAAAATTTTGGAGATAAGTTCGCTATTTTTTTTTATCGAGTAAAATTTGTTGTATTATGTTTTCAAAACACTATCTTACTAGCATATATATCCTGAAGATTATCATATATTTTTCTAGTTTTGTTGATTGCAGTGAATTATGTATATGCTTTTTACATTATAAAACTCGCGTTTAGCTCCTGTAGTCCCCTTAAGTAATAAATCTAACAACACGCCTCTAATGCGAGTCGTTTTTAGAACTTCTGTAGTTAGTATAGGTGTCTATTCTGTATCGAGAGCGGGATTCGCGTGGTCATCTCGTATTTTATAAACACTCAATAGTTGAAAAATTGTTGGTTTTTTTTTCTATTGCTTTGTCGTGTTATTCTCCTGTGGTATTATCAACAAGAGTCTAATGGTGTGTCGCTACATCGCCTGCATTTTAATAAGCTGCATTCATAACAAGTTATGACTAAACCATCATAAGAACTGCTGCAATCTTTGATGCTCATCCGCTCCACGTACATCTGAGATCATAGAGTTTTTTGTTAGTTTAGTGACATTGTCGCGACATTTCTCGTTATGTCCAGTTGCTGTGAGCTACAATTGTTTATCAAGAGCATTAAATATCATTTAATGTGTAATTGGCTTTTATTAATGTAGGTAATAGTCGCAAAGAATTTTTATTATAATTATCCGTAGAGCATTATGGTAGTGATGTGATTACAATACAAAATATCATATCAGACATTGTTTTAACATATTCAGTTACAACTGTGACTGGCTCATAAGTCATAACACAATATAAATGTGTAACATATTACCTACCTCACTAGTTTAGGATAAAAAAACTCACGTATTTTATTATTCACATAACAATAATACGTTATTTACAATTCAAACCTACACAAACACAGCACAACAGTAAAGTTAATCAAGTTTACACAAGAATATTACTGCCGTCTCCGGGGAATAGATGGCAAGCGAGCACGACTCCAAATGAACGGTTTGTGTACTCTGGCCAATGTAAATAAGCACTTAATTGTGTTACAAATGTACTAGTGAAGAGGCCACTGGTGGTGGTCGGTGCAGCACGGTGCTGCCGGCTACTCCGGCTGCGCAGGCGCGGCTTCAGGATCAGGTAGGGTTATCTATCTGATTTCACCAGCTCAATCTTCCAGAAAGGTGCAAGTCGTTCTTTCCACCTGATTATTTCCTTCATGCTTTCTTCCAATGGAAAGATTGAAAGTATGCACTCTTTTAGAAATCTTCTCCACAACGGAATTGCATAATGGAACGAAATAGCTCCATTGACTGGTCGTTGAGAGGACCATGTCACGTCCCTGCCAACAATGATTACATAGAGGCAGACACGAGTTTTTTAAGGAAAGTGGTAAACTTCCTCTTGAAATTCCGCCTGCGTCGGGCGAAGATTTACAAATATTTCAAGTCACATATTGAAGCAACTAGACACGAAACAACTATTTAAATATGTACTTGTACATATTCGCAGGAATCGAACCCGCGACATGCAACAGTCAATCTCTCTGGCACAGCGTCAACCGTGCCGACACAGGTTCTGACTACAATCTATAACACTGGTGTTAGTTAGTTTGTTGTCTATGTTTTGATAGATTAATAGTAGAGCGCGATAATGTAACGCGCGATAATGTAACAAATCCGCTCGGTCACGTACTGGCGTCGTTAATTTATTGCCGTATTTTAATTGAGCGTAGCATCTCGACGGAGGCGCGGCGGCCATGGCGGCGCGCTCGTAGCATTCAATGTAAATGTGATTTAAAAGTAATGGCCCTGTTGGCAATTGACTGTGCTCACATGCTCTAAGAGCTGTGCAATTTAACCGCGCCGGGTTCAGTACCCGGCCGAGGCGTTTTTGCGCCGCCGGGAAAACGCGGCCGAGTGACGACAGGCTAAACGATGTTAGGATAACTAACAGGAGTGGGAGCTGCGCGTGCGCTCGCTCGCTCTTCGGATGAGGCAGAGGGAGGGAGCACGTTGAGAGGACTCGCGGGGACATAAATCGCAAGTAAAAAGCGGCGCGTCGTCGTCGTCCGGCCTTTTTTGCTGTTTCTTGTTATGCGCATTCCTTAGTTTTTGCTCGCGCGTGTTCCCGACAAACGAGCTCGGGCAAGTTCGCCAGTTTTTGCTTCGGAAACAATGGTGGGTCCGCGATGGCAGCGGCCGTGATTGCGCGCGCGCAGGCGGCGCGGCGCATTTGCATGCGACGGCCAATCGCGAGGCGAGGCCACGCCCTCGGCGCCCCGCCCTGCCGCGCCGCCCGCCGCTCTAGCGCGCGCTATCTAATGCTAATGCGCACGCGTGTGTGTGCGCGCACGGCTCTCCACAGCGCTCCAGTGACAGACGAACAGACACGACGCCAGCCTGTTGCTCCTATACATGTACCGCAGCATTAGGTCACAGCTGCACTCCACACAGCCACTAACACCTACAATTCAATGCGAGGGCATGAGTCGTTAATCATCATTGAATCTCTTCGAATGATTACAATTTTGAATTCAAAGTCAAGCAGGTGTCGTTACTTTAAATCTGCACAATCTAATCTCCCGATCTATCGCAGTCTCGTGTGACATTCCTTGCTGTCTGTATGCAAATGAGTCCCACTAATGTGTGCTGCCGCAGGTCGTGTGCGATTGGTGCGAACACTCGCGATGCGACAAATCGCGACGCATGTTAATGAGCGGCCATTAGAGTTGCACACGGCACACACGTGTACAGCTAACACCACATATGCACTGATACTATGTAGATGTGTGGCAGTGAGCGCCGCATGTCGGCATCGCTCACGATATTCACCAACTTGTATAAGTATTTAGTGGATGGTCATTGATTAACGTTTTCCACAGTCCCGTCGATGCTAGTTACAATGCAAACCAACGATTAATTATTATAATGACGCTGCGACTGACAGCCGATCGTTATCACACGTTCTGCTTGGAGTGAGCAAAGTATTTGTGTTAGCATTATAGTTCCAATTATTCGGTCAGTTTCAACAAAATCGAATAAATATGTAATAATTGGCAGTGCGTCCACGACGCGCACTCATAAGTTTTTGCTCGCGTCACTTCGGATCATGGAACAAAAACGTATTGTGTCGGAGCTGCGCGCCCGCTGTTTTTATAATGTTGTGATGTTTTGCTGTCATCATTCTCATATTATTGTGTTCTTGCGATGCTGTGAGAATTTCAAGAGGTTTAAATAATGAAGCGATTGGGGCTCAGTGGCTGAGGAGTACACTGTGCATGCATAGGTCATGAGTTCAATACTCTTCACAAACAAATATACAGAGCTCATCGATGTGGTGGACGACGTGGACCTGCAAATATTTCTGATATCATCCTCGTATAAAGAATCAACACAGAATATAAATAGCAGTCTTGAAGTGGGTAATGTAAAATTATGCCTCCAGCAGCTGCAGTAGATGTAGATGAACCAAAGGCAGTGCATTTACTTGTATCACGGGTTTTCGGACATTCCTGAGCAAAACGTGGGAGAAGAATAAGAATCCTTAAAAAACGTGTGATTCAACCTCTTTGGTAACAGTTTTCATACTATTTTTTACCGAGTTATTGAAGGTTCCAAATCATTAATTGACCAGCGAGTGGTAATAAAATTCAGTACAATACTACTAAGGGGTTAGAGTTAGAGCCTAGTATTACATTCTGCTGTAAATCGTATCTTAGATACCTACCTTTTTACCCGACTCGACTGCGCGACGCAAAGGAGGGTAATGTGTTTATCAGTCTATGTATGTATGTATGTATGTTTGTTTCTATGTGGCGTTCTAGAGACCAAACGCGTAGGCCGATTTTGATAATTCTTACGTCAATCGATTCGTCTTAACCTTGCGAGTGTCACTAAAGACATGACAGTAATCAAAATTCACCACAGCGACAACCAGACGCCATAATTATTGTCAAAATGAAAAAAATAAAAGTCGATGAACTATGTCAAGTGGGGTATCGTTGAATAGGTATTTTAAAATCATCTTAGGTTATAGGTAGGTTTCTTTTATCATTTTTCATTTTAAGTAATAGTTTAGGATATATAACGATTTAAAGTTGTTTAACAAAACATTCTCGCAAATTTTCTTACTTATTGATTTAAGTTTCTATTTCAAGTATAAACGATATACCAACAAAAAAAAAACAGTGAACAATGAATCTTAACTAAAAAGTGTAAAATAAAAAATAATAATTTAAAGAAAAACAAAAAACCCGACTGCGTAAAAACTAATTTTGAAAAATACGTGAAAAAAAGTTAACTGAAATAAAAACTAAAAAGAAAGCTACAAGCCCAACAGAACAGCAGGAAGAAGCAGAACAGAACGACTCACAGTCGGGGCCCCTTGGGAAGATTTGATTGGTAAAATTTGAATGAGCCCCGACTGTGAGTCGTTATGTTCTGCTTCTTCTTGCTGTTCTGTTGGGCTTGTAGCTTTCTTTTTAGTTTTTATTTAAGTTAATAAAATGCGCGCTGAAGTTGCAGTGTTGTTTGTTGTTTTGTCCGTTGTAATTTGGGAATATTATCGGTGAGATTGTCAGTATCTCTTTAAACTTGCCTTTCATCAGGAACTACGTATTAGCTTCTACCCACTCGCGGTTTTTTTTTTTTTTTTTTAATATTCCACAACTATCACACAACGCCATTTAGTCCCAAGCTAAGCAGAGCTTGTGTTATGGGTACTAGACAACTGATAAACATACTTATACATATAATTCTAAATACATACATATTATAGATAAATTACACCCAGACACAGAACAAATGATCGTGCTCATCACACAAACATTTGTCCTGGGTGGGAATCGAACCCACGACCTCCGGCATAGTAGTCAGGGTCACTAACCACTAGACCAACAGGCCAGTCCTAATAATAACACTTTTCCAAAAGTAAAGCTGTCACCTCAGATTTAAATAATGTGCACGGAATGTTCCTTAAAACTATGGGGTATTTTATTAAAAACTACAGGTCCCATGTTTTTTTTTCAAACTTCTCATGTTTATGTTACTATGAATCAGCACTACTACAAGTGTTACACGCATTAGCAAACATCCGAATTCTTTATGATATGAACAGGTTGTGGTTTGAGTAGCATCCATTATTTACAGGGAGCAACATATTCAAATGGGTATCTTGCAATCCTCCACATACTTTATTCTTGACTTTCAACACCTATAAACGGTCTGATAGTCTTATTGTAATATTTAATTACCCTTTGAATACATTTCCATCCTATTAAGAACATAAACAGTTTCCGTAACAATAAGTATTCCACGTCCGCAACCATCATACTTGACTTTATTGCAATTAAATTGTTCCTCTGCAGCCAGGTGTTCACGAGGTGTATTCAAATGAGGCAGGCAGCCCCCTCGCTTGCCTCCATTACCGTCGATTAGTGAAACATGGAGCTTCAGAAAAAGTGTTCGATGGAAAATTGATGGCATGCCATGACGTATGTTTTACATAATGACATATTAGCAGCTATAGGAAGCTTTAGTATTTATGACCATAGGTGGCTGTTTGTATGCCCAACGATGTTTTTAATTTTTATTATCACTTTTAATGATAGAAGAATTTTCTTCAGTTTTGTTTACGTCAAGCCTGCGAGGCTTTTTATATCATTAGTTCGTATTTGCATACACTTGTTACATTGTTTGTCAATAAATTATGCAAAACGTGTGGAGGAATAGAATTCCTGACGTTAAATGAAGGGTCACAGAGCTATTAATAACAATAGATATTAAGCATGTGCAACATTAACAATTTACATACGATTATTTATTCATAAAGGAAACTGCGTAGAAATGCTTAGACATTATCTAGTAAGTACATGGGATCACCAGAAAAGCTCACCGTAAATGTTTAAGTAGCTCAGTTTCAGAGTCAAATGCTAGTAATGTATCAATTAGAATACCAATTAAAGTTACACACAATAACATCCCACAATATAATCAATTTAAATCCTACTTCTTCTTCTACGACTTACTTCATTCAGAGTAAGGAAATACTACACATAATCTGGGAGAGCTAACGTTTTGTACGTCGTTATAGTTCAGTAAAGTGTTCATTAGCGTAGTGTGTGTAATGTGCACTTATCACTGTTATCAGTGGTGCGGCGGTGTAATGGCGCTCATAGAGACGTTACGCGATAGCATCGGCACGCATGCGCCTGCGCAGCGCGGGTCAGCGGGTCGCCGCCACTTACACCAAGCGTAGGATACTCGGCCGAATGTCCAGTCCATAGGGTTTCTGACTGAATTGAGTAGCTTGACATAAAGTTTCAGTTGAAACTTGCTGTCGTTTTAGAAAGCGTTTCAAGCTATTCCAGCTTGAATTGTTTTTACAAAAAGTAATTTTGCGATCACCTGTTATTGATCTACCTTATTTTCTAGTTGACCTAAAAATACTCGAAGGAATTAATAAAGGTGAGGTGGTGGTGCTTCTAGTCTAGGTAGGAGCAGAGCAATAAAATAACTTAACAGTGTATACTGTATAGTAAGTGTTCACCGAGCTCAACAGATCGACTGCATAACGTGCTGTCATAATGTTGTTCCCCATGAATGTCTCTGCTGTGCAAGCCTTCTGTGGCTCCTCGCCAAGTGTCGGCAGATCAAACGGTGCGCGTACACACGATTAGGACTCGCTTGATCATCACTTCGGAATATTATGTTCCGGAACTATCTGTACCGAGTGCCTTCCACCTGACACATTACGATCATATTACGTTTGGTATCTCTCCCTATTAACTTTCCACAGAAGTAATAATAATAAACCTTTAACATAAAAGATGCCAATGACCAATATAATCCACGGACCCATATCCATGTCAAATAGGAAAACTGATCAGAATGCTGACAGCGTTACCAAATTGGATATTTACAGCATTGATATTACAATGCTGTAAATATGTCAGCACTCAGGACAAGTGAACTGCCCGAGGCAGGAGACATTGACAGCGATGTGGAGCCCCGAAGTATTAGGATTTCAGACAAAGGATATACATATACACAACTCAAGTTATGCCAGAACAACAAAAGTTGTTACTCACACCTCAGCAAGATAACCAAAACAAATTCTATAGAAATAGGTTATGCTATGTTACGCAGTTAAGCTTGCAAGTTTGTTACTTGTTACACTTAAAAGTTATCAAAGTGGTTAGGAATTTTCTTTAAATTCCCTGAATCTAGATTAGCAATTAAAATATTGACATAGCGGCGTGTTGGTATGCGCACCAGCGGGTGCGACACCCGGCATCGCGTCACATCTCTGATTCCCAGGTCGTCAGCAAAAAGTCTTCACATTAAAACATCTGCCTTCATTGATAATGACTTCCCAATCTCAAACGCGCAATGTTTTTATCCTCTCCAGCAGGTCTCTCGGTCCGTGCTCGTATGACACGTCGGGAGTTAGACTGGTTAGACAGAGCATCACACAAGTGTGAGTGACAGAGAGCACGCTCTACAAACACGAACTTTAGCTAAAATTTGAAGTTGTTGTGCATGTCACCGTCTCGCCGCGTCGCTCGGTCACTGTATGACTGCAGTGTGCACCACCCACATCGACCAATTACATACCTATATCATTTAAAACAAGTCCTTCCAGTCTAATTGATTTTCACTGTAAGAGCTTTTAAATAATTAACTATTTGTATTGGATCCTTTTATGATTAAGTGCCTATTATGTATAATTTTTGAAGAACTTTGTGGCTAAGATATTGAGAGTTCATCTTAGTTCCTTATTCTAGTGCGTGAAGTTTAAATAAATAAATAAAATATATTATAATTGGCATAATTGGTCAAAATATATTATATTGACTTAATGAGTACGTCTATCCTACGACTCAATGCGAAATTGCAGATATCATATCGATAGTTTAAAAGTAATTGTGATCAGTTTATCAGGTATAAAAAGTAATCCTGAATTTGTGAAAAGTAGAATTCTGGTACGAAAAAGAATACCCTGTTGAGCAACGGAGTCTACGCAAACAAAGTAACTTATCATATTTATATTCGTGGAAGCAAGCAGAGTCACCCCCTGAGACAATCAATCAGAACCCGATCCAGTGGGCCGGCGGTGTACACGCGTGGGCCATGCACGGCCATCCATCACCACGTCCACGACGACGCGCGGCGTATTGTGGCCCAGATAACTATCATAAAACACTGGCACAAATGTCACTTACCCTCGTTGAAAACGTCACACAGGGAAACAAAAAAGGCTTACTACATACAATCCACGAAAAAAACTCTTGTGTCCGCCGTGTGGTAACAGAGCGGTAGTAGAATTGTTATTGGAAATAGTTTTTTTTTAAGCTATTGCATAGCTTTTATCGCGGGCTCTCAGCGCGGTGCGACGACGACCGAATCAGAAAATTTCCAAAAACCTAAGGAAAAAACCTGACACCACGCATCGTCTAACATCGTTTCATTTTGGGAGACTTCGGCAATCATAAAAACATGCGTCATAAAAACAATTTACTTTTTATTACTGATTCTAAACGGCCAGCTACAAAAGGAGTTTTCACAATGAAACCTACTTATACAATTCTCCTACAACAAAGAAGTTCTTTATTACAGTAGGTGCACCACAAACATTTTAAATAATTTGTTATATTCTCGTAATAAAAAAAAAATGTTATGCAATAGCTTCACCGCGGCAGTCTCCGAGTGCCACATGTATTTTTTTTTGCAAATCTCATTGGATCTGTTTTCTTCAGACAATTAAGTACTTAATTATAGTTCTGTCATTCTGTGTAACGTTAATTAAATACCTTAGCGGACCGAGCATGTGAACGTTATTTGTATGCTGAATAGCAGGTTTAAAAGCGTGAATTAAAGAGGATTTTCTCGTATAAAATAATTCTTATTACTTTCTTAACCTTCTGTCATTTACCCCACATCGGGGAAGTTAAAGAAAGGGGTGTCGCGCACCCTTTCGTTCTGAACGAGGTGTTAAATGGTTATAAGTAGGCGAGGTACGGTGCGGCAGGCGCGGGACCGGACCGGGACGGGACGGGACGGGTGCGGACGTGACACGTGTGACGTTTAAACTGTTTAGCGGCTGAAGGGGTGACGTGTTGTGACAGCAGGTGGATTCTGAGACATTTGTTTATATAAGGGGATCTCTAGTGATCTTGTAATGATCCAAAAAAAATTGAGTGAAGACTTGTAACCGTTGTGCGGAATTACCGCACAACGGTTCTCGAAATGGTTATTCTTTGTACTTTGGAGTGTCAATTTGAGATAAATTAGACGGAACGTAGTTTATTTAAGATGTTGTACGTATGATTTGTTCGTTTGTGGACTCAAATTGTTCCATAATTAGGGTTCCGTAGCCAAATGGCAAAAACGGAACCCTTATAGATTCGTCATGTCTGTCTGTCTGTCTGTCTGTCTGTCTGTCCGTGTATGTCACAGCCACTTTTTGTCGAAAGTATAAGAGCTATCCTGTTGAAACTTGGTAGAAAGATGTATTATGTGAACCGCATTAGGATTTTCACACAAAAATCAAAACAAAACAAATTTTGCGGGTGCCCCCCATACTTAGAATTGAAACTCAAAATTTTTTTTTTCACGTAACCCATACGTGTGGGGTATCTATGAATAGGTCTTTAAAAATGATATTGAGGTTACTAACATCATTTTTTTCTAAACTGAACAGTTTGCGCGAGAGACACTTCCAAAGTGGTAAAAAGTGTGTCCCCCCCCCCGTAACTTCTAAAATAAGAGAATGATAAAACTAAAAAAAATATATAATGTAGACCTCAACCAAAACTACCAACGAAAATTGGTTTGGATGAGATACAGTTAGCAGTTTTTGAGATATAGTACATTTTCAAAAACCGCAAATATAACTTTGCCATTCATACAAATACTATGAAAAACAAAGTTATTTTTATTGTTTGTGTGTATTACTTACTAATCTCAATATAATTATATCTCTAATCTATGCTTGCTGCTACGGAACCCTTCATGGGCGAGTCCAACTCGCACTTGGCCGGTTTTTGATGAATGTAATCGTGATGGTAACAATTGAAAATTAAATAATTATTACTCCTGTCTTAGGGGTTTAACTTAAAAAGTTTTAACTTAATAACTTATTTTTTTAATAAACGGCCGTAAAAAAATTAATTAAGATCTAAGTTAACTAATGAAAACTTCAGTAGTAGATAAGACGGTCGCAAGCGCAACTGCTAAGCATGAGGTTCCGGGTTTGATTCCCAGGTCAGGCGAAGTGCTACTGGGTTTTAGCATTAACAATTTTTCAGTAGCGACCACGCAGTGTGGACTCGTGCCCGGTTGATGTCAATAGGCGCGTGAACTAATAAGATTACATTTGATAAAACATAACTAGCGATGTGCACCACTAGGTATACCTCTGCCTAACTCTTCGCAATTTGAGTCTGGTAGGTATAGTTGTTGGATATTCACTGCAAGCCAACATGTCAGGCTATGGAAGGTTGTTTTAAGCTGCTTTTTATTTAAAGCGATTTGAGCACCTTTTCATACTCGTAGATATAAACACTCTACGTATTTTCAGAGCATTCATGTGTGTTCATAGTGACATTAGCAACTAAAGTTATATTTTTATAAGCAATAACGCCTGCGTCGCGTCTTCTCAAAGATATTTTTAAGGAAACGAAAAATTCAGCTGCGAGCAGGGTTCGAACCTGCGTCTCCTGGATAGGTACTCCAGACGCCTTAACCAATTAGGCCATCGCAACCACTACTCTCGAAGCTGAAAAATATCTTTGACATTATAAACTGCCGATTTTCTTTAAAACATGTTTTAGTGTGCCGACTACCTACTAAGTGGTCGTAGTGAATGTCGTGACTACTCTCAACCACGATGAATTGTAAACTTGCTTGTCATAGCTCAACTATGGGAAACACGAAAACCATTGATGTGTTCACCCACGTAATTTAAATTGTTTTGAAGAATTATTGTATAGTTACCTTACCTGTAGGGTTATTTGTTTCTCGGCTCGTGTTGATGGAGGGTGTTCGTCATTATGGCTCCCACGGTCGCCACTCAGAGCACGTTAAAAATTAAATAAAAGTCGCGCGCGCCGTAATAAAGTGTAAATGTGGTATAATGCGCGCGCGCAGATCTCGGCATTAGTTCCGCGCTCCGCATTCGTTGCGGCGCGGTGTGCGTCCGCTCCGAGGTCCGCGCCGCACCGCACCGTGTCGCGCCGCGCCGCCTCGTAATACACGGTACTTGCACATTATCGGGTTTACGAGCGGCTCGGATATGTTTATCGATTGAGGCTCAATCCCCGATTCCTAGATTCCGATTCATGAAGAATTTATCTTAAACGTAATTAGGTTTTTCTCTTATTATGATCCGACTCAATCAAACTTAAATTATCTCAGAGACGGCACATTTCGCAGAATAGTCTGTTTATTATGATGCTGCTGCCACGGAACATTAAATAGGATTGGTGTGTACGATTGTGCTTGAAATGCGCCCTGCCAGGCAGACATTCACGATAGATGTTTAATAATATGTAGTATGTTGATAACTCAATAATAAAAACAAATTGAAATCATCTGCAGCGGGCACATTCACATTTATATTAATTTCCAATTCGTTTCAATTTATCCCATATGAATGTTGCGACGCTGTAGGTGCGCGTGCGCCGGGTGCGCGGGGCTCGGCCGTGTTCGTGTGAAATCGGAAATGATCGCCTGCCACGCGCCGCGTCGTCGCCTGCGCCCGCGCATTATAAACACATTAGAGACAAGCGACAATTGTTTACGGCTCATCTCTGCATTTGAATAATTTAGATGGATTGCTGCTGAGCCCACATGCCGCTTGAGGACGATATCAGTCAGTGGCACGCACGCGCTACATACATGCGCTACCTGCTTTATATTCTAATAAGAACCTGGACAGTTGTACATAATTTGTTTGAGCAAAGATGACCATATTCAGCTGCCATCCTCACAATCAAATGAGGTTTTTATAATCCCTTTCGGAGCAGGAGTTGAAAAAATGCTACTAAGCAAGTTCGTGAATGAGCCAATCAATAAAATAAATCTAATCTTAACTTAGTATGTAAAAAAAAAAACATTAAATTCAAGAACACAAGAACTCACAAAATTCTACTATTTTTAATCTCGTATCTTATATTATACAGGAGGCAAATTATTTTTAGGATGTTTATTATTTTTTAATTATTTGTATGAATGTGCGACCCTGACATCACGATCAACAGGATGTTGCAATTCTGTCAAACTAATTAATTAATTAATTAATAGTCTTTGTTTTCTTAATTGGGACGGTTATTTTTTAAACCCTTGTCCGAGGGTAAGGAATCAATCATGGTATTAATCTAATTAAAGCTTTAAACAACCTTCTATTTGAATCATTATCCGATTTTTTTTGTCTTCGGGTGTCTGTATATGTGAGTTTCTGTTTATAAATGCTAATTCTTAGTGTGAGAAAACGTTTCTTTTTTTAAAACTTCTTTAAAACCTAGACAAAGACAGGTAATACAAAACTTCACACTCTAGTCGGAAGAAAATAAACCTCCGTGAGTTCGTGCCCTTCGCTCCGTAGCAACCCTGCACTCCAACCTGTCGCGTCCTGTCTCTAGTTAAAACAATAGTTTGTGCGATCAATATTAATTACGAGACCGAACTGACTGGAGAGGGGGAGGAGGGAGTGCAAATGATAAAGTTTGTAACGCGGTTATGGCGGCCGGAAGTTGCTCCTAATCGCGTAACTGACGTCCACATAACCAGCTCTGATTTACTTGCCAACTATTGAGATGTTCCACCACTGCACAGTGACGTCACAGAAGGCTAACTAGTTTGAAATACGATTCTTGACTACGCGTATGCAAAGCCACATAACACGCAACGGTACCAAGGTGATGGTAGGTGGTGGCTATGATATAATTGGTCCTTAATTTTGCAATTAGTAAATAATCCTAACTAATATTGTTATAAATATGAAAATAAGTTTGTGTGTAATCTTTTTACGTCCAAACCACTGCATCGATCATCCTTTTTAGTATTTACGGTGGTACACCTAACAACGTATAACTATATTAAACTACAACGTGGCAGTTTTGTAAAAAGTAAGTTCTGTGGATCTAATTTTTTAAAAATGAAAACAGTTAGAAATTAAAATGTATATAAATGAGACACTCTCCTTATTTATAAAAGAAAATATTTAGTTTAAAAACAATCACAGGCCGCAAGTTATAAATCTGGCAATTGTTCTGTGCTACGTAATGCTACGTGCTACGCAACGCTACGCGCTACGAGAGTTGTTTGCTACGCTCCGAGTGCTACGTATTCCTACGACCTAACTGCTACGCGTTGCGTGCTACGCGTTGCGTGCTACGCGTTGTGTGCTACGCGACGCTACATACGAGTACTATGTTCTATGCAACGCTTTGCGATACTTAGTACGCTACTCATGCAATTCCACTTGCACAGCACCGAAAAACAAAGGATCTTGCTAATCAAGTTGATAAGGTATTATTATTTTGGGTCAGTGTCTGTGTACAGTGGGACTGCTGTCCTGCGCGGTATGACAGACGACGAGATATTAACGTGTTGCGACGTCTGCGTCCATTAGTACATACTCGCGAGTGTTCTATCTAGTATACGAGTTTTGTGCAACACTAACTGTGAATATGTACCCTTTCAGATAGACTACAAAATAAAGATAATAAAATTCATGTAAAATTATAATTAATCAAAAATACATGAGCTTGCACCAATCTGCTTGAATAGGCAACATCAGTAAATAACGAGTCCACTATTTAGCGTATTGATAAATAATTCACACCTTATTTTCATTTTATGTCTTTGAAAATTGAGAAAGATAAAACACATTAAAACTCAGAGAACAATAGCGGAGACCGATAACGCAGAAATATATAAATATTGAGACGTGACGTGTTGAGAATTTTATAAGCGTCGTATATCGTGGCATGAACGAAAAAATACGGGAACAATATATTTGTAACAATTAGTTTAACAATAGTTCTTACCTATTAAATATAACACACATGAATTGGTTTTCTTATAAGCTGAGTTGTCCAGATTGACCATTTCATTTTTAGTGGGCATATCATAATATTATGTATGATATGCTTAAATTTTAGTCATATTATTTTTTTTTACCCAACTTACACATGTACTTTTGTCGCCGTTGGTCAACAAATTCCAAATTATATTTAACCAATATAATGTGACTTCCGTATTTATATTTCTAAGAATAACAAACTCGATTTGAACCGTTAGCACAGGTGATTTAATAATATCGTCATGAGTATAAGATTTATATTAAATAGTCGAGTACATGAGTATTCCAGTAGTGTGTATTTCCCTTTAAATGATAAGTACAAAGAAGTTGTAAAGTATTGGTTAATATTCATGGCACATGGTTGCTCAGTGATTCAGAAAATCAACCGTTTACTGTTCGCTGGAGATAAACCCAGCTGCCATGATTGTTATGTATGAGGTGATTGTCACCAAGTACTCTAGCTCACTAACACTGCTGCTGTACATTAAGCTAGTAGAAGTGTCCAACGTATCACACTTCACTGCACCACATATCATACTTCACACCTGTATTTATAGGATGGTGTGCAGAGCTGCTGGATGTTCATAAGGGCAGGAAGTTCATGATATTGCTTACAGCTAAAGCATAAAAGTTTGCGATCACTTTGAAAAATCGAAATCTTCTTTGTTTCGGTAGTATTATGATTTTTTCTTATTTTTAGATTCAATAATTAAAAATATGATTTAGAATATAAAACAGTTCAATTATTTTCCATAAAATTAAATAAAAAATCAGTTTATGTTGGTGATCACAAACTTTTTTTGATGTGTACTATTTCCTTTTTTGATTAAATTAAAATCAGAACTTTTTAAATGTCCCATCAGCGCTAGTGACAGAAGTGATGATGAGGAAATCGATACTAATAGTATAAAGCTGAAGGGTTTGGATGTTTGGTTTATCTCAGGAACTACAGGTACCAATTGAGAAAAAAATGTGTTGGATATTCCACAACATCAGGCTATAACCAATGTGAGTTGAATACAGGGGGTGAAACACCCAGTCTGAGATAAAATATGAATCACTTTGTATTATAGGAAAGTCATAAAAAATCTTCTAACTAGTTTAATTTTTAATTAGAATTAATAGGAAATCATGTACTGATTGGTGTACTGAGGCACCGATGGAGTTCAGAGTCCAGTGTGGCTAAAACTAGCTCTATTATAAACATGATTGATGCAGCTAGTTAGACCGTGCATGGCATTAACTCGAGTCAAATTGGAGCAGACTTGATCGCTGCTCGGTAGTGCTCAGCGCAGCGCCAGCGTTATGAATAGTGTTGGGAACAAACGGCCGGCTCCAGGGAGCCAGGGATGTGTTGTTAAACTTTCTTTATAGATAGTTTCAATGCATTGTTATTATATTTATTTCTGCTGACAATTCGGGAAAAATAAAGCAATCAATAGAACATGAAGTAATCTGCTTCATCATAACCACGTAAATTGTAACATGAGGAGATGCAGGAGACGTAGATGAACACTCAAATACTGTAAATACCTTTTTAAGATGAATTCATCTGTAAAAGTAAAATATGAATGCGTTCTCCTCTGATGGCTATTACAAATGATCGGGTAGCACCTAGCTAGTACCTAACTATCACTTGCTGAAAACAAATGAAGTTCAAAAATTTGCGCAAATCATCATGATAATTTACTAAATACTGCAAACGAGGTACTCGTATTCAGTGTAATCACCAGCGATGAGTATGATCTAGTTGTAGTGTGGTGCGGTGCGGGCGGTGCGCGCGCGCTGTTATTTAGCCGAGGCGGTCCCGACTGCATGGTTACCGTCCCGTGCCTGTACTTATGAGTTTTCCAATTAAGTAAATGGTAACCGCCGCTTATTGGAATAACAATTTTCAACGGAATATCTGTTTCGATCGCGATTAGAGGCCATCGCAGGAGATGCGCCTGTAATTCCAACTAAATTTATTAGAAAGCCGATCTCGCCCTTCTCCGCTCGCCAATTTACTAATCGTAACTCATCTGCGATAAGCGCGGGATTACCGCGCGGCGTGCCGGACCGGAGCCGCGCGGCGGCCGGCCGGGCACCGCGCGGGGGGCATTATCGGCGCATCGTCCGGTAATAAGGAGCGAGATTGGAGCGCTTTAAATAATATCGGTTGCGATCGGTAACGGCCGCGGACGGTCGTTCACCGCGCCGCCTCCGCGCCGCTCTGTGCTGTGCTGGCAGCCTTGACAGCAGTTGTGTCACTCATACTACCTGATTTTGGCGGTGCTCATCCGCACAACAATAAATTAAGTTGTAGTATCGACTCGCATAGTACATGCGAGTTAAATTCGTGCAAATCATCCAATAACCCAACTATTCACTTCGGAAGTAAATAAACAATAATCTTAATATGCTATAAATTATTAAAACCGAAAAGAAAACACTTCGTTGAAAGTGAACAAAAAAGATAAATATCTCCACTAATTAATCTGATCGTACATTGTGTTTCCGAGTAAATAGCCCCGAGCTATTTTGTCGTGACAACTGACGAGGCGGTGCCATCACCGGGACGCATGCGCCTGCGCAGATTAACAAAATCAACTGATGCAAACTTAGGTACTATTACGTAGAAATTTAAGTTTTACTAGATATTCGATCAGCAATTATGTCTTAAATTAGAACATGGCCAACAAGGAACTGAAGTTATGTGTTTCATATAAGAACTTATAACCTCAAAAACCTGTGTGCTTATTGGAAACTCCAATTAATACTATACAATATAGAATTACCTACTTACTAGTTAAACTCAAACTATAGTAGGTACTACTATCCATACATTCTTCTTAGAATATTGTTGATGATTGTATTGTATTCAGAACTGAAACATTAAAAACGTACTTCATAAATCTTGCTAATATTAGAAAGTTTGTGAGTATGTATGTTTGTTACTCTTTCACGCATCAACTGCTGAACGGTTTTTTATAACATTTGGTACAAGGATTTATGTATGTTCCTGTAAGATATGTTCCTGTAAGATATATTTATATTATGTTCCTGTAAGATAATTTTCGAGTTAGAGTGGCGGGTGAAGGCGCTTGCAACGGCTAGTTTCTTATAATTCTCTCTGTTAAATCCCAGATGGATGATATAGGTATGCTACATAGTGGATACCTACTACCTATATAGTTTGCCCGCTTTAATTTAAAATTCGACAGTCAAGACAAAGTCGTGCCAAGTCTAAGGTTCCTTACTGCGATTTCTTTATTAGTATAGTTAATGTTGTGAGACTTGGCCGTTGCGTTTGTTAGTCAAGATTGGTGCAATGGTGTCATGGAGCACCTGGTTTTGTAACGTTGTGTACCCTTCAACGGCCAAGTCACACAACATCTAATATATAAAATTCTCGTGTCACAGTTTTCGTTGCCATACTCCTCCGAAACGGCTTGACCGATTTTGATGAAATTTTTTGTGCTTATCCGGTATCTATGAGAATCGGCCAACATCTATTTTTCATCCCCCTAAATGTTAGGGGTAGTCCACCCCTACATTTTTTATTTTTATTTTTTAGACAAAATTTTTAATTTCTCTTTTTTATGGCAAAACAACGCTTGCCGGGTCAGCTAGTTAACTATAATAATAAAGAAATCGCAGTAAGGAACCTTAGACTTGGCACGATTTCATTACTTTTTAGAGATAAATAAGCAGCTCTATCGAGACTGGTTAGTTTTTTACAGAATGTTTTTGGTGAGTAATACTTTAGATGTATGGATTTTGTTCACAAGTGAATAAAAAATGTACAAAGGGTGAAGTAGTGCATCTTCTTAAATAAAAATAATCAACAATGACGCAGGCAGTGATGCTGTGTGGTGACTGTTCTCACGGCAACCACCAGCACCAGCAATTGATCGCTAAGCAATTATACAATCAGTGTGCAACCGCCCCGCACTCGCCCCGCAACCGCCCCGCGGCCGCCCCGCACCCGCCCCGCAACCGCCCCGCGGCCGCCCCGCACCCGCGGGAAACACGCACTAATTGCTGTGGGTTTTTGTCGATCGACTGTTCCCACTTGTCTTCACAAAACCACTTATAAATTGACGCCGTTCTTCCGCAATACGTATTATCTTAATCGCTGATCAAAACGACAATTTAACAGTTTCTTGCAACAGTGAGATTATAAGTGAATGTGATGGGAGACGGGCGGGGGGGGTGCGCGGGTTGCAGGGTGCGGGGCCGAGACACTTTTTAACACAAGGGGCTACAAATTATACTAGTGCCTGTAATCAGAGAGATGATGAGCTCACTGTCATTACGTAAGTGTCCAGCTCCAGGTAGTCTACTCAATATCACGTTTTCACTTTCATTTTAATTATAATACTGTAGAAGAAATGTTAATCAAATGCAATCAACCACCTCAGCATACCATTAAACACCCATTAACTTTATTTTCATTCTTCCTGTGTGTTTCTCGCTGCATATTTTTTGTCCATATTTTTTCTAATCCCACCAATAAATTATGTCAAAGGGAGCCGCCGCTGACTCGCAAAGGCCACGAAATTGTAGGTTACCGACGTAACGTTATTGTTCTTACAATCGACCACGTGATTAATAAACGACGGCTTTAAACACACAAATCACAATAAGAGGCGCCTGCGACCGTGCTCGTGTGTGTGCATCTGTGTCCGTATGTGTGTTGGTGTGTGTGTGCGGGTGCGCATACGCAAATTATTTAATTGTCGGCGGCGCGCTGCTCTATGGTTATACGCCATAAATCTAGCGGAATCATCCGCGAATTATTCAAAGGCGCCGCCTCCTCGGCAGGCCCCGGCCGCCGCGCTGACCTCCGCTAACTGCCACTGATTATGCCTACTAGAGGAGATCGCTGTCATCCGACTAACACTCACGCTTTTCTCAACATCGGTGTTGACTTGCAGCATTATCAATGTGGTTAAATATCGTAGTCGAAAATAGCTTTTCAATACACAATCGTATCACAGTAAGGTATCTGTATGTCAAAAATGATCGCTAAGCCTACACATAGGCTCCTTTAAAATCGCCGTCCACTTCAGGCAGTTAGCCATTTAGCCAGCTGCCTTCAGCGGCTGGATATCGCACCCATTGTTACGCAATCCAGAACAAAGCTCTAGTTACGGGTGTTGTGTGGCGGCTCAGCAGCTCAGCGGCTGTCGTGTTGATTCATAGCGTTCGTTTGTCCTTCCTGCTTACTGTCAGTGATAGCGCTATCGCTGCTCCCGCGCACAATCGCGCTCTATCGTGCCATCTGCGTGAAATATTCCACCGGTGCTACAATGCTCTGCTCTACCCACCAGCTTTGCGTCTGTACTAGACGACACCTTTATGGTTACTACTATACAGTTTAATGTTGCTGGCCACAGCGACAAAGTTGCGTTGGTTTCACAATAACGACCTGTGGCCGCGTAATTCACGCCACCGCGTTCATCATGCAAAGTGCCCGCATCGAAAGTCTCGAACAATATCCAACTTTAGCATTTATGGCGTAAGGTGCATTTTAGGTTTGTGTTGGAGAGATTTATGTCGCGGGGGAGTTTAGCGTTTGGTATCGGAATTTGAATTTTGCGCGGTGTGGTCGCTGCGTCGCTCGGTGCGCGGCGCGGGCGCAGGCGACAGATACGCATCGTCTTGTTAGCGCTATCTGATGCCCGATGCTGTAATTGGCACGGAACTGCGCGTGCGCAACCAACCTCACATTCGTACAAAATGAATTTTAAAACGCGTTTTATCAATATTTATTCTAGCGTCATAATGGGCACTACTAGCGAAAATGATAAGTTACCCCCAGGAGACAATACGGAGCGTGTAGCATTGTAGCTACATAGATCTTTACGAAGACAACTATAAAACATTAAACTATTTAAAGATTATACTATGGCTGGACAAAAGATATTTAAATACGGTGAAACACTCTCACGTTGTTTCTCGTCAACAGCGAGTCGATTTGTCTGGACTCGATGAAATATTTGCTGTAATAGAGGCGCGGACGCGGAGTGTCGGCCATTTGCATACAATGCGCCCGCGCCTCGCCGATGCGTCGCGATGTTATAGTGCGCGTAATTGCGTCGTCGCGACAATTCGCTGATGATGCACACACTGCGCACCATCTACTGCTGCCGTGTGCAGTTGTGAGAGTACTGCGTACGAATAATAGGGTTTGCAAGTAGTTGATGCTGAAATACGAGTAATGTCCTGATTCTTTAAGCACGGTTTAAGAGTTTTAATGCTTTTACGTCCTCTTTATTTATTTTCTGTGACGTGTTCTATAAAACGAAAAGAAAGGAGTTAAAACTCCAAAAAACAAGTTAAAGACTGTATGTTTTCAGAGTTCATTCTCCTTACTGACTCTGTAAAGCGTTCTTGTACAGGTCCCTCATAAAATAACATTTAAATTGAAGCTGTTTTCAGTCGCTTTGTACAGAGGAAACGTTGGTTTAAACGAATCTCGTTGCTGCTGAGACACAACTAGTCGGCGGCGACGGTGACTTGTCAAAATATTGAGTGAGTCCACATTACCGCGTGAGTGATGAGCTGACCGGAGACGTCTGGCTGGCAGCGGGGCTCACAACACTAGGTACTACAGGTAACGAGTTGATACGTTTTGTCGTAAGAACGTATAAAAGCATATGATGATCTATCGTAACGGCTCAAAGAATATAGGAAAAAATCAGCACATGGGTAGATCACATCGTTGAACTGTATTTAAAAGTTACCGTGGCCCTGAAACATAATTAAGTCTAGTGTCTTCCACTCCATGGTAGAGAAACAGTAAAAAAATGTTAGGATAGTCTCGTTCTCGATATGCGTTATGATATTTTTTATCCCTTTTCAGGATTCGTTCCCGTGGGACAATCTCCGGCTAGTCCCGTTGACTCATTCTATCACCCCCCTGCCTGTAGTGACTGGTGCCAGCCACCAGTGTTCACTAAACTTAATTAATTCCGTCGGATAAAAAAGTAGTCGTTGTGATGCGCCGACGCACGGCAATTGCGAAAGACGCCGACAATTGCCGAAGGCGCCGCCACGAATATGGATGAGTTTTATATTTGAGCTGTAATTAGAGCAGGCGACACTTAGGCATTACACTTTGAAGTCGGCGGGTATCAGTAGGACTTGTGATGTACGCTTCTAGAGATACGTCATTTAAAATTACGAGATGGAACATTACATGTTTCAAATAAACATACTCTTCTGAACGGCTGTTACTGTTACCGATTACTTTATTGGATCTAACTTTAGAAATATTCGTTTCTTGCTGCTATTTCAGCACACACTATGTTCTAAAATAGTAGCAACTCATAACAATCGTCAGTTGGAGCGTTTGAACTTGACTAGGTAGGTGTCAGAACGTTAGTTTCAAGTGACTTTAACAAGGTATTCCAGTCAATGGGCCGGCGATCTGTCTTGCGGTTTATTGCACTAATTAGTCTACTAAAACTGCGCTCATAGCCTTATTTATGACTTCGGCATAATTAGCGAACGTTCGGGTACAATCGTGTTGATTCGCAGTGTACGTGACAACGGACGTCACAATCTGTGGATCATGCACAAGTACGGTCGTCGTTAATTGGCGCCGCCATCTTGCGCCGGCGCAGCGGAGCGCGACTGTACCGGCGACACTGTGACAACCACACCGGATCTCGCCACACAGGGAACACCAGAAGGATTTGTTTGGATTGCTAAACGATTCAGAGCAGCTAGAATTATTAGACTTGATTAATGAACAGTATTGATCAGCAGTTATTCTGAGTAAATGATGAACTTGTAAGTATAAACGTTTTACAATTAAACTACGATACGCAGGTGGTACGTCTTCGGATGATTAAAACTGAAGTTTCTCTAAGTGGCCTTATTCTTCATGTCACTTGCACTACGTATTTCAATTTTCTTGACACATAACTTAACAATTTCCGCGACATTGTCTGAGGAAGCGCTGAGATAAGGTTTTTCTTAATGGTGAACAGAAGTATCACATATTGAGTCCTAATTAACAGAAACATTGAGTGTCCGCTATTTTCGTCCAAGAGGTAGTTGCGTATTACGCATACCCGTATCTCTTTACCCTTCTGCGTCCGTCTACTTGGTGTGTTGTCGATGTAAGATACGGCACCGGAGCTGAACGATTGTGAGATCGTCGCGATAGAGCTCCCCCGACTCCACGCACGGCGCTGACTGACGACTGATCACTCACTGACGCATGTATGTAAATGGTCAGTGAACAAGATCAGCAGCATCAAGTGGCCGCTGATGGCCTTGCTGATCACACGCACATTCCCATCGCTATGTGACGACACTACGGATATAATAACTGTACACAACCGGACGTTTTCATCATGAAACATGAAATATACATAAATATTATCTTCGAAATGAGTAATGGCAGTTAATAGTCTAATCACAGTGTGGTGGGTGAGGACGAACTCGGCAGTACACATCGACACGTATGATCGATGTTCGTTGGTAATGGCTACCTACTCGCTAACTGTAATGAGGCGTGCGACTTCATGAGCCAATATTGGCAGTACGTAGTGAGCTACAAATATCATCATGCCGCAGGCTGTACAGGCTGGCTCGCTAGTGCTTCATATACTTTTACTATCAAGCAAAATAATGGGAGTCACCGTTATGACCTTTTTACTTGTAACAAATGGTGGCCAAATGCGATCGAATCGCTTAATAAAATGAAACAAATAACTACATCAGTGTTGCAGTTATTACAATATTTGAAACAGTTGCGTCTTCCCGCGACAGTTGGCCGTGAAATCGCCGCTGATGGTCTCAGTCCCCCCCTCGCATGATAACCCCCGCAACACATCTGCCCCCGTCGTTAAACACCGTCTAATCTATCGATTATTGAGCGCATTTTATTATCCAATTAGTTAGATGTCAAGCGATACCAGTTTTTGTTAGAAACATGTAAATGAAGCACCGACTTACGGTTATTAAATCATCAATTAAACAAGTTAAGGCGCCTTATTATATGAAAAGACGCTAGAACGAGTGGAGGAGTGAGGAGATTGGAGTGTCTACTTAACAGACACGCTAAGTGTGTCTGCAGCGAACTGCAGGAGCACAAGGTGACTAGATGGGATACTTTACGTGTCTCTTTGACTTGCCAAAAGCATTTGATCTGGT
Organism: Agrotis exclamationis; assembly: GCA_950005045.1. Lineage (NCBI taxonomy): Eukaryota > Metazoa > Arthropoda > Insecta > Lepidoptera > Noctuidae > Agrotis > Agrotis exclamationis. The sequence goes on along the minus strand of OX465422.1, from coordinate 456,680 downwards.
CGCATGTGACGTACTGTGGGACAGGCTGAGGGGCGCGGGTAACTCGGCGGAGTACACTATCTCAATTATTGGTACTCAAACCAAAAGGACCGGGTGATAGGATGGGTAGGTACTCTGTTGGACGAGTACAGGGTGGAATACGGAGTCCGACAGAGAGAGCCCTGCTCGCCTCTGCTATTTAACCTCTATATTAACCGGCTCATCGAGCGGCACAGTATGTGTGCTGAAGAAGTTGTTTTCGGCCTGCTAGGCCTAAATGGTGGAGCACGGCTTAATAAACTACTCGAAGAAGAATGAGATTCCTGTATTTGAAGCATTTAAGCAGCAGCGGCGCAGTGTTCTTCTCATCTCTCAACAACTCGCAGTGAAAATTGTAGATAGATTCAGGTAGCTTGTCCACATTGTCACGAGTGACCTAAGAGATGACAAATATGCACATGACGTTCAGAAATAGTCGTGAAGTGTCGTACAGATGATTTCCATCCCATCATGCGAAAGAAAATGGCATCCTTACTACAAATATCTGAAAATGATAGCTGTATATCCGACGTACTAAGCGCTCTCGTTTGTTTTTATGTAACGTAACATTCGCAAGAATGCTCATTACGAGTGAATGCTCTACTTTAGCAGCACCTTTAGTCGGAGCTTGAAAGTCTGAAATCACAAAAGTTCCTGGGTTTGGATGTCGGAAGTCGTTTTATGTAAAATACAACTGTCCAGCAGGATCCAAAGTAGTTGGGAAAAGCTAGGCTGCTGATGATGAGTCTGAAATAAACTTTAATTTATCTTTAACTTATCCAATAATTAATTTATTGTACTTAGATTGTCTTGTATTTAACCAAAGAAAAGTTTAAAACTGCTAAATAAACTCTTTCGATATTAATTATAGTGTTTTTTTTTTGTGTCAGAAAGAAATGTTTAATAAAAATATCTTTCAAACATTATCGCTTTCATTTCAAACCGCCTCCGGTGCACTTATTGAGTTAACGCACTACCGGTGCGCGCGCGCTGCTCGGACATCGGGTGCCCTGCAGCATGTGGACTCAGGCTACCAGCTGATCGCATCGGCGCGTGCATGAAGACGTCGCGCTGCCCCGCCTCGCCCCACAACAGTCTGTACATCGACTAACTAGTAGACTACCTAGTTACGGGTATTTTGCTTTCCAGAGTTTAATAGACTTAGGACATGCATGTGTTAGAAAATGGATGTGTGTGTGTGATAAATAGGATATGTATTTCTAGTTTTATTGACATTAATATCGACTTTATTATCAAGTTTTAGATATCAGGATGGTTAATGTTATTTATTTACTGTATGTAAGGTATCTATAAGGACTTTTGTACAGGAATGGGTTTATAAAGAAAAGCACAAAATCAAGACTAGGTATTTATTACCAAACTACCTCCGTTCGCAAACCCTAGGTCTTTCGTGGAGAAGAACGGAGAAAGAAACTCCACGGCAACATATTTTACACAGTTATAATACATACAATATCAGTACACATTTATAAAACATACATTATCATTATCAATAATATTCAGATCATAATAAATATCTATTAACTTACATTTTTCACTGTAGAACGTTAGAACACAAATTATAACTTTCAGCTTCACACACTTGGATTATCTATTATTATTTCACATTTATCAAACAGAACAACAATCAGGGCACGGCTTATCTCATATAGCGATTGAAGAATAATGACCACGAATGTGAGGGTACATCTGTTTTTATAAACCTAGAATTGTACCACCCCCAAGAAATATTACCGCCATTATTAACCAATCACAGATCCTCATACATTGCAGTTAAATAAGTAATAAAATAAGCAATAATAAACGAATCTTGTACAGTAGAACCATTTTAAAACTTGAATAGATAATTAAGAAATTCAGTAAGTATTTATTTGTAACCTAGACATCATTCGATAAATATTTGAACATCAACTGATTTCGTTCTGAAATCATTTGATCGTTGTTTTAAATATATTGTTATTATTTATTACAAAGGGACTATATACCATATCTATCACAATAATAAACAAATCTTGTACAGTAGATTCATTTTAAAGCTTGATTAAATTTATTTGCAACCTGGACATAATTCGATAAATATTTGAACATCAACTGATTTCGTTCAGAAATTATTTGATAGTTGTTTTAAATAATATATTGCTATTATTTATTACATAGGGGCTATATACCACATCTATCACAATAGTAAACAAATCTTGTGCAGTACTATCATTTTATAACTTGATTAAATAAATTAGAAATTCAGTAAGTATTTATTTTTAACCTTAACTTAAATCGATAAAAATATTCAATTGTTATTTATTGCATTGGGGTTATATACCATAATATCTAACACATGCACTGCGATTTTTACCTGGAGCGGATTATAAAACGCATAAGTAAAGCCGATATACTCACGTTTTAACTAAGAATTTTATAATTGTATCGGGTTCTTATCAATAAAACAGACACCTAACAGCAAATATCAACGATATATACAATTTACTGGGTATGTTTGTACTTTCTACTGAAATGGCCCACATGTCAGAACGAACAATAACGACGAGGCAACAATTAGCGGTAAAACGTCTCATGTCAGCCGGACGCGACAGCGGACACCCGGACACCCGGACACCGGACAGTGTAGCAAGAACTGACCTTTCCCTAAACCGCCCATTAACATCAGTATTGTGAAAGGGCAACCTGCTCCCGCGCACCTAATTAGACAACTCGTTACGACTTACTTGCTAATAAATTTTACTACCAAAGAAAATTGGTTCATGGGTTGTGTGGTAGTGAATTACCTTCACTCGTATCGCACAGAGCTGCAGAATAATAAGCAAAATCGCACGATAATTAAGACGTGCCTTACACATTACCATTTTGCATAATCCGACCACTTAGTGCGGGCGAGTTTTACATGTGTGTGTTTATTACACGTACGCATACGATGCGGTAGTATTAGCGCAGCGGTTATTAAGAACACATAATATTTGATCCCAGGTTGGAGGCCTTACATTCAAGGCACACCACAGGATTGGCCTTTTAAGCAGCACACAACTTCCTCAGTCCTCTATGTTGACATGCGATATGCCATTCACAACAAAAAAAAGAAACACAATATTTGGATACTACCACGTCGGGTGTACACTTAATAGTAAAGAGGGCGATGAAAAGGGTACTCGTGCAGGTGTTAGTAAGCATAGTGTAATGATTCATTTTAATGAATAAATAAGTGCATTAAAAAGTCAAAAACACTTAAAACACGTTGAATTCGTAAAATGGTATTCATTGATTACATAAACTGCATGCGACCATCACTTATGTTAACGACGTGATAAAAAGTGGATGAACAGCGAAACACTCTTAATGCCGCGCGTCGTCGCTCGGTGCTCGTCTTCACCGCTTGCTGCTCTCCGCTCGCCGTTCGCCACAAAAAGCGAAACATTCACGGAAATTAACCCTGTTAATGCAAACACTCCCGTTTAGTGTCGGTCCAGTACTGACACCCGCCATGTTTGACCGCGACACATTTAATGGGCGCAACGTGTGCCCGACTCGCGTTTTTCTCAGCGTCCGTATCTGCAGCATCCTAACATGGAACGATTCGGAGGTGATTGTAGTCATTATCACCTCACGACATTAGGCATACTAATGTTAATTACTTTGGTGAATTCGTTTAAAGCTTTTCTTCAGTCTGCTGCGCGGAGGTGTTACTCGTTTCAAGCTTTTTATTTGACGGTCAGTGGGTTCGGTTCTCACACCTACCATATTTAGGATAATCATGCCTAAGTTAGAACGATTTATAAAAAAAAAAATGCACACACTGCTCACGGCTCTTGTGTTCAAACTTGAAATTATGTTCAGAAGTGGAAGTGGGCCCATACGGGTGTCTCTATTAAATCAGGAATAGAATATCAGGAATAGAATAAAATATTCCATTATATGAATTTTATCGCGGTGAATATAATGGTTGTTTCTAATAAAGTGGACTTTTTAAAGCCGCAGTAGTCTGATTAGTAAAGTTCACAAGAACAAAGATTCTAACAATTTTGTTTTGCATATTTTGACGATTTTGTTACATATTTCAAACAATCGTGTTATATTATATTTTCATTACTATCCGCTCTCCACTCATAACTCTAGTATAGTTGGGTGAGTGTGTGCGATACGTGTCGTTATCTCGGCGGCCGGCGGCCGGCGGCGCTCGGCCGGCATGCGGCAGGCGGCAGCGGACACCAGTTGCGCTCTGACCTCACTACCTGATCCCCTACTGCTGTACTTACATAATCATATGACACTCAACTTTACAGTTTACGTTATTGTGTTAAAAATTAACTAGGATTAGGATAGTATTACATGCCTTTGAAAATGACAGAAACAATTAAACCAAAAAGGATAAGTAGTAATTCCGAGATAGTCGCACAAAAGGGGCTCGGCCATTGCAGACAAATGACATGTAGCAGGTTGAAACCTAAGGCGGAAAATGCGGCGTTGCCTATGTGAAGTTCAGTAATTATCCTACAGGAAAGTAGTTTTTGTGTGAAAGAATAACAAACATCCATCCATCCACTCATCCATCCGTCGTCACAAAATGTCGCATTTATAATATCAATTAGCAAGATTGTTTACATAATTCCACGTTTCTGTCAGCGATATTAGTGATATTCTAGATAAGCACAGAAAGTACTTAGCCATAGCCATTAAAAAGACACATTAGATGTACTTATATTAGAACAATGAATAAAAATAAATATTCTTCAGGGGACGAATGGGCCCCTCAAAAGTTCCAGGGGACGAGTGGGCACAGGGTGCGAATCTTAGGGGACGAATGGGCTCTGACCCTAGATTGGATTTTAAGAGTTGTTTCCGTTTGGATAGATTTTCTTTTCGCCAGATTTTTGTTACGACACCGTGTCACTTTGAACTCCTAGTGTCGTGCATGACAGGCAAGTTGTTAACTTCTGGGCCATCACGACTATTTTGGATCTACACGTTGAGCCACTTTCCCCTGCGATCTCCATGAATATTCATTCTCACGGCGTGACAGCTGCCTGGCGTGATGCGTGGGAAATGTGGTTGTCTATCAGTCACCATCAGCATCCGCGGCGGGCTACCAGCCGACTGGCGCGGACGTGCGGGCGATGTGGCGCGACAGTGGCGCGATAGTGGCCCCACACGTGTGCGCTGACACACTGAGCCATCTAGATTGTAATACATTTGTGTATAAGTTCACACGTTGCTTAATTTCGCTGGCAAGTTGCAACCTTTCTCTTTATTACTATACTATAACTTTCTTAGACAGCGCCACGGCCCTGGCAGGCGTTTGCCCATATGAGGGCCTTGTCAGTTGTGTATTACTTGGAATTTATTTAACGGTGGTAACATGTAAAATAAATAATTCATACATCAATCATTATATTTAACACATCAATATTTAATTACCGTCTTCCACGTTTAATTTCCAAAATCCACGAGAGCAAACAGCGCTCAAAAATTAGGAAATGAACAACGTGAACCGTCCTCCATGTATCTCCCGCGTGCTGCGTGCTGCGTGCTGCGGGCTGCGGTCGGTCGGAGGCTTCTCGTGGGTAATGTGCCTTATTAAACAAAAGGCCATGTTTCTTATGATAAAGTAGTCCGCTGCTCGCATCGCTCCCGTGATAAGGTTATCTAGTGCAGGAGTCAGTTTTGGGAAGTGCATTAAATTATGAAGCCGCGCGGGTGATTTATCTGAGCGGCCGACGATACCGGCGCGGGAGGCTGCGCACGCGACGCAGAGGGACCACTCCGCACGTGTCGCACTGCCTGGAGGTCATCTATATTAGGTAACTACGGTATAGGCTCGATGGAAACTCTTATAATGTTTACATCTCGATGTTTCAACACAACAAATAACAAAATTCAGTTTCTGAGGGGCATTGACTCGACAACGACGACAACACTGATATTGTGTGTGTTAATTGATTTTGGGTACTATGTTAATGAGGCTAATGTCGATATTAGTTTGACAGTGAAAAATGCTGCGCCATAATTATGTGACCTACACCCACTACCTAACAGAAATGTCATCAAAATTCCAAAAATGTCATCTCTTTCATCAGGCATTTTGATGTAAGTAATCCTTCTGAGAGGCTGTCTTATTCGTGTGCAGCACAGATCCTGCGCGCTCGATATGATATAATTAAAACGCTCGGCGGCGCACGAGCGCGCGAAATATTACCATACACCCGCTGTATCGCGCATCGGCCGGCGCAGGCGCAGCGCGGCCGAGTGCGGGGGTGCGGGGGGGGAGCGGGTTGAGCCAAATATTAACTATAACAGGAGGTCAAATCAAGCGGGTCAACTTTTGAGTTGGTTGGATGCAGAACGGATTTAAAATATTCATGACCATCAGAAGATAATTATCCCTATGACTCGGAGATGCAATATGGAAAATAATAATTTATGTTTGACATTTTATAGTTGACTCTTGCAAGTGGAGTTCGATTGTTTTAAATTAGTTTCAAGTATTATTATTTGTCTGCCAGGCTTGATGATCGTTTTTGTTCGTATGCTCAGACAATGAAGTAGCCATACCTATTACTTTTCTCATAAGCACTCCATTTTAATAACCACTCTCGTATCTAGTTCTATTGTAATATACGAGTACGATAAGTGTGTAACTCGCATCGTAAATTCACCCGACTAGCTCGTTCATCTGGCAGCCTGTCATCCGTGTCCAACGCGATTGAGCTGTTACACTGCTTACCCCTGTTTACTAACGAAAGCGAATGTTTACCATAACATCACGATACTCGTTTAATTTACGCGAGGCGGTTGAAATTAAGACTTCTCGCATCTAATCGCAAATCGCGCCCGATCGCATCCCCTGGCGCTGCGCCAAGTCGCACCGGCCCGGATCGCATGGTATAGTCGATGTCGTCCGACTGTTGCGCTATAACCAGTGGTGTTAATATTCGACACCCTGTGATTTACGTGGCGTTTCTTAGTAGTGCTGATGTAAACGTCGTATTCTTGTTATGTAGGGTTGCCCCTATACAAACATGTTAGTTGGTTCATTTTTATAGTTTCGTGAAAATTAACTTTTCAATTTATTATTAGACATTCATTAAACATACCTTAAATAAAGTTGTACATGTAATGTGACCACTATTTTAAACTAATTTAGCTCTTAGGTAAAAGTTAGAAATGTTTGCTACGCGGGTCTACGAGCTCTACGCTTTCGTAGACCTAGTGCTACGCCGAATTGCAATTAATAAAATTGTTTTGACGCAAAACATCCGTTTGAGTCATTAATAACTACTTATAGTTTGTTAGTGTTTTAAAACAAGTTTTTTGGTTTTATATCCCTTTCTGAGATTAGTTTAGAAGTTATCTCTACGGTTTGTCAAACTACATAGACTATACTCGTAATATGCAGGACAACCCTACTTTATAATGAGCCCATTATAAAACTGTGAATGTATTTCAAATGAAACAGTTTGTAAAAACAATTGGCGAGATCTGCTACATATTTATGTCTCGTCTGCGATTAATCTGCGGAGACTTATCGAGAACAAACTAAATACACCTTCACTAAAATGTAGGTACGTAAACTTTAATAGCAGGATCAAAATACCCAGCGATATATAACTTTCCGCTGTTGATTTAAGGCCTTATTCGCAAGAGCATAGGGTTGCAATCAACGTGTGTATCAGACGCGTGTGTGTGGTGGTGTGTTTGTGATGCCGGGCGCGCGCCGCACACCTGCGCGGGCGCAGCCGTGAGGCGCATGCGCTCGCGCAGTGATTCACTCCGCGCCAGAATTAATATGCCCATTATGATAATATTACGATTATCTGCCAGGAAGTAGACCAAAGTGTTTATTGCGTCTGTACTTTATGGGACAATGAGCTTTACTAATTAATTAATTATGTTGATGGTGTGGGAACACCTGTTCACTGCTCAGGGGGGTCAGCATGGCGCGGCGGATTTGAACCGAGCTCAACGTTCGATCATTGAATGATTATTTTATAAAGTGGGCTATTGTGAAGCCACTCTGCAGGCCATGCTGGTGGAATCTAGGCCTTACTGGTAACTTTTACCACCGAGATGAGTACTGTGACTACTAGAATATGAAAAAGAATTGAACAAAGCTTTTATAAGGAAATAATAAAAACTTTTAAAAAAAATGTAACCGCCTTCAAAAGCTACCACAAAAAAGGGAAAAATAACCTACAAAATAACTTTTCTTTCGGAAGTCGGTGGTTTTGTTTTTTTTTTTTTATTTCATTGTCTTTTGTGCCACCGACTTCCGAAAGAAAAGTTATTTTGTAGGTTATTTTACCCTTTTTGGTGGTTGTTTTTAAGGCGGTTTCATTAAAAAAAAAGTTATTATTTTACTCTTTTTAGTTTGAATATTCAACCCAAATTGTTGTCAAATACATTTTCTTACACGTGCACTAGCATTTTGTAATCCGTAGCACCGGTAATAACATCGCTCATGTACACAATAAGCTAATAAAATTCCCTATCTCAAAAACTACTGAACCGATTTTGATGAAACTTGCAGTATTCCCTGAGTTGAACAATACCTAGTACAATAAAGAAAGAATTACTTAAATCGGACTTGTAGTTCCGGAGATATGCGAACACAAACATAATTTACTAAATCAGTCGATGTCTACTCCTGAGAGGAGTTGTACCTTCCATCATCAGCTCAGCTGCATGAGATGATAATTACCATACGTAAGTACTTAAATTACTTCATAATATTTGCGAAAAACGATGTGTGGGCCTATAAAATTTGAGGGTAGCCCTCGATTTCTCCAGGATCCAATCATCAGATCCTGACTCGGTGACTATGGGACCACCTCAGAAGTAAATTGGCGGAGTAAACGCGTAACAAACACACAAAAAAAAACTTACCGTAGAATTGATAACCTCCTCCTTTTTTGAAGTCGGTTAAAAATTCGAACCGCGGAGGATTTGAATCTGCGACCACCGGATTCAGTAACCAACCACCTTTCCAACCGAGTCATGTCCATTCAATATAATATGTCATCCAAGCTATACTACTTTACTATTTGGGAACAAACTTGTCATCACCTTTTTATTTGATCTTCCACTGCGCGCAGATAAGTAAATTCATCATTATAATATGTAGGGATCTATTACATTTTATTATGAATATTCCTATACCTTTAACTAGGATTCAATATGGCAAATCACGTTCAGGTTACGCATATTAAATTGTATTCACTTGCACGGATCTTTATAATATACATAGTAAATGGGAGGTTAGTTATTCATCCATATTGATGTCTAGGAAGTCCTAACAATATGAATACTAACTGCGGCGGCTGCCGAGCCCGGCCCACCAGTCAGCGCTGACCTGCCAATAGTCAGCCACGGTGACATTATGGAGATGGGAGCAATTGCACGGTCGACCAATGGCGCGGATTCGAGTCCCGGCCGAAGCCCGCGTCACCGGCTATATGTTCAGTTTACGAGCTCAGTTCGGCGAACAGACGGACATTACGTATGTATGCAGCGAGCTACTTAACTTAATGTGCGCGTTGACTTACATTCTAAACTATTACACAATACTCACTTATAGGAAACAGATATGAAACACAGGTGGCTTGATTTATTAACAGTTCCTGATACATTTGCATAAAAACGACTTCCACAGGTACGAAACATTCACTTCACAGTAGTTTACGAATATTCTCAGCAATATGTAAAAGTATAGACAACTGGAGTAAATAACGAAGGAATTTTGCCGCCTTTCTGTACTGTAAATCACAGAAATGTACACACTGTGTTTTTTTTAACCTCATATCATGTGCATCAGATAAGCCGTAAAATCACTCACATGGTATTCAAACAAAGTAAACATGATTAGCATTACAGAATAATAAATTCTTCGTAGCGGCGGCAACATTAAAGGAATATTTCATGGGAACTTAGTTAGTAGTGCGTAATGAGTGTAAGTACGTCTGCTCGTCCATCACGGGACCAGCGCTCGTAGGAACAGACGCGGCATATTAATGAACAACTTATTAGAAATATTGTGATTTATCGATTAGCATCGGGCAGCAGCTTGGTATGTGGGGCGTGCGCGGGCGCAGGTGGCCGGCAGCGCTTCCTTCCCCGAAGCGGCGCGACCATTGTCTCACACGCGCCGCACATACATAGTGAGCACTGCTTGTCCGCGCCGGCGCGAGGGCTGTCACCAGACTGAGAGCATTGGGCAGCAGAGTCCGACATCAACGCCAGCCTCTTGCTCACCACCTGCATTGTGCAACGTATACTAACAGAGAACCTACATCAGCGGAGTGAAAGAGATTCAAAGAAGCGTCCAAAGACACCCTCATCATCATCTCAGCCTATTGCAGTCCACTGCTGGACGTAGGACGTAGGACTCTCCCAAGGAGCGCCACAGCGCACGATCTCCAGCTTTTTTCATCCAGCCACCGCCAGCCACCTTCTTCAGATCATCGGTCCATCTTGTCGGGGGACGTCCAACCCTACGCTTACCTACACGTGTTCTCCTTTCGAGAACCTTCCTACTCCACCTTTCGTCGGTTCTGCGGCAGATATGACCAGCCCACTGCCACTTCAGCTTGCTACAGACTTGGACAATATCTATAACTTTGGTCTTATGCCGTAAGACTTCATTGAAGAGACTCCAAGCATAGACCTTTCCATAGCACGCTGCTTAACATGAAGTCGGTGGGCCAGTTGGGCGGTTTTTAACAATATCCAGATCCAACACAGACATAATAAAAGTGTGTCGGTGCCCCCCCACTGATCATATCTCGGCACACAATGTATCACTATCATGGCGACCATCAAAATTGCAATACGTATGATAGGCATGGGACGTCACGTGTCACAACCACCGCGGTGCACTGTGCACGCTGGTGCACACTGTCTGCTTAAACACATTAATTCGCATTGCGGATTTATTTGTTTACTTTGAAAGTGTAAATGTTTAGATAAGTCTTTGGAACATGGTTTGGACTCTTAACTATTTCCCATTTCAAGAAAAAAGATTCACTCTCAGTGGTCACTATGTTTGGTGCAATATGTTTGAAATTATAAAGATAAAATTTATGAGCCGAAAATGTATCTTCCATGGTACAGAGTTACAACAGGGTGTTTAACAAGCGCGGTTTATAGGTGTGCGCGGGCGCACTTAAAGCTGAACACGAGATGGACGCCGCCACGCGGACAGAGCCGAGTAATTAAACGCGATTAGCGCATGCGCAACCGACTGATTGGCAACACCAGAGACCAGTGCACACACCACACAACAGAAGTTGTACTCCTTACATAACCGGATGCTCATGAGTCAAGATGGCTGCTATCATTGCGTCCAGCACATTACAATGAGTGTCCCTATCGCAAATAAATATCAAAGGCCTTATGTGGCCTTATGGCTGTATATTTCTGTATTTTATTTACAGCGTATTTGAAGTATTCATTTTATGTATGGAATATTGAAAAACCGCCTCTATTAGTGTATAAACGGAATAATAGGAATTAAAAAAACTATCGTGAACTTTCTTCTGTAAGAATTGTGGACGACTGTAGTCGACCTTCTGGCCTGCCTCGTGAGGGTGGCTGCCTTCACGTCGGCGGAACAAAAACTCTGTGCAATATAACTGCGGACGTTGCGTTAACAGTCACAATTTGACATAGTCCGCACTCACCGGCCAGCTCTGTGGCAGCTTTGGGTTCCCACGAATGTTACTGAAGTTCAAGCGGAAACAACACCAGATTGTATGCTGTAGGACTACATTGAAAGTAGCCTCTGAGGCAAATACCTGGTGACCTTTAATAACTATCAAGGTTTGTACCTTTTTTCTTAACCCTCACTTCAGTCTAGTATCACTCACTACTAAGTACAGGTTTTCCCTTTCTTCTGTCATTATTTCTTGGTTCTGTGTGTACTTCATTCAAGTGTTCAGCAGGTGACGCTCTGTGGTTTCTACCTACCTGGGAAAAAGATGTTAGTAACGTAACAAGTGCAAATAAGTCATGGTAGTACCTACGGTTATAGGTTTCTCATTCTGTATTCTATCTAAAACTACCTACGGCACTTGTGTTGTATTCGCGGATTATACCATAAACGTCAGCAGTTAGCTATGAGACTACAATTAGTAGCGTGCCTATATACAGCAGGCGGTTTCGCCAATTGCTCCAGTTAACTGTCTCACACAAAACACTAAAACATGTCGTGTGAATGAGCGGGCGACAGAGGCGGGCGGCGCGGGCGCGGGGGGTGCGGGCAGGCGGGTGCGCAGGCGCATCGAGTCCCGTTATGCGACGAGTGACCTTTCCAGGCAGTTAATCGGTCCACTTGGGCTGTCCTTGACCTCGCCTGCATGCACATGCCGCATTTGTTATTAATTATCTTCACGCCAGTGTCGCCTCGCGGGCTCTGCACAACGGTACGCGACATTTAAACTCAATTTATCCACAAGCAAGCCGCTTGTGACGCGTAAGTACCTATGCAATATGCATAGTATCTTGTTATCTCACATGATAAGTGCATAATGACAGAGGAAGGTGGTTCTATAATATCTGTTCATACTTAGTGTATCGTAAGTTATTGTCGACTGTCGTTCGTTTAATGTGTGTGATTAGCGTCGGAGGCAGCTGTGCTTCTTTATACCATGCATGTCAACAAAAGTAAAAATTGAAAAACTGGTGACATAATTATGCATCCTCACAAAGAATGATTTTGAGCCTGTGACACTTGATGCCTCTAGATAGGTACTAATAAGTAACATAGAGCTTTTGCTAGTGATTAACTGCAAAGCTAATATAAATACATGTATATTAAATTAATTTAACATAGTGTTGGATGTTTCATGGTGAACGTTTTAAACTAAACGTCAATATTAAATTTAATCCAGGTAATTCTGTAGCATGCTTTAGACAGTTTAGCACTTTATACTGATCTGGTAGAGTGGATGGATACTTATAGGTCACGTATGGGCCAGTGTGGGCTGAGATGGGCCAGCTGAAGCATGTCCGGCCATGTTTCACACTCCATTACGTATTTCTCACGGAGCACGGAGCGCGCCCGGAGAGATCTACTTATTTATGTATTGCTACTTACTTACCACTGAATTACTGATTTTACATTCATTTAATTTTCAAACCTATACTGTCTTACTGCTAGAATATTAATATACCAAAAATAGTACTTGTTAATGAGAGACTGGTGTCTGGTGTGAACACTGAACTCATTACTATGAACCTTTAATAAAAATCTATTTCAGCAAAGTTACGAGTATGACAAACTCCGACGTTACCTCATTCAATTCGACTCCAGCATCACTAACACAATAAATACTAACGTGTCATTTCGTAAGTACTCGCTACGTAAATACAGCTGAACCTTAACGAAGCTTCTGACTTCTAAGTTGCTCAAGATGTCACAATTGTTCAATAAGTTATTGTTCTTATTTGAACTAATATAAACATGATATTTTATCATAGTCAACTTTCCCATTTCTTAGATAAGTACGCGATATAATCTAAGTGACATAGCTTGTCACATCGTATCTTATCTAAATAAGCGGATGTTATTATGTATACATGTTATTAAAATCACTCAGTTTTTATGTACTTACAACGTGTCGATAACAGTTTATCGTGAAAACACGCGTCTCTAAGATTCTTAACACAATAAATTCTATAAATAAGCTTAGATACTTATACATAATTTATTTATTAATATGTAGATACAATAGGCGGCTAATTAAGCATCACTATTATTTTAATGCCACAGCTTTATTGCTGGGCTTATTATAGTAAATGTTAATGTTAGTCTTAGATCATAGAATATCGTTTTGTTCTCAGCGTCACTTTGTCCAGGCCCTCTCGATAAAATAACTATTGACAATACTATAAATCTTACTAGAACAAAATTTACGTGGGCACTCTCTATGTAAAGAAATTGAGGAGCTCGTGGCTAACAGGCCTATTTGATAGTAGTTACTATTAGTTAGAAGCTCTAAAAATCTGACAACCCATTTTACCATGGGTTATCGTATTACCCAGTTACTGGGTTGTGGAGGTTCGATACGCAGCTTCTCCATGTAATAAACTGATATTGAGCTGTATCTTCGACTGGAAGCGGACCCTTAAATATGTAGTTGGGAAAAGGCAGGCAGATGATGATTCTCTATGATGAAATTCTCAGCTGTAGAAGGAACCACATAACTGATAGGTAATGCAATCTGCCAATCAAGGGCTTTGTTTTTTTTTTACTTTGCTATGTTTAAAGAGGCGTCTCTATCTGCCCGAAGCCAAGGCTGAACGCGAGCCAGGGTAATAATTAACATTACCAGTGAACTAAATAAATACCAATTAGTGACACTTAACCATGCACATGATTTTTGTTTGCCCCTGTATGTATTTTATTAAGTACTAGCTTCTGCCCGCGACTTCGTACGTGATCCTGTTGCATATGCCAGTGGCAACGGGGTCGTCAAAATCGAAGTTCTGAAACGTCTGATGTCACTGATGTCGAATTCTAAGAGCTCGGGGACGGGACAACAACGTATGTGCGAGACGATTCGAGACGTTCCAGACCTTTCATTTTGTAAGTCAACAGGAAATGCCCATCAGACTAAACAACTTTTACTAAGACGTCATTCCTCTGCCCTGGGATCTGGAAGTCGAGGCGCGGCGGGAAGAGCTCCGGCGCGATCTCAGGGCAGTATGGAGGGAACGACTGTCGCAACCGAGGTCCGGGCACGCCGCAATCACGGCGGTAAGACCCCTCTTTGAGGAGTGGCTGGATAGGCTTCACGGCGTCCTGACCTACCACATGACGCAGGTCCTCACCGGACACGGAAGTTTCGTGAGGTACCTGTGTCGGATGGGGAAGGAGGAAACGCCTGGGTGTCACCACTGTGAAGATCGCCCGGAGGACACAGTGGAGCATACGGTGCAGGACTGCCCCGCTTGGGCAGAGCACCGCCGTGTCCTCACGACGGCGATAGGCAGAGACCTCTCGCGCCCGGCATTGCTCGAGGCCATGCTGCGGGGCGAGACGGAATGGTAAGTGGTCGCTTCCTTCTGCGAAGCAGTCATGCTCGCGAAGGAGGAGGCGGGCCGCGTAAGGAAGAGGACAGCGTCCTCCCTCCACCCCAGCCGCTGTGGTAGACCCCCACGGCGACGGACGTCGCCACCGTAGGCGCGGGCATGCGGGCGGCGAGCGATGCTATAGTGTCGCTGGGCGCTTGGAATTCCACAACAGGTGTTCCAGATCTTCAATTTTTATACGTCAACAGAGAGTGCTCATCAGGCTGAACTCTTGCTAAGACGAATTCCTATATAATAAATGTTATAGTGTACCGCCGCAACCGCTATGTCCCTGCATTTTAAATCTGTAATATCTTCGCGAAAATATTCATTTAAGTTACATGCTGTAAAGGGCCATATTGATTTGTATTACATGCACAATGTATTAAAGGTACTTAATTGGATAAGGATTAATGCTGTATTGCTTAAATCGCTTTTTCGTAAATAAGCCATTTTTTAAGTAAGGGATAAAAAATGGTTATTGTGGGTTATCCCTAAGAGGTAGACATATACCATCGCGGACTCTTTTGTAGACCTTTTTAAGGTGTACAATACTTTTGTAAGTACATTATTTTGATATATCTCGTAGGGTTCAGCCAGCGTTTGCAAAGTAAGCGCAAAAAAGGGAGTTTATTTACGACCTTACAAAACCTCTAAAATTATCAGGGTTTCTCTACTATATTATGCATTTATTATACATAAAAACCTTCCTCTTGAATCATTCTATCTTTTAAAAAACCGCATCAAAATCCGTTGCGTAGTTTTAAAGATCTAAGCATACAGGGGGACAGAAAGCGGGAAGCGACTTTTCTTTATACTATGTAGTGATATCTTTGTATAGTTTAGATTCAATGAAGTCATGTTGACTTAAGTGGAGTGTCACAGTAACTTGACATCAGTGTGTCAGGAGCCGTCTCTTGAATGAGTGAAGTACTTAATTGATTCTAGATATTGTATCAGTGTTCAGTCGTGATCGTGTGGTCAGCAAGCGACATGCTCATCTATATTGTAATAATAGAAGGAAATTATTTAATAAATTAATGAATCTGAAAGTGTCATGCATTCAACATCAATGTAAGTTGCTCATTTCTTCTTGATCAATTACAAAACCACTTTCTTAATTCCTGTGCCCATTCACATTAGAAGCAGTTGCATGAAACGTGTTCATTACCTTACCCAAGTGATAGAGATACATGTGAACAATAATAAATATAGATTTATGAATGTGTCGCTAAACAGGAAGGTTGCGAGCCGAGGGCGAGGCGGACGTATTTGGGAATGAGGAAAATATCGCCTTGAATGTCAATGTTGTATCGCTGGCACTATACGACCTTGATAGCCAAACATTAACACTTTATTGTGACATCACTGAAACATTAAGCCTAGAAATGCCACTAAACTTTACAATCAAATTAAGCAAATTTGTAAATTGATTGTTATTTGCAGCAGCTCGTGTATTTAAGTAACCCGTGACCAGACGAATTCAAGGAAGATAATCCTTCCTGAAATATATTTTTATTGATGGTGGCGAGTCCCGCGCCCAACAAACAAAATGTCCCGTTAAATAACATTTCAAAAGATAAGGAGGATGGAGGCTCGCAGGCTAGTGGGGGTGACGGGGGGTAGGGGGCAGCGTGGCGGGTGGGAGGAGGGGGATGGTTCAAGTTGGATGGCGCGCGGCTTTGTTTAATATCATACAACTTTCAAATGACGAGCTGTCTCTGTTTTGCGTCTATTACTTTTCTTTTAGACAAAAAGTGAAGAAGAAAAAAAAATTGAATTTCATTTTAAAACTAATTCTTTCAGTTCTCGTAGGCCTGAAGACATGTGCCAACATTAGCGGAAGTAGGCAGCCTCTCAAATTGAGCCGAAAGTGCTTTAGAGCGGCGCGCGGGGACGCTTCCTGAATATTTCCTTTAAAGGTACATAATTGGGTAGTTCCCTCACTGAAGGAGAGTAGTGCTGTGGAGGGAATGTTAACATGCGAGGAGCGCGGCAGATGGCGCCACACGAGCTATAGACTGTCAGGGTACCGGCAGGACTTACCTGTAGTTAATTCTACACTAGCTGATGAACTAACAACACACGTTGGGGTTCGAACTGAACACCCGGAGCGTTGTGTCTCACACTCTCAATGTTACAACAAACGAGAATAAATGGAAGTTAGTTTTTTTTATTGCTTTGGTGTTTTGAGATGTAGACAGAATTCAAGTAGGTGGCTTTTCATTGATGCTATTAATAGAATTTTAAAAACGTTGCTGTTCACTGTTGCAGGTAGTATGTGCCACAACAACTATGATCCCATGTCTGAGTTACTCAGGCATGAAAACGTAGAAAACTGTATTGCTGTACAACCCTCAATGGATAAGATGCAATATCCACAAGTATTACTTAACTGTTTAGCTAGTTTAAATAGATTATATAATGAATTTAGATAGTAAACATTTCAAAATGGCTTTGCTTTCTCGCTGTGTAGGTGTGAAATGGAGCAAAATTAAATGATGTCAATTCAATTTAGAACAGAAACTGTTAATCCTTCAAATGGCTGTCAGAATGTAGGTATGAATTTCGTCTATTATTAGTACATATTTGTATTAGTAGGTTGCCGACGTAATACACACTGGCCGCGCCGGGCGCCAACGCTAGTCAGGAAGACTTCGGATAACATTCTCATAAAAAGAAGCGTTCTTCGTAATATTGTAGCTGGTTATGAATGTAGGATTACATGTATTTGTTACTTAATGTTTAGAAAGAAGTTCCAAAGGGTCACTAACTCGCTAAGTCTTCCAGTGCTAAGCAGAAAATTATAATTAGAGGCAAATCGACGACTTATTTGTCAACATTATAGTATATCCACAGTTTTCATAAAGTATGTACCTACACGTGTAGAGCCGTACAGTTCTATCTCACACCGGTTATCTTAACTTATCTAGCGATTATTAATTGTTAAGAGAATGGTTCGATATTTGGGAAAGTACATGATATTGTGATAACCGATTTTCTCACTTTTCCTACTTTCCTCAAAGTGTTAACACTCAAAACAAATCATCTTACCATGTATGAGTATTTAGATAAGTGAAGTTTCCGGGGCTCAGGGCGCGGTCAAGTGTGAGAGTGTCCGCCGTCGATTGCGTATCGTGCTGGGCCAGGCATGGCCGTGCATGGCCCAGCGCGCTCCACTGGAGGGGCTCATTGTGCATTTGTACCGGAATGATTCATGGCCATTGCCCAGTGTTCGATTGGGATATGCAAAAATAGTTATAAAATTGTTCACGCTTTTAAGACGAATCAAGATTTTCAAATCCAGAGTGGGGTCTGTTTATCCGATACCTATCTTTTTTTATACAAATATGATAAGGATGGAGATGAACACAACTCTTGCAGTTTTCTCTACCTCTCTGTTACTGTTAGAAAGCGTAACGTTGTTGACCAAAGGTTCCAAAGAATACAACATTACGGGCTTTTTGTTCACAATGCTTATTGCACAGGGTAGATGTAGATTATGTAGATTTTAAATTTAGAAGAAAATGGTCCTATGTGTGAGCTGTCGAGCGTCGCCGGCGGCGGCGGCCGGTGCTGAGCGCGGAGGACGCTCCTTATCGAGCCGACCACGCGCCCCCCGCCCCCGCCCCACACCCGCGCACGCCCGCCGCCCGCCGCGCGTCACAACCCGCCCGCATTTCCCCGCGCGAATTTACAATGTAGCGAACCTCCCGCCCCCTCCCCGTGAACCTCCAACCACCCCCCACCCCGCACACAGAGAAAACTATTCAGAGAAGTTTACACCATGTCACCTCGTCACAAGGTTGCAAGTAAAGTGGTCCGCGACGCAGGCCGCGGTGTGCGTGAGATTTTCTCGCCTGGAAATTCTAATGCGCCGAGCGACTGCGATAAAAAATGAGCGGCTCGGGAAACGTGAATACATTACCGAGCGAGACGGAGCACCGCCTCCGCGTCGCGACGCCTACACGACCTACTTATGTACTTTACACTGCTTTATATTTTGATTTCTCTGAAGGGAAGGCTCGCGCTATGTGCCGCTTAAAGCCTGTTCAATTATGTATCTAAGGAGCCGGTCGGGGCGTTCGCTAAATCCTCTTTTAGTTATAAAGGGTTGGCGTCGGAGTTATAGAATTAAATGATGGCAGCTTATAATAAAACACCGTGGGAATCTACTAGCTAATTAGTAGCAGTATGAGGCGAGACGCGGGGGCCGCGGGGGTGCGGAGGGTCGGCGTTAGATAGCCACATAATTACCGTATAACAAAAACGTGCAATAGAAAACGGGGACAAAGGGTTGTTCGTTTTTTGTGTCGGCACACTCGGCACGCGCCTCCACGTGTTTTTCTAAGGGTTTTTTAGCGTCTTCTAACGCCACCTGTGCAAAGGGTTGCGCGCGCGCACTTTAACACGCACACGTGACACGTTTTTTGTCACGTGACCTCAATTTGTGACGTTTGGTGAGGAATTGATTTATGACATTGTAACAAAACAGACTGTTTGTTGGAGGGATTATGGTTTAATTGTGGACTACTTTGTTAAGGGGGGGTGGAATATCAGTTTTGATGACAACATATAAAAAACTATATTTATTAAAGTTTAACATAAAACTAACTTGCCACGATTCTATGCTTTTTAGATTTTGTTTCAATTTTAATAATAAACGATGTTAACAGGAATTCTTGAAACCATCCTACTCATTTCCAAGCACTGAGTGACATTTCATTGTTGCAGAGAAGACGAGAGCCGACGTCATGGCTGGTGTACCCGGCGTCGCGGCTGCAGCGGCTGCTGCAGTCGGCCTCCTGCCCGCCGCCGGCGCTGCGCCGACCCTCCGTCATCACAGGTATGTCACATCACATCACACCACTTGGCCACTTTGTTGATCTGAAAGTGAAGTTTCGTAAAAACTTATTTATTCGTATTCGCCGGGCCAGCTAGTACATTATAATATAGATCACAATTCTGAATTCACATATAATTGCAACATTTGTCTTCAACGGTCTTTGACTGATTTAATTCTGTTACAATATTAATTTACGATCACCAGTAGCACCAGTACCTAACTACCTACGTGACGTAAACGGCTTTTGAATCGAACATACAAGTATTCTGTAGCATTTAGGTCCAGTTTTAAGGAAAATCACAGTTGGTATTATGTGAGGATTTTCAACGAGAGAAACATAACCTCACAAAAATTTAGGCATGCATAGTTTAAAATAACTTGTAATACACACTCAATTGCAGCTTACACAGCAGTCCAAGATATTATTTTACAACAAATAAATAACTTTGAGCAAGTTGTGTTGTAAATGACGGATAATATACATTACATCAGAAACATGAAGCAAGTCCGTATTTATATATAAACACAATAAATGTTAATATATCAATTAACTGAGCTGGCAACACTGGCCACTCTCGTATCGCTCACAAAAACTGCGGCGGGTAGCAATATCGTTGCCAAACCGAATATATTTCAATAAAGTGGCGCGGTTACTAAACGAACGTTGTCCATTCATTACGTCTTACTAAATAATAATTGTTAGTATTTGCAATGCGATGTTGAAATCAAAGAAACTGTCATGTTGTCCAGTGTCCCTCGAAGTCCTGTGCCTACATTAGACAACTTCTGTCATGGTAGTTCCTTCGACAAAACAAGCCTAATGTCTAGATCCATACTTAGTCAGTTGCTAGTCAAATTGAGGTACTTAATCAATCAATCAATCAATCATTTATTTGCAATAAGTATTGGTACAGTGTAGGTGTTTAAGTAAATTATAAATAGTTTCCTAATACATAGTCAAACATTTGACATGCAAATCATTACAATAATTATCTAGGCTAGGCTAGCGTTTATAAATGTCCAAGGGCATGCATGATTATTATTTTACAATTTATACGTTTATTTATTAATTGTCATCACATTAAACATTATTATATCAAACATTATTTATTATATTGTATTTATAAATTCATTTACAGAATAAAATAGTTTTTCTAAAAGCCATGATTTTAATTATGAAAAAAATAAATTGCTAGGTAAATCTTTAACTTAGTTAGTAACTTAATATCTTCAGCAAGTCTTTGTGACATTCGGTTCTAGTTGCACCAAACTTGTGCAACACTTAGCGCTGTGTTACAGAACAGCAATCAAAGCTCAAGCAAAAGTAGTTTAAACCAATCAAATGGCTCGAATCTAGTTTTCAGTTATGATTGAGTTTTGCGTGACGTCAGTGACGGTCTGTAAAATGGGCCTTGGTGCAAACTATTATTCATTAAATAAATATTAACCAAAAGAGTGGTATGCGTTGTTGACGAGTTTACTACATCTTGTTCGCAGAAAGCTCTCAAACATTGAAAGAGGTAGCGTGTGGACAGAATGGACAACGTTGATTGTACTTTAGTAACCTAATTCATTTAATCATCATGTCGGTCAGTCTATACAAACGGCCTGGAGCAGGCAGCAGCAAGCAGCAGGCAGCAGGTAGCAGCCGCAGCAGCGGGCAGTTCGCGAGATATTAACAACACAGCACTCGACATATCGCAATTACGTGCTGCCGCCACGCCCGCCCTGCCTGGCGTGAAACTTATACCTCCCAAATTAACACTATTATGTATTTTTCATTGAAATGATACATAAATTGTTTTTAAGTGTAAATATTTCGGCGCATTAATAAATTCTTTACGATAAGTTAAAATTAATCCTAAGTTAATAAGAGTAATTGTGATTGCTTGGGATTAGTTTCCGCTCTGTTGTTTCCAAAGTCCTAAGCAGTAGTTAGTAGCGGCCGTCATTAGTTACTGGCCGCCTGGCTAAGTTGGAGCCGCGCCAAACTAGCGCACTTCATCGTTACTCTATACTGCGCAGATTATGTTCAACTTGAACCCTAAGCATCTCAGTTCAAGCTCAAGTGGCCGGGAATCGAACTCGTTTACCTGCCTGTCACCCACAAATATGTTCGTCGTAGGCCACTAAATTGATTTTATTGCCCAACACGCGGGGCATAAAATTAGGGGCTACGAGAATGACACGATTTACAACGATATAGAAAGATATTACTTTGAAGTTGCTTCTGAATTATTATTTTTAATATGACAATCGTTAATGTTATGTTATGTTGGTTTGTATGTATTATAAAGCGTAGAAATAACAAAGAAAATCGATACATCAAAGAAAAGAAATGCCGACCGAATTGAGAACCATTTTTGAAGTCGGTCGAAAATAAAAGTCGACCTCTCTCGCATTGAAATTATATATTATCTTTTTTTTTATATACGTTAAAACTGAAATGAACTAAGTGTAGTTACCGCTACGACAGAACCCAATATTGACAGATATCTGTATTATTTAACAGTAAACTAGCGATTCGATTAAAGAAAAGTATAGTTTGATAAAATAATAGTTCCCTAGTTGTGCAGTGCACGCGACTTTGTAAGGTTTCAATATAATAGAACAGTGAAAGTCAACATGTCAGCACAGGAAGGGTAATGTGAAGATAAGTGTGTTGTGACATGTTGCAGGCCTGCAGGGGTCTCGTGTTGTGTACAGTCTGTGGGGCCTTACAGGCAAAGGGTAGCGGAGGGACAGGCTTTTATTATCATGTTAACTTGTTAACAAATTGCCTTTCAAAACATAAAGTATTCTTTCTGGGGCACACTCTTTCTAATCTACAATAAAAGAGAAAGAATTTGTTTGTTTGTCGTAGGGGTCGTCAGGGGTAAATTCTGGTGCTAATGATCTAATTATATTATGTAACAAATTAATAATAAAATTATGTGTAATAAATTTTGTTAGAATTAGCGAAGACTACACTATTCCTGAGTGCTAAACGGTCAAGGTTTAAATTTTTTGAAGGGCTTCTTCTCTGATTGTAGACTTTATCTCTGCCACATCTGTCACAATAAAAATAAATAAAATCGTCTGTATCATGTCAAAAATACTAAAATATTAATAATGTAGTATCGTAATTTTCGACAGTCCAGGTTGCCCCGGTTCTTTGAAGACACAGTCCGGAAAATCAAAGTTCCTCAAAATATAACTGATTCTTTATAACGAGTAGGTAGTACAATACATTTGTTCTAATGATGTTTGAAGATATTATACGAACATTGCGTTTCTTAGATGCACGAGCTTATGTACACAAGAGTTACTTGTAGATAACAATCGAATCTATTTGATGGAGACCCCTCGCCCCGCAGTAACACCGCCCGCTGATCTGCTCGTATGCACGTTTGCTTGTTAACTTAAACTTAACCACATTTTTTTTTATTTAAGTTTATCCTGACTCCTGATTCACGTCACAGGCGCCAGAGATTCGTCTCTGGCGCCTTTGACCTAAACTAGAGCCTACGATGGAGCGAGCTTATCTAGAAGAAACCTATTCATTCTAATTTTGAAAAGATTTTGGTTGTATGTGTTCGAGAACACAGACGCAGGAAGCGAATGGCACTCTTTTGCCTGGTTTACTTATACCAAGCACAATGTTTGAACGTGAATGTGCGCACATAAGTAAAATATTATGTACTCCAACATGATGTCAAAATAGAGTAGACTAAAGTATCTCATCATCAGCCGGAAAACGTCCACTGCTGAACATAGGCCTCCCCCTTAGACCGCCACGCCGAACGACAATTCGCTACTTACATCCATCGGTTGCCCGCGACCCTCACGATGTCGTCGGTCCACCTAGTGGGAGGCCTGCCTACGCTGCGTCTTCCGGTCCGTGGTCGCCACTCGAGAACTTTTCTTCCCAATCGGTTGTCAGTTCTACGAGCGATGTGGCCTGCCCATTGCCACTTCAACTTGCAAATTTTACGAGCTATGTCGGTTGACTCTGGTTCTTCGCCGAATATCCATTTTCCGGATTTTATCCCGCAAAGAAGCATAGCTCTTTCCATCGCTCGTTGAGTGACTCTTAGTCTCTCTAAAAGGCCAGCAGTCAGAGACCACGTTTCAGAGCCATTTATGTCATCACTGGCAATACAAAGACTAGACTAAAGTATCTATAGACAAGTAATGAAAAGTCGATTTACACGGTGCGTAGTCCTACGTATACATAATACGCGTGCTACGCACCGACTGAATCGCACATATAAGCTCTATACATAATACATTTATATCAGTTCAGCAAGCGGAGGCAGTACATCCGGTGCAAGTATGTTTGACTCGTGTCACTCACAATAATGTCATATTACAATGCAGACAAGCTCCTGCTGAATGTTTGTAATGCTCGCTGTCTGTCGATATCACTACTCTCGTAGAATTTATGATTAATATAATTTATATTTTATTGATGAAAAAAGCTGCCGTTGTGATACATACTTTATATTTAGATAGCAGGAAATAGCGAAACGTTGGGTGCTCCACTGTGTGGGATATAAGTAAAGTCTAAATGTGCAGCTACATCATAATGGAAATAAATACAACCTCTCGAGTGCATTACTCTTCAGTACATATTTCGGCCTTTTTTAATATTTCTCTGTTCGCCAGTTTCGCCACATGGGTAGGCTTATTAATTTTACCAGTGCACAGTGGCTCAGTAGCTCTTTATGGATGTACGGTTACCTATAGTTTGATTCAGAATTTGATTTGATGATGTCACAGTTCACATAGTTAATTTTCCCTTTCGATTTTATAGTTGTGTCATCCCTTTACCCACTATAATTTAAATTTGAGTAGATCACTCAACGACTAAAACTCCTGTGAAGGTGTGACGATATCTCGCTGTAATGAGTGACCTAATAATATTGGGTTCAAGCCCTCACAACAATCCGTGAGGCTGTGTTACTAGTACCTGTTGTTGTATTAATGTATAGCCTCGTATGTATTTAATTGTCTTTTTGTATAGCTAACTGATGCTGTTATAAATATGTTGCATGTGACTGAAAATGTTTGAAGTTAATCAAATACAGAATATGTTTATGTTTAATGACAAAAAAAACTATAGCTCTAACTGTGCTTATCAATCTATTCGAGTCCTGCTGTGATAGTTTTTGTACGGAGTAAGATACTCGAAGACACCTTGACAAGCGGACTGATGAAGTCGTCAGCTGGTAGTGCTCGCAGGCCCGGCCTGTTGCCGCTGCTCCCGGCCACCCGCATGAGATACACATCTCGCATCTGACGGTGTGGTTATATGTTAGACAAAATAGAGTGTGACTCCCGTGACCCCGGCAGGCTTTGGCACTAAGGAGCCCCTTAGAGTGACAAACCCTGCCGGGGTCGCGGGACTAACGAGCTACTGTGACCCCGGAACATAGCTCTTATATTGAAGGTCATCGTGGATTTTAGTCAGTACAAGTCTGACAGTCCCTTCTGCCTTGCACTGGTTGGGAGGATACTACGTTAAAAAAACATAGTGTTACTGAATGCTCTTCCATAGTTCTGGAAGTTAGTTTCATTGCGTTGTTGACCCAGACTAGTAGTAGTAGAACACAGGTCCTACAAGGATCATCTAATGTTACCTGAGAATCTTTTTTTCAAATAAGATGCGTTCTCTTGTCCTTATAACACCAGAAGAATAAACATACGTTCACACAATTTGTAAACAAGATGCTTCTTATTTATTAATGTTAAAGTTAGAAATACAATATCTGCAATTTTTCCATACATTTTTCCCGCACCAAACAAGTACCTACTCTATTATCTCTATTATCTGCAAAACTGAAAGTACATGCTGTTGTAAAATATATTTGGTAGATAGAATAATAATAGAATACTACCTAGTTCGTGGGTACTAATAATACGAAATAAATTATATCAGATTGGACGCATCAAATAATATCAACTGTGAAACTTTTGTAGTTGGTATACTAATTATAACCAACAAAAGTTATCTTGATTAATAATAGTAATGGCGACAAAATAATTATGATCCATGTCGGCTGTAGAGCTGGTGACACTAGATTAGATTGTAAATCAAACGTTGCGGAAATAGAAATTATATATCAAACCAATTATGTATAACAACACAGACAGTACAGTAATAGTTTAGTTCGAGATACAAAGGAAGTGAACATTTCGATAAACACAATAAAACATTTAAAAACTTTTTACTCTCAATAACGAACAGTTGCGTCGTATTTCAACAAAAACCGTTTACGACCGACAATTATTATTAGGGTTTTTATAGACTTTTCGCAGACGCTATACTTGTACCGTAACCTGGGCCTTTTGTGTACTCTCTGTAAAAAATGGAACGTTTTGTTCATCTTGCACTTAACAATAGATTAGCAGTATTTTAAGTTTTACACATTTTAGCTATTTAAAAAAGATTCGAGGTGTAGGAACTTTCTCCAATTGTTTTGACGAAACTTGCTTTGAATGTATTTGCTGCAGACCCTTTGAATAGCTCAATCTTGTAGAGCAGAACACTACTCAATGATTTTGGTGGAAAGGGATGCACAGGAAGAACTCAACTCAAAACACGACACTAAGTTATAATGTTGTGTTTATCTTTTGTATCTCTATCCGTGTTTTTTGCATTTTGGAATTTCAAATCTGCATGCGTTGTGTACGGGTGTGGGGTGTACCTATAGTGCGGGGGTGCGGGGTGTTGGCGTGGCCGTGGTCCAGGTGCGGGGGCGGCAGCTGTCAACGTGTGATGTCACGTGACCCACATCCCGCTCTCGTGACAGAGGCACGCCATGCTACACAATATCGACACAGAAGCACCACGCAACTAAACAAACAACGTAGGAATATCGGCGATTTCTTTGCGTGTGCTAATTGGTAGAAGTTGGTATTCTGTTTCCCGAGCTACTTAGTGGCTCGAGTGCGTGGCACGCGATGTGGGGAGATCAGCACGAGCCAAGGGGTAAGGTACACATTCGATCACAATAGTAATAATAATGTAGAGGGTCAAATAGGTGTCGTTAATGTGAGGTGCGGGTGACCGGTGCGTTGATCATCTGCTACTAGAGAGATTAAAAGATGCATTACTACAACACTCTTTATCTTGAGGTCAGTCTGTTTTGTAACATATAAGAGCTTGGGTCCGTCCTAGCATTACATCAACTTTTCAGAACACATTAAAAGCACTAGGCATATCTGGATATGCAAAGTGCTTTTAATGTGTTCTGAATCTCTTCTGTGTCATTTATAAGTTTAAAATATTAATGTTAAATGCACCGAATGTATTCGTTGTTACCTGACAGTGACCGCACACGGCACAGTACACACTGCACTTGTCAACACGATCTACTTCTTGAAGTGACTCCTCGGGGAACTTGAGATCCACGACCCCATTTTTGTAAATACATATAGTGTTCTTCTGTTGTTCGAACCGAGATAGTATAATTGTGCAAAGAGTATTATTGTAAAATGGTAGATACTTGCAACTACTTGTCTCATAGACACTTGCAACTGCTGCAGCTTGTCTCATAGACAATTACAACTGCTTTTCTCATAGACAATTGCAACTGCTTGTCTCATAGACAATTGCAACTGCTTGTCTCATAGACAATCGCAACTGCTTGTCTCATAGACAATTACAACTGCTTGTCTCATAGACAATTGCAACTGCTTGTCTCATAGACAATTACAACCGCTTGTCTCATAGACAATTACAACTGCTTGTCTCATAGACAGTTGCAACTGCTTGTCTCAGAGACAATTACAACTGCTTGTCTCATAGACACTAGCCACTGCTTGTCTCATAGACACTAGCCACTGCTGGTCTTATATGTATTTTCATCAGATCCTTATCTATCATAATATTTTTCCAAGATGACACAGACGGATCTGTATTACAATAACGTCCAGCGAATTCATTCGATTTTGTTCTGAAAGCTTTTAGATGCTTTTTAAACTTTCAACTGTTCATTGGCCAATACTTAAGTAAATCTTTAATCGTGAAAGTTTTAAACATGAATCCATTAACAAAAAACTTTTTCAAAAAAATATAACCGCCTTCAAAAACAACCACAAAAAAGGGTAAAACAACCTACAAAATAACTTTTCTTTCAGAAGTCGGTGCCTTTATTTATTTTCATTTCATTGTCTTTTTTGCCACCGACTTCTGAAAGAAAAGTTATTTTGTAGGTTGTTTTACCCTTTTTTGTGGTTGTTTTTGAAGGCGGTTACATTTTTTTGAAAAAGTTTTTTATTTCACTCTTTTTAGTTTAAATATTCAACCCAAATTCTTGTCAAATCAATCATTCTCTTACATGTGCACTAAAATTTTGTAATCCGTAGCACCGGTAACAACATCGCTCAAGTGCACAATAAGCTAATAGAATTCCCTATCTCAAAAACTACTGAACCGATTTTGATGACACTTGCAGTATTCCGTAAGTTAAACAATACTTCTCAGTCAGTCAGGTACAACAAAAAAAGAATTACTTAAATCGGACTTGTAGTTCCGGAGATATGCGAACACAAATTAAATCAGTCGATATGCCTACTCCAAGCCGTTGAGGATTTGTACCTTCCATAATCAGCTCATCCACCTGAGATGATGATTATCAGATGCAAATACTTGAACAGCTTGAAAAATTTTATGAAAATGGTACTATGTGCCTATAAAATTTGAAGGTTGCCCTCGATTTCCCTGGGATCCCATCATCAGATCCTAACCTGATGATCATGGGACCATTTGGGGAGTATACCCTTTCAACAAAAGAAAAATTTTCCAAATCTATCCAGGCGTCTTCGAGAAATCGGGGAACATACATAAAAAAAAGATTCCGACGAATTGAGAACCTCCTCCTTTTTTTGAAGTCGGTTAAAAAACTTCTAAATGTCTTAATTTATTCATGTTACCGTAATAATGATCTCAGAATAAATAGTACCCTTCACTGAATGCGGTTAGAATTTATTTGGAATTGTACGGTAAAAGTTTCATAAAACGTTGGGTTGGTAGAGTAGTGTGTAGTTGTGTACGTTATAGAGCAGTAACGGTATCGTTGGACACTTGTATTAGTTTTCTTCATAAGGACAGATGAGGACAGCTGACAAGAGTCACGCCTAATACCTGAATATAAATCGTGTAGTTAATGAAGTTACCAATAAATACCTTTCAATTTGAAACAAACAAGTTATTTATATGTCAGTTAATGAGCAAATTCGAAGTATTTAAAACCAATTAATACTTCGATCGTCCCCTGTTAGTCCCGCAACCTGTAATACTTGCAGTATGGTACTGAAGCTCGTAGAGTAATGAATTTG
This sequence comes from Agrotis exclamationis, assembly GCA_950005045.1. Classification (NCBI taxonomy): domain Eukaryota; kingdom Metazoa; phylum Arthropoda; class Insecta; order Lepidoptera; family Noctuidae; genus Agrotis; species Agrotis exclamationis. The sequence goes on along the minus strand of OX465422.1, from coordinate 427,399 downwards.
TCAGAGGCCCCGTCAGCACAGCATGGTGGAGCCACCTGTCGCCACCAGCAGACCTCTGTGCTGTGTGACACCACTCTACTCACAATGTGGAGACACTTTTGAACATCATTCTATCACTAGTCACTCTGCGAGTACTCGGTGGCATACTCGTGCGATATGGACAAAAAAAAGATCCTTCTGAACAGCCTCACTAAAGTCATATTTTGATGTTTGACTCTCGCCTATTTCCTCTTTCTGTCCTGTGTTCGCAAAAAAGGATGTTCTAATGTTCACATTTGTGAAAATTTTGAAAAAAAAGATAAGTTAATATAGAGTGGCATAACTTGAATTTATAAATGTTACTGTGTATTGTGGGTTCAATATTGCCGGGTAGTTTAGTAGAGGTTACCAATTGCTGAGTGTTTAGTAGCAACCAGAGTGTCTGCCGCGCCCCCTGAGCGAGTGGTGTGACATGTTAATTAGTGAGCGAGAGGTTCAAGTTCAGGCTCCGTCTGACCCGCGGTCACTGACCCCGCCGCCCGTGACGTAACAACAACCACTCATTACCGACTCGCGCCGCTCACGAGTAGACACCGCGCCGCCGCCGCCCAGCACCAGCACCGGCGCCCACACTAGTGTGCTAGTGCCTTCTCATTGACATCAGTGAACCTTGACAACCCAAACTTAAACACAACAAAAACTGGAGCCGCCGACGAAATGAATGAAGCACAGGAGCAAGTTTTTGTGGAGGATGAAGCGTGTGAGCCGAGCGACATTCCGGAGCGCGACGAGCTCAGGGCGTCCTCGCGCCCGCTTTACATACGTCGCCAGGAAAATCCATAACGGCACGCGGAAAACCCTTTTAATATACGGCACGTAAATAAGAGTAGCTGGCGGGGGCGGGCGCCGCGCGCGGGGGGGCCCGGCCGCCATTGGCCGGCCGACTCGCCCCGCCCCCGCGAAAAAAACCGTCGGAAAAAAGCGGCGCTCGCACGGCAGTGTCTCACGGACGCGCTCGGTGGGCGGACGCTCGCATCGAAGAGACGGCGCGACCCAGGACCGGCGGCCGCGGCCGCGCCATGCCCGCGCTGGCCCTGCGCGACCAGCCGCTCGACTGCTCCATGCGCCTGCGCGAGCTGCCCGCTTGGCCGCCGCCGCACCCGCGGCCCGCCGCCGACCCGCAGCGACACGGTCAGTAGACCACCAGCTCCGCCACTCCGCCGCTCAGTGCCCAGTGTGTAGTGTGTCCGCGGCACCCGCACCGTAAACAAACAGTGCTCCCCATCGCTCGCAACCATTGTGTTGCGGCTCCCATTCATAAAGTCAGGCCTCATTGTGGAGCCCTTGAGCCGCGGTGCGACCCACGTGCGCGGCTCCAGGGGTCGCGTCGGGGATACGTTGTTGTGACCCCCGACTCGTACTCGTTAAACAAATTGGAACCGATACTAAACATCAGACAAATCGGCATTGCAACCTGTTCACATTGCGCCTAACGCGGGATAGGCGCATTTGTAATGCGCGTACGCAACTGTTAAGTGCGATACTCGACGTTGAGCGCGCGGATCACAAGTCGCCGGTGTTTATTTGATCGGTGTAACGTCGACGTTAATGCTCGCACTCGTCCGTTTCCTCGCTTGCCAAATTAATTCTTATCTAAATAATAAAACTTGTGATTAGTGATGTTCATAAAATCGCAAACATTAATTCCGTTCTCAAAGGGAAATCACAACGATGTCTATGGTAAGCTTTATGTTTAATACTCTGACAGGATGGTCTCTTTTACATGGATGGGTGGCTTTTTATTTAGCTAATTATTTATCAATAATAATACAAAATTAATTACATTCATGTATTGCTTTAAAATATTTAAAAAGTGTTTTGTTAGCATCATTATTACAACAATAGAATAAATCATTACATTGATCGTATTGCTGACCGTGAGAAACATCTGCTTACCTTAATGTTCCGATTTAATATTTAATTATGACAAAAATTATCTTTTAATCATAAAATTAAATATTATCTTTTGGATTTCATTTCAATAATATCTATCTATGCCTATGAGATCACAATTGAAAAGTTTAACAAGTAGGTACTACTTAGGCATTTTTTAATTATAAGATTGTTTTAAAGACAATTTCTGCTGTTTGTAAAATTATTTTATCATCATTATTTTTAACACGCGTTACAGTGCAAGTTTCATCGCAAGTAAATAGGTTCCTACCATAACGTTTAAAAAGTTACAATCAAACGTCTATAACGTTGATGATGTTGATAACTTAAATTTAAATATCCATAGTAATTGAAAGTGGAAAGAAAATTAATAATAGTGCCAAGCTAATGAGGTTATTTAAATAATTTATATTGTGATTAGAAGCGAAGTATTTATCTTGCTTGCCATTTCAATGAGTTCTTATAAAACAATTAGGTGGTTGAAATAATTTATCCTGAGGCACTTTATTATACTCATTGATTGACATTCATTAAAAGAAAAATAAAGTATTGCTCAAGAAACATTGTGCAGTAGGTAGTAGGTAACAGAACAGAACCCAAACAAACAGATGAAATGGTGTCGGGTAACAAAAGACGGCGCGAAGCTGCACAGCTCGTATAAATAACTGCGAGCAAGTAGGGTAAGTTCGCCTGTTCGCGTCCATCGTCCGGTTCGCGTCCATTTTACGGATCTCCCTTTAAAAATGCTCGAAAATAAGTATATTCTTACTCTAATGACATGGAAATACATGACCGCCTATACCTCAAAGTATAAGAGACACGATAACATAGACAAAAGTTCCGTCCGCCCCGCTAATCCTGTTTAGAAAAAATATTTAGTCCCGGGTTGTTCAACAGCAGAGTGCAAACGCGCAAGATGTAAAAAAAAAATAGTGTGCAGTGGCGCGTTAATCGGTAAATATTTTATTGTTTTATGTGAATTTTAGGAAACATAGCTATTTGTAGACATTAATAATGGAAAAACGAATAATATGAATTATGAATTTGCTTGTTTTTTTTAAAGTTAACAGTTAAAATAAGGTGGACGCGAATTACAACGCCGAATTTATAAAATGTGCACTTTGCGTCCACAGTGGACGCGAACTCGTCTATTTATGTTTTCTCTAATTGTTTATTTTTATGTGATTAAAATATGAAAGAGAAATTGGATTTTTGTTTATTTTAACAATTATAGTATATAATTGTAACTGCCAATTTGCGTCCACATTATTATGATTGTAGTAAAAGATATACAATATCGATTACACGTGGGCGCAAACTATACCTGCATTGCATAATATTATATAGCAAATTGCGTCCATTTTTTCAATAAATAAAAATGATAGCATAAACATATTTTATTCATATTTTTTTAATAATTTGAAATGAATAGGTAGGTAGTACAGTTTTGATTAGGACTATGAGATTAAAATTCAAGTTTTACTACTGCAATGAAGTCTGGAGGTGACTGCCCTCCAGCGCGTCAGCGGGTAAGACCCCTCTTTGAGCAGCGGCTGGATAGGCGTTACGGCGTCCTGACGTACCGCATGACGCAGGTCCTCACCGTACACGGAAGTTTCGGGAGGTACCTGTGTCTGATGGGAAAGGAAGAAACGCCTGGGTGTCACCACAGCGAGGATCACCCGGAGGAAACGGTGGAGCATACGGTGCAGGACTGCCCCGCTTGGCCAGAGCACCGCCGTGTCCTCTCGGCGGCGATAGGCGAAGACCTCTCGCGCCCGGTATTGGTCGAGGCCATGCTGCGGGGCGAGTTTGAGTGGAAAGCAGTCGCCTCCTTCTGCGAAGCAGTCAAGCTCGCGAAGGAAAAGGCGGGTCGCGTGAGGGAGATGATAGCGTCCTCCCTCCATCCCAGCCGCGGTGGTAGGCGCCCACACCGTCGGACGTCGGCAGACGATCTCTGGCCACCGTAGGCGCGGGCATGCAGGCGGCGAGTAATGGTTGACTCGCTGTCCGACCATGGTCCATGCCCGGGTCGACGGCGTGGTGTTTTTCACGCTTACAGTCCCTCCCGCCCTGCCCTGGGTGTGCCTGGAGTAAAGAAACCGGGACCAGAACCAATGTATGGTTATTTTTTTATTTTAAACTAGCTGACCCGGCAAACTTCGTACCGCCTCACCTTTTAAACCTTCCCTGGACTTCCCAAAATAATTCAAAACCAAAATCAGCCAAATCGGTCCAGCCGTTCTCGAGTTTTAGCGAGACTAACGAACAGCAATTGATTTTTTTATATAAGAGAAGATTCTATCGATGCTGAGAAGAATAAACAAGTTTTTTTTTTATTAATTTTTTATTAAAAGTAATTGTTAAATTCCAATCTTCCTTTAAATTGTCTTAACAATATCACCCCTGATCACCCCTATATTCCTTCTCTAAACTGATGGACGCGAAATGGTCCACGGGTGGACGCAATTTGGATTTTTTGGACGCAAACTGGGTAAATCGCCTAATTTTGACATTTTTCTGTTTAAAAAAAAAATACGAGAAGTTTGGAACAAAACTGAAAGCTGATATTAAAATAGACTATATAACGAACGCATTTACATAATTTTTTTATTGAAACTGGTGTTGGAACATTTTTATTTTCTCCTTCAAACTTGTCAACTGCACTAAATGGACGCAAACAGGCGAAATGACCCTAATACGACAATAATCCCTTATCGAAACTTATGTGGGGTCAGGTGGCGTATTGTGATTTAGCGGGGTCAGGCAAGGGTTGTCCCGCGGGATGCACTCCCTCCGCAAATAATATTAACTCTCTTTATGTGAGCCTTTGTCACCGCACCGTTCAGCAACGCACCGCACCGCTCAGCTCCGCTCTAGGTCGCGACACAATCGTACGACACGTTGAGTTGAACTGAGTGTCGTCCTATAACAAGTGATTTGATTAATATTAGATAGTAATGAGTCAACACCCGCGCCCTGTCGCCGCTCGCCGCTCGCTCGCTGGGCGCGCCCTGCTGATCGCACTGATAAACCGCTTTATCATAATAACATTATATTAGCAAATCAGTCGCTGATAGTGAGCACGATTACATCGGCAACACTTGTTTACGACAACATCTCACTGTCACTCCACGAGGAAATGTTTTCACGAAGCCGCGACAGAAACGGAACAATAAGTAGTACGAACGAATACCTATCTCTATATCATCAGCGACGTCAATCATCACTAATTTCTTCATCTTTCCCCGATCGCTAGACAATACACTAATGGTGTTTTATAGCACTCCCCACGAATTATATTAAAATTACGATCGGAACGGCATCAAATCACCGTAATGTAATCGATGTAAAATGTGCGCACAGCCGCTGCGAGGTGTAATTCAGTTGTAATAATGTCATCTACGTAAGTGAATTAACGGGTGATGGAGTCACGCGTTGTTTACGAGAGTAATAATACGTGTCGACCGCTCGGCAGACGCGGAGCGGCGCGAGCGGAGCGGAGCGAGCTGCGCGCGCGCATGGGAGCGCGCTGAACTTTGGCACGGCGCACGCAATACGCACACCTGTCGCCCTAATTGCCCGCCTTCACAAACACTGTGTTTTCGACATAACGATCGCATTTGATTGGATTTCCTTTCGTTTTCGCTTTGGGTTCGAGCCCCTCGATTACTGATAACGACTCCGTTTTATATTTCGATACATTCGGCTCAGACATGCCAGCTCAACTGTTCGCTTTAATAAATTAAAACAACATAAAATGTAAATTTTATGTTATTCTTAATCTGACAAACAAAACAATATTTTTTGCCTTTAACTTCTATAAAAATGTCAGTATGTATTATATACTTTTTACCTTATCTTAATCCAAAAAAAAACATCTTTATGTAATCAGAATCACAGTACTATACACATATTAACGATAAGTAACGATTTTCTTATTTCGGACGATTTTTGCCTACTGTACCTTTGTAAATGTTTACGGTTATTATATTTCATTGGAACAAAAGTACCTTAATTTCCTATAAATGTATACTTATTTATTTTTTACACACTTAGATAGCTCATAACGTAAATTAACACATAGAGAAGTTTTACCCCGATTTTAAGTTCCCGCGATAATATTCGATGGTCGTGGGTGAAGCCACTGGCAACAGTTAGTGTTATAAATAAGTATTTAGCCAAAGTGAAAAATCCAGATGTTATACCTACATAATAACAAAGTTAAGTTTTCCGTATTAACGTCTCAGAATTTGATCCTCATTCGCGATACTCGAGTGGTGTAATAATAAAGCGTATGTTGTTTTTCCATAAATCAGCGGGTTCGATTCCTGGCGAGGATTATTGATTTGTCATAAATCGAATGTTTTAGTTTTGGTCAAAGAGAGCCTCGAGACTCCTTTCAGTACTTTTCGATATTCCTGAAAGTTTCGGATAAAGCAATACACGCCCTCTTTGAAAATTCATCCTGTACACCTACAAACAATTAATACAGCTTGTTAAATATTGTAGGATAGATTTCACAATTAAAATATAATATCTTTTGAAAATGTTTGCGGCTTGAGCTCATTTATAAATTTAATAAAATAATTTGTTGTCAACATTCAACTATGGCAGAGCAAACCCTGCTACTCGTATGTAGAAAAATGTAGATCAGGAAATGTGATAGGAACGTTGTGTTTAAATAAAAGTTACATACGGTATTATTACAGTAAATTCATCAACATAACGTAACTTTAAATTAGGGACGACAGGAATAAATTACACTAATTTAAAATATGAAATACATACAGAATATTTACTATCAAATTCCCTACAACAAAGATGTTTTTCTTCGTATCTTCGTTAGTTTGAATTCGTTCGTTAATTTAAATTAAACGCGATGAGAAGCCATATTCTCCTTAAATCACTACTTATCTTTTACTTACTAACCAAATTAGACATTATAATTTGGCAGTACCTTACCAAAGTTTGTGAGGATGAATGGATGGATGGATGTATCTTACTCTTTCACTCTAAAACTACTGAACAAATTTGGATGAAACTTATTACACAGATAACCAGCTACACCATAACACATATAGGGATGATGTCGTTTTAGCAAAAGTTGTTCAATCTGATGAGCACTCTCTGTTGGCTTATAAAAATCGAAGATCTGGAACACCTGTTGTGGAACTTTAAAGCCCAGCGACACTAATTAACATATGCATAAGGAATGACATCTTAACAAAAGTGGTTTCGTCTTTTTTTTTCAAATCGTCTTGCGCATCCCGTTGTTTTCCCATCCCCGGGCTCTTAGAATTCGACATCAGACGTTTCAAACTTCGATTTTGACGACCCGTTGTCGCATAAACAACAATATCCGCGTACGAAGTCCCGGGCAGAAGCTAGTAAATAATATTTATAATCTGAATTTAACACAGTAACTGAATGATGTTGCCAGGAATTACGACGTAGAGGGAATGGAGGGAGGCCTTTAGCCAGTAGTGGGACAACACAGGCCAGTAATAATATAATAATGACGTTGCCGTGGGATAGTCTACGAATTTAATGGCAACATTGCCGCGGGCATTTCTTAATTTTAAATATTCAGTAGAGTAACCAAATTAAATGTTTAAATATACCTTATACACTAAATAACGTCACACGTTAGTTTCAGATCACTAGAAAGAATCTATATACTTATAATAAATCTGTAGAAGGGTCAATTCTGTACATTGAAAATATTGAAAAAATAAATAGCGGGGGGTGTTGCTGGATCGATACCAAACCCAAATATGTGATTAAAAAAATTTTTGTCTGTCTGTCTGTCTGTCTGTCTGTATGTGCAGGCATCACGTGAAAACTAACGGTTCGATTTCGATGAAACTTGGTATAATTATACCTTATTATCCTGGGCATAAAATAGGATACTTTTTATCCTGGAAAAATACGTAGAAAAAAAAATCTTATTTTTCAGTTTTATTCATAGACGTTGTTCTGTAGAACCGCGAGCACACGTTGCATTACCCGCAGTGGATTCAGCGCCGTAACCTGTAGCGCCGAAAGTCGGATTTGGCTTGAACCGTTTGCGGCACACGCGGGCCACTCCTCCCCGACTCCTATATAAGGAGCCGCGTTCCGCGCCGCGCGATGCATATAAATTCTCAATTTTGATGCGAGCGGACGTGTCCAGTGTGGCGAGCGGTCGTCCGTGGAATTAATATTGTATGCGTGTAATTTTAAACCGTGCTTTTCAGCGCGACCTTTTTGATTACTGTTCCGATCAATTATTTGTAAATACAAGGTCGGAATTACTATGAAAAAAATACTTACTACAGAACGCGAGCTCAACAGCAGTAGCTCAATAGAGGGATCTCCTTAATTATTATAGGCTTAGCCGTATTTGGGTCCAATAGATATTTATAAGATGTCATTGTCAGAGTTACTCAAAATGAAGAAATAAACCATCCACGCGAAAACCGACATCCGCGCGGACGGAGTCGCGGGCGGAAGCCAGTATTAAATAAACTCCAATAATTATCCTGCAGTGTGCAGATCACAGGAACATCACTATACTACAACACGTTACCTGCAATGAATAAATAAATTATAATTATCAGCCAATTGATTGTATCAGAAAACAAATTCGACTCGGAAGTAGGTATCTATAGTAAAGTTATCTGATATCTCGTCTTTGGCCTGCTCAAAACTGACTTATTAAAGAGTTCTTTTACGTATGTCTATGCTTAAAAAGTAAACTGTGCCAGAAACAGGTACGATAGCCCCGTGACGTCGTCATCAATAATCCTCTTAGCACCGCACCGGGCCGTTGTCTGTAGTACCACAACAGAAGGAACAAACATTACTAACTATAGTAACGGAGTTTTGATTGTATTGATAAGACTAATCACATGGTCGTCAATAATGCCAGCCCAAAATTTACGCTGAACTGATGCTGAAACGTACTAGCTCGCCCAATGAATTCGGTACCTGTTATATTCGGGGGGTGTATGTGTTATGAAAAGTTATGTTCATAGAAGAATAACTCCAAAAATACTTGATGCAGAGTTATGTTGTATGTTAGTAGTATATTGATGCAAAATTCAGGGGTGATTTTTGAGCTTGAGTAAAAAAACGTAAAAAACATCCGTGGTGTTTTTGTAAAATTTCGTATTTCTCTATGGTTTTTGGCTCTTTTTGCTTATAATTTATTTTTAATTAAAATGTGTCGATAGAGTGCGCATTTACCTTTGCAATTATTATATGCACGTATGAAAGTCTTTTAGATTTAACGATAGTTAAAATTTTTACGTTTAAAATCTTTGTTTTTTTTCATTGTTGTTGATACGGGTTGTTTTATTAGCTAGTTGAAGCTTGGTATGATAACAGAAATAATAGTAGGGAAAGTCGTAAAAATTTTCCGCATTGTAAAATCTTAGATTCTCGCTAATTCAATCCGGAGAATGGTCAACTGGCGCATGTCACGGCGACCCTCTGTACATATACCTAGCTCCGCTCCGCGTCACTCTGTTAAAGGACCCCTGAACTAGCCATTGCCAGCGGCTTCGCCCGTGTTTGTGTTGTTAATTCGACACCTGCAAGCAAGAACATCGTAACTCATTTTTGGCGATTTTGAGTTTTTACAAAAAAAATTGGATTTTTTGAAGTAACATTGTAACTCACGAAAGTATTAAAACATACAACATCTATAACAATATAATCATTTAAAAGCGTAGTTAGCCCCTCGCTGACATTTTTTTTTCAAGTTGTTTGGCAGTAAGACAAAAATCTGTAGGAATTTTTGAAATCTTTGACGCGTTCTCCTGTAATGTTGCTAAAAGTGAGTTACGATGTTCTTGCTTGCAGGTGTCGATTATCCCACGGAAACGTTGTACTGGTATTAAGGTATTATTCGAGGTTATAAATGTTGTAATAAAAATACTGTAAAACATTTTTCAAACAGTAATATAGAGTTTCTTGCCCATTCTTCTCCATAAGATACGAACCAACCCAATGCAAATGAATATGTAGAATCAATCTACCTTTCATTTTAATATTCGACTTTTAAAAGTGCCTCGTCGGTGGCCCAATGGAATAAATGATTTGATTTTGGATTTGGCTTTGAAACGCCATTCATATCCATTTAGTAGGTAGTTTTTTTATGAAAGAGTATCAAACATGGATCTATCCCTAATCACAAACTTTCACATTTATAGTAAAACTTGGATGTTAGCGTAGATCATCACAGGTCTGTCAGTTCGTCATTGCAAACAATATTTGAAATTTTACTAAAATGAACGCTTCTGCACCAGCTGTATAGAGCTGTAGTGTATAATATACATCAATTCATCGTAACATATCCCAATAGAATGAAGGAACAGTATTTGGACCTTGTCTTCTTTGTACTGTATCTCCGCGAGCATTCTCCACTCGTAATGTCATCGGGTGGCGGGTGGTAACCAGCGCCAGGGTTCCCTGAGCTCCTTGTCGTCCCATCTCGCACTAGATCCCTAATATTATGTATTACTGCTGCATTACCGATATTTGGATCCGAGCATTCCGAACCGGTATTTACCTTGTTTTATAACTAAATATATTATTTTCTTGTGCGATTCGTACCTCTCTGGGAAGAAATAGGATATAAAGTTTACAGCAGATTAAGTAATTCTTATTAGCAGCACGATCCCAAGGTGTTGTAACCTATCCTGACGCCTGATGGAAATCCATAATATGTACTGGGCAACCCTTCACACAGTTCTTTAATTAATTATTCTTATAATACTTTTGAAAGTGCTTGGTGCTAGTAAACTTATAAATAAAAAAGAATAGTTTGCACTGAAATAATAACACATTTTAATATACGGATGTTGATTAACTCAAATTATAATCTGATCATAAATAAGTGTAGAAACAGCAAGCGGTCGTGGCACCGGTGTTAACAACCAGCTAATAATTAGGATGACGGCCAACTTATTATGATAATTATATTCTTTCAAATAATTGTAATGCAATTATTTTGAAAACACAAAATACATTTATCTTTATATAAATCTGAGTTTAACATGCTATGATAATGTAAACACACACGTCTCTTCACGTCGCATACCTTGACTCATATGCTTTTATCGATGCATGATATTTTTATTATAGTATTATACTAGCGACACATTTGTGATCAAACCATTCATTTAAATGATAAATTGTAAATGGTAATCCCACCAAAACATTCTGTATAAAAAACTAGCCAAAACTCGATGGAGCTGCTTGTGTATCTCTAAAAAGTAATGAAATCTAGAAGAACAAAGTCGTGCCAAGTCTAAGGTTCCTTACTGCGATTTCTTTATTATTATAGTTAATGTTGTGAGACTTGGCCGTTGAAGGGTACACAACGGTACAAAACCAGGTGCTCCATGACACCATTGCACCAATCTTGACTTGTACCCACTAACCAACGGCCAAGAAAGAAATCGCAGTAAGGAACCCTAGACTTTTTTTTTTTGCGTGGTAAAATCATCAAATGAGTCCTCCCACCCCGGGCAGGGCGGGAGGGACTGTCAGACTTGTACTGACTAAAATCCACGGTGTCCTTCAATAGCCCTTTGAGTTCCGGGGTCACGGTAATGAGATAAGTCCCGCGACCCCGGCAGGCTTTGGCCCTCTAGAGGGGGCCCCGTCATCATGCTGACACTCTTTGAGGCGCGCGTGGAACACAACGCGCCGTCGACCCGGGCATGGTCCATGGTTGGATGGCGTGTTGCCCTTTACTCGCCGCCCGCAAGGAACCCTAGACTTGGCACGACTTTGTCTAGATTTCATTACTTTTTAGAGATAAATAAGCAGCTCTATCGAGACTTTGGCTAGTTTTTAACAGAATGTTTTTGGTGGGATTTCACTTCTTTTTGTATAAACGTGGATTTTTTTTAAAATCTTTTATTTTTGACGTCAAATGAAGCGGCCCACCAAGTTGAATATTTTTTGTAAAGGCGGTATATAAGTCGATCTCTAATAGTTTGGTTGGGCACTTGTGTTTTCTAATCAGGGTCACTAGGTACTACAGATCTTCGATTATCCTAGTTTTATAGTTTTCCATTTATGCGGCCATTAAACCCTAACTCTGTACCAAATTTCAGCTCTCTGAGTTTATGGGAAGTATTAGTTCTATTTTGATGATCTTGAGTGAGTGAGTGAGTGTCTGTCGTAAATGCGAACTTTGCTTTGGCTTAACTTCGGAACTGAATGACCTACAGACTTGAAATTTTGGATTTTATGTATGTGATTATAGCTTACTGGATGACGAAAATTTCTGCGTTCTGGTCTTATCCAGAGGTTCTCAAATAGGGGCCTGAAAATGCGGCGAAATGGTTCCACTAAAGGATGGTACGGTAGTGTTTGCTTTGTGCTCGACTTTGGCGGGGGCACTACCGTGCCCCCCGATTATTTTAATGTCCATTTTCATTACGACGACATTAAATTGTCGTCGTAATGAATATTATATGCACGAGGGCTAGGGGAATTATACTTGTGTGCTGAATAGGGGAAAACACCTTTGCAAATTACGTCACATTTTTAAATAAAATATAAGAGAAATGGTTAGTGTGACTTTAAAAACCTGACCTTAAAAAGAATATGTAGGTACATAAGTGATATATCATCAAGAACTTTTCTCTTTAGATTATCATTTTGTTAATATTATATCTCTTATAGTTTATTCAGCGTACCATGAAAGTTAACGGAAATCGATATTTTTGACGCCTTGATTGCTGAATTTTCTCTACTATGAAAAACTTTATTCATTATAATGTGTAATGCACTTATACCATCCTCATGAATTACTCTATCTATTGGTGAAAACGGTTTAGACTTTGTCACGAACGGACAAACGCGACGGTGTACGGGTTTATAATTATAATTGATATTGATAATAATTGTGTAGGTAATATAGGTTAACTAACTACATTCTTAAATGCGAATAAATTATATGATTTTGGTTACATAATGATGACATTGTCGTCTGATTGTTGATTGATTGTTGGTCAGCTCATTAAATTTTAAGCATAAATCTTGCGAAATTTGAGTGAACACAACATAGTGACATTGAAATCAGTTTTAAACAAATCCGTAGTACTCACAGGGAGGTGCTGACTGAATTTAAACAATGCAAAGATATGTAAGTAGTTGTATAATGTTCAGCAGATTCAACAATACCAATAAATGCTATCAATTTATACTTCATTGTCCTTGTGGACCAGTTGGATGGAGCTAAGAAGCACTGATATAATCGCTCAATTTGTAATATGCTTGCTGCCTACAGTATGTGTTTAACACAATATTATTTTTAAGGCCAAGTATGTATAGTGTTATGGTCTTTGATAGTTTATTTCTTAACATAATATAGGTACGAAAAAACTGGCCAAGTGCGAGTTGGACTCGCATGAAGAGGGTCCGTACGATTTATTTTTTGCCTACCTATAATTTTAACCGAAAATAATAGATGAATTGAAATTTACGAATAATTGAAGATTGGTACGCACAATATTGAGTGATTTACCATGTTATTTTAATATCATGGACTTCTTATAGGTTTTCCTATAATCTATAAGTAGAAAAGTAATTTCTGTATTTTTTTCAAAATTCAGTAGTTTCGGAGATAAGGGGGAGGGAATGGTCAATTTTCGTCTATTTTCTTGAATAACTTGGAAACTATTTATTTTAAAAGTACAAAAAAATACATTTAAAATCTTTTCAACAAGACCTTTCATTTGATACCTATGTCACACGATGCAGTTTTCAAAATTGATTGATTTACCATACGAACTTGAGTGATTTACCATGTTATTTTAATATCATGGACTTCTTATAGGTTTTCATATAATCTATAAGTAGAAAACTAATTTCTGTATTTTTTTCAAAATTTTAGGTTCAGTAGTTTCGGTAATAAGGGGGGGGCAATGGTCAATTCGTCTATTTTCTTGAATTACTTGGAAACTATTTATTTTAAAATTACAAAAAACATTTGAGATCTTCTCAACAAGACCTTTCATTTGATATGTCACACGATGCAGTTTTCAATTTTTTTTTATTTTCCCCTTCCCCCCCCCAAAAATTACCTCCCACATACAGATTTCATCTATTCGCGTCACACCTCTGTGCTTGGGTCACAGGAATTGATATGTGTACCAAATTTCAACTTAATCGGTCTAGTAGGTTCGGAGATAATTGACTGTAATTGACAGACAGATGGACACACGAGTGATCCCATAAAGGATTTGTCACACTGGATGCGTTCTGCGGCCTGCGGTCAGGTCAAAATGACGCAGCCCGCATCTTTTATGAACAACGCTGTCGGTCGGGACAATCGGTCTGCGGTCAGGGCAGAATAATCGGTCAGCGATCCGGGCAGGGCAACCGCGGTTCGGGCGATGCAGGCAGGCCAAACAGCGTACACAGGCGTACAAGTACGGATAACGTCTTACAACATCTATACACCCCTCTGTTTGTTTTTTAGACATTTCTTTATGAACTTGTGTGCACAACGCTGACGAACATCAAAAAACTGGCCGTTGCCCGCCGCCCGCAGCCCGCAGCCAACCAGTCCGTACGCGTCCTTCCCTCCCCACCGTCCCGTCGGGCCAACATGCGTTCTTTGGTTGTGTTCGCACGGTCAGATTGCATTCTATACAAAATATATTGATACCGACAATGTTGTTCATACATAATGCGGGCTACGTTCGCTTTGACCTGACCGCAGGCCGCAGAACGCATCCAGTGTGACAAATCCTTTAGGGTCCCGTTTTTGCATTCGGACGTACGGAACCCTAAAAAATTAAAATACATTACGAGGTGCTTATTATTGCAAATTTTCTATTGAGCATATCCTTATTGCCTCCCATAAACCATCATGTCATACTTATCATTGGATTTGAAAAGTGTCGTATTCAGCACTATAACAATTTGCGTATAAACACAACAAAATAATACATTGTTAGCCGGGGCGACTGCACCTCTGTTCCGTGTCCATTTATATTGACACCCCGACTGCCACCTGACTTATTGTTGACAATTATACCACTTTACGGTATATTATTCGTTTTAAAGTTATTTTTTAATTTAATAAAGAACATCTCGTTGATGTCTTTCATTCAGGTGCAACTCATGCAGCACTCGCACACATTATTTTTGCATCGAATAAAATTTTGAGAAGTTCAGATGAAGGGTGATTCAATTTTTACTTGAATTAGAACGATTGCTAATAGTTCGAAATGTTATTTTATATATATATATAATTTTCGTTAACTTCAATAGAAGTGTTCAGGCGACTTCAGTACCTCTCATGTCGAGTTAGTTACTTCACGTTAGATGATCTAAAGTGTAATTATGGTAGTTATCAGTTCGTAAAGTGTGGTCACACGGCGGCGCGGCGGCGGCGTCGCTCCCGGCGCGTGCAGTCGACGTCGCCTAGTTGTTGTTTTATGATGTTATAAAGTGTGCGCTGTCATAACTCGGCGTAAAGTTAAAAGCGCGCTCCTGCCCAGTGGCCGCACTTCCGAACATCGTAACTGTGTGTCGTCCACCGCACACGAGAGCAGAACGACTGCTCCTGCACATCATGTGATCACATCAAGTTAGACTGATGAACGGCGCTCGAGGCGGCGCGGCGCGAGACCAAGGCTTACCATCTAGACGACACAAAGGTTTCGCTCCAATCTGAGACACAAAAAAATAATATTTAGGATTCAACGAACCGCGAAATAAGATTTTAAATACTTAATCTCGATTTCTTACTCTTACTCTAATGCCTCAATTAAAATTTATAAAAGTCGTCTTTGAAAGGTCACGGTGAGTCACAGTCGGTCATCGTTGTCTCTTACACGCAGGTACTTCGTAGAGTCTACGGATATATTCATGGCTACGCCGTAGACTCATTAATGACTTGTTTGGCCCTGTATTGTAACTCCGTGTATGAGAGATGTGAACCTTCTGTGTTTTGTTGTTATATTATAGGGTTTGGAGATTGAGTTCTTGAAGTAACCGATAGAATTAATAAGTGCTACGAGTTATGTTCTGTTTCCGTGGCAACAAAGCGCACTTTACATATTCATTAGCGGCGGCGCCTCATACGCGCCCGCCTGCGCCTGCGCTTCCCGCCTGTACCGTCGGTGCTGAATGAAGCTTTCATCACTAATTATTTAAAATGAGATATCGATGAGTATCCGATAGCCATTAACTTAAGTTATATATCTGTTTTCACGTTAAGTAAGTTTCAGGGCTCCTGAAAGCTTTCAACTCGTTCTTTGCTGTCTGATTTGACAACAAGACTATGTATGATTGCACTCCACGACTATTTTAATACTACACTAGACGTAGTCAAAGTCAAAGCGTTTTTTCAAACCTACCTTACCTACCAAACGCACCTTGTAAATGGAAGTGATAACACGATGTAGTACACGAAATGTAGTGCTGTGTTGTTACTTCATCTGTTGAGTGGTAGGTAAGTACACACGGTACAGCTGTGAGCTGTAGTATCGTGCGGTGTCGTGTTATCAGTGACGTGTGTGAACTTGGGCGGATCGATGCCGAAGTGGGCCAGCGATGTGGGCCAAATGTTGTTCTTAACACGAACGTCTCATCCGCGGGGCGCCGGGCGCGGGAGGCAGCCGGCGGTCGGGGGGCGCGGGGGGGAGCGCACGCAATTAACCGGCCGCGGTCATCGACCCGCGCGTTATCCGATACATGCGACTTATTGTGACGACATCGATCCGTGACGTCACGCACCATTCATGAGCTGCTTATTGTCCACACTCGTCTGTGTCACTGTCTCTCATCATAGCTGTCTCCGACCTGCTCTCACAACCTCTGGAGGAGTGCTCTCCATGTCCGATTCCAGTCTGCACCAACGTAGTTGTTATACAATTTTTCTTATCTTCTTTCACTGTCTCACGGAGAAAGTCTCGTAATCATTTCATCGAATTTTGTTCTTAGACAATTCATACTAGTTACAAGCTTCTACTATGTTGATATAAGAAAACATTGTATCTCTGTAAAAGCTCTTCTGGCAGTTTTTGAGTCTCTACATTTTAGAAAAATCAACATTCCTGTCCAGGAATAGAACTCGAAGATTTTGATTAAAAAAAAAAACACACGACTTAACCCTTAACTGACTGAAAGGAGAATGCTTCCCACATCATTTTAAGAGTCTGTAAGCCGCAAAAAGTTACATGAATCCCACAATACATGTCATTAATTCGTCTGTCAATTCCTTAGGTCCCTATCTACTCTAAGAAAACAATAGGATAGTTGACTAATTTTGGGAAACCATTTAAAGTGATTCTTTATTACATAATAAGCACACTACATTTGATAATTCGGCGATATTTACTGTGTTATCAAAAATATGTGACGTCACACGCAAGTAAATAAATATAAAAAACATTGCAGCTGAAGCGAATTTTATAATTTTTCTTCATATTTATGTGATGAAATGGTATTTCAATGGTGTGTAGTGCCACAATAAAAAAAAAACTGTTTGTTTCTAATCTAACGAATCCCAAAAGACGAAAAATGAGGTTATTATATACAATTAGCTCGACGAAAAGCATCAAATATATATGATTTATCTATAAACTGTTTCACGCACAATAATCAGTCGATACAGTTTTGTTTACTTGCGTGTGATGATGATGACATCTGAGTTGCATCCAATCACGAGCATTTTCGTCACGGAAAAAATATCAATAAATACTATGTTGTTTCTTCGTTTATCATGAACTAGCTTCTGCCTGCGACTTCGTACGCGGATCCTGTTGCTTCTGCCAGCGACAACGGGGTCGTCAAAATCGAAGATCTGAAACGTCTGATGTCCAATACCAAGAGCCCGGGGACGGAAAAACAACGGGATGCGCGAGACGATTCGAGATGCTCCAGATCTTCAATTTTTATACGTTAACAGAGAGTGCTCATCAGGCTGAACAACTCTTGCTAAGACGTCATTCCTATACATGTTATAGTGTAGCTGGGCTCTTGGAGTTCCACATCAGGTGTTCCATATCTTCAATTTTTATACGTCAATGGAGAGTGCTCATCAGGTTGAACAACTGTTGCTAAGACGTTATTCCTATACATGTTATAGTGTTGCTGGGCTCTGGAAGTTCCACATCAGGTGTTCCAGATCTTCAATTTTTATACGTCAACAGAGAGTGCTCATCAGGCTGAACAACTGTTGCTAAGTCGTCATTCCTATACATGTTATAGTGTAGCTGGGCTCTTGGAGTTCCACATCAGGTGTTCCATATCTTCAATTTTTATACGTCAATAGAGAGTGCTCATCAGGCTGAACAACTCTTGCTAAGACGTCATTTATTTATATGTTATAGTATAGCTGGGCTCTTGGAGTTCCACATCAGGTGTTCCAGATCTTTAAATTTATTCTCGAAGCAGAAAATGCTCATCACGTGGAACAGTTTTTGCTATGGTGTCATTTTTGAATCTCTTATAGTTTAGCTGATCTGTTGCGGTTCTGCATCAGGTGTTCAAGTGTCCAAGATAAATTATAGCCTATGTGTTGCTCCGACTTAATATCTATACAACAAAAAAAAATTCAAATCCCTTCAGTAGTTCCGAAGATTAGCGTGTACAAACAGACACACAGACAAACAGACAAACGGATAAACAGAAAGATTTTTTTGGAGTCGTGCTCTATAACTGTTTCTAAACCCCCCTCAATTGTTATTTTTTTAATTTATTCAATGTACAGACACAGTTTTTTTACTGATTTATTATATGTACCTATGTAATAGGTATAGATAAGAATATTTACACATTTTTGCTAAAAATAAAGTGAAACGTCTTTACACTATTATGTGATAGGATTTTTTTTATAAAACGTTGCCTCCCCCTTTAAAATTTCTCCTGTTTCGTGGGTGCGTTTACAAACATATAAACTCACATTCACAAACACCCAGACCCGGAACAACTACATACTTGTAGATCATACAAGTATTTGCCCCGTGCGGGAATCGAACCCGCGTCACGCAGCGCAGCAGTCCAATCGCTCAACCACTGCGCTAATCGTGCCGTCTAACGACACGATTGTCGTCGAAACGTGACCACAATTTGTGATATATTTTTGATGTTGTCAAATAGCCTATAAATTACCAATGTCAAAATAAATATTTAAATACAATAAATGTAAATTGTAATAGGCTGTATGTCATTATTGTCCTCTATAAAATCAGTTGTGAAGTTATAACATTTGTGGATTAAAAATTGTTTGAGGTTCATTTTAAACGTGTTATTACGATTTTTTATGTGTCGTGGAATTTTATTGAAAATAATAATCCAATGATACAGTTTCAGTTTCATGAAAATTGGCCTCCACCCTCCTTTCAGTATTCTTCGCTATTCTTTATAGTTTCGTATTTGGCTACCCACGCCCGGGAAAATTCACCTTGTACGTATATATATTTAAATACTAGCTGTAGGCAGCGGCTGCGCCTGCTACAACTCGAATTTTCTCCGACGGGAACATAAAATCGGAAAAAAATATCCTATGCGTTAATCCCGGTTATAAATTACCTATGTATTTTATTTATATAATTATAATTATGTTTGTATGTGTATGTATGTATTTATATTTTTATCTTGTTATTCCATTGGTTAACTGTACACCATAGTACTACCTATAGTCTCAGTTGTCTCTATTTCTTCCAAATCCATCCAAAGGTTGTCTCGAAAAGATCGCTTAGTGATAAGACCGCACATAAGATACACATATTTATAAATACCTGTAATTTGTATGGTGTGCTTATTAAAGAGTACTCTATCTATCTATGTACCAAATTTCATCCAAATCCGTGTAGTAGTCTTTGCGTGAATGAGTAACAAACATCCATCCATCCATTCAAACAAACTTTCACGTCTATAATATATTAGTAGGAAATTCAATCAAAACAGGTACCTACTGTCGCTGTGCGCTACTGAGACGGTTCCGTAACTTCCGGATCAGACGCATGCTCGCGTGATCATTATGAATGTGTGCATATTGATGCGCTCCAAACTGATGTTTCTTAGAAAACGCACGATGCGCTTTATTATCTGCATACTATCCACTCTCCACTTTAGAGCGCCGTCGTTATTATTTGAAGGCGAGTGAAGCAACGCGTGGCGCGGGTGTGTGTGCCCGCGCAGCCTTGTGTTGGCCGCCATTACCGTCGCTGCACAGTTTTTCTTTCGCTGTTGCGCTCCGTGATTGACGCTAAGTGAAACCCGCGGCTGTCCATTAACTAATTTTTGCATAAGATTAACGCTTGCATGCAGCGACTGTAGCCACCGCTTCTCATTATCGCCATTTGAATTTATAATCGTTTACCGAACAGTTTTGACAAGTAATCACTTGGGCATCGTGAGCTCGTGGTAAATGTCGCAGTCGCATTGTATAAATCGTCGTAGTTACGGTACGACTAGTTTTTTCCAAAAACAACGATCAGCCGGATTGTCATTGCGAGACGGCCTACAATAGGTATGGCGGCTCACATTTACGAGTAGCAGCATTGTAAGAATGTCAGAATGTTCAATTCGCTAAAAAATGTTTCATCACATCTCGTCTATTAAGTTATCTACGTTTTCTTTTGTTTTCCCTGAGGGACAGGGCTACGCGCAGGAGGTGTGCTACTCTGTGTGGCCTGAACCCGTGGCCGCGCCTATTGTCTGCGTACAAGCTCTTCTACCAAATGATCTGTTGTATACTTGTAATTTGTATTCTATCTATCTTAGGTTTGAAAAATGTCAAGCGTAACTTAAATACGTTTTGGTGAAATTTGTAATTGTTTGTGTCGACCGCGCTGCCTGTGGCGGATGTCCTGTGTCGATGACACGTGTAATGACAGTGTGGCGCTCGTTATCTGCGCATATCATTACAACTTTCTGCTCGGAAGCCTTCCCCTCGCACGGACTGTATTTAAAGCGATTTTATTCAGCGTCATGAGCCGGCTTGAAGCCCGACACGTGGGTTAAGTTATTTCTTTGATACCGTCTGCCGCTCAGCGGTCGGTATATTAATAGCTTGTTAGATTACAATAATATTGAAAGAGCGCTGGGGTCGGCCGCCCTAGCTCTTTTCAAATTGGATTTAAACATTGTGAATTACCTTTCTTTGATTCGCGGGTTAGCCAAATGGGGACGATTTATGGAGTAGTGCAGCAGAGGCAGTCCCCGGGGACAGGCCGCGGTAGTACGGGACGCGGGACGCGGCGCAGGGTAGTAATTCACGCGCGCGATTTACTGCGCGTCCCGTGAGCGATGGCGGACGCACTGACCCCACTTTAAATAGAAACCGACCCGCCGGCGCCGCCACCCGGCCGGTCCGGTCCGCTCCGGCCGCACCTCGTTTATGGACTCCGGTTAATGTGATCCTATCTTTAAATCTCCCGGAGAGGAAAATGTTTGTTTGATCAAGAAGCGGTACCGAGCTCCCAAACTATGAATGGTAATAGTTCCTATGTTGTGTTCGGATCGATCGCGTAATGTCGCTCGTCGGTTGTCAGTCGTGTGGTTATATTTGCGCTTCCCTGGTAGTAGGTAGAGCAGATAACTGAACGGTTCATTTGCGGAGCCACAGCTAGTATCGTATGCAGGGTGCGTTCCTGCCGCGTCCGCACGAGTGGCGCCTCCCCTCGTCACCATTTCCGCGTCGTCGGCGACCACCAAAATATGTTTTAAACAAAATATATCGCAAGCAGTCTGTTGCCTGTCGTGTCATGCAAGTTATGTTTTGTGAGCGGTGCGCGCACGTGGGACACTCTTCCCGAAGATTGGACGTAACATTCAATTTGATCGGTGTCACAGTGCCTCTAAACAGTGTCAAATGGCTACTTGGGCTGTAAGTTGAAAATATACTTAAAAGCTCTTACCAACAGACAATCACGGATGGATAGTTAGTTAGTCTGACAACAACGATCTACAAATTGAATAGTACATGTCCAGTATACGAAATTGTGTTTAAGTTTAGAACCTCAGATCAAGTCAAACGATCAGTAACGTTAGCTACTCCAGTAATGTCACGAGGCTAGTTCATCACGCGGTGATTTGTCTCGGCAGTGAGTGCTTTACGTTTGTCGGAGCAGGCAGGCCGGTTTGTAACTTAGATCAGCTCGGTTGAAGCATAACTCAATTTGCAGTCGGTCGCTATGTAAGCGCGCGCGCACGGATTGCCGTCGCCGCCCCTCACTGACCCCCTTCCCCCATCCATCGTTGACGAGACGACGCTATTACCGCGTCACCGCATCACACCACACCAGTGTCACCACTGCGCCACACATAATGTTACCATATCGCTGAGGACATAGGTAGGGTAGGTAGGATAGGTTCAGTGATCAGAGTCAAAATCAACTCTAGTGTCAGTCTGCTACACAATACATTTGCTTGAGCATAACAGAAACCCTATCAATGTGCCCTTTCGCTATAGCAAGAACAACTTGAAGCCCTCGTGACTGTTGGAATCGATGAACTGTTTTCAAAGTTTTGGTTGACGTCATTATAATTATTATCCATTTTTTTTAATCTTTACCCCGTACTAGGAATTTCTCCTGTGTCGTGTGTGCGATAGCAAATATGTAAACTCACATACCTACAAGTCATTGGGGATTCCGACGAATTGAGAACGTCCTCCTTTTTTCAAAGTTTTTGTGTTGTTTTAGAATTAGGAAGGTTTCATTTTTTTCAAAAGTTTTTATTTATAACCAAATTACAAAATAAATATAATTTATGAGTTGATCTCCAAAATTGTTCACATAATGGCTCATCATCATCATCTCAGCCATAGGACGTCCACTGCTGAACATAGGTCTCTCCTTTAGATCTCCACATATACCGGTTGGAAGCGACCTGCATCCAGCGTCTTCCGGCGACCTTTACAAGGTCGTCTGTCCACCTCGTTGGTGGACGTCCTACGCTGCGCTTGCTCGTCCGCGGTCTCCACTCTAGCACTTTTCGACCCCATCGGCCATCTGCTCTGCGAGCAATATGGCCTGCCCATTGCCACTTCAGCTTGCTAATCCGGTGGGCTATATCGGTGACTTTAGTTCGTCTACGGATCTCCTCATTTCGGATTCGATCACGTAGAGAAACACCGAGCATAGCCCTCTCCATAGCTCGCTGAGCGACTTTGAGCTTTGAGATGAGGCCGATAGTGAAAGACCACGTTTCGGTGCCGTAAGTCATCACTGGTAACACACATTGATTGAAGACTGTTGTGTGTTACCAGGGCCAGTCGTCGTGGGGGTGGGTAGCCGGATCTCTTCCGGAGATTCTTAGCACCCCCTGCTCCGCCGTTACCTTGACCGCTACCCGCGCCAGGGATAGCGGAGCTGCCGGGGACTGGGGGCCTGGTTTCTGTGCTTTCAATCATAAAGGGGGTAATTTGCCTTAAATCGCCACGCTTGGCAGGCGGGTTGGCGATCGCAGTGAGGATGTGCAGTAGGTACACGGAGGACGCTGCTGCCCGACCTCCGGTTTGTCCCTTAGTCGCCTCTTACGACACCCACGGGATGAATTGGGGGAACGCAATTCTAAGCCGGCGCCCCACGGCCACATAATGGCTAGCCTATTATTATTTTATGAAAAAATTATGATACCAATTTAATATTCAATTATTAGTAATCGGTGTTGCCCGGTAGTCGAGCGAGCAGTGCCGCAGTTTAGATTGTTATATTACGGCAATAATTTGGCGGAGGTGGGTCGGGTCAGCAGTGCTCGCAGCGGTACGGTACCCGCGACGTGGGCTCTATTAGCTACGTGCGCCGTGTGCCGGGCCCTCAGGCGGCCGTACAGTCGCCCACTCGTTTGGCGCACAATCATCATTACAATATGGCGATGATTTCGCAACGGTCAGTGCACAATACGTGCTTTGTCTGCGACAATGGCGCGAGCAGCTGCGTCGGCCGCTCGCACGCACCGGTAGCGCACTACCAGTCTAGTGCGCGGGTGTGCGCGGCGACAGTGGTCAGCTCCGACCATTGTGTTCAGTTGACTGACGCGCGCTTACCCCTCGCGCACATTCCTCTCATAAATAACCAAATGTGTCACATTACGCACAATGACACCTCCACGTCTAAAAACCTGCAGGTGGTGGTTCTCGCGTCTGTGATTGGTTCATTCCACTCATAAAAACTGATGAATTGGTTACGTTCGGTGACACGTGGCGCGAGACACACTGTAGACGAGCACGTGGCTTTCTCTGGCAACGACCATTTCTGGTAAACCTTGAGGGTGGGAACCGGCAGGCTGTTCTGTGGATCTGTCCCTCTCGCCCTGCCCTGGGTGGGAGGACTCATTTGATGATTTTACTATTCTCTAACTCGCTGTTGTCAGCGGCTTCGCCCACTCCAACTCGAAAAATATAATTATGTATAACATAAAATATATGTTGGTATAACATAAAATATAATTATGTATCACATAAAATCAGGATAAAAACTATGTCAATTTCATCCGAATCCGTTCAGTAATTTTTGCGTGAAACGTTAACAAGCACCTATCCATCCATCCATCCTCACAAGCCTTCACGTTTATAATATTAGAATGATGGTTCAGTCATCGTACGCCATTAAAGCTCTCGGAAATCAATATTTTTGAGATTGCGATTTTCGAGTTTATCGCGGACAGACAGGCAGATGGCGCAAATGAAGGACTACACACATACTGGGGACAAGCTTTGTATTATGATATGATTATGATTATGGCGCTGACTTTGTTAAAATATTATTGTACAAACCTGTCGTAAAGTGCAATAAGTAATAGAGTTGTGTTGTTTCAGTGTCGGGTCGCGGTGACGTCAGCCACTACTTCAACACACAGATGGTGCTCGACCTGAACGGTAAGTACCAACACTTGTACTGTTCAGTGTACTAGCGATGAGTGACGGCTAGCTCCGGTGGTATCGTAGCCACCGAGCACGGGCGCCGCCGTCACACGGCGAGACAAAACGACCACATAATTAAATTAATATAAATTCACAGCTGAATCGGTTTTTGTGCGTTCGCGCGGCGACACCGAAACATTTCTAATTTTCGTCTAGGTTCGTTTTTTATTCGCGTTAATTACGGGATGAATGGGCCGCCGGGTAAAAAGCGTGTACCGGCGGGGGCAGAAGGAGCGGGGGCGCGCAGGGGACGTGTTTTTGTGATGCGCGTGCGTCACGGAGTTGTCCGCGCACTGCGTGCCGCTCCGCGCTCGCGCCGCCTCTGTGCCGGACGCACCAAAGACAGCAGCACAAAAGCACCAATCTATACAACGTGAGTCCAACTGCTCTCGCTAGCTGCTAGATATAAGTTTGACTTAATCACTATTAAACAATCCAATTCAAAACTATTCTGTTGCACTGGAGCCTATCCACCGACCATCACAGTCTATCGTTCATCGCGAGCTGTGCCACTGCACAGCTGCACACGCACACGCCTTCTGCTTCTTCGCTCGATCGTGTGCCATCCTGCCATCACACCATTATTCAAATCTTGAGCCACAAAAACTCCGGCGATGACATCGAGGTTTTCCATCTGTCACACTCCATGCTCGTAATTCTACAGTTTTTGTATGACAGTATCCTCTTTATCGTCGCTTTATTCAGAGATTCGCTTTATTACCTCCGTCGAGTGCGGCTGACAAACGACGCCTGTTGCCGACTGCCGTACAAGGCTTCTAAATCGATTTCGACACGTTAATCATTTAAAAACTGAAATTCTTAACTGTCGTACAGACTCGTTTTCACGAATGCCTATGTGATTTACATTCGGTAATAGATCGTGTCTCAGACTCGGGGCAGGCGTAGGCGGTACGGTAGACTGCTCCCGTACAAGATGATTCCTCTCGGGCGACGCGGGCTGCTCCCACGGCGCGTGACGCAGCATCTCTTGCGCCGCTGTGCCGCCGCTCGCGCTGACCGTCGCCCTGTGTTCACGAGTTATACCAAATTATAGCCCAATTTATTAGTGTACGATACACATCTACTTGTGTTACGCGCGTATGGTAACCGAACTTGGGTATAGAACCGGGACAGCCAGAAACGTTGTAGGTAACACAATGTTCAATCTTTCATCCCGCTTTTACGGGATTCCGCGTATGCGGGAATGTAGTTGCAGCTGTGAATGTTGCCGACCCTCGTAAGTCAGTACGCTCCCTGATGATTGTCTACTACTCCGAACCCACCAGAAGTTGCAGGTGACTTGTATCGTTGCAATGTGTTGTGTTGAGTGCGTCGTATCCTCGTCCAACCGTCCACACTGTAACCTCGACCATTATGACAGTCAATGAACACCACACGTTCTTGTTCCGCTCCTTATTTAGCCTTCTGCAGCCGTGGTGCTAAGCATATTGCACGCTTAGCACTGGTCTGGACTAGACCACTGAATCGGTTTAGAACAAATCAACCCTTGGTATTGTATTAGGGTTAATAAGTCGTAAAAATACTAGATGTTATTAGAGATGCCATGAATATTTGGCTAGTTTTCGGATTATGGTAACTTTTTTACTATTCAGCATTCTGCCGAATAATGTTTGGCTAAATACCGAATATCAAATCATGAAATGAAATAAACGAACGACGACACGCAGAGAAAAATGTACTAAGTAAGTAGTAGAGATAATGTCAAGAACTTAGTATTTATTTCTAGAAATGTTGTAAAGTCAACTAGTGAGTCTTGCTGTCACGGTTACAACCAGAAGTTCTCGTATAGGTAGCCAGACATTTCTCTGCGTGGATCAAAAAAAAAAAACAAAATATCCTTATGAAGTGCCACCACGTAACGGACTAGGTTATTAATTTGAATAATGTACACCAAAATAATATGTAATGAATGGTACACGAGCTACTCACAAATTAAAAATAAAATCGGAGCACAGCGTTATTACCATGCACTAAGATGATGCAGGTCGAAATCTTTCACCCATGAAATGAAATGACTGCCCTTTTAAACTGCAAAATAATATTAAAAAAATACAAAGTCACTGACTTCCGAAAATTATGTATTAACCCGACTACGGCAAACCCATAAGGATGGTTATGATTTTGACCGGTATGTATGTTTGTCTGTTCCCTCATAACTTCTAAACTGCTTATCGTTACATGACAGAAAAAATAATGAATACTGTTGCATTTTAATTGTGCGATACTTAATGAAGTTTATGAGCAGCGCTCATTATGACCGGCAATGCTACGTGGACGCACCGCGCTCGTTGCTGTACATTTATTATTATCATACTTCTTGTATTTGATAATTAAATGACGATAAGTATTGTTTGTTTTCCTGTGTGTAGTGAATTTTGGTTACCACTGTGACCAGAGCACCGTAAGGAGTGAGTTGTCAACTAGTCACCTACTAGTCGACGAGGTGTAGTCTCAATACTTAAGTAGGTATAAGCCGCCTGTCCAACAAGGGGATTAGCACCACTAATACCTGCCTGCTAAGGATAACTACCACTAAGCAGCCTCGATGACACACGCCAGCACATCGCTGGAGGAGCCCACGTAACTAAATTATTGTCAAATTGTATAAGTATTAATACCAATCTAATCCTCGAAAAGCTGAAACAGAAAATTATGATCAACAGCATCTTAGGTTCTCCTATAGGTGCAACATAGTTATCTTCTATGTTATTTCATATCTCTTATTTGTTATCAAGAAGAGAGTTCACTATACTCCTCTAGTGTTGATCTGACACACGTGGGTGCTCGGCACATATCCCGGAGCTCACCGTCACAGCTCACCGTGCCCTGACACCTGTTCTCCTTCGCTCACAGTGGTTACGACTTACGACGCGTTACATGACGCGCGCGAGATTACGACTTGCTCCACGTTATCTGTTGATGTTCACATCGAGAACGAAACTTGTTACCTACATCATTATAATAATGACGCAAACATGCATATATGATCCGCGCGGTTTCGGCACTCGCCCCTTCAGCAGGGCTGACACTGACAACTATTTAATACTCTCGAAATAATGATAATAGTATTAAACTAGCGGCCCGCCCCGGCTTCGTAAAGTTTCAACGTGCTCGTTGGATTATTCGAAAACTGACATTAGAACCTTGTCCTAACAATGAGGAACGCACAAAATAATAATCCAATTCCTACAAGCTTTTCGAAGGTATGCGCGTACAGACAAACTTTAAGCGACTTTGTTTAATGTATGTAAAGTAAAGACGTTCTGAAACAGCTCAGATTCCAGTAAAAATAAAAGCTCATCCATTCATGGTCTCGGCAAGAAGTAATCTCTGGCAAGTCCGGCTCTATTCAGTACACTTCACTGTAGT
This sequence comes from Agrotis exclamationis, assembly GCA_950005045.1. Taxonomy (NCBI): domain Eukaryota; kingdom Metazoa; phylum Arthropoda; class Insecta; order Lepidoptera; family Noctuidae; genus Agrotis; species Agrotis exclamationis. The sequence goes on along the minus strand of OX465422.1, from coordinate 399,183 downwards.
TCATTCCTCACCTGTGTCCAGAGAATGTTCAAATAAATCAACACGTACTGCACCCGGGTACACTATGTGGTACAACCCTGCTTGTTCCATTGACGGGCCGTCGTGAATGGGCCGCGTCTGTGCCGCTGCAGCGCTGTCCAGCCGAGGTTAACGCGCTTCTTAATTGCTTCTAAAACATTAAGTACCTACATGATTAGCATAATATTGCTTGTGTTACATTAATAATTATAATTAGCATGATGTGGCGGCAGTTAGACGCGCCGCTGCACCGCTTATATTGTATGTTGCGTCATCTTCGCTGCATCTATGATCGTCAAGAGATGTGAGTGAACAACACTGAAGTCTAGTCAAGAACCGTCTGTGATGACAGCGGTTGTGGCTGAACTCATACATGGCGGGGCGCCACTCGCGTACTTGTCCACTGTATTTGCAACACAGATGTATTTTAGCTAGATGATGAACCATCAAAGACTGATAAGCTAATAGCTGCTACTGTCTAATGTTATTTTTTTTTATATTTTTATTCCAAACATCCTATCTTAAAAAAAAGTTACATTAACGCCTAATGAAGCATATAAAATTCATTCTAGATGTACAATATACGCGGTAAATATTATTACATGATAAACAAAAGTAATAAAACATAATAAGTAGTAAAATAAGTATCATTTAACTAAATAATTAAATATACATGGATATGGTGACATAATTATATCAATTTAATTTATATAAAACAAATAGGTATAGCAGCACATTAATAGAAGTCGTTCACAGTGCAGCTTACTGTGACTCGCTGCTACAACACAAATGTTTACCAGTGAGATGATTCACAGACGAACATGACTATGGAAATTCTATTGTGAACTCCTGACAAGCAACCAATTTATAATTAATGGATGAACAGTGTCGGTACACAGAGTGGAATGATAAAGTTACGTTTTTGTAAATTAGTCGAAGTTATTAAGTAACCGTTACAATATTAAAAACAAACGCGTGTATTCTTATAATGCTCATTCAAATCGTTGCTAATTACATCTCTAGTTATTAATTAGAATAGTTGCTCCGTTACTCATTTAAATTGTTAAAATATTCTCAGAATATTCTTCTCTAATTAGCTTCGAGCAAGTTTTCAATAGCGGCAGGATTGTGCCGTCGTCCGTCTGTGCGCTAGTCTATACTACCGCCAACAATACAATAATTATGGTGAAACTCTCATTAATCAACAATAATTATCGTGGTGACATCAGTTTGTATCTACGCATACATTACACTCATAAACTAATGTCCTACTATTACTTATTAGTTGTTCCACTTATGTAATCGGACTCGGAATTCCAATATTTGTTCGCTAGTCATAATTAAATCTATACTTCTATGAATATTATAAAGCCGAAGAGTTTGTTTGGTTAAACGCGCTAATCTCAGGAACTACTAATTCGAATTGAAACCAATATTTTTTGTTGGATAGCCCATTTATAGAGAAAAGTTAGGGTATTTAACTTCACGATACTACCAATAGGAGCTGAGCAGCAGATGAAATCTTGGGGATCAGCTGGTACAATATGTTTCAATTATTACATTTGCATAAATAAAAGATGCACTTTTAATGCTCAAACTTTATCTATTACTATATTTTTTAATTTACATCTTACTTTTACTTCCTGTCTGTAACGAGAATGGAAAAAGTATCTAAGAGTGGCGTCAGTGAAAAATAGAAGAACGATCACCTCAACATGTTTGTGATTAATTTGATGGACATTTAAATTGTTGGATAACGAGATAAAGGTAGATTGAATAAAAGATGAATGGAGAGGAAAACGAAAGATAAAAATGAATGGAGTGTGTGGAAAAATTAGTACCAAATATTGATATTTTTACAATCGTTCGTATTCGCATGAATTTTGCGAATGCGGAAGTCTAAAAAAACCGGCCAAGTGCGAGTCGGACTCGGCCATAAAGTTCCGTAGCAGCAAGTAACATAACAAATAAAAGTTCTTGTAGATGGTTGTAACTTTCAAAGGTAAATTGCGGTTTACGATTTATGACAATAAAAAAAAACTAATTACTTCATCTTGTTCAAACTAATTTTCGCTGGTAGTTTGCATGGTAATGTACATCATATATTTTTTTTTTGTTTTATCACTCTCTTATTTTAGAAGTTACAGGGGGGGGGAACTTACATACTTACATACAAATTGTAGGGGAAGTCAGCTCAAAGCGGCCATAGGAGGCAAAGCTGCGGCCACGCTTAATTTTTTGGTTATTTGAAATGATAGCGTTATGTTGTCGTTCTGTACGCATAACCAAACCTCCTTCCCACCCCGTTCCAGTCATTCACTAGTGTGGCTCTGAAAGTGTGGCTCTAGTGACGACAAATGTGTTTTTGTGTGTTTTATTAAAATAATACAAGGAAAGTTCAACCTGTTTTGGTGCAAACTGTTTATATTTAAATGGTTTCATTACACGTTTAATGTTACTTATCTATTTGGCCTTTTTTGTGTGGTATTTGCTCCGAAATTATAGTAAATAATGTGAGTGAAATTAATTTTTTAATCAAAATGGGCGAAAAAGGCAAAGCGGTTCGGACAAAGCGGCCACCTGGCCGATTACTTTAATATTATTTCTCCATAGGTAATGCTTAATTATTTTGTTTAGATGGTCAATAACTACAAAAGAACAGCCCAGGCATCATGAGACGACGCTACGATGGCCTGAACAATTAAAAGAGATAAAAGAAAACCGTGACTCAATTAAATCCATCGCAATTAAATATGGTATCCCTGAGAAGACACTTATAAACAGGATCTGCTATAAAGATACTTTGCAGATTTACCACAGTATATTTCAACAAAAAAACAATTCATTTCTTGAAAACTTTTGGGGTGGCCACGTTGCCCTTACCCCCATGGCCGCTTTGGGCGACCACTCGGGCAAAGCGGTTTTATGACAAGTTTTCGTAAAATGCAAATCTTATGCTTATTTTTCAACATGCGCAAATTTGAATTGGCCATTGCAAAAATTCGATAAATTCTCTACTAGCTAGTACAAAATTCTCTTCAAAAATCTTTCGTTTAATGGATTTTTTTTTTAACTCAAAGTTAAGGTGGCCGCTTTGAGCTGACTTCCCCTACCACTTTGGAAGTGTCTTTTGCGCAAACTGTTCAGTTTAGAAAAAAAACCGGCCAAGTGCGAGTTGGACTAGCCTATGAAGGGTTCCGTAGTAGCAAGCATAGATTACGGATATAATTATATTGAGATTAGTAAGTAATATACACAAACAATAAAAATAACTTTGTTCTTCATAGTGTTTGCATGAATGGCAAAGTTATATTTGCGGTTTTTGAAAATGTACTATATCTCAAAAACTGCTAACTGTATCTCATCCAAACCAATTTTCGTCGGAAGTTTTTGTTGAGGTCTACATTATATATTTTTTTTTAGTTTTATCATTCTCTTATTTTAGAAGTTACAGGGACACACACACACATTTTACCACTTTGAAAGTGTCTCTCATGCAAACTGTTCAGTTTAGAAAAAAATGATCTTAGTAACCTCAATATAATTTTTAAAGACCTATCCATAGATATACCCCACACGTATGGGTTTGGTGAAGAAAAGTGGCTGTGACATACGTACGGACAGACAGACAGACGGACAGACAGACATGACGAATCTATAAGGGTTCCGTTTTTTGCCATTTGGCTACGGAACCCTAAAAATATGCAAATATATGTGGATGCGAATACGAACATTCGTAACATCTACACATAATTATACACCAAAAGAATTAAGTTGTTATGTTAGTTTAAAGTTATAAGATAGATATAATTAATGTATTACATACCAATACATTATACAAAGTAAGATTATCATCAAATGTCTTAAGGTTGCTTCAATGTCGACATTACAATATTGGTCGTTGTTCGTGTGCCGCTTAGTATGCTCGCCACCGCTCTCACATTAGTCGCGGGAAACGTGTGAAAAGCGAATACCAATGTATTTGAATGTAGTATTTAGATCAATCACCTCAGTGAGTGGCTGACTGTCATACCTGATGCGACACACACCTCACACACATGTAACCACGCTCACCTCTATGTAACGTACTACAGACGTGTGTAGTGAGCTAGTTCGACATTATTGACGTCAGTGACCTAGACATCGCCCTGCCTGTGCCAGTCGGTAATAATAATAAAATGCTTGACCCTTTCTCTCATTAAAATAGTAAGCTTGCTCGTTGAAGCGCGATAATATATTCTTGCGCTCTGCCATGCGCGCACGCACTGCCCGCCGGAGCTTCACTGTGTGGTGCAACGTGTGGCGCAGTCACGATGTTGCAGTAACACTGCACCAGCAAATCCAGCAGTATGCGAGGGTTGCGCTGCCTTGGTGGCTGCGCACGCGCTTTTCAGTCCTCACTAATAGACGACCGATGACGCGCTCGCACCGAGTTCAGATCAGTTGATTATTATCACAATAAATACGTCATTGTAAATTTAATGATCGCCATCAATTGAATGTACTTTTAATAAAGCTACATTGTGTTAGTCAGTACTGGCCTCCTCGTTGTGTCAGAAGATATCGCAACAATTGTTAAACAACAACTGGACAGGGCACACGTCCACTACAGTTATCTCGTATAAGGCGTGTCACCGTTGGCTGCAGATGCGGTGCTAGTTTTTGCGGCGCATTCTTTGAGACTGTAAAGGTAATATGTAAATACTCGGCGAATGATAACCACACAGAACGTTCACAGTAACTGTTGAAGTAGGTAGCAAATCAAGCGATGTTCGGTTGAGACCAAATAATCCTAGTGTTTGCTGCGCCTACTCGCTGATTACTAATTAATCGTTAATTTGCATGAGTCGTGTACGGGTTTACAGCTGGAACACAAAAAAACTACTCCAGGTTCTCGATATGGCCGTGTCTGAAGGTACTCATCGCCTTGCGCACACCAGATGTATTCAATAATTCACGCGTTTCAGAATCAATAATAATTTCACATAAACCGTCTCTGGTCGACGTATATTTGCATGCGTCGCCGTCGTCTACCTGCGCGCACGCATCTGCCTGTATTATCCCCCGTCTCTGTCGAACAATCGCTTACATATTTCTATTAGTTTTTATCGTCTCCCGCGCCGTGACGGTGAGACGTGAATACGATTTTTTATAGTCAAGATTTATTGCAAAACGTGCATTAGGATCTATTGGCCACAATGCGCAGACGCCGTGCGTGCGTGTGCAAGCACTTGTTCACTGCTCTAAAAATTAAAATTTTGTACAGTGCCTAGATTATCATCTCTAAAATATTATGTAGGCATAAAATTATATTATTGAGGCCCCTTATTTACAAGGACAGTTATCCGTGTGCCATGCATGAGCATTAGGACTCACCGCACTGTGCTGAGCGACGCGCCCGCCCCCAACAACCACTGTTGAGTACTAGAGACTGCCTGGTGCCTGCGCTCTCAGCGGTGCCTATCGCTATCACACAAAACTCCTTCTATTATAATAAACTTGAAAATATTTTTAAAAATTGTCAGATTGATAGCTTGATGTGCTGGCGCCTGTGTTTTGAGCGCCACCAAACCTTTTTGCACGATAAAATCACTTTGATAAAACTAAAAAAATATTGCCATAAACGAATGCACTCCTACCTGGCCTGCTGGCCGGTATGGTCAGTTACTGCAAAAAATATAGTTTTGGTTATCCGTTTTAATCATCACCTATTGTAAGCCCTGCTACCTTACACACTTTATATGTTTACCCTCTGTGTTACATTTACATGTTAGACATATTATTAAATCTATCAGTCGTATTTTCTTGCCACTTTAGGCACCAAGCTCGTACGCTCAGTTTTCATTTGAGTTACATTTACATCATACATAGAAATAATAACTGTAACAGTAAATTATATAAATTCAGCAATAATAATAGGTACGTTTCGTGGACAATTAGAATGTTTCACTTTGAAGTGATGTTGATGACAGAACAGTTAGCTTGCGCTGTCACTTGTGAAGCAACGTGTCTCGCAGACCTGAAAGTATTTCATTTACAAAGTGGCATGTTAAATATGGACATTTTACTTTATAAAGACGGATGGACAGCATGACATGATATTGTTGGGACCAGTGTTGAGTTTAATAATGTTATAAACACATTAGTTGCAATAATTACGAAGTCACTGGGACTCGGGGATCGGATGCTGCTTTCATGATCATGTCAGTGTTAATGCTTAATATTTACCTAAGTTCCCTTGGAATAATTAACTATTAGCTACTGTCCGCAGTTCACTCGAAATCTATTAAACAGTAAGGATATCTTCTTTATCTCGCTTTGTGTTCTATATTAACAAAAAAAGTAAGTAACCCATACTTTTACGAAACATCAAAATGAGCATCTGCTTCCAACAATTATGGATGTGAACATTAATGTAATAGTAATACATTAACATTGTATTATGTATCTGGTGGAGCCGTCGAGTCCGCAGTCGGCGGCAGGTAGTCCGTGCATTGTGCCTGAGCCCCGTGTGCCGTGATTGATACCTCTTCAGAGCGCCACACAAAAAGCTTCCTGGCAAAAAATCTCTGCGAAATTAACTTATGCAAATGCTTTAGAGTGGCATACCCACAGAAGACCCGATCTTCTGAGCAAAACGTATAAAGCTCATTTCAGCTCGTACGACTGTGCATACATTTTTCCTCGTGCGTCGTGTAGTATGCGTCGCCTCTTAGACGCGTCGTAATCTATGATCTGCGTGTGCTCGTAAATTAGAACATTACAATACTCCCACATTCAAAATTTCTGGGAACTAACAAAATTGTATAGAACGACCGAGGTCCGCAGCAGTCCGGGGAGCTGATCGATGAATCCCGGTAACTTATTTGTACTGAAAATGTAGACCTTCTATCAGGGGTGCTAAGACAGGAAACCTCCACGTCGCCCGTGGACTGGAGTTCCCCCTCGGATACGTCCGGGGGGAAGACCAGTTTTTCGGGACGGTGCACCCTGGGATGCGGGCAAAAACTCTTCCTTAGGCACTGTGTGCCTAAGGGGTGTCTTTGCCCGTATGCGAATAGCCTGTCGGGTGGACGCTCCAACGCGTGTCCCTCTGAATAGCAGAGGGCACAGCGGCGGAGCGGGCTTGCGGACGGTGAGTAATGGGTATGCTCGCCGTCCGACCAAGGACCAAGCCCGGGTCGGTGGCGCGTCGTGTTTCACGCGTCACTGACGGGGCCCCTTATGGGGCCAAATGCCTGCTGGGGTCGCGGATTTTTCTTAATCCAGGATACCGTGGCCCCGGAACGTAAAGCGCATCCGAAGGAACACGGGTGGATTTTAGTCAGTAAGAGTCTGACAGTCCCTTCCGCCCCACCCAGGGCGGGAGGACTCATTTGATGATTTTGCCACCCCAAAAAAAATAAAAAAAAAGACCTTCTATCAATTCAGCATTAAAATACAACTTGTTTTTTAACTTTATTCTTTATAGAAAATATGAAATACGAGTAAGTAAACCTCGTGTGATAGTACAGTCGGCCTCGTGTAGCTTCTGTTGAACATTGACCGTGACATTGTGCTACTGAACATTCATAGCTAAGAGCACGTCTGTGTTACCTAGTTAATTATGCAAATTATTGTAAGCGCAGTTACGTACGAGAACTAATTACATTATTTGCATATCGTCAGTAATCCACTAACACGAGAGCAATTCGAACATTGTTCGTTTTGGTAACATGAAAACCGGGCGTCTTATACCTACCTATTGTTGAGTGCTGAGAGAGCGGCGGTGACGTCGCGATGTGTGCGATAACGTCAACTCGAGGCAAAACAAAAAAGTTATCAGCAGCATAATCAGCAACCAGCGATCACCAGCCGCTGCCGCCCATCACTACTTTAGAGAAGCGATCATTACTAGATCCACTTACATTGTGGTAACATGCGCCTTACACATGTATTAAATAGATTTTGACCCTAATAACGTTAAAAAGTATTCAAAACGTGACGATTGCTAGGGATACCGCATCAGTTTTCAACGAATCAATTTTATTTTGAGAAACGGTTACCATTAGGCGGCCCTGTTCGGGCGCACACGCACCGCGTCCCGAGTGTAAAGGTCGGGTCCCCTGAGGCACAGTGCACAGGTACCGTTACACACCCCCTCCCAGCCCGAGGGGAAATCACCTGACATTTAGAGTTTTTATGCACCTCGCAGGGTGAATAATATGTATGCCCTAGACTGGTCTCGGCCAGGGGTGTAGGGGTGGGGGTTACATTCATGGACTGAGCTGCGCGCGAGCACCATTCATCGCTGCACACGACGACATGGACACTGGTGAGTCCCATTCCTCATTGAATTCGTTCCTCTTACTTGCTCGGTGCTCCTGGGCACGCAGACGATCATGCCAGGTTCAGTCAGCCAACCCCCGGTGGCTCTCACTCCTGCCTCTCCTCCCCTGTATTTAACAGTCAGGGCGACACTTCTGTGAAGCTTAATTCTTATACAGTAGAACCTCGTTAAGTCGAACCTCGGTAAGTCGAAAACCTCCAAATCTCGAAAAAATGTTTTGTCCCCTTCCCTTCAAACAACAAAACCTCCATTACTCGAAATCTCAACCCTCTATTAGTCGAAATAATCAGTGAGTCCCTCCAAGCCATTTTGGTACATATTTTCCCTCCATAACTCGAAAAATTAAATTTTACCTCTGTATCTCGAACATAGCAATGTTTTGTTTTACAATCTTTACAACCCGATTATTTGAAAGTCATTACCTCTATTGTTTGAATAATAATAAGTTACCGAATTTAAGAATTCGCCGACAGTGTAAGTACACCATTATTTCTTAGAAAGCAATTTAGGAGTCTACAATGAATAGAATTACCATGAATTTATGACGTTAACACGTGTTTGCTTGCTTGGTGCCAAGTGTTTTATTTTATTAGTTTTGATTTCATTTGAATTTTAACGAAGCAAGTCATTTGTTGTCGAGTGAAATATTGTCAGTAGTAGTTTGATTCTACAGCAACACACATCAATTTGTACAACAGTGCACAAATTAAATTGTTGGAAACATGAGTGCTGTGAAACGTAGGCTGAAAACTTTGAGTCTCGGTGAAAAATTAGATGTGCTTGAAGCTGTGAAGAGCTGTCAAAAGAAGAAAGATGTTGCTGAACAATTTGGCTTGCCAATGAGTACTCTGTCAACAATAATAAAAAAATTATTCCGACATCATGAGAAAAATACAAAACGGTCAAAGTTTGTCCTGCAAAAGACAAAGAAAAATATGTGTGTCACCTCTGCAACTTGAACTTTTATTTATTATACTCTCTAACTCAAGATTTATAAGAATTAATCTAAACCTCTTTATGTCGAATCAAAATCCGCCTAAGTCGAAATTCTCTATAACTCGAAAACTCTATATCTCGAATTTTGTGGCGTCTCCCTTGAAGTTCGACTTATAGAGGTTCTACTGTAATATGTATTTGTTTTCTTAAAACAAGACTCACATCTGTTTCCTGCTTTTTTAAGAATTTATTGTCACGATACCGACTTGAACCTGAAGGCACTGAAGGTGACGTTCTTTCAAAAACCATTTACATTTACAATACAGTCAATAATTTTTACAAATTAGGGAAATTTTAAAGCAATTACATTCGTCGCGTCAGAGAAAGCGATTGCTGTAAAAAATCATTCGGTTTGTGACAAAAAAGTTGCTGGGACTTTCTAATTTATTGCTCGAGCGCCGGAGGAAGCGTTAAAAAATACAATAAAACAATACCTACAAAAGTAAAAATCGCACAAACGTTAGTGTGCGCCGTTATCCGTCGAGTCGGATACAATGAACCGTCATAAAAGAAAGCACGGTCAAATCGCATGAAATAAATCCCTCATTCATTATGCAATGGGCGATAAAAACTGGGAAATGTTTTTTAAAACCTCAATAAACGAGAAGAAACCTTCGAATCCCTTTATAATGTATCGAAAGTTCGAAACAAGTGCAAGCCGTCTGCCGGCCGACACACCGGACCGGACCTTGCGGGACACTGGGACACGTAATGTGTTTTAAAGTGAGTGTGGGGCTACTCAGACACTTGTCAAACTTTAAGTACCTGTATACAGTTCACGAGAGTCGCGGGGTCGCGCGCTCTGGATTATACTTGATCCACATAACATTATGCAGGAGGGCGCGCACCGGGTGCGGGGCGCGCCAGGGAGGGGGGCGGGTGACCTTTCGCGAGGTCCCGTTACAGGCACCTGCGCGGATGTTAGGGTCCCGCTAGCCGCTCCTGTGACACGCACCACATAGCGGACCTCACCGCGACATCACTCAAACATGAACCACTCTATTCTTTGCAACAAACTTTTTTTGGCAAAAACATTTCACAATAAGCTCGTGCTCTTCCAATTACCTGGCGATCGTAACAAATATTAAACTGTTCTTTATCATTCATCACTCGCCCGCGAACACAATGAACGTTTTGTCGCCATCGTTTTATAAAATGTATAATTTCGCGTCGATTGCTCGTTATATATCGATACTTTGCAGTTTCGTTGCAGTGTTATCTTAATTGAATAGGTTGGTGCGTGAGATCGATTCGGATCAATCGGCACGCCACAGATTATAATTATTTGCTGTTACACGTCATAAATGAACGAGTGCCGAAAGCTAGGTACTCCAAAAACTTTAATGTTGGCTTGAGCAGTTTGAACATCGTTTGAAAAGACCGCGGACATCCAGCCCTGTCCGTGTGCCGTTGTCTCAAGGTGGGCGCGGTGGGCCGGTGGGGGGCACTGCGGGCTGCAGGTCTCGTGTGCGAGAATCAACCAGCGGGCCGCGTAATGCCCTCCATTGGAATTCTTACATGCAGATGACGCGCGCCGATCCCACGCGTGCACTGTCGTGGCGCGCCACCATACACATCCCGACGCACTGACACACGAGGCCGCGCATTCCAAGGAATTTTTGTGTGGAAATACCACCTATATTTTTCAAACAGTTTCAAGTTAGTAAAGTGTCTCCAAGAAGGACAAGTCCAAGTTGCCGCTTTGTGTTTTCATGGCAATCAAAAATTTCTGAGGCACTCATTTGATAAGCGTAGCCTGGCTGTATCACACGGTGTTATCCTCCTAGAACAGAGCACGAAGTGTATTCGTCTCCTTCATATTCTAGGTACGAGTATGCTTGTGACTGATAGCTATTGCTTATGTTGTGTAAAGCTAGGTCAAATTTTCTCTATCGAATAAGATCCTATTGCTATTTTGATAAAGTTAAAACATAACCCTCCTTCTGACGCTGTCGGGTAAAAAATCTATTGAAGTAATTTGACAGATTGAGTCACCGTGATGGCGTCTGTCGGTGTTCTGAAAATGAACTACCTATGTATCGGCTTAGGTAATAGAGTACGGTCAGTCCCAACGTGGCTAAGCTACCGCCGCCACGTCGCCATCGACGTTGGCTCGCGGCTACTCGCATGAAGTTTATCTCGCATTCAAACGGACTTGTTGCATCATAGTTGTAAGTGTGTGCTGAAGAGGCCGGTGTAACGGGACCGTCGCGCTTTGCACGTCGATATCGAGGGTGAGTGACACGTGGTGATATTTGCGACGCGTGCGGAGTGCCCGCGTGCACCTGCGCGCGCCGTGCGTGCCGCAGGGTCAAGGTCGCTGAACGCCGCCCGCGCCGCCCGCCGCGCCGTGCACAGAGCACCCACTCGCCACCACTACTGAAAATAGACACCGGCAATATTATACATATAAGATTTTTGTGATTTTGACCTTTGTGATGTCATCGTTCGACTGTTTACTACGCTGTGTGAATCTCAGTCAAATGTCGGCTCATCTTGATTGTTCAATGACCTGTAGTAAATAGTAACCATTCCTTTTCATGGCAATCTCAAAGTGAATATATTTCATGGTGTTTCACGTTCTTGAGCGCCCCCCCCCCCTACTCGGCACCCCTCTAACTAATGAGCGGACGTGATCCGATCACGGTGCGCTACATTTTTATACGCGAGATATTTCGTGGCAAAGGCACGTAACAAACCAATGTCGTTAACATCCACGCATGGAAATACGTTCGATCGACTGTAGTCGTATTGTTTCCTACAAATTACTTTTGAATTATTGTAATACGCACCAGCTGCTACCAATCGTATTGTAACAATAGGGTTATATCCATCCATAAAATAAAACTTGAAATGAAAATATAAAGCACGTTGTGATGGGCCAGCTCATTATGATGTCCCGTTGGTTTCCTGCTGAGCTCTGACGTGTCACTCGTTATGGACAGGACTCAAGGGCGGAGGAAGGATATCCTTGATTTGTAGTACAGCTCAAGTATGTGAGGGAGGGAACTCAATTTGTCGCATGAATCGCGTGGGAGTCGCACGTCGTCGCGTGACTCTCGCAATGAGCCGTGGCTGACCGACGACGACGCGGCGGTGTGCGCGGTGGTATGAGACCTGCCCACTGGTAAACAAAACCATCAGTCGCATGCTACAAATCTATCTCCGTTTGTCAAGGTTCTCCAAAGACTCACCTTCCAAACGTACTACAATAGTGTTGCTTCGAAGTGCAGCTATTATAACCATTCGTGAGTTATGTCATCCGAGGCTCCGACACGTTCCCGGGTGCGGGCCGCACCGTGCTGCGAGCCGGACTGCTACCATAAACAAGCTCTCAACGAGTCCCGCGGGACGCGCCGGCAGCCGGCCGCAGCTCTCGTATATCAGCCGCTGCGCGCTGGTCCGACAGCTGTGTGACTCATCCGGTCAGTTCCGGTCCAACCTCATGCAAACCTAAAGAGTCAGGTTCGCTTCGTAGAGGACTGACACACTGTACACAACAACAGCTGACGTCGTGAGTGACGTTGCGATGTGTCTCAGCGACATGTCGTCGCAGCGTCATCTCGCTGCAGCTATGATAGGAACTCAACTGCGGACGGCTACACAGTAAGTACACCAACTATTGCTCAATGTTACGTGAGACAACGAGAACGTTTTGCAGAAATAAACAACATGTCGTCGATCCAGTGTCGGTGGCACTACTGATTTGCGGTCGGGTCTGATCGAGAATGTACACTTCTTAATTTTGTCATATGCTCTCAGAATAAGTTTGCGTGCACTATGCTCTTTTAAAATAACAATACGTCAACGTGTTAATGAATGAGATATAAGTAATGATCAAAACACGGCGGTAGTGTTAAAGTTTATGAATCATACAGTACCTACTGTGTAGCCCCTCAGCGCAGTCACCAGATTACCGCGGAAGCCGCATCGTCTCCATTAGCATAATATCATGCAAAACATTGAGCAGCCAAGTCCTTAAGCCCAGCCGGCCGCCTGTCGGGGGACGTCACGTCTGTAATGTTCAACTGATATTTATTTAGTTGGTTGGTTGTTTTTAACCGACTTCAAAAAAGGAGGAGGTTATCAATTCGACTTTTTTTATGTTTGTTACCTCATAACTTGCGACTGGGTGAACCGATTTTCATGATTCTTTTTTTATTTGAAAGCTGGTGCTTCTCGTGTGGTCCTATTGTCACCATTTCAATATCTGATGATTGGATCCTGGAGAAATCGAGGGCAACCCTGAAATATAGGCCTACATATCGTTTTTCACAAATATTATGAAGTAATTTAAGTACTTGCGTATGTTAATCATCATCTCATGTAGCTGAGCTGATGATGGAAGGTACAACTCCTTAACAGTAAGGAGTATATTATAGGCATCGACTGATTTAGTATTTTTTTTTTCATTAAGTATTTCAAAGCACTACAATTTAATAAAGGTCTGGAGTATATCTGATGGTGGAGCCGAGAGACAGTCGAGGAAACTCCTCAACGATTCACAGCAGTTATCTTGTGTTTGAGCTTGATTCATTTATATTAATAAGAACCTCACACCTAGATGAGTTGTAACTGTTATTAGGGGTCTGATGACGAAGACGAAGGACAGTTCAGGGAATTCCTCAACGGTTTACAGTAGCTACCTTGTGTTTGGACTAAATTCATTTATATTGATGAGAACTTTACACCTAGATGGGTTGTAACTGTCATTAGGGTTTTGATGATGAAGACGAATAACAGTTCAGGGAACTCCTCAACGGTTTATAGCAGCTATCTTGCATTTGGACTTAATTCATTTATACTGATGAGAACTTTGAACCCATATGGGTTATTGTTCGATGCAGTATAGGTACCTGCCATTTGGTCCCATAAAAAAATCATTTATTTTGGTGTTCTTGCTTATTGTGTACATGGGCGATGTTATAACTGGTGCTACGGATAATAAAATTCTAGTGCATGTGTAAGAAAATTATGAATTTGACTAGAATTTGGGTTGAATATTTAAACTAAAAAGGGTAAAAGTTAGCCACCGACTTCCGAAAGAAAAGTTATTTGATAGGTTATTTTACCCTTTTTCGTGGTTGTTTTTTTAGAAGTCGGTTAGATTAAAAAAAAAACTTTTTTAGGAGAATGCTCTGCAAACATAACATATCTTGTATCAAGAAAGTCAAGCTCGGTCAGTTAAACAGAGTTGGTATGTTATGCTGTCGAAGTCTCTGGCTTTCCCTTTCATATGCTCTTGTATTATAAGTGAACGTTCAAAAGCTCGCTCGTAAGTACGTTGTGTGGCGCCGTGGCTCGCGATGCGCTTGCGCACCCGAACTGGGAATTCGTTACAATTGACCCGTTGAGGTAATTAACTGACTTGTAAGCAGCGCACTGGGAATAAATTACGTCTATGAATAATTGTCTAAGTATTATAATGAGCTCGCCATTTTCAATTATCCGGCGCGCGGTAATGAGCTCACATAGTGCCGTGGTTCCGCTCCGAATACGGCCGCGGCCGCACCGACAGTGCGGGGCCGGGGGGGGGGGGAGTGAGGTGGTTACTTGCCGCAGCATGTATCTGATGACAAAGTTCATCATTATAATAATGTTATTGTGAATCAGCTCACGCGATGAAGCTAATGGGAGAAGGATCGTTTCTATTAACTGATCCGTTCATCGCCGTCGCTACTGCATATTTCAAAGTAAAATAAATGGGCGAGGATACGACACTTTTAAAATTGTCAATACGTTACCAGCAAGCAGGGTTGGAAAAAACAGTCTTTTTTTAATTTTCCCACGTTATAAAACAAACTGTTCAAATTGTTTTAAACAAGTGTTTTTTTTTCTACTCGGTCATTTTTCCCACGTTTTTATACACTCACTTTTCTTGTTTGTTTGTTTGTTTGTTTGTTTGTTTGTCGTTCCGGTTGGACTTTTGCAACTCAATTTTGAGGCACTTCCCGATAAGCTAGCAGGCTGAAATTTTGTACACGCTTTGAGTTCTGATGACAATACATGACTAGATATGAAACGTCATAACAAATCCAATATGGCGGCCTCCCCAAGATGGCGGACTAGCTGTTTGAAACCCACCCCCATGATATGGGTATCAAATGAAAGGGTTTGCTGTCAGGAATACGAAAAAAATAGTCACGTGACTTAAATCCAATATGGCGGACGTCCAAGATGGCAGACAGGCTATTTGAAATGCGACCCTATGATATGGATATCAAATGAAAGGGTTTACTATCAGGAGTACGAAAAAATAGACACGTGACTTAAATCCAATATGGCGGACGTCCAAGATGGTAGACTGGCTGTTTGAAATCCACCCCCATGATATGGGTATCAAATGAAATGGTTTGCTGTCAGGAATACGAAAAAAATAGTCATGTGACTTAAATCCAATATGGCGGACGTCCAAGATGGCGTACAGGCTTTGAGGCACTTCCCAATAATCTAGCAGGCTGAAATTTTCAGTGTAGCTTCAAACCCGATAAACAATGATAAAAATAATAAAATAATTAATAGATTTAAAAAATCTAAAAACCCACGTTTTTAAATGTCCTAAAAATAAGAAAATAACCCTACGGGGCTGAGAGAGGGGCCACTCAAAACGTGGGGGCGTATATTTGCAAGTTACACCCACGATCTATACACGTCATGTAAATATAACCCATAAATAATCCCTTAAAAAATATACGCCCCCACGTTTTGAGTGGCCCCTCTCTCAGCCCCGTAGGGTTATTTTCTTATTTTTAGGACATTTAAAAACGTGGGTTTTTAGATTTTTTCAAATTAATTCGACTGTGGGTCGACGTCTTCACTTATAAATAAATTATATGTTTCATTTCTAGACTAGATCTTTTCAAATTCGCTGTTTGTGATGAAATATTTACAAAAAAATATAAATGGAAAAAAAACATCTAAGTACTGTTTTTTTTTCCCACGTTTTTATACACTCACTTTTCTTGTTTGTTTGTTTGTCGTTCCGGTTGGACTTTTGCAACTCAATTTTGAGGCACTTCCCGATAAGCTAGCAGGCTGAAATTTTGTACACGCTTTGAGTTCTGATGACAATACATGACTAGCTAAGAAACGTCATAACAAATCCAATATGGCGGACGTCCAAGATGGTAGACTGGATGTTTGAAACCCACCCCCATGATATGGGTATCAAATGAAAGGGTTTGCTGTCAGGAATACGACAAAAATAGTCATGTGGCTTATGCTAGGCTAGGCTATTAATCCAATATGGCGGACGTCCAAGATGGCGGACAGGCTTTGAGGCACTTCCCGATAAGCTAGCAGGCTGAAATTTTCAGGGTAGCTTCAAACCCGATGAACAATGATAAAAATAATAAAATAATTAATAGATTTAAAAAATCTAAAAACCCACGTTTTTAAATGTCCTAAAAAGAAGAAAATAACCCTACGGGGCTGAGAGAGGGGCCACTCAAAACGTGGGAGCGTATCTTTGCAAGTTACACCTACGATCTCACGTCAATATCCCATAAATAAATCCCTTATATAATATACGCCCCCACGTTTTCAGTGGCCCCTCTCTCAGCCCCGTAGGGTTATTTTCTTCTTTTTAGGACATTTAAAAACGTGGGTTTTTAGATTTTTTAAATCTATTAATTTTCTAATGTTTTGAAGTATTATTTCATTACAATGCCAATAACAGTCTAAAAAAATGTGACATAGCAGGGGCATACACTCAAATTATTTAATGTCAAGCTATTAAGACCCCTGAATATTAATTTATTTTCATTTTACAGGCATTCATCCGCCATGAAAAGTAGTTAAAACGTGTAATAAAAAACACTGTTTAATTTCAAACTGTTTTAAACACTGTTTAAAACAGGTATTTTAAAACAACTTGTTTTAAACATGCCAACCCTGCCAGCAAGTGAAAACGACTGCACTTGCTGGTGACGTGACGATCCCCCACTCTCACCCCAATTTTGATGCGTTATATCTTTGTAAATATGCAGCAATTCATCATCATCATCAGTCGAAAAGACGTCCACTGCTGAACAGTGAACATAGGCCTCCCCTATTAATTTAACAAAAAGAAAAAAAAATACATGTGGCACTCGGAGACTGCCGCGGTGAAGCTATTGCATAACATTTTATTTTATTTTAAAAGAATAAAATCGCCTACCGCGTATATTTAACGAGAATGTAATTTATTTAAAACTAGCTTCCGCCCGCGACTCCGTCCGCGCGGATGTCGGTCTTCGCGTGGATGGTTTATTTCTCCATTTTGAGTAACTCTGACAATGACATCTTATAAATATCTATTGGACCCAAATACGGCTAAGCCTATAATAATTAAGGAGATCCCTCTATTGAGCTACTGCTGTTGAGCTCGCGTTCTGTAGTAAGTATTTTTTTCATAGTAATTCCGACCTTGTATTTACAAATAACTGATCGGAACAGTAATCAACAAGGTCGCGCTGAAAAGCACGGTTTAAAATTACACGCATACAATATTAATTCCACGGACGACCGCTCGCCACACTGGACACGTCCGCTCGCATCAAAATTCAGAATTTAAATGCATCGCGCGGCGCGGAACGCGGCTTCTTATATAGGAGTCGGGGAGGCGTGGCCCGCGTGTGCCGCAAACGGTTCAAGCCAAATCCGACTTTCAACGTGTGTTCGCGGTTCTACAGAACAACGTCTATGAATAAAACTGAAAAATAAGGTTTTTTTCTACGTATTTTTCCAGGATAAAAAGTATCCTATTTTATGCCCAGGATAATAAGGTATAATTATACCAAGTTTCATCGAAATCGAACCGTTAGTTTTCACGTGATGCCTGCACATACAGACAGACAGACAAAAATTTTTTTAATCACATATTTGGGTTTGATATCGATCCAGCAACACCCCCCGCTATTTATTTTTTCAATATTTTCAATGTACAGAATTGACCCTTCTACAGATTTATTATATGTATAGATATTAATTGTGGTGCACTACTGTAATAAAGAAATTCTTTGTTGTAGGAGAATTTTAAGTAGGTTTCATTGTGTAAACTCCTTTTGTAGCTGGTCGTTTAGAATCAGTAATAAAAAGTAAATTGTCTTTATGACGGATATTTTTACGATTGTCGAAGTCTCCCGAACTGAAACGATGTTAGACGATGCGTGGTGTCAGGTATTTTCGTTAAGTTTTTGATTTTTTTTGATTCGGTCGCCGCGCCGGGCTCGCTCAGAGCCCGCAATAAAAGCTATGCAATAGCTTAAAAATACGTGTCCATTATTTTTCAAAAACACTAATATTACTGACCAACAAATTTGACAATTAATTGATGATGTGAACTTGGCTTGAATAATATTTTTTCGAAATTTGCCATTTTGAAAATTTGTCCTTTTGCAACTCGCCTGCCATTTTGCGAATTCATTAATCATTTTTTTTTTCATTTTTACGTTATGTGGAGTTGGTGTAGAGCAGTAAAACACGCTGCGCCCCACGGTTTCTCTCGCGGTAGTCACAAAAAATTCGTTTCATTGAACGTTTTGCGAGTTTTCTTTTGTTTTCAGGACTGTTTGAAGAAACGTCTTGTTATTGGAGAACGGTGTTGTTTTCAGTTCATATTTCAGATTAAGCTCTGACTGGTCATCCCACAGGAACGCCAACTGTGGATCCTGCCATGTTTCTTCAAGATTCTCCTTTTTGTTCTAGCAATGAAGCCTGTGATGTGGTGTCCGCGTGGACTTGGTTAGTGCTAGTCTCAAATCAGTTTTCCAGTTGCCTAGTGAGTATAAGTGCGCCGTGCAGGCTGCAGGCAGTGAGGCGCACTCGCTAGTGAACCGGCCACGTGAACGACGCGGAGCGGGGCATTCCGGGGGCGAGTGTTTATTCCGCTTATCTGAATTTTAAATTGTGCCGAAGAGCGCGCGGGCACCCCTCGTCCCGCGTGCCTCCCCTGCATCCCGCCGTCGAATTCCTAGCGGTCTCGCCAATCCACCCGTAAAAACCCAATCAAGTGGCCATTTTAGTGATGCGCTCCGCTTTGACACACGATTTCACTTTCGACCCACGCCGCGCGCCGCCTCCTCACTACGCATACAAAAAATGTAACAAACCGTTTTATTCTAAATTTAAGATTGTGAGTGTGCCCGGCTGCACCACCGCCCGCCACCGCCACTGTTGCCGAATAATTCTCCGACTTGTTACCGATTTATTTTTATTTGCGTAATCGTAACGCGACCGTCACGATTATGGGTGATGTTCCATGAAATTGAAATTAATCATTCCTTTTTATTATTTCTGAAATCCAGACTTAGTGTCCTATTATAAAGAGAACTTTATTATTAAATTATTGATATAAAATATATAACGTACCTATGTGAGCACATCAGTGTGACCGTATGATGTGCACGGTGTGCGCTGTGGTTTCAGATAGAATCCAGTGCGCGGTATGTTGCGCGAGCGCGGCTTCCCAGAACTTCCAATTTGTTGGTCATTTGATTTAATGTCGGCGTGGGAAACGCGGGCGCGTGCACAGCCCGGGTACCGAACCAGGCGGCGGGCGGCGGCGGCGAACGTTTCTTATTACAATCATTTACCACTACTGTGTCTGCGCCCGCTGCTCCTGTTAAGGGCATTTAGAACCGGGTCTAGGTGTAGTCGGAACCGGGTCATCCGGTTCTACCCGATCCAAGCGAAAATCTAAATACATAGGTACCGTGTCACCTCATTAGATTTTAGGTTTTCAAAATTAAGACCAATAACCCATCCACAACCCCTTCAAGGAAAAAATAGTATATCTTTACTAAAACAGAAAGAGTTTTGGATGCTTTCTACGAGTATAAATAAACCGAACGAATAATAGCGGCCATACACCATACTGCCTATCGTACAATCGGCATGACGCTGCCGATTTGATCAGTTAGATTTGACCGTGTGTGGGCGTGGAATCCATCAAATTGGCATAACAATAGGCTTGATCATGCCGATTTGATCAAATCGATTTGATCATGCCAATTTGATCAAATCGATTTGATCAAATCGGAATGATCAAACTTCAAATCGGCAGCAGTGATACCAACTTAGCAACTTTATAGCTAGATCTAGCTAATATTCGGTAGCTACTTTTTAACCGACGTAAAAAAAGGAGGAGGTTCTCAATTCGAAACGTATATTTTTTTGGAACGAAGTTCCTTGTGGCGCGTTGCGAAAGGGGGCTAGGCGGAAAAAATTGTAACGACACTTTACAGACTGCGATGGAGTGGAGTGGAGTGGAATGGAATGGAGGGTCGAAAATCGCCTGAACCTTTTTTTAACTTGCTATCGTTAAGCAAGTTAAAAAACAGGTTCAAGCGATTTTCGACCTTATTGACATTCAAAATTTAGTTTGTTTTTTCTCACATTCTCGTTAGCTAACATTGCTCCTTCATTAAAATCCGGTGTTTGCATAAATGTCAATAAAGTCGAAAATCGATTGAACTCACTTTCACTTGTATTACCAACTGATTCCCACTAGTGGGATAAAACAAGTCTGTAAAAAAGTAGCTAAAAAGTTAAGCCACAAGTTTTATAAAATTGTAGCTGTCTGTCACCGAATAATAGCTAGATCTAGCTATTAAGTTGCTAAGTTGGCATCACTGCTGCCGAATTGAAGTTTGATCAAATCGATCGTCATGCCGATTGTACGATAGGCAGTATGGTGTATGGTGTATATGGACGAACTGCCAATTTTATCAAATCGATCGTCATGCCGATTGTACGATAGGCAGTATGGTGTATGGCCGCTATAAGACATATCACTGAAACTATTTTTTTTTCACCCCGCTAAGGGTACATTTTTGAAAAATAGATTGATATGCATTCTTTATTTGATCAGAACATTATTTATGACAAGTTTTATCGAAGCACTCTATAATATCCTTAATAGGTATTACGTATTACACATTTTCATCAACTTGGGGGGTGATTTTCGAAAAATCACCGTTATGATTTAGTCATACAAAATTTGACATCATCAAAATCGCCAACAGAGGGTCATTTTAAAAAAACTAGTAAGGCACGTCTTTTTTATTTAATAACGTTAGTATTCATGCCAAGTTTCAAGTTTACAAACCCAAGGTTTAAGATTTTACATACAAAAGTTTTCACCCCTTTTAACCCCCTTAGAGGTCACTGCCCACTCACTGGGCTTCATCCAGTTGGAATTCTAAATGATTTCCCATAAGACATTTTTAAGTGAGATTCTCTGAACACTAGAAAGAGATGAACTGGAGTCTATATCAAATTAGACTGATAATTATGAAAGATAGAATCTAGTCTCATAATGATCGAACCCCCGACGCAAAAAGAGGGAGTGTTATAAGCTTGAAGTGTCTGTCTGTCTTTGTGACTTATGTGCGAGTGTTCTTCGACATGTTTGTTGAAAATCGGATGAGCCGTTTAAAATTTGTGGGGGTGAAAGTGGGGAAGAATAACCGAATGTCTGTAAATATACTCGAGTGGGGTCTCAAATAAAAGCGCACTGAAATCTACATTATTATAAATTATAAGTATGTAGTACCTATAAAAAGTATAGAATAAAAAATTAAAGTTTAATTTTTTACTTTATAAAGGTTTTTGTGTCCGGTTTTTTTTTTAATTTTTAATTAATAAAAGAATCAAATCAAAAACCGTTGTACTTCGAGCTTATCCTTTTAACTATTTCTATCAAAAATCATAATATTATATGCTCCCGGTACCACTCACTTTATGGTCATTCTGTGTGTTTTGTGTCCTTGTCGTGTAGATGAATACAATGATTCTAGTTGGACAACATAAGGAAATTAAAATCGACAAAAGGTAGAGGAAAACTTTCTTTATAAAACTTTTCCGCTGACTTTTTGGCATCGTCTTCCGTCGCGTCGTACAAAAGCCGTCGCCCTCGCCAGTGAGGTAGTAGATACTTAGTTGTGCAATCGCTCACCGAACCGAACACAGAACCTGGTGCAGGATGAAACGTGATCAGTAGTGATACTAGTGATGAAGCGATGCTCGAATTTTCAAATTCGCGAATATTCATCTAAAATATTAGAAAAAACGAATGCGAATACTTTAGATGTTATATGCAGCCTCCCGATAAACAAGCATTCCTGTATGCTACTGTTTCATCTAGCATCATGACAGTGGTGAGTTATGACGTGAACTGATGTGAGTTGTTTACTCACACTAATAGTCAATCAGTTCACAAGTAATTACCGCAGTTATAATCATCATTATTATAATAAAGACATAAGTATCATAGTACTCGCGGCGTGTCGGCAGCATGATGCATGCACGCGGCGTGTCTGCATGCGGCGCGGCGCCGAGTGCGCGCGCGTCCCCCGCGGCGAGCTCGGAGCCGCGCGGCCGCACCGCTCCTACTGGCGCATGCGCACGTCTCCACATTCAAAGCGTAAAAGCGATGTATTAGGAGTATGTATATCAAGCAGACTGCTGCTGACCATATTATCTAATATAATAAATTAACACTACCTACCATGTGTCTACATTTATGAGATTGCTAGTTCCGCAAGAAGTAATAAACAGCTTTTTGATACTTAAGTGAGTAGCGTAGTAAGCGGTAGGGTGATAAAAATAGTTGTACCTGAATCTAATAAGATGGCCCTAATCCCTATATTCCGAAATGAGTTAATGTCTTGAGACCTACTTGAAATTAAGGAACAGCATTGAGCCATGCTGAAAACTTGCTCAATACTTACTCCTTTAAATATTAAATTGTTTGTGTTTTAAACTTTGTCTCACACTAGACCTATTTCGTGGGTGCGTTAACAAACATAGAAATTCACATACACAAACATCAATCACCCAGACCCGGAATAACTACTTGTAGATACAAATATTTGTTCCGTGCGGGAATCGAACTCGCGACAGGCTGCGCAGCAGTCCAATCGGTTAGCCACTGCGCTAATTGTGCCGTCATAATTATAAAGGTATAAAGGTTTCTAAATGTCTCAAACACTTTTTTGGGACCAAAATTGGCTTCAGGCGTAATGTGATTGAACTATGCCATTTTTTAACAACTTTATGTAATTACCCATAATTTTCACAAGTAAATGATTTTGAATTCGATCTGATGTAAATACAGCCGCACCAGAGCGCGGTGCGCGGTGTGCCTTCTGCGCACACCCCCACTGGTGGTACAGTGGTACAGTCGGCGAACTGCTCTCATCGCGTGCTTGCGCCAGCGCCGTGAATCCGTGATGCCGCACCGCTCGCCGACATTTGCTGGTGCTATACTTGGAGAACTTCTCTGCGCGCCGCACTACGGAGGCTGGCCGGGGCGCGGGGGCGCGGGGGCGGGGGATGAACGCGACTGTCGTTACCAATATCTCTACCAAAGGTGTTACGCTACACACCAGCGTGACTGGCAGCGTGGCGGTTGTGTACTGTGTAGTCTTTACGTTATATTGACACGTGTCAATTAGAACGACGATGACTGCTAATTATTCTCGCATTTCGCATTCAAATGATCATTCCGAGAGCTGTAATCCGTGCCATTGTTTCCGCTAAACAATCGCTTCCCACCGCGTTGTCAAGCGACTGTACACCCTCGGCAGTACACGCAGTGCTCAGTATGGAGTGCCGCCTGCGCAGCTGTGTGAGTGCGCCTACGCGACCGACTCGCTTGCGGCTGTGGACGCGATGATTACAGCGGACACGGACACGCCGACCGCTAATTAAACGTAATGACGGTGTGATAAACAAACAAACACACGCCTCACACGGGGTCGCGGAGCGGGGGGGGGGGGCTGTGTGGATTGTGTTGAGATTTGTATAGAAGCGGCACTACACTCGTGTAACTATTATATTTTAATATACATCTAATTAAGCAGAGCTCTCGATGTTTGTGTCTGGCAGCCTGGCACGTCACCTCTGTGATGGATGCGCGGCCACAGAGCAGTGAGCGCATCACTCGACCAGGAATCTATTCGCGCCGTATGAGTGTAAAACTAAGTGATGGCGCTCACAGTGCGCACTGTTGTGCTCTATCACTGTACCGCTACGTAGTATACATGCACGTGTGTGCGTGTGCCGTTCATATCACTGACAATACTGTCATGTTCGCACTGTGAGAGGCAGCGTCGCATGCACTTCGGTACACATGCCCGAACATGCAACAGTGATCAGGTCACCACGATGACGTATGTGCACATTCTGCACCAGAATGAAATATAGAGTGTGAGATGTGCAATTTTGTTGAACCTCATTTGCATCAACGATTGAATTTTATTAGAGTACAAATCGATAGAACTTCTATTTGAACAAAGTAGTATTAATATTATTGTTTGCCAATTAGAATGTTAACACTATAAAAATAATGGAATGGAAAGATCTTATAAGTAACATAATCGCGATTCTTATTAGTTGTCCAAGTGAGTTCAACTGCATGTAGTCGCGCTGCAGTTAGTTCCGCTTGGAAGCCGCCGCATCCGCGCTCGCTCAAGCGCCCGCTCCCGCTCCCGCACCTTCGCAGTCAGTCTCCGTAATAGAACACCACGGTCTCTGAAAATCAGACGCCGATCCATTTCTTTTAAATTAGGCGTCCCCTCCAGCTTTTTTCATTTGCGCACAAACGTGTGGACGCGTCGAACTCCCTTTGATTAGATTTCGGATTGCCTCCAAGCGCTTGCAAACTCACGCAAACCAAGACAAACGCTCTATCCACACGTTTGTGTTGGCTTGTTGAGGTTTGGTAAACGTGT
Organism: Agrotis exclamationis; assembly: GCA_950005045.1. Taxonomy (NCBI): domain Eukaryota; kingdom Metazoa; phylum Arthropoda; class Insecta; order Lepidoptera; family Noctuidae; genus Agrotis; species Agrotis exclamationis. The sequence continues at coordinate 374,124 of OX465422.1, read as the reverse complement.
GGATCCAGCTTAACAACTACATAGGTCATTAGCTCTACATTGTTAAAGCCACAGTTTTACGTCCAGCTTCCATAACAAACAACCACGACCAGTATCTAAATGGTGACACTCGCAGTTCTAATAGTTACTCCAATAAGGATCCAATTAAATTTACAACAGTAGCAAACAGTAATGTTCAGTGGTGCCTGAAACCACGTGTTGCGCGCGCGCATCAATCAGTTTCCTACAAACGACATCAACGCGCGCGACCGTTGTGTGGTATTTTTCTGTAGCATAAAGCATAAAAATGTCATAACAAATATGTTAATTTTATTAATGATGCATTTTTAACTATATAAACAAGTTCCCCCCTTAGAGGGCCAAAACCTACCGGAGTCGCGGGACTGTCTCATCAGGTACCCGTGACCCTTGAACGTAAAGGGCTATCGAAGGATCATCGTGGATTTTAGTCAGACGAGTCTGACTGGTGATATTGCCACAAAAATAAAAAGGCAGGTACTCACTCTACTTTGTTTATTATTCTGGTAATATTCGCCGCTACTCTTAAACTCTTATTGGTTCATTATCTCGTCGACGTAATCCAATAAAGTGCGGCCGAGAATGATTTCTAACAAGATATTCACATCGGCCACACAAAACTCTATTACACCAGATAATTGAGATAAAATATCGGTTAGTTGTGAAACGCAGACTCATGCCGCGAGCAGGCTGCGCGCGCGCACTGCCCGCGCTGACGCGACATGCGCCGTGCGATCGCCGCGAGTAAAGCGGGTGCTTTATTAAACAGGTCAAGTTCCATTAGGTTGAAGCCGAGTGTCATCGGTTGTAGCGGCTTGCAAGCAGCTCACTGCACAATAACTATTGACCAACTACTATGTTGCCTGCACAGTTATAGAACTTGAGGACAGCCGTTGTCCACAATCATGTCTATTGCAGCGCATTGTGCATTCTACGGCGGTGGCGTGCGCGACGATGTTGAGCAAGGACTCATGAAAACATACATTGTAGTAGCAACTATTTACATAACTGATGCTGCGCCCGTACGTAGTAGAGCCGAGTTCAGGCGAGTGAGCGCACTCTCCCACAACACGCGGCGGGCTCTGGGGCTGCTCTCATAAACAACAACAACTGTTGGGTAAGCTTTCGTACGCGCAGTTTTTTGTGGGCCGAGTGACGTCAGCACTACTGAGTATCGGTGCACGAGGGCGCGGGGGCGACGACCGCGCCGATAAATAAATTAAGATAACAAATTATAGTAAGCCGCGAACAAAGCGCTCTGTCTAGTGCCGCGGCCTGCGCACGCGCTCTCCTAGACGTGCCTGTACTGTGCTCCGCCGCACAGGGGAGAGGTACTGCCAATGTTGCAACTGTTGCAAGTATGCACTTACGTTGCATCGATAATTATTACGCACAAGTTATCTACATTTCATCACAATTGTGACTATTTTTTTCGATAATAATTTTAGTAGAACAATATAAGTTCCAAATTAAGAATAACAATAAAAATATTAAACTATTAGGTAAGCACGCGCTAATAATTCCGTAATTCGTCACAAAATAGCCATTAAACAGGTGTCGATAAGATCAGGGTGCGTGCGCGCATCGATCGCCGCGTCGGCGTCGTTGCGTCGTCGCCATTAGCGAGGGAGCGATGCTATCGACGTATCGCACGCAACTGCGGCAAGGCTGGGCGACACCGGACACGTCCGCGGTGTCACGCTGCGCTGTGTAACCGTGGGCACAACACTTCCCGACAGTCATTGATTGACGCAGCAGCCGCGCAGCGCGAGCGCACGGCCGGCATCCACAAAGCGGATAATATCTTCATAAATCGATATTTCCACCGCTAATAAAGCGATATTAATTATCTAGTATTCAAATCTTGGATGTTGGGCATTCGTGGCGCGCTCGTGACTGCGCCCCCTCTCCGCGTGCCCCCGCGCCCCCGTCCGGCGCCCGCGCATCGTCTCTCGATTAATAATCGCGGTCGACGGCCGCGGCCCGATTATTATTCGAGCTCGTGCGATTAACGATTATGATTCGATTACTGTTCACCGGCGCATTGTCAGCAGCGCCCGCACTGCCTCCGCTCTCTCCCGCACAACAATAGTTATCATAGGCAAGACGCCGCCGCGCCGGGGCGACATAAGATATTAATTTCATCAGTTTACATTTACCTAGTGTAAACACACGCGGTTCAGTAGTCATTAATGTCGTTGATGTTGTCATTACCAAACAGTCCTCACGTTGGCGTATCCTCTCGCTGGATCCTACTATGAGGAACCTCTCAATACAACCCTGTCCGGTGAAGAACTACGTTAGGCGGGAGGGGAAGACGCCCGCCGTGCGCCGTGACGGCTGGGAGCCTCTCCTCAAAGAAGGGTCAGCACAACAACTATACGTGCCGCTCATTAATTTGTTGCGGTATTATTTTGAAATTATGATATCTCCCTGAGCCTCCTAAGATATTCAATGAAATCAAATGATGTTAAGGACAATTTTGTTCAGAATGAAATACTTATGATGAATAATAATGGGTGCAGTACTCCACCTGGATGGAGCACGGGGACTGTGAGGAGTCTTTGTCCGTGCTCCAACAATGTGTTTATTTGGATAAGAATTAATATCCTGTTTATGAAAATACCTTCGAAGATAATGCATTATTTTAGCACATTAATTTGATTATCATAAAAAGGCACTAAGTTAACCGTAAAAGATACATTACACATGCTGTCGCTTTTTTCCCATTTTTAACCAACTTCAAAAAAAGTAGGTGCTCAGTTCGACCTGTATTTATCCGCGAATATCTCTTGTTTGGCTCAACCGATTTTGATGCGGTTTTCAGAAAAGTGCTCGTAACATTCAAGTGATTTTCAAAGACGTCGATTATACGACGATTTTTGTTGAATACCTTAACTAATAAAAAGGTAAATAAAAAAAAACTAACCGTTTCAAAAACCATCATAAAAATGTGTAAGCTAATAACTTTGGTGGCAAAAATGAATTAAAAAACAAACACTTCTTAGTTCAAACATGTAACCCAAATTCTTGACAAATACCTAATTTTCTTACACGTACTTACACTAGAATTTTGTAATCTTTATTTTGCGCGAACAAACATAAAAAACACAGTCATCCGAATTGAGAAAATCATCCTTTCTTTGAAGTTGGTTAATAAATAAAAACTTTTTGAAAAAAAGAACTTGTTGCGGAAGCCAGTGGCAGTAGTCAATGAAATTAAAAAAATAAAGCTACCTAATATTATTCACAATTTCACGATTTCGCGTCCAGTTGCCATCATAATATATTTCACTACCGTATGTCTTTAGTAACACTTGCAAGTTTAAGACTAATTGAAGTAAGAATCAACAAAATCTGCTTAAACCTTTGGTCTAAATAGGGCCGCAAAGAAACAAACACATGCACTGTAAGTCTGTAACTGTAACAACTAACACGTAAAAAGTGCAAGAGAGCATGCAGCTGTCCTCGAAAGAATGCAGTGTTGAGACCTCAATCTGTGGCAAACAGATTTACTGCTAGTACGTACGTACTCCTGAAGGAACCGCCTATAGCAACAGTCGTCCTATAATAATAAATAGTACCTACCTACAAATGTAATTCAAACCATATCACTGCGATCGTGGTGTGAGTGCGCCTCGAGCGGGCCACTGTGCACTGTTGTATGTTTAACTGCTGAATGGCAGCTCGGACGGCAGGTCAGGGGCCCAAGTCTGCTAATTTAAGAATGGCTCAATTGAATATCAATTGGATCTCAGTAGCAGTTTTAACTACATTTGGTATTCTGCTACTAATTTAAGACCAATGGTTTTCCAGTGACATTCCATTGAACTGCTATCAGAATATTTGCTAGTCTGCTCTTCAATCGTGTTACAATTGTAAATCGATTGTGGACTTTATCGGTATTCTACTCTTATTTGACGTTTGTTTAACATTTATGTCAATGGACACAGATGGACACTCGGTGTCAATTTCGCTATTGTTGTACGATTGAGCAACAATAGATAATCTTAGGATGTTACAAGTCACTCTACGAAAAATTATTAAAAAAATTACTGTTCAACTGAGAGTCAATTACAATTACACTACGACTCCATTACGACTCTATTGAGATTACATACAAGTTTTTGCAGAATACCAAATTTGTTCTAATCGTAATGGAGTCGTGATTGAATCTCAATTGAATATCAATAGCATGTGAGTTAAATAAATTTAGCAGACTTGAGGCCCTGCACTGCTGCTACTGACCACTCACTGCCGACACTGGCTGTAATTCCTTATTTATAATTATGTCACTATTCTGAGACACATGGGCTTTCATACTCAATCTAAAATACATTCAAATTCTTTAACAGTTACTGTTGCGCTGTTTGTGTAAATAACATTTTGTTCAAATACGAAAACATGGTTTCAATCATAACGTTTTAATGAGGGCGGAGTGGGAGTGTGCGGGGGCAGGGGAGGAGGGGCGCACCGGCAGCTCACACGCGAGTCATCCGATATGTATGGGCTTTCAATAATTTGTATGACGCCGGATCATAAAGCATAATGAAGCTCGGAATTATTAATGGCGCAGGTGTCTGCCGGCTTGTGTTTGTTAGCCGGAAGCGCTGCCAGCGCTGCAGGATGTGCGCCTCCCGTGTGATGGAGACTCCCGTGATCAGCCTGCAGTAGGTACCAGACACTGTGAGCGCATGATTCCTTGCTGCCACAGAACTACGACGACGATCACATGTTGGGACCAGACAGTGTCGCAGCCGTCTGCATGCTGAAATGATGGGCGTCTTCTACTGACACTACTACCTCTACATCGAACTGAGTAACTCATGATCAATTAAACTTAGTAAAACAACATACAAAATGGTGCGCTAGCGAGTAGCGACCTTCATTGTACGAGTTCACTTGTAGTGTACGCATGGCACGTGTCCGCGGACAGGTGTCGCCGGACGCCGGACAATATTGTGTGCGGTCCGAGCTATGGACGGCTGGAGGGGGAGCAAACTTCGTTAGCTGAATATGCACTCCAATCTACGGCGGAATCGAATTTGCGCCCTCTTCAGGCCGAGTGGCCTTTTAAAGGGTCGCGACGAGATGTTGATGGATTATTTGTGAAGTGGCCGGCCGCCTTTGAAATCTTTCGCGCGTTAAAACGGAGGTAATCTCGGCGTGACCCTCGCGACCCCCAGCCCCCCCTCCCGCCCCGGACGCCGCCGCGCGCCTGCACTGTAAACAGCCCGCAGCCTTCGTTTTGTTTACCTAATCATTTTATTGCCGGCCGCCCCCGAGCGCTCTCACTGCCGCCCCCCCTCCTCGACCTCCCCCGCGCCCTGTGTACTCTACCCTCCGGCGTCGTTGAAATTTATTTGAAATGTTGTAATCGTCGTTGCGACAGATGTCCCGCCGCGCCGCACCGCGCTACAACCCTTCAGGCTCCAGCCTCTTGTACTACAAGCCGCTATTAGATTTATCGGCGAATAAAAAACCGTTTGGCACATACTCCTGAGAAAACTCGATCGCAAGCTGCGTCGTAATTTTTACATTTTTTACCCTAAAAATGTGTGTCAGAGGGGTGCGGGGCGCGCGGCGGGAGGCGACAGGTCCCGCGTCGCCGCCAAATCTCTTTTTTAGCGCAAAAACGGCGAGCGGAACAATGCCTGACCCATTTCCCGGCCGTGGGAAGGAATAACGTCTCCGCCGCTGCGACGTTTTATAATAAAAAATGCATTACCCCACATTTTTAAAAAATCCACGATTGTAAAAAAAACACGATGCTAACGCACCTATTGTTCGACGGGATATTGAAATTTCAAACTTGGAAGGGTGAGATTTATGTGCAAAATAACGGTTTTTACTAAATAAAAAGTGAATCAGCTGCATTCAGCGAGTTACTCGTTAGCTCTCGCCCCACTGACCCACTCGCTCCGTCTCTAGAACAGTCTGGAGTCACGATATCCCTCTGCATACGGCATGCTGTTCTACCCTGGATCTGTTCCTCTCCGCATACACTTCCGAAATCTGCTTACTCCAATGAACTCTGGGCTGTCTGTCCCCGCATACACCATGCTTCCAACTTACGTGTCTGCGATGTACTTACTTACACTGAAATTGTTTTTTGTTGTTGATGTTGTCACTTTATGAATAATCAAATAATTATTATTAACTATATTAGGTACTTTACATTCACTGATGATGATTTGTGCGTATATTCATAAATACATAATACACGTACTTACATATAGGTCATTTAAATACACTAGTTTACACGGGTTTCATACCCCAGCTGAAAGTTAATTTTATTATTCATTTAGGTAGAATTATCCAGAAAAAATAATAAAATATTCTGCTACATCTGGTTTAAGAAAAATTGTTGTTCTTATCTGGTTTGGGTGCGCCTTCACCAAAATTTTCATAAGCCCCAATTTAATGTGTAAAAGGGGTAGGATGATGTTTTTAGGATGAGCTTTCGCAAAATACATGAGGCACACACTTTATATCCTGATTTGAAACAGGAAATCCAAAATAATAAAGATATGCAATTTCTGACGAATCAACAATGAGTCTTCTCTTCTTGTTTGTGGGACGATCAGAATTTTGTTTACACTTTCTACTTGACATTTTAAATCAATTCAAAACAAGAAAATTGTCGTTTTTAGCGAACAATAATCTGTCGTTACCACGGCGTAGGTAGTTGAGAAAAAACAAATGAGTGCAGGAAAAAATTGTGACGTGTAAAATATTTCTGCTAACACTTTTAGGTTAAAGGAAGCTAGATTAACATTATTTATTCTATAAATTTATTTTGGGGTAAGTATAAAAAAAAGTTAAATTTTGTAAACTAGTGATTTAACGGCTAAATTACTGACATATATGCGAAGTTGTATAATGATGTAGGCTGTAATAAACATGATGATCGATGTAACTAGTGACCTGATAATTCCATTCAATTCCACTCTTAACAGACGGGACAAACCCTAAAAAAACAAAACAAGGAGTGGAACTCTCTGCCTGCGTCTGTGTTTCCGAACGCATACAACCCTAATTTCTTCAAAGTTAGAGTGAACAGGCTTCTTCTGGGTAAGCTTGCTCCATCGTCGACCTTGTCTTAGTCATTCCTGACCTAGACTAAGGTCAAGAGCAAACACATTTTTCATAAAAAAAAAAACATTAATTCTGTAATGCATATAGTCATCAAATGAATCTTCAGCTTTTTATATCTTTCATTTATTTACTTAAGTATGAATATAACGGTTGTTTTATACACTTTTAGAGCTCTTAGCAAACTAACAACAGTCGCACAGGTCGATCTTCAAGGTGAAGCTACACACCGCACAGCCGTCCATTTTTCATAGCGAGTTTTTTCGATGCTCTGAAAATCACGTTGAGCAATTTTGGTCCCGGGTGACATCTTTGGACTTTTGACTTTGATTACACTCTTTTGACAGTCACGTTAGTTAAAAGCTCGAAATTCTGACAGTCAATGTAACCAACGGGTATCGCATTACCCAGTTCAGCTGCCGCTCCATGCATAATGCTGATCTTTAGATACAACTGGTAAAAGTGTTGACTTTCCCTAGATAGTAGGATACTTAGTATATCCTTTACTTCACCTTCCAAAAGCACCCAATTTCCTTCAAACGTATTCCCGGAAGTGTAGAAGACAACACGACACCAAATGTAATAAATCATTATATTTCGACTGATGGTAACCAATGATGTGTGTCGACGGTGAAGCACGCTTAGAAGTAACTCAAGTAACCATTCACTCCTGACTTAAAGTTCTCAAGGTTGTTGCTATCGTGAAACACACACTCTGGCAAGGAATTCTACTCCTTAGCAGTGCGCACAATGAACGTATTTTCCAAATACCTTGTTTCTTATACCACCCCAGCACAGGATGCTCCTCTCAGCAGCTATGAACTGTAACTGTAGTCGGTTGCAGTGAACATTTAACTGTAGCAATCAGTGAGCTCTTAGCATAAGATTAAGCATAAGAAACATGCCACAGAACACGCTAATGAGTGAAGTGTAATAAGCTTGGGTTCACGAACAGACTCGAGTGGCAGTGCCGCGGATGCCGCTGATGGGCGCGCCTCCACGCTCGCCACACCATGCGCCACTTGCGTGATATGTCACCGATTTTTTATTCATGATTCTACGAAAATTTAATTACGTTTTTTTTGGGACGTAACTGCTTACTTCTCATCTGTGTACAATTATCTTTTATAATTGCACGAACAGCAAATATGAAACTTGTGTGCTGCTCTCTCTGTGTCGTCTCATAGCTGTTTGTGGAGTTACGAGTAGGTGGCTACATTGAGATGTAAGAACTATAACATATTACTCGTGGTCGGTCTTTTCATTCAAAAAATGTATTCATCAAAGTTTTGGAATTTAAATAGTTTCTTACACGTAAATAGGTAATAATCGGTATGGGTATTTAAATTAGTTACTTTATCCACAGTCCTAGCTACAAGCTCAGCTTTAACTATCTCTATCACACCCAAGTTGTATTCATCAAGACTAGGACCAAGTTCTTGTAATGGCCGACATTCACTAGTTCCGTGAGTGTCGAGTGCCGAGACTTTGCGTCGAGTGAGCGGAGTGCCGAGAGTGCGGCGGAGGAGCGGGAGGAGGGAGGACTGTATGCAAACGAGCCGCGGGGCGGGGCGAGCGCTAAAAAACGCCCAGCGCGCCGCCCTGCCACCCCCCGCGAACCTCGAACCTGCCTAACGGAAATTGTATAAAAAAATGCTGCAATCTGTTCCGCGCCACGTAAAAAGTGAAGGGTGACCCGCGACACAAAGGCGAAGGGTTGCATTATGCGCGCGCGCAGCGGCCACCCCGCGCCCCTCGCTCGCCCCGCTGCATCCCTTCGCACACGTGCGCATATGTAGCGTCGTGTACACATTATTGTGAAAGGATAACATTTCACTTTTAACGAGACGCTCTTTGTAAAAAAAAGTAATAGCATTTTTACTGATCGACTGTTAAGTTCGCGTGAAGCGATGCACGATTATGACCTAGTAGCATCGATGACTCCATGAAACATTGTTTGAACACCGACGCACCTGAGGTACACTCGTGCTGATGGCATGTGCCTCGGGAGGTAACACTATCAAGACAGAGCAGTAACAACAAAATCAATGCAATGGTCCCCACCTCTGTACGACCCAGTATCACCACTCACGTCGTCCTTGAATTATCTACATTATAAATTAAATGATATCTGACATCATCATTTTAGAGTATCTATACCTAGTAATTGAACTTACCATCTCAATTTATTTCAGTGCCATGTACCGGTCATTAGCAAACACTAATGAATATGTAAACAACGGTAAAATAAATTGATGAATTCATTATTTCTAGCTGAGATAGGTATCCATTATTAGAACTTATAGAGGGATACTTACTTTTTGTTTTAAGTTTCCAATATTTTGTCACTGTTGCAAGCGCCATGATCACTGATGAACTGAAGTTATTGTAGGTGGATGTTTCATCAGATAATAGAATCAGTCTACCCTCTTTCTTTTTCGTTTTTTGCGTTCGAAACCACTGCCATTGTCACTTAAGTCACTCACAATATGAATCTGTTCCAGACACACAAACTCAGTATATCCGCTCGCGAACTTTTATCGCTCGGTACTTTTTCGGCTTTAACACAATTGAACTGCACTGGGCCCGTGTGGTGGATTATGTTCCACTCCCTCTCACAGAGAGAAGGCCTGTCCCAGCAGTGGGAACATTATAGGCAGATGATGATCATAGTCTTACTCTCACTGCGGTGGCTCTAGTCCTTTAAATTAAGATTTTTTTTTTTCATGTAAAAACATCGTGAGTTTCCACTGAAGTTCATAAAAGGGTTTTAATTACACATCATTGTCAACGTTGCCCATGCTCACCATTACTAATATTACATTCTAAATCAAGTTACAATTTTTTTATTAGAAATTAGTTTTTCATATTAAGTCCATATTATCATACTTTATGCAATTGTACGAGTATGTCAGAGTTACAATGTCATTTAAATAAAAAAAAACTGTTTTGTGTTGTGAATTAACATTGTAACTCACGAAAATACTTAAAATATACATGTCTATAATAATATAATCATTTAAGAGTGTAGTTAGCCCCTCGCTGACATTTTGTTTTTTCAAGGAGTTTGGCAGTACCTAAGACTTAACCGAAACCTTCATGAAATCGTTGACGCGCTCTCCTGTGAAGTGAGTTACGATGTTCTTGCTTGCAGGTGTTGAAATGATCTAAGGGTAAACGTAATAAGTAAAGTAACTAAATGTAATAAGTAAATACCCCGTTTTCGATTCCAATAATAGTTTTAGTGACCATGTCGATGTCGGTTTAAATCTTAAATCATTTCAGAGTTCGAAAAAACAACATAAAGAAACGACAAGGACACTAAAATGTAGCATGATTTTTATGATACCAATAAAGTGAAAATGATTTCATATGTACAATTTAAATTGTCCAACTACATTGGAAGGCGTCCCGGGCTCCCGGCCCCCGGGGCTGTCTCCTCAGGTAACCGTTACCCTGGAAGGTAAAATTGTAGTAACATCGTGGATTTTGGTCAGTTCGTGTTTGACAGTCCCTCCCGTCCCGCTCTGGGTGCCCGCCTGGGAGGCCTCATTTGATGACTTGACCAGGTAAAAAAACCGGCCAAGTGCGAGTCGGACTTGCCCATAAAGGGTTCCGTAGCAGCAAATAACATAATATAAAAGTTCTTGTAGTTGGTTGTAACTTTGAAAGGTAAATTGCGGTTTACGATTTAACACGTATTAAAAAATAACTAATTACTTGATCTCGTTCAAATCAATTTTTGCTGGAAGTTTGCATGGTAATGATTATTTATGTACATCATATATTTTTTTTAGTTTTATCATTTTCTTATTTTAGAAGTTACAGGGGGACACATTTTACCACTTTGGAAGTGTCTCTCGCGCAAACTGTTCAGTTTAAAAAAAATTATATAAGTAACCTCAATATCATTTTTAAATACCAACTATCCATAGATACCCCACACGTATGGGTTTGGTGAAATTTTTTTTGAGTTTCAATTCTAAGTACGGGGAACCTCCAAAATTTGTTTTATTTTTGAAAATCCTAATGCGGTTCACAAAATACATCTACTTACCGAGTTTCAACAGGATAGCTCTGATACTTTCGAAAAAAAAAAAAAGTGGCTGTGACATACGGACGGACAAACAGACAGACATGACGAATCTTTAAGGGTTCCGTTTTTTCTAGTCTGCCAGTCTCTATTGCTCCACCCAGACTGGATCACACACTCATTGGATGACTTTCACAGACAATATTTTATCACAAAAGCAATTTAAGACAAGGACCTTGTAACACTTGTTTATTTTACCAAACTTTTACCTTTAACTTTAACCAAATAAAAATGTAACATTAGGTTATTTTGACATGTGGACATTTTATCACGCAGTACAATTAAGTATTCTGTGACTAAGACGAATGTTACCCTAATGCCGCGACTGCGTTCGCTTGAAGGAATGCCGCCGAGCCGCTGAGCCGAGACACTGAACACAAACATTAGTGATGCGACGCGGCCGCTTTACAGACGCGGCTCATATTAAATTTGCAAAGAGGACGCTCCCTCCGGCGGCGGATCTTTGATGTTCAACCCTACGGCTGGCTGTCAGGCGCACGCACCGAGCTCCTCTCAGGAGCGCCGGCTGACCGGACAATACCTCCGCGCTCGTGGCGGTACCTCCGGTTCATTACAGTTCTCATTTCATGGTAGGTATGAGTATATGTGGCTGCAACACAAGCTCGTGTGTTCTTGTTGACGCGGCTGTTTTGTTGCTGTTTGTTGTAATTTCAGTAAAAAGAGATCCATTTTAGATTTCGTATTAATTCCATATTTCCTGATGCTCTTATGAATGGTAGATGATGACCCATACATAATTGGTACTTTCGGTGCTTGCAAATAATTCACAAAAAAAGTTTGCTTAGTTGATTTCAGAATTAAGTGTAGCGCGTCATGGAGCCTGAGCGAGAGCTCGACTGCTCGCGTCTCTCGCGGCTGGTCGGCTGCGAGCCGCTGATGTGCTCTCACCATTATTATTGATAAACGACTAGAGCGACCATTAAATGTGATTAAAGCAATTATAATGTTTATTTGGCCGCGATATAAATGATTAAAGCGTAAGTAACGAGCCGCGGCACCCGCATGCTGCAGCTTCGGACTATGATATCGGCGGCACGCGACCCCGCGGCCCGGCGCGCCCCCGAGACCCCCCATCATCGGATTGTTAAATTAAATAGAGTTAACTGCCGCTAAAGGGTTGCGACGCGTGCCGGTGATCCCCCCCCGCACCCCGCGCCCCCGCCTGCGCCCGCGCACCCTCGCCACGCGCCCGGTGCTGCAGATTTCGATTTCACTATTGTGTGCGCAGCACAACTCTTTCTTTCGGCGATCCATTCTTGTTATAGCATTCACCGGATGAAACAGATTACAAAAGCGATTACTGAATGGCAAATGTATTGATTGGGAAATAAAGCGCGAAGTAACAATTAATATTCTCCCACAAACGTAGGTATTGCTATCATGATATCAATCGCATCTAATGTACCTATCTGTCATTAAATACTTGGAGGTATGAAACATAACTCGTTTTTCCCAAAACATTCCACAAATTAAACCGAATGATAAGGCTGTGTCAAAGACGGTTATTTTTCATTTATTTCCTTCAAACTTAATATTAGGTAATGTCCTGTGAAAAATATACAATTGAATAGATACTCGTACCTAGGTAACTACATAGATAGGAGCGTCCTGCCGTCGGTTCGTTTATATAATATTGTAATGAGGGTGATTGCGCGGCGCATGCTGTGCGTCATATATCATGTCGGTTTAAATTAAACCCGTCACCGATATTGTCGCGCGACGGAATAATTTACAAATGACAGCCGCTCGCTCGCGCCGCTCGTAAATCACGCGCCGGCTGGCCCACCCTTAACCCTTTCACCCCGCGGTGCCCGCACCCCGCGCCCCGCGCCCCGCGCCGCACCCCGCCCGCGGCCCACGTAAACAAATCAGTTGGTTTTTTAGCGTCGCTATCTGATAGGCAAAGGGTGGCGCCGACCAATCCCGCGCCGAGCACATTTACATAGTGATTTACATACGGCGGGTCGCGTATGTAAATCACTGTCTGCTGTGACATACCTTCACGCTCACATACGACTCAGTACCTGCCACCTCTGAGCCTGTTACTACCATGGCTTATAGCTAAAGTTTTAAATCAGTACCTAGTATATTATAATTTCTTATTTGACTGACTTTTTGATTATAATGATCGTGTAAATATTTCAGATGAATACAATAATTTTATTAAGCTTTTATCGCGGGCTCTGAGCGCGGCGCGGCGCGACTACCGAATCAAAAAAAAAAATCCAAAAACCTAACGAAAAAACCTAACGAAAATGCCTGACACCACGCATCGTCTAACATCGTTTCAGTTCGGGAGACTTCGGCAATCATAAAAATATCCGTCATAAAAACAATTTACTTTTTCTTACTGATTCTAAACGGCCAGCTACAAAAGGAGTTTTCACAATAAAACCTACTTATAAAATTCTCCTACAACAAAGAAGTTCTTTATTACAGTAGTGCACCACAAACATTTTAAATAAATTATATTCTCGTTAAATGTACGTGGCAGGCGATTTTATTCTTTTAAAATAAAAAATAAAAATGTTATGCAATAGCTTCACCGTGGCAGTCTCCGAGAGCCACAAATGTATTTTTATTTTTTATCAACATGTATTGGTTGTATGTTCTACGTATACAGGAGGTATCTGATGGATAAGTAACTACTGAACGTTTTTAAAATTGAAAAGGAGATATTTCTAAGATAAACTTAATGTTACATATTTTAAATTAACAGAATTAACCGACCGGCAATGAACTAAAAGATTGCTTATTGAACAATTGGTAGAAAGTATGTCTACGGAAAGAGGTCCGCCTGCCGGACGCGGTGTGAGCTGTTCATCGTGCAACTGTTGAGGAGTGCGCGGTCGACTCATTAAGGATCGCTGAGACAGCTCCGCGCGGAGCAGAGGACGCGGGCGGGGCGGTGCGCGGGGTGGCGTGGGGAGGGGAGGGGGCTGCAGCTGCTGCACGGCTATTGATTAGCGCCACAATCAGCGGCACGCGACACACACCGCTCACCACACAAGACTCAGCTCTTCACTCGGACAACTGATTGGAAGATTGTGTATTTAAATCACAATTAACATTTTCGAGAATCCTAATGAAACATAATTTTAGACAAACCATACTTCGGTTCGGTATGTTGTCACAGAGAGATGTAGTGTAGGGGAACAGTGTATAAGACGGGGACGTTAATAATCGCGAGGTATAATGGGGACATACACTCTTTAGGCATACTTAACACAACACTAATGTAGAGCAAGCGCCATCAGGACGTCATTTGCAAGCGGCCAGACGCAAATGGCGTCCTGTTGGCGCTTGTGATACGTTAGTTTTGTGTTAAGTTTGCCTTATGTGTGTGATTTCCCATCATACCTCGTGTCCCCGTCTTATACACTGTTCCCCTAACCCCCAAATCCAGACTTGCACTATATATTCTCACTTTTTGTGTTGGATGTATTCCACACATATCATGTTTTATATCTATATCTATCGATACACGGTGCGAGTTAAATTCGTGCGAATCATCCAATAACCCATAGCCTTCATTGAAACAGTCCCGTGTGCTGTCCTCTTGTCCGGCCGCCATCAGTCGCGAGCTGACATGTCTTTTAAATCAGCGACTGTTTAAGGATGCAGCACGTTGGGATCACTTTTATCGCATTATGTTTTTTGTCCTCATGTTCTTAGCGAATAAAGTTTCGGCATAACATGTGTGGCATAATCACATTTTGCTATAATCATTTTCTGGCATACAGTTTACGTTAGCATGATCATCTTCTCTCTAAATTTACATAATATTAGTGGACATTATACTCTCTAAGTCCGTCAACGAAAACACGGAAAGAAACGGGAAGGATACTTAACCGCAAAAACCGAAACATCAACAATCAAGATAACACCACATTATCAAAAAAATACGTGTGGCACTCGAGGACTGCCGCGCTAAAACTATTGCATAGCATTTTTTATCAACTTATGCAATTATAATTATTTATTTATTATATTTATTACTGTACTAATTAGGTTATGGTCAGCCACGTCAATCAAGTGAAACGTCAAGAAACGTTCTCTCTCCGTCTCCCTCTCCCTCGCGCCGCGCCGCGCTCAGAGCCTGCGATAAAAGATTTAAATTTTCAATGAAACAGAACTACATTAGCTTTAAACATAAACGGTTCCAAATGTCACCACATCAGATGAGCAACGAATGTGAATAACATAATTGATTCATAACAAATCATTAGTTCAATATATCAAGACTTTAGAGTTCAAATGAACCACGAATCTGAATATCATTAATTTACAACATAAAGTGTGCAGATGTTGTTACTGGACAAGTGTGATTTTTTGTTTAGACGTCTGTTCAACAAAAAAAAAATAAGATTAACTTGAAAGGATCTTTTGAAAATTAATAGTTAAAGTTATCATGCGATCATTATTCATCATCATTTAGAGTATATTGATTTTGATTTTATAAATTGTAACTTGATTTTGTATAAAATAATCTACGAAAAGATACATGAATCCTTCTAAACTTCCCGATGTTTTGACACTTGGACAAACGCGTCCGTGACGGACTTGAGTTCAGTCGTAGCTCATAACAATAACATGAACACGAGGTCGCTACTAATACAGTTAGCACTGCAAGCACACCCCTTACGAGTTAACACGCGTGAAACAGTACAATTGTAAATGCAAATAGTGCGCTAATCCAACATGGCGACCTCCGAGCTCCCTCGCTGCTAGCGGCGGACGAGGCAGCCTCCCGCACCGCCGCCGCGCCGCACAGAGACTGAGCACCGCCGCGTGCTCGCTGCCTCGCTATGACGATATACGTAAGTCGTCACACAGAACCCGCCACGCTAGCGTCGCTGTCCCGCTAAACGTCGTACTTGGTGTTCTCATTAACATCATAGTAATTTGTAGCAAGTGAAATCAGTTTACCATAATTTTAATTTCTAACGAAATATGCGAATAAACTTAATAAAATTGCATCTCTGCCCTGCTCCCAGTCACAAGGCATAATATCACGCAAAGTACTGAAGTTGCCCAATAATTCGTAAGGTTAGTTTTCAATCGAGAAGAATTTGCAAGAATCTACGAGGCTTGTCTTTGAAATCAAAATTTTACACATAGGTTTATATTTACAAAAACGTCGACGTTATAACGTCCAGAGTGCTAAATAAAACCAAAAAATTAAAAATTCTAACAAGCTGTGGTTGCTTAAAATTGAGTGCTCTCAACTGCTAGAACCGGATCTGATCAATATTCAGCTCAAACATCTTAAAGAGAACTAGATGATCCGTTGCGGGCGCCACAATCTGCGAGATATTTGAGTGAGCATATAATAAAGAATATCTCTAAGAATATCTCTCAGCCACCAGGGATCATTCGAGTTAGTTCATTAAATTGAAAATAATTTAGTGCCAACGGAGACGCGGCGAGTGCGCTCACTGAGACCCTCGACTGCTCCCGAGCGACGGGAGCGGGCGCATAACATTTTACACGAAATGAGATTAATAAAATAAAGATGTTATCCGATAACTACAATAAGTGTACACCCGAAACTCCCGACACCCTCTTTTGTCCGACTCGAGTCGGCCACTCTACAGGCCCGAGCCCTCCCGCCCTCCCGCGCTCCGCGCCGCGCTGTGACCCTCACAACCCTTACACTACCAATCTTTAATTAAATATCTAAAGGTATGAGGGTTGACACGTCATAAAACTGCACAAATATAGAAATCAGTGTTCATAAAAAACCCATAAGAATGGTAAAACAAGAAGGGTCGCCTTGCTACGACCCGCTACGAAATGCTACGAGCCGGACAACCGCTACGAGCCGGACTACTGCTACGAGCGGCGTAGCACTGCTACGACACACTCGTAGTACGAAATAATGTCCAGCTGTTCTCTCGTGAACTAAAATGTTTAATTCTTACAAAATCTATAAAAATCATTGTGACATCATCATGTGTTTTTATTATGATATTAGTATAAGACTAGCATTTGTTTGCGGCTTTGCTTGCGTTAAATTAGAATTTTACATTCATTCCGATCGTAACAGGTCGTATCTATAATCATAATTTTGAACGTATTCTTGTTTTATATCTTTCATACCGGAAAAAAGTACTGGCCGGCAAGTCCGACGGGACATAGGGTACCCCTTCTGACCGTCTCTGTACACCTGACAATGTACAGAAAGATCGATTCAGTGGTTTGCGCAAGGAACAGTTACAATCAAACTTAATTTCGCAGTTTTTTTTATTATTTTAGTAAAGATTGTAATAATATGAAATCGTATCGTAAGACACAATTATTTTGATGTTGATCGTTACTGTTGAAAAGAAGACATCACAAAATCCACATTGTGGCATTTGAAGCCGCGTCTCAGAAACTGTTCAAACAAATACTCCCAAAATAACACTCGAGGAGCGGTTACCGTTAAAGTAAATACACTTTATTCAGTTTTAAAATACGATGAGATCTACAAAGAAGGCGAATTTCTTATTCAAAGTAGCAATATGTTGGCGCCTAAACAAACAGCGGCCACATTACGTAAATGCATTCTTTGGATAAAGATGCATGAGCGAGGGCGTGCGAGGGGCGCGGGCCGGGGCCGGGGGGGCGGAGGCGGGGGTCGGCCGGGTCACAGGCACCTGAATTAAAGTTTCATCGGCCGCTGTTTGCACACATTACCATCACAAAGTGCTACACCGCCGCGCGGTCTGCGGCATCTCTATCACTATGACGGACTTTGAGCTTGAACTCGCCTTGATCGTTGTCAGGTGACACAAATACACACTCTTCTTCTTTTTGGCTGGTATTAATTAACCTTCCTATACCCGCGCGTTGGTCTGTGAGACCGTACGCGGGTACAGGTGTCACAAAAATTGGCGCGGGTACTGGAAGATTAAGCTATGGATGCTGTGAGACTCACAACATAAAGACGGCAGGCGCCTCCTGTGTCGGTGCACAGGTCTGTGGGTCGCGGGGGGTGGGGTGGTCAGTCGCGTCGCCGCACTTGCTATTCCATCAGATTCACATCAAACAGGAACTAGCCCTTTCATCTCACACAATTACTTCCCGGAGCTGTGCACACAACACGACGCAGCACATTACTATTTACAAATACCAAGAACGTTCTTTTTGTTGTCGAATCCTTTAAACGTATCAGTCCATCTCTTTTGTTGTTTTCGTAAAACCAATCATTTAATCGAGTATTAGATCTGTAGTAAAAGTTATTCCGTCTTATTACAAAAAGAGGTCTAACTAAAAACCCAGGTTTAAATCACGTAAAACTATGGTTTACACTAAAACGTTATTACAAAACGTGGTTTTGCGTTAAACCATGGACTAAACCATGGTCTAACATTAAACCTCGCCGCCCCCTAGTTTTGCGATGGACTAAGTCGTAGTTGTCAAAGTTGTGTCAGTTTTTCATTGCATATTTTTCATTGTTTTGTTGTTTTTGTGGTATTTTTACCTAAAACATGGTCGACTTAATTGATAATGAGGATATTGAAGCCGGCGAGTTGTTTGAAACGTTACGCCGACACAACAGAATCGTGTTCGAGTCAATCCCTTCATGGAATTATATCCGATAAAGATTTTTGCAAAAGTATAGCTTTAATAAACGCCTAGCAATAAAACAGTGTAATTATTATGAGAAGATTCAACATGAAGTGCACTATGACTCCTAAAAAAAACCTCCAATTAGTTTCTTTTGTTGCTTCATCACCATCACAACACATCTTAATACTGATAGAAACAATGATATAGAAATGTATCTAAGTATAGACTTGTGTGGATGTTTGTTACTCTCTCACACAAAAATTGCTGTACGGTACACATTTTTTATCCTAGATTAACACATAAGCATAGGTACTTTTATTTTCGGTATCATGTTCCCGTGGGATAATTGCATGACATACTTATCCCAAACATACTTTACTTAGGCATACAAGTAATATTAACATTACTAAAGAAGGAGAAATTATTAAAAAAGAGGCAACTGTTCTAAAAATAAAACATAGCAAAACTTCATAATAATTCCAAAAAATAATTAATTAATAAACTTTGTCATGGATGACGGGCACAGACTACATAGACACTCAGACGACCCACTCCCATACAAGAAAAATGGTCCGTAGAGATTGGAAAAATTGAATTTGACAGTTCATATTTTTTAATTTTGACTTGTTGAATCTGTGGCAAAGGCAACCATTTTTTGCCATATTCAGCCTAGTTTTCCCTGCACCAAAAAGGATATTTATTTTTAGTTTGTTTTTTAATCTCGGAGACCAAATTGACAAGTAATAATGTCAAAACTGACTTAAATGCTATTGAATTATAAGTCAGTTTGCCATTTGCATCCGTCAATTGAGTCTCCGAGATTAAAAAACAGACTCTAAGTAAGAAAAATATAAATGAAACACAAAACTTAATTATATAAAGTTGTATATTGATAACAAAATAAAATTTTACATCATAAATGGCATAAAATACAGGTATTATCAGATGTAAGAATTGCCGGCTTACACAAAACAGTATTTTTAAAACATGCAATAAATTAACATGGTATCAATTACATTTTTAACAATTGGAGGAAATTTGCAATTATGTGCTTAAGCTAAATTAAATGAGGACCTCATTTCATGTTGCTTGATAAAGTTATAAAAAATAAATGCATCTTGCAAAATTCCTGTTCAAAATTTCTGACAACCAGTTACATAGATTATAGGTAAAGTATTTTCAGGAGTTCTCTAACATTTCTATCTGATTTATTAACAATAGTACAATAATAGATAAGATTTAGTAAAAATTGCCACATTATTAGTCCCATAGACTTAAAAGATGTACTGTGCCTTCTCTAGTCAACTGTCAGATAAGATTGTCCCCTCTAGAAAGAGAGATAAACAATTACATAGACTTATAAGTAATCGTTTTCCTCTCTAGAGAGTATGGTCAATGTAGGGCTTGCTCAGTCCATCCTTTAAGTCTATGATTAGTCCGCACATTAAAATTTATTTAATATATCCCCAAAAATTCAGCTCTTCAGTCAGCTATAAAGACAGTCTCTTCTGATACAATACAAAGTATCGAAATGTATTTTCTTTTAATTTATAAATAGTTCCTTACCAAAATCATTGGTGTTGTGACTTTTGAGTTCTTAGTATTATAACTCGCACTAACTCCTTTGACCGAGTTGAATATATTATTAGTAGTAACTTTGAGGGTGCGGCTAAAACTTCTCCCTTCAGCATATTGAACTGAAAAAAATGACACTTGCATTAGACTTGGTTGATTATAATATAGTAAGGTTAATGATTACGGCTCGTCCGAGGTTGTATTCGAAAGACCACTTGGAAAAATATGGGGGAGCCTTTGCAATCAGATTCTGGAAACTATACTTATTCACAATGATAAGAATTAATAACTAGTATAAATAAAAACTTCCTTTGATTTTATTAAATCACATGTCATTATTACAACAAATTGGTCAAATGCTTGTAAGTGACAAAATTATCATTTCTATTTGATGTAAACGGAGAATAAGTAAAAAATATCTGAAAATTAATAAAAAATACTTACAAAATTAACGTTTCATACACAGAGTAGATGCAAATGCTTAGCTGAAACTCGAGCACAAGTTCTTCATCTGAAAAGAAATAATACAATTATTAATAAGTATGATGTATCATTGACCAACTGAAACATAAAATTGGCCATTTATCTTTATCCTGTAACAGAAAAGATAGGACCCGCTCTACTATTCCTCTCTTTAAAGTTGAGTGGGGTCAATTAGGCAGCTATTGCACAGTCCATACTTTAAGTCTACCATGCTATTATGGTTCATAATGAACAATGTCAAACTGTTGGAGACTGGTACAAAATGACAGGATAAGCACATATATATGTTTTACATACTAACCTTCGTCAACTTTACTGGATTTTTCTTGGGTAATTTCATCGGCTGAAAACAATGACGGATTAACACCAACTTTGAGCCAATACTTCCTCTTTTCAAACCGTTTCTGCACACACATACATTGTTTGATATGTTGTGGTCAAGGAGCGCATATATTCACTGAATATAGTAAAATAATTACAGTTTAAAAGCGAATTTCAAGTTTTATCTTATTGACAGGAAACGAATTCATTTTAAGGTCTTTTCGTTTATCATTGTAATGAACCACACAATTCTTGTTGCACATGTTGTACTGGAAACCTAAATAATACCGTTTATACTAGTGAAACTGTTAAATTAGTAAGAAAATCAATAATGCAAACTTTCCGAAGTTTTGTTCAGTCAGACAATTAGCCATGTTGACATGAACTTTTGTAAATTATTGTCTTTGGTTTTGGCACCGGGCGAAAGAGGGGACAGGGAATGAACGAGGGACGCAGGGTACTACCCCCGTTACCCCGCGTCCCTCACTTTAGCGAATTTTCTGGCCATAGAGCATACGGTTGAAATTTTTTGTTCTAAGTTTGCCTGCCGTGATGACGGGCGACAATGTTACGTTTCATTACGCGCTTCAGATGTTATGTAAGTAAAGAATCCAACATTAAAATTAATGTGCTTAAAAATCAAACTGCAGTATAGGAAATGACTTATATTGAGATCTATAAAAAATACCAACATATCAATATTTTTAACATCCCTTAACACCAATTAATCATTAACGAATTATCAATACATTATATTTTCTGGTAATACGGAACGTTGCAATCGAATGATATCATGGTGAACGAATGAAATTTGTGTTAATCTGTGGTTGATATTTAGACCACGGTTCAAATGACGGTACTAAGAAGTCTGAGGTTTATTTATGTTTTGTAATACGGATAATTTTAAACCATGGTTTTGCACATAAGCCTAGACTTGATAGTTCTGGTTTAAACCAGGGTTTTGCGTTGTTTTTGTAATAAGACTGTTAGAGACAAACAATGAGCAGCATGATTAACACAATGAGTTGAGTCGATGCGATGCTGTGCGGTCTATTTTGATGTTCACTAGATACCTACAAGAGAACGGCTTATTTATTTGTTTGATGATGGCTCTGTAACGATGGTCGGGCCGCGGCTGATGGCACACGCGGCTCAACCCGGCCTCAGTTTTTTATTTCAATCGAACCCGATATCGGAATTCGCGCATCGGTTAGCCGAACCCGTCGCTCCCCTTTCCTAAAAAAATTAAACAGCTTTTAAACGCGCATCGCGCTCGATCCATTCGGCGAAAGCGAAAAAAAAATTCATCTCAGGTAATCGAAATAATGGCGAGATCGCGCGAAAAAAATTCACTAAAGGGCGGAAAAAGAAACGAATTCGTACAAAAAAGTTTAAAATTTTTAATTCGACGGTTGAGGGTTGAACGCTGGGGTGGGGTCCGGGGGGCGGCGGGCGCGGGCCCGGAGCGCGGCGGGCTCGCTAGCAGTGCAGCGCCGACCCGCGAGCCGCGCACACACGGACGCACTCACTCGCTCAGTGCTCACACTCAGACATGGTGCTGTCCGCCTGCGTCCGCGCCGACACGCGCGCCTTCTGCTCCGCGCGCTACCGTGAGTACTTTCGCATTCATTTCAGCTTCTACACTGTTGTTTTTCTTGAAAAGCTCTTATTTTCACGTCGAATTCGATTATTTTGTTTCATTAACAATTTTATTATTAGAGAGAGATTAAGACTTTACGAGTTAGGTAACAAATATGAGGTATCTCATTGTTATTATGCTCCTGTATTATTGTTGCTCATTCCTTGTACTACCTATATAAACACATACATAATTATGTCTATGTGTCTGAGTTAACTAAAGTTTCGTAAACCAATTTGATAGTCTATTATAAACAAGCTTCTTTCAGGATTTCAGGTGTTACGTTTTCTTCTATGTTCATGTATATTAATATTAACTAGAGCACGTGTGTACCCTTTAGTGATGTTACCTACCGAATATACGCATTCGAATATTATATTCGCATGTTTTTTGATATACGCATTCGCATTCTATGTGAAATAGCGAATATTTCTGGAAAACTATTTTTTAATTTAATAATATGATTTGAATATGGAAAATTTATGTAACGGAATAGTTTTGAAGTAGGCAAATAAACTGAAATAGTTCTGTTAGTTCAATTAAAATACGAACAGAATGGCAATTAAAAAAAAAACAATGCCACCGACTTCCGATATGTTATTTGATAGGTTATTTTACCCTTTTTCGTGGTTGTTTTTGAAGTAGGTTAATTTTTAGGGTTCCGTACGTCCGCATACAAAAACGGAACCCTTATAGGATCACTCGTGTCCGTCTGTCTGTCACTTACAGTCAATTATCTCCGAATCTACTAGACCGATCAAGTTAAAATTTGGTACACATATCAATTCCTGTGACCCAAGCACAGAGGTGTGACGTGAATAGATGAAATCTGTATATGGGAGGTAATTTTTGGGGGGGGAAGGGGAAAATTTAAAAAAAAATTGAAAACTGCATCGTGTGACATATTAAATGAATGATCTTGTTAAGAAGATCTTAAAAGTATTTTTTTGTAATTTTAAAATAAATGGTTTCCAAGTTATTCAAGAAAATAGACGAAAATTGACCATTCCCACCTCTTATCTCCGAAACTACCGCACTAATATTTTGAAAAAAATACAGAAATTAGTTTTCTACTTATAGATTATAGGAAAACCTGTAAGAAGCCCATGATATTAAAATAACAATGTAAATCACTCAATATTGTGCGTACCAATCTTCAATTATTCGTAAATTTCAATTCATCTATTATAGGCAAAAAAGAAATCGTACGGAACCCTCTTCACGCGAGTCCAACTCGCACTTGGCCGGTTTTTTTAAACTATTTTATTTAATTGTAGTGCTCTAAAGATGTAATGAAAAAACTTACAAACGCACTAGCCACCCCTACGATTTTTGAACGTTACCCTCGATTTCTCTGTCTCGCTCTCGGACTTCCATAATCAAACCTCACTCCTTAACCTGATTTCCTTATCATGGGACCACCTTTGAAAGATTTTCTTTCCAACAAAAAAAGAATCATCAAAATCGGTACATAAATGACTAAGATATCTGTGAACAAACATAAAAAAAACAAATATACGATCGAATTGAGTAACCTCTTTTTTTAGAAGTCGGTTAAAAATAAAAAAGTACCTTATTATCGCGATAAAATCATCAAATGAGTCGGTAGGACTCATTCATCAAATGAGTCCTACCACCCAGTTACATTAAAAAATCTACTACATAATATAATTATGCTTAAATGAGAAAAAAGAGCTTGAAATGTCTTTTCAAATTAATAAATATAATTCTTCGTATACTTTCTTTTAGTTTAGTGAGCAATCAATGCATTTTTATTTCCTTAGAAAATTTTAAGTAAAAATAAGCTATAGTTTTTTTATTCCTTTTTTATATATTATATTTTGACATATTATTTAGATTTTATCAAATGTAAAGTAAAAGGAAAACAAGATAAGTTTATTTTTATTGCCTTGTTGGTCCATTACGTCCAGGTCGAGCAGTTCTGTTAGGTTTCCTTCAGGATGTTTATAGAAACAGTAAACGGCGCTGGATATTTATGTTCAGTTGATGGCAATAGGCTCGCCCTATATCACATAGTATGTAAAACATTACTAGCGGAATGTGGGTGTACAATTAGGTACACCTCTGCTTACCCTTCAGGAACAACATGCGTGACGTTGCATCAATTTATTTTTTCGGAAAACAACATATTTTTATAAATTCTTTGTCCATGCCTGTTCCGGTGAAGTGTATAAAGAAATCCAGCTCCAATCTAAACTTGTTGAATAAATATTTTTTTTGTATTTAATGAATGAAGTTACATACATTCAACTATATCGACTTGGCAATGTTCAGTTTAATTATGACTGATAATAATATGTCAAACCTATCTATCATGGGGTGCTAAGACAGGTAACCTCCACGTGCGTCCGTGGACTGGAGTTCCCTCTCGGATACGTCCGGGGGGAAGACCAGTTTTTCGGGCCGGTGCGCCCTGGGATGCGGGCAAAAACTCTTCCTTAGGCACTGTGTGCCTAAGGGGGTTTCTTTGCCCGTATGCAAATAGCCTGTCGGGTGGAAGCTCCAATGCGTGTCCCTCTGATTAGCAGAGGGCACAGCAGCGGAGCGGGCTTGCGGACGGTGAGTAATGGGTAAGCTCGCCGTCCGACCAGGGACCAAGCCCGGGTCGGTGGCGTGTCGTGTTTCACGCGTCACCGACGGGGCCCCTTATGGGGCCAAATGCCTGCCGGGGTCGCGGATTTTTCTTAATCCAGGATACCGTGGCCCCGGAACGTAAAGGGCATCCGAAGGAACGCGGGTGGATTTTAGTCAGTAAGAGTCTGACAGTCCCTTCCGCCCCACCCAGGGCGGGAGGACTCATTTGATGATTTTGCCACCCTAAAAAAAAAAAAAAAAAAAAAAAAAACCTATCTATCATTTTGCGTTCGTTTTATTTGAAAGTCAATATTCGCATTCGCGTTCGCGAATAATTATTGAAATTGAATATTCGGATCCGCATTCGCATTCGCGAATGTGAAAACTCAAACATTCGTTACATCGCTAGAACCCTTTTTTTTTTTTTTTTTTTTTTTTTTTTTTTTTTTTTTTTTTTTTTTTTTTTTTTTTTAGGGTGGCAAAATCATCAAATGAGTCCTCCCGCCCTGGGTGGGGCGGGAGGGACTGTCAGACTCTTACTGACTAAAATCCACCCGTGTTCCGTCGGATGCCCTTTACGTTCCGGGGCCACGGTATCCTGGATTAAGAAAAATCCGCGACCCCGGCAGGCATTTGGCCCCATAAGGGGCCCCGTCGGTGACGCGTGAAACACGACGCGCCACCGACCCGGGCTTGGTCCTTGGTCGGACGGCGAGCATACCCATTACTCACCGTCCGCAAGCCCGCTCCGCCGCTGTGCCCTCTGCTGTTCAGAGGGACACGCGTTGGAGCGTCCACCCGACAGGCTATTTGCATACGGGCAAAGAAACCCCTTAGGCACACAGTGCCTAAGGAGAGTTTTTGCCCGCATCCCAGGGCGCACCGGCCCGAAAAACTGGTCTTCCCCCCGGACGTATCCGAGAGGGAACTCCAGTCCACGGGCGCACGTGGAGGTTTCCTGTCTTAGCACCCCATCGCTAGAACCCTTGCAAATTAATGTGTAATGTATTTAAATAGTGCAGGTCTAATAATCTTAAATCGTATCCTAGCTAGCTGGACATATGGGTTAGTTTTCAATGACCCGTCAAATCGGATAATGGCTTAGAAGAGATAACGTGTTCGATATAATGACCACTAATACTAATATAGGTATTATCTCACAAAAAAAAAAAAAACAAATTAGATATAATCGTTCCAACACTGAAACAAAGTTATATAAATCACCTGAAAGATTTTTATGTGAACTCTTGAAATTAATCTAAAACCTCAATATTTGCAAATTGTTGAAAATATTTATTTCAAAGTGATGGAATATGAAGTTGAATCTGAAGATATTGTGTCTGTGTCTATGAACTATGTACTTCGTCGGGCGCTACTGCTGACATCGATAACAGATGAATGTACACTCACGGAATGAAAAGGTTCGTCGATTTTCAAATTGATTCGTTTAACGTATCGCGAGCACATAATATTACCTTTTGAATCTTTGTTACAGAATAGACTCGAGTTACAGAAAATAATGTATAATGTTCGTTAATAAAGTTCAAAATTATTCAGCGCAAAGTTGTTTGACTATTTATCTTGTCAACAAGATCTCTTAAGAGGTCAATGTTTGATGAACCAAAACCTTCTTGTTGGTTCAACCTGCCATTATTATTAATTCAGATAAAACTATTGTCAATCTGTCAAAGCCATCATTGTAAAATTTCTTATTTTTTCCTCTAAATAACTATCATATAATACAATGCAAAAATGCAAACCTTTGAGTGTTGAAGAAAGAGCAGCAATCATTTCCGAACATGAAGCTGGTTACAAAATCACCGAGATATCGCGCCGTTTTAATGTGACCAGGGATAGTGTGAGATTCTGGATAAGGAGACATGGCGAAGAAGGTGCACTTGTTGATCATCGTCATAATAATTCTGGTCGCTGTCCTATTCTTAACGCCGCACAAAAATCAGACATGAGAAGGCAATAATGAAGAAAACGGCTATGTCAACAAATCATTTCGCCCAATTATATGATGTTTGTGATGCTTCTTCCCTCGATAGCTATCGAACAGTTTGTCCAAGAGTGATAAGAAATGCATTACATTCAATGGGATTACATTATAGACGACACGTACAAAAAGTTGCTCTGACAACGGCTCATAAAGAAGCACGCTTAAGATTTGCACAGACTTATTTGAACTTCGATTGGAGTACCACTATATTTACCGATGAAAAATGTTTTAAGTCAAGCCAACATCGGAGGCTTAATTTGTGGAGATATAATAGAACGAGATAAACAGAAGACCATTTAGTGCCCAATTTCAGTTCTGGACGAATCTCAGCCAATATATGGGGGTGGATGTCAGCGGATGGAGTAGGCGAGCTCGTTCTTCTTCCTTCAAGAGCAAACGCAACACACTATCTGTCTGTTTTAGAAGACAGTATGCTACCAAGTGTCCGTACTGTGTATTCAGCTGATGAGCTACCTGAGGTCAGCTATGTATAGGACAATGCTCGCACGCACACTGCTCGTATTGTGAATGAATGGTTCAACCGGCATAGCGATATAGTGGTGATACCCTGGCCAGCAAGATCTGCAGATTTAAATCCGATAGAAAACTTATAGGGTTTACTGGTACAGCGATGGGAAAAAAGAAATGAAAGGACCAAAGAGGCTATAGAAAACCACTGCCGAATTATTTGGGAAGACACCTACTAGAGGCACGGATCTATGCTTTCGTCTTGTGGGTTCCATGAGAAATAGGTTACAATGTGTGATCGAAGCTAATGGTGGTTATACCCGTTATTAAAAATAAATGCTATTAAACTTACCTAATCGCAGTTTTAATTAACTTTTACTTGTTATTTTATAGTTGTCATTTTACTGTTGTTTTATTACATTTTGTAATATTGGCGGGATGGAAAAACAAGCAAAACCTTATTCGATAGGAAACGTCATTTTTATTCAAATGTTAGCAGCACTTTCTTGCGCTGGTATGTTGGCATAATTCTTGCAGTACTAGTGCAAGCGAAAACCGACTCTAAGGTGACGAACCTTTTCATTCCGTGACTGTAGGTACTTACACTTTCATTAGATACTGTGACACTATTAAAGCAAGCGAATATTTTATATTGTGATATATAACAAAAAAAATCCCAACAGGATAAATAATTATGTTCTAAAAATAGATTTAAAAAATCTAAAAACCCACGTTTTTAAATGTCCTAAAAAGAAGAAAATAACCCTACGGGGCTGAGAGAGGGGCCACTCAAAACGTGGGGGCGTATATTATTTAAGGGATTATTTATGGGATATATTTACATCACGTGAGATCGTAGGTGTAACTTGCAAAGATACGCCCCCACGTTTTGAGTGGCCCCTCTCTCAGCCCCGTAGGGTTATTTTCTTCTTTTTAGGACATTTAAAAACGTGGGTTTTTAGATTTTTTAAATCTATTAATTATTTTATTATTTTTATCATTGTTCATCGGGTTTGAAGCTACCCTGAAAATTTCAGCCTGCTAGCTTATCGCCTCAAAGCCTGTCCGCCATATTGGATTAATAGCCTAGCCTAGCATAAGCCACATGACTATTTTTTTCGTATTCCTGACAGCAAACCCTTTCATTTGAAACCCATATCACGGGGGTGGATTTCAAACAGCCAGTCTACCATCTTGGACGTCCGCCATATTGGATTTAAGTCACGTGACTATTTTTTTCGTACTCCTGATAGCAAACCCTTTCATTTGATATCCATATCACAGGGGTGCATTTCAAATAGCCTGTCTGCCATCTTGGACGTCCGCCATATTGGATTTATGTCCCGTGACTATTTTTTTCGTATTCCTGACAGCAAACCCTTTCATTTGATACCCATATCATGGGGGTGGGGTTCAAACAGCCAGTCCGCCATCTTGGGGAGGCCGCCATATTGGATTTGTTATGACGTTTCTTAGCTAGTCATGTATTGTCATCAGAACTCAAAGCGTGTACAAAATTTCAGCATGCTAGCTTATCGGGAAGTGCCTCTAAATTGAGTTGCAAAAGTCCAACCGGAACGACAAACAAACAAACTTACAAACAAACAAACAAACAAGAAAAGTGAGTGTATAAAAACGTGGGAAAATAGTCAAGGTTAGAAGTTGGTCTTGGAAAAAGCACCGTCTGTTACTTACAGAAGGTATACCAACGTTAAAATCAATCGCTTTTTTGAATGTCAGGAAGAGGTTTTTCGACGACGTCGAATAACTTTATGACACAAACAATAGGTGAATTATGTCAACTAGAACTACAATCTTCCGGAACCGAACCTTACTTTAACCTCTTAGCAATTAGCAGATAACTTCCTAATAGCAGTTATAAAATCGCAATAGTTCTGCCCGGATCACTCATTAAGTGGAAAGTACAAAAACTGGAGTATTCATGTAGCAAGTCGCGGCGCGCACAGCTCGAAACAACCCAACCATCAGACGTCATCAACCCGTCGCTGACTCTGACCGCGCCGTTCATTAACTATTGTGTAACAAGACAAAAACTTCATCTTAAAGGAAATGCTGTCTAGTAGTGAGTAGCGCGCACGCGAGCGCACTCTGTCACTCCTGTCCCGCTCAGCTCCGCTCCGCTCGTCAGCGCTCGGTGCCGATCCGACGCGTAAAAAACTAATCCAAGCACGCAAAAAACACACAACTGGCGTTTTTTACATATTTCATGAACATTTCCACCCGGTATTCTACTCGTTTCTGTGATTGCACCCCTTTGTAACACCTCCGCAAAAAACTAACGCTGACGACTCAATGCCAGCGTATTTTTTACACCAAAAGAAGTTTTATTATCAAAGGATACATCTTTTATGAATTCGCGTATATTTGAATAAACGAACTTAGTGACGACGCAAATCCTTTTTTTATCCTCGCTTTGATCCGGCGGCGAGTGAGGTGAGCGGGCGAGCCACAGGTAGCCGCTGTTCCCACGCACTGTGAACAGCACCACACGTGCCCTAATATGCACAAGCAATTCACATATTTCATATCAATTATATCTATAAAGTTTATCATGTACTAGCAGTTGCGTAGCGTACTCGTAGAGCGTTTTCGGGAAGCGAATTACTTGAACGTAGCGCCGCCGCGCCGCGTGCCGCCGCGCCGCCGCCGTACCGACGACATTTCACAATATTTTAGTGTTTCAGAATATTTGTTGATGTATCCATGTGTGTGCGCGGAGCAGTGTTACGGAACGCGGATGACATCGAGTGGCATCTAATCCTCTCATTAATCAGCATTACTTGTAATTTGATGATCCCGTGTGCTGTGGCTTCGTATTAGGTGCGTCGGCGTGTCGAGTGAGCCCGACGCCTCGCGCTGATCCTATTAATTGCATTAATTCGGCGCTAATGAGCTAATCCTACCTCCGTGTGTGACAGCAGCGTGTCGTGACACTGTAACACCATGTCAGGGTGTCAGCGAACTCCGCGCTGCTCACCAGGCGTCAGCTCTCCGCTGCGAACCGCTGCCTCCACGGTTAGCGTTGTGGACTGCTGTGCAGCGTTTTGTGGGTTCGATTCCCACACGAATAAAATATTTATATGACCTACATGTAGGTAGTTGTTCCAGGTCTAGGTTATTTGAATTTCTATGTTTGTAAACGCACCCACGATACAGGAGAAATTCCTAGTGTGGAGCAATGCCAAGCCTTAGCCAAAATATACCAATTTACCCAAAATCATAAAATCGCACACTGGGACTTGTCTTGTCTCGTAAGGTCGTTAACAAAC
This sequence comes from Agrotis exclamationis, assembly GCA_950005045.1. Taxonomy (NCBI): domain Eukaryota; kingdom Metazoa; phylum Arthropoda; class Insecta; order Lepidoptera; family Noctuidae; genus Agrotis; species Agrotis exclamationis. The sequence goes on along the minus strand of OX465422.1, from coordinate 342,967 downwards.
AGACAACACGTACACAAACAGCTGGAACCGGTCTGGAGGCCCGGAACAGCTAACTGTTGGTAGGCTATACAAAAAATTTTTCCGTCCGAGAAACGAACCCGCGATACGCAGAGTGGCAGTCTATGTCTCAGCCACTGCACCAACCGTGCCCATACCTTACTGCATTTATTTGAGGCAACTGCTAAAGTTGACAACGTGAATCAACAATAATATCTCCGTCGAGGCCGCCGCGCCGCGCGCCGTGCCTGGAATCGTTCGGGAGGACTATACAGCATTTTTGTATTGAGTTGTTTCAAATTGAACATGCATGCTTTAGTGGAAGTATGTGAGGGCACGCCGCCGCCGCGATCATATCAGAATGTGTATATAAGTGCTATGTGGTGTTCAATGTGCTACAGTGTCTGTTTGTTCTGTTACAGAGGAGTCCGGCGAGCTCATCAAGTCGTCGCCGTCGCCGCCGCCCAGCCACGGTCAGTGTCTGCTACTATTACATTATCAAACGATCGGTACTACTACCGTTTTTTTAAACTTAGTTTTTTTTTTTACTAACCCACACTCTGTGTTATGTGATGTCGGTGTTACCTATGTGATGACATTCATTTATGACAGTTCTGTAATTATCTTAGTTCAATTATGTATCTTCTTAGCTACGTTACATTGACCGGTTCCGGTTCGATTTTCAAACGTCCAAATTTTATATCTTTAAAAAAAAAACAGCCATGTGCGTATCGGACTCGCGCGAAGGGTTCCGTACCGATATCTATTAAAACGGAAAAAAAATACGTTTTGTGTATTGGTGCCCGCCCTCCCCAATGTTTGTTTTATTTTAATTTGATGTTTTATTTTTGAAGTGAATAACTATATAACTATATATTTTGTGTATGTTTCACTCATCTACCTTTTGCCGTTATCAATAAATCGTGTTTGTTGCAAGGGAGCTCCTATAATTGTTTATTCTATTCATAGTCATTTATAGTCATAGTCATTTATTCAAGAACAATAAATTGTATCTGAAATTACATAATTACATAATAGAATAAAAAAACAATTATTACAATTACTATTATTAATTATCAGAGCACGTTAATCGTAAAACCCTATAATCAATTTAAAAAAACAAGTTAAACACGACACAAAATTAGATTGAGGAATTCTATAAATCTTCAATATCATAAAGACACTTATTCAATAGAAAATCTCTCAGGGAATCTTTAAAAGAGCTAGAGTAGATAGCACCTTTCAAATCCAGAGGCAACTTATTAAACAATATAACCGATTGATATCTGGGACTGTGCTTGACAATATTTAAATGAGACTGTACTATCTTGTGATGTTTAATGTCTTGTCTACGTGTGCCTTCTCTAATCGCTCGTTCTTCCGCAGTCTCATACTCATGGATGTACTAGAGTAGATAGCACCTTTCAAATCCAGAGGCAACTTATTAAACAATATAACCGATTGATATCTGGGACTGTGCTTGACAATATTTAAATGAGACTGTACTATCTTGTGATGTTTAATGTCTTGTCTACGTGTGCCTTCTCTAATCGCTCGTTCTTCCGCAGTCTCATACTCATGGATGTACTAGAGTAGATAGCACCTTTCAAATCCAGAGGCAACTTATTAAACAATATAACCGATTGATATCTGGGACTGTGCTTGACAATATTTAAATGAGACTGTACTATCTTGTGATGTTTAATGTCTTGTCTACGTGTGCCTTCTCTAATCGCTCGTTCTTCCGCAGTCTCATACTCATGGATGTACTAGAGTAGATAGCACCTTTCAAATCCAGAGGCAACTTATTAAACAATATAACCGATTGATATCTGGGACTGTGCTTGACAATATTTAAATGAGACTGTACTATCTTGTGATGTTTAATGTCTTGTCTACGTGTGCCTTCTCTAATCGCTCGTTCTTCCGCAGTCTCATACTCATGGATGTACTAGAGTAGATAGCACCTTTCAAATCCAGAGGCAACTTATTAAACAATATAACCGATTGATATCTGGGACTGTGCTTGACAATATTTAAATGAGACTGTACTATCTTGTGATGTTTAATGTCTTGTCTACGTGTGCCTTCTCTAATCGCTCGTTCTTCCGCAGTCTCATACTCATGGATGTACTATCGCCCAATGTATATACTGACCACCGTAAAGACTATTTCTGCTTGCAGAGTTATAACTTTCACTTCCTAGGCCCTTTGTTTTGACCATTCATCCTATTCATAAAAAAGGGTCATCCATTTCATAAAAAAGGTGGCCAGTTCACAGATGTGGGATACTGCGCACGCGATTTTGTTTTAAAAGTGAGCAGAGATTACATTGGGCGATATAACGTATCTAGAAGCTCTACAATACCTGCATTCGGCAGACAATAGTGAATAATTTTTGCCTTCGGAAAAGTATTTTCGGCAATACCTAGTATGTTATTCACATTATTATCGCTAATAATACATATTTTGTACGAGTTATGTTCTTTGAAGCTGGAATCGTAGTGTTCCTCCGTATCTGGTGAGTCAATTTGTTCAGTAGTGCACTGTGAAGGTACATGTCGTGGCACATCAGAGACAAAATTTGGATCTTCTTGAGTTGTATTTGAAGCTGAAGGCGGTATTTCGTTTAACCAGGTTTCTTGCTCAGGACTATGTTGAACATTTTTAAAGTCCAGCTTTGTTTTAATTAAATGTTTACGTCTTATTTTGGCTGAAGATGTCTTTTGTTTCGTGCTTGTACATATGTGTGTCAATTTGTCAATTTTTAATTTATAGTCAGTGATCTGTTTTAATTGGGAACTATTTTCCAACAGTAATTTCTCTATTTCATTTTCTGCGATTTGCAATTTTTCCTCAAGCTGACATATTCTAATTTTCAGTTCTTTCACATCTTCATTTGGCCTTAAATATAAGTCCGGGTAGCTGCGGTTTAGATCATTTGAAGGAGTTGATGTCAGTGATGCATACTCTTCCTCCCCTAACGATTCGGCTGCTACCTCAAATGAATTTTGATTAGAAGTCATTTGCTTATTTTTATTTCTCAATGTTATGTTACTTGTGTATGTTTTTTCCGCTGTGGGGGTATTTGACGTAAGTACATGTTGGTTTCTTAGCCGTTTTTTTACTACCGGCAGAGTCATTTTTACTTGGCATCATCATAATTTATATTGATGTTTGACAATTTATAAATATTCAAAAAGAGAAACGCTTGGCTGGAATCGAACTCAAGCTCGACACGACACCGACGTCAGTCAATCCAAGCGATTACAGATCCCGCTATTTGAACATTTCTTGATTGTGTGAAATTGGTGCTCTTGTCTTGCGAGCGCAGAAATTTAAATCATAAAGTCGTTAATTGTTGAGTCATTTGAACAACATTCCACAGATTTTTGCACAGGTTTTTTTTTTTTTTTGAACACTAATTGTTTATATTTCACTGTTTTGCTTGTTTTGTACGGCGAAGAGTATTTATAATTCACTTTTAGATTAAGGGTTCGGTGATAAGCACTATAAACTGTTTCTATCACTTGAGTTTTGAAACACAATGTCAAAAGTTGATTTTAACGTTTTTATAGATATTAAACAGCACTAATGTTTTGGATAACACTTCCACTTTATTATTGTCCTTACCGCTGCACTTTTATTACCAAGTATTGTGATATTTCGCGATAATTATATTTTTAATCAATTGTAAATTACGGACCGGTTTTAAAGTAAGTGTGCACCTAGTAGCGCCATCTAGCGTATCTTCTTCGTATATTCGTATATCGTATATTCTTTTTTTAGCGGCAACAGAAATACATCATCTTTGAAAATGTCTGACCATTACGGTTCATGAGATACAGCGAAGTCTCTAAAATAAGAGAATTGATAAAACTAAAAAAAAATATAGATATAGGTAGTACTATCGGCCAACGTAGTCTCTTTATTTTCTTAAACCAAAATCGCTTGCACCGATGACAACATCTGCGTACCGCCCATTTTTGTGAGAACCAATACTAGTCAAAACAAAACAAAACGAGAAAGATGGGACCAATAGCTGTTACAATGAAAAAATAACGGAAGATATGTTGACCTTTTTGCATAACATCTTGGTAACGATAATGATTAAAAAAAAAATTGGCACATCTCTAATTTTTAACAATGGTCACAGATGTCTGACCACCCTTTTTACGAAAAGAACAAAGAAAGACAAATTTGTAATTTTTTACGTAAGTCATACTTACAATTCATTTACGCGTCAACTTGTCCTAACTACTGCTATTGGCTGATGCTTGTACATAACCGCTTCTATAGCTGCCCCAAACATTGTTTCTTTTTTTTATTTTTGTTTTAAAATCCTTATGCGGTTCACTTATTACATCATCTACTTACCAAGTTTCAACAGGATAGCTCTTATACTTTAGAAAAAAGTGGCTGTATCATACGGAAGGACAGACAGACGTTTTTTGCCATTTGGCTACGGAACCCTAAAAAGTATAAAGTAACAAACAATTCTTTAGGAAATTAATGCTGTCTGTTTGTCTGTCCGTCTGTCATCAGACTGTATCTCATAAACCGTGGCCCTTAACCATTCGGAATTATGATAATATTATGTCTTTTGAAATTCATAAATCTTGAGCTGTCCGAATAAAAGTATTAGTACTTACCTACTTATTATATTGTAGCCATTTTGCCTACATAATTCGGTTTACATTATTATACAACGAGTAAAGTTCTCATTAGTATAGTTAAAACATGCGCGTATTATGGGCACAGATCATAATCTCGACGTGTAATTAGCTTATTTTGATTAGCAACATAACTAATTATAATAATGTTACGGTAACCAAGGTATGTGAGTTGTGAGCGTCCCGCAGCCGCCGCCGCCGCCGCCCGCCACGCGCTCGTCGCACTCTAGAACGAAAATAAAACAATACGGACTTACTTGTATACTTTCATATTTAATTTCTACAAGACAATCGCTGCTATCGACTACCTATACTGGGTTAATTTTTCAACTGGGCGTGGATGGCTATTTCCGAAACTATGAGGAATATCGAAAAACGTTGAAAGGAGTCTCGAGGCCGATTTTGACGAAAACTAAAACTGCATCATTGGATTTTAGAAATTTTAATAATTTTAGCCAGGGATCTAACACGCTTTTTTTTAATCACGCTCTGTATATTACACCATTCGATAGTGTTGCTTAAAACTTCCGAAAGAAAAGTTATTTTGTAGGTTATTTTACCTTTTTTTGTGGTTGTTTTGAAGGCGGTTACATTTTTTTTTTAAGTTTTTATTTTACTCTTTTTTGTTTAAATATTCAACCCGAATTCTTGTCAAATACATCATTATCTTATATCTGCACTAGAATTTTGTAATCCGTAACACCGGTTATAACATCGCTCATGTACACAATCATCATCATCATCATCATCTCAGCCATAGGACGTCCACTGCTGAACACGCTGGAAGCGACCTGCATCCAGCGTCTTCCGGCCATGTACACAATAAGCTAATAAAATTCCCTATCTCAAAAACTACTGAACCGATTTTGATGAAACTTGCAGTATTTCCTAAGTTAAATGATACCTAGTACAACAAAAAAAGAATTACTTAAGTCGGATTTGTAGTTCCGGAGATATGCGAACTCAAACTAAATCAGTCGATGCCTACTCCTTACTGTTAAGGAGTTGTACCTTCCATTATCAGCTCAGCTACATGAGATTACTATACGCAAGTACTTAAAATACTTCATAAAATTTGCGAAAAACTATATGTGAGCCTATAAAATTCGAGGGTTGCCCTCGATTTCTCCAGGATCCAATCATCAGATCCTGATTTGGTGACAATGGGACCACCTCAGAAGTAACTCCTTTCGAACAAAAAAAGAATTTTGAAAATCGGTCCACAACTGGCGGAGTAACCGTGTAACAAATATACAAAAAAAAAAACTTACCGTCGAATTGATAACCTCCTTCTTTTTGAAGTCGGTTAAAAATATTAAAGGGGCTTCCATACATCAAACGTGATTTTTTTGCCGTATTTTAATAGATAGTACGGATCCCTTCGTGCGCGAGTCCAACTCGCACTTAACCGACTAGTGTTGTAACAGTGATGTAGGTACTTTTGCTGTATATTTTTGTTATGTACTCAGCAAGTTGTAGACTATGATCTGTTTTAGATTAATAGAAGTAGGTTTACATTGATGACATGTGTCGTAGTGACCCTCTTATTATTTCTGGAATTGTCTTGTCTATGTTTACCGGGATAGAACTAACGCGTGACATTTACGAAACAAGCGTTTAAATTCATGTTGGAAACTCGAATGCAAACGTACCTACATAATAAAACCCTCAAAACACAAAAGTCATTTCTTTGGGCAGTCGTTGTCCGCAATAATGATGAAAACGCTCGACGTGATCACCACACCATCAAGTCTCAAACAGAACAATTTTATTTACGCTCGTCAGACGGTGGATGAAGCCGAGCACGGTGCGTGGGGGGAGGGGGGGGGTAAAGAATTTAGATAGCATCGTACTATGGTGAATATATCGTTTTAGAAAAACTTTAAAATCTATATTGAATCTTTAGAAACACAGAAAATGTGTAATAATTTACAAAATAAATTTTACAAACAAACTTTGATATTCTTTATGTCTTACAGTGAAAATAATCATAAATCAACGTTTTGTTACTTTGATAAAGATCGAACTGAAAACCCAACAATAAATTTTGAGGCGGCGCCAAACAAACAAACAAACATGTACCTAAATTAATTATTTGAAGCGAAAAATAATTTGATTGTAGCTAGGTTGCTTTTCGTTGATTGTTTCTTTGGCGCCGCCTCAAAATTTACTTTTAGGTTTTCAGTTCGATCTTTCGTCGGTATGATTTTTTTGTTAAAAAGGTATTATTTTTAGCTTTTCAGCTGTAAACCATGATTAGAGTGTTTAACTCATGGAAAAACCCGTCTTCACTTTTGTCATTGTCAACGTAACCGTCACAGTAATTATCGCATTAACTGTTGAGCACCTGTAACTTGCAACTAAAAACTCCACTCTCAGACTGTCAACGACTGTCAAATCCCAACTATGTTTAAAGTTCTTAACATGATGAATTTAATGAGCCCAAATACGATATAGTTGCTGTTAACTGTTGAGGATCTCTTGCTACTGCCTTCTGTCACCATCCTCAGACCCTCGATGACAATTATACACCGGCTAGGTCTAAAGTTTTCATCAAGACTAGTGAAATGAGCCCAAACACGATATAGGTGCTGTTAACTGTTGAGGACCTCTTTCCCCTGCTTTCCGTAACCATCCTCAGACCCTCGATGGCAATGATACCTCAACTGTGTCTAAAGTTCTCATCAAGCTGAGTGAAATGAGCCCAAACACTATATAGTTGTTGTTAACTGTTGAGGAACTCTTGGGACGGACTTCACAACATAACAGGGATCTGGAGTTGATCTGATGATGGTGACGCCATCATGTTATCTTCTCCACATCTCTGCTATATAGTAATGTCCTCAGAACTACATAATGTTAACTTTATTTCAACAGAATCGGTTCACAACTGAAAATTCTGTAGAAAAATTGACAATTAATTCCTTTTTTTCTACCCTCGGAGGCCGATTTTAGTTTTGAAATTTAAATGGGACCAACTTTGAGATACACTCTTTCCAACAAAAAAAGAAACCCTCCTTTTTTTTCGTCGATTAAAAAGAAAACAAGATATACAAACAAATGACTTTACCAATGAACTCTTAACACAATAATAAATGAATATCAATTGTTGAATTAATTCATTGAACCATAGAATTATGATGAAAATATGTACCTACCGTCCCGTAATCGTATCGTTAAATACCAGAACAATTTGTACATAAAATACAGTTTATCCCGCAAAGTACGGGACATCAGGTCACGCTACGTTCCACGTAGCGCTGCAAACTGCTTGTTTGCTCTGTTACGGCTCGTTTTGTAATCAGTTGCCTGCCTTTTATCTAGGTAATGATGCGTCACGTGTCACTAGTTCAGGTATCAGCTAAGGAACACAAATGAACACGACAAGTCGTTCATGGCTGCGGAGTACGTCCCGGACTCCCTGCCATTAATATTGTGTGTTATTGTTGGTGCCGCTGGCTCACATTTATAATAAAGGCTTGCGCCGCCGCACAATGTCGTCGAGAGTGTCTCGTGCGCACTCTGCGCGTATCTTAAAGGGGTGAGGCGCGCATTAACGACGCGTGCGCAAGCTTACAAAAGGGGTGAAGAAGGTGCGCACATTTTTTTGTATCGTTTGTGCACAAAACGGGCACCAAGTCCGCTCACAGACGAGGTAGAAGACAGGTGCCGCGAGGGCACAATCTAACAAACACACCACCATGTGTGGAAATACACGAAAGTGAAAAGAAACAACTAACAGGATGATTGGAGTTTGTGTTGCCACTTCTTATTTCCAGCGTTTAAAAAATATGACCTTAAACCTTTAGAAAAAAAAACCGGCCAAGTGCGAGTTGGACTCGCCCATGAAGGGTTCCGTAGTAGCAAGCATAGATTAGGGATATAATTATATTGAGATTAGTAAATAATATACACAAAAAATAAAAATAACTTTGTTTTTCATAGTGTTCACATTTTAGGGGGTCACATTTTACCAATTTGGAAGTGTCTCTCGTGCAAACTGTTCAGTTTAGAAAAAAATTATATTCGTAACCTCAATATATTTTTTGAAGACCTATCCGTAGATACCCCACACGTATGGGTTTGGTGAAAAAAAAAATTAGTTTCAATTCTAAGTATGGGGGGCACCCCCAAAATTTGTTTTGTCTTTATTTTTGTGTGAAAATCCTAATGCGGTTCACATAATACATCTACTTACCAAGTTTCAACAGGATACCTCTCATACTTTCGAAGAAAAGTGGCTGTGACATACGGACGGACAGACAGACAGACATGACGAATCTATAAGGGTTCCGTTTTTGCCATTTGGCTACGAAACCCTAAAAATGACGTTTCCTATCGAATATGGTTTTGCTTGTTTTTTCCATCCCGTCAATATTACAAAATGTAATAAAACAACAGTAAAATGACAACTATAAAATAACAAGTAAAAGTTAATTAAAACTACGATTACGTAAGTTTAATAGCATTTATTTTTAACAACCGGTAACGCGGTGGGTTCCATGAGAAATAGGTTACAATGTGTGATCGAAGCTAATGGAACCACCATTAGCTTCGATCACACATTGTTACCTATTTCTCATGGAACCCACAAGACGAAAGCATAGATTCGTGCGTCTAGTATCTTCCCAAATAATTCGGCAGTGGTTTTCTATAGCCTCTTTGGTCCTTTCATTTCTATTTTCCCATCGCTGTACCATTAAACCCCATAAGTTTTCTATCGGATTTAGGATCTGGCCAGGGTATCACCACTATATCGCTATGCCGGTTGAACCATTCATTCACAATACGAGCAGTGTGCGTGCGAGCATTGTCCTATACATAGCTGACCTCAGGTAGCTCATCAGCTGGATACACAGTACGGACACTTGGTAGCATACTGTCTTCTAAAACAGACATAAATAGTGTGTTGCGTTTGCTCTTGAAGGAAGAAGAACGAGCTCGCCTACCCCATCCGCTGACATCCACCCCCATATATTGGCTGAGATTCGTCCAGAACTGAAATTGGGAACTAAATGGTCTCCTGTATATCTCGTACTATTATATCTCCACAAATTAAGCCTCCCATGTTGGCTTGACTTAAAAGATTTTTCATCTGTAAATATAGTGGTACTCCAATCGAAGTTCAAATAAGTCTGTGCAAATCTTAAGCGTGCTTCTTTATGAGCCGTTGTCAGAGCAACTTTTTTTACGTGTCGTCTATAATGTAATCCCATTGAATGTAATGCATTTCTTATCACTCTTGGACAAACATCATATAATTGGGCGAAATGATTTGTTGACACAAAGCCGTTTTCTTCATAATTATTGCCTTCTCATGTTTGATTTTTGTGCGGCGTTAAGAATAGGACAGCGACCAGAATTATTTTGACGATGATCAACAAGTGCACCTTCTTCGCCATGTCTCCTTATCCAGAATCTCACACGGTCACATTAAAACGGCGCGATATCTCGGTGATGTTGTAACCAGCATCATGTCCGGAAATGATTGCTGCTCTTTCTTCAACACTCAAAGGTTTGCATTTTTGCATTGTATTATAATTATGATAGTTATTTAGAGAAAAAATAAGAAATTTTACAATGATGGCTTTGACAGATTGACAATAGTTTTATCTGAATTAATAATAATGGCAGGTTGAACCAACAAGAAGGTTTTGGTTCATCAAACATTGACCTCTTAAGAGATCTTGTTGACAAGATAAATAGTCAAACAACTTTGAGCTGAATAATTTTGAACTTTATTAACGAACATTATACATTATTTCGAACCTCGAGCGAACGAAGAGAAGCGTGATGAAGATTACAGGACGTTTTGATTAGATTCTCCCTCAAATACGACACAGACGGACGCCTGAAGCTGCACGAGATGAGCGACTGACGTAGCTCTATCGGGTCGTGGTGGTGGAATGGCGGGAGAAGGTTGAGCTATATCACTGGCCTCGATTGACGTCAAGGAGATGCGGTCTGTACTCAATGGCTATCTCAGAAAGAAGCACGGCTACTTGACGTTTCCAGCGACACCGATGCTCTCAGGAAGGACAAAGGGGTGTGTCGGATAAACGGGGAGCCAACGCAAAGGGGCAATTTTAATTTTAAATTTTATAAAGTTTTTAATCCCGACGGAAAAGGGGGGGGGGTTATAAGTTTGACGTGTCTGTCTGTCTGTATGTCTGTCTATGTGTCTGTCTGTCTGTCTGTGGCACCATAGAGCCCGAACGGATGAAGCGGGAACACCCAAATACTCCGAAATATTTTATTCCGAATTTCGATATTCCGATTTTCAAAACTCTTAATATCATAATACGTAAACATTACAATACCTATTATTAAGAAGATTTACCTATTACACGAAATTTATTTCACCGAAAGTCGTATATCCGATTTCTTCGTTTTCTGATTTTCACATACTCGAAAAATGTAATGCTCGATGAGTTCTCATTCCGAAAAACGAAATTCCGATTTTCAATATTCCGTATAAACTGATTTTTGTCGGAATATTGAAAATCAGAATTTCGTTTCTCATTCTAAAAAGTCAGTAACAAAAACGAATTGCTGCAAAACCGGCTCCACGTAGTGTTGTCTACCGTACTCCTAGAGAGTTATTTAACGCCTGTGTGTGTTGCGGAGTGGCGAGGCGTATCCTCTGGACTTTGGCTGTTTGCCTTCAGGATTGTTATTGTTATTAGGAGAACTTAGAATCCAAGAGCGAGCGAAGCGAGCTCGGGACTTGGGGCATCTACACGCACGGACATGTTAGGTTGCGGGGCTCCGTCGATCTACCTTGGTTGGTGGTAGTCAACAAATTGACCAAGGATGCAAGAGCGAGTGAAGCGAGCTCGGGTCTGGGGACACCCCGACTCGGACAGGTTAGGTTCGAATTAGGTTTCTATAAACTTTGCTTACAGAAATGCTTAATTCTTTTCGGAATCAAAATTGGAACTTTAATAATCGGTAATTTAATAATCGGAATTCGTGTTTTTGATGTTTCGGAAAATTATTAAGTCGGAATTTTTGATATTCGGTCTATTGAAACTCGGTATTTTGAAAAAAGTAATTATACACGTTAGGAATATTGAAATTTCGGAATTATGAAAATAAGAATAATGATCAATCGGAGTTGTTATATTAGGTATTTTGAACCATTCGGAATTATGAAAATCGGTATTTTGAAATTCGAATTTATGAACTTCGGAATAAAGTTTTTCGTGCGTGGAAGTGGGGAAGGGTAACCGAAGGTTTGCAAATAAACTCGAGTGGGGTCTCAAGTGAAAGCGCACTGAAAAGGAATATTGATGACTTAATCGAGAGTGTTCTTAGAATCGTTTGATGAGAAAATTGGTGGTCGGAAAATTTCATCGTCCCGTCGTTTTTTGTCGTCCCTTGCAACTTATGTGTTGTAACCGCCCAACATAAAATCATATAAAATAAGATGTATACACCTATAAAAAGTATAAAATGAAAATTTAATTAAAAATTACAAAACCCCCGACACAAAAACCAATTTTCCTTTAAAAAATAATAAATAATAAAAACTTGTGGTTTTTATGTCGGGGTTTTTTTAGGGTTCCGTAGCCAAATGGCAAAAACGGAACCCTTATAGATTCGTCATGTCTGTCTGTCTGTCTGTCTGTCTGTCTGTCTGTCTGTCCGTGTATGTCACAGCCACTTTTTGTCGAAAGTATAAGAGCTATTCTGTTGAAACTTGGTAGAAAGATGTATTATGTGAACCGCATTAGGATTTTCACACAAAAATCAAAACAAAACAAATTTTGGGGGTGCCCCCCATACTTAGGGAATTAAAACTCAAAAAAATTTTTTTCACCAAACCCATACGTGTGGGGTATCTATGAATAGGTCTTTAAAAATGATATTGAGGTTACTAACATTATTTTTTTCAAAACTGAACAGTTTGCGCGAGAGACACTTCCAAAGTGGTAAAAAGTGTGTCCCCCCCCCCCCGTAACTTCTAAAATAAGAGAATGATAAAACTAAAAAAAATATATAATGTAGACCTCAACCAACGAAACAACTACCAACGAAAATTGGTTTGGATGAGATACAGTTAGCAGTTTTTGAGATATAGTACATTTTCAAAAACCGCAAATATAACTTTGCCATTCATACAAATACTATGAAAAACAAAGTTATTTTTATTGTTTGTGTATGTTACTTACTAATCTCAATATAATTATATCTCTAATCTATGCTTGCTGCTACGGAACCCTTCATGGGCGAGTCCAACTCGCACTTGGCCGGTTTTAATTTTTAATGTAATTTTTTGTTTTGTTAAAGTTTTAGAAAATAAACAATGTATTTTATTTGCAAGTGTAATAATCACTGGGGTGCTAAGACAGGAAACCTCCACGTGCGCCCGTGGACTGGAGTTCCCTCTCGGATACGTCCGGGGGGAAGACCAGTTTTTCGGGCCGGTGCACCCTGGGATGCGGGCAAAAACTCTCCTTAGGCACTGTGTGCCTAAGGGGTTTCTTTGCCCGTATGCAAATAGCCTGTCGGGTGGACGCTCCAACGCGTGTCCCTCTGAACAGCAGAGGGCACAGCGGCGGAGCGGGCTTGCGGACGGTGAGTAATGGGTATGCTCGCCGTCCGACCAAGGACCAAGCCCGGGTCGGTGGCGCGTCGTGTTTCACGCGTCACCGACGGGGCCCCTTATGGGGCCAAATGCCTGCCGGGGTCGCGGATTTTTCTTAATCCAGGATACCGTGGCCCCGGAACGTAAAGGGCATCCGACGGAACACGGGTGGATTTTAGTCAGTAAGAGTCTGACAGTCCCTCCCGCCCCACCCAGGGCGGGAGGACTCATTTGATGATTTTGCCACCCTAAAAAAAAAAAAAAAAAAAAAAAAAAAAAGTGTAATAATCACTGACGGGGCCCCCTCTGTAGAGGGCCAAAGCCTGCCGGGGTCGCGGGACTTATACCATTACCGTGATCCCGGAACATAAAGGGCTATTGAAGGACACCGTGGATTTTAGTCAGTACAAGTCTGACAGTCCCTCCCGCCCTGCCCGGGGTGGGAGGACTCATTTATTGATTTTACCACGATAAAAAAAAAAAAAAGTGTAATAATCACACAAGTGAGTAATACAACCTTAATTTCACTCTTAATTTATTGTATTCATTATAACGATCAAAAATGTTATTATGGGACCAAACGAATATATAATATAAATAAATAGCTGTTCAGTACATTTTGACTAAATAGATGATCATAAATGTATTAAAAACTTTTTGTTTAAAACTTACCGACTTAGATATAACGTTGCATAGTATTCTAGCGTCCTTCTCGTAGTGACAAAATTTCATACAAACATTTTAAAAAATACAATTATTTTAATATTATTCGAATATTTGCTTTTTAGAAAATCGAATATTCGAATATGTATCAAATTCATCGAATATTTGGAATTTTAACAGGAATATGCTTCAGTTCTAGTCCACCCATCGCCATGTGACAGCCTCGAAACTAGAATCATTCTAAGTGTTCTGGCGCCCGCACCCCAACCTAAAGTAACAAAGTAAGAAGTAGTGTGACATGTTGCGTTGCAGATGGTTCGGCGAGCGGCGAAGGCGAGATCAGCGGCGACGAGCGGCCGCCGTCACCGCCGCGCGCGCCCTCCGCGCCGCTGCCTCACCCCGCGCACCCAGCGCACCCCGCGCACGCGCCGCACGTCGCCAGCGCCGCCGCCGCCACCGCCGCCGTCTTTGTGAGTATCATGACCGTCTGTAGTCTGCAGCAGGAAACCTCGGTGGCAGGCTGATCTCAGGTCGTATGGCAGGAGTCAACTAATAGTATGATTGTTTCGCTCCACAGAACGCGGCGGGCGCCGGCAACGCGCTGGCGCAGCTGCAGCACCTGTTGCTGACGCAGCACGGCGCGCACTCTTTGCTGCTGCACACCCAGGTGAGCCACTACTGTACACTGTACAGCCCTCACATCGCAGCTACAGCACGGTGCGCACTCTCCGCTGCAGCACACTCAGGTGAGCCACTACTGTACACTGTACAGCCCTCACATCGCAGCTGCAGCACGGCGCGCACTCTCTGCTGCAGCACACCCAGGTGAGCCACTACTGTACACTGTACAGCCCTCACATCGCAGCTGCAGCACGGCGCGCACTCTCTGCTGCTGCACACCCAGGTGAGCCACTACTGTACACTGTACAGCCCTCACATCGCAGCTGCAGCACGGCGCGCACTCTCTGCTGCTGCACACCCAGATGAGCCACTACTGTACACTGTACAGCCCTCACATCGCAGCTGCAGCACGGCGCGCACTCTCTGCTGCTGCACACCCAGGTGAGCTACTACTGTACACTGTACAGCCCTCACACCGCAGCTGCAGCACGGTGCGCCGTTCTCAAACTCCCAAACCACTTTAAGGAATAAAGATTAAATTAAATCATTTAAAATCATTTATCAAACAAAAACGTTGTCAGTTTTTTATATCGACTTAAAGATTATCTTGGCAACAAAATGGGAGTAAGTTCTTCCATTGCACACATCGCGTAATTGCTTTTTTTTAATGTATAAAATTTTTTGTTTAGATAAATTTAAAATTAATTTGAACCGTTATCAATTACAGTACTAAAAGAGAAACAGTTTTAGTTTGGTTTCAAGATTCTTACTAAACAAAACCAACAAAATATTTTATAAAACTGATTCACTCCGCTTGGGGTTGATTTTTGAAATATTTAATTACGCATCCTTTATTCGATTGAGAGATTAATAAGAGAGTAAGCAAGCAGTAAAATCCGGTTTACCCTTGTTTGGTAGAACAACGTTTCGTCGAAAATCACTCCTGCTATATATATTTTGGTTACAGTAAAGTCGTTTCGCTGAAATTATTCATTTCACCGAATAATTAATTGGTAAATCTTTATTTAGCATATTTATTTCTTTGAAATAATTTCATTTGACCGAATTTTCAAATGCACTAATTTTATTTAAACTAATGTTTCACTTGACTAATAATGATTTAGTCGAAACATCGTATCGAATATTCAGTTAATTAATAATTCGTTTCCTTTTATTGTCTATAAAAAAACGGGGCTCCGTTGATCTACCTTGGTAGATGGTAATCAGCAATTTAACTAAGGATGCAAGAGCGAGCGAAGCGAGCTCGGGTCTTGAGAGGCACCCCGACTCGGACAGCTTAGGTTCAGTAATAAAGAAAGAAAGAAAGAAGAGTCCCGAGTCCCGAGCTCGCTTCGCTCGCTCTTGCATCCTTAGTTAAATTGCTGATTACCACCTACCAAGGTAGATCGACGGAAAAATTTTTTACAAAGTTTTCTTTTCTGCATTACATTACACCAATCGAAGAATCGATAAACTAAATGTTATACCACCTGAACATTACATAAACGAACATTATACCCGTTCCACAGGGGCGGTCCCAAGACCGATCCCTGTGGAACACCGCACGACACCTCTCGCCGGTTCCATTCTCCCTGGTGACCGGGGTAGATGATGGCTCTGTCCGTCAGGTAGTCCTCGACTATACGACGGAGGTAGGTCGGCACCCGGTGATACCGGAGTGCCTCCCTGATGCAACTCCAGGGCAGGGTGTTAAAGGCATTGGTGATGTCCAAAGACACCGCCAAGACGACTCTGCTCCGGGCTACTGCATCCCCCATCGTGAGGGCTCTCACGCGCATGATTGCGTCCACCGTCGAGCGCCGTCGGAAGCCAAACTGGCTCTCCGCAAGGTTCGGACCCACCCGATTCAGGTGCCCGACAAGGCGGTCTGCAATGACTCTCTCAAAGAGCTTGCCCATCTCGTCGAGCAGCACGATGGGCCGGAATGCGGACGGAGAGTCCGCAGGGCGCCCGGGCTTCTGGATCAGGACAAGTTTCCCCGTCTTCCAACGAAGCGGAAACTGGCCCCTCTCCAGGCACGCGCTAAAGAGCCCCCCTAGTCGAGGCCCGAGAGTCCCGGAGGCCAGGACCCAGGCTTTTCCTGGCAGGCCGTCGGGTCCTGGGGCGGTATTTTTGGCCTTGAGCCGTTGTACCGCCACTCTCAGGTCTACTTCGATCTCCTCTGGAGCGTCGTAGACGTCGTCGTCGCTGTGGTCCGCGTTTGCGCCAGCTTCACCTTCGGGTTCCGTCGGAGGCGGAGCCATAGGTGGGGGAGTATGCTCCCCTCGCGATGGGAGAAGGTGCTTGAGCCTGCAATTTTTTAAGTGAGAGTACCTTAAGCGGTTTTCATTTTACTTTTGTCCGTATTTTTTATGTTTTTGCTGCCAAGCAGATGTCTGCATTTTTCTGTTTTAATTTTTAATGTGCCAACTTTAATTAAAGTCGTGTGCTGCTGCTGTTTGTTTTAGCGTCTGATGCCTATTACCCCTTTTTTGTTATGATTTTGTTAGCTGTAAGACCTCCATAAAATAAATTAATAAATAAATAAACATATCAAAAGTTGTTCTACCAAACAAGAGTGAACCGTAAAATCCTTCCCTTAAAACTTGAATACCCCTTTTCACCAACTTAGTAGGTGATTTTGGAAAAATCCAAATACACGTTGTGTTTAATTATTTTTTATTTCATTTCTATACTGAGTTTCTAATTCACCGGTTAGCACGATTTTCCCATACAAACTTTAACATCGTCTAGATTACCAATGAAGGGTATATAAAAAAAATTAATAGCGCCAAACTTTTTTATTTACTTGTGTTCTTATTCATGGCAAGTTCCAAATGTATAAACCCAAGGAATAAGATTTTTCATAAATCAGTTTTCACCACCTTAAATGATTTTTTTTTGCAAAATCCCGTGTTATTGCCCCCCTACATGCATACACTGCTGTCAAAAATTCAAGTTTCTGCGTTTAGCTGTTTCGGCTGTAGTCGAGTCTTAAAGCCATACCCTGTTATTTTATACATATATGTAATATAGAAGATTTGGATGATGTAAATATAAGATAGAGTACATATTTAATTTTAATTCAATGATTAGTAACCTTGTATATTGTATGTATGGTATATCATTTATTAAGATGGTAGCTAATGTATGGTGTGTATGTGTGTCAGGTGCAGCAGGCAGTGGCGCAGGCGGCGGCGCAGCAGCTCCAGCAGCTACAAGCGCGAGCAGGCGCGCCGCACGCCCCGCATGCGCCCGCCGCCTCCGGTACGTCACCCCCTTACAAATACCTGCAAGGTTCGTGCTGTTCAAGTTCCACCCCGATTGCCGTGCTGACACGCTGGCTGGCAGCACGGCAGACTAGACTAGAGGCCACACTGTATCCATAATGATAAATTCTGTGATTGTAATGAGTGTATGGTGGTGCAGACGGGCGATCGCCGTCACCGCGGCGCACGCCTCCCGGCGCCGGCGCCTTCCTCACGCCGCTCACGCCGGGATCCGGGCGCGCGCGCTCCCCGCTGCACGCGCACGCGCACACTCCCCTACATGCGCACGCGCACAAGCCGCGTACGCTCGAGCCCACAGCCGATGACACTGCCGACCTCGAGGAGTTGGAACACTTCGCCAAAACCTTCAAGCAAAGACGCATCAAACTCGGTGAGTTCTCCCGTCACCCCAATCGCAGGCCAATCCAAGAGTGGTAAAGTTCCGAGATAGACACAATCTCTCGATGAAAGACATTATAGAGCACCATCGTTCCTTCCGCAGGGTTCACGCAAGGCGACGTCGGGCTCGCGATGGGCAAGCTGTACGGCAACGACTTCTCGCAGACAACGATATCGCGCTTTGAAGCTCTGAACTTGAGCTTCAAGAACATGTGCAAGCTAAAACCCCTGCTGCAGAAGTGGCTGGAGGACGCGGACTCATCCCTGGCGGGCGGGGGCGCGGCGGGGGGCGGGGGCGCGGCCCTGGGAGCGGGGCTGGCGGAGGCCGTGGGCAGGCGCCGCAAGAAGCGCACCTCCATCGAGTCGGGCGTGCGCGTGGCGCTCGAGAAAGCCTTTCTGCACAACCCCAAACCCACCAGCGAAGAGATCGCCGCGCTCGCCGACGCACTCTGCATGGAGAAGGAGGTGGTGCGCGTGTGGTTCTGCAATCGGCGCCAGAAGGAGAAGCGCATCAACCCGCCGGCGGGCGAGCCCGCGGGGTTGGGAGGCGCGGGTCTGGCGGGCGCGGGGCTGGCGGGGGGCGCTGGCGGCGCGGGGTTGCACGCGCACGCGCACGCGCTGCACGCCGCCGCCATGCAGCCGCTGGCGCTGCTGGCGCGCGCGCCGCCGCGCGACTGACGCGGGCCGCGCGTGCCGTTCCTGACACATATCCTCTCGTTGTAAATAGTGCGCGGGCGCGGCCGCGGTGTACAGACTAGTGTTAGCGTGTATATAGATGTATGTGCGGGCCGCTGCGCCTGCTCTAGGCTAAGTTTATATATTATAACGTGAATTTTATTTATGTGGGAGCGAGGCGCCTTGCCGCCGCCGCTGTACAGAGCTCATATCAGTTAGCGCTCCACGCGACAACTATGTAAGGTGGATGTGTAGAAAACTATCTATATGTTACAATAAAACATCATAGACATTACATGTGGTTTCATTTATGTAAACTTACTCTCCATTATTTAGAAAATTTGAATGATTTACCAACAGTTGTTTGGTCGGTAAACCGTTGCTCAAAAATGTCAATTTTATTTTAACATCCAGCTCCTTTTCTGCGCGATCTGAAATGCAGGATGGAAAAAAATAAAGCAAGGCAAAGACATAACATAATTATCTCAACAAACATTATGACTGCAATTAGAGCTTATTAACCTCCGACGGAAAAAGAGGGGTGTGTGTCTGTCTGTCTGTGGCACCAAAGAGCCCGAACGGATAAAGCGATTTCAATTTAGTTTTTTTGTATTAAAGGTGACTTACCGGCGAGTGTTCTTAGTCATGTTTGATGAAAATCGGTTGAGCCGTTTAAAAGTTGTGGGCGTTTAAAAGTGGGGAAGGGTAACCGAAGGTTTGCAAATAAACTAAACTCGAGTGGGGTCTCACATGAAAGCGCACTGAAAAGGAATATTGATGACTTAATCGAGAGTGTTTTTAGCATCGTTTGATGAGAAAATTGGTGGTGGGAAAATTTTGTAACTGTCGTCCCCTGCAACTTATATGCTGTAACCACCCAACATAAAATGATATAAAGTAAGATGTATGCACCTATAAAAAGTATAAAATAAAAATTAAATAAAAAAATAAAAAAAAACCCGACACAAAAACTAATTTCTCTTTAAAAAGTAATAAATAATAAAAACAATATTATTTTTTATAATTATTAATACATACATAGGTACTTTAAGATTCAGTTGTTTTTATTATTTATTACTTTTTAAAGGGAAATTAGGTTTTGTGTCGGGGTTTTTTAAATTTTATTTTTATTTTACAATCTGAAATGTTAAGAAGGTATAATTTAGTTTATGACCTCAAAAGAGTGTGAGTAATAATTATCACAAATCACTCACTCATAGGATACGAAATCTCAGAAACTACAAGTGCTGGGATTTAGAAATTTTACATAAGGGTTTTTTAAGGACGTAGGTGCTCAATAAGATGAAGTTTTGCGAAATTCCATCCCTAAAGGGTTGTTTTTGGGGTTGATAGTGTAACGTAGTATGTTATTTTAACTATAAGATAAACAAAGGCTACGTATAACGAAACTTAATTAGTACTTATTTCGCAACCAAACTCCCTCCATCTTTTTGACATGTAGGAAAGCGCTCGCGGTTTAAAAGAAGGAACGCGCGGGTGACAGCGCATTACGTACCACAGTTCTGACCTAGATTAGTCGCCTTGTCTCGCTACGACCTAATTAAGTACTATATATACAGGGTGATTGGTTATTCGATGCGGTCCTTGAAATGGGTGATACTAGAACTTATTTGCAACAATTTTAACCCCGACAACATGGGGTCTAAACTGACTGGTTTTGGAGATATCGAACTGTAAAGGTTTTTTGAAAAATTTCTACCTCTCCATCATTAAGTGCTTATTGTTAGAAAGTAACGATGGTCACCACTTAGAATTTATACTTTTCCGATAGAATATGAACGACTGAATCTAGTGAATACAAGTTTGTTATAAAACTAATCATATCTTGGGAAATTAAGTGTCATAGAGTTTCTGTTTTGAAGTTTTCTGAAAACTTCCCTTGTCTTTCAAAGCATATTTAAAAAAATAAATGTATGACACTTGGTTTACAAATTACAGGAAAAACTTTCTTGTCTCATTACCTTTCTAAAATGGTGCCACAGTACCTACTTTTAGTTAGTGTCTGACCAGAAAATTAGAGTTGTTACTGACAAGGTAGTAAATCAACGAAAATTGGTTGTAAAGTTTTTTCGACCCAACATTATTTTTTCTGTGGTTTTTGTCCAAACTGTTACCTGATATTAGCTTTTTGAGTCAATGCGCTAAACCCTGGTCGATGACATTAGGCAAAATCGCGCTTTATCTGGAGTATTTTTACCTGTCCTATCAGTAGGGTGACCTAACTTTTATGCACACCAGTTTAGTTTTTTTTTATGAAACCAGAGTTTACAAACATTCCGTCATTGTACTAATGTTTCAAGTAGCTGTTTTAAATGGAAGAGAATTGATGGTTTGGCTATCTGGTCCATAGGTAAAATACTAAAAATAAAAACCGACTTTGCCTGATATGATTATGTGATTACGGCCAGGATTAAGCATATTGACTCAAAAAGCTAATATCAGATAGCAGTTTGGACAAAAACCACAGAAAAAAAATGTTGGGTTGAAAAAACTTTACAACCAATTTTCGTTGATTTACTACCTTGTCAGTAACAACCCTAATTTTCTGGTCAGACACTAACTAAAAGTGGATACTGTGGCACCATTTTAGAAAGGTAATGAGACAAGAAAGTTTTTCCTGTAATTTGTAAACCAAGTGTCATACATTTATTTTTTTAAATATGCTTTGAAAGACAAGGGAAGTTTTCAGAAAACTTCAAAACAGAAACTCTATGACACTTAATTTCCCAAGATATGATTAGTTTTATAACAAACTTGTATTCACTAGATTCAGTCGTTCATATTCTATCGGAAAAGTATAAATTCTAAGTGGTGACCATCGTTACTTTCTAACAATAAGCACTTAATGATGGAGAGGTAGAAATTTTTCGAAAAACCTTTATAGTTCGATATCTCCAAAACCAGTCAGTTTAGACCCCATGTTGTCGGGGTTAAAATTGTTGCAAATAAGGTCTAGTATCACCCATTTCAAGGACCGCATCGAATAACAAATCACCCTGTATACAGGGTGGAATTTTGTAATGGAGGGAAAGTACTCTTAATACTGCAGATAGAAAAATTTTACTCAAAGAAAACATTCCTTTATTTTTGAATAGAAAGCAAACTGCATTCAAAGATTTTCGAAAATTCTCTTCTTCCACATCCGGGAATCGAACCGGCTAAAATCTGAAAAAATTATACACTGTGCTTTTATTGCATCGATCGTTAGGGTCAATTATAAGGATGAAATCTCTCTAACAAACATGATAAATTAAATGAAAGGAAAACCAGGAAATCTGAAGTTACAAATTCAATGAGTCAAGTTAAAGCTCTTTAAGTAACATCCATCTTTTGTAATGCAGACTCCTTTGCGACATACTCGTAGCTGCGTGTATGAGGTAATTTAAATATGGAATGTTAGATTAAAATTTGAAAATTAGATTGTCATAGTTGTTATTCACATTTGATTGTTTTTACAACTCATTTCACATTTTGTCTCACGGTGAAAATGACTTATCAAGAACAGTTTGATTTAATGGAAGCTTATTTTTTAAATAACAAAAACGTGAATCTAGCTCTGCGGTGGTAAGGAGAGAGATATCAAGACCGACAGGCACCAACTCGGTTCGTATTGAAAAGAATGGTAGAAAATTTAAATAATACGGGTGGTTTCAAGAAGAGACGGCAAACTATTCAACAAAACTATTTCGATTTTGAACTAAATGTTTTAACATACTTTGAATCTGGGTGAGGACCTGGTGATCTGTAATACAGGTGTATAGGTACCTATAATAGACATCAGCACTCACAAACACTTGACTGTGATCTGTCCTCTGCAATTGTACTTAATGTTTGTGTAATATTTAAGGTCTTGTTTTGTGAGGAGAAATAAAGATATATTAATAAAAAGATATATCAATATTTTGGAAGGAAATTGTAATTGCAGTAGGTTATTAAATCTTTTTAAATCCTTTGATTTAACCAACATCTTTGCAGAACCTACTTAGAGTAACTCCAACATCTGCTACTTGTATTGATAATATTTTTTGCATTGCGATTACTTTGATAATGCCATAGTTAGTTGTCTGCCGTCTGATCACAATGGACAGACGGTAACTTTTAGGTGTAGCACAATTATGCAACAAGTTCAAATTAAATTTAGACCAATAACGACAAATAAACTTAATAGATTTAATAGTTCCCTAGACAATAAGTTAAGTGTAATGAGTCCTAATATAGACGAAATGAATGCCAATCAACTGTACGATCTGTTACGAAATTTGTATTTAGTGACTGGGCAACTAGAGGTATTAGGAAAAGTAGGGAAAGACTTTTTGAACTATATGGCCTTAAGCCTTACATTAATACTACAAATTTTAGCAAGCATGTCACTACCTATTCTAAAATTTTCAGAAAGACCTGCAAGGCTGCTAAAGCCTTGCACATTAGTAACAAGATTAAAGCAGCTGAAAATAAAATAAAGACAGTTTGGAAAGACCGGAAGAAAAACAATGCGTAACAGTAACTATACATTAGATACAGATTGTGGTCCTGTAAGCTCTAATCTTGAAGTAGCTCAAGAATTTGTAAATTTCTTTACAGATATACCATTTAAGACTACGGAGGCTCTAAATTCCGCACCCGATAAATCAATTGCTTTTTTAAAGGCGAACGTATCTGGCTGCCCGGCTGATTTTAAATTTAAACACATAAACCCGATGACAGTTATCAAAGCATTCCGGCAAATCAAAATTAAACAGACAGAAGATTTATGGGGAATGTCTGTTAAAGTTTGTACATCCATAGTGGAGACTGTAGCACCTTACCTAGCTTTAATTTTTAATATGTGTGTGGATCAAGGAGTTTTTCCTGATTTGATAAAGTTCAGTAAAGTCGTGCCTCTATTTGAATCTGGGGACTCTAATGATACTAACAATTATAGACCAGTATCCGTGTTGCCAGTCTTTAGCAAGGTATTTGAAAAAGTAATGTTAGATCAGATGCTTAATCACTTTAACACCAACAGAATCTTACACGATCAGCAGTATGGTTTCACCAAGGGACGTTGTACAACTGACGCCGGTGTGACCTTATTAAAGCACATATTTACTGCTTGGGAAGAGGCCCAAGACGCGGTAAGAATATTCTGTGACCTCTCCAAAGCATTTGATTGCGTAAACCATGATACATTACTTTTGAAGCTAGAGCATTACGGACTAGGTAAACTTGCACTTAGTTTGGTAAATTCATATTTGTGCAATAGGCAACAGCAAGTTCAAATAAACGGCGTAAATTCACAGAGTTCAACTGTCAAAATCGGAGTTCCGCAAGGCTCAATATTGGGTCCTTTCCTCTTTTTGGTATATATAAATGACCTACCCTATCTTTTGGACAACCAACCTCACACAATGGTGTTATTTGCGGATAATACTTCCTTAATTTTTAAGATTAATAGACGACCTAAATAATACCTTATGTCAGATCCACAACTGGTTTACAGCAAATAACTTAGTGTTAAATGGAAAAAAGACTAAGTGTATACGATTCGCTCTTCCAAATGTCAAAAGTACTAATAATGACATAGTATTGCTTATTATGCGCTTAAGCTCAGCAGCATATGCCGTCAGAAAGATTCGTCAATATACTGACGTAGATACTGCGAGACTTGTATATTTTAGTTACTTTCATAGTATAATGCCATATGGAATTTTATTGTGGGGACGGGCTGCAGCCATCGAGTCTATTTTTATTCTGCAAAAAAGAGCCATCCGAGCTATATACAATCTTCGAAGACTCTCTGAGAGAATTACTGTTTAAGGATATTAACATCATGACGGTAGCTTGTCAATACATCTATGAAAACATAATGTACGTTAGAAAGAATCTGCATCTTTTTGGCAAAAGAGGTGACAGACACAATTACAATACTAGAAATAGGGACCAATTAGTTCAGCCGGGCTTCAGACTCGCTAAAGTAGACTCATCTTTTATGGGGTATTGTTTAAAATGCTATAATAAAATTCCACAAAGCATTCTTGAACTGAATGAGACAAAATTTAAAACATGCATTAAACGCACACTATGTAAGCGGGCATATTACAAATTGGGCGATTATATCGCTGATACTAATGCTTGGCTCCATGCTAGTCCTGCTCCATAGGACAGTGATGTGTTCGTATTCATTTTTTTTTTTTTTTGTATCCCGCAGAGCACAGCAATCTGTCGTAGACATTTAGATGCTTGTCTGTCAGAAACTATTTCTGATAATTTTGTTTTCATAACAGGTGGAGTTGTCCAATGACCACTCTCACTATTCTATGGCGAATCGCTTTATAAGATTTGGAACACTATTCCTTCTCAGTCTTGTGTAAATGGTACTTCCAGAACCCGTTAAAGTGGCAGCCAAAGCATTAACATGGGTGGTTAATTTTTGTTGATATTTTACACTTCGAGCAGCAATTTCTTGTTTTACTGAGTTGAGTCTCAGGTCGTGCAGTATATATTTGTTGTGGATGCATTTTGGAATGTTGAACATGGATCTAATAGCTTTATTCTGAAACCTTTCCATGATTTCTATATTGCTGTTACTTGCTGTTCCCCAAAGTTCGATTCCGTATGTCCAAACTGGCTTCAGAATTGTTTTGTAAACTGCCATTTTGCTTTCGTTGTTTAGTTGAGAATTTTTGCCGATCAGCCAATGCATAGATCGAAGTTTTGTGTCCAGGGCTTTTCTTTTGCTCCAGATATGTTTCTGCCAGGTCAGCTTCCTATCCAGGTGCATGCCTAGGTATTTCGTGGCGACATCGTGTGGGATTTGTTCTCCGTTCAGTTTGATTGGTGGACAGTCGCCCTTTCGCAGAGTGAAAGTGACATGGACTGATTTGCTTTGGTTAGCTTTTATTCTCCATATCTTCAGCCATTTTTCTATCTCGGTTATGTGTTTTTGGAGATTTGCTAATGCGATTTCTGGGTTGGCGTTCACTGACATTATTGCAGTATCATCGGCGTATGTGGCAGTAAGGGTTTGATCATCAACAGGGATGTCGGCAGTGTAGATGAGGTACAGTACGGGCCCTAAGATGCTCCCTTGGGGTACCCCAGAACGGATTTTGAACAGATCGGAGGAAGTGTTATTTAGCTTAACTTCATAGCATCTTTTATCTAGATAGCTTTTCAATAGAAAGTAGAAAGAATGAGGGAGATGCTTCTTGATCTTGAACAGTAGACCGTCGTGCCAGACTCTATCGAAAGCTTGACTTATATCCAGAAACACAGCCGAACAGTACTTCTTATTTTCTAGCGTGTGGCCGATGGTATTTATCAATCTGTGTACCTGCTCAATGGTTCCATGTTTCTGTCTAAATCCAAATTGGTGCCCAGGAAGAATAGTATTTAAGTGAGGTTGCATTCTATTGAGGATGACTTTCTCGAGCAATTTCCCAACCAGTGGAAGGAGACTAATTGGTCTATAGGATGAAACTTCCTCTGGCTGCTTTCCAGGTTTGAGGATCATGACTACTTGAGCAAGTTTCCACTGAAACGGGTGGTGGGAGAGTCTCAGGCATGAGTTGAAGAGTATAACAAGAAACATTATGCCACTTCTCGGGAGCTTGCTTAAGGCTTTGCAGAAGGCTATTAAAACTATAATTGCAATTGTATAAATTCAGATTTCTTTGTATTATATAGCTGCTTAGCCATTGTGTGAGTTTTATGTGCTCAAAGCTATCATTCACCAGATACCTACGTCTTAATTATTTTTATTTCTTTGACTGAATGTGGCCTGGCGGTTGGGAGTATGTCATGCTCACTCAAATGTCTCGCTGATGGTGGCGCGTGTGTCGGATCATTTAGTTCCCTTCAAAATGGTTGAGCTGAATGATGCTGATATCATGAGTCATGTTCGTGAACGGGCTCTGAGGTTGGGACTGGTTATCTCTTAGCTGCCACGGTTTATTTTAATTATCAATAATTTTATTTCTGAATTGTCTTTTTTTATATTTCCTTTGGACAATTTTTAACTTCCTACATCGTTCTTACATAATGTACCATCTGAAAATGAATGATGTAACAAAGGTTCTGTAATAATTTTGGCGATCTAAAAAGAGTGTCCATGGAGTTACTTGCCCGTTCTTCTCCATAGAGATCTACTCCTTGGAATGGGCATCTACGGTACTTTCACAGTTTTTAGGGTTCCGTAGTCAACAAGGAACCCTTATAGTAATTTGGTGTAAATATACAGAATTGTTGCGCTGAAAAAGTGGTAAAATAAAATCTCGTAAAATATTTTTTAGGGTACCTCCTAGGGGTGCTAAGACAGGAAACCTCCACGTGCGCCCGTGGACTGGAGTTCCCTCTCGGATACGTCCGGGGGGAAGACCAGTTTTTCGGGCCGGTGCACCCTGGGATGCGGGCAAAAACTCTCCTTAGGCACTGTGTGCCTAAGGGGTTTCTTTGCCCGTATGCAAATAGCCTGTCGGGTGGACGCTCCAACGCGTGTCCCTCTGAACAGCAGAGGGCACAGCGGCGGAGCGGGCTTGCGGACGGTGAGTAATGGGTATGCTCGCCGTCCGACCAAGGACCAAGCCCGGGTCGGTGGCGCGTCGTGTTTCACGCGTCACCGACGGGGCCCCTTATGGGGCCAAATGCCTGCCGGGGTTGCGGATTTTTCTTAATCCAGGATACCGTGGCCCCGGAACGTAAAGGGCATCCGACGGAACACGGGTGGATTTTAGTCAGTAAGAGTCTGACAGTCCCTCCCGCCCCACCCAGGGCGGGAGGACTCATTTGATGATTTTGCCACCCTAAAAAAAAAAAAAAAAGGGTACCTCCTAAACACATAGTGGGGATGTTTTTTTTTTTCTCACGTACCCCTTAGTGTGGGGTATCATTAAATAGGCCTTTAAAAATATTGATAGAGTCCATTAACAATTTTTTGATAAAAAGATTCGTTTGTGAAATCTTAAGTTTTAAAGTGCTAATTTTTGCTCGACTCGAGTGTCCCCCCCCCCCCTCTACCAGCTAAACGGTTATGTTTGGCGGTGTGAAAAAATTCACAATAGTAGTCTATATAACGAAGTTTAAAAGAAAATTATCATGACTAAGTAGGCTTTACAAGTTTACGAGTAATAGTCGACCAACTTATAAAACGTACTTGGATAACATATTTTCCTAAACAAAATGTATCGGCGAACATGTTCTTCAACTGCAAATGTAAGTTTGTGAACTTTATTTTTACAGCTATAATAGGTGGGTATGTTTTGGGGATAGGTAGGTTTTCAAACTATTTTTCAACTATTTTTAACTAACTTCAAAAAAAGGAGGAGGTTCTCAATTCGTCGTAATCTTATTTTAATGTATTTTCCCCGATTTCTCAAAGACACCTGGACCGATTTTGAAAATTCTTCTTTTGATTGAAAGAGTACACCTTCCAATTGGTGTCAGGATCTGATGATGGAATCCTGGAGAAATCATGGGAACTCTTTAAATTTTAAATCATTCTTGAAGCGATGTATTCGAATTATTACGTAACGCTGGTTTTAAATCTTTGTTACAGCCGCTTCCCTCTACTACAATAGATAAAACTGTCAAAACTTGTGGTACTCAAATAGACAACATCTTTTCCAACTTTACCTGTGAAGTTGCTTTATATAACTCCTTCTACAGTTACCATCGTCCTATGTGGGCCCGTTTTTAGACATTATGAGTTGGCTACTGAATCACTTAGGTACCTAATAAATGTAAATTTACGTAAATTAAATTAAAATTAAATTCAGCGAATCAGTTTAGTTAGTTCGCATAAGTATTTTGATGGGCAACTACGGAACACTACACTGTGCGTGGCTCGACACGCACTTGGCCGTTTTTATGTCTTGTGACTGGGACTGTAACAACATAACTATTTATGAATTGTTTTTATTTTTTGTCTTTTGACAATTCAAAAGTGCCTGTAACTGGCCTACTTGAAATAAATGCTTTGTTTTTTTTTTTATAAGCTTCGTTATTCTGTGCGAATTACGTTTAAAAATAAATATTATTTTAAAATAATTAAATAAAATTAAATTCAGTGTACCCCTGTAACGAGGTTTCTACGACAGGGTATAATATACCCTAGGTACCCTACCAGTACCTGGAGTCACCTGGTCTGCCACCTACAACCGAAGAGATCCCGGTCTACCCTCAACTCATCGAGTCGGCAGTTTACCTGCCAGTACATACTGGGACAGAAGCTGCCTCTCCGCCTACGTCTCATCGGGCCGCCGAAGATCGGAGAAGCTGAGCGTCGCCTACCCGCTTCCGTCTATTATTATCAGGATAGTGGTTTTTCGATATTCGACTCACTCCCTGCTCATCGTCTACCTTCAGCGGATATGAATAAATACCTACATACTGTATTTTTTTAAAGCGCTTTTTATTCACATACACACATCAAAAGTGTCTAGGGATCAAGCATTTTTATGCGGATTTCTTGAGATTGAGATGTGGCTTTGTAATAAATTTATGATTTTATAAATTTATATGGATCCTTTTTGGTGCATTTCATAATTTGAATCAGGAACTGTGAATCAAATTCGAGTAAAAGATGAAAATCAGCTGTCAATATTTTCCCTATAAAAACATACAACGCATTGAAGACATTATTAGTGCTACTGTTTCCCTACTACTGATTAAAACCAACGTTATTGTGGAGCGGCGACGTCATTTAAGCAGGGAAGAAATGCTCAGAGCCGTGGGAATGATAGAAGCTGGTTCCCGGCAACGTACTGTGGCTTTAGCTCTGAATACAAGTCAGAGTGTTATCAGTCGACTTTGGACACGTTACCGAAGCACTGGTACCGTGGCTGAGCGCCATGGAGGACGGTATCGCTGCACCACACGGAGACAAGACCGATACATTCAAATCTTAACTTGAAGAGCTCCAACAATAACCGCCATGATGTTAGCCGTGAGGCTTCATCACTCTTCAGGGAACTTAATTAGCGACCAAACAGTCAGAAACCGCTTGCATGAAGTGAACCTTCATTCCCGAAGACCGCTACGGGTACCACCTATAGCAATGCACAATCGTAGGATTCGATATCAATGGGCTCTTGAACACAGAAATTGGGCAGAAGAACAATGGCGTTTCGTGTGCTTTTCTGATGAGTCTCGTTTCGGTATGAGACCGGATACAAGACGTATACGACACTGGAGAACCCCTGGACGCCAACAGCGATTAAAATCCTGCCAGGAAGTCCATCCTTATAGTGGTGGAACCATCATGGTATGGGCGGGTATTTGGATCGGCGGAAGAACTGAGTTGATTTGGATCAGAGGCAACCTCAACGCTCAAATTTATGCTGAGACGATTGTATCAGACGTCATCGTTCCTCTACAAGTGCAAATCGGTCCCTTATTTCAGTTAATGCATGATAATGCACGACCGCACACCGCAAGAGTTGTAAGACAGACTCTCGCCGCAGCTAACATCAATGTCCTGCCCTGGCCTGCTCAGTCGCCAGACTTGAATCCGATTGAGCATGCATGGGATATGCTACAGAGAAGAGCTCTGCCGAATATGGAGGGTATCCAGTCGCAAGAAGACCTTTTTTTGTTGTTGCAACGAACATGGGCGGCCATTCCACAGCGTGATTTGGATGAACTCATTTTGAGTATGCCAAACCGATGTTCTTGTGTTGTTAGTGTTCGCGGTAGAAACACGGATTATTAATTGTTTAAGTTACCCAATAAAATTTTAAAGAAAACTGTTGTTTCAGTCTTTTTTTCGAACTTTTGTGTTAGTGGTTCAAATGTCAAAAATCCGTTTATTAGGAAAATGGCAAATTTCTTTATTAATGCAAAGGTGACTTGGTTTATCGTTACTGTGACAAACGAAAACACTTTATTTAATGAATCCTTAAAGAAAATTTTAATTAATATCAATCAGGAGAAAAGTTATTGCAAAAATATATGTTGATCCCTAGACACTTTTGATGTGTGTACATACCCACGTTACAATAGTTTGTCTGAAACTTTGTTACACAAGTACTAAGAGTTTCAATTGTTGAATGAGGGTTCCTTTTAGGACGTTCATGACGACATTCCTTTTTAACCGACGAAAAAAAGGAGGAGGTTCTCAATTCGACATGTATATTTTTCTTTCTTCCCACGTTTTTATACACTTGTTACGTGCCCTGCCTACACCAAATCGGCTGAATAGCGACATGATAGCTATTTACGTACAATGGATGTTTCCACGCGAAATTGCAACACACGGTCTCTGCTGACTCGACGCCTCGTGCAGCCATCGGCCACCTACTTCCAACCTGCTGACACAGCATCCGCGTTTCGCCATCGATTAGAATTACACTCGGTTCCAAAAATTACGGGTCAGTCACAAAAATTGAAATACCTCCAGAACTGTAAAAGTTAGATCAATGAAATAAAAAACAGAATAAAGACTTTTTAGTTGCGCTTCTAATAGCATATTATTTAAACGGGTTGATGAAAAAAACTTCATTAGAAAAAAAAAATTAAAAAAAGACTATTTTAAAAACAATATTTTGGTTTCACTTTGATGCTTTCCATTATGGATGCTTTCCATTTCTATTCTGTCACAAAAAAAAATATCGTGAACGTCTTCCACGTGCATAATTATTATTTTGTGAAGTGAAGCATGGCAGTCACGCTAGAGGAATGTACCAGAATCCTAACTTTTTTGGAACTTGGGCGGAGCCAGCGTGAAACAGCCAGAAACATTGGTGTATCTTTGTCGACTGTACAGCGGGTAGTCCAGCGGTACCAAGAGACCGGATCACACCTTAGAAGACCAGGAAATGGCAGACCAAGATGCACAACGGCCAGGGAAGACAGACAACTGGTGGCTACAATGCTCCGAAATCGTTTTCAAACTGCTGTTGGTCTAAAAACTCACTTTATTCGCTTTGGAGGTGGCAATTTAAGCGCTCAAACAGTAAGAAGACGTCTTGCTGAAGCAAATTTGAAACCATTGAGGCCCGCAAATGGCCCCAAACTGGAACGGGGACATCGAATTGCAAGACAGAGATACGTGCGCGAGCACCTAAACTGGACACTAGACGATTGGTCTAGGGTAATGTTCACGGACGAGTCTAAATTCATGCTTTATAAGCATGATGGTAGGCAGTTGGTGTACAGAAGACCAGGGGAGCGCTTCCATCAAGCGTGTGTGGAGGAAAAAGTGGCGTACGGTGGAGGCTCCGTACAAGTTTGGGCTGGGATTTCTGCTGAGGCCCGCACCGAGCTGGTACTCATTCAAAATGGAACTCTAAATGCAGAGAGGTACGTGGAAGAGATCCTCAATGAACATGTAGGTCCTTTCATGGCCAGGATGGACCGGCATGGCATATTAATGCATGATAATGCGCGTCCCCATACCGCCAGAATTGTACATGACTACCTTGAAGAGGTCGGTATCGAACTCATGCAGTGGCTAGCGCGAAGCCCGAACTTAAACCCCATCGAGCACGCCTGGGACGAGCTTCAGAGATGCGTGAAAGGTTGAAACCCCCCACCAATCACGCTTCCCGAGCTCAAACAAGCACTGGTGGAGGAATGGGAAGGTATTCCTCAGCACCGGCTCCGAAATTTGGTGTACAGCATGCCTAATCGCCTGGAAGCTGTCAGAAGAGCTCGTGGAGGCAATAAAAAGTATTAAATGAAGAAAGTGATGAAAAACAACAAAAAAACAATCATAAAAAAATGTAATCTTAAGAAAAATATGACTACTTTAGTTTTTTTTTTAATTTAGAGATTGATATTGTGGGAGCAACTAAGTTTTATTTTATTTTTTATCTGTATAATTAAATTCTCAATTGAACAGTCTTCGTTTCATTAGGATGGCATACATAGTTCGGGAGATATTCGGGTTTATGTGACTGACCCGTTATTTTTGGAACCGAGTGTATATTTTTTATAATAATTAATTTAGCACTTCGGAACTAGCATCGTCCAAGTTTAGACCTTAGATTTAGTATAAGTCTTAACCCATTAAGACCCAAATATAAATGAGCAGTAGGAAGAAATCAATTTCTTATGTAACGGGTAGAAAACAGTAAAATAAACCAAAAATAATGAAAATAATTAAATATAATAATTTAATATATAATATAAATATATTTTGTTTTTGTAGAAAAAAAATGCCGTCCTCAAATGGGGACGATGGGCTCATACGGTGCCAAAATTTTAAAACAGTAATTACCAACGCACAGTGTTTTACAACACGTTTTGCGTTACCAATAAGCGTTTTTATGAGTGCAATGCGTCATAGTTGTTGGGAATGTTTTTGAGAATAATTGCCCACCCCATTTTGCTGTAGGCATGATACCATCACAACTGCTGGCCAATAACTTACGCAGATTATGTGTCTCAAATAATAAGAAGCGATATAACAGTGAAAGACAAGCTGATCTATCTTGGTTTCGTTAGTTAGTAGGCGTACACACAAGGTGGTCACAACAGCTAAATCCAGCACATATGTGAACAAAACCCATCAACATTTTTGGCCAGGTATATCAGAGTGGTGCAGAGAAAAAGATTGTACATCTAGCTCGATCCCGTCCATTCCTTCATGTAAAACATGCGGTATGCCAACATCCACTGGCTCTCTAGGATATAGCTAAGGACATTTACCAAAATACTAGCCACACGCAATAGCAGGATTTGTTCGAAATAAATGAGTAAATGAGGTCTTGAAGCCGAATAAGAT
Organism: Agrotis exclamationis; assembly: GCA_950005045.1. NCBI lineage: Eukaryota > Metazoa > Arthropoda > Insecta > Lepidoptera > Noctuidae > Agrotis > Agrotis exclamationis. Next base: position 309,358 of record OX465422.1, on the reverse strand, counting down.
AGACGTGCCCCTTATAAATTAGACTATGTCATTTCGTTACAGCATCTCATGTTTTCTACTTGCTGCTGCCCATTCCTTTTCGTCCCGTACACACATCGACTCTGCTTGGTATATCTCATGATACGACATAGCTTTGCATTATTGTCATCATCACCTTCGTATATTCGTATATGCGCTTGTTTCTGGTGGATGACATACTAAATCTACCTCTCCGAAGCCATATTTTCCTTCCAACACTGCTCCAAATGCTTCCTGAAGGCCATGGTAGTCATTTTGACTTATAAATGTCACTTGTACTAGTAGTTGCTCAAAATAAATGTCTCAATAAAAATCGAAATAAATACCTCTGAAGTGCCTCAATTGGGGACACCGTTATAAAATCACTTATTCTACTTCTTCTTAGCGTGTCGATGGCAAATTATTTTATATATTTTGTTTAGCTCAAAATTCAGCTACGCGAACTTATTCTGCTAAGAGATTTCTATATTTTAGTTGTGAAATAATTTTATTTTATTAGTCAGAGTATATTTAAGTATTTTATTAACAAAAAATAATTCATCTTGAACAAAAAGTAAAAACTAAAAATTTATTAATTTTCGGCATCTACAGAATTTAAAATACCTCTTTTAAATGCACTATAGAATCTATTTTAGCTGTCAATATTATATTTTTGGACTAAAAACATAAAGATACACTATTAAATGTCAATAATGAAAACAAGAATAAATTAAGTAATTGAAAAGTAGGAGATACTTCTACAAGTGTCCTCGTTTGGGCACAGCGGGCGCAAATGGGTTAAATTGTAATTTTAAAGTAATTAAATCTTTCTTTAAATTATTTTCGGTTTTTTTTAAGTCCTCCGGCAGTCACCTTCATAATTCACAACTTTTCTTGTTTGTTTGTCGTTCCGGTTGGAATTTTGCAACTCAATTTTGAGGCACTTCCCAATAAGCTAGCAGGCTGCAATTTTGCACACGCTCTGAGTTCTGATGACAATATATGACTAGCTAAGAAACGTCATAACAAATCCAATATGGCGACCTCCCCAAGATGGCGGACTACCTGTTTGAAATTCACCCCCATGATATGGGTATCAAATGAAAGGGTTTGCTGTCAGGAATATGAAAAAAATAGTCACGTTTCTTAAATCCAACATGGCGGACATCCAAGATGGCGGATTGGCTACTTGAAATGCTCCCCCATGATATGGGTATTAAACGAAAGGGTTTGCTGAATGGGATACGAAAAAAAAATCAAGTGACCTAAATCAAACATGGCGGCCGTCCCAAGTTGGCGGATAAGAAGTAAATTAAAGACTAAAAAGTATAATTTTTAGTGCGTGTTTTTTCCACATTCATATACACTCACTTTTCTTGTTTGTTTGTTTGTCGTTCCGGTTGGATTTTTGCAACTCAACTTTGAGGCACTTCCCGACAAGCTAGCAAGCCGAAATTTTCAGGGTAGCTTCAAACCCAATGAACAAAGATAAAAATAATAAAATAATTAATATATTTAAAAATCTATTGTTTGTTGTGAATGTTTTGAGTGGCCCCTCTTTCAGCCCCGTAGGGTTATTTTCTAATTTTTAGGACATTTTAAAACGTGGGTTTTTACGGCTATTCTCCGGTTGCAAGTTTTTATTTGTCCGGGCTTACTTAATCCGTAACATTATCATATTCAATCGTGGTTTTTTTTTATATGTTAGATTACGACCGTATCTAGCTGCAAACAAAATATTGGGTTCTGTTTTTAACTAGTAAGCCTAAATTAATTGAACCTCTGTTCAAAAAACGTCTATTCTCTAATTACCTTGACCTGTCCGCACACCAACTTAATGTTAGAACTTGCTTGTAATTTTTAAAACCTGCAGATTTACTTTGATCCATTGAACGTTTTAAACAATACTTACTGAGCAACGTGTATCACATAACAAAATATCGACTCAATAGAACCAGTCTATAAATAATTATAATTAAATAACCGCGTGTCCGATAGAAAGTTATAATTACCGTAACATTTTCTGTTTTCGGATGCACACATGCCTAAATAACGGTATTTGGCACATCAGTAGCGCACGCGTCGAATGTCCTCAGAGTGTGCTGCAGCCCATTAGCAGTCGCACGTCTCAAACGTTACTGCAGCGCCAACGAAGCACTTGAGTATATAATTTCCGTAGCCTTGATTTTAAACTTTTCTAATTACCGTTGTACTTATTTAAAAACTTAATTTTTAAGTTAGACACTAGTTCACTAGTTGATAATGTAAATGAAACAGTACTTTGGCCTCCTTACGTTATGATAAGCCAGTATTTGCAGACTGTGTTGGTTTTCGAAATTTTGAAGAATGTCTATCGTTTTCTAATTACCGTATACTAATTACCATGGGAATAATTACCGTTGTATGAAAAACTTATACTTGTTTAATATCTGTAGCCACGACGTCGTCGTATCGTATTAACCTAAAGTATTCGTAGAACATTACATATACAAGGAAAAGAGATTAAAAAATATTTCATGTATGCGAAATGTCACCAAAAAACCAGAAGAGAACTAAAAAAAGGAAAATTTCAGATCTAAATAAAAGACAAAAGGAAAAGGGAAAATAGGAAACAATTGATGAAGAAGTAGTCATAGATCTAGATAATGTGCTTGATAACAGTGTAACAGAACCTCTTGACACTCTGTCAACACCTTTATGTCTCAATGATTTGTTATACTCGCTGCGCTCAAAAAGTTACTTTACTGTATCTTTACAAAATTTTCTGAAAATCCCAACTCAAAAAACCGGCCAAGTACGAGTTGGACTCACCCATGAAGGGTCAATCCCTAAGTCGGTGTCTTTGTTTTTTTTTCATTTGATTGTCTTTTTTGCCACCGACTTCTGAAAGAAAAGTTATTTTGTAGGTTATTTTACCCTTTTTTGTGGTTGTTTTTGAAGGCGGTTACTTTTTTTTGAAAAAGTTTTTTATTTTACTCTTTTTAGTTTAAATATTCAACTCAAATTCTTGTCAAATAAATTATTCTCTTACATGTGCACTAAAATTTTGTAATCCGTAGCGCGGTAACAACATCGCTCAAGTGCACAATAAGCTAATAAAATTCCCTATCTCAAAAACTCCTGAACCGATTTTGATGAAACTTGTAGTATTCCGTAAGTTAAACAATACCTAGTACAACAAAAAAAGAATTACTTAAATTGGACTTGCAGATATGCGAACACAAACTAAATCAGTCGATGCCTACTCCTTACTGTTAAGGAGTTGTACCTTTCATCATCAGCTCAGCTACATGAGATGATGATTATCATACGCAAATACTTAAATTACTTCATAAAATTTGCGAAAAACGATGTGCGGGCCTATAAAATTTGAGGGTTGCCCTCGATTTCCCTGGGATCCCATCATCAGATCCTGACCTGATGATCATGGGATCATTTAGAAAGTATACCCTTTCAAACAAAAGAAAAATTTTTAAATCGGTCCTGGTGTCTTCGAGAAATCGGGGAACATACATAAAAAAAAAAATTCCGACGAATTGAGAACCTCCTCCTTTTTTTGAAGTCGGTTAATAAAAATATGTAATACAATTTGTATGAAAAAATATTTTACTAAATTGACCAACTTCCGCTGTCCCGATTTTTTTCTTCAGATACAATGAAATGATCCTTACATGAAACAGAGTCAAAGGGCATTAAAAATATTTTGGGCAATTTCACTCATTTTTGTGGACAACTCACACTTGACCAAAAAAATAAAACGCCAAAATTGTCAACATCAAAAAAGAGCTGAAGGTTCCTAAGAAAGTTTTTCCGTATCTCTTATGGATGCCAATTTCTCCCTTTTGGCCAATTTAAAAGAAACATCCCGTATACATAATTATATACAAAAATCAACTACAAGTAAATATGGTGGTCATCTCTGAACTAAATCACTTTTTTTGCACGACGGCGACGACGGCGTGTCTTAAATCAGCTTGTAATAGTTCATGCACTTGCATTAAAGAATAATCTTTTATATCTATTCTACAAGTTAATTTGTTTAACGACATTGGAACGTAAAGGGCTTTTGAAGAAACGTGGATGTCAGTCAGTATGAGCACGGAAATACTATCTGTGTTTACGCATGACTGTCCCTCACATCTTCTTCAAGATATTTATGCACAACGTTTAATTAGTTATACGTTATAGCTATAAGAATTTTATCAGGCGTTTCACATTGATTGTTCAATTTATGAATGTCATGGGCACTTATTAAATTATACTTGTAGGTACACTACGCACTGCTGAGAAAGTTTTATTCCCTAATATCCTCTGGAAGTCCTTTTCAAATTTATACAATCTGTAATATGAGTCTGACAGTCCCTTCTGTTCCGTCCAGGGTGGGGGACCCATACGATTATAATTACTAACACGTAAAAATACTATAATTCTCAAATTAAAAAAATGTTTAGACGGAAATGTGTTCTACTATCGGTTTATAGTAGGCACATTCTAATAAAAAATCCAGGCATTGTTTTAGCACAAAAGCATTTTGAGTCATGTAGGTAATGTAGGTATAATAATATGACTTTATGACATTGTAACACTTGTTGATTTTGGCAAAATTTCATTCTAATGAAATAGAAATACAACATACATACACACATACATACAACATAGATTATTTTGACATTTATACATTTGAACACTTCGACACAATGTTCCCTTAATTCGGCCCCAGTCGTGGGACGCCTGCCACAAAACTCTCTGCAACGTGTGGCTCATCCTCCATCAACATCCAAATCTCAGCTAAGTTTGCCGGCAACTTCGCGCGACGCCGGTACACCAGATTCCGCAGGCGCCGCACCCGACCTCCGGATGCGGCGACTGTAGAGGCGGAGCTGCACGAGAGCTACAGGGCAGCGAAGACCGCCCTCCGCGACGAGATCTGGCGGGCCAAGGAATTGGCCCGCGAGGAGATGCTGGGGACTCTGGACGGGGACCCATGGGGCCGCCCCTACAAGTGGGTGCGAGAAAAGCTCCGCCCCTGGGCTCCCCCGTTGACGCAGAGTCTCCAGCCTCAGTTCGTGGAGGACGTGGTGAGCGCCCTGTTCCCATCGCGAGGGGAGCATACTCCCCCGCCCATGGCTCCGTCTCCGACGGAATCTGAGGACGAAGCTGACGCAAACGCGGACCACAGCGACGACGACGTCTACGACGCTCCAGAGGTGACCGAGGTAGACATGAGAGTGGCGGTACAACGGCTCAAGGCCAAAAATACCGCCCCAGGACCCGACGGCCTGCCAGGGAAAGCCTGGGTCCTGGCCTCGAGGACTCTCGGGCCTCGACTTGGGGGGCTCTTTAGCGCATGCTTGGAGAGGGGCCGGTTCCCGCTTCTTTGGAAGACGGGAAAACTGGTCCTCATCCAGAAGCACGGGCGCCCTGCGGACTCTCCGTCCGCATTCCGGCCCATCGTGCTGCTCGACGAGGTGGGCAAGCTCTTTGAAAGAGTAATTGCAGACCGCCTCGTCGGGCACCTGAATCGGATGGGCCCGAACCTTGCGGAGAGCCAGTTTGGCTTCCGCAGGGGGCGCTCGACGGTGGACGCCATCATGCGCGTGAGAGCCCTCACGACGGGGGATGCAGTAGCCCGGGGCAGGGTCGTCTTGGCGGTGTCTTTGGACATCACCAACGCCTTTAACACCCTGCCCTGGAGTTGCATCAGGGAGGCACTCCGGTATCACCGGGTGCCGACCTACCTCCGTCGCATAGTCGAGGACTACCTGACGGACAGAGCCGTCATCTACCCCGGTCACCGGGGAGAGTGGAACCGGCGAGAGATATCGTGCGGTGTTCCACAGGGTTCGGTCTTGGGGCCGCCCCTGTGGAACATCGGATACGATTGGGTGCTGCGCGGCGACCTCCCTGACGGCGTCAGCGTAATATGTTACGCTGACGACACGCTCGTCCTGGCGGAGGGAGAGTCGCACCAGGCGGCGGCCGACCTGGCGACGCAAGCGGTTGCGACAGTCGTCGATAGGATCCGGCAGCTGGGGCTCGAAGTGGCGCTGCACAAAACGGAGGCCATGTGTTTTCATGGCCGCGTTAACGCGCCACGGTCCGAGTCCCAAATAACGGTGGAGGGGGTTCGCATCGGCGTCGGGAGGACGATGAAGTACCTGGGACTCGTCCTCGACAGCCGGTGGAACTTCAGGGAGCATTTCCTGAGTTTGGCCCCAAAGCTGAACCGGGCAGCAGCCGCCCTCAGGCGACTCCTGCCTAATCTCAGCGGGCCAAACGCCTCCTGCCGTAGGCTGTACGCCGGTGTCGTGCGGTCCATGGCCCTCTACGGGGCCCCCGTGTGGGCCCTGAGCATCCGGACGCGACCACTAAAGTTGGTCGCATGCCAGAGGGTCATGGCTATCCGAATGATCCGGGGATACCGCACGATCGCCGGCGAATCGGCCAACCTGCTTGCCGGATTACTGCCCTGGGATCTGGAGGCGACTGCCCTCCAGCGCGTCTATGAGTGGCGCGTGGAGGCGCAGCGCCGGGGAGAATTCCCGCTGCCCCGACAAGTCGAGGCGCGGCGGGAAGAGGTCCGGCGCGATCTCAGGGCAGTATGGAGGGGACGATTGTCGCAACCGATGGCCGGGCACGCCGCAATCGCGGCGGTAAGACCCCTCTTTGAGGAGTGGCTGGATAGGAGTCACGGCGTCCTGACCTACCGCATGACGCAGGTCCTCACCGGACACGGAAGTTTCGGGAGGTACCTGTGTCTAAGGAGAAAGGAGGAAACGCCTGGGTGTCACCACTGCGAAGATCGCCCGGAGGACACAGTAGAGCATACGGTGCAAGACTGCCCCGCTTGGGCAGAGCACCGACGTGTCCTCACGGCGGCGATAGGCGGAGACCTCTCGCGCCCGGCATTGGTTGCGGCCATGCTGCGGGGCGAGACGGAGTGGGAAGCGGTCGCCTCCTTCTGCGAAGCAGTAATGCTCGCGAAGGAGGAGGCGGGCCGCGTGAGAGAGAGGACAGTATCCTCCCTCCGCCCCAACCGCAGTGGTGGACGCCCACGGCGACGGACGTCGCAAGACGATCTCCGGCCACCGTAGGCGCGGGCATGCGGGCGGCGAGTAAAGGGCAACTCGCTGCCCGACCATGGACCATGCCCGGGTCGACGGCGCGTTGTGTTCCACGCGCGCCTCAAAGAGCGTCAGCATAATGACGGGGCCCCCTCTCTAGAGGGCCAAAGCCTGCCGGGGTCGCGGGACTTATCTCATTACCGTGACCCCGGAACATAAAGGGCTATCGAAGGACACCGTGGATTTTAGTCAGTACAAGTCTGACAGTCCCTCCCGCCCTGCCCGGGGTGGGAGGACTCATTTGATGATTTTACCACGATAAAAAAAAAAAAAAAAAGTTTGCCGGCAACTTACTATTATAGCTAACTCTCCCCCCTACTGACTTAGTAGCGAACGGACGTGTTTTTGTTTCCTCTGCCAAAATAAATTTTCAAAAGTGTTAATAATATACACTTCTCATCAAAAAAAATCGAAACACTTTCGTTTTTATTGTTTTTGTCCTAATTTTTTACAAAAGAGAATTAATTCCATGAAAAAAAAAACATTATTGTGTAGCTGGCAGTTTGGTCATTACAGAAAGAAGAAAAAAATCAAAATTCGAAATAATTTCATTTGTTTATCCTATAAATGAAATTAATCACTGTTTTGAGACAAATGTGTATTTAGGGTTGGAGTACGTTTCTCGTTTAAAAACTAAAAATTAGCGCTTGTCTTTAAACTTTCTGTTTCTTATTTCATTTACTGTGACTTTGGGACGTCTGAAAAAACTTTTTTTTCTAAAACATATGGATACTTCGCCCGCAGAAGCCGCCCAAGTGGTGGCATTGCTGGATTCTGGACTTAGTCAGCGTGTTGTGGCTGCAAGATTGCATCTAAGCTTATCATCTGTTCATAGAGTCTACAAACGCTATCGGGAGACTGGTTCGTTCACGCGCCGTTCAGGATCTGGCAGGAATCGGGTCACTTCTGAGCGAGATGATCGATTTATTGTAACAACTTCTTTACGAAATCGACGCCTTAACGCTTTTCAACTGCAGCAGCAGCTTCGCGTTGTACGAAGAGTAGCTGTAAGTGACTCTACAATAAGAAGAAGGTTGAAGGAACGCGGATTGGCACCGCATAAGCCAGCGAATGGGCCGAAATTAACTGCAGACCATCGAAGAGCGCGCCTTAACTTTGCACGCGAGCACCTAACTTGGTCATACCTTCAGTGGAGCAAAGTACTGTTTTCTGATGAGTGTAAAATTATGCTGTATGGTAACGACGGAAGGAACAAGGTCTACAGAAGAGATGGAGAACGCTTTGCACAATGCTGCATTGAAGAAAAGGTCAGCTATGGTGGCGGTTCGTGGACGGTTTGGGGAGGAATCAGCGCCGACGGTAAGACAGAACTTGCCTTTGTGTCTGGGCCACGGCTGCCTGCACTAAACTCTCATCGGTACATCGAACAGTGTCTTGAACCTCATGTGATGCCCTATGCACATTTTATTGGCAACGACTTCATATTCATGCACGACAATGCTAGAGCTCACACCGCGGGCGTCGTACGAGATTATCTTACCGAAGTCGGTATCTCCATTATGGTATGGCCAGCAAGAAGCCCGGACATGAATCCCATTGAACATCTATGGGATGAATTAAAGAGACGAATTCGAGCAAGAGATCCAGCCCCAGAAACACTTAGCCAGCTGCAAAATGCAATCCAAGAGGAATGGGATAATATACCACAACATGTGATCGTGACTCTCATCCGATCGATGAAGAACCGTATGGAAGCAGTAATAAGAGCTCGCGGAGGGAATACAAGTTATTAAATAAACGTTTCTTACATTTTTTTTTCATTTACGCGTGTTGTTTTACCCATTTCCTTCATATTCCATACAGGGTAAAAATTACTCATTATACAAAATACGAAACCTATGAAGACTTAATTTGAATTTAGAACATTAACATTAGGATTTAAAAACCTCATACTACTCACTATTAAATGACATTTTACATTTATTCCTAAATATACACATTTTTCTAATAATCCTTATCAAATTATAAACTGCGAGGTGTTTCGATTTTTTTGATGAGAAGTGTAGTTTACATCACCAATTATTGCTTCAGAGTAATTATGACATAAACTGAACCGACCCACAGCAAAATCTAACGTGAAAAAACAGTGCAAGTGAACATTATTATTCGTTTGGTAAAAATCGGAACGAATTTGCAAAGTGACAATTTTTGTTAAGATTGACTGTGTCTACCTCCTTAAATAATTTGTTATCATACTTATCATACTACATTGACTAATTACGGACATATTCACATAGCATACGATATTTTCGGGCCTTGTCATTGTACAGCGGTGGCCCGTGTGTGAACCACTTCGACTTACGTGCACGGTGTCTTGGGTCCGAATCCGTTCAAAACGAAGAACTTTTTGGATTTAGAAAAATTTATGTAACATTTTCTAAAGAAAAAAAAACAGGCTCCAGCGCAAATTAATAAAATACATACAGTCAAAATCTGTTATTACGACATCGAAGGGACTATTCATTTTTAGTCGTAAAAACCGATAGTCGTAACAACCAGTGATGCTGTCGAGGTGACAAAATATTTATTATATGAAGTGGTATTTTAAAAACCACTTTAACAAGGCTTCCTCAATCTTCGTAAGCTTTGTTGTTCTGGCTCGTTTAATTTTCGAATAATTTTTATCATAGAGGGTTTTAATTTTTTCTTCTCTTTTCTAATGGTTGAAATTGTCGAATGTGATACACCATATTCTTTTGCCAAGTCTTTGTTTGGAACACCGCTATCTAGCTTTGAAATAATACGCGATTTTTCTTCGATATGAATTTGTTTCTGTTACCGACGTTTTAATAGTTTCACAAATAACTTAACAATATATTTTGGTGCGTCTTGTGTACAGCTAAGCACCAGCTAAGTAACAAACTGACTATAAGAGACAAGGAGAGAGCCTCTATGGCATACACATGTTTTGTTTCTAAGAATTACAAAAGACCCTAAACTCGACACGTGCTTACTTTTCGATAATAACCTTGACCATTACACTGTGCCTATTCAAGACATTAGTCAAATGTGGCCGCTAAATGCGGTATGTCGTAATAAGCAATGTCGTAAAAAGCAATGTTTTTGATAAGGCGGTCATATAGCATTCAGCCGGGACCTTTGATTACGGTCAATATAACCGGTAAGTTGTTCTAAACGATGTCGCCAAAAACGGTTTTGACTGTATTTGCTATCTTGTTAGTATCGGAGATTACATGTGTATGCCAACTTGTAAACTTGTGAAGATACAAACACCGTTCCTGTGGACCCTACCTCCATTTCAAAGCTTTTCATATCCTGGTGAATCAGCGCCTGCGCTTCCATTCATCAGTCATTAGTCACACATCGGAAAACCTTTAAATACTGTCTGTTTATACAGCACCAGGTTGGTGGTCGCCCGTGGTGAAAATCCTACCCTTTGCAGCTTTGATCATCACCTAATTAGCAGTATAGCTCCTTACTATTAATATCTTCTACCTGGTATCATGTCTGCAGATCAATTGAATAAATCACTGTCAGACCCAAACATCAATGAAAGAGACATGGAATGTACGCCTCCTAACTTTATTGCTGTACGAAATAAAAGAAGGAGGGAAGAGGACTCGGCTACGGAATTCTGCGAGAATTTATATGAAAGAGTTATTCAATTCTTTCATGGCCACACAGCAAAAGGAACTCAAAGAAATCTGTAGCAACCTGAAAGAACTTCAGCTTACGAACAATAATATAGAATCATCTATTCAGCGGCTATCTACTCAGCATGAAGAATTCCAAAAAAGGATCGAATCACTTGAATTACAAGTCAAAAAAGACAGGGACTATATAAATGTGCTTGAGGAAAAAATAGAGGACTTGCAGAGAGACACAAATAAAAAATGTCCCAAAGAATGCTAAAGAAACTCGAGATGACCCCATCAATATGGTTTTATGTCTCTCAAAGAACATAAACCTAGATTTCATTCCGCGAGATATTACAGATATACATCGGATCCAGGAAAGTAGGGGTAAAAAATACCCCCATAATAATTGAACTTGCCTCAAAAATTCTTAAATCCGATTTACTCCAAAAAACGAAGGCCTACAATATTAGAAATTTAAAACAAAACTGCAAAGCATCTTGGATGCACCGGTAATGGTGATACTCTTACGTTTTTATCGGAACAACTAATTGCAAAGGGCGCCCGACTTCATTTCTTGGCCCGGGACTTAGTAAAAATGAAGAAATACAAATTCTGCTGGACTAAATTTGGACAGGTCTATGTAAAGCAAGATGAAAACACACATGGTATTTTGATAAAGAATGAAGCACAGGTTCATCATCTGCTGCAAGCCATGTGACTAAATATGGTCAGAATCCTTTCTATTTTCCCACGTTTTTTTTTTTTGTTTAATACTCTTATTTTTAACATGTACAACTTCTAACATACTATTTTATATTTTTGCTATGATAAAACTTAATAACAGCTTTAGTTTAGCTTGTAATACATTCATATTATGTAAGAATTATCAGCTGAACCATAACACAACAACATTAACATCTAACACACCACATAAACATTACTCTGTTCAACGTACTCACAGCTTACACTCACCAACCTCACAAATACCTTTTTTAGTTAAGTTATTACTCTTAATGTTACTTTTATTTTCAATCCTAATACGACGTAGTGACTTATATGAAACATATTTATTTTTTAATGGATGACGCCCTAAACACATTAAATGACCTGGATACGGCGGAAATAGCCTATGCGTCCTCTGAGGAGAGTGAGAATTTACACAAGGTAATAAACATTAAAACAAAGGATCTAACATTGATATCACAAAATATTAGGAGTGTCTATAAAAATTTTGACGATTTACAAGTATCACTCACTCAGTTAGAATTTAATCCGGACCTAATGGTACTAACTGAATGTTGGACTAATGACGACAAAACGATTCCAGGCCTGCCTAATTATGTTTTTTATCACAGTACGCGGCATCATAATCAAAACGATGGTGTTATTGCCTATATTAAAGATGACATTCCAATTAACGTAAGGGAAATATTGTTGGATGATGCATCATGTCTACAGATTGAATCTATCAGATACACAATTTTGGCCATATACAGATCACCCTCGAATCCTAATGCGCAAAGATTTATTAATTCACTAAATTCTCATCTTGAACTAAATGAATCAAATAAAAGTATAGTTATAACAGGTGACATAAACATTAATATTATTGATAACCCTAATGACCAAAGCTACATGAGAAAGAACCGACTTGAATACCTTAATATGCTCTATCTGTACCCAGCCATAACACCGTGAGTATTTCTCACGGTGTTATGGCTGGGTACAGATTGCCAACTTGGGAAGTAAGCTGTCTGGATCACATTGGTATTATTATACGACTATTTTAAACTTGTCCAACGTAAATACTAAATCTAGAACTGCAAAAATGGTTACAGTTGGTAATTACGAGAGCACTGTGGACAGCCTTTTACATCGGAACATCTCCAACTTACTTCTCTGCGATGATCCTGAAATAATATGTAATAGCTTGGTCTCAAATATTGGGGAATCACTGATGGAGAACACGCATGAGAAACGAATACCAAAAAAGCGCTGCATTCCCCATGATGAAATTCTTGTTGCTACTTACAAACGCTACCGAAACCATTGTAATAACCTAATAAAGAAACTTAAACGTAACTATGAAAGGAAGTTACTTGAAAAATCTATGAAAAATTCAAAATGCCCTTGGAAAAAAATCAAAAATAATACTCATATAAAACAGACTAAGAACAATAATGAAAAACTTCTTAACATAAAATCTAGTGCAATGGAATCTGTTGCTTAATATGTTAATAATTATTTCTCAGGCATGGGGCCTTGCCTGGCTAGCGAGATTACTCCATTGAGCCCCATTGAAAACTTGTCTGACTCTCATTTTCCTTGCCAATCTCGGCTGTCATCCTTTGTGCTACTGGATACTGATCCGCACGAGGTACTTGAAGTTCTCATGAGTTTAAAAACGGATAGTGCTCTCGGATGGGATCGTATTCCAGTTAGTTTCCTCAAACTGGCTAGGCATTTACTGGTTCCAATAATCTCCCATTTGGCCAATTCCTTGTTTCGGGAAGGGTGTTCCCTACTCTCTTGAAACAAGCAATTGTTACCCCGGTGCACAAGGGTGGGAGCAGAGATGATGTCAATAATTATAGACCGATTTCTGTCCTGCCTTCATTGTCCAAAATACTAGAAAGACTTATAAATAATAGATTATCAGAATACCTTACCAAATATAAAATTTTATCTGACTCTCAGTACGGTTTTCAATCGGGTAAGTCAACCCAAGATGCTGTATTAACTCTAACTTCCCTAATCACTGATCAATTGGACAATGGAGGTAGATGTCTAACGATATTTTTGGACCACAAAAAGGCGTTTGACACCATCTCTGTTCCCATTCTTGTGCAAAAATTAGAAAAAATTGGAATTAGAGGCACTCCTTTAAATTTGCTTCAGAATTATTTGAGTGGGAGGAAACAGAGGGTTAAGGTGGGGCAATTTGTGAGTCATGATGCTGAACTGACCTTTGGGGTACCTCAGGGCTCCTGTCCTGGGGCCAACATTATTTCTCATTTATATCAATGATCTCTCTAATTTGAAGTCTAGTAACACCAAAGTTTTCTCATATGCGGACGATACTGCAATGGTGATTACTGGAAAACGGTGGGACTCCATCAAAAAGGATGCTGAATCTGCATTGACCATAACTGCCCTATGGCTGAGGCAAAAGCTTACTTTAAATGCTTTTAAAACCAACTATATGTGTTTCTCAATCGACACCAGAACTCAACCTCACCCTGGTTATAGTCTTAAAATACATAACTGCCATACTATTAGAAACGACTGCAATTGCCCCTCTATAACCAAGGTAGATACTGTAAAATACTTGGGTATCATGATTGATGAAAGATTGTCTTGGCACTCCCAGATTGATCTTATTACTAGTAGAATCAGAAAGTTGATCTGGATCTTTAAAATCCTTAGAGTTTCTGCTAGTGTTGAACTTCTAAAAAAAGTATATGTTGCTCTGGCACAATCGATCATGATCTACTGTATACCTATATGGGGGGGTGCATCTAAAGTTAAATTCCTAGTGGCAGAACGCGCGCAAAGAATACTTCTAAAAGTTATGTTTTTTAAAAAAAGTTAGATTTCCTACCGACACTCTTTACTCAATAGTCGACATGCTAACTATTCGTCTACTGTACATCTAACACACCACTGTAAAGAAACATAAATCGCTCCCAGTTGATCCCGCTATAGGTACTAAGAAAAAGACGAAATGACATAGTAGCTAAAACACGGAAATGTATAAAAACTTTTTCATAAAAAATTTAACCGCCTTCAAAAATAACCATAAACGGTAAAAAAACCTACAAAATAACTTTTCTTTCGGAAGTCGGTGTCTTTGTTTTCTTTATTTCATTGTCTTTTTTTTGCCACCGACTTCCGAAAGTAAAGTTATTTTGTAGGTTTTTTTACCGTTTATGGTTATTTTTGAAGGTGGTTACATTTTTTTTGAAAAAGTTTTTATTTTACTCTTTTTAGTTTAAATATTCAACCCAAATTCTTGTCAAATACAACACGTGCACTAGAATTTTGTAATCCATAACACCGGTAATAACATCGCTCATGTACACAATAAGCTAATAAAATTCCCTATCTCAAAAACTACTGAACCGATTTTGATGAAACTTGCAATATTCCCTAAGTTAAATGATACCTAGTACAACAAAAAAAGAATTACTTAAATCGGACTTGTAGTTCCAAAGATATGCGAACTCAAACTAAATCAGTCGATGCCTACTCCTTACCATTAAGGAGTTCTACCTTCCATCATCAGCTCAGCTACATGAAATTATGATTACCATACGCAAGTACTTAAATTACTTCCTAAAATTTGCGAAAAACGGTGTGTCGGCCTATAAAATTCGAGGGTTGCCCTCGATTTCTCCAGGATCCAATCATCAGATCCCAACTTGGTGACTACGGGACCACCTCAGAAGTACCTCCTTTCGAACAAAAAAAGAATTTTAAAAATCGGTCCAAAATTGGCGGAGTAATCGCGTAACAAATATACAAACTCTTCGAATCCTTGATTTGTCCGTATGTTCAGTCTCATTTGAAACTTTACCTCAGTAACTCTCAACATGGCTTTGTGAGTTCCAGATCTACATGCACGAACCTAGTGACTTTCACGGAGACCTTGGTTAGTGCCATTGACTCGGGAAAGCAGGTAGACGTGATATACACCGATTTTAGTAGAGCCTTTGATCGTGTTCCGCACAATATACTTATGTATAAATTAATCGCTTACGGTATCACTGGCTCCCTCCTTGATTGGTTTAATTCCTATCTTGAAGGTCGAACCTTTTTTGTTGCCCTCAATGGCTACCGATCGGGTTCCTACAAGGTTACATCTGGTGTCCCTCAGGGAACACATGTTGGTCCAGTCATGTTCAACTTATTTGTCAATGATCTCCCTAATGAACTAAAATTCTCCGAGTGTTTCATGTATGCTGACGATTTAAAATTTTGCAGAGTGATTGAGTCAGATCTTGATGTTGGGTTGCTACAGAGAGATATTGATACCTTAGTAAAGTGGTGTGATAATAATGGAATGAGCTTAAATATCAACAAGTGCTATCATATCAAATATACCAGAAAAATAAATATAACACAATCTACATATTATATATGTGGCACTTCTGTGCAGGAAGTGGAGCAGATGAGGGATTTGGGGGTTTTATTCGATAGGCAGTTAACATTTATACCTCACATTGAAAATGTAGTTAAAAAAGCCTCTAGAATGCTTGGGTTTGTGATCAGGAATGTAACCTGCTTTCGTCGCTGTAGGACTAAAATCTTACTTTATAATTGTTTAGTCCGTAGCACATTGGAGTATTGCAGTACTGTGTGGAGACCACATTATGCCACCCACACACTTAGATTAGAAAGGGTCCAAAAACGTTTTCTCTGGCACTTGGCTTACTCTTCCGGGATAGCTAAAAAGAAACGATCGTATAAAGAGAGACTCCTGCATTTCAAGATGATATCTCTACAAAAAAGAAGAGATTTATTAGATGCATCGTTTTTATTCAAAGTTCTGCGATATCAAATTGACTGTCCGCAGTTACTGAGCAGGTTCAAACTCCGTGTGCCTACAAAGAACCCACGAGTTCCTATAACCCCATTACGTCCTCCTTTACGCAGAACCGTTCTAGGCGCTAACTCTCCTATAGCCCGTCTGTGCAAATTATTAAACAGCTGCAGTAATCTGATTGACGTGCACTCGGACTCGCTTACTAAGTTCAGAAATATTGTGTATAATAAGTGAAATCTTTCCACGAATTTCATATTGGTCACATACTTGTTTGCATCTGCATTTTAATTTAATTTTTAATTATTATACCTATGACTGTAATTCTAGTATGTATTATATTCAAATTTTCGTTTTTAATTTTAACTATAATTCTGTTTAATTTCATTTTGTCTGATTTTATTTTTGATTTTAATTTAATTTGGTTGTGATAATTATCCGTACGAATTTATTCGATTACGTTGTCGGTTATTATTGTTATTAATTGTTTTTAATTATTATTCTATTTAAATTATTTGATTATGTTCTGTTGAATGTTTATTTCTGTAGTAATTTTATTGTTTAACTAGCTGTGCCCGCGACTTCGTTCGCGTGGATGTCGGAACTTAACAATGTATTTTTTAGTGCTTCTTTATTAACAACATAAGCTGTAAACCATCATTCTGGAGCATACATAAATATGCTCCAGAATGATGTAACCTACGTAAATCATCCAATGAGTCCTCCCACCCAGGGCAGGGTAAGAGGGACTGTCAGACTTGTACTGATTAAAATCCACGGTGTCCTATAAATCCTATAATAGGCCTTTACGTTCCGGGGTCAAGGTAATTCGATAGCCCGTCATTGTGATGACACATTGAGGCGCGTGTTGAACACAACGCGCCGTCGACCCAGGCATACTCGCCGCCCGCATGCTCGTGCAAGAGAAGAAGTAGTATGGGCGGACTCCGGAGCCTGCCCGTTCCTGCCTTTACCGGCGCTGGCAGCCCCAGGACGGGCGAAAGTCATTCTTTCAAGGAAACAGGTCGTACCTATGCGTGACCCATCGTATTCCATCGTATCCCGTCCTATCCCATCCTATCCCATCCTATCCCATCTTATCCCATCCTATCCCATCCTATCCCATCCTATCCCATCCTATCCCATCCTATCCCATCCTATCCCATCCTATCCCATCCTATCCCATCCTATCCCATCCTATCCCATCCTATCCCATCCTATCCCATCCTATCCCATCCTATCCCATCCTATCCCATCCTATCCCATCCTATCCCATCCTATCCCATCCTATCCCATCCTATCCCATCCTATCCCATCCTATCCCATCCTATCCCATCCTATCCCATCCTATCCCATCCTATCCCATCCCATCCTATCCCATCCTATCCCATCCTATCCCATCCTATCCCATCCTATCCCATCCTATCCCATCCTATCCCATCCTATCCCATCCTATCCCATCCTATCCCATCCTATCCCATCCTATCCCATCCTATCCCATCCTATCCCATCCTATCCCATCCTATCCCATCCTATCCCATCCTATCCCATCCTATCCCATCCTATCCCATCCTATCCCATCCTATCCCATCCTATCCCATCCTATCCCATCCCATCCTATCCCATCCTATCCCATCCTATCCCATCCTATCCCATCCTATCCCATCCTATCCCATCCTATCCCATCCTATCCCATCCTATCCCATCCTATCCCATCCTATCCCATCCTATCCCATCCTATCCCATCCTATCCCATCCTATCCCATCCTATCCCATCCTATCCCATCCTATCCCATCCTATCCCATCCTATCCCATCCTATCCCATCCTATCCCATCCTATCCCATCCTATCCCATCCTATCCCATCCTATCCCATCCTATCCCATCCTATCCCATCCTATCCCATCCTATCCCATCCTATCCCATCCTATCCCATCCTATCCCATCCTATCCCATCCTATCCCATCCTATCCCATCCTATCCCATCCTATCCCATCCTATCCCATCCTATCCCATCCTATCCCATCCTATCCCATCCTATCCCATCCTATCCCATCCTATCCCATCCTATCCCATCCTATCCCATCCTATCCCATCCTATCCCATCCTATCCCATCCTATCCCATCCTATCCCATCCTATCCCATCCTATCCCATCCTATCCTATCCTACGATTCCATTAAAACGCTTTAATTAATTTACATTTTTGAACCGATTGCAATGAAACAAAAACTAAATGTTACTTCAAGCTACGCTTAATCGTTGTGTATAAAAGTTATCTACATTGATTTCGTACATTTTACGTGATGCCCGAATAACCAAACATACAAACAGACAAACAGACAAAAATTCTAAAAATGCTGAAAATCGGTTCTATTGGTTGTCCTTTAACACCCTGGCTATATATTTTTTTTTTTTTTTAATGTACAAAAACTTCTTTTCTACAGTTTTATTATATGTATAGATGAATTATTTGAATATGTAGTTTTGCTATTCTAAGCTAGATCGCGCTACTGAACTGCACGTCTTGGTGTGAACTGACCGTAATTTTACTTCTGAAACACTTTAAATTCAAATAACTTTTGATAGACTGAACCGATTTCGATGAAACAAAAACTAAGTTAAACCTTAAGTTGCGTATAATTTTTGTATATAAACATTGTCAGCATTGAATTCGTAGATTTTACGTGATGTGCGCACAAACAAACAGACAAACCGACAAACAGACAAAAATTTCAAAAATGATGGAAATGGGTTCTGTTACTTATCTTTTCACACGCTGGCTATTTTTTGTTTCAATTTCTTCAATGTACAAAAATGAATTTTCTACAGATTTATTATATGTATAGATTTATTAATTTTTAATAATTATTTTGTATTTAGTTTCTTTGATTTTATTACGATTTTAATTCAATTAGATTTTATAATTTTAATTTTATTTCTTCGTCAATTTTTGCCTGTGACTTTTGTATTTTTTTATTTCAATTTTTTGTTTTAATCTGGCACGTGGAGCTTGATTGTTCCGTGTATCAAATATCCTGTTATTTATATCAATAGGTATGTAGTGCATGTTGTGCTTACCTGTAAGAGATTGATACACTAGACCCGAATTGTATTAATGTAACACATAATTGTTTGAGTGTACTCAATTGTTGGTGAGCCAAATAAATAAATAAAAAAATAAAATAAAAAACATACCGTCGAATTGATAACCTCCTCCTTTTTGAAGTCGGTTAAAACTTACTTTGTTAGACACCAATATTCAAATCAATCTTCGCATATAATTATATAACTCCATCAATAAAATTCTTAAAATTTGTTTTACAAAAACTACTTTAGGATGTAAACAGATGGTGACAAATTGGGTTAAGACTCTAAACTATGAAGAAACAGAAAATATGATTGTTCATATTATTAAGTAGTAATGTTAATGTGTAAATGCATTAGGATAAAATAATATATGTATGCATAAAAATATACTATACTAGCTTCCGCCCGCGACTCCGTCCGCGCGGATGTCGGTCTTCGCGTGGATAGTTTATTTCTCCATTTTGAGTAACTCTGACAATGACATCTTATAAATATCTATTGGACCCAAATACGGCTAAGCCTATAATAATTAAGGAGATCCCTCTATTGAGCTACTGCTGTTCAGCTCGCGTTCTGTAGTATTTTTTTCATAGTAATTCCGACCTTGTATTTACAAATAACTGATCGGAACAGTAATCAAAAAGGTCGCGTTGAAAAGCACGGTTTTAAATGACAAGCATACAATATTAATTCCACGGACGACCGCTCGCCACACTGGACACGTCCGCTCGCATCAAAATTCAGAATTTACATGCATCGCGCGGCGCGGAACGCGGCTCCTTATATAGGAGTCGGGGAGGCGTGGCCCGCGTGTGCCGCAAACGGTTCAAGCCAAATCCGACTTTCGGCGCTACAGGTTACGGCGCTGAATCCACTGCGGGTAATGCAACGTGTGTTCGCGGTTCTACAGAACAACGTCTATGAATAAAACTGAAAAATAAGATTTTTTTTCTACGTATTTTTCCAGGATAAAAAGTATCCTATTTTATGCCCAGGATAATAAGGTATAATTATACCAAGTTTCATCGAAATCGAACCGTTAGTTTTCACGTGATGCCTGCACATACAGACAGACAGACAAAAATTTTTTTAATCACATATTTGGGTTTGGTATCGATTCAGCAACACCCCCCGCTATTTATTTTTTCAATATTTTCAATGTACAGAATTGACCCTTCTACAGATTTATTATATGTATAGATTAGGTTAGACAAAGAAATATTTCGTTTAATGTACACATACTCGCACACAAACTCACATGAACACACACACACGCAGTCACATACACACATATACACACTACCACCTTGGCGCAAACTTGTAAACTAGATAAAACTGCTGAATAGCCAAATAGATATAAATTAAATTAAAAAAAAACTCTTTTTTGTTTTGTTGTTGTTTTTGAAGTCGGTTACTTTTTTGAAAAAGTTTTTATTTATGTCAGTATTGTATTGTATAAGAATTACGCAAAAGGTATAGGTAAACACAAAGCGCAGAGCAAGCACTTCAATCACAAGCTTTTATCATCAAAATAATCAATTACTTTATAATACCCTTTCTTACACAGTTTGGTTGTAGGTAATGCTTTTACACAACTACAAAATTTAATGAATGAAACCAAATCTTACGACTCAGTTCGGCACAATCGCTTTCAGATGGCATGGCCTAAATTGAATTGTTGAACTGACGTCATGGTACGAATAAGAAGAAGTCAGCTCAGTTTAGGTCTAAACTGGATCGCGTTAAGAGCTCGTGGTAGGCTGCCTTGTCTTATCTTTTACTTCCTAAAAGTGTTTAAGTTTTGAGTGGATGGTAAACCTACATGTGACCTACTTGTAGATAGTGGTCGGCATTAGTTGAGCGTGCACAACTGCACTCGGCGTGCAGTGTGTCACTGCCACCTGCCCCGCGCCGCGTGCTCAGCGGTGCCGGGCAGCGCGCGGCGCAGCGCTAATCTGCACCGCAAACATTTTTCGTAACTACTGCTGCACGGTGGGCTGAAAATTGTCTTTCATAGAAACTTGTATTTTGCAGGCTCCTTTTTCTGGCTAGAAATTGATTCTGCGGATAATAATTACTATACAGAGTATTTCTTTTAAATTAGCCAACAGAGGGATATAGAGATAAAAATAGCTTTGTTAAGAGACTAGCTCTTTTTTGATGTTAAAAATTTTGGCGAACCTATTTATTATTTGAAGTGTGAGTTGTCCACAAAAATGAGTGAAACGCAATATTTTTTTAAAATTATTTCAACTCTGTATCATGATCATGTAAGGATCATTTCATTGTATCGGAAGAAATTGGTCAAATTCAACACAAAATTTTTTCATTCAATTTTTATGAACAAAAAAATTACCAACTTTTTAAGATTCTGTTGGTCTTAAGTTTTCTAAGAAAGTTTTTTTTTTGTATTCTGATGTCCCTCTTGTTGGCCAATTTAAACCAAAGACCCTGTACAGATTTTACTATAATTATAATATTATTTACATAGCAGCAATAGAAATAGGTAGGTCATCTGTGAAAATTACAACTGTCAGAACTTTCAGACGGACAGACAGACAAACAGGCAGACGGACACCGAAGTTTTTAGTAATAATACAATTGTTTTGTTTGATTTAGTGAAAATGCGTTTATTACTTAGGGTATTTTAAAGATAATTAATAAATTATTCATACAAATTAATAATGTCATTAGTGACATTTTAATGTAAAATTGATAGGTATTTAATGTTTTATGAGAATGTTGAATGACTTATATTGAGCCGAATAATTATATAAACATTGCAAACAAAATCATTGGCTGTTGTGTCACTTGTGGCAGATCGTTAATGTAATTGAGAAATATATGTAGGTGGAATGAGCATGCTACCTTGCGGTTCTCCATATTTTATAGTGATGTCCAGCAGGATTCATTCTAGCAAAAAAAAGCTTTTAATATTCCAGTCTGTGTGTCTAGTGAAGGTGATATTCAGGCCACCGTGCGCCGCGTCGCGCGTCGCTTGCGCTCTACCAGTGAGCAGTGTGTGGCGCCGCAGTGCTCCTCGTGCGATCAGCTGCTAGCACATTATTTATCATATCAGCTCTCATTATACTCACATCAGGCAGTTGTTGTACCTAATAGTTTGCATGAACAACTGTAACCTGTAAACGTGTTCATTACGGTAGTTAGAGTCATCGACACTGAAGCGACGCCGACGGTTTAGTCAGGTGTAACAGCTAGTGTAACTAAATAAGTAGTGTAATGATCTCTCAGCTCGACGACGGACAGTTAGTGCTTGCGCGGGCGCGGGCGGGGAGCGGAGTGACAGCGCGCGGGAGGAGTGACCTCAGCGAGGAGTGATATCAGCAGCGTTATCAGTTCGCGATTAGATACCGCCACGAGCACACCTCACCGGCTGCCCCGAGCCGCAGCGAGGCGCCCGGCAGCACAGCGCCGCCATGAGGAGCAAGGACCGCCTCGCCGAGCTGCGCCACGTAAGTGCAGAGGCGCGGCATGCCGGAGTGTGCTGATGTGCTCCCACTGTGACGTCACCACTGTCAACAAACCACTGTTGCATGAGGTGTACAATGTGTTGAGTGCTGTGATTGTGGTTGCAGCTGTCGCGCGGCGCGGCTGGCGTGTACTGCGACACGGTGGAGCCGCGCGTGCCCGAGCCCGCCCCACAGCTCGACCACAACATACAGGACATCTTCCTGGAGGTAAGTGTCTCTACAGTACCGGCCGCAGTGTTTTCAATGAGATCGTCCATTACGAGCGATGTGCGACATTAACGACCGCTCGTTGTGTTCATTAGAGGCGTGCTAATTAATAGCCTTGTTGCGCCGCACCCATGTGCCGCAGGACAAAATCATTATCATGACACACTTGCGGAGTACTTCCACACAAACAATCGGATGGACCTACTGCTTACGTAATATATTATTATTACTCGTTAGCACTCCTGAACACAGGCCACTCTTGACTATACAGCCGTCACTGTAATCCGACACCAAAATTATGAATATTCCTATGTATGGAAATGATTTATTACTTATTGAGAGACGCGTTCACTGCGCGCACTTGCTAGTAATAATACTATAGTCTATTACACACGTACTATTACGTACATAGGTATTGTTTGTTTATTTACATAGCGCGCGACATTATCGCAGATGACAGCCTTGACCCGGCGCCGGCTGACGAGTGCAACCGTCGTGTCGCTACTGACACTCACTGATCTTGTAATGTACTTGTCACTACATCGGTAAGATGTGTGCGGCGTGTTGCAGGTAGAGCGCATGCGCGGCTGGATCCATGAGCTGGACGACAACACGCAGCTGGTGCGCCGCCTGCACGCCGACCCCACCTTCCATAACAACAAGAGTGAGTGTGGCGCTTCTACATTGTCATATATTTAATTGTGGTCTATCCAAAGCAGACAACTCCTCGACCGTAGTTGCCCACTACGCTACCTAGACAAGACAAGAGCTGCTCATCGAATACAAGATTTATGCAGAGTTACAGTGCAGTGAGAAATGTGAACACAAGGATCGGTTACATTAGTTCGTAAGAAGGTATTTAATTGGTTAACTAAATACCTCCCTTCGTACAAACTGTTAGAATATCGTACATGGCTATTCCGCACGATTACAGTACAGATCGGTGTTGGACAGACTTGCAGGAGCAGCTGGACGCGGCGGTGACGGCGTCGAACGCGACTGGCCTGAAGCTGGGCGGCGCGCTGCGGCAGTTCGAGGCGCGGCTGAGCGCGCGAAACGACGCGGGCGCGCGCATCGCGCGGCTGCAATACGCCGCCACGCGCCACCTGTACGCCGCCGCGCTGCAGCGCCACCACGCCGCGCTCGACGCCGTGCGCGCGCAGCAGCTCAGCCTGCTGCAGCACCAGATACAACTCAGTGAGTAACCTCACTATCTCTCCCGCCACACCTCATTTTCCACCTCCACTACTCTAACACTACCTAGTCCTACCGATTTATTGTCACATGTCCAAATTCCTTAACTACCTACTGTGAGCTGACTATGAACTTTCCAAAAAGGTACAAAAGTCAATTTAAAGCTAGTTAAGGTGCTTATTCCTGACATGGCATGTGTTTGAATCGACGCGGGACAGAAACCACCTGTTTTAAGTTTAGGTTTCTTGCTAAACAACCGAATTAGGAATGTGGCGAAATTGCATAGTCTGTTTGCCAAAAAAAAGTCAGCAGGTTGTATTCCTGCCCAGAATTATTGATTATTTTAAAATTCATTTGGCCCAAACTCCTACTTTTCGGGGTGCATCTGTACTTGTGAATGACCGACTTGAGCTCCTGGGCATGGAGTTGACTTCTAGTCTCAACTTTGTCGCCACCACTGAGTTCAAAGCCCAACTTGCGGCCAAAAAGCTGGGCATCCTAAATACAGTGAAGCGGTACTTCACGCCTGGACAGCTTTTAACTCTTTACAAAGCCCAAGTCCGATCCTGCATGGAGTACTGTAGCCACCTTTGGGATGGCTCAGCTAAATATCAACTTACCGCTCTTGACTCAGTGGAACGCAGAGCTAGGAGGCTCGTTGGCGACGTAAAATTGGTGAATGCCAAGCTCCATAGCTTGACTCATCGCCGCAAAGTTGCCTGCCTGTCGGTCTTCTACAGATTGTACTTCGGAGAGTGTGCCCAAGAACTCCACGACCTCATCCCACCAGCCCCCTTCTATCATCGCACATCAAGACGCACTGCAAATTACCATCCTTACCTTATTGCTATACCACCAATTCGCACTAAGCGTTTCCAAACGTCTTTTATAATGCGGACGGCGAAGGAGTGGAACTCTCTGCCTGCGTCTGTGTTTCCGAACGCATACAACCCTAATCCCTTCAAAGTTAGAGTGAACCCGGGCACGCCGCAATCGCGGTGGTAAGACCCCTCTTTGAGGAGTGGCTGGATAGGCGTCACGGCGTCCTGACCTACCGCATGACGCAGGTCCTCACCGGACACGGAAGTTTCGGGAGGTACATGTGTCTGAGGAGAAAGGAGGAAACGCCTGGGTGTCACCACTGCGAGGATCGCCCGGAGGACACAGTAGAGCATACGGTGCAAGACTGCTCCGCTTGGGCAGAGCACCGACGTGTCCTCACGGCGGCGATAGGCGGAGACCTCTCGCGCCCGGTATTGGTCGAGGCCATGCTGCGGGGCGAGACGGAGTGGGAAGCGGTCACCTCCTTCTGCGAAGCAGTCATGCTCGCGAAGGAGGAGGCGGGCCGCGTGAGGGAGAGGACAATGTCTTCCCTCCGCCCCACCCGCGGTGGTGAACGCCCACGGCGACGGACGTCGCAAGACCCCGGAACATAAAGGGCTATTGGAATTGGAAGGACACCGTGGATTTTAGTCAGTACAAGTCTGACAGTCCCTCCCGCCCTGCCCGGGATGGGAGGACTCATTTTTACCACGCTAAAAAAAACAAGGTCAAGAGCAAACCCATATTACACAAAAAAAAATTCAATAAGTCAAAATTGGCCTCGAGGCTCCTTTCAATGTATTTCGATATTGTCGGCTTAAATTACAGATTAAAACAATACCACAGTTTAGAACAGTTGGGTCACTTCCCAAAAACAATCAAACAAATGCAAAATCTATACTCGAGAGAATAAAGTACATTTTTACTAGCATCGGCATCGCCCACGTACTTTTATAATAGCCTAAACTTCCCATGCGCAAGCAAAAATGTACTGAATGGTTACGCGCGAGATATTTAAGATTGTCTCAACTAGACCTTTCATTTGATATATCACACGATGCAGGTTTCAATTTTTTTTTAATTTTCCCCTTCCCCCCCAAAAAGTACCTCCCATTTGGTTTATCTGACGCTACGACATTATAGGGTTGCAACTTGCGAGTTTAGGAGGCACAGTTAGGTAGGTAGGTCTATTTTATGCATTTATTAAATTACACTATTAACATAAATATTCCTTAGGGATTATTTTTTTTATCATCAGCCTATATCTTTTTGGTTTCGTTACTACATACTACATACATTATCGATTGTTAGCACATAATGTGAATACATAGTACCTACGGCACCTTACGTTAGAAATAATATATAATTATTTTATCGTTTCTACCTATTATTGTAATATTTTAAACATTTCATCTTACAAAAACAAAAAAGAATATTATTTAAAAATATTTGAAATGTTAGGCTTTATTGTTTATAGGCTTTATTAAATGTATTGGTTTACAATTAGTTATTATTCTGCAACAAACAGTACATAAAAATCAGTATTTATTTCGCTTTACGACACACAGATTCTACGACAACAAACAAATTAATTTTAATGAATGATGATGACGCAACAAGAAATGTCAGTCACAGAATACAAAAAGAAAGTCAAAGATTACAAACAAACGTTACTTTTTTATTAAAGAGAGGCGAAAGAATCCAAACATACAGCCATCTCGCGAGTTTTTGAATGATTAACCCTTTAACTGGCAGCACTCTTATAATATGCGTACCTACATTCAATTAATTGTAAATATTTTTATGGTTTATAGCAAAAAATAAAATCGAATGTCTCGTTTCAAGGGTGAAGTATCAATTCACTGAATCCATTCAGTACTATATGTATAGATTTAAAAAAATCGATATTTTTGGCTCCAAAATCGATTCTTCGATTAATCGATCTCAGATCGACATCCCTACGTCACAGGCCCTGCGTTGCAAGTCTTTGTAAATGGTAAAAAAGTCGCGCAACCAATTACGATCGCTGACCTTGAATGCGTAGCTGCTATTTTCTGAATATGAACGTGAGTTTATAAAACGTGTGGCTCTTATCACTGTTGTCGTTCAGGCAACCGAACGCTTTTTTTTTTTTTTTTAGCGTGGTAAAATCATCAAATGAGTCCTCCCACCCCGGGCAGGGCGGGAGGGACTGTCAGACTTGTACTGACTAAAATCCACGGTGTCCTTCAATAGCCTTTTATGTTCCGGGGTCACGGTAATGAGATAAGTCCCGCGACCCCGGCAGGCTTTGGCCCTCTTGCATGGGCGGGGCCCCGTCATCGTGCTGACGCTCTTTGAGGCGCGCGTGGAACACAACGCGCCGTCGACCCGGGCATGGTCCATGTTCGGGCGGCGAGTTGCCCTTTACTCGCCGCCCGCATGCCTGCGCCTACGGTGGCCGGAGATCGTCTTGCGACGTCCGACGCCGTGGGCGTCTACCATTGCGGGTGGGGCGGAGGGAGGACGCTGTCCTCTCTCTCTCACGGCCCGCCTCCTCCTTAACGAGCATTACTGCTTCGCAGAAGGAGGCGAACGCTTCCCACTCCGTCTCGCCCCACAGCATGGCCTCGACCAATGCCGGGCGCGAGAGGTCTCCGCCTATCGCTGCCGTGAGGACACGGCGGTGCTCTGCCCAAGCGGGGCAGTCTTGCACCGTATGCTCTACTGTGTCCTCCGGGCGATCTTCGCAATGGTGACACCCCGGCGTTTCTTCCTTCCCCATCCGACACAGGTACCTCCCGAAACATCCGTGTCCGGTGAGGACCTGCGTCATCCGATAGGTCAGGACGCCGTGACGCCTTTCCAGCCACTCCTCAAAGAGGGGTCTTACCGCCGCGATTGCGGCGTGCCCGAACCTCGGTTGCGACAGTCGTTCCCTCCATACAGGCAACCAAACGCTATGCAGTATTTGTTTGTCTTCATATTTTATTATCTTCACTTTTACTTTTACGTGATCACACGTAAGAAAAATAATAACAAATACGGAGCGCGTGCGATACGGGCGGCGCGCGGAAGCCGCATGTAACGACACCGCCGGCGGTGTGCGAAGGTGTGCGTGCCGTTTCATACCTACACCGCATAGAGACCCCTCTGTAGTACTCTGTGACAATACTACTCGTATTTAGACATTTGCTTGCAAACAATAGTAAAAAGAAAGCTGCTGAAGATCATACCACTTTCGCAGGCTCAAGCACTTTCTGGCTGAGTTCACACTAGTTTCGAAAGGATCCCGATCGTGTCGCTTGCATATATCATTAAAATTTTGCTTGGCCGCACGATATAGCTGTTCTGCCTATAATTCGATATTCAGGGAAGAGCTTATTTGGACCATGTAAGTGGACTGCGACCCCTCAGTCGCCATTCTTATTCTTCTGCTCAGTTGCCATCTATCAAGTAGGAAATCATCAAATATTGTTATAGATTGTGACTTTGTGAGCTATATTGCGATGTGTTTTAAAAACAACAACTGCAACACAATCAAACTTATGCCTTAACCAAAGCCAAAGAAACCAGTCGTAGGTAGTCTTCTGTACCTTCTTGACACCTTGTTTCCTCATAAAGTAATACCTAAGCTCCACGAGAAGCTCAGGCTCTCCGTGTTCTTCTGACACTCTCCACAAGACCACAGGGGTGTATCGAACTCAAACGACCAGTTTGCTGAGCGGACCAATTGGTCCGCATAACAATTAAAGAACAATTAAAAATGGACGTCCACAGTAGATGATTTATATCAATGAATTGGCATATGTTTAATAATACTTATTTTCTCACGAGTTCCCTTGCCTTAAACAAACAACCTACAAAGCCTGCCTGCTCCTGAGCAATTTATAATCTTTTTTTTCATTTAAATGAAACAACGTAGGTAAGAAGTAGTAGCTGTAGTTACTAGGTCACATTTCCTTGGCGTTTTGTATACCTACTTAGTTGAGCTTGATTCAATATTTCCGTTAAATAAGATGATGAGTGAGGCGGCCGGTGTCGTGTCGCTACTCGCGCACAACTAATTGAGCACAAGCGGATGCTGAGCGAGCGCAGGCGCCCCGGGACTGTGACTGCTTCGCCGAGATTCTATTTATTGATATTTTTTATTCTTTTAAACTTCAATTTTAAATTTTCTTTTCCTTTTATGCCTATAACAATACTACTTGCATTTATTTAGCTAATAAAGTAGGCCACAAAGCCAACCACGGGTGAAAAAATACACACATCAAAAGTGTCTAGGGATCAAGCATTTTTATGCGGATTTCTTGAGATTGAGATGTGGCTTTGTAATAAATTTATGATTTTATAAATTTATATGGATCCTTAGATTAAAAAATGTCCAGATAGATAGTAAGCCACTGAGAATTGAAGCCAAAAATACGGGGGACAAATGTCCCGCGTCGGTCGATCCATACGTCAGTCGCATATGAACGTTCTCCGCGTAAACTACGTAACGAGCCCCTGTTGTGATATTTTAAAATGAAAGTTTGTGCTTTGAAATGGTTTCTAATTACACTCCAAAAAAATTAATATGCCATAATATTTCATTTCATTAAGTTAGAATTCAATTTCAGTATGTATTTATTTGTTACCGCATTTTAATATGTAAACAAAAAAGTGACTCATTTGACAACACTGTGACGCCATAACTGTAGGGTGTTGCCATGAGTATAATTTTTTTTACCCATTATTTAAACTTTAAAGACTTAAAAAAAAGAAATGAGGAATGAAAAAAGAGTTTTATTTACTTAAACAATGATTGTTTTTATAAGTGTTAACCGCGTTGGCTCAATTACTGAATTCAGAACGCTTTGTCCATTGTCTCAAAGACTCAGTTCTTTAGACTCAATAAGAACTCTAGAGTCAGATTAAGAGTGAAACTTAAAGTCAGACTCAGGGTCAAATACAGAGTCAGATTCGGTGAAACTCCGTCAGACTCGGTCAGACTTGGTCGGACTCGGTCAGATTCGGTCAGTCTCAGTCAGACTCGGTCAGACTTGGTCAGACTCGGTCAGTCTCTGTCAGACTAGGTCAGACTCGGTCAGTCTCAGTCAGACTCGGTCAGACTTGGTCAGACTCGGTCAGATTCGGTCAGACTCGGTCAGACTAGGTAAGACTCGGTAAGACTTGGTAAGACTCGGTCAGACTAGGTCAGACTCGGTCAGTCTCTGTCAGACTAGGTCAGACTCGGTCGGACTCGGTCAGAATAGGTCAGACTCGGTCAGATTCGGTCAGACTCGGTCAGATTCGGTTAGACTAGGTAAGACTCGGTAAGACTTGGTAAGACTCGGTCAGACTAGGTCAGACTCGGTCAGATTCGGTCAGTCTCGGTCAGACTCGGTCAGATTCGGTCAGACTCGGTCAGACTCGGTCAGACTCGGTAAGACTCGGTAAGACTCGGTCAGAATCGGTCAGACTCGGTCAGATTAGGTCAGACTCTGTCAGATTCGGTCAGACTAGGTCAGACTCAGTAAGACTCGGTCAGTACGATTCGGTCAGACTCGGTCAGACTAGGTCAGACTCGGTAAGACTCGGTCAGACTCAGTAAGACTCGGTCAGATTCGGTCAGACTCGGTAAGACACGGCTAGACACGGTCAGATTCTGTCAGACTGTCAGACTCTGTAAGACACGGCTAGACACAGTCAGATTCGGTCACTCGGTCAGACTCAGACAGACTACAGTTTGGGCTACTTCTGATGACTACCTAAACCATATCATCATAAGATACATTTTACAAACAATTAATTAACTTACAAGCACTTATTGCAAAAATTCCTAACATGATAATCTATAATATAAAATGAATCGCTGAATTTGTTGCTAAGCGATAAAGTCGCACATGATAAATTACACAAATTAAAGAAATAACGTTAAAACTCATCAATCGTATTGATAAAAATCATGTCATTACTGGTTGATGATATATTTTACGCTGAACGTAAAATAATGAAAATCTCCCACATTTAAAGGGTAAATCTCCGCAACTGGTATTACTCGCACGTTGCACACAAACGCAAATCCCATACGTAATACACTCCCGAGCGTGGCGTTCACTCACACATTTATAATAAAGTGGCTTCACTTAAAACGTTTCGTTTTGTTCCGAACACGGAATCTGGACATTTTTTAATCTAAGTATGGATCCTTTTTGGTGCATTTCATAATTTGAATCAGGAACTGTGAATCAAATTCGAGTAAAAGATGAAAATCAGCTGTCAATATTTTCCCTATAAAAACATACAACGCATTGAAGACATTATTAGTGCTACTGTTTCCCTACTACTGATTAAAACCAACGTTATTATGGAGCGGCGACGTCATTTAAGCAGGGAAGAAATGCTCAGAGCCGTGGGAATGATAGAAGCTGGTTCCCGGCAACGTACTGTGGCTTTAGCTCTGAATACAAGTCAGAGTGTTATCAGTCGACTTTGGACACGTTACCGAAGCACTGGTACCGTGGCTGAGCGCCATGGAGGACGGTATCGCTGCACCACACGGAGACAAGACCGATACATTCAAATCTTAACTCGAAGAGCTCCAACAATAACCGCCATGATGTTAGCCGTGAGGCTTCATCACTCTTCAGGGAACTTAATTAGCGACCAAACAGTCAGAAACCGCTTGCATGAAGTGAACCTTCATTCCCGAAGACCGCTACGGGTACCACCTATAGCAATGCACAATCGTAGGATTCGATATCAATGGGCTCTTGAACACAGAAATTGGGCAGAAGAACAATGGCGTTTCGTGTGCTTTTCTGATGAGTCTCGTTTCGGTATGAGACCGGATACAAGACGTATACGACACTGGAGAACCCCTGGACGCCAACAGCGATTAAAATCCTGCCAGGAAGTCCATCCTTATAGTGGTGGAACCATCATGGTATGGGCGGGTATTTGGATCGGCGGAAGAACTGAGTTGATTTGGATCAGAGGCAACCTCAACGCTCAAATTTATGCTGAGACGATTGTATCAGACGTCATCGTTCCTCTACAAGTGCAAATCGGTCCCTTATTTCAGTTAATGCATGATAATGCACGACCGCACACCGCAAGAGTTGTAAGACAGACTCTCGCCACAGCTAACATCAATGTCCTGCCCTGGCCTGCTCAGTCGCCAGACTTGAATCCGATTGAGCATGCATGGGATATGCTACAGAGAAGAGCTCTGCCGAATATGGAGGGTATCCAGTCGCAAGAAGACCTTTTTTTGTTGTTGCAACGAACATGGGCGGCCATTCCACAGCGTGATTTGGATGAACTCATTTTGAGTATGCCAAACCGATGTTCTTGTGTTGTTAGTGTTCGCGGTAGAAACACGGATTATTAATTGTTTAAGTTACCCAATAAAATTTTAAAGAAAACTGTTATTTCAGTCTTTTTTTCGAACTTTTGTGTTAGTGGTTCAAATGTCAAAAATCCCTTTATTAGGAAAATGGCAAATTTCTTTATTAATGCAAAGGTGACTTGGTTTATCGTTACTGTGACAAACGAAAACACTTTATTTGATGAATCCTTAAAGAAAATTTTAATTAATATCAATCAGGAGAAAAGTTATTGCAAAAATATATGTTGATCCCTAGACACTTTTGATGTGTGTATTATAATCGCCAGGTCTGAGAAAAAATATTTAGGTTTTGAAATTAAAATAAAGATAACAAATAAAAAGTTTACAACCAAGACACATAAAACGATTTGAAAAGTATTACCTACTTAAGGTATTTTGTAATTTTTTGTTAATCTTTATTACACCATAATTATATAACAATTAAAATACAATATTTATACAAACTACCTACATATAAAGATTTTCTTTTGAAAAAAATATTCGAACCGCGTGCAGATGGATTCAGTACATCCGACACTCTTTCCAACCAAGCCAACGGGGTTCTTACCTACCGCGTCGAATTCTTCAATCCATTTCTAACGTCTCAAGGTGACGTTCAAAGGTAATCGAAGGAGCAGGGTGAGTTTTACTTAGAAAGAGTCTGACAGTTATTTTGAAGATTTTACCAACTCAAAAACAAGTTAGGTACGACAATAATCTTAAACTAACAAAGAAAATGATACATGAGCAATACAGATAGTTATGAAGCAGATCCTAATTGCAGTTGTTTTGAAACAGTTATTAGCGTACAAGTTGAGTGCGCGGGGTCGGTGGCCGGCGCGACCTCTGATTCACTGGCGAGTGACTCGTGTCTGTTGCAGCGAACCTATCCGTGTCGGACGAGGAGTGCGAGGCGCTGCTGGACACCAAGAACATCTCGCTGTTCGTGGACAACGTGCGCGCCGAGACGGCGGAAGCGCGGCGCGCGCTGCGGGACGTGGAGGCGCGCCACGAGGAGCTGGCGCGCGTCGAGGCGGCGCTGCGCGACGTGCGCGACCTTTTCGCACAGCTGGCCCACCTCGTCGCCGCACAGGTGCGTACAACCGTGGCACAATGTGTTTTTTGACCCAAAAATCGGACATCACACTTTTTTTAAGGCAATGGATAGAGTATTCTAAAACAAATGCAAGAGTAAAACTCCCACCTGGATATATTTTATAGTTTTTCGTTTATAGCTATCAGAATTTTCGGTACCGAAATTCGCAAAAATACTAAAAAAATATACAACTTTTATTACTTACTTAGGAAACGAAAATTTCTTAATTACTTTGAAAGGCCTAAGGCTTAGTTATATAACAAGCGTTTTTTGGATGTCATACGACTTGGCATTAACGAGTAAATTGTGGTGAAGTGATTTTTGTTTTTATTTTTTTCTGGCTCTGTTTTCGAATTAGGGTAATTGCTGTAAGCACAAACCAGTAGGTACCTTATATGCGCTAATAACATTAAAAAAACTAACTTCCTAACTCGCGGCTAAGAGGAGATAAATGACTTTAAAAAAATACCGAAATTTCGGTTTTTTTTTGAGTTCTCGTCGTTATCGTTTTGTTCGGAATTTTCATTTATTTATCGACTTAAAATGTTTTCTACATATTTCAATGCCAATCCAATTTTTGGCTGTAATAAATTATATCATTTATTGTTAAGCGACTTCAAAAAAGGTGGTTCTCAAAATCAAAGCATTTATTTCAAGTAGGCTAGTGACAGACACTTTTTAATTGACGAAAGGCAAAAAATTAAATAGTTATGGCGCTAGAGTCCCAGTCACAAGACACAATAACTGTGAAAGTACCGTAGGTATTCCAATGCGAAGATCACTATGGAGAAGAGTGGGCAAGAAACTTCATGGACAGTCTTTTTCAATCGCCAAAAATGATTACAACACGATGTAGCAAGTTAAAAGTGTCCATAGTAAGTATAAAAAAGACGATTCATAGACAAAATTAATAATAATTAAAACAATCCGTGGTAGCTTAAAGATGACCAGTCCCAACTGACAGCGCCCGTTCACGATCATGACGCATGGTATGAGCACCATTTAGATCAACCATTTTGAAGGAAACTAATTGCTCCGACACACGCGCTACCATCAGCGAGACATTAGAGTGAGCATGACACACTCCCAACTGCCAGGGTACATTCAAGTCAAAGAAAAATACGTAAGGTTGGTGAATGATAGCTTTGTAGCTCATAAAACTCACATAATATATGCTAAGCAGCTGTATAATACTATGAAATGTGTATTTTATCTCAGGTTAACCCGTGGGTATCAAGATTGGCATTGAAATATGTAGAAAATATTTTAAATCGATAAATAAATGAAAATTCCGAACAAAACGATAACGACGAGAACTCAAAAAAAAACCGAAATTTCGGTATTTTTTTAAATTCATTTATCTCCTCTTAGCCGCGAGTTAGGAAGTTAGTTTTTTTAATGTTATTAGCGCATATAAGGTACCTACTGGTTTGTGCTAACAGCAATTACCCTAATTCGAAAACAGAGCCAGAAAAAAATAAAAACAAAAATCACTTCACCACAATTTACTCGTTAATGCCAAGTCGTATGACATCCAAAAAACGCTTGTTATATAACTAAGCCTTAGGCCTTTCAAAGTAATTAAGAAATTTTCGTTTCCTAAGTAAGTAATAAAAGTTGTATATTTTTTTAGTATTTTTGCGAATTTCGGTACCGAAAATTCTGATAGCTATAAACGAAAAACTATAAAATATATCCAGGTGGGAGTTTTACTCTTGCATTTGTTTTAGAATACTCTATCCCTTGCCTTAAAAAAAGTGTGATGTCCGATTTTTGGGTCAAAAAACACATTGTGCGTGGCCCTTTACCAACAGAGCGCGATCCGTTCCGGCGATACGTACGATCCTAGAACGCATCTCGAGAACGGATCGCTGGAACCAATTCGAATTCGAGATTTTGAGATCTTTTTTAGGGTTCCAAATAGGTTCTCTATTGTGTTACCTAACTTTTTTATCCATAATGTAATCTACTATATAAAAATAAGTCGGATTTTCCTTCCTGACGCTATAACTCCAGAACGCATGAACCGATTTCCACGGTTTTGCATTCGTTGGAAAGGTCTCGGGCTCCGTGAGGTTTATAGCAAAGAAAATTCAGGGGGGGGGGGCGAGCGAAGCCGCTGGGAAAAGCTAGTGTGCCAGAAGCGCCACTGGGTGGAGATAGTCACTGGTCTACGTAAATAATAATTTGTGTAAACTAACAGTACTAACTTATTTGTTTAAGCACCATTGTTACTAACACCAAAATATTAACTAAACTAGGACCTCTTTAGTCTGAAATAAAGTTTATATTATTATTATATTATTACTTCCTAAAAAGAACCGGCATGCAAAATTTAAAACTCCTAAAATCAAAATCAAAATCAAAGCATTTATTTCAAATAAGCCAGTTACAGGCACTTTTGAATTGTCAAAGACAAATAAAATGTATTAAACACTACAAAATTATGTTGCTACAGTCCCAGTCACAAGACATAAAAACTGTGAAAGTACCGTAGATGCCCGTTCCAAGAAGTAGATCTCTATGGAGAAGAACGGGCAAGAAACTCCATGGACACTCTTTTTAGATCGCCAAAATTATTACAGAATCTTTGTTACATCATTCATTCTTAGATGGTACATTATGTGAGAACGATGTAGCAAGTTAAAAGTGTCCATAGTAAAAATTAAAACAAAGACAATTCAGAAAAAAATATATCAATAATTAAAATAAACCGTGGCAGCTAAGAGATGACCAGTCCCAACTGACGGCGTCCGTTCACGAACATGACACATGTATCAGCACCATTCAGCTCAACCATTTTGAAGGGAGCTAAATGATCCGACACACACGCCGCCATCAGCGAGACATTTGAGTGAGCATGACACACTCTCAACCGCCAGGGTCATTTAAGTCAACAAGAGACGTAGGTGCCCAGTGAATCACAGCTCTGAAGTACACAGTACTCACACAATGTCGGGTATGAAACTATATAATACAAGGAAGATTGAATCTATACAATGCAAATAAAGTTGTACAATCTTCAGCAGCTCCAACAATGGTATTAGGTATACTTTTACTATCAATTTATTTATATATGTCTCATGGAGCAGGACCAGCATGGAGCCAAGCATTATTATCAGCGATATAGTCGCCCAGTTTGTAATATGCCTGCTTACACAGTGTGCGTTTAATGCATGTTTTGAATTTCGTTTCATTCAGTTCGAGAACGTTTTGTGGTAGCTTATTATAGCATTTTAAACAGTACCCCATGAAGGAAGAGTCTACTTTGGCGAGTCTGAAGCCCGGCTGAACTAATTGGTCCCTATTTCTAGTATGATAATTATGTCTGTCACCTCTTTTAGAGAAAAGATGCAGATTTTTCCTAACGTACATTATATTTTCATAGATATATTGACAAGGTACCGTCATGATGTTTATTTCCTTAAACAGTTCTCTTAGAGAATCACGCCTACGGAGATTATATATGGCTCGAACCGCTCTCTTTTGGAGAATAAAGATAGACTCGATGTCAGCCGCCCGTCCCCACAATAAAATGCCATACGACATTATACTGTGGAAGTAACTAAAATAAACAATTCTCGCGGTATCAACATCAGTGAATTGACGAATCTTCCAAACAGCATATGCTGCTGAACTTAATCGCCCCGCAAGAGTTGTTATATGAGGGCCCCATTGTAGCCTTGAATCAAGTGTTATCCCCAGGAAAACCGTTTTATCGACGAATTCTAGTATCTCTTCATTCAACACTATGTCATAATTACTATTTTTAACATTTGGTAAGGCAAATCTAATGCATTTAGTCTTGTTTCCATTTAATACTAAATTGTTTGCTGTGAACCAACTATGGATCTGACGCAGGGCATTATTGACGTCGTCTAGATTCTGGGCTCGCCTATTTATTTTAAAAATAAGGGAAGTGTCATCAGCAAATAACACCATATTGTGTAGTTGGTTCTTAAGTAAATAGGGTAGATCATTTATATATACAAGAAAGAGGAAAGGACCCAATATTGAGCCTTGTGGAACTCCCATTTTAACTGTTAAACCCTGTGAATTTACACCATTTATTTGAACTTGTTGTTGCCTATCACACAAATAAGATTTTACTAAACTAAGCGCAAGTTTACCTAGTCCGTAATGTTCAAGTTTCAAAAGTAATGTATCGTGATTAACGCAATCAAATGCTTTGGAGAGGTCACAAAAGATTCCTATGGCATCTTGGGCTTCCTCCCACGCAGTAAATATGTGCTTTAATAAGGTGACACCGGCGTCAGTCGTACAACGTCCCTTGGTGAAACCAAACTGCTGATCGTGTAAGATTTTGTTGGTGTTAAAGTGATTGAGCATCTGATCAAGCATTACTTTTTCAAATACCTTGCTAAAGACTGGCAACACGGATACTGGTCTATAATTATTAGTATCTTTACAGTCCCCAGATTTAAAAAGAGGTACGACTTTACTGAACTTCATCAAATCAGGAAAAACTCCTTGATCCACACACAAATTAAAAATTAAAGCCAAATATGGCGCTACAGTTTCCACTATTGCTGTACAAACTTTGATAGACAGTCCCCATAAATCTTCGGTCACTTTAATTTTTATTTGCCGGAAAGCTTTAATAACTGTCATTGGGTTTATATGTTTAAACTTAAAATCAGCCGGCTTGCCAGATACGTTCGCCTTTAATAAATTCATTGAAATATCAGATGAGGAATTCAAAGCCTCCGTAGTCCTAACCGGTACATCAGTAAAGAAATTAACAAATTCTTCAGCTACTTCCAGATTTGTGCTTATAGGACCACATGATGTCTGCAAAGTATAGTTAGTGTTAAGCTTTTTTTTCCTGCCAGTCTCGTTATTTATAACTTTCCAAACCGTTTTTATTTTATTTTCTGATGATTTGATCTTATTGCTAATATGCATGGCTTTAGCAGCCTTGCATACTTTTCTGAAAATTTTTGAATAGGCAGAAACATACTTATTATAAGTTTCAGTGTTAATGTATGGCTTAAGGCCATACAGTTCAAATAGTCTTTCCCTACTTTTCCTGATACCTCTAGTCGCCCAGTCACTAAATACAAATTGAGGGTAAATATTTTTTGTTTTCTTTTCAAAAGTTTTATTAAATTCAGTATAAACTATTGAAAAAAAAGTATCATAGAACTTATTAACATTAATGTCGTCCATATTCATTACACTTAACTTGTTCTGCAGGGAATTATTAAAGCTATTTAATTTGGTAGCCGTTATTGGTCTAAATTTAATCTCAAGTTGTTGCTTTATTTTGTTACATCTAAAAGTTACCGTCTGCCCACTATGATCAGACGGCAAACAACTAACTATGGCCTTATCCAAATAATCACAATTGCAGTAAACATTATCAATACAAGTAGCAGAAGATGGAGTAACTCTAGTTGGTTCAGTAAAAATGTTAGTCAAATCAAATGACTTAAAAAGATTTAATAACCTACTGCTATTTGAATTTTCTTCCAAAATATTTATATTAAAATCACCACAAATTATTACAGATTTATTCCTGACTGCAAGCTTTGCCAGAACATCTTCCATTATAGATTCAAATAAGGAAAAATTTTGATAGTTAGGGGGTCTGTACACACACACTATTACATGCTTATCTAGCTCAACACAAGACAGTTCGATACAATGTTCAACTGAGAGACCTACTATGTCATTACGTTGGTGAAATTTTAAAGAGTTTTTAACTAATATTAGGGAACCTCCACGCAGCAAATTTTTACGATTAAAACAACTGCCTACAGTATAGTTTTCATAATTAAATAGCATTTGGTAGTCCTTTAACCAATGTTCAGTAAAACAGATAGTATCGAACATGGTTTTTTCTAAAAACATTTCAACTTCTAATAATTTCGAAGAGATACCTTGAATGTTCTGATGGAACAATTTCAAGGTATTCTGCTGAGGCCCTTTTTTAAAACTAAATGGTTGGTTGCAAGAAGATACATCATTGCTAGTAGATGTTATATTGCGAATGGTACCTTCTGTTGTCCTACTGACTAGTTTAAACAAATATTATCAGGAGTGAGCCCCGAGACTCCCATGCCATCACCAGGCAAAAATATCCTACCACCAGTAGTCTCACCTTGCGATTGAGAATCTTCCATGGTGACACATGGATCCTCCTTCGTACTACTAACACTACTACTAAAACTACTATTATAAATATGTACACAATAAGACGAAGACATACTATTTATGTCTGAGTGAATATTAAAACTTAATAGACTAGCTATTATATGTCTATATCTAATAGGCAGATACACTGAATACTGAGTCGACCTAAGTTTCTCAACAAAAATGTTGGTGTCTAAACTTAAAAGCTTATGGCTGTAGTGATTAGCTAGGAAATGGACATGCTTATTCAGCATGTGTATATAATTGTTTCTTCTATTAGACAATTTCTCAAAATATGGAAAAGCACACAAAATAATTTTATGACAATCCAGTTTTAACAACTCTGAAACACAGTCAGTGATATCTTCTTTTTTAACCTTAGAACTATTACCTATAAATATAGTGATAGTGGTATTAGCATTACATGTAGTTTTTATGACTGATGACATTATTTGTTTATAGGTTGACCCTGGCATACAATAATTTTGAGTGTTATAGCTCAGATTGTTACTTATTAATTTACCTAACCCTCTACCAATACTATCAGAAAACATAATTGAATTGCGGTCATCCTGAATAGAAGGAGGTACAACACTATTCAGCTCGGGCTGAATGTTATTATTATACACAATATCTGGAAATGATTCTTGACTGAGGTTACAGTCCTGAGGACTCTCAACCTGGGACGGGTCCTCCGTTGCCTCAAGC
Organism: Agrotis exclamationis; assembly: GCA_950005045.1. Taxonomy (NCBI): domain Eukaryota; kingdom Metazoa; phylum Arthropoda; class Insecta; order Lepidoptera; family Noctuidae; genus Agrotis; species Agrotis exclamationis. The sequence goes on along the minus strand of OX465422.1, from coordinate 268,961 downwards.
TGGAGAAACCCAGGACGGGACTCTGTCTGACAGGTACAGAGAGTGTTCCTGAGAGTCAGCAAGTCCAATTTGTCCACTAAATCATTAGTTGCAAGAATATGCTCTTTTATTTGATTTTTGGAGCTCTTATATTTATTACATAAAGATTTAAGAGAATTATTCAAATCTTCGATTTCTGATTGTAACCGCTGAGTGTCTATGTTATATATATTTATACTATCTTCCAATTTTATCTGATAGTTATTTAGCTTATTTACTAAAGAAACACGCTCTTTCCTTAGTTGAATATTTTTGGAATGGTGTTTCTGATTTTTCTTATATTTATTACATTTTTTAATGATTTTATTTATTCTTGCATATTTTTTTACTTTATTTTGACTAATTTTATTATAGTTGTTATGTTTCAAAATAGAATCCTCTGTGAGGTCAATTGTTACAATAGGGTGAGGCTGAGGGTTGAAAGTTGTATTTAGTAACTCGTTATATAAAAAATTAGTTTCATCAATCTGAGCATGTTCCTTTTTCTTCTCCAATTTTAAAATTTGAGAGTTGGCATGGTTTAATTCATCCTCCAGGTCCCTGATTTTGCACAAAGCCTCCTCATATAGATTGCTACATGTATGGAACCCATCTGTGATTTCCTTCAGACGATCCCGTTCATCAACAACATGTACATATTGTTGATGAAGGTCCACTAGCTCCCGCTTTAAGTTTGAGTTTTTGGTGTTAATATTAATAACTTCCTCCTCGCTCTCTTCTATCTCCTTAAACAGTTGTTGACATTGGAGTTTTGAGTCTTTTAGTTCTTGGAGGGCCGTTCTCAATTTGAGCTCTAAATCCTGGGCAGTAGCCTTTCGGGTCATCACAGGCATGATTCCAAGATGTAGTGGTTACTGAAAAATTATGAAAAGGAAACAGTGAGAACCGATAGGGTAGACTGATAAAGGAAAATTAGAAATGGAAAGGGGGAAAAGAAAAAAAAAAAACAAAAACCCAGTAAAGTTTAAGTTACACTGACAAGAAATGAGGTAGGCTGTTATTTATAGGTTTAAAAGGTTCATACTATGTAACAGAAATGTTTAACTTTATTAATTTTAGCCTTAGAGATTTACTTTTTCATACATGTAGGTAAAAGAAAAAAAAAAAAAACGATTTAAACATGAAATATTAAAGATTGTAACAATTTAAATTTACACAAATAGTCGTTACACTTAATCAGTAATATTGGCAATAAATTATGAACTTTGTTGTTCACATTTACTTTAAAATACCTAGTTAGTAGTTGGATTTGTCAACAAGAGGACTTTGACCCTATTTTAAACCAACAAGAATATACCAGAATTGGCATGTACGTGATAGAGAAATGATTTCTGAAATTTGTGTGCTATGCTGTTATTAAAAGTAAACAATACTTCCCCGTATATATCCGTATTAATCCTGAGTTAGAACGTCAGCTGTTATTTGTAGGTTACCGGTAACTTTTTATCATCGAAAACTTTACCAATCTTCCGGAAAACAATTTTAATGACTATTTATACATCAATAATACGTTAGCATTTATAATTACACCGGATTATAACAGTATTACTTATTATTTTAATTTTAAAATACGGAGCACAATTTTGACATGTCACTCGGGCAGTGTTGCCACTTTCTCCTAGTACTTGTAGCAACAAAGTTTCACACAGTAGATGATTTAATGCCAATTTCAAAATGGTATTACTTATCATTGTACCTAATGTAAATAACGAATTATTGCTAATTGAGTTTGAAAGGAGAGAAAATTGCTGCTGAGAAAAGTTTGAAATATTCAGGTATTCCAGGTAAACCCCAAACATTTTAAGAATTTCACCGACGAAAAAAAAGTCTCATCTTCTAGATGCTTCGAATGACACCTATTTCTAATCTGTTGGATACCTTTACCCACGAAGGTGGGTAAACCCAACTTAGGTTAGGTTAGCAAACTCTCCTTTCAAACACAAATAGCAATTATTCATTATTTTCAATAGGTACAATGATGAATAATACAATTTTGAAATCTGCATTAAGTGCATATTATTTTAAAATTATTGGTCACCTGTGTTGCCACATGTTTAATTCGTGACTTGGGTGAAGGTATCCAACAGATTTGAAATAGGTATCATTCGAAGCGTCTAGAAGATGAGACTTTTTTTTACTTAGGTGAAATTCTTATAATGTATGGGGTTTACCTGGAATACCTGAATATTTCAAACTTCTCAGCAGCAATTTTCTCTCTTTTCAAACACAATTAGCAATAATTCATTATTAACATTAGGTACAATAATAAGTAATACCATTTCAAAATCTGCATTAAGTGCACATTATTCTTAAATTATTGATCACGTGTGTTGTCATATGTTTTTTTCATGCTATGGTTGCTTAAACTCAGTCACTTTGAAAAATTTTCTCAATTTTTTCACTAAAGTAGGTACTAATTCGAGTTCATTTCTTAAAAAGCTGTTTAGTAGCAGTTTTACTATTTACTAGTCATCTATCAGCTTAGTTAATGAAGATTATTTTAACAATATAAAAATGATGGAATTCATCAAGTTTTGGTCGTGGTGTGGAAGAATGTAAAGTAGGGTACCAAAAATTTTCAATATTCTTAAAAGTGACATATCTTAGGAAATACTCGGTACCGTAAAATGAGGTTACTTTGCTCCGGTTTTTGCTCCAAAATTTGATAAGTGTGACTCACGTAAAATCCTTCTTTGATACGGCTTTTCAGAAAATTTTACATGGCTCATTTAACCTTCTGGATGCAATATTTAAATGACAAACATAGTTGTTTAATTTATTTATTTTTATTTTTTTTATTTAAAAATGGAGCAATGTTACCCACCCTTTCGGAAACATTGCTCCTACATTTAACTTGCACTAAAACAGGCACATTTAAGAAACAGAGGCAAAGTAAACAGCCTCAGCTGTTAAATTGCTCCAAAAATAATAGTGACGAAGCAAATTTTGTGTCTTTTTCGTCATGTTGATGTGGTTTGAATGAAATAAAACTCAAAATGTACAAGGAACTTTTTTTATTTGTACTTTCAGATAAATCAGTCTTAGAATCATTTTTTCTTAAGTCTAATAAACTATTAAAACCACCGAAGACAACATAAATGTCAAGAAACATGTAAACTTTTAGAAATAAATAATAATAATAAGAATTTCTAACACTAGAAATTAGAGACATGAAAAATAACAAACTAAAAACACCATCTAAAAATCTTATAAGGATGAACAATCATATTTTTAATAATTATTGAGATTTTAGGTCCCCCAAATTTGATCGAGTTCAGGAACAGTATAAAATTCACGTCGCCCAGTTTTTTTCGGTGCAGGAACTTCTTTCCAATTGTATTGGATCTCATCCTTTGGTTTTGGCCATTTCCAATATTTGAGAGATCTTTTCATTGAGGATATGCACGATTCTTTATCATTAATTTAACATAATTGTAACTTTGCTTCAGGAGCAAACTATCCCCAAACATGGCGCAAAGTAGGAACGAGAAACTAAAAGCGGTTAGAAAATCAAATAAATGTACATATCTTCTAAATATTAGTTGTAATCGTTAGCTAATTACATACCTACTTGCATTAAACCCTCCTTACCTCAAATATCGAAGTATATTCGTCGATGAAGGTGGATTTTGCAGACCTTTTTATTTTTTACGAAACGCACACGTCATAACAATGGCTGTTAGAAAGAAAAGAAATGTCAGAAACCGGAAGTGCTCATTCAGTGTTGCCAATCTTATGAAACATTTATCGGATGCATTCAAAATTTTTTTAAACATCCCTGTATATTTTGAGATCTAATCGAAATAATCTTTTTTTAAATTTGGAGCATATTTATCTCCATGGAGCAAAGTAGCCTCATTTTACGGTATTGATTTTTTTGTATTTTTTTCTGAATCACCTTTAGTTCTACTATGCCCCATTCCAAGGTTATCCACTCATTACTGGACACCCTGTATATATAGATTAGAGTGTACGAGTATAACATGTCATGTAGAAACAAACCCGTCTTTACTTTTGTCATTGTCAACGTAACCATCACAGTAACTACTGTTATTAACTGTTGAGGACTTCTTGGAACTGAAGTCTGCACTCTCAGACTGTCAAATCCCAGCTATATCTAAAGATCGCATTCAGAATGAAATGAGCCCAAATACGATAATTATTTTTAGCTTTTCAGTTGTATACCATGATTAGAGTGTTTCACGTGGAAAAACCCGTCTTCACTATTGTCATTGCCAACGTAACGTAACGTAACCGTCACAGTAATTAACGCATTCAACTTTTGAGGACCTGTAACTTGCAACTAAAAACTCCACTCTCAGACTGTCAACGACTGTCAAATCCAAACTATGTTTAAAATTCTTAAGGCTGAATGGTCTACAGATCGATGTCTGCCTTTTAAAGGCGAACGAAACAAAAAAAAAAATTCTTATCATGATGAATGAAATGAGCCCGAACACGATATAGTTGCTGTTAACTGTTGAGAATCTCTTGCTACTGCCTTCTTTTATCATCCTTAGACCCTCAATGACAATTATACTCCAGCTAGGTCTAAAGTTTTCATCAAGACTAGTGAAATGAGCCCAAACACGATATAGTTGCTGTTAACTGTTGAGGATCTCTTGCTCAGTAGCAAGAGATTATGGATGATGACAGAAGGCAGTGCCTTCTGTCATCATCCTCATACCCTCGATGACAGTTATACCCCAGCTAGGTCTAAAGTTCTCATCAAGCAGAGTGAAATGAGCCCAAACATGATATAGCTGGTGTTAACTGTTGAGGAACTCTTGGGACTGATTTCTCAACATAACAGGGATCTAGAGTTGATCTGATGATGGTGACGCCATCATGTTATCTTCTCCACATCTCTGCTATATAGTAATGTCCTCAGAACTACATAATGTTAACTTTATTTCAACAGAATCGGTTCACAACTGAAAATTCTGTAGGAAAATTGACAATTAATTCCTTTATTTCTACCCTTAGAGGCCGATTTTAGTTTTGAAATTTAAATGGGTCCAACTTTGAGATACACTATTTCCAACAAAAAAAGATTTTTTGAAATCAGACCCCGTTAAGAAAGTTATGCGTGGTCATACATAAAAAAATATACATGTCGAATTGAGAACCTCCTCCTTTTTTTTCGTCGGTTAAAAATTGACAATTAATTCTAATAATAATTAGTTAATAGATTCGGAGATAATTGACTGTAAGCGACAGACAGACGGACACACGAGTGATCCTATAAGGGTTCCGTTTTTGTATTCGGACGTACGGAACCCTAAAAACATTAACAAAAGTATCAAGACGATAGGTTAGTACGCTGTTCGTTTACGGCTAGCGGCTGGTTGCCATAATATGAATAAAAGTATGAATAGCTCAGTGGCGATCCGCGGATTTTCTACTCTTTTTTTTTTACCATGCTGTACTTGCAACTACTAATTGTAGAATTGGAGTGAGTGGAGAGCTTCCTGCCAGTTTTGGCGTTCCTCAGGGAAGTGTGTGATCTCAAACTTTTCTAGGTGACCAGATCTGTCTCCCAGAAAAGTTGACCAGATTTTGACCAGATGTGTCTCCTCCTGCTGATCCCTTCAGCCCGTTGTGACGTTCCTTGCCGGATGAGGCCGGCTTTAACTGTATTTAGAGCGGCGCAGACGTAGGTCACGGACATCGAGGTCAGCCGGCGCTTGTTTAGTTATTAGCTCGCCGTTAATTGATCCGACGTACACATTAAGTATAGTTCCCTGTAAAACAATAGTTTACCGGGGTTTGGCTCCAGGTAACCGAATTATGACTCATTTTTGATAAAATTTACGTATGATTCATTCACCCCAAAACGCTGTTTTTGAGAGCACGTAAAAAGTGAATGGTTTTGATGTGTTGCAGCAAGATCAGGTGGACAGCGTGGAGTACTACGCGCTGCAGGCCACCGAGCACGTGGGCACCGGCGGCACCGAGCTGCTCAAGGGCACCGTCAGCCGCACCAAGGCGCGCAAGGTAACATCATGCGTCTTGCAGCTGCCTGAAGCACACTACCACTAAACAGAACTACTAAAAGACTACTTTCTATAATGCATTATTGTACAATTATTAAGTTATTGATGAGGTCGTTGCTAAGTGAAGGTACGTTGAGGAAACCTCATCATCAGATGATGATAGCCAGTCGACCCCAACATAGTTGGGGAAAGGCTAGGTAGCTGCTGAACCGGATGCAGCTAAATATCTATAATTTACGAAGAGCGTTTGCTTATCTGACCTTCACAGCTACTGTGGGCAATACGATACCCCTTGGTAAGACTGGTTGTGAGATATTCGAAATTCTGACTAACGACTGTGTTACAAATGACGGCTAGGACTGATAGATGGTCAGCCATCCGCAGACCAAGCTCGGCCAGCGTGGCTTTGCTTTGAAGATCTACCTGTGCGGCTGTGGAGCTCCACGGTGAGGACACCTATGCGAAATAAAGAGCTGCCAGAGTGTGTGTGTGTGCAGTGGTGTGCGGCTGTGTGTGTTGAGATACTCGTACCATCCTCAGCTTGTTGTTTACAGAAGAAGGTGAGCCTCCTCGTGTGCCTGGCGGCGGGCTTCGCGATCGTGCTGATCGTGCTCGCGCTCACATGACCGCAGCGGCGCGCACGAGCGGTGCAACCACTAGTCATCATTATATTAACTGTGTTCCAGACTAACTTATAATGTACAGACTTTTAATTTATTATTTAATAAACTATACATTTAGCTAATTAATAACCTTTGTCCTTCTTCTTCAAACTTCATTTTAGGAGGAACTGAGGAGCTTCCCGTTTTTTTGGAGGTATGTCAATTAGGTACTTACAATGGAAGGATGTTATTCAATTCAATAGGGACCGGATAGTGATTCAGTTTACTTGTATTTATGTCATACTTTTCATTACTCATACTCTGAAAGTAATGTCTAAACATCTTTGAGGAGCGGGTTGAAAGTTATAGGTACTTTGCAGCCCTAGGAAGAATCACTTTCAATTAACAGCTGCCAAAAGTTTAGACAATCAAAAGTTTTGCCATCACAATGGCCTGAAATTAAAGTTATAGCCATTAAGAAACTGAACACATCTGGTGCCGAACAAAAACTTCGTCCTTTATCATTAATTTCTTGTATAATTATGTAAAATGATACATTCTATGATAGGGAAGCGTTTAAAGTGGTATGTGGAAAAGAATGAAACTATATCTGAGTTTACAGTAGGATTCAGGAGATCACACTCATGCATAGATAGCTTGGCACAGTTGGTCACTCAAATTCAAATAGGATACCTACTCTGAAAATATCCTTACTACTGCGTGTTTTTTACATATAGACAGTGCCTACAACAAAATCTTAGTTGAAGCAGTAGTGAGAGTTCTGGATGAGATCAAAGTAGGAGAGAAACTATGTCATTATTTCTGGAATTTTCTTAGAGAACGACATTTAACGATTAAAGATGATGACGGCCAACCTATAGTTACAAGATGGACAGCCAATGGATTGGCACAAGGGGATCCGATTTCACCTCTACTTTTTAATATAGTAACACATAAGATATGTTTTATGTTATGGAATGTAATGGTTTTTCAATATGCAGACGACTATGTGATAAACGTAAGCAACAAAAACTTGAATCAGTGCAAAATAAATATTGAAGAAGCGCTAAAATTACTTACCTATTGTTTTATTAGAAGAATTAGGGTTACAATTATTGTCTGCAACAAAATCAAAATACTGTGTGTTTAGTAGAGGACATAGGCGAAACTATTGCAAATAATAATTCCACCAAAACATTTCATGTAAAATGTTGCCAAAACGACAACATAATAATAATAATATCCATTTTATTTCAAGCTACTTGGGCCCATAGATATATACCTTATAGACTAACATATATATGTAGGGTGGTGTGGATGACCGAAATAAAACTTCTTCACTTCTTGAAAACTTCTTTTCTTTAATTACTTTTAAACTTCTTAAATTATACGTCTTCACCTTTCGTTAGCTCACTCGCCATCTTTTTTTCTCCCCTCTCTCTCACACATACTCTCCCATTCACTCATCGCTGCGTTCCAGTTTACTTTTTCTTAAAATTATGATGCGTTCCAAATTAACATCCTACAACTCGGCCATTCTGCTCTCAGTCTGCCCTCAGACTGACTCTAGTACAACAAGATAAACTAAGCTGAATAAAGTTTACAGTATAATGATGTTAGACTAAGTTTCTTTAACAATCTTTAAGGTTCCTATCTAAAATTACAATGGTAAAAAAATAAACTAAACATTATATCACTCTTACTTATAATACACTCACACAACCATTCACTCCTTAACAATACCCCAACACCTGAATATTATCTAGGTAAAGTCTTACTATTAAATGTTTAGGTACATTATTTTGTTACACAGAATTACTATCATGGTTAGTTACAAGGTAGGTGTTTCACTTCTTTATTTATTACATTACTGATAGCTAGACATATTAAAAGTTACACCAACTAGGCAAATACTAAACTCTTTAACTTTAAACAGAATAACAGACTTAATATGCTGTTTATTAGTACTCAATTACATTTTACAATGAGATAAAATGAATGATACAATTTAATTAGTTTGCTAGTTATGAGTACAACATCCTGGCAACATTACTCACTTTATTAAATAAAATGGTAAGTTAGCTGTGTTCAACGGTAAGTATGAAATATCAATTATTATTTTCTTATTTAGGATAAACTAAAATGTTAACAAGACATCATTGAATTAAGGCCATCTTTTCATATAATCTACTCCTGTAGTGGTATTTTTAGGTCCCTCCTTACTGTTATCTAATTTCCTAACTTCATACCTGTCTTTTCCTAAATCTTTTACTACTTTATAAGGTCCAAAGAATTTTTGTTTTAATTTTAATGCATTTCCAAATTGAGTTCTTTGTATTGCTACTATATCCCCTATTTTATATTTCTGTCCTTCCTTCCTTTTACTGTTAAAACTTCTTTTGTTTTCTTCTTGAATTTTTAATATCTGCACTTTTGCTTCTTTCCTTAATTCATCTCTTTTGTCTATGAATTCTCTTCTATTTTGTTCTTCTAAAAGTTCTAAAATCTTCATGTCTTCTTTAAGCTTCATTTTAGTCCCGGTTAATAATTCAAAAGGTGATGTCTGGATGGATCTTTGATATGAACTATTTATTACCCTTTGAACTTTACTGACATATTTGTACCACAGTGCAGGCTCTTCAATGCACATTTTGGTCAATACAGAGATAATTATTTGATTCATTCTTTCAGCTTGACCATTTCCACGAGGTATTCCTGTTGCTATTGTAATATGCTCTATTCCCTCTTCCTGGCAATAATTTTCAAACTCTTGTCCTGTGAATGCTGTTCCTCTGTCAGACACTATCCGTCTTGGGTTTCCATAATCTTTTTGATGTAATTTTAATTTATCAACTGTTTCCTTCGCTGTTACAGTTTTAACTGGGTATATCCAAACAAACTTCGTGTATCCATCTATAACAGTTAAAATGTAGTTGTACATTTTCTTGGTAGTATCCAAAGGTCCTAAATGATCACAATGAAGTGTATCTAATGGCAGATCTCCTTTTGGTATCGGATTTAAGAATCCTTCTTTCTTTCCTGTCTTTCTGCTAGCTAGTAGGCAAGGCACACATGCAGAAATTATTTTTCCAATTTTATTGTCTAACTTGGAAATGTAATAATCTTGTTCTATTATATCTCTAATTTTCTTTTTTCCAAAATGTCCAATACCGTGAGCTCTTCTAATAATCTCAAGATCCATTAATTCAGGAACAACCAATTTCTTATCTTCGCCTTTATAAATGACGTCATTTTCAAGCACATAGTCTTCATACTCATTGTCCTTGAGAACTTCTTTTATTGCCTTCAGGCCTTCATCTTCTTCTTGAGCCTTCTGTATACGAAAATGGAGTTCACTTTGAATGATGCATATATTTCGACTTAAAGCATCAACATGTTGCATCTTCTCACCAGGTCTGTGCACAACAGTATAGTTAAAATCTTGCAGGTACATGATCCATCGGGCTACTTTAGCTGAGACATCTTTTTTTGTTAAAGTCTTCTGGAAAGCTTCACAATCAGTCACTATGGTAAATGGAATTCCTATTAGGTATCTACGAAACTTCTTCACACCTTCGATCACTGCCAGTGCTTCCAATTCATAGCTGCACCACTTTTGCTGAGTTTCACCGGTCTTTCTGCTCATATAGTGAACTGGGTGCATGCTATCATCTGCAGGATCCTTTTGCAACAGTATCGCACCATATCCATACTTGCAGGCGTCTGTATGTAGTTCAGTCTTTAATTGCGGATCGAATATTTTTAAAACAGGTTCACAACATAGAATTTCTTTCAATTTCACAAATGCATTTCTTTGATCTCCTCCAAAATAAAATTCTTTCTTCTTTAATAGGTCACTTAAAGGTTGCGCTATCATTGCATAATTTGGGATAAATTTTCGAAAGTAAGAGGTCAATCCAATGAAGCTTTGAACTTCTTTAAGATTTTTAGGCACAGGGAATTTATAAACTGCTTCGGTTTTCTCCTTTGATGGCTGCACAGTTCCATTGCAGACCACATGACCTAGGTATTCCACTGATCTTTGTAGTAATTGTGTCTTCTTCCAATTTATCTCGAGACCATAGTCTGCAGCTACCTTCAGTACCTCTTGTAATCTTTCAATTGCCTGGTTTTCGTCCTCAGCCAGTATAATCAGGTCATCAATGAAAATGAGTAGAACTCCTCTTCTTACGAAGTCGGTGAAAATAATGTTTATATACCTTGTAAAGACTTTGGGGCAAATGGATAAACCAAAAGGTGCCCGTAAGAACTCATATTGACCTTCTGGGTTGCTAGTCACAAACGCAGTATACTTTATTGAGTCCTCGTCTACTGGTAAATGGAAAAATCCATTCTTTAAATCTAAAGTGCTAAACACTCTAGCTGTACACAATTTATCTATGTGATCATTGATTACCGGCAAAGGATATTCATCCTTCACCATCTTCTGGTTTATCTTTCTGTAATCCACACAGATTCTCGTACTTCCATCTTTCTTCTTCACCAAAACAAGGGGACTGGCATATTCAGAATAGCTAGGACGTATGATGCCATTAGCCAACCAATCTTCTATTTGATGTTTCACAGTCTCTTCCTCTTGCAAAGCTATACGGCGTGGACGCTGTGCTATTGGTATGTCATCTTTTAATATTATTTTCAATTTTACTGGTGCTTCTTTTATCTTTAAAGGTTTGTAATTATCTATTATAGTTTGAACTTGAATTGGTATTTCACTTTCATCATTGATGCTAGAAAGTAAACACTGTAAATACGAACTATCATAACACTGAGGCCTTATCTCAATGATACCTTTGTTAATCATCATAATAGTATTAACTAGGAAAGTTTGCCCGAGAATAACTGCATACGGAATGACACCTTTAGGCACTACATGAAAACAAACCTCATAACAATGACGATCTATTATCAAATTAATGTTAAACTTACCCATTGAATACACCTTACTCGAACCAAGGCCGGTTAACAACATAGTTTCGGATTCATATTTGACTGACAACATCGTAAACACATCGTAAGATATTAAATTAAGGTCGCTACCCGTATCTACTAAGCACTTCACTGTAATACCACCTATAATAGCACTTTTAACCGATCTATTCACTGCAAAATTGTTGTTTACATTAAGTACGCTGCTTTGACAACTATGACACTGATGGATTATTTTCCCGTTTGACACTTGCGTGCTATCTCGTTCACTCTCCGTTCCGTCATCTGATTGTTGGTGAGTGAACATCGAACGTGCCATTGAGTTAGCTCCGCCTCCGCTGCTTCCACCATCGCCTCGCGTATTGCCAACCTTCCGACTTGTCGATTGTTCGCCTTTCCCTTTTCCGCTTCCGTCATTGTTACCAACTTGACATTCGGTACCAATATGGCCGTATTGGTTACATTTAAAACACTTGGTACCTTTTAAGCATGAATTCGCTAAATGACCTCTTTCTCCGCACTTGAAACAACGATGAACTTTGTCACTAGAGTTTTCCTTGGCGTTAATGTCGTCTGCTTTAGCTTGCTTGGTGGATTCGCGACACTCACGCTGCTTGCCTGTACCGCTCGAATTTCCTCGTTGTTTCAACATTTTCTGCTTCATAACTTCGTATTGCGCCAACTTTTCCTTGAGAACCGCATACGTTGTAATCCCATACAGACCAATTTTGTTCTGCTCGTAATCGGCAATCCCGTCTATTATGTATTGAATTGAAACGTAATCGGCGAATTTTGCTCTTTTGCCGAGCTCCTTCATGGTGAGCATATATTGGTAGTAGCTCTCATTGCTACGTTTTTTGCGAGCCGCCATGATTTCATGCATCTGCTTAGTATTTACCGAATCTGGAAATTCCTTTATCAGGGCATTCTTCAATTCTTCGTACGATTTGAATGGTTTTTCCGTACGTAACCATAACTCAGCGGTTCCGGTAAGCGATCTTCTGGCTATAATAAGTTTTTGCTGAGCCGTCCAACCGAAGATGTCGGCATTGTCTTCAATGTCTTGTGACCACTTCGAAGACGAGTAGGTCATGTCTTCACCGTTGAATTTCATAATGGTGTCCAGCATACCATATTGAAAGAGTGGATTTTTTGTTTCCATGGTATCGACTTTCTCCATGATGTCTTCGTAAAATAAATTTTTTCACCGGCGCGAGCACGCAGTTTTCGTAATGGCGGTTGCCGTTGTACCGGTGTTTTATTTCCTCTACTTTCTTCGTACTATACACCTTTATTATTACGGTCGATCCCGGACGAGGCTGTAGGGTGGTGTGGATGACCGAAATAAAACTTCTTCACTTCTTGAAAACTTCTTTTCTTTAATTACTTTTAAACTTCTTAAATTATACGTCTTCACCTTTCTTCTTCTTCTTTTTTGAATGTGGCAAGCGGCCTTTGCCATTATTGCCAGAGTCGAGTGTTGCAATTTTCGAAAATTAAACGTGGGAGGAGGGAGTTTGGCGTATTATGACGGGATATTTTTTTTTTTTTTTTTTTTTTTTTAGGATGGGCAATAAATAAATATATGTAATAAAATTATAACGATTTTTACTATAAGGAAATGTTGTGAAAAGAAATAAATTTACTAAGAGATGCAACATATAACTTATTAGACAAAGAAAGGATGGAAGACAGATTACAAGGAAGGGGAGCTTTATACATAATAAGGAAGTCATATAACGGAAAGGAATTATATTTTGAGCAATTAAAAAGAATATGGACTAAATCGCCATTTTCTCCGACACCACAGTCACATAGGGGGGAATCAAACACCCCTATTCTGTTAAGATGCACAGCTGAAGAGCAATGACCAAATCTTAATCGAGCAAAAATAGAAGTTATTTTCTTATTTACTTTTATCTTACTGAACCACGGTTTTAAATTAATGATGGGTTGAAGTGATTTATAGGATTGACCCTTTGTTTTTTCACTATCCCAAGCCTGAGACCAACTATTAACCAGAGCCGTTAATGGAATCGATTGCAACAGATCCCAACAGTACACATCCGGGATCCATTGACCCTGCTTCGCAGCCAATTTTGCCAGCTGATCCACAGTCACATTGCCTTCTATTCCAGAATGACCTGGAATCCAAGCCAATGCGACAGTTAAGCCTAATTCGTAGCATTTCTTTAATAATGATTTGATCAAAATGATAATAGGGGACAAATTGCCCCTGTCAAATGGATTAGAGAGAAGACATTGTAGACTACTCAGGCAGTCACTAAAAATAATTGAATTTTGAATTTTTTCATTAATTATGTAATCAATACAATGTTTTATGGCTAAACACTCGCCGGAAAAGGTGGAGAGAAATGAAGAGAATTTATACAATTTAAAGTATCCTGTATGATGCCGAATAAATGCAGCACCTACAGTTGACGCTGACTCATGTCCCTCATATTTTGAAGCATCAGTATAAAAGACCTCTGCTCCTTGTGCATTATTTAAAAGAAACGAGGCAAGTTTACCATTTGGATCTGAACAGTTTTTCCCTATACCAGTGGTCAGAAAAATACTAGGTATAAATATAAGGTCATCATATTGAACAGAATAAATCGGATGAACAGGATATGTTTTAATATTGTGTTCTACATGTTTAATCTTTTTATAGCCTTCTATGATGTTCGGAATGGGACGCGAAACCCAAAAGTGATTCCCATCTGTTATTAGTTTGTGAAGATCTCTAATTTTAGGAATTAGAGGATGTGTACTAGATTGAAACACCTTAATTAAGTAACGGTCACACAGATATTGACGTCTAAGATATAGGGAAGGGTCAGCACATTCAACCTGCAACGCCACAACTGGTGTGCTCTTCATTGCACCTACAATAATGCGGAGACATTTAGACTGTAATCGATCTAATTTAAGCAGCTCCGTTTTACTGACTAAAGGTAGCGAACACGTTCCAAAATCTAAATTACTTTTAACCAAAGCATTATATACTAATCGTAAGGTAGAAGGATGAGCCCCCCACCATACGCCTGCAAGAGCTCTGATCAAGTTTATGCTTTTCTCACATTTACTAATAATATGTTTAATGTGCGAGGCACCGTTGAATTTAGAGTTGAGTTTACAGCCGAGAAATGTTACTTCATTGGAATTTGGAAGAGTAAAACCATTAACTTTAATAAAAACCGGAGGAATATTACGGATGCAAGTAAAAGGTACAACGACGCTTTTCTTCACCGACAATTGTAGACAATGATCATCGAGCCACTCTACCAGACTAGTCAAAGATTTTTCGACATTATTAGTCGCTGTATCAATTGATAAATGGGAGGAGTAGACTACAATATCATCAGCGTATTGTAGGATTAAGCATGGATATATAACTGCTTCTAAATCTTTTGTATAAATATCATACAATAATGGGCTTAAAACCGAACCCTGGGGAACACCATTCCACAAAACTCTCGAAGGACACGGACAACCAGCAACTCTAACTGTTACAGTCCGATCCGAATAAAGATTAAAAATAAAATTGGAAAAATTTGAAGGAACTTGTAATGCTTCCAGTTTTGATTTTAAAATGACCAAATCCACGTTATCATAAGCCGCCGCTATATCCAAAAAAGCCGCTACCATCGATTTATTCTGACTAAAAGATAACAAAACATCTGTAGTGAAAATATTTAAATTGTCTGCTACTCCCTTTCCTCTTCTAAAACCAAACTGAGACTGGGGTAAAATATTATTGTGTTCAAAGTACCATTCAAGCCTCATTTTAATTAGGTGTTCCGCAAGCTTTGCAAACACGCTAGATAAAGATATCGGTCTGTATGATGAAGGATCTGAAGGATCCTTATTAGGCTTTAAAATTGGGATAAGAATATGTTTTTTCCAAGAACTGGGAATAATCCCAGAGTCTATAATAGTGTTAATAATATCTAAAATAAAAGCTAAAGTATCATCTTTACAGTTCCTAATAAAGGAATATGGAATGCCATCCTCTCCAGGAGCAGAATCCGACACGCGTTTTAAAACTAGTTTAAATTCTTTTATTGAAAAGGGACTATTCCCAGAAACTGAAGATTGACTGTATGTGAAGGGAATTTGATTTAAATTAGGAACAGAAGTAGGGGCAATTTTAGAAATAAATGGTGTAACCCACTCGAGAGAGAAGGAAGATTGTGAACTAATCGCTTTGGAACATTTGAAACGTTTCACATTGTTCCAAACTAATGAAAGCGGGGAGTCGGGAGAAAGAGAGGAACAGAAGCTTTGCCATCCCTCTAATTTCTTTTTCCGCAAAAGCCTTTTTGTCGCTGCTGTTGTATTTTTAAACTGCAAAAAAGAATTCATGTCAAGCTGATCTTTACATAATTTCTCTGCCTTTTTTCTCTTTTTTACAGCTTCAGTACAATCCTTATCCCACCAAGGCGGTGAAGGGATTTTACCCTTGGAAAGACATTTAGTGGGAAAAAATTCATCTGCTAGTGACAACATTGTTGATGTCAACAAATGATAACAATGTTCGACATTTTCTCGAGAAACCTGCGGAAACACTTTAACTCTATCATCTAACCCGGAACTGTACGATTCCCAGTCACAATTATTATTAAGTTTGTATTTTAACAAAGGAGGCAGTGGTAGAATTCGGCAATTCGACGTGGCTTTTGAGAGGAGAATTGGGTAGTGGTCGCTGCCATGTGAAGTATTCAAACGTTTCCACGTAAAGCTGGGGAACAAAGATGAAGAACATAATGAAATATCGACATAACTCGGAGACTGCCCCGGAACAAAAGATCGTGTAGGAGACCCATCATTAAGCACACATAAATCCAAATCATCAATAAGTTCAGCTATGCGAACTCCAACAACATCGTCATTAGGAGCACCCCAAAGACTATGATGAGCATTGAAATCTCCTAATACTATTACCGGAGGAGGAACTAATTGAATAATGCGCTTCAAAACCGATATAACAGATGGATCCTTGCGAGCTATATATGTAGACACATAAGATATGCCACCCATACGGATGGCAACTGCATTCAATATATCGTTGGAAAATGATGGCAGTTGGATGGATGAGAAAATACAATTTTTCCTAACTAGAAAAGCAGAGCCACCCCAACCATCAGCTCTGTCATCTCTAATTATGTTAAAACCTGAAATATGAAACCTAGAGCTTGGTTTCAACCAGGTTTCAGAAATAGCTATCAGAGAAATGTTAAATTTGTTTGTTAGATAAATAATTTCAGATGATTTAGATGGTAAACTTCTACAATTCCATTGAAGAACTTGATCCATGTTTTAAGTGTTTGTAAATAGAAAGAGTAATATCATTAATTAATTTTACTGCAACGTGGTCCGGTAAACAAGAATTTGAAATAATACTCATTAATGTGGCTAATAAATTATTGATGTCTTCATTATCTGTATTTTTAACATAATCAGCACTATTTAGAAGAGCACCACCATTAATTGAAGATGGAACATTGTATTCCTTAATTAAATTATTATGAGCAAGTTTATCATAACCTTTTGGTAAAGGTTTGTTTGGTTTTATTTTCCTTGTTATTGTTTTTGTATGTGAAAAAGACTTTAGAGGACTGTCACCGGGAGGTTTAGTTTCTGAAATGGCTTCAGTGGAAACCACCTCTGAGAATAATCTTTTGCTTGATTGAAATAATTTAGAAGCTTCTAAATATGACACATTGTTAAGAGACATGTGTCTCTTAATCTTTGTTTGTCTCTCATATTCTGGACAGATTTTATTTGTGCACATATGAGCACCTGAACAATTTAAACAGTTGAAGTCTTCAGTAGTGCAGTTAGCGCCATCATGGTTATCACCACATTTGAAACAACGTGGTTGGCTGCGACACTTAACACGAGTATGTCCAAATCTACAGCAATGAAAACATTGAATAGTAGGAAAAAAATATTGTTCTACTGGTATAGAGGTAAAAAAAGAATAAACATGTGATGGAAGTTTCTGACCGTCAAATGTAAGAACAACTGTCTGAGTTGGGACCCAAACAGAACCCTCAGAAGATGCAACTTTACGACTCATTCTTCGTGATTTAATAATAGCTCCAAAATCTGAGGGAACCTGAATATTTCCCACGATTTCTTCATGAGTCCATTCTACTGGAATACCCCTAACAATACCCAGTTTGTTTATATTAAAAGTAGGTATATAAGCTCTGTAATTATGTCGAGTTAGGAGCTCATTTGACAGGAACAAATTTGCCGCCTCTGCTACTTGGAAATAAATAGCCAATCGATTGCGACCCACCCTCTTAATACCATCTTTCAAAACATTTTTAAAATTATTATTAAACAAAAAATGGCCGAACTTAATAGGGTGCAGGTTAGCGCTACTGCGGGGATCTGCCGCAACATACTCCACATGGACTAAATAGGGACCAGTGTCCTTTTCAGTGTAAAAATTACGACGGTTAAGGTCTGTTAGGTCTTGCTCTAAATCTATATTGGTATTATTATTACTGGAAACTATGGGTTGATCAGAGTGAACTGTATTCTGCATTAGCATCGACTTTTGTTTTGAAATATTTGGTAGATGTTTGGAAGTATGTTTGAAAATTGGTGTCCCTAGAATTTTTTTCGCTTTTGGTCCTTTACTACTATTTGAAGATGATGAAGAATTGATTTTCTTCAAGGACTCGTGAGAAACAGAAGAATTAATAAACTTATCCGCTTCTATCAAAGTTATTAAAGGATTTTTGTCGGGAGGTTCCGGCTCGACGTCCATATTTACAATTTATACTTAAAAAGATAAAGAAAAACAGAAAAAACTTACCGCTATATACACCTACAATACCATTAAACAATAATCTAAGAAATAAAACAACTTACTACACTAAATAACTAAAACAAATAAATTAAAATGCTATAAACAAATTATTTTAGACCGCCCTTTTCAAAAGCCCGCCAAAAAGTCCGTCTTCACCTTTCGTTAGCTCACTCGCCATCTTTTTTTCTCCCCTCTCTCTCACACATACTCTCCCATTCACTCATCGCTGCGTTCCAGTTTACTTTTTCTTAAAATTATGATGCGTTCCAAATTAACATCCTACATATATATATTATTATAGTAGGTACAGTTTGTGTTAGTATACAGAAACTTAAACCTATGTTAGTAAACACTTCACTTAGCACTATTTAATAGTGCACTTCAGTGGCACTTGTCCGTGGAAGCGACGGAACACCACGTCCTGCGGCCAAAAGTTCTCTTCCATGACGAGGTGCAGCAAACATGTTGGCACACGCACCACGAACGCCTTGAAATTGACGTTGCGGCGCGACTCCAGGAGCTGAACTCTCGGCGTGTACTTGATCTTTTGACGAACGTACTCCACGATGTCTTCAGCCTTAGTGGTGTAGTGTAGGCGAGAGATATACACCGGTGTATTCGGCTTAGCAGCACGTATAGTGTTGGGCTCCACAGGAGCCGTGCCGCAGCGGTTCTTGTTTGTTCGCTGACGGCGCTTCCTCCTTGTCACTGTCACGAAACCATCATCATCAGCCCGCTTCGATGCCTTTTCAGGCATGGGCTTCGTAGATGTAGTGACCTTGCTCACATCAACGATGTTTTTTGCTGACTCTATCGACATAGGCAGCTGACTGGAAGGTCGGGAAACTCGAGCGGCAGAGCACGGAGGAGCCGCAGGGGCAGGAGCGGAGCTGCGGGGCGCGCATGTTGCACGTTTTGCAGGCTCAGCATTCGACGGTGACGGCGCGGGCGACGACAAAACCGCTGACGCAAAACATGTCCCCGATACATCGAGGCCCGCTCCGCGACACATGTTGATATTGGATGCACTCGATGGTGACCCAGTTACCGCTACCGTTTTACGCAACTTTATAAGTTCATTGCGCAAATCGGCAACTGTAACTTGGGATGCATCCAACCTCTTCTGGACATCCACAAGGCTTGCCTTCAGAAAAACGATGTCTTTCAGCAGGCTCGGTTCGTCGACGTGGTCGAAAGTGACGGGAGGGAGCTTGTGCAGATCCTTCGCCACAAACGTCGGCACGTCGTCAGGGTCGGTCACCTTCAGCAGGGTTATGATGTCCTGCACGCTTTTCTTAGTCCCGTCACGTCTGCGGGACACCATCTGTTCTGTCTTCTTAGTCAGTTGATACAAAAGCAGCTTAGAAGCCGCAATATCATCCTCACTGAAGTTCGACGTGCAGATCTGGATAGCAGACACCTCATCCATGACATCCAGCTTCTGTTGCAGGAACGCCAGTAGTTCGTTCGCCACAAGTTGTTGACTCATGGTGATTAAAACTCCGAGCGACGGCTTGCGCCGCGCTACACGACTTGGACAAAATATATTATGTCAGCAACACGTCCGCATCAAAACACGGCTAATGCAAGACTTGATTGACATAAGGTTTGCCCTACGAAAAAGATATCAGATCTCATGTAGAACCAAGCTTCTGAATCTACACGGCCTAACTCTTCCAACCCTAACTTCACAAATTCTACACATCAGTAAAAATGTATGACGTCACATTATTTTTCGATTTGCTCTCAACGAGTCCTTTCATTTGATACACATATTGTAGAAGTGCATTAAAAATAACTATTCCGCCATCTTGGATTTAGAATGACGTCACATTATTCATCGAGTTGCTCTCAACGAGTCCTTTCATTTGATACCCATAAATGTTTCTTGAAACTATTATAGTGCGGATTGTTATCGAATACCGCTTAATACAGCAAAACAATAAATAATATCTTGACGGAGCGTCTCGCAACACGTCTAGCTCTGAGTGCGCGCGGAAGGAAAGTCCAAAGGCTGTGACATACGGACGGACAGACAGACAGGCAGACATGATGAATCTATAAGGGTTCCGTTTTTGCCATTTGGCTATGGAACCCTAAAAAAGGGTTCTACAACCCGTTCACCGGGACTCGGGCTACGAAACGCGGACTTGATCACGGGAATGGAAAGAGGTAGGTACAGCGACTACTAGAAATGTTTAAACGACTAGCTAACTATTGCAACTAACGAAATATCTAACGATGTAAGTGTGAAATTTTGGGTCGGGAACCGGGCGGAATTTTTTTTTTGCGAGCTAATCGAACGTCTGAGGTATCATTGTATCGGACTGCGCGCGGGCTAGCTGAATATGAAATAAAACTTGGTATGAGACTATCGGCAATATTAAAAAAAAAATGTCCAAGATCAATTTTCTAAGTTGAAAAAAGGGTTCTACAACCCGTTCACCGGGACTCGGGCAAAGAAACGCGGACCAGATCACGGGAATGGAAAGAGGTAGGTACAGCGACTACTAGAAATGTTTAAAAGACTAGCTAACTATTGCAACCAACGAAATATCAAACGATGTATGTGTGAAATTTTGGGATGGGAACGGGGCAGAATTTTTTTTTAGGAGCTAATCGAACGACAGAGGTATCGTTGTATAGGACTGTGCGCAGACTAGCCGAATATGAAATAAAACTTGGTATGAGACTATCGGCAATATTTAAAAAAAATTCAAAGATCAATTTTCTAAGTTGAAAAACAGGGTTCTACAACCCGTTCATCGGGACTCGGGCAAAGCAACGCGGACCAGATCACGGGAATGGAAAGAGGTAGGTACAGCGACTACTAGAAATGTTTAAAAGACTGGCTAACTATTGCAACCAACGAAATATCAAACGATGTATGTGTGAAATTTTGGGTTGGGAACGGGGCGGATTTCTTTTGCAAGCTAATCGAACGTCTAAAGTATCATTGTATCGGACTGCGCGCTAGATAGCCGAATATGAAATAAAACTTAGTATGAGACTATCGGAAATATTTAAAAAAAATGTCAAAGAACAATTTTCTTAGTTGAAAAAAAGGGTTCTACAACCCGTTCACCGGGACTCGGGCAACGAAACGCGGACTTGATCACGGGAATGGAAAGAGGTAAGTACAGCGACTACTAAAAATGTTTCAACGACTATCTAACTATTGCAACTAACGAAATATCAAACGATGTAAGTGTGAAATTTTGGGTTGGGAACGGGGCAGAATTTTTTTTTTGGAGCTAATCGAACGTCCGAGGTATCGTTGTATCGGACTGCGCGCGGGCTAGCCGAATATGAAATAAAATTTTGTATGAGCCTATCGGCAATATTTAAATAAAAATGTCACAGATCAATTTTCTAAGTTGAAAAAAAAGGGTTCTACAACCCGTTCACCGGGACTCGGGCAAAGAAACGTGGACCTGATCACGGGAATGGAAAGAGGTAGGTACAGCGACTACTAGAAATGTTTAAACGACTAGCTAACTATTACAACTAACGAAATATCAAACGATGTAAGTGTGAAATTTTGGGTTGGGAACGGGGCCGAAAATTTTTCTGAGACCTAACAGAACGTCGGGGTTATCGTTGTATAGGACTGTGCGCGGGCTAGCCGAATATGAAATAAAACTTGGTATGAGACTATCGGCAATATTTAAAAACAAAAATCAAGGTTTTTATGTTGAAAAATAGGGTTCTACAACCCGTTCACCGGGACTCGGGCAAAGAAACGCGGACCTGATCACGGGAATGGAAAGAGGTAGGTACAGCGACTACTAGAAATGTTTAAACGACTTTTGCAGCAATAATTCATGTGACACCAGATCGAAGGCTTTCGATAGATCAAAAAACAAACCAGTAGTTATGTGATTATTATTAATATTTGAAAGTATAGCTTGCATAAGAGAAAAAATAGCCAACGATGTGGATTTGTTCTTTTGGAATCCAAACTGCTTGTCACTTATAATTTGAAACTTATTGCAGAAATTAGTTTATACATGCATTTTTAATAAATTTTAGACAATATGGGTATTAAAGTTATAGGTCTGTAATTATTGATGTCACACTTATCGCCTTTCTTGAATAAAGGCTTTATTTAAGACAATTTTAATTTATCACGAAAGGTTCCATGGGAAAATGACATGTTTATTAAATGAGTGAGAATAGCAGTCAGTTCAGTACTACAAGCCTTTATAATTTTTGTATTTATTTCATCATAGCCCTCCGACCTGGTGTTAGACAGAGACATTATTTCCTGTCGTACCTCGTTAACCATCATTGGCCTTAGGAACATTGAGTTATCACACGTAGTTTTGTATAGATTTTGATGTGTGCCCCCTTGTACATGCGTTAAATTTACATAATGTTCATTAAATATATTGGCCATTTGTACAGGGTCTGTAATTACAGTATCATTTAATCTTATAAACTCTATGTTGTCTTTGTGAGTGTTATTATTTATTTCATTTTTAATGACAGTCCATGTGGCTTTACATTTATTGTCATGTGTTTGAATATATTTTATATTTGCATTCTTTTTTGAATTATAAATTCATTTCTTTAACAGACAAGAGTAATTATTATAATATGTAGTTTTATTACTAACATTTTTATTTTTGTAGTACCGATACCGTAGCTTCCGTTTAGTTTTGCAACTTTGTCTCAAACCTTTACTAATCCACTTTTGCGTGTTTTTATTATTACTGATAATTTTTACTCTTAATTTGGGAAAACAAAGATCATAGAATAGACACACCAGTTCATGAAAGTCATTGAATGCAGAGTTTGTGTCAGTGTTTAAGTAAATGTCGGACCAAGAAAGATTTTGCAAGCATTCCTTAAATTTTCGAATGTTGTCTAAGCTATAGTCTCTTTTATGAATGTAATATATTGCTGATTTTTGTGGTTTCTGTTTAGTTGGAAAGCTTAACAATTGTGCTGTGTCGTGATCTGAAAGATGCAGGGGTAGTACAGTGGCAGTTGCGTTGGCAATGTTGCTTAGCATATGGTCAATACAAGTCAATTTGCGAGTAGGAACATTGATGTGAATTTTTAAATTATAATTATTGGACAGGTCTTGCAATGCATTTGTGATGTTACCTTTTCTAAGAGTATTTATGTTAAAATCGCCGGTTACAACTATATTAATTTTTGATTTGTATTTGTTTAACAAATCGTGTAATAGAGTATGCAACTTTGTTAAGAACTGATTCGGATCAGATTGCGGTGTTCTATAGACACATATAACTATTAGTTTGTTACATGTTACTTCTAAGCCGCAAACTTCAAACGTGTTTTGAGTTGCATTGTTTTTCACGAATGATAACTCTTTATAACATAAACCTTTTTTCACTAGTATACAAGTACCACCTCTTTGTTTTTCTCTACAGAAGTTAGCAGCCATTTCATAGTGATATATTTTCACATAATTTTCACAGCCCTTTTTTACGAATGTTTCAGACAGGCATATTACATCTGGGTCATTATTTACTTCTTTTAACTCCTGCATAGTAATTTCTAAAAGTTCTTGCTTAGATAATAAGCGGGCGATATTTTGATGGAATATTCTAAATTGGTGAGTGGTTTTGTTTGTTTGAGGTACGAAAAAATGAATCACGCTTATTTAGGACAGGAAAGTAATAGGGTATAGTCCCTATTTGACCTTTTGCATTGTGTTGCAAGGAGGAGCTGTATTCGCAATGTGTTGTGTTCTTAATACGGCTAAAGTAATATGGAATTGTCCCTTTTTTGGGTTCATTTGTACACGCGAACGGGTTGTAGAACCCTATTTTTCAACTTAGAAAATTGATCTTTGACATTTTTTTTAAATATTGCCGATAGTCTCATACCAAGTTTTTTTTCATATTTGGCTAGCCCGCGCACAGTCCTATACAACGATAAGTCGGACGTTCGATTAGCTCTCAGAAAAATTTTCGGCCCCGTTCCCAACCCAAAATTTCACACTTACATCGTTTGATATTTCGTTAGTTGCAATAGTTAGCTAGTCGTTTAAACATTTCTAATAGTCGCTGTACCTACCTCTTTCCATTCCCGTGATCAGGACCGCGTTTCTTTGCCCGAGTCCCGGTGAACGGGTTGTAGAACCCTATTTTTCAACATAAAAAAAAATTTCGGCCCCGTTCCCAACCCATAATTTCACACTTACATCGTTTGGCATTTCGTTAGTTGCAATAGTTAGCTCCAAGTTTGGGAAGCTACGTGATATCTTCTCATCGAAAATCCCACAGTGTCTCAAGACAAGGGTGTTTAACCAGTGTGTGTTGTCAGTGATGACATATGGCTCTGAAACGTGGTCTCTAACTGCTGGCCTTTTAGAGAGACTAAGAGTCACTCAACGAGCGATGGAAAGAGCTATGCTCGGAGTTTCTTTGCGGGATAAAATCCGGAACATGGATATCCGGCGAAGAACCAAAGTCACCGACATAGCTCATAAAGTTTGCAAGTTGAAGTGGCAATGGGCAGGCCACATCGCTCGTAGAACTGACAACCGATGGGGAAGAAAAGTTCTCGAGTGGCGACCACGGACCGGAAGACGCAGCGTAGGTAGGCCTCCCACTAGGTGGACCGACGACATCGTGAGGGTCGCGGGCAACCGATGGATGCAAGTGGCGAATTGTCGTTCGGCGTGGCGGTCTAAGGGGGAGGCCTATGTTCAGCAGTGGACGTGTTCCGGCTGATGATGATGATGATGAATAGTTAGCTAGTCGTTTAAACATTTCTAATAGTCGCTGTACCTACCTCTTTCCATTCCCGTGATCAGGTCCGCGTTTCTTTGCCCGAGTCCCGGTGAACGGGTTGTAGAACCCTATTTTTCAACATAAAAAAATTTGATTTTGGCATTTTTTAACCGACTTCAAAAAAAAAAAGTAGTTAAATATTGCCGATAGTCTCATACCAAGTTTTATTTCATATTCGGCTAGCGCGCGCACACTCCTATACAAAGATACCTCGGACGTTCGATTAACTCTCAGAAAAATTTTCGGCCCCGTTCCCAACCCAAAATTTCACACTTACTTCGTTTGATATTTCGTTAGTTGCAATAGTTAGCTAGTCGTTTAAACATTTCCTGTAGTCGCTGTACCTACCTCTTTCCATTCCCGTGATCAGGTCCGCGTTTCGTTGCCCGAGTCCCGGTGAACGGGTTGTAGAACCCTATTTTTCAACATAAAAAGCTTGATTTTTGGCATTTTTTTTAATATTGCCGATAGTCTCATACCAAGTTTTATTTCATATTCGGCTAGCCCGCGCACACTCCTATACAATGATACCTCGGACGTTCGATTAGCTCTCAGAAAAATTTTCGGCCCCGTTCCCAACCCAAAAGTTCACACTTACATCGTTGATATTTCGTTAGTTGCAATAGTTAGCTAGTCGTTTAAACATTTCTCTTAGTCGCTGTACCTACCTCTTTTCATTCCCGTGATCAGGTCCGCGTTTCTTTGCCCGAGTCCCGGTGAACGGGTTGTAGAACCCTATTTTTCAACAAAAAATAAATTTTATTTTGGCATTTTTTTTTAAATATTGCCGATAGTCTCATACCAAGTTTTATTTCATATTCGGCTAGCGCGCGCACACTCCTATACAACGATACCTCGGACATTCGATTAGCTCTCAGAAAAATTTTCGGCCCCGTTCCCAACCCAAAATTTCACACTTACATCGTTTGATATTTCGTTAGTTACAATAGTTGGCTAGTCGTTTAAACATTTCTAGTAGTCGCTGTACTTACCTCTTTCCATTCCCATGATCAGGTCCGCGTTTCCTTGCCCGAGTCCCGGTGAACGGGTTGTAGAACCCTATTTTTCAACTAAGAAAATTGATCTTTGACATTTCTTTTAAAATATTGCCGATAGTCTCATACAAAGTTTTATTCTTTGCCCGAGTCCCGGTGAACGGGTTGTAGAACCCTATTTTTCAACAAAAAATAAATTTTATTTTGGCATTTTTTTTTAAATATTGCCGATAGTCTCATACCAAGTTTTATTTCATATTCGGCTAGCGCGCGCACACTCCTATACAACGATACCTCGGACATTCGATTAGCTCTCAGAAAAATTTTCGGCCCCGTTCCCAACCCAAAATTTCACACTTACTTCGTTTGATATTTCGTTAGTTGCAATAGTTAGCTAGTCGTTTAAACATTTCTAATAGTCGCTGTACCTACCTCTTTCCATTCCCGTGATCAGGTCCGCGTTTCTTTGCCCGAGTCCCGGTGAACGGGTTGTAGAACCCTATTTTTCAACATAAAAAGCTTGATTTTTGGCATTTTTTTTAATATTGCCGATAGTCTCATACCAAGTTTTAATTCATATTTGGCTAGCCCGCGCACAGTCCTATACAACGATACCTCCGACGTTCGATTAGCTCTCAGAAAAAATTTCGGCCCCGTTCCCAACCCAAAATTTTACACTTTTTTTTTTTTTTTTTTTGCTATTTCGGGCCCAATGTAACCTTGGCGACACTCCGACCCTTTTGGATCTATTGTGTCTTGCCCTTAGCCTTTTCAATCTGCCTCTTCGGCAAAAATATACCTCATAAGCGATATAATTCCCTCTGTTGGCAGATTCCTGTAGTCCTCTGGGTCAGGGTAAGCTTGGCCCAGAAGTCCCATACGCTTTCCAGCCAGAGAGTCGCATTCACATAAAAGATGCTTCATGGTCTCCTTTTTGACATCTGTCATTGGGCAAAAACGGCAGTATGGGCTGTCCTCTAACCGTATTTTATACAGCAGGTCATTTGTCTGGTAATGTCCTGTGAATGCTGCCAAGATCAGCCTTAACTGTTTCCTACCATGTGAGATTATTTGTCCATTCCACCTGGTGTCCTTTGTGTCAATGAATCTCCTCGAGTGGCCCATTCCCGTCGTCCTAGACCACTCCAATTGGTGGGCCTCCCTGGCCATCGCCCTCATGGCCATGTTCACGGTACTAATTGATAGTCCCACGAATGGCTCCGGGCCGATAAGATCACTTTCTGATCCTTTTCTGGCTAGTTCATCAGCTTTCTCATTTCCCAGGATGCCCACGTGGCCTGGAACTCAGACTAATCTGACTTTGTTTTGCCTCCCCAAAGTATTTAGGGTTTTGGCACAGTTCATGATTAGTCTGGAGTCCATTCGGTAGGAGTCCAGGGCCTTGAGGGCCGCTTGACTGTCACTTAGTATGTAAATAGTCTTACCTTTAGTATTCCTGTCTAGGTTTACCTGGGCACAGGCACATATAGCGTAGACCTCCGCTTGGAAGACCGTAGCATAGTGTCCCATGCTTTGACTGATTTGACAGTCCTCTGCATAAATGCCTGCTCCTGTTCCGGACTTCATTTTTGAGCCGTCCGTATACCATGTGACTTTCGGGTTGTCTGTGAATTGCAGGCCCTCCCTCCAGTCGTCCCTGCTGGGCACATGTATCTTGTACTTCTTCCGGAACATGTGCGTGGGTCGCATTTTGTCACATCCCATGGACATGACCTTTTCGAGAGTGGTTGGGATCTCCATTCTTGTGTGATCCGTCCTCGGCATGTTGAAGTTCCACATGTCATTTACTGATAGTCTGTGGAGAGCTTTTGCAGCTTCCGACTGTATCACAATATGCAGTGGGGGCATGTTAAGCATCATTTCCATCGCTGCCGTGGGCGTTGTTCCGAACGCTCCCGTTATGGCCATGCATGCCGTCCTTTGGACTTTCAACAGTGTCTGTTTGCATGTGACCAGTCTTGTTCTCGGCCACCATACTAGGCTGCCATATGTGAGAATAGGTCTCACAATCATAGTATAGAGCCAATGTAGAACCCTTGGCTTTAAGCCCCAAGTTTTTCCATATGTTGAGCGACACATGCCAAAGACCCTAAGTGCCTTCGTCGTTGTGTTCTCCAGGTGTGTACTCCACGTCAGTGTATTGTCTAGTGTTATCCCTAGATACTTTACCGTTGTGGACCATTCAATACGAGTGTCATACAGATGAAGATTCATCAGCCTTGCGAGCTTCCTTTTTCTAGTGAAGGCTATCGCCGTGGTCTTGCTCGGATTGATAGAGAGGTGGTTTAGATTACACCAGTGCTCTACCGTTCCCAGCGCCTTCTGCATTAACCCTGTCACTGTTTCTGGGAACTTACCATTAACTAGTATGACAATATCATCTGCATATCCCACTGTGTAGAGTGGCCCTGTGTTCAGTTTGTTCAGAAGCGAATCAACCACCAAGCTCCACAGAAGAGGGGATAAAACCCCACCCTGCGGACATCCTCTAGTGGTCGTCGCTCGGAGACTGTCACCTAGTAGATTAGAGTGTATAATCCTACCTTTGAGCATGCAGTTTATCCACTTACGTATGGCGGGTTCTATACCATGCTCCTGCGCCGCCGTGTTGATGGCCTCGAAGGTTGTGCGGTCGAATGCCCCTTCTATATCCAGGAACGTCCCCACACAAATTTCCTTGTTCTGTAGTGCTTCCTCAGCTTTGGATACCACGAAGTGCAGAGCTGTCTCCGTGGACTTTCCTGGCTGGTACGCACATTGCAGCCTGTGTAGAGGTATCTTCTTCAGAGGTCCCTCCCTTATATATTCATCTAGCATCTTTTCCAGGGTTTTCAAGAGGAAAGATGTTAGGCTAATAGGTCGGTATGACTTCGCCTCCTCATAGTTTGCCTTACCTGGTTTAGGGATGTAGATGACTTTGACCTGTCTCCAGCTCCTCGGTATATGTCCGAAAGCTATGCATGCCTTGTACAGCCTGCACAGGTGCGGGTTTAATATTGTTATACCCTTTTGTAGTAAAATGGGGTAAATCTCATCCGGGCCTGGTGACTTAAATGGTTGGAATTTACCCACCGCCCATTTTAGCTTGTGTTCATTTACTACCTTTTTTGCTATTTCCCAATCAGCTTTGGTCGTGCGTGACCTTTGTTCTTCTAGGCTGATGGCCTCTACTGTGTCATATTCTACCACCTTGGAGCCCGGGAAGTGAGTTTTGAACATGATTTCAAGGGTCTCCTTCCCAGTCTCGGTATGCTTACCATTCTCCCCCTTTACGGTTGATAGTGGATTCGCCCTTGTCATTGACATTGCCTTAGAGAGTCTCATACCTTCTGGTATCGTGCTGATCTTCTCGCAGTGATCTCTCCAAGCCTTTCTTTTAGCCTTGCGGACAGCCTTGTTGTATTGGGTCAGACTGCAGGCGTAGAGACCGAAGTTACCTGTAGCCTTGGCGGCATTGTAGGCACGTCTGGCTTCCCGCCGCAGTCCGTCCAATTCAGTCGTCCACCACGGCTCCTTTTTGCCCTTTGTTGTTTGATAGGGCAGTTGTCGACCCACGCCTGTTGTATGACATGGCTAACCCTGTCCGCTTCAAATTCTATGTCTATAATTGAATTGAGCTTACCTTTTGAGTTACCCAAATTGTTTTTGAGGTCATTCACGTACGAGCACCAGTCAGTATTTCTTGGGTTCCTCCGCTGTACAGTCTCGAGTATTTGTCTTGTCCTGTACCTAAAGCATATATAGTTGTGGTCTGATAATGAGATTTCACTTGATACATGCCATTCATTGATCTTTTTGCTGGCCCTGTTGGATGCAAACGTGAGATCAATGACTTCTGCCCGTCTTGCATTAACAAAAGTGGGCCTGTTGCCTTTATTAAGGACTAGCAAACCCGGTGAACTCCGTTTCGCCACCAGATTTTTTCGACACCAGCCTTCGTTTTATGTAACATTTCGTTTGGTGATTAAAAGAAGAAAAAAAAATTTTTTCCTGAATTTTCTTTGCTATAAACCTCACGGAGCCCGAGACCTTTCCAACGAATGCAAAACCGTGGAAATCGGTTCGTGCGTTCTGGAGTTATAGCGTCAGGAAGGAAACCCGACTTATTTTTATATAGTAGACATCTAGCGGTCGCCCGCGGCTCCGCCCGCGTGGATGTCGGTTTTCGCGACAAAAAGTAGCCTATGTGTTATTCTGATTTATATAACCTATAGCGGTCCCCCGTGGCTCCGCCTGCGTTGATGTCGATTACCGTTACAAAAAGCCTAAGTTTGATCCCATGTGTTCAACTACCCTAAGGCGAGCTCAGCGAGCCCATTACACCCCGTCCGCAAGCGGTTGGATATGCCCCGCGATATCCAACGCCCTGGGCGTCGTCAACGGTGGCTGGGGCGAGAGGTGGAGGATGTCCTTTCCCTCACGCGTTCTGACTGCTCCCCATTCCTCTCGCCTGCCGCCGTATCCCTGAGATAGTTCCCGAAACAACCGTGCCCGGGAGGACTTGCGTCAGGTTGAAGGTGATGACGCCTAGCGCCTCTCCAACCACTCCTCAAAGAGGGATCTTTGAAAGATGTTATATAACAATGTTGTATAACATGTTATATGTTACATAGTCTGTACGCACCTTTAGGTGTTGAATTTTGGAACTAATTTAGTACGTACTTCATTTTGCCATAGCAAAAAGACAAAATAGTAGGAAGTCTATGGGCCTAGGCTGTATGGGCTTCAGCCCTTTGCCTTTTCCGTTATAAGCAAAGAAAGATACCAAAAAAAAAACTATGGGCCTGTTGCCTAGCAACCAATGCTGTTGATTAAATAAGTCAGAAAAATCTTGTTAGAGCCCACGATAAATCAATTTTAGTATGATTCCCAGATGATGTATACTTACATAATAATTATATAGAAGTATTTGTAATAGGAGTAATGTAGATGAATAGGTTTGTAAAAACGTCCACAGGATACTCTCCTGTTTCTGTCGTGAGGTGTCTCAACAACAAACTTGGTAGTGTCGACGAATGGATTAACACATCAAGCGACCTTTGAGTACGAATAATAATTGTGTCATGCCCAGCCCGTAATTTTTTTTTGCGGTAATATTTTAAAACTGTGATAGGTATCTCCTAAGATATTCATTGAAATCAAATGATGTCAAGGGCATTACGTTCAAAATTAAATGCTTGTGATGATTAACGAATTTATTTGGATAAGGATAAATATCATGTTAATGAAAATACCTTCGCAAATAATGCATTATATTAAAACAAATTTGATTTCCATAAAAAAGGTTATAGTGACTTAACCATAAAAGATAGATATATCCTCTCGCGGACTTTATTTTAGGACTTTTTATGAGGAATAATTCCGTAATACATATTTTTTGCGTAACTCTAACCGTTTACGCAGCGCACGCAACAGAAGGAATACATTTTCCCGATTTTGAAACATTTTTCATTGCTGCTCCGCTCCTATTAGTAATAGCGTGATGTTATATAGCCTATGTTACTCGCAGATAATGTAGCTTTCTAATGGTGAAAGAATTTTTAAAATCGGTCCAGTAGTTTTTGAGTTTATCCATTACAAACAAACAAACAAACAAACAAACAAACAAAAATACAAAGTTTTCCTCTTTATAATATTAGTGTAGATTTGCATGGATGAGCTTACCAGAAATTGCAGAAGCTTCTCTCCCCTTTTGTTGACATCCGAGCTGCCCCAGATAACGTGGTGTGCGTTTGCATCACACCCCACGATTAGATCCAGGTTCGCTTGGTTGCCCATCTCCACGAGGTCCCTTATTTGTTGTGTCGTCGGTTCCTCGGCCTCGTACGGAAGATAAGCAGATGAAACAAGAACGTTGCCTCTGCCATCTCCCTTACTTATTTGGATCTTGACAGTTGTTAGATCCCTGGAACAGAAATCATGTAAGGGCAGTGCATGTATACCATTTCTGACATAGATGCATGTTCTCACATCATTAGTGGAGCATAGATAGAATATTACACCATCAGTCCCACCTAGGCCCTTAATGTCCCCTTTATATATATAAGGTTCCTGAATTAAGGCTATATCGAATTTTTTCCCTTTCAGCTGTCGTGCCAGAATGGCCGTAGCTGCCTTACTGTGATGTAGGTTTATTTGTACACACCTGATTTCTTCCATCTTTGCGCTTATGATGGGGGCTTGACGCAACCATTACTGGTCGCTGTCCATTAGGTCTTCCTCCTGGGTGGCACCCGGGGGGGATGCCAGGTCCAGCGCATCGAGTTCTCCCAGCAGTTCTTCCGTTCTGGTTGAGTGACTGGGAGACCTCGGCGCGGCCCTATGCTCCTCCGGTGCTTCTCCGTCGCCCGCCTTCGTGCCAGGTGCTGGCGGCATGGACGTCGTACATGGCCCGTCCTCGGCCGGTGCCACGGCTGCCTGCACCTCCTTCTCCGCCTGAGCCCTGGCTCGCTCCTCCAAGCGTTTCTCGATGTCTTCGAGAAGCTTGAAGGTGCTTCTGTCAAGGCCCGCGGACAAGCAGTAGCCCTGGCTGCCGATGGCATCAGCCGACGCCCGGTCCATGTAGACGATCCGTCTGACATGGGTGTCCTCGACGAGCGTCTGCACTATCTTCCACTCGCTCGTCCTGATACCCGGGTTTAGACGCTGCAGCATCCGGAGAACCCGCGTTGTGTCGGTGCAGCCTATATTCTTTGATAAAAAAATAAATAAGAAATTTTACAGTTACATCGTTTGATATTTCGTTAGTTGCAATAGTTAGCTAGTCGTTTAAACATTTCTAATAGTCGCTGTACCTACCTCTTTCCATTCCCGTGATCAGGTCCGCGTTTCTTTGCCCGAGTCCCGGTGAACGGGTTGTAGAACCCTATTTTTCAACATAAAAAAATTTGATTTTGGCATTTTTTAACCGACTTCAAAAAAAAAAAGTAGTTAAATATTGCCGATAGTCTCATACCAAGTTTTATTTCATATTCGGCTAGCGCGCGCACACTCCTATACAAAGATACCTCGGACGTTCGATTAGCTCTCAGAAAAATTTTCGGCCCCGTTCCCAACCCAAAATTTCACACTTACTTCGTTTGATATTTCGTTAGTTGCAATAGTTAGCTAGTCGTTTAAACATTTCCTGTAGTCGCTGTACCTACCTCTTTCCATTCCCGTGATCAGGTCCGCGTTTCGTTGCCCGAGTCCCGGTGAACGGGTTGTAGAACCCTATTTTTCAACATAAAAAGCTTGATTTTTGGCATTTTTTTTAATATTGCCGATAGTCTCATACCAAGTTTTTTTTCATATTCGGCTAGCGCGCGCACACTCCTATACAACGATACCTCGGACATTCGATTAGCTCTCAGAAAAATTTTCGGCCCCGTTCCCAACCCAAAATTTCACACTTACATCGTTTGATATTTCGTTAGTTACAATAGTTAGCTAGTCGTTTAAACATTTCTAGTAGTCGCTGTACTTACCTCTTTCCATTCCCGTGATCAGGTCCGCGTTTCCTTGCCCGAGTCCCGGTGAACGGGTTGTAGAACCCTATTTTTCAACTAAGAAAATTGATCTTTGACATTTCTTTTAAAATATTGCCGATAGTCTCATACCAAGTTTTATTTCATATTCGGCTAGCGCGCGCACACTCCTATACAACGATACCTCGGACGTTCGATTAGCTCTCAGAAAAATTTTCGGCCCCGTTCCCAACCCAAAATTTCACACTTACTTCGTTTGATATTTCGTTAGTTGCAATAGTTAGCTAGTCGTTTAAACATTTCTAGTAGTCGCTGTACCTACCTCTTTTCATTCCCGTGATCAGGTCCGCGTTTCTTTGCCCGAGTCCCGGTGAACGGGTTGTAGAACCCTATTTTTCAACAAAAAAAAATTTGAATTTGGCATTTTTTTTTAAATATTGCCGATAGTCTCATACCAAGTTTTATTTCATATTCGGCTAGCGCGCGCACACTCCTATACAACGATACCTCGGACGTTCGATTAGCTCTCAGAAAAATTTTCGGCCCCGTTCCCAACTCAAAATTTCACACTTACATTGTTTGATATTTCGTTAGTTGCAATAGTTAGCTAGTCGTTTAAACATTTCTAATAGTCGCTGTACCTACCTCTTTCCATTCCCGTGATCAGGTCCGCGTTTCTTTGCCCGAGTCCCGAAACGGGTTGTAGAACCCTATTTTTCAACAAAAAAAAATTTGAATTCGGCATTTTTTTTTAAATATTGCCGATAGTCTCATACCAAGTTTTATTTCATATTCGGCTAGCCCGCGCACACTCCTATACAACGATACCTCGGACGTTCGATTAGCTCTCAGAAAAAATTTCGGCCCCGTTCCCAACCCAATTTCACACTTACATCGTTTGATATTTCGTTAGTTGCAATAGTTAGCTAGTCGTTTAAACATTTCTAGTAGTCGCTGTACAGTCAGGCTCATAAATCTATTAGCAATTTCTCAAAGCAATAGACTGACGCTAAACTTTGACTTACGACCTTTTAAGTTGTTTTAATACTATACAAAGCAAATTAACCCATGATATACTTCATAATTTCAATCATCACTTTACAAGTAAAGCTGGCGCAGTGGTTAACGCGTTGAGATAATTCGTCGGTGGCGGAGGATCGATCCTCAGTTTTTTTCAAATTACTTTAATTAATTTAATTTTTAATAATTATTTATTCTTTTTGTAATTTTTAATATTTTTTTTAGTACGAATTTGATAATTAAAATTGTTTTCTTTTGTTATAATTACTAATATTAGTCATTAGTGTTGTGTGTCGTTCATTATGCCACAGATGCTATCATTTTAGTATAATAAAGTTTTGAAGGTATCACAGAAAATCATAACAAAAGTGACAAAAGTAAATTATTTCGATTTGTAAGGTAGACATAATTATGTGAGTTGAACGTTGTTGATTCCTGTTTATTTTGTGTGACGATTGTTTGCATTACGTGGTTTTGCAGTGAAATATTAACAATGGGAATTATATAAATAAATTGAGGGCGAATATGATAGCTCTGCGTGAAACTTGTGGATGAAACTTAACACAAATATCAAATGAGACCGGACTAACTGTGAGTGTTAGTATTTAAATTTTAATTATTTCAAAAGTTAATATTCTTTTATAAATAAGGTTCCCTATTCAAAAGTGTTGGTTTAGAAGTAAAAAAATGTGATTGATACTTAGTATATGCTATTAATAGTTTTTTTTAATAGTAAAATAAGTCAACAGCTGTATTTTACTTAAAGATAATAATAGTATTCCATGTTTTGTTCTAGTGATGAAATTATGTTAGTCTGTAGAATATGAGATATAAGGAAAAGATTATAAAAGCGCTTGTCGAGAACGAAGTGGAGTTAAGGACAAGCAGGGACGTCAAGTGCTTTAGACCAATGAGTAACTGATTCAACAAGAAATTAATAACCGTTCACCGTGCACTCAACACTGAAGGCTTACATCATCGAGTATCAGCTAAGAAACGTTTATGTTTTACAGATAAAAAAACGTTTAAGATTTTGTCAAGAATATTTTATGATATTGTTTTTGTTGTATTTATTGTAAATAGACTAGAAACGTTACATAGTTTTATTGATACTTATAATTTATTTTAGGATTAAGATTCGAGGTGATTCAGCTTCAATCCTCTTTTCGTAATGGAAACGAACCTTAAGCTAAAGTAACCTCGATATCCTATACAGGGTATTTTTTATGAAGTGCGTAGTTTATTTCCGTCGTTTTATTTCAGAAATAGAACACATTTCCGTAATATCTAACTTTAGTTTTGCTAAATCGCACTTGGTGAAGCACAAGAAACTCGACATGCTCAAAACACAACCATTTTTGGCACCGCGACCCTGGGACGCAAGGGGCGACTGGCCCTTTGCGTTCCATGGTCGCGGTGTCAAAAAACGTTTATATTGACACCGCAAAAGGGCATCGCGGTCCGGGAAAGCAAAAGGCAATTGGTTTTTTGCGTTCTAGGGTCTTGTCTAACTTTACCTGTGCAAGTCAGGGTGATCCAAGTCCCCAGCTCACTTCACTCGCTCTTACTGTCCTGGAACATAAAGGGCAAATAGTCCATTACGTTCCATGGCCGTGGTGCCTTGTTACTGTTTCAAAATAATCAGCTTTAATAATGATAACTTAAATATTTCTTTTTGTAAAATAATTATACGATTTTATTAATTTTCGTAAAAGATAATAACATGTCCGCACATAAATACCCTGTATTTGCTAATTTGCTAAAATATAATAAAACGTTAGTAAGGCTTAAACTCACTTATTTTAATTTTATGAGGTTTTTTTTTACTTTCTTTTCGAATCGTTGAATTTTCTTATTGATAAGTTCATTTAAATATTTCATAATTTTGTTAAAATAATAAAAATGCATCTATAAATTTCGGCATCCATAATATTACTATGTAATCATTAGACATCTAAAAATATAATTATTGTCACGCATTTTTTTTATTCTAAACCCTTTAATAAATTAACATCATTAGCAGGCACTTTAGTAAGAAATTGAAAACGAAATAATCAGGCGCATAATTCTGTGTAATCGTGTTTTACACCGTGACCAACGTGGAAACCGGTTCCTAACATTCTTTGCATTCATTCGCAACATGTGCTGATAACTGTTTCTGTTATGCTAAGTGGATTCATGATCAATAGATGTCTGAGTTCGAATCTGAATAACTATGCTTTGTTTTTGTTTCTTTGAAATCATTACAATATTTAAATAAATAACTTGGATATTATAATTTTTGTTTTATTTTGTTATTTGAAATAAAAAACTAAATTTTTTATTACAAATATTCCTAAAACATAAGTCTACCTCCCAGAAATTGTTTTCATTTTTCATGTTTCACCAATTTTCACTTAAAAAACTGGTTTTTCGGCCAAAACTCAAAATGTTGTCTCTTGTCGTTATTAATTTTATTACATACTCGGCTAGCCCGCGCCGAGCCCGATCCAACGATACCACGCACGAGCGTGTAGCTTGCAAAAAATTTTTTTTTTGCGAAAAAAGAATTACATATTTGGCTAGCCCGCGCCGAGCCCGATCCAACGATACCACGCACGAGCGTGTAGCTCGCAAAAAAATTTTTTTTTTTTTTTGCGAAAAAAGAATTACATATTTGGCTAGCCCGCGCCGAGCCCGATCCAACGATACCACACATTAACGTGCGTCTAACCCGAAAAAAAAAAATCAAAATTTATTTGAAAAAAAAAAAGG
Source organism: Agrotis exclamationis (assembly GCA_950005045.1). Lineage (NCBI taxonomy): Eukaryota > Metazoa > Arthropoda > Insecta > Lepidoptera > Noctuidae > Agrotis > Agrotis exclamationis. Next base: position 231,522 of record OX465422.1, on the reverse strand, counting down.
AAAAGAAATAGAACAAAAAACAGAAAAAAATACTAGAAAAAAAAACAAAAAGAGCTAAGAAAGTAAAAAAGGGTTTTTTTTTTCTCCCCTTCCCAGGAATCGAAACTCGACTGTTTGTTGGATCCCACTCCTCCGCAAGCCCACAGGACCACTTTTCTTCTGAGATATTATACCAAATAGACGTATACTTACTACATTATCAACACTAAACTCTAACATCATGAGACAAAGAAGAAAATACAATATATTTTTTTGCGAGCTAGACGCACGTGCGGGGTGTCGAAAGATAGGGCTCCGCGCGGGCTAGTCGAATATGCAATAAAATTTCCCACGACAGGAAGCAAAATTTTGAGTTATGGCCGAAAAACCAGTTATTTTAAGTGAAAATTGGTGTTTTTTATCCCCACTCCGGAAATCGGGCCGCGGAACGCGGACCAAATCACGGGATTAGTAGGGGACGGTTGCTGAGACTAATATAAAGTTAAAACTGTTAAAATTGATCTGAAAATGGCGAAGTTATTGAATTAAATATGTTGAAATTTTGAAGAAAATACAAAAAATGCAAAATACGGATAAGGGTTGGTTTTGAGGGGTTGCGATTTGTGTCAAAAGATAGGCGTCCGCCTTTTTAGGTCTAATTAGCTGAAAACAGCTTTAAAATCGCACCTATAACAATGAAAATATCGATGGGTTAGGTTAGGTTAGGTTAGGTTAATTTTTTTTTTTGTTTAGGCAGGAGTTGGAAATTCCCACGGACACCTCGGCTGTCTCACCGTCTCACTGAGACTATCGTTTGACACAAATCGCAACCCCTAAAAATCAACCCTTAACCGAATTTTGCATTTTCTCGAAATTTCACTATATTTAATTCATTTACAACGCCATTTTTCGACCAATTACAACCGTTTAAATTTTATATTAGTGACCGCCGACAGTGACCGCCCTCAATTAATCCCGTGACCAGGTCCGCGATCCGTGGCCCGAGTTCCGGAGTGGGGGTGAAAAACACCAATTTTCACTTAAAAAACTGGTTTTTCGGGAAAAACTCAAAATTTTGTCTCTTGTCGTTATTAATTTTATTACATATTCGGCTAGCCCGCGCCGAGCCCGATCCAACAATACCACGCACGAGCGTGCAGCTCGCAAAAATTTTTTTTTTTTTTGCGAAAAAAGAATTACATATTTGGCTAGCCCGCGCCGAGCCCGATCCAACGATACCACGCACGAGCGTGTACTCGCAAATTTTTTTTTTTTGCGAAAAAAGAATTACATATTTGGCTAGCCCGTGCCGAGCCCGATCCAACGATACCACACACGTGCGTCTAACCCGAAAAAAAAAATTTCAAAATTTATTTGAAAAAAAAAAAAAGGAAAAGAAATAGAACAAAAAACAGAAAAAAATACTAGAAAAAAAACAAAAAGAGCTAAGAAAGTAAAAAAGGGTTTTTTTTCTCCCCTTCCCAGGAATCGAAACTCGACTGTTTGTTGGATCCCACTCCTCCGCAAGGCCACAGGACCACTTTTCTTCTGAGATATTATACCAAATAGACGTATACTTACTACAATATTATCAACACTAAACTCTAACATCATGAGACAAAGAAGAAAATACAATATATTTTTTTGCGAGCTAGACGCACGTGCGGGGTGTCGAAAGATCGGGCTCCGCGCGGGCTAGTCGAATATGCAATAAAATTTTCCACGACAGGAAAAAAAATTTTGAGTTATGGCCGAAAAACCAGTTATTTTAAGTGAAAATTGGTGTTTTTTATCCCCACTCCGGAAATCGGGCAGCGGAACGCGGACCAAATCACGGGATTAGTAGGGGACGGTTGCTGAGACTAATATAAAGTTAAAACTGTTAAAATTGATCTGAAAATGGCGAAGTTATTGAATTAAATATGTTGAAATTTTGAAGAAAATACAAAAAATGCAAAATACGGATAAGGGTTGGTTTTGAGGGGTTGCGATTTGTGTCAAAAGATAGGCGTCCGCCTTTTTAGGTCTAATTAGCTGAAAACAGCTTCAAAATCGCACCTATAACAATGAAAATATCGATGGGTTAGGTTAGGTTAGGTTAGGTTAGGTTAATTCTTTTTTTGTTTAGGCAGGAGTTAGAAATTCCCACGGACACCTCGGCTGTCTCACCGTCTCACTGAGACTATCGTTTGACACAAATCGCAACCCCTAAAAATCAACCCTTAACCGAATTTTGCATTTTCTCGAAATTTCACTATATTTAATTCATTTACAACGCCATTTTTCGACCAATTACAACCGTTTAAATTTTATATTAGTGACCGCCGACAGTGACCGCCCTCAATTAATCCCGTGACCAGGTCCGCGATCCGTGGCCCGAGTTCCGGAGTGGGGGTGAAAAACACCAATTTTCACTTAAAAAACTGGTTTTTCGGCCAAAACTCAAAATTTTGTCTCTTGTCGTTATTAATTTTATTACATATTCGGCTAGCCCGCGCCGAGCCCGATCCAACAATACCACGCACGAGCGTGCAGCTCGCAAAAAATTTTTTTTTTTTTTTTTTGCGAAAAAAGAATTACATATTTGGCTAGCCCGCGCCGAGCCCGATCCAACGATACCACGCACGAGCGTGTAGCTCGCAAAAAAATTTTTTTTTTGCGAAAAAAGAATTACATATTTGGCTAGCCCGCGCCGAGCCCGATCCAACGATACACACGTGCGTCTAACCCGAAAAAAAAAATTTCAAAATTTATTTGAAAAAAAAAAGGAAAAGAAATAGAACAAAAAACAGAAAAAAATACTAGAAAAAAAAACAAAAAGAGCTAAGAAAGTAAAAAAGGGTTTTTTTTTTCTCCCCTTCCCAGGAATCGAAACTCGACTGTTTGTTGGATCCCACTCCTCCGCAAGCCCACAGGACCACTTTTCTTCTGAGATATTATACCAAATAGACGTATACTTACTACATTATCAACACTAAACTCTAACATCATGAGACAAAGAAGAAAATACAATATATTTTTTTGCGAGCTAGACGCACGTGCGGGGTGTCGAAAGATCGGGCTCCGCGCGGGCTAGTCGAATATGCAATAAAATTTTCCACGACAGGAAGCAAAATTTTGAGTTATGGCCGAAAAACCAGTTATTTTAAGTGAAAATTGGTGTTTTTTATCCCCACTCCGGAAATCGGGCCGCGGAACGCGGACCAAATCACGGGATTAGTAGGGGACGGTTGCTGAGACTAATATAAAGTTAAAACTGTTAAAATTGATCGGAAAATGGCGAAGTTATTGAATTAAATATGTTGAAATTTTGAAGAAAATACAAAAAAATGCAAAATACGGATAAGGGTTGGTTTTGAGGGGTTGCGATTTGTGTCAAAAGATAGGCGTCCGCCTTTTTAGGTCTAATTAGCTGAAAACAGCTTCAAAATCGCACCTATAACAATGAAAATATCGATGGGTTAGGTTAGGTTAGGTTAGGTTAGGTTAGGTTGGAGGGAGAATGCGACCGCCATCCGCAGGCCCCAAAGGGCCATTGCACAGCGGGTGGCAAGGGCCTACCGCTCGGTGGGCTTCTCGGCGGCGTGCGCTCTGGCCGGCACCCCTCCTTGGGAGTTGGAGGCTTGGGTGCTCGCCAGAGTGTATGAGTGGACGGCGCGCCGGAAGGCGCTCGGGGAGCGCCCCGTCGCCGAAGAGCGGGAGGCCGTGCGGCGGGAGGCGAAGGACGCCATCGTCCTCCACTGGACGGAGGACCTCGCCGCCGCCGCCTTTGGCCGCCGGACGTTGGACGCGCTCGGTCCGGTTCTGCAGAGCTGGCTCGAGCGGTCCCACGGTTTCCTCTCGTTCCGTCTGGTGCAGGTGTTGTCCGGCCATGGCTGTTTCGGATCGCACCTGCACCGGATCGGGAGGGAGGAGACCCCGGCGTGCCACGACTGCGGCGCAGCGGAGGACACGGCGCAGCACACCCTCGAGGTGTGCCCGGCATGGTCCGAACTGCGCCGCGGTCTGACCGCGGAGGTTGGGCAGGACCTCTCGCTTCCCGCTGTGGTCGAAGCCATGCTGGAGAGCGAGGAGGCCTGGTCAGCGGTTGCCTCCTTTTGCGAGGACGTAATCTCGCAAAAGGAGGAGGCGGAGCGCGTGCGGGAGGACGATCCTCTCGCGGCGCCGCTCCGCAGACGAAGAAGAGGTCGGAGAAGGCGCCGTCCTCTCCCTCCTCATGGTGGCGACGGGCGGGCGACAGGCGCGGGGGCGCCTTCGCCTGCATTGCACCCGTCACCACCTTCGTCAGACATTCCCGGGCCCGCGTGAGGGCCCGGCCTGAAGGGCATTCGTCGGCGGAGGACTGGAAGTGATGGCTATGCCAGTGATTTCCCAGTCCCCGCCACTCAGACGAAGCGGGAATGCCGCTGGGTTGTTTTAGTGGGTATACCGGGTCAGACCGGGGAGTCCCACATAACCCTCCCATCCCCCAGATGGGAGGGTATGCGTAATGCATTTTTTCCCAGCGCAAACAAAAAAAAAAAAAAAAAAAAAAAAGGTTAGGTTAGGTTAGGTTTTTTTTTTTTTTTTTTTTTGTTGAGGCAGGAGTGGGAAATCCCCACGGACACCTCGGCTGTCTCACAGTCTCACTGAGACCATGAGACAGTCGAGGTAGTGCGGGACTCGAACCCGCTAAAACCCACTCCTGCCCTGCCAGTGTCCCTCTGCCATAACTCGCAGAGACCTTAATGTCCAATTTTTATTTGGGCGCATTGAGGCGGTCGGAGAGACCACATTCAGTACGGTCAGGTTGTGGTAATCTACGTTTTAATTATATTTATCTTAACAGATTTACCTTATTAAATATGTTAACACGCTTATTTACTTTTAAATTATTTTATAATTTTTTTATTTATGTGCCTAATTACTAATTCGTTGTTTCTAATATTAATTTTTTAACTAAGTTTTTTACTTTAATAATTATTTTAAGTTAAGTTTCACAAACAGCTTTTCAGAATTTTAACCCTATAGTTTAGACCCTCTAGTAATTTTATGCTGATCACTCATAGCTGTATGCACACGATACAGTATAGTATCAGTAGTGGGTCCGACACAACTTGGCGATTCCACTGGAGTTGACGTACGAGATTGTATAATTGAAGCCACTTTCTCATGAAAGTGGCTCCAGTTACTTTCCTCCATTGAGCCAACCCCAGTGGTTCGCTCAATGCAGCTGCTATCTGGTTGCGTCGGACCATTTTTTACTGAGCAGGAAGTGGGGGCACCCACAACTTTAGCAGTAAGCAATCGCCGCTCTGGCAAATGCGTCCCACTTCCTGCGTACAGGGCACTCATTGCTGAATGCATTGTGCTCAGCGGCTCCTAGTTTGGCTCTGGTGCAGTTCACGCACGCCGCCGCCGTGCCAACCTGCTTCACAGGGCAATCCGCACCGAGGTGCGGGCCACCACAGTGACTACACAGGTCGGAGCGGAGGTGCGGAGCTCCGAGCACAGGCGTTTCCCGTGCCCGAAAGCCAGACAGCGGGTGCACTGCACCAGAGGAGTCTGGTCCTCAACACGCACTCGTTGGAGATCAATGCGCAGCTTGCCCCCCTCGAGTGCGCGCTTCCAGATCATGGGGGATACGCTGAGCACAACGCTATTCACGTGTGGGTTTCGGCATTTCTTTTTGAATCGGACCGCCATCCTGTCTTCCCCGTCGCCGAGGCCGCAAAAGATCTCCCGGTTCTGGTTCCTAAGGGCATTTAGCAGCTCTTCGTCACTATGTACTACGAGTACCTCCCTAAGAACCAGAAGCGGGTCCCGATTCTTTACGTCCTCGACGACGAGGTTCCCTCCGACCGCCTGCAAACGCTCCTTCACCTTGCGCCTCTCACTCTCCGTCGCGCACCCCACAATTATCTTTTTATCCTTGGCCTTCCTTACGCGTTCAACCCGCACCCAGCCCTCCTTCGCATCCACCGCCTTCCTGACCTTTTCAAGGACTTGGTCCCCCGTATCCATCTCGTCCGTAGAGGAGACAACCACGGAGTGCAGCGTCGTTCGCTCCAGGGGTTGAATCCCGGTATGGCGGCGTGTCGCTGACGCCACACTCGCGTAGGTTGTCAACCCCACGTATTCCCTGCTGGCCAGACTGTCTCGGAGTTTATCCATCTTCTCGGAGTGGTCTTTCAACTCCGAGATGTGCTCCTTGAGGGTGTTAAGGAGCTCAGCCTGACCAGCAAGAATCTCGCCGGGAATGGGTAGGGGGACATGGACAGCGGTGGACGCGGTGGAAGCCGGTTCTGGTGCAGCCATGGTTGCGACGGGGGCCCTGTCGTGCTCCGCCTCCTTGACTAACTCAAAGAGCCTGTTTATGGCCTCGAGCACCGCAGCCTTAATATCAGTTTTTAGGTTGCGAGAGTTGCCCAAATTGACCTTTGCCTTATTTAGGCAAGCTCTCGCCTCCGCAACACGACTGCGGTGCCCGGCCACAGACTCCCTGGGTGTTTTGGCGGCTTCTACAGCAACTCGCCGCGTCGTCGGAACTACGGGGCCGATCTGAGACGCAGGAGGACTGTCTTCTCCAAACGAGATTCTCCTCCTGGCCTCCGTGGGGGGCGGCCCCGCCCTCTCCATCGATCGCGGCGAGCCCCCGGAGCTCTGGGTCTTCGTGTGAGCGACTGGGGTGCGGAACATAATAAATGGACCCCTGTAAAGAGGGGGTCAGATTAACGACAAGATTATCTGTTCGCAGAGAGGGTTGGACACTGGACCCTTCTGTAATTCCTGTAAAGGGGGGAAATATAATCAACAACGCTGAATCCCTGTAAAGGGGGGATCCAGATAGAGAATATTTAAATATAATTTGAATAAATAAAATAAAATTTTACTCGTCACTAAAATAAGTCTACAATGTTCCCTGTATAAAGGGGAACACAGTCTGCATAAAATCGTCACACGAAGCAAATAATAAATTAAAATAGATGATTAAAATTGTTAAAAACACTATTTTGTCACGAAGTCAACCCTAATCACCGTCAATCTGTTGCTGACTGTCCAATTGGTATATAATTTTTTTTTTTTTTTGGCAAACAAAAAGTTTTCCCTCCTTGCTATAGGTCAGTGGGCGACGCAAAATTTTGAGTTATGGCCGAAAAACCAGTTATTTTACGTGAAAATCGGTGTTTTTTACCCCCACTCCGGAAATCGGGCCGCGGAACGCGGACCAAATCACGGGATTAGTAGGGGACGGTTGCTGAGACTAATATAAAGTTAAAACTGTTAAAATTGATCTGAAAATGGCGAAGTTATTGAATTAAATATGTTGAAATTTTGAAGAAAAATACAAAAAAAAAATACGGATAAGGGTTGGTAGGTTAGGTTAGGTTAGGTTAGGTTCCGCCGCCTGGGATTGAGGGTGGCGCTGCACAAAACCGAGGCCGTGTTCTTTCGCGGGCCCCGGCAGCGCCGCCCTCCTCCCGATGCCCACATTGTCGTGGAGGGCGTCCGGATAGGGGTCCAACCCCAGATGAAGTATCTGGGCCTGGTGCTGGACGAGAGGTGGCGCTTCGGCCCGCATTTCAGCGGGCTGTCGACGCGCCTCTTAAAAGCCGCGGACGCCCTCTCGTGGCTCCTCCCGAACCTTGGGGGGCCCAAGGCGAAATGCCGGCGCCTGTACGCCGGCATCCTGAGGAGCATGGCCCTATACGGGGCCCCCATCTGGGCGGACTCCCTCCACAGGAGGGAGAATGCGACCGCCTTCCGCAGGCCCCAAAGGGCCATTGCACAGCGAGTGGCGAGGGCCTACCGCTCAGTGGGCTTTTCGGCGGCGTGCGCTCTGGCGGGCACCCCTCCTTGGGAGTTGGAGGCTTGGGTGCTCGCCAGAGTGTACGAGTGGACGGCGCGCCGGAAGGCGCTCGGGGAGCGCCCCGTCGCCGAGGAGCGGGAGGCCGTGCGGCGGGAGGCGAAGGACGCCATCGTCCTCCACTGGACGGAGGACCTCGCCGCCGCCGCCTTTGGCCGCCGGACGTTGGACGCGCTCGGTCCGGTTCTGCAGAGCTGGCTCGAGCGGTCACACGGTTTCCTCTCGTTCCGTCTGGTGCAGGTGTTGTCCGGCCATGGCTGTTTCGGATCGCACCTGCACCGGATCGGGAGGGAGGAGACCCCGGCGTGCCACGACTGCGGCGCAGCGGAGGACACGGCGCAGCACACCCTCGAGGTGTGCCCGGCATGGTCCGAACTGCGCCGCGGTCTGACCGCGGAGGTTGGGCAGGACCTCTCGCTTCCCGCTGTGGTCGAGGCCATGCTGGAGAGCGAGGAGGCCTGGTCAGCGGTTGCCTCCTTTTGCGAGGACGTAATCTCGCAAAAGGAGGAGGCGGAGCGCGTGCGGGAGGACGATCCTCTCGCGGCGCCGCTCCGCAGACGAAGAAGAGGTCGAAGAAGGCACCGTCCTCTCCCTCCTCATGGTGGCGACGGGCGGGCGACAGGCGCGGGGGCGCCTTCGCCTGCATTGCACCCGTCACCACCTTCGTCAGACATTCCCGGGCCCGCGTGAGGGCCCGGCCTGAAGGGCACTCGTCGGCGGAGGACTGGAAGTGATGGCTGTGCCAGTGATTTCCCAGTCCCCGCCACTCAGACGAAGCGGGAATGCCGCTGGGTTATTTTAGTGGGTATACCGGGTCAGACCGGGGAGTCCCACATAACCCTCCCATCCCCCCGATGGGAGGGTATGCGTAATGCATTTTTTCCCAGCGCAAAAAAAAAAAAAAAAAAAAAAAAAAAAAAAAAAAAAAAAAAAAGGTTAGGTTAGGTTAGGTTAGGTTTTTTTTTTTTTTTTTTTATAATACGTCCTCCGACACAATCGTCAGAGCCTATTCTATCTAAACTACTCTTTCATTCCAGTTCTATCATTTATGCCTCTCGCACTTTTATTCTTCATACTTTGGTCTTTCTTGCATTCATCTCTTTTATACTTTACCCGGTGGGATTCCGGTCTTATACTTTGTCTGTCTACTCTAGTCTATCTTTTTATTTATTATCTTTATTTATAGGGATCGGGGGTTTACACGTACACATTTCTTTTGTTTTATTTTTCTAAATGAGCTTAAACTACTTCCTTAATTTCTACTTTTACATGCCAATTTTTCTCTTACTTTTATCCTTATTTAATTTTCTTGGGTTCGGATTAATACATACATGTTCCATTTATTCGATGGAGTGCCCAGTTAAATTTACTTTTACTCTTATCTTCTACTGTTACTTAGTTACTATTGGGGTGCTTATCTCTATTTCTTAATAACACTAAGATACAGTTTTTATACATTTCCCTTTATTAGAGGGTTTCTTTATATCTACACTAGTTTGCAGAGGTTTTAACTTTACACAACACAATATATTATATGAAGAAAAGAATTCATTACAAAGTAACTATTTAAGGTGTATACAATCTGTGGTTTCTTAGACTAAGCTTATTTTAACTAATTACATTATTTACCTAATGAGTCTTCGTGTATGATGTGCTGTATATTCTTATAATACACGGTCATCATACCTTTTATAACTTATTTCTCTTTATTACAGGTTTAATTATTTTTAGGCAATAGTTTAGAAACTCTTCTCTTTCTTTACTTATCATTATTTTTCCGATACTTTCCTTCGTCAGTTTTATGTTCAGCTGTTGTTCTACCTTGTATCTTTCAACTGCATATACTGGGCATTCCAAAACGATGTGGGGAACGGATTCTCCCACAGCGGGATCACAGATGCATGAGGGACTCTCCTTGCACCTAAAGCGGTATAAGTATTCGGAGAATCCCCCATGGCCGGTCAGCAGCTGGGTGCTCAGGGCGGTCGATTCGAATTTTCGAGTCACCTTAAACGCTGCAACCACATCCGGAAAAAAGAGCTTTGTGACTCCGGCCACGTCTCCCGCTCTGTATCTCTCGTCCCATTCGCGAACCGTGTCCTGTCGGAGTTGTCGCTTCGCGAATGAGACGGGGTACAGGTCGTAGTCGGGCTTTCGTTTGCTCGATGCAGCGGCGGCTTCTTTTGCGAGTTGGTCTGCTCTCTCGTTTCCCTCCAACCCCGCGTGTGCTTTAATCCAGAACAAAGTTATAACTTTGTTCTTTCGAGACAGGTTTGCTATGTTCTCGCGGGTTTCTACTGCTAGGGGATGGAGGGAGCCGAGGTTAGTTACCGTTTGTAGTGCTGCCATCGAGTCGCTGTAGATTCCGAATGTGGATGCGTTGTGTCTCTTAATTCGTCTCGTGGCTTCGCAAACGGCCAGCAATTCTGCCTGGTAGACTGTGCAGTAACTCGGCAGACAAAGCTTGACGGTTTTGGTTTCCGCTTCGTTCTCCCACATGGACAACGCTGCTCCGACCCTCCCGCCTACTTTGCTGCCGTCCGTGAAAATTTTCACTGCACAGTCCCCGCTTGCGTCCACGTCCCTTTGGTCTTTTAGGCAGGTCAGCTGGAGACTTGCGATTGCTGCCGGGTGTGGCGCCTCCGTCGCCGGTACTTGCCGCTCGATTTCCCTGTCTCCCAGTTCGGGCAGGGCTTCCCCCTTCTTGATCCTGTATAGCGAGGCTACCTCGCGTACACGAAGATCAAGTGGGAGTAACCCTGCCAAGACTAGCGCCGAGTTCAGGGAAACCGTGCGGTAGGCTTTACACATTTTTTGTGCAAAGCCCCTCTGTACTGCTCCTAGCTGTTTTTGTACGCCTATTTTCCCGGCCGCTGGTGCCCAGACGCTCGCCGCGTATAGTATGATGGGCTCGACGGTCGGTCGGTCGATTGTATATCGTTCGTATAACCTCTGGGTGGAGGCCCCAGCTTACTTTAGCCGCTCTTGCAAGCTGCTTATATACGCCTATGGCCTTTTTGCAGGTGTTTGTGACGTGTGCGTTAAATGTCAGTTTGTCATCAAACGTGACACCCAACATCTTAATTTGTTTGGACATGCCAATGTCGATCCCGCCCATGCTCAGGCGCGGCGTGTCAAATTTAAGCTTGCGCGTGATCACCATTGCGCTGGTCTTATGCGGCGCGAATCTGAGCTTATTTCTGACACCCCACGCCCGGACAAGTTCGAGAGCGGCATTGGCCTGTCCTTCCACCTGCAATGCCGTATCACCATCGAAGACCATGACGACGTCGTCGGCGAACGCCTGTATGTAGTGATTTCCCGCTGTGAGTGCGTTGAGTAATGGGTCCAATAATACGTTCCACAAAATGGGCCCTCCTATAGACCCCTGGACGCAGCCTTTATTGGTCGCCTTGGTATACTTCTCGCCGCTATACCGCACAGTAACTTGCCTCTGGTCCAGGTAACTGTCCATCACTCTCCTGATATTTAGAGGACAGTTTAGGTTAGCCAGTTGGACCTTAATTGCTGGCCACCAAGCGCTGTCGAAGGCGCCCTCTATATCCAAGGAGACAACGGTGATAATTTTCTTTTCCTTGAGTTTGGAATTGATGTGTTTCATCAGTGTATAGAGGGCGTCTTCGCAGCTTTTTTGGGGCATAAACCCGAACTGGCTGGGGTTCAGTTTCGGCAGGATGTGGTGATTGAGACGACTGACCAACAGTTTTTCGAAAACCTTTCCCATTACTGGCAGTAGCCCTATTGGACGGTATGATTTTGGGGTCGTATAAGATTCTTTTCCTGGTTTCCTCAATACTATTACTGTGGCCTCCTTCCAAACTATTGGGAAATAGTGGAGCTCTAGGCATTTATTGAGTACTCCCAGGAAAAGTTCCGCGTCGTTCTTGATGGCGTGCCTGCAGATGTCGGCTGTGAAGCCATCGGCGCCGGGCGCTTTCTTTGGGTTTAGGGAGTCAATCGCGGCAAACATTTCTGTGATTGTGAAAGGTGGGTCGTTGTTTCCTTCGACTGATTGACCGTTCACTACCATCGCTAGGTCCCTTGTTTCCCGGTGCTCTGGGTTATCTTCCTCCCGTAGATCTTCTGGGTAGAAGGTATTGGCCAGTAGCTTCACGGAGTCTTTAGCGCTGAGGGTGACATTGCCGTGTTCCAGGGGTAAGTCCTCTTCTCTCTTTGCAGTTCTTCCGATAACCCGATAAATCCCCTCCCAGACATTTTCTTTATCTTGTTTTTGGCAGAAGTTCTTCCAGCTTTCGATCTGGGCCTCCTTTGCTCTCTTTTCGTACGCATCCCTGGCTTCTATGTAGGCATTTATCACAAATTGTCTTCGTATCGGTGCGGCGTTCCTGATTCTGCGTTTCCTAGTGGTGACCTCCCGTTTCAACTTCTCGAGCTCCTCTGACCACCAGGGCAAGGTAAGTGGGTTCATTCTCAGTAGATCCATTGGCTAGATCCATGATGGATCTAGTGAGAATTGTTTTTCTCATTGGATCCATTTACACAAAATAATAAGTAAAATGGATCTAATGAGAATTTTTGGGCTTTTTTACATTTTTCACTAAATTAATTCGTCACGAAAAAAGGATGTGTAAATTCATCACATTGCTTTTTTCCGCACAGATAACAGAAAAATTAAACAAAGTTTTGTGTCTGGATATTACTTACTTAATTGAGTAAGTATACTCATTGGTAAAGAATAATAGTAATTACCAATGAGTATAATGAGAATTTTGATGTGAAAAAACAAATAGTATTTTTATCGTATCTCTTGAATATCGGGCACGCCGAAATCGCGGCGTTAAGACCCCTCTTTGGGGAGTGGCTGGATAGGCATCACGGCGTCCTGACCTACAACATGACGCAAGTCCTAGGGAAGAAACGCCTGGGTGTTACTACTGCGAAGATCGTCCGGAGGACACGGTGGAGCATACGGTTACGACTGTCCCACTTGGGCAGAGCACCGCCGTGTCCTCACGACGGCGATAGGCGGAGACCTCTTGCGTCCGGCATTGGTCGAGGCCATGCTGCGGGGCGAGACGGAATGGGAAGCGGTCGCCTCCTTCTGCGAAGCAGTCATGCTCGCGAAAGAGGAGGCGGGCCGCGTGAGGGAGAGGACAGCGTCTTCCCTGGGGGTGAACCCCAGCCGCAGTGGTACTCGCCCACAGCGACGGACGTCGGCAGACGATCTCCAGCCACCGCAGGCGCGGGCATGCGGGCGGCGAGTAATGGGCGACTCGCTGTCCGACCATGCCCGGGTCGACGGCGCATTGTGTTCCACGCGCGCCTCAAAGAGTTTTAGCATTATGACGGGCCCTTTACGGGGCCAAAGCCTGCTGGGGTCGCGGGACTCACGAATTACCGTGACCCCGGAACGAAAAGGGCTATTGAATTATGGACTCCGTGGATTTTAGTCAGTACGAGTCTGAAAGTCCGTCCCGCTCTGCTGGGAGGACTGATTTGATAATTTTACCACGATAAAAAAAAAGTATAGGTACTTTTCTCCCGGACTCGTCATGTTCTAACTTCTAAGCCTTTGTCAAACAGACGCCCGATAGCGAACCGGACCGAATCCGAGACGAACCGATACGAGACGTCAAACTGGGTCCTGCGAACCGAGCTTTTGTATGAAGCTTTTGTATTCTTTCGTTTGAATGTAATGTTACTGATCCAGTACAATTTAATTTTGAAGTTTTGTGATTTTTACAACGCCAGAGACTTATGTTTTTTTTTGTTATAAAAAACATGTGTAGGTATGGAATCTGTAGCCCCCACTTATGCGAGGGCTACGTACAACAATACTTTACCACGTCGACTTTTAATAAATTTTAATTCTTCGTTCATTTTCAGTAAAAAATAATAACGCACTAAACATCACATCACATCATCATGTAGGTTGAATAAGATCCATCATAGGCGAGTCTTATGAGTCTTTTGAAAAAAAAACTCCGTAGATCCACATAGGAAATCAGGATCTAACGAGAAAAACAATTCTCACTGGATCCATCATGGATCTGGCCAATGGATCTACTGAGATTGAAGTAACAAAAAAATCTCAGTAGATCCACATCTTGAAGTCAGGATCCAATGAGAAAAACAATTCTCACTAGATCCATCATGGATCTAGCCAATGGATCTACTGAGAATGAACCGGTAAGTGTCTCCGTGTTCTTTTTAAGTGGAATTGAAATGTTGCTGGATTCTGTAATGGCTTTATTGTAGTTTATTATGATTTTTTCTAATTGCTCTACTGTGTTGATTTCTTTAACTTGTTCTATTTTTATATTGTACTCTGTTTTGAATTTTATAAAATTCTCGTGAAATCTATCCCAATTTGCTTTTTTTGTGTTGTAGATTCGCGTAGTTCGTTTGACACTTACCCCGGCTGATTTTTTGAGCATGACGCTGAAGCTTATCCCATTGTGGTCAGCACTCGTGAGGTTTTCATTGGTTCTCCAGTCCTCCACTAGGTCCAGCATATCAGGAGTGCAGGCCGACACGTCTACGAAGCTGGAGTAACGTTTGCCGCCTCGGATGGTATCGAAAGTGGGTGTGTCGCCTCTGTTCAGTATGTGGAGGCCCAGCTCGTGAAGCGTTCCAGCCATGTCGTATCCTCTTTGGTCTATCTCGGAGCTCCCCCACCAGGTGCTCTTTGCGTTTGCATCTCCTCCAATGACTAGCCTCCTCGTGTTTTGGGTAGCGACTTTTCTGAGTTGATCCAGGTACGGATCTATGGGCCGGTCCGGTTCAAAATAATAGGAGGTCAGAGTCAGTTTCCATTGCTTTGTACTTACGCTCACCACTATGATGTTGTTCGTGGTGAGCTCTGGATGTTGCGTGACGTTTAGATTGTCATCAAAAACAGCAATTGCTGCTTTGACCACGCCTCCTCTGGTATTTTGGTATATTCTGACACCACGATAAGACCTCATATTCTCAGACCCGCCCACGTAAGGTTCCTGGATCAATGCTATGGCCACCTTGTCTTTGGTCGCTTCTATCATGAGTTCTTCCGTGGCAAGCTTCTTTCTCTGGAGGTTGCATTGGAGGATTCTGTATTTATGTCTGCCATCCTGGGTGCCCTCAGCAATACGCCACCGACATGCGGGCTATTGCTTCTCGCTTTTTGCGTATTGGGCATTCCGGGTTGAACGCATTGTGGTCATTTCGGTCGAGGTCGGCTACGGTGCAGTTTCTGCATGTGGGCTCTCGTCCTGCGAGCCACTCTGGGCATTGCGCCCTGAGGTGAGGTCCCCCACAATGGCTGCAGAGGTCTACTTCGCCCACGCAGTACTTTTTACTGTGTCCGTAGCCTAGACATCTCGAACATTGGACCAAGGGCGATTGGTCAAACACCCGGATGCGCTGGAGGTCAATGTAGACCGCGCCGGCGTCCATCGCTCTTCTCCAGATGCCTGGCGAGACGCATAAGATGACATGGTTCGTATGGGGGTTTCGAGCTTTCCTCTTATATTTAATGGCGATCCTGATTTCATTTTCCCCAATGTCGTGGAATAGACCCTGATTTTGTCGTCTGAACGCCTTGAGGACCTCCTCATCAGTATTTACTGAGAGGACGTCCGCAAGTCTCAGGAGTGGGTCCCGGTTTTTAACCTCCTCCACGATTAGGTTCTTCCCCGATTTTTCGAGCCTTTGTTTGACCTTTGCTCTATCTTCCTCTGTTTGACAACTCATAATCACCTTCCGGTCTTTTCCCTTGCGGGTCCTCTCCACCCTGATCCAGCCCTCCTTTGCGTTGACTGCCTCCCGGACCTTAGTGAGCACTTGGTCTCCGGTGTCATTTTCGTCTTTTGACGTCACCACCACAGAGTGCAGTGCGCTCTGTTGGGGCTGGTGCAGGGTGGATCTGACCGCTGTTGTTTCCGCGTAGGTCCTTATTGTATTAGAGGTCTGTTGTCCTATCTTGTCCTTCAGTTCATCTAGTTTCTTCCCATTCTCGATGAGTAGCCGGCTCTGCTCTTGGAGTTGTTTCATTATAGGGTCCTCGCCAGTCTCCTCCAAGGTCGTTGTTAAAGGGGTAACCGGTCTAGGTGGGGATGCAGTGGTGTCCCCGGTCTTCTTCAGTCTCTTTACTTCGGCCTCCGCATCCTTCACTAGTTGGAAGAGTTTTTCCACAGCTTCCAGGACGTTCGCCTTTATGTCCGTCCTTATGTTCCTAGAGTTGCCGATATTTGTTCTGGCCTTTATTAAACTTGCTCTGGCTTCAGCAGTGCGGTTGGACAGGACCTGCCTGGGTACAACCTGGGCTTCTGTCTTGCTGGTAGCCGGAGTCAAGTTTTGCGGCTCTGTTCCGGTTCCCTCTAATTTTTCGATGCTCCGCCTCACATTGGTAGCGAGTGTTTGGGTCTTTGGAGGAGAGTTTTTGGCTTGGGCTTTCGTCGGTGGAGTCTTCTGCTTCTCCATCGTGTCGCAGGTCTTTGCTGGTGTTCTGGCCAGCATGGTCGGAGGAAGGAGTTAGAAAGTAAAAATACACAATAGTGCGTCAAGAGATGTACTACACACAGTGTATAGAGTGTGTGCAGTGTCAGTAATAAATAGTATAATAATTTGGTAAAGAAAGAGAAGGTGAATAAACAGGAAAGCCTGCGCGTAATTGCAACTCTGCAGTCGTAATACAGGATTTTTATTAGGCTCAATAAAGCCTTCGTAAACACACAAAAAACAAAAGAAGAATACAATATAATTAAAATAAACAATATAAAAAGAAATTTGCCTCTATGTAGAGGCTGTCTCTACCGGAACTCCGGCTGGTTCAAATCTTAGTCACACTGAGGTCTGATTTCCCAAGAAAACCCCTTCCAGGGCTTTCGGTTGTCGACTTCTAAAGGTTTTTGTTTACGACTCTATGTAGAGCCGTTCTTATACGCTCAATTGATAGCTCTCGCCGAGCCCTCCCAAATGATACCAAACACGGCACTGTTACGTCAAGGGGTCTCGGAGATATCCTGATCCAAAGCAATATGGTTTTTTGCCACTATGGCAACCAAAAATGGTTACAAGAGGATATCACCGGAACTACCGGTCCGAATGCACTCGTGTTTGGGTTCTCCGAGATTGGCCCGATGAGACCTACCCACCGAAAAGGTCTTCAGGCTGAAAAATCTCGAGGTTCTGAAAGCTCCTGGAAACAATGCGATCGGGAAGAGCAGAGCCAGGCAATGTCCGGAAAAGAAACCCGAGTCCTCTACGACTCCCGGTTGAAGAGATATCGAGGTTCGAAAATCAATTTGACAGTTCGAGAACTGTCAAAGTCAATTTTCAACCCAGCACAACTCCCACCCCACAAGCCGCAGAACACCCGTGTTTGGACTCTCCCGGCTTGGCTCCCCCCGCTTTATCGCGTGAGGCCGCTTTCAGGATGCTGAAAATTTTCAGCCCCAAAACACCTGAAAGAACTGGGAAGGGTAAACAATGTGCCCTAGATCGCCTTAACGCAAGTCGCAACTTTCTACGACCAGCGGTTCAGGAGTTATAACAGTTTTAAAATAAACAAAATGGCCGCGAACTGTCAAATGACAACTTAAACCGGCCGTAACTCCAGAACCCGTGGTCGCAGAAAGTCGGGGTTTTGGGTATACAGGATGGCACCACTTCAGACACCCCCTGAAAATCAAATCAAATCAAATCATTTATTTCAAGTAGGCCTGTTACAGGCACTTTTGAATTGTCAAAAGACAAAAAAAATAAAATAGTTAAAACAAAAATAGTTATGGTGCTACAGTCCCAGTCACAAGACATAAAAACTGTGAAAGTACCGTAGGTGCTCATTCCAAAGCGTAGATCTCTATGGAGAAGAATGAGCAAGAAACTCCATGGACACTCTTTTTCAATCGCCAAAATTATTACAGAATCTTTGTTACATCATTCATCTTAAGATGGTACATTATGTGAGAACGATGTAGCAAATAAAAAAGTGCCCATAGGAAAATATAAAATAGACGATTCAAGAGAATTATAAATCATTAAAATAGACCATGGCAGCTAAGAGATGACCAGTCACGACTGACGGCGCCCGTTCACGAACATGACACATGTATCAGCACCATTCAGCTCAACCATTTTGAAGGGAACTAGATGATCCGACACACACGCCACCGTCAGCGAGACATTTGAGTGAGCATGACATATTCTCAGCCACCAGGGTAATTCAAGTCACTAAAAGACGTGGGTATCTAACACTGAAAGCTCTGAAGCACATAGTACTCACACAATGCTTGCTATTAAACTATATAAAACTAGAAAGATTGAGTCTATACAATACAAAGATCATTATACAATCTTCATCAGCTCCGACAATACGAGTAGTAAAAATGATACCCAACGACCGTCGAACAAAAAATAAATAAAAATGCACACCCACAAAAAAAAAATGAATTAAAAAAGTATCTAAAGTAAGAAAACTAAAAATATAAAAAAATACAGAGCTACATGGAGTCATATAACCTGTCAGCTAGCAATTTTGTTAAAAGAACATGAACAATGTCTTGTGTTCAACACAGCGACCAACTATGCTTATCATCTAAATAATCACTTACAGAATAGTATGCCTTAGAACAGAGGTTAGCTTTTACTTTTGCTTTAAACACGTTAAATGGCAAGTCTAGAAAAGAGGACGGTAACTTGTTATAAAAATTTATACCAACCCCAACGAATGAATTATGCACCTTATGGAGCCGATGAAAAGGAACACGAAGTTTGTGCTTATTCCTAGTATTAAAGTTATGGATATCACTATTTTTACTGTACTGCTGAATGTTTTGCCTGATATATAAAATGTTGGCGAATATGTATTGTGAAGCCACTGTGAGAATTCCAATCTCTTTAAAGAAATCTTTTAGAGAATCTCGCGCACCTAGTTGGTAAATGGCACGAACCGCTCGTTTCTGGAGTACAAATATATTTTGGATATCAGCGGCTTTGCCCCACAGCAGAATACCATAGGACATGACGCTGTGAAAATAACTAAAATAGACTAATCTTGCTGTGTCAACGTCAGTGTATTGTCTAACTTTTCTAACAGCGTAGGCGGCCGAACTAAGCCTACCTGCTAGTTTTGATATATGTTGACCCCATTGTAGTTTTGAATCTACTGTTATACCCAGAAACACGGCTGAATCAACAGTTTCAAGCTCCACATTACCAAGGACGATGCTGGGACCCAGATTTCTAACATTGGGTATAGTGAACTTTATGCATTTGGTCTTCTTGGCATTGAGTACAAGGTTATTTGTTGTGAACCAATCTATGACCTTTGATAGTGCGTTGTTCACGTCATCAAACTCTTGTCTATTCCTATCTACTTTAAAGATTAGAGATGTGTCATCTGCAAATAGTACTACATCGCAGATATTCTTCAAATAGTATGGTAGATCGTTAATATAAACCAGGAATAAAAACGGACCCAGTATTGAGCCTTGAGGTACACCTAGCTGAACAGGTAACCTAGAAGATTTTGCGTCACTAACATCGACACATTGAGATCTATTATACAAATATGACTCAATTACATTGAGGGCTTCATTCTGAACACCGTAATGACGAAGTTTACGCAATAGTGTATCGTGGTGTACGCAATCAAAGGCTTTAGAGAGATCACAGAAAACACCAATTGCATTTTGCGACTTTTCCCATGCGTCAAATATGTGTTTCAACAAAGCAACACCCGCATCTGTAGTCGAACGGCCTTTTGTGAACCCGTATTGATCATTATGAAGAAGACTATTTGAATTAAAATGGCGAAGTAACTGTCTGAGTATTAACTTTTCAAATATTTTGCTGAATGCAGGTAGAATAGAAATTGGTCTGAAATTACCAATATTATTTTTACAGCCAGATTTAAATAAAGGGACGACTTTACTGCTCTTCATGAGATCAGGGAAAGTACCCAAGTCAACGCATTTATTGAAAGTAATAGCAAGATAGGGGGCCACAATGTCAATTATATTGCTCAAATGTTTAATAGAAATGCCCCAGTAATCACCAGTGTTTTTAGACTTGAGTGAATTGAAAACATTAACCACATCATGGGGCGTTACATGTTCGAATCTGAATACATGACTACATTTAGGGACGCTACTTTGCAAAAGGTTTTCAGCCTTAGACGGTGACGAACTTAAGGAGCGAGTCGTAGTTGCAGGAATGCTGGCAAAAAACTCATTAAATGCCTCAGCTACATCAGCTGGTTTATTAACTAATTTATTATCAACCATGATCTCAAGTTGATCTTCTTGTTTGAGTGATTTACCTGTTTCATTGTTAATGATTTTCCAAGTGGTCTTTACTTTATTATTAGAATTTTTAATAGTCTCACTTAAAAATTTCGATTTTGCAATACGGCAAATCTTTTTAAATAATTTTGAATAATTTTTAACATATTCTAGAAAATGTTTATCAAATTTGTACTGTCTCAGACCATACAACTCATATAATCTCGCTCGACTTTTATAAATGCCTGGCGTAGCCCATTGGTTGAATCCAGCTGAAGTCCCAGCAATGTTAATAGTTTTAGTTTTAAAAATGGATTTATGCTCATTTTGCACAACATCAAAGAGAGCCTCATATATTTCATTGGGGGTCTCGTGTTCTACTATTGACGGTACAACTTTAAGAGATACATTATTTTTAAACTTATTGCAACGACTAACTGTATAAGGCCTACATTCTATTTTGTGCGGCTTTTTACTTAATGGCATAGGGAAGCTAGCCATCAATCCACAGTGATCAGATGATAAATCTGTTAAAACCAGTATATTTTCGGCATCAATTTCACAAAACATGTTGTCTAGACAAGTTGAAGAAGACGCCGTGATCCTTGTTGGTTCAAAAAACAAATTAACCAAATTGAAGGATTTAAACAAGTTGAGAAGCCTTATGCTAAGTGGAGTAACATCTAAAATATTAACATTGAAATCTCCACATAAAATGATGTTTTTACTACTGCATTTTAGCTTATTAAGTACATCCTCCATTGCGGCTTCAAAAGTACTGAAATCCCCAGAAGGGGGTCTGTAAACACAAATTATAATGTAACGCTCGAGTTCAACACAAGACAACTCAATAGTGCGCTCAATTGAAAGATTAACTAAGTCTAAACGTTGTTTACATTTCAACTTGTTTGAAACAAGAACTAGAGATCCACCGCGAATAGCATTTTGTCTCACAAATGCACTCTGTACAGAAAAAAACTCATCATTGATAAACGCTACTTCATGTTCTTTCAACCAATGTTCAGTTAAACACAACACGTGAACATCATAATTTTCTAAAAATAAGCTTAACTCTAATTCCTTGCCGGACAAACCTTGCATATTTTGATGCACAACATTCAACATAATTATGCGACTTAGCCTTTGTCGAACCTAACAGTTTAAAGTACTAGGTGTAGGTAAACTAATGTTAGTATCATTACTAACAGAATCAAAAGTGAAGTTAGTACTAAAAGTATCAATAGCGACGTTAGTGTCACCACTAACAGAAAACGTAGGTACGATACAAGTACCGGTGTAAACGCGTAGAGTGTATGCTAAAAGGTTAGCAATCTGTCTCCTACAACTAGCTGGCAAAAACATCGAACAATCAGTTAGCTTGTAATCTGTGATAAAACTGTTACAATCAAAATATATAAACGCGTCACTGTGACGACAAGTCCTATTGTACATTAACAGGTTTAAATTATAAATATGCCTATTTTGTTCATCAGACAAACAATTAGAGTAAGGCAAAGCTGAATAAATAAATTTACAATTACTGGACTCATATAGCTTTAACATTAAATTAAAACATTCAATTACATCTTTCTTTTTTACAGCTAAGCTATTCCCAAATAACAATATAACAGTTGAATTGGGGTTTAATTTTGTAATTTTAAGACTATTCATTAACTGGCTAAAACTGGCACCGGGTAAACAATAATTTATAATATATTGTTGAGAGCACTGACTAAAAACACTACCGAAACCTTTACCAAATTTGTCTGAAAATACATAAGTTGTATTAACAGTATTATTATTAAAAACATTATTAGAACCTACTGGTTGAGCTGTTACGGTTGTGGGTGTAACATGCTGGGGTGCTGGCGACTGGGAGCAGGCACAGTTACAGGAGAGGTTGTTGGTCAGAGACTCATATCTCTCTGCATTGTACCTTACCAAGTCCACCAGCTCATTAGCCTCCAGCATGCGCTTACTCAGGTCTTGTTGAGAAGCCTCATATTTGTTAAAGATATCCTTTAGAGCATATTCCCTCACAAACAGCTCATCCTGAAGGTTTTGTGTGTCGGTGTCATACATAGTCCTACAAATTTCCAAATCAGTATGACACTTCTTTAATTCTAGTAATAAATTCACATTTTTTTGTCTAAGTTTTAAATTTACATTGTTTAATTTTTGTCCTTTTAATGACTTTTTAATTTTTCTAATAAACTTCTTAATTTTTATATATTTTTTGATCTTATTATGACTAGTAAATGAACTGCATTTAGTGATAGTGTCATTAGTTAAGTCTATGGTCACAATTGGCTCAACACATACGGGTCCGGACCGGCTATCAACCAACTCATCATACAAACTGCAGGTGTTCGCAGACACTTCACTAGCTCTAAGCATTTCTAGGTGTGTTACAGTGTTGTGTGCTTTACTTAATTCCAGTTCCAGTTCCGAAATACGTTTTAAGGCCTGATCATAAGTGTCACTACACTGCTCAAAGTTGGCAACAAGTTGACGGAGTTGTTGATGCTGGTCAAGTATATCCACATGCTGCACATGTAGTTCAGCTAACTGGTTCTTAAGCTCAGTGTTCTTCTTAATAACTAACCCTATTTCCACTTCACTTTCTTCCCTTTCCTTTAACAGCTGACTAACCGTGGTTTGGCTAGATTGTAGCTCCTTCAAAGTAGCCCTCAGTTTTTCCTCTAAGGATGCTGCTCTGCGGGTCAACATGTTGAAGACAACCTCAGAGGCACCCTGGAATTAGATAAGGAACAGCTAAGTATGTGAAAAGAATAGTAGTGAGGGACAGGATGAATAAGTATAAAGAGTGAAAACTAACTTTAAAATTCAATTAATAGTTATAAAGAATAAATAGCTAAGAAAGAAGTGATAACTCAATTATTTATTAATTAGTAGAATAATCTAAGTTAATATAATTTTTACTGAATAAATCTGATAAAAGAAAATTATGATAACAAATTTCTTTTTGAGGGTACTAGTACCAAAACAAAAGTGGTTTTATTTATGTAAAGAACACATTAATTTCCTATACTGGTATTTATCTGAGAAATAATGAAGAAAGAGCTATCTCTAGTAATCAAATTAATGAATTAAACAGGGCCTAAAAATTATTGCAAATTATTTTAAGGTTTCTCCTGCATGGACACAATGAAAATGAAAATTAGGCCGCAGCTCGCAGGGAAGGGAGAATATTTGTTGAGTGGGCAATGGGCAATGGGGGAAAGTGCTTTCAGCTGACAAAATTTTAGTTCCCTGAAAACTCCTGAAAACCGACTATTTGCAAGCTCTTCTAAAAGCCTCAGTAAGGGTTGAAAACCCGAGCTTAATTGGCCCAGCGGTTCCCAAGTTATTTGTATCTGAAAATTTCAACCATAAAAACCAAAATGGCGAAAAGGTTAGGTTAGGTTAGGTTTTTTTTTTTTTTTTTTTTTTTTTTTTTTAATACTTATTCCTCTGACCGATGGTCACAGACTATTTCAGCTAATGTTCACTTTCACTCCAGTTCCATCAATTATTCCTCTCGCACTTTTATTCCGCATACTGTTTCTTTCTCTCATGCATCTCTTTCAGGCTTTATACCGGTGGGATTCCGGTCTACAATCTGCTCTATGCTATTTTATTTACTTTCTGTATAATATCTTATTAGGGTTAGGGATTACGGTTATGTTAGGTTAGGTTTTTTTTTTTTTTTTTTCTTGTTGAGGCAGGAGTGGGAAATCCCCTCGGACACCTCGATTATCTCGCTATCTCGTGAAGACCGCGAGACAGTCGAGGTAGTGCGGGACTCGAACCCGCTAAAACCCACTCCTGCCCTGCCAGTGTCCCTCTGCTGTAAGCTTGCAGAGACCTTAGGTTTCAGGGCTTTGCAGTTTCGTTACTCTTAATTGGTAGCGGTCGAAGAGAGCATTTTGTGTTTTGTTCAATTTTTCAACACTTTATAATTTTTCTGTTTATTCTGTTTCTTTGATTTTCTTGATTTATGATTTTCAACTTTATTTACTTTATAAGTTTGCTTTCCTTAGTTTTTTTCAATTTTAATATTTATTTTCCTAATAAGTACAACTATTTCATTTCTTAGAATTTTCTACCCAATTTACTTTTTGCTTATTATTTTAACCTTTTAATTGTTTTTGCCCGTATTTTCTCGCATCCATTTGACTGGTTGCCGCTAATAGTGTCGTCCTTCCAGTTGCCAATATTTGCAGAATATACTTTACTATATTAGTCAAATTTGTGCTTCTTTTGGGACAGGCACAAAACAACAGCCAGTCAAATGGAGCTTTTACCAATTCGACACAACTTGGCGATTCCACCAGGATTGACCCCACATTTAGCACAATTTTGGCCACTTTCCCACGAAAGTGACCACAATTAATACATATTTCTGAGCCAACCCTGATGGTTCGCTCTGTACGTCTGCTTTTTGGTTGTGCCGAATTGGTCCTCTCTCTGTACGTGGGAGTGGGCGCATCGACGCCTTTAGCAATATGATATTGCGGCTCTCGCGAACGCGTCCCACTTCCCACGCACTGGGCACTCACTACTAAAAGCATTGTGTGAGTGCTCCTCCCGCTTTGCCCTGGTGCAGTTCACGCACACCGCTGGTTGGCCGTTCTGCTTTTTAGGGCAGTCCACACTAAGATGTGGACCGCCACAGTGGCTGCATAGGTCAACCGGCTCTGTGCAAAGACGCTTGCCGTGACCATATGCTAAGCAGCGCGTGCACTGCACCAGGGGTGTCTGGTCTTCGACGCGCACTCTCTGGAGATCAACCCTAAGTTTGCCTCCTTCGAGTGCCCGTCTCCAGACCGCGGTTAGGTTAGGTTAGGTTAGGTTTTTTTTTTTTTTTTTGTTGAGGCAGGAGTGGGAAATCCCCACGGACACCTCGGCTGTCTCACCGTCTCACTGAGACCATGAGACAGTCGAGGTAGTGCGGGACTCGAACCCGCTAAAACCCACTCCTGCCCTGCCAGTGTCCCTCTGTCATGGCAGAGACCTTGCGATCTTGTTTTTTGTGTGAGGCGTCTGCGGCGGTCGGAAAGACCACATTCAGCACGGTCAGGTTCTGATATTCTAGGTTGTAATATTAATATATTTATGTTTACCGTCTTTAATCTACATAGTTTATTTTAATTTATATTTTCTTTGAGGTTTTTTCCAATTTTTTATTTATGTGTCCAAATCACTAACTGTATTGTAACTAATATTTATCTTAACTTAATTAACTCTAGTATTTTGAATTTAACTTTAAAAATGCGACTTTTCCAAAAAATTTTACCCCTTTCATTTATACCCTCCAGTAATTTTCTCGCTGATCACTCATTCCTGTATACTCAATATACAGTTTAGTATCAGTTATGTGTCTGACACAACTTGACGATTCCGGTGGAGTTGACTTAGGAACCTGTATAATTGCAGCCACTTTCTCATGAAAGTGGCTCCAGTTACTTTCCCCCATTAAGCCAACCCCATCGGTTCGCTCAATGCGGCTGCTATCTGGTTGTGTCGGACCGGTTTTCACTGAGCAGGAAGTGGGACCACCCAGGACCTTAGCAATATGCAATCGCTGCTCTGGCGAATGCATCCCACTTCCTGCGGATCGGGCATTCACTGCTGAATGCGTTGTGCTCAGTGGCCCCCAGTTTGGCCCTGGTGCAGTTCACGCACACAGCCACTGTGCCGTCTCGCCTCTCCGGGCAGTCCGCCTTGAGGTGCGAACCGCCACAGTGGCTGCAGAGGTCTGCTGGCTCCGAGCACAGGCGCTTCCCGTGACCGAAAGCCAGACAGCGGGTGCACTGCACCAGAGGAGTCTGGTCCTCAACGCGCACTCGTTGCAGGTCAATGCGTAGCTTGCCCCCCTCGAGTGCGCGCCTCCAGATCATGGGGGATACGCTGAGCACAACGCTATTCACGTGTGGGTTTCGACACTTCTTTTTGTACCTGACCGCCATCCTGTCTTCTCCGTCGCCGAGGCCGCAAAATACCTCCCGGTTCTGGTTCCTAAGGGCTTTTAATAACTCGTCGTCACTATGTACTACGAGTACCTCCTTAAGAACCAGAAGCGGGTCCCGATTCTTTACGTCCTCGACGACGAGGTTCCCTCCGGCCGCTCGCAAACGCTCTCTCACCTTGGACCTCTCCTCCTCCGTTGCACACCCCATAATTATTTTTCTGTCCTTGGCCTTTCGGACGCGCTCTATCCGCACCCAGCCATCCTTCGCATCCACTGCCGCCCTGACTCTTTCGAGGACCTGGTCCCCGGTATCCATTTCATCCGTGGAGGAGACAACCACGGAGTGCAGCGTCGTTCGCCCCAGGGCCTGTGCCCCAGTATGGCTCTTACTTCCAGACGCTACACTGGCGTAGGTTGTCCTCTCCACAGTTTCCCTACCAGCCAGACTGTCTCGGAGCTTCTCGAGCTTCTCAGAGTTGTCCTTCAACTCCGAGATATGCTCCTTCAGTGTATTAAGGAGCTCAGTCTGACCAGCAAGGATTTCAATGGGACTGGGCTGGGGACCACATTCGGCGGCGGACGCGGGTACCGGATCAGGTATGGGTGCGGCAGGGGCCCGGTTTCGATCCATCTCCGCCTCCTCGACCAGCTCGAAGAGCCGTTCCAGGGCCTCCAGCACCGCATTTTTTATGTTTGTCTTGAGGTTGCGAGAGTTGCCCAGGTTGAGCTTTGCCTTCTGTAGGCAATCTCTCGCCTCCTCAAGACGACTGCGGCGCTCGGCCCCAGTCCGAGCGGTCCGGTGGCGGCCACAGGAGGCGGGCGCCCCTTTGGTGTGGTAAAGACCTCGATGTACTCGCGAGGGGTGGCGTCCCCGAAGGATATCCTCCTCTTCACTTCGTCGCGTTCCTTCGGGGAAAGAAGTTTCTCTCCCATGGACTCACCCGTCGACCGATGTTCGTAAGGAGCGTCATGTGGGTCGGGGGTGTCCATCGGGGCGGAAACAAACGGATCCTTGTATAGAGAGGGTCGCGTCTGTCTCTTCGCTGTCGAAAAAGAGAGTATCATGGACACTGGCGTCTTAGTCCCTGTAAAGGGGGGACACGGTAAAAACACGAATTCTGATCAAATAAAAAACATAAATACAAATAAATTAATTTAATAGGTCACTTATATTGTCAAAATTATTAAAAACGTCAGGTCTGTGTCCCTGTAAAGGGGGAACACAGATAAATAATATGAGTTAAAAAGTCAAAACACAATACAAAATAAATAATAAGAGTTTTTATAAAAACAATTAAAAACGTCTGTTTTTTGACGTGTGGTCAACCCTGTCCGTGCGAATCGGTTTAAAAACAGTCCCGACACTCAATACAAACTATTTAATTTTTTTTTTTTTTTTTTGTCAAATAAAGTTTTTCCTCCTAACTATAGGCCACAGGGAAATTTTTTGCGAGCTAGACGCACGTGCGGGGTGTCGAAAGATTGGGCTCCGCGCGGGCTAGTCGAATATGCAATAAAATTTCCCACGACCGGAAGCAAAATTTTGAGTTATGGCCGAAAAACCAGTTATTTTACGTGAAAATTGGAGTTTTTTACCCCCACTCCGGAAATCGGGCCGCGGAACGCGGACCAAATCACGGGATTAGTAGGGGACGGTTGCTGAGACTAATATAAAGTTAAAACTGTTAAAATTGATCTGAAAATGGCGAAGTTATTGAATTAAATATGTTGAAATTTTGAAGAAAAATACAAAAAATGCAAAATACGGATAAGGGTTGGTTTTGAGGGGTTGCGATTTGTGTCAAAAGATAGGCGTCCGCCTTTTTAGGTCTAATGAGCTGAAAACAGCTTCAAAATCGCACCTGTAACAAAGAAAATATCGATACTTTTTTCAACGGCCTACCCAGGTACATCAGTTTATTTTGGGACTTAGACGAAATTCCAAAAAATGAAGGGTAACTTTTTGCGAGCTAGACGCACGTGCGGGGTATCGTTGGATAGGGCTCCGCGCGGGCTAGCCGAATATGTAATAAAATAAAAAACGACAAGAGACAAAATTTTGAATTTTGGCCGAAAAACCAGTTTTTTAAGTGAAAATATGTGTTTTTCACCCCCACTCCGGGACTCAGGCCACGGAACGCGAACCTGATCACGGGATTATTAGGGGGCGGTTGCTGAGACTAAAATGAAATTTAAACGGTTGAAATTGATCTGGGTTAGGTTAGGTTTTTTTTTTTTTTTTTTTTTTTGTTGAGGCAGGAGTGGGAAATCCCCACGGACACCTCGGCTGTCTCACCGTCTCGCAGAGACCATGAGACAGTCGAGGTAGTGCGGGACTCGAACCCGCTAAAACCCACTCCTGCCCTGCCAGTGTCCCTCTGTCATAGGCAGAGACCTTGTTGTACATATATATTTCTTTACTTCAATGTCGTGGCCGGAGAGACCACGTTATTGGACGGTCAGATTACTGATATTATTAATTTTGTACTAATTTTATTACCAAATTTTCGTTTTACTACAGTTTATTTCTTAGGTATATTATTTAGTTATTTGTGTGTATTGTCCAAAAATTTCCAAAAATAAGTTTACTAATTTAGTTTTTTCTTTTTTCTATTTACTAAAATTTTGCTCAAAGTTATTTCGTTACTTATTTTTCCTATATTTTTATTTTACCTTGCCCTACTGCGACTAGGTACCTTGCGTGATCACTAATATCTATATACTTATTATATAATATAGTATCACTATAGGTTTGTTGGGTTCGACACAACTTGAAGGATCCACTAGAGTTGACTCACGATCCAGCATAATTGCAGCCACTTTCTCATGAAAGTGGCCCCGATTAACTTTCTTCATTGAGCCAACCCCAGTGGTTCGCTCAATGCAACTGCTGTCTGGTTGTGTCGAACCCTTACGCACTGTGTAGCAGGAAGTGGGCGCATTGACCACCTTAGCAATACGCAACTGCTGCTCTGGCGAATGCGTCCCACTTCCTACGTACTGGGCATTCGCTGCTGAAAGCGTTGTGCTCAGTGGCCTCCAATTTGGCTCTGGTGCAGTTCACGCATACGGCCACTGCGCCGTTTCGCCTCTCTGGGCAGTCCACCCTGAGGTGCGGACCGCCGCAATGGCTGCAAAGGTCTGCCGGCTCCGAGCACAGGCGTTTCCCGTGCCCGAAAGCCAAGCAGCGCGTGCTCTGCACCAGAGCCGTCTGGTCCTCGACGCGCACTCGCTGCAGGTCTATGCGGAGCTTACCCTCCTCGAGCGCGCGCCTCCAGATCGTGGGGGACACACTGAGCACAACGCTGTTCACATGAGGATTTCTCGTCTTTTTTCGGTATCTGACCGTCATTTTGCGGTCCTCGTCCTCGAGGCCGCGAAATACCTCCCGGTTCTGGTTCTCAAGGGCCTTGAGTAACTCTTCGTCACTGTGCACCGTAAGTACGTCCCTGAGAACCAGAAGCGGGTCCCTGTTCCTCACGTCCTCGACGACGAGGTTCTCTCCGGCTGCCCTCAATCGCTCCTTCACCTTTTGCCTCTCCTCCTCAGTTGCGCACCCCATAATTACCTTCCGGTCTTTAGCCTTTCGGACGCGCTCTATCCGCACCCAGCCGGCCTTCGCATCCACCGCCGTCCTGACCCTCTCGAGGACCTGGTCCCCCGTATCCATCTCCTCAGTGGAGGAGACAACCACGGAATGCAGCGTCTTTCGCTCCAGGGCCTGAGTCCCGGTATGGCGATTAATCATGGACGCAACACTCGCGTAGGTTGTCCCCTCCACACTATCCCTGCTGGTCAGACTGTCTCGGAGTTTATCCATCTTCAACGAGTGGTCTTTCAGCTCCGAGATGTGCTCCTTGAGAGAGTTAAGGAGCTCAGCCTGACCAGCAAGAATCTCGCTGGAAACGAGTGGGGGACAATGGATGGCGGCGGTCGCGGCCATCGCCGGCTCTGGTACGGGCACGGGCGCGTCTGGGGCCCTCTCGAGTTCCGCGTCCTCGACCAACTCGAAGAGCCGTTCTAGGGCCTCTAGCACCGCATTTTTTATATTTGTCTTGAGGTTGCGAGAGTTTCCCAAGTTCTGCTTCGCCTTCTGTAGGCAAGCTCTCGCCTCCTCAAGACGACTGCGGCGCTCGGCCCCAGTCCCCTCAAGCGGTCCGATGGCCGCCACGGGAGGCGGTCGCCCCTTTGGCGTGGTAAAAACTTCGATGAAGTCCCGGGGGGTGGCATCCCCGAAGGATATCCTCCTCTTTACCTCGTCGCGCTCCTTCGGGGAAAGCAATTTCTCCCCCATGGACTCACCCGTCGACCGATGCTCGTATGGAGCGTCATGCGGGTCGGGGGTGTCCATTAGGGCGGAAACAAACGGATCCTTGTAAAGGGAGGGTCTCGTCTGTCTCTTCGCCCCCGAGAAGGAAAGTATCATGGACACTGACTTCTGAGTCCCTGTAAAGGGGGGACACAGTAAACACAAATTCGGATCAAATTAAAAATATAAATACAATTAATTTAATTTAGCAAGTCAGAATTACAATAGGTAGTCAATATTTTTAAAAACGTCAATTCCGTGTCCCTGTAAAGGGGGAACACAGATAAATAATTTGAATAAAAGTCAGAACACAGTACAAAATAAATAATAATAAGAGTTTCTATAAATATTTTTAAAACGTGACGTGTGGTCAACCCTTTCCACGCTAATCGGTTTCAAACAGTCCAGAGACTCAATGGAAACTATTTTGTGAAAAAATATTTTTTGTCTAAAAAAGATTTCCCTCCTAGCTATAGGCCAGTGGGTGGGTGGGTGGGATTATTACGGGGCGGTTGCTGAGACTAAAATGAAATTTAAACGGTTGAAATTGATCTAAAAATGGCGAAGTTAATGAATTAAATATGGTGAAATTTTGAAAATGCAATGTACGGGTAAGGGTTGAATTTTAGGGGTTGCGATTTGTGTCAAACGATAGAGGTCCGCCTTTTTAAGGTCTAGTGAGCTGAAAACAGCTTCAAAATCGCACCTTTAATAAAGAAAATTTGAGTGTATGGAAATGTATGGAAATTTTTTGCGAGCTAGACGCACGTTCGGGGTGTCGACGGATCGGGCTCCGCGCGGGCTAGTCGAATATGCAATAAAATTTGCCACGACCGGAAGCAAAATTTTGAGTTATGGCCGAAAAACCAGTTATTTTACGTGAAAATTGGTGTTTTTTACCCCCACTCCGGAAATCGGGCCGCGGAACGCCGACCAAATCACGGGATTAGTAGGGGGCGGTTACTGAGATTAATACAAAGTTAACCCTTTTCTTGGCAAAAAAATAAAAATTAATATTTTTAAATAATTTTTGGATATGATGTTAATTATGAACCTAGGAGTTAGGGAAAAATATAGAAAAAAAACGGACATAACCAGGTAATGAGATTATATATGTATCCTGGAGGATACACTGCCAAGTTTGGGGAATTAATTAAAAAAAACTTTTTAAATAATATATAAGTATACAAATGCATATACTTTTAATTTTATATTTTATAAATATAGTATTTATTATATTACATTATTTACGGTAAAACCAAAATCAACTAGCACATTCATTAAATAAAAAAAATA
Source organism: Agrotis exclamationis (assembly GCA_950005045.1). Taxonomy (NCBI): domain Eukaryota; kingdom Metazoa; phylum Arthropoda; class Insecta; order Lepidoptera; family Noctuidae; genus Agrotis; species Agrotis exclamationis. The sequence goes on along the minus strand of OX465422.1, from coordinate 199,873 downwards.
TTAAGTGTTTTAATTTTTGTTGCACATAATACAGACCAAGATTGCTCGATTATTTGAATGTCTGTAAAAAGTTTGTAAAAATTAAATATTCGTAAGGGTTTTGACTATTTTAGGATGTAGAAGATTTTTTTATTTTTCATTTAAGATCTGTCAGTGTGTCGCACAAGCGATGTGAAAGTGTAGTGAGTCGCAGTAGAGTTTGGTCGTACAAACGCTAATCGCACATCTGTGTGACGAACTTATGTACCACACTCTGCGTCTTTCCCTGAAAAAAAGCCCTCCCGCACTCTCGCGCCAATCTTACAATGTCTTTTTTCCCAAAACACGTTTAAAAATGTAATAATAAACTCTTAGCGCACTTGGCAACGTGTCCTGTGGGATACATTCACTTTATTTGTTAGTTTGCGAAGCCAAGCGTAATTATTTCTCCTGTTTAATTACTTTCCCGCATAAGTACAAACATATTAAATATTATAACACCAATTACTCATGCAATTTTAAAATAAAAACCATTAAAAGTAATGAATTCTTATCTTCTTCCGCGGAATTGCACTCGACCGGTTCGCTATTTTGACTAATTTTGAAAAAGTAGTTGACATAAGTTGACATTGTGTCACTGATGTGCATTCAGAAACGTATAGTATATAGAAAAATAATTAAACATTCCGTTTTACAAGCATTGTAAAAGAGATATATTTTTTTTTATTGGTTGTGTCTCACAGGATACGTTGTCAAGAAAAGGGTTAAAACTGTTCAAATTGATCTGAAAATGGCGAAGTTATTGAATTAAATATGTTGAAATTTTGAAGAAAAATACAAAAAATGCAAAATACGGATAAGGGTTGGTTTTGAGGGGTTGCGATTTGTGTCAAAAGATAGGCGTCCGCCTTTTTGGGTCTAATGAGCTGAAAACAGCTTCAAAATCGCACCTGTAACAAAGAAAATATCGATGGGGTTAGGGTTAGGTTAGGTTAGGTTAGGTTAGGTTAGGTTCCTTGGGGGGCCAAAGGCGAAATGCCGGCGCCTGTATGCCGGCATCCTCCGCAGCATGGCCCTATACGGGGCTCCCATCTGGGCGGACTCCCTCCACAGGAGGGAGAATGCGACCGCCATCCGCAGGCCCCAAAGGGCCATTGCACAGCGGGTGGCAAGGGCCTACCGCTCGGTGGGCTTCTCGGCGGCGTGCGCTCTGGCCGGCACCCCTCCTTGGGAGTTGGAGGCTTGGGTGCTCGCCAGAGTGTATGAGTGGACGGCGCGCCGGAAGGCGCTCGGGGAGCGCCCCGTCGCCGAAGAGCGGGAGGCCGTGCGGCGGGAGGCGAAGGACGCCATCGTCCTCCACTGGACGGAGGACCTCGCCGCCGCCGCCTTTGGCCGCCGGACGTTGGACGCGCTCGGTCCGGTTCTGCAGAGCTGGCTCGAGCGGTCCCACGGTTTCCTCTCGTTCCGTCTGGTGCAGGTGTTGTCCGGCCATGGCTGTTTCGGATCGCACCTGCACCGGATCGGGAGGGAGGAGACCCCGGTGTGCCACGACTGCGGCGCAGCGGAGGACACGGCGCAGCACACCCTCGAGGTGTGCCCGGCATGGTCCGAACTGCGCCGCGGTCTGACCGCGGAGGTTGGGCAGGACCTCTCGCTTCCCGCTGTGGTCGAAGCCATGCTAGAGAGCGAGGAGGCCTGGTCAGCGGTTGCCTCCTTTTGCGAGGACGTAATCTCGCAAAAGGAGGAGGCGGAGCGCGTGCGGGAGGACGATCCTCTCGCGGCGCCGCTCCGCAGACGAAGAAGAGGTCGGAGACGGCGCCGTCCTCTCCCTCCTCATGGTGGCGACGGGCGGGCGACAGGCGCGGGGGCGCCTTCGCCTGCATTGCACCCGTCACCACCTTCGTCAGACATTCCCGGGCCCGCGTGAGGGCCCGGCCTGAAGGGCAGTCGTCGGCGGAGGACTGGAAGTGATGGCTGTGCCAGTGATTTCCCAGTCCCCGCCACTCAGACGAAGCGGGAATGCCGCTGGGTTGTTTTAGTGGGTATACCGGGTCAGACCGGGGAGTCCCACATAACCCTCCCATCCCCCCGATGGGAGGGTATGCGTAATGCATTTTTTCCCAGCGCAAAAAAAAAAAAAAAAAAAAAAAGGTTAGGTTAGGTTAGGTTAGGTTAGAGTTATCGCGAACCGCCTCGTCCGGCACCTCTCTGGCGTGGGGCCGGATCTGGCGGATAACCAGTTTGGTTTCCGTCAAGGGCGCTCTACAGTGGATGCAATCATGCGCGTGAAGGCCTTGGCGGAGGAAGCAGTTGCACGGGGTGAGGTCGTCTTGGCGGTGTCGCTCGACATCGCCAACGCCTTCAACACCTTGCCCTGGAGTTGCATTAGGGAAGCGCTCCGCTACCACGGGGTGCCGACCTACCTCCGCCGCACGGTCGGGGCCTACCTGGCTGACAGGTCGGTGATCTACCCGGGTCAGGATGGATGGGGTCGGCGAGAAACGTCGTGCGGTGTTCCACAGGGTTCGGTCTTGGGGCCGCCCCTGTGGAACATCGGATACGACTGGGTGCTGCGCGGTGCGCTCCTCCATGGCGTCGGCGTAGTCTGTTACGCCGACGACACGTTGGTGACGGCGCGAGGGAGGACGTACCGCGAGGCGTCGCTACTGGCGACTGCGGGGGTTGCGCAAGTCGTGACAAGGATCCGGCGGTTGGGCCTCGAGGTGGCGCTCAACAAATCTGAGGCTTTGTGTTTCCACGGGGCCCGGCGCGCGCCACCTGCGGGATCCAACATTGTGGTGGGAGGCGTCCGCATCGGCGTCGAGTCGACGATGAAGTATCTAGGACTCGTCCTCGATAGCCGATGGGACTTCGGGCCGCACTTCCGGCAACTGGCCCCTAAGCTGATGGGTGCGGCGGCGGCTCTGACGCGGCTGTTGCCCAACTTGGGGGGGCCTGAGTCATCTTGTCGGAGGCTCTACCTGGGGATCGTGCGGTCCATGGCTCTTTATGGAGCACCCGTGTGGGCAGATACCCTGTTGGCCCGCAACGTCGCAATGCTGCGAAGGCCGCAGCGAGCGATGGCCGTCAGGGTGATCAGGGGGTACCGCACGATCTCCCACGAAGCGGCCTGCCTGTTGGCTGGATCACCGCCCTGGGACCTGGAGGCTAAAGTCCTCGCGTCAATGTATCGGTGGCGCGGGGAGGTCCTGGAGCGGGGTGGAAGGCCGCTGCCTAGCGTAGTAGAGAGGCATCGGTCTGAGCTCCGCCGATCTCTAGCGGCGGAGTGGGAAGCACGACTTGCGCAACCCAGTGCGGGGCACGCCGCTATTGCGGCGGTAAGGCCCGTCATGGAGGCGTGGATCGGCAGGAGGCACGGCGCTCTCACCTTCCGACTGACGCAGATACTTTCCGGACATGGTTGCTTCGGAAAGTATCTGCATCGCATAGGTCGGGAGCAGACGCCCGTGTGCCACCACTGCGACGGTTGCCCGGAAGACACGGCGCAGCACACGCTCGAGGAGTGCTCAGCGTGGGCATCGCAGCGCCGTGATCTGATCGCGGCGATCGGCGGGAGCGACCTCTCGCTTCCGACTGTCGTTGAGGCCATGGTCGAAAGCGAGAGTGCGTGGGAAGGGGCCGTCGCCTTCAGCGAGGAGGTAATGCTCGCGAAGGAGACGGCGGAGAGGGAGAGGGAGAGATCATCTATCCCTCTCAGCTCCCGCAGCAGACGCACCGGGCGCCGACGGGCGCAAACCGATCTGCGACCTCCATGAGAGGTAGCCTGCGGGCGGCTGACTTGGGGCAGTCAGCCGCCCGACCAGATACAGGCCCGAGCTGGCGGCGACGTGTCCTTCGTCGCCACTCGAAGAGAGGTGCGGCCGTTAGTGAACGGCCGCACCGAGGAGAGGGACCCGGCGATGTAGTCTGGTCAAGGCCTGCCGGGGAGCGGTGAATGCGCAAGTGGACCCGCACCCCCGGCTAAAGGCAGCAGAGGACACCGTGTGGTTTTAGTCAGTCGAGTCTGACATGCCCCTCCGTCTTCCCCAGGCGGAGGAAGTCCATGAGGATTTCCACACGTTAAAAAAAAAAAAAAAAAAAAAAAAAAGGTTAGGTTAGGTTAGGTTAGGTTGGGGGACCACCCCACAGTGTTTGCGTCCACGTCGCGTCCCCTGGAAACGACCCAGTTCTGACCACCGTAACGGAGTGGCAGACTGGGTTGGCCAAAGAACACTGTGCTCGAAGCTCTTTTATCTTGCCTTGTTGCTGAGAACTGCGGATTATGCCTAAAAAACCTGAGCGGGATGCCTGCGGGCGATTTTTTAAACAAAAAGGCCCTTCTCAGGGCCAACCCCACGGCCCTTCTCAGGGCCAACCCAAAGGCCCTTCTCAGGGCCAACCCAAAGGCCCTTCTCAGGGCCAACCCAAAGGCCCTTCTCAGGGCCAACCCAAAGGCCCTTCTCAGGGCCACTCCGACGCTGTGGCGTCAGAGGCTAGCCGCGCGCCGTCTGCGGCTAGCTTCTTCGGAGAGGCGGACGAGTCGTCAGACGACTCTCTTGTCCGAGTGTCGGACACGGACGACTCTCGTCGTTCGCGAAAGCGGGTCTATCCGAGCGGTGGGTCCGGGGGCTCCTCGGCCTCGGGTAGGGCGAAGCCGAAGGCTAAAAAGCCGACGGCCGTAGCGGACACCCATGCCGTCGGGCTCGCGGACGCCCAACGCCGGCTGGATCTGGCTCGGCGGGAGCAGCTCCAACAAGAGCTGGAGGAGCGGGTTGCGGCGAGTGAGGAACGGGCGCACGCCGCACGTGCCAAGTCCGGGTACGGCGCGTCCCGCGTTGTGTACGCGGACCTCTCCCTCGTAGAGTTGGAGAGATTGGCGGAGGAGGACGAGGGGGAGATCGTGGAGGTCGCCACGAAGTCGTCTCACCTGAAGGGGACCTTCCAAAAGGCCCTCAAGTGCCGGGCCACGAGCCTTCGCGGTGTCGTCGCGGAGTTGGTCCGGCGTAAGGCCACCGATGAGACGAGGCAACTGCAGGCGAAGGTTGATCGCCTGCAGTCAGAGGTCAGCCAGCTTCACAAGAAGCTGGCCGAAGCCACGGGCCGGCCTCAACAAGCCGAGGCGAGCCCCGCGAGAGAGGGCCCCACCTCCAACCTTGAGGATATTATCCGCAAGGTTGTGATGGAGGAGAGGGCCTTCACAAGGTCCTGCTTAGCAGGGATAGAGGACCGGCTCCTGCCGGAGAAACGCCTCCGGCCGCCGCTTGCGGCGGATAAACGGCAGTGCGAGCCGGAGCCGTCCTCATCTCAGGCAGAAGATGCCCTTCTCCCTTCGACCACACCGACCAACGAGTGGACGGTAGTGGGCCGCAAGGGGAAGGGCAAGGGTAAAAAGTCGGCGACGGTCGTCCCTGCCGTCCCGGCCACTACCGCTCCCACCGCTCCCAGCCAGTCACAAATGACCGGCAAGGGGAAGGGGAAGGGACAAGCGAGGGGAAAGGGGAAGCTAGTCCCCCCAAAAACCGCGGCCGTCGTAGTGACGCTCACCGCGGAGGCCGCGGGGCGAGGGGAGACGTACGCGTCCCTTCTGATGCGGGCGCGTCCAAATGCCGATCCCACCCAACTGGGGATCAGCAGTGTCTCCTGCCGGCGGACCCAAGCCGGGGCTCGAATTTTCGAGTTCCCGGGGGCAGAGGGGAGTGCCCATGCGGACCTCTTTGCAGCCAAGCTGCAAGAGGTCATCGCAGATTCGGCCAAGGTGGCTCGGCCGGTGAAGTTGGCGGCCATAGAGGTGACGGACCTTGACGACTCCATTCGCCTCGAGTGCCCAATCGCCGCTGCCAAAGCCGTCCTTGCGAAGGGACGGCTTTTAGTAGGGTTCAGCTCGGGTGCAGTACGGGCACTCGAGGAACAGGCACTGCGGTGTTTCCGGTGCTTCGGCATCGGACACACCCGGCCCCTGTGTCCGTCCACGGCAGACAGGACGAACACGTGCTACCGCTGCGGCAAGGAGGGCCACAAAGCCGCCTCCTGCAAGGTCGCCACGCCGCACTGCGCGGTCTGTGCCGCCAGTGGCCGCCCGGCGGCCCACGTCATGAAGGGGAGGAACTGCAATCCTCCCCCTAAGCGGGGCAAAGCGCAGGCACCGACCGGGCCTGCTACTGCTGCTGGCGCCGTCGTTCCTGCGGCGGCTGTGGAGGGGGGTGCGATGTCCGACTGATGGATAGGGTCGAACATCGCATCCTTCAGGCGAACGCCAACCACTGCAGGGCAGCCCAGGATCTGCTGATGCAGACCATGGCTGAGTGGTTGGTGGACTTGGCGGTGGTCGCCGAGCCTTACTCGGTCCCTGGTCGTTGGCTGGGTGACCGAGACGGCCTCGTGGCGCTGGTGACGCGGTCTTCCACAGACTCCCCTCCCCTCTCGCTCTTAGAGAGGGGACCGGGATACGTGGCCGCCGCGTGGGGAGACATAGCGGTGGTGGGGGTCTATTTCTCCCCAAACCGCCCTCTCTCGGACTTTGAGGATTTCCTCGAGGTCCTCACCGCAGTCGTAGGGAGGGCGGCGCCACGCCAGGCCATGGTGTTGGGCGACCTGAACGCCAAGTCGGTGGCCTGGGGCAACCCAGCCACCAGCTGCAACGTCCGGGGACGCGCCGTCGAATTTTGGGCGGCCTCATGCGGTGTGTCCCTCCTCAACAGCGGGGCGGTCCACACGTGTGTGCGGCAACAGGGTGGGTCGGTGGTGGACGTCTCGTTTGCCACCCCCGCACTGGCCGCCCGCGTCGTGAACTGGCGGGTAGAGATGGTGGAGACGTTGTCGGACCACCGATATGTACGGTTCGACATGTCTACCCGGGGGGGAGCGGTGGCCCGCGCGAGGCAATCCCCCTTCCCGCGTTGGGCTCTTACCCGCCTGGACCGGGAGGCAGCCAAGGAGGCGGCCTTCCTCCAGGACTGGCTGTCGCCCCCTGGCGAGGTCCGGGACGTGGACGCCGCAGCGGTTCGGCTGAGGGAGTCCCTGACCGAGGTGTGCAACTCCAGCATGCCCCGGTCTCGCCGTCCGCCTCCCCGTCGTGCCGTCTATTGGTGGACGGAGGAGCTGGCGGGGCTCCGGGCCGCCTGCGTGGCAGCCAGACGGGCATTTGCGCGGAGCCGACGGCGCGCCACCCGAAACCAGGAAGAAGAAGACCGCCTATACGCCTCTTACCGGGAGGCGACGACGGTCTTCAAGTCCGCAATGGGGGCCGCCAAGGATTCGGCGAGGGCCGAGATGCTGGAGGGTCTCGACAGGGATCCTTTTGGAAGGCCATACAGGGCGGCGCGGAACCAACTACGCCCCTGTGGCCCCCCACTGTCGGAGACCCTCGAGCCAGCGTTGCTGGATGGGGTGGTCCGGTCCCTGTTTCCGCGCAGGACCGACTTCACCCCACCAACCATGGATCCCCCGCAAGGGGCGGCCCCGACGGAGGAGGAGATCCCCCCGGTGACGGCGGCGGAGATCGGGGCGGGGGTTCTCAACCTCCGCCAGAAGAAGACGGCCCCCGGACCAGACGGCGTCCCCGCACGGGTGGTGGCTATCGCCGCCTCTCAAATGCAGGACAGGTTTCAGGACCTCTTCAGCGCGTGTTTTACGGCTGGGAGGTTCCCAAAACTGTGGAAGGAGGGGCAGCTATGCCTCCTCCGTAAAGAGGGACGCCCGGTGGACTCCCCCTCGGCATACCGACCCATCGTCCTGCTCGATGAGGTCGGTAAAATGTTCGAGGGGATTGTTGCTTCCCGGCTTGATAGCCACTTGCGGGGGGTAGGGCCGGACCTGTCGGACGCCCAGTTCGGTTTCCGCCGAGGGCGTTCGACGATCGACGCGCTGGCCCTACTCAAGGGCCAGGTGAAGGAGGCAGTGGAGGCGGGGGACGGAGTGCTGGCGGTGTCATTCGACATCTCCAACGCCTTCAACTCCGTCCCCCACTCCACGATATTGGAGGCGCTCCGGTACCACGGAGTGCCCCAATACCTGCGGGACCTCCTGGCAAGCTACTTGGAGGACCGAGAGGTCCTCCTCGTGGATAAGACGGCCACGGTGAGGCGGTACGGCGCAGAGTCCGGTGTTCCGCAGGGGTCGGTGCTGGGCCCTCCCCTGTGGAACATCGGGTTCAACTGGCTCCTGCGGGGAGCCCTCCTCCAGGGCACGAGTGTCATCTGCTACGCGGATGACACTCTTCTCACTGCCCGGGGGAGGAACTTTGGGGAGGCGGCCTGTCTGGCCTCGGCTGGCGGATCCTTGGTTGCAGAGAGGATCCGCCGCCTGGGATTGAAGGTGGCGCTGCACAAAACCGAGGCCGTGTTCTTTCGCGGGCCTCGGCAGCGCCGCCCTCCTCCCGATGCCCACATTGTCGTGGAGGGCGTCCGGATAGGGGTCCAGCCCCAGATGAAGTATCTGGGTCTGGTGCTGGACGAGAGGTGGCGCTTCGGCCCGCATTTCAGCGGGCTGTCGACGCGCCTCTTGAAAGCCGCGGACGCCCTCTCATGGCTCCTCCCGAACCTTGGGGGGCCAAAGGCGAAATGCCGGCGCCTGTATGCCGGCATCCTCCGCAGCATGGCCCTATACGGGGCTCCCATCTGGGCGGACTCCCTCCACAGGAGGGAGAATGCGACCGCCATCCGCAGGCCCCAAAGGGCCATTGCACAGCGGGTGGCAAGGGCCTACCGCTCAGTGGGCTTCTCGGCGGCGTGCGCTCTGGCCGGCACCCCTCCTTGGGAGTTGGAGGCTTGGGTGCTCGCCAGAGTGTATGAGTGGACGGCGCGCCGGAAGGAACTCGGGGAGCGCCCCGTCGCCGAAGAGCGGGAGGCCGTGCGGCGGGAGGCGAAGGACGCCATCGTTCTCCACTGGACGGAGGACCTCGCCGCCGCCGCCTTTGGCCGCCGGACGTTGGACGCGCTCGGTCCGGTTCTTCAGAGCTGGCTCGAGCGGTCCCACGGTTTCCTCTCGTTCCGTCTGGTGCAGGTGTTGTCCGGCCATGGCTGTTTCGGATCGCACCTGCACCGGATCGGGAGGGAGGAGACCCCGGCGTGCCACGACTGCGGCGCAGCGGAGGACACGGCGCAGCACACCCTCGAGGTGTGCCCGGCATGGTCCGAACTGCGCCGCAGTCTGACCGCGGTGGTTGGTCAGGACCTCTCGCTTCCCGCCGTGGTCGTAGCCATGGTAGAGAGCGAGGAGGCCTGGGCAGCGGTTGCCTCCTTTTGCGAGGACGTAATCGCGCAAAAGGAGGAGGCGGAGCGCGTGCGGGAGGACGATCCTCTCGCGGCGCCGCTCCGCAGACGAAGAGGTCGAAGAAGGCGCCGTCCTCTCCCTCCTCATGGTGGCGACGGGCGGGCGACAGGCGCGGGGGCGCCTTCGCCTGCATTGCACCCGTCACCACCTTTGTCAGACATTCCCGGGCCCGCGTGAGGGCCCGGCCTGAAGGGCAGTCGTCGGCGGAGGACTGGAAGTGATGGCTGTGCCAGTGATTTCCCAGTCCCCGCCACTCAGACGAAGCGGGAATGCCGCTGGGTTGTTTTAGTGGGTATACCGGGTCAGACCGGGGAGTCCCACATAACCCTCCCATCCCCCCGATGGGAGGGTATGCGTAATGCATTTTTTCCCAGCGCAAACAAAAAAAAAAAAAAAAAAAAAAAAAAAGGTTAGGTTAGGTTAGGTTAGGTTAGGTTTTTTTTTTTTTTTTTTTTTTTTTTTTGTTTTGGCAGGAGTGGGAAATCCCTTCGGACATCTCGACTATCTCACGGAGATTGTGAGACAGTCGAGATAGTGCGGGACTTGAACCCGCTAAAACCCACTCCTGCTCTGCTTTGTGTCCCCTGACATGGTCAGAGACCTTTTTTACTTTTAACATTTTGTTCATATTTGTATTTTTATTTTCTTTTTACCAAAGTTCTGTTTTATTTAGAGTATCACTACCCACTTTTGAAATCTACATACATCTAAATCTAATTATACATTTTATTAAAAGACTATTGCCGAATGTTTCCCTACCGCGTCGCGCTTTCATCTCTATACCTATTCTTAAAAGAACTGTCCATATAGTATAAAGCACAAACGACTTTTCAAATTTTGTTTCTTTTTATTACCTTTCCTACAATTTCGAGGCAAAATTCCAGAAATAAACCCCTAGATGTTTTTGATTTCATTATGGTTTGAAGGTTATCCTTTTTTATTTCGGTCTCCAGCTTCATTTCCGTTTCCAGCCTTTCCTTATTGAATACGGGGCATTCAGTCAAGATGTGGATGACCGACTCCACTGCATCTGGTTCACAGATGCACGATGGGTTCTCCTTACACTTGAAACGATGCAGGTATTCGGAGAACCCACCGTGGCCCGTAAAGATCTGGGTGTTGATGCTCGTTGGTTCAATTTTCCGCACTATCCTGTAGGAGTCGGTCGCGTCCGGGAAGAACACCTTAGTTACCGCTGCCGTTTCGCCATGCTGGTACCTGTGGTTCCATTCGTCAAGCGACTCCTTACGGATCTGTCGCTTGACAAATGATACGGGACACAGGTCGTAGTCCGGCCTCTTCTTCGACTTCAGAGCAGCTTCCTTCGCTAGTTGGTCGGCTCTTTCGTTCCCCTCCAACCCTGCGTGGGCTTTGATCCAGAACAAGGAGACACTCTTGTTCTGGAGCTTACAGCGTCTGATGGTGTCCCTTGTTTCAACTGCCAAGGGATGGGAGGAGGCAACGTTTGTGACCGACTGAAGGGCCGCCATGGAGTCGCTGAAGATGCCGAATGTCGACTCTCTGCGCTTGAGGGCCTCTCCTGCCGCCCTTTGTAGGGCCAGAAGTTCAGCCTGGTAGACGGTACAGTAGGACGGCAGCACAAGTTTGAGGGCCTTGGTTTCAGTGGCACCATGCCACAAGGATAGCGCCGCCCCAACCCTGCCCTCAATTTTACTGCCGTCTGTGAATATTCGCACAGCGAAGTCGCTGTGGTTGGTGTAGTGTTCCTCGTCTACCAGGCTTCCAAACTCTAAGTTTAGTTGGTCCGCGGGATGCGGTGCTTCCGTCGCTGGAGCCATCCGCTCGACCTCCCTGTCTCCCAGCGCTGGCTGGGGCACACCCCTCTTGGCCTCGTATAGTGCCGCGTTTTCCCGCACCCGAATGTCGAGTGGAAGTATCCCAGCCAGCACTAGCGCCGAGTTTAAGGAGACCGTGCGATAAGCACGACACAGTTTTTGGGCAAAACCCCGCTGGACCACACTGAGCTGTTTCCTAATACCTACTTTTTTGGCGGCGGGTGCCCATGCGCTTGCAGCATATAGGATTATCGGCTCGACTACTGCTGTATAGATGACGCGGATGACTTCCGGGTGAAGGCCCCAGCTCACCTTGGCTGCACGTGCCAGATGTTTGTAAATGTTTACAGCTTTTCTGCAAACATTGGCGACGTGGGTGTTGAAGGTGAGCTGGTGGTCGACGGTGAGCCCCAGTATTTTTATTTCATTTGACATGCCAATGTCTACCCCGCCCATGCTCAGGAGCGGGACATCGTACTTTAACTTCCTGGTGATGACCATTGCACAGGTTTTGTGTGGTGCAAATCTAAGTTTATTTCGGATGCCCCACTCCCGAACATACTCGAGGGCGGCATTGGCATGTCTCTGGATTTGCAATGCTGTGTCACCGTCGAAAATCATGACCACGTCATCCGCGAATGCTTGGCAGTAGACTCCCCGTTCTTCCAGTCCTTTCAGCAACGGGTCGAGTATAAGGTTCCATAGGATCGGACCGCCAATTGACCCCTGCACACACCCCTTGTTTGTGTGCCTGAGGCACTCTGTCCCTGCGTACCTAAGACGGACACTCCTACCGGTCAGGTAGCTATCCATCATGCGTCTGATGTTCACCGGGCACTTTTCCTCAGCCAGTCTGGTCCTGATGGCCGGCCACCATGCGCTGTCGAAGGCTCCCTCTATATCAAGTGACACAACAGTGATCAGCTTCTTTTCCTTCAGCTTTCCTCGGATATGTTGCATCATTGTATAGAGGGAGTCCTCGGTGCTTTTTTGTGGCATGAAGCCAAACTGGCGAGTACTGAGCCGCGGGATCAAGTGCCATTTCAGTCTAGCTACCAGCATCTTCTCTAAGATCTTGCCCAGGACCGGTAGGAGGCCGATCGGCCTGTAGGACTTAGGGGTGGTGTACGAGTCTTTGCCGGGCTTCTGGAGGACTACAACTGTTGCTGTTTTCCATGGCCCAGGGAAATGTCCGCGTTCCAGGCACTTGTTGGCTAGTGCGAGGAACGTCTCCGGATCTCGAGATATCACCTGGGCGCATATGTCGGCTGTGAGACCATCTGCCCCGGGTGCCTTCTTCGGGTTGAAGCTCTCCACCGCGGTTTTCAGCTCCTGAAGTGTAAACGGAGGGTCATGGTGTTCATCATGCTTCCACTCGTTTACACGACAGGCTGCTTCCCGTGTCCGGTGGTGGTCATCCGTTTCTCCCTCTTCTAGGTCCTCGGGGTAGAAGGTCTCCGCTAGCAGCAGAGCCGATTCTTGGGCATTCAGTGGCTTCCCATCCTTTACCAACGGCATGTCCTCCTGTCTTTTGGCGGTCCGTCCCATGATCCTATAGATGCCCTCCCAGACTCCCTCTCTATTCTGCCTCTCGCAGAAGCTCTTCCAGCTGTCCGTCTGCGCCTTTTTGGCCAGGGACTCATATTTTTCTTTTGCTTGCAGGTACTCATCAACGACTTTCTGTCTCCGGATTGGTGCAGCGCAACGGATGCGGCGTCTACGAGTATTCACCTCCGACTTCAGATCAGCGAGCTCATTGGACCACCACGGCACGGTAAGTTTATTATTTTTCTTTATTTTCGGAATTGTTGCTTCACAAGACTGTTTTAAAATGTCAGTGTATTTATTTATGAAATCGTCTAGTTCTGAGGTATTCTGGATATTTTTAATATTGTTTGGGTTGAGATTAGTATCGGCTTTCAATTGAACCAGTTTCTCATGAAACTGGCTCCAATTTGCCTTCCTAGTGTTAAACAGTCTTGTGGTTCTATTGATGCTAATTCGTTTACTTTTCAGCAAATTAATTTTGAAAACTATGCCGTTGTGGTCCGAGCTCGTGATGCCTTCCTCGACCCGCCAGTCCTCCACCAGGTCCAGCAGCTCCGTCGAGCAAGCCGTTACATCAACGAAGCTGCTGTACAAGGTGTTACCTCTGACGGTGTCGAAAGTCGGGGTGTTGCCGACATTGAGTACCTGCAAGCCCATTTCCTCCAGGGATCCCGACATGTCCTCGCCCTTGGCGTCTGTTACCAGGCTGCCCCACCAAGTGCTCTTGGCGTTGGCGTCCCCGCCCATTAGCAGCTTAGTGGGGCCCATTTCCTCACGAATCCGCATGAGTTGCTCCAGGTATGGCCGTATGGGCTGGTCCGGCTCAAAGTAGAACGAGACCACAGCGATTTCCCAGGCGCTGGTTCGGATCCTCACCACCGAGATGTTGTTGGTGGTGAGTTCTGGGCACTGTGTCACTTCGAGGTCGTGATTAAAGACGGCTATCGCCGCCTTCACAGTCCCATCTCCTTGGTCAGCGCTCTGGTACACTCTAGCTCCTTGGTAGTCTCGCATTCTTCTAACCCCACCCACATACGGCTCCTGGAGCAAAGCGAACGCAACCCTCCGCTCACTAGCAACAAGCATGAGCTCTTGGGTTGCTAGGTTCTTCCTCTGCAGATTCGCTTGGATAACCTGGTAAGTTGTATGGACGCCTCCGCGTGTTCGAGAACCCCTGGAGGAGTCCCCGGTTCCGGTTTCCATTGGCTGGCCCTCAGCAATACGCCACCGACAACCGCGCCAATGCGTCCCACTTCATGCGGGTTGGACACTGGCTGTCGAAGGCGTTGTGCTCGGTATTCTCCAACTTGGAGGCGGTGCAGTTACTACATTTTGGGGGCTTCGCAGACAGTCGAGAGGGGCAGTCCACACTCATGTGGGGGTCACCGCAATGAGCGCAAAGATCGGCAGGTTGAGTGCACATCTTGCGACTGTGACCGTAGCGCAGGCAGCGGGTGCACTGAATCAGTGGCGATTGGTCCAGCACGCGCACCCGCTGCAAGTCAATGTGCACTCGACCCGCAGACGTCAACCTCTGCCACATAGTCGGGGACACCTGCAAGACGACATGACACAGATGGGGGTTCCTCGCCTTGCGGCGGTACTTCACCCCCAGTCGTGAGCCATCCACTGGCAGGTCCCCGATCAGGTGGCTGTTCTGGCGCTTAAGCGCCTCGATGACCTCCACATCAGTGTGGCAGGAGAGCACATCGCGCAATATGACTAGTGGGTCTTTGTTTTTAATTTCCTCCACTGTGAGGTTCCCGGCCTTGATGATTCTTTCGGTTACCCGGTTTAGTTCCTCCCTGGTCCTGAATCCGACAACTACCTTACGGTCCCTCGCCTTCCGCAGTCTCTCGACGCGAGTACCCTCGTTCCTGGCGTCTACCACCGTTCTTAGCTTCTCAATCACCTCTTCACCGGTGTCTTTTTCGTCAGTCGATGAGATCACCGCCGAGTGAAGAGGTGGTTGGAATTGCTGCTTCGGGGCGGCGGCCATTTCAGCGAACGAGGGGCCTTGACCGGCGACGTAGCGAGGGGCCTGGTTCAGTTGCTCCGACAGAGCCCGTGTGTGCTGCTGGCACTCCTCCAGGGCCTTGTTGTGGGTCCGGAGGTCCTCCATGAGCTGTTTCATGAGCTCTGTCGGGGCATCCGGGGTCGGCGTCAGGTCCTTGGAGACTTTCCCGGGTTCCGTTGCTCCGGAGGCTCTCCTTTTCCCGCTTTCGCTCTCCTTGACTAACTCAAACAGTCTTTCCACCGCGCTCACCATGCCTTCCTTGATCTCTTTCTTTAGATTCCGGGAAGCATTGAGCAGATTTTTAGCCCTCGAGAGACACGCCCTTGCCTCCGTGGTTCTATTTGCGTACCTCACGGGTGGCACCTCCAAGAGCGAGCTCTCAAGGGAACTCTCCGGCTGCTTTTGGGAATCTGGTTGTGACGTTGTGACTTTGGCGGTGGATTTGAGTTTGGAGGGTATTAGAGCCAGATTCTTTTTTAGTAGAATGGAGGCGGGTACCACTTCAGGGGGTGTTAGGGGTTTCCGGGATGGTCCCGATGTTTGTCTCTCCGCCTCCCACTCATCGATGCTTCGCCGAACTGATGGGCCCGTCTGTACTGGACTTGATCCCTCCACCTCCAAATTCGCCTCCGCGGGCTTTGCCTTAACCACCGGAGTTCTGATTCCGAACATTGCAGAGACTCTGAGGGAGACTTTGGAATTTCTAAAATGTCAGGGGGCAATAGAGTAAATATAATCACGGCACTGAATACCTGTATAGGGGGGATTCAGTACGTAAAATGAAAATAAAATAAAATTGTATAATATATAAATAGCTAAAATTAAGGTTGTACGGGGTCAATAAATGTTATTAATTAGCTAAAATGTATGGATCCCTGTATATGGGGGAAACACAGTCTGCACAAAAGGTCAATAAAATATAAAAATGTATAAGGATGTTTAAAATGACAGTCTTTCGTCACGAAAACAACCTTTATCACGGTCCACCACTTTCTAAATGTCAGATTAGTCAATATAACACAAATTACCGAAAATAATTTTTTGTCAAAAAAGTTTTCCCTCCTAGCTATAGGCCAGTGGGCGGGTGGGTGGGGAAAATTTTTTGCGAGCTAGACGCACGTGCGGGGTATCGTCGGATCGGGCTCCGCGCGGGCTAGCCGAATATGCAATAAAATTAATTACGACAAGAGACAAAATTTTGAGTTTAGGCCGAAAAACCAGTTTTTTAAGTGAAAATTGGTGTTTTTCACCCCCACTCCGGAACTCGGGCCACGGATCGCGCACCTGATCACGGGATTAATTGAGGGCGGTCGCTGAGACTAATATAGAATTTAAACGGTTGTAATTGGTCGAAAAATGGCGTTGTAAATGAATTAAATATAGTGAAATTTTGAGAAAATGCAAAATTCGGTTAAGGGTTGATTTTTAGGGGTTGCGATTTGTGTCAAACGATAGGCGTCCGCCTTTTTAGGTCTAATTAGCTGAAAACAGCTTCAAAATCGCACCTATGACAAAGAAGTTATCGATACTTTTTTCAACGGCTTACCGGGGTATATCAATTTTGGGACTTAGACGGAATTTTGAAAAAATGGAGGGAAATTTTTTGCGAGCTAGACGCACGTGCGGGGTATCGTCGGATCGGGCTCCGCGCGGGCTAGCCGAATATGCAATAAAATTAATTACGACAAGAGACAAAATTT
The DNA here is from genome assembly GCA_950005045.1 of Agrotis exclamationis. Taxonomy (NCBI): domain Eukaryota; kingdom Metazoa; phylum Arthropoda; class Insecta; order Lepidoptera; family Noctuidae; genus Agrotis; species Agrotis exclamationis. The sequence continues at coordinate 183,563 of OX465422.1, read as the reverse complement.
TGAGTTTAGGCCGAAAAACCAGTTTTTTAAGTGAAAATTGGTGTTTTTCACCCCCACTCCGGAACTCGGGCCACGGATCGCGCACCTGATCACGGGATTAATTGAGGGCGGTCGCTGAGACTAATATAGAATTTAAACGGTTGTAATTGGTCGAAAAATGGCGTTGTAAATGAATTAAATATAGTGAAATTTTGAGAAAATGCATAATTCGGTTAAGGGTTGATTTTTAGGGGTTGCGATTTGTGTCAAACGATAGGCGTCCGCCTTTTTAGGTCTAATTAGCTGAAAACAGCTTCAAAATCGCACCTATGACAAAGAAGTTATCGATACTTTTTTCAACGGCTTACCGGGGTATATCAATTTTGGGACTTAGACGGAATTTTGAAAAAATGGAGGGAAATTTTTTGCGAGCTAGACGCACGTGCGGGGTATCGTCGGATCGGGCTCCGCGCGGGCTAGCCGAATATGCAATAAAATTAATTACGACAAGAGACAAAATTTTGAGTTTAGGCCGAAAAACCAGTTTTTTAAGTGAAAATTGGTGTTTTTCACCCCCACTCCGGAACTCGGGCCACGGATCGCGCACCTGATCACGGGATTAATTGAGGGCGGTCGCTGAGACTAATATAGAATTTAAACGGTTGTAATTGGTCGAAAAATGGCGTTGTAAATGAATTAAATATAGTGAAATTTTGAGAAAATGCATAATTCGGTTAAGGGTTGATTTTTAGGGGTTGCGATTTGTGTCAAACGATAGGCGTCCGCCTTTTTAGGTCTAATTAGCTGAAAACAGCTTCAAAATCGCACCTATGACAAAGAAGTTATCGATACTTTTTTCAACGGCTTACCGGGGTATATCAATTTTGGGACTTAGACGGAATTTTGAAAAAATGGAGGGAAATTTTTTGCGAGCTAGACGCACGTGCGGGGTATCGTCGGATCGGGCTCCGCGCGGGCTAGCCGAATATGCAATAAAATTAATTACGACAAGAGACAAAATTTTGAGTTTAGGCCGAAAAACCAGTTTTTTAAGTGAAAATTGGTGTTTTTCACCCCCACTCCGGAACTCGGGCCACGGATCGCGCACCTGATCACGGGATTAATTGAGGGCGGTCGCTGAGACTAATATAGAATTTAAACGGTTGTAATTGGTCGAAAAATGGCGTTGTAAATGAATTAAATATAGTGAAATTTTGAGAAAATGCAAAATTCGGTTAAGGGTTGATTTTTAGGGGTTGCGATTTGTGTCAAACGATAGGCGTCCGCCTTTTTAGGTCTAATTAGCTGAAAACAGCTTCAAAATCGCACCTATGACAAAGAAGTTATCGATACTTTTTTCAACGGCTTACCGGGGTATATCAATTTTGGGACTTAGACGGAATTTTGAAAAAATGGAGGGAAATTTTTTGCGAGCTAGACGCACGTGCGGGGTATCGTCGGATCGGGCTCCGCGCGGGCTAGCCGAATATGCAATAAAATTAATTACGACAAGAGACAAAATTTTGAGTTTAGGCCGAAAAACCAGTTTTTTAAGTGAAAATTGGTGTTTTTCACCCCCACTCCGGAACTCGGGCCACGGATCGCGCACCTGATCACGGGATTAATTGAGGGCGGTCGCTGAGACTAATATAGAATTTAAACGGTTGTAATTGGTCGAAAAATGGCGTTGTAAATGAATTAAATATAGTGAAATTTTGAGAAAATGCATAATTCGGTTAAGGGTTGATTTTTAGGGGTTGCGATTTGTGTCAAACGATAGGCGTCCGCCTTTTTAGGTCTAATTAGCTGAAAACAGCTTCAAAATCGCACCTATGACAAAGAAGTTATCGATACTTTTTTCAACGGCTTACCGGGGTATATCAATTTTGGGACTTAGACGGAATTTTGAAAAAATGGAGGGAAATTTTTTGCGAGCTAGACGCACGTGCGGGGTATCGTCGGATCGGGCTCCGCGCGGGCTAGCCGAATATGCAATAAAATTAATTACGACAAGAGACAAAATTTTGAGTTTAGGCCGAAAAACCAGTTTTTTAAGTGAAAATTGGTGTTTTTCACCCCCACTCCGGAACTCGGGCCACGGATCGCGCACCTGATCACGGGATTAATTGAGGGCGGTCGCTGAGACTAATATAGAATTTAAACGGTTGTAATTGGTCGAAAAATGGCGTTGTAAATGAATTAAATATAGTGAAATTTTGAGAAAATGCATAATTCGGTTAAGGGTTGATTTTTAGGGGTTGCGATTTGTGTCAAACGATAGGCGTCCGCCTTTTTAGGTCTAATTAGCTGAAAACAGCTTCAAAATCGCACCTATGACAAAGAAGTTATCGATACTTTTTTCAACGGCTTACCGGGGTATATCAATTTTGGGACTTAGACGGAATTTTGAAAAAATGGAGGGAAATTTTTTGCGAGCTAGACGCACGTGCGGGGTATCGTCGGATCGGGCTCCGCGCGGGCTAGCCGAATATGCAATAAAATTAATTACGACAAGAGACAAAATTTTGAGTTTAGGCCGAAAAACCAGTTTTTTAAGTGAAAATTGGTGTTTTTCACCCCCACTCCGGAACTCGGGCCACGGATCGCGCACCTGATCACGGGATTAATTGAGGGCGGTCGCTGAGACTAATATAGAATTTAAACGGTTGTAATTGGTCGAAAAATGGCGTTGTAAATGAATTAAATATAGTGAAATTTTGAGAAAATGCATAATTCGGTTAAGGGTTGATTTTTAGGGGTTGCGATTTGTGTCAAACGATAGGCGTCCGCCTTTTTAGGTCTAATTAGCTGAAAACAGCTTCAAAATCGCACCTATGACAAAGAAGTTATCGATACTTTTTTCAACGGCTTACCGGGGTATATCAATTTTGGGACTTAGACGGAATTTTGAAAAAATGGAGGGAAATTTTTTGCGAGCTAGACGCACGTGCGGGGTATCGTCGGATCGGGCTCCGCGCGGGCTAGCCGAATATGCAATAAAATTAATTACGACAAGAGACAAAATTTTGAGTTTAGGCCGAAAAACCAGTTTTTTAAGTGAAAATTGGTGTTTTTCACCCCCACTCCGGAACTCGGGCCACGGATCGCGCACCTGATCACGGGATTAATTGAGGGCGGTCGCTGAGACTAATATAGAATTTAAACGGTTGTAATTGGTCGAAAAATGGCGTTGTAAATGAATTAAATATAGTGAAATTTTGAGAAAATGCATAATTCGGTTAAGGGTTGATTTTTAGGGGTTGCGATTTGTGTCAAACGATAGGCGTCCGCCTTTTTAGGTCTAATTAGCTGAAAACAGCTTCAAAATCGCACCTATGACAAAGAAGTTATCGATACTTTTTTCAACGGCTTACCGGGGTATATCAATTTTGGGACTTAGACGGAATTTTGAAAAAATGGAGGGAAATTTTTTGCGAGCTAGACGCACGTGCGGGGTATCGTCGGATCGGGCTCCGCGCGGGCTAGCCGAATATGCAATAAAATTAATTACGACAAGAGACAAAATTTTGAGTTTAGGCCGAAAAACCAGTTTTTTAAGTGAAAATTGGTGTTTTTCACCCCCACTCCGGAACTCGGGCCACGGATCGCGCACCTGATCACGGGATTAATTGAGGGCGGTCGCTGAGACTAATATAGAATTTAAACGGTTGTAATTGGTCGAAAAATGGCGTTGTAAATGAATTAAATATAGTGAAATTTTGAGAAAATGCATAATTCGGTTAAGGGTTGATTTTTAGGGGTTGCGATTTGTGTCAAACGATAGGCGTCCGCCTTTTTAGGTCTAATTAGCTGAAAACAGCTTCAAAATCGCACCTATGACAAAGAAGTTATCGATACTTTTTTCAACGGCTTACCGGGGTATATCAATTTTGGGACTTAGACGGAATTTTGAAAAAATGGAGGGAAATTTTTTGCGAGCTAGACGCACGTGCGGGGTATCGTCGGATCGGGCTCCGCGCGGGCTAGCCGAATATGCAATAAAATTAATTACGACAAGAGACAAAATTTTGAGTTTAGGCCGAAAAACCAGTTTTTTAAGTGAAAATTGGTGTTTTTCACCCCCACTCCGGAACTCGGGCCACGGATCGCGCACCTGATCACGGGATTAATTGAGGGCGGTCGCTGAGACTAATATAGAATTTAAACGGTTGTAATTGGTCGAAAAATGGCGTTGTAAATGAATTAAATATAGTGAAATTTTGAGAAAATGCAAAATTCGGTTAAGGGTTGATTTTTAGGGGTTGCGATTTGTGTCAAACGATAGGCGTCCGCCTTTTTAGGTCTAATTAGCTGAAAACAGCTTCAAAATCGCACCTATGACAAAGAAGTTATCGATACTTTTTTCAACGGCTTACCGGGGTATATCAATTTTGGGACTTAGACGGAATTTTGAAAAAATGGAGGGAAATTTTTTGCGAGCTAGACGCACGTGCGGGGTATCGTCGGATCGGGCTCCGCGCGGGCTAGCCGAATATGCAATAAAATTAATTACGACAAGAGACAAAATTTTGAGTTTAGGCCGAAAAACCAGTTTTTTAAGTGAAAATTGGTGTTTTTCACCCCCACTCCGGAACTCGGGCCACGGATCGCGCACCTGATCACGGGATTAATTGAGGGCGGTCGCTGAGACTAATATAGAATTTAAACGGTTGTAATTGGTCGAAAAATGGCGTTGTAAATGAATTAAATATAGTGAAATTTTGAGAAAATGCATAATTCGGTTAAGGGTTGATTTTTAGGGGTTGCGATTTGTGTCAAACGATAGGCGTCCGCCTTTTTAGGTCTAATTAGCTGAAAACAGCTTCAAAATCGCACCTATGACAAAGAAGTTATCGATACTTTTTTCAACGGCTTACCGGGGTATATCAATTTTGGGACTTAGACGGAATTTTGAAAAAATGGAGGGAAATTTTTTGCGAGCTAGACGCACGTGCGGGGTATCGTCGGATCGGGCTCCGCGCGGGCTAGCCGAATATGCAATAAAATTAATTACGACAAGAGACAAAATTTTGAGTTTAGGCCGAAAAACCAGTTTTTTAAGTGAAAATTGGTGTTTTTCACCCCCACTCCGGAACTCGGGCCACGGATCGCGCACCTGATCACGGGATTAATTGAGGGCGGTCGCTGAGACTAATATAGAATTTAAACGGTTGTAATTGGTCGAAAAATGGCGTTGTAAATGAATTAAATATAGTGAAATTTTGAGAAAATGCAAAATTCGGTTAAGGGTTGATTTTTAGGGGTTGCGATTTGTGTCAAACGATAGGCGTCCGCCTTTTTAGGTCTAATTAGCTGAAAACAGCTTCAAAATCGCACCTATGACAAAGAAGTTATCGATACTTTTTTCAACGGCTTACCGGGGTATATCAATTTTGGGACTTAGACGGAATTTTGAAAAAATGGAGGGAAATTTTTTGCGAGCTAGACGCACGTGCGGGGTATCGTCGGATCGGGCTCCGCGCGGGCTAGCCGAATATGCAATAAAATTAATTACGACAAGAGACAAAATTTTGAGTTTAGGCCGAAAAACCAGTTTTTTAAGTGAAAATTGGTGTTTTTCACCCCCACTCCGGAACTCGGGCCACGGATCGCGCACCTGATCACGGGATTAATTGAGGGCGGTCGCTGAGACTAATATAGAATTTAAACGGTTGTAATTGGTCGAAAAATGGCGTTGTAAATGAATTAAATATAGTGAAATTTTGAGAAAATGCATAATTCGGTTAAGGGTTGATTTTTAGGGGTTGCGATTTGTGTCAAACGATAGGCGTCCGCCTTTTTAGGTCTAATTAGCTGAAAACAGCTTCAAAATCGCACCTATGACAAAGAAGTTATCGATACTTTTTTCAACGGCTTACCGGGGTATATCAATTTTGGGACTTAGACGGAATTTTGAAAAAATGGAGGGAAATTTTTTGCGAGCTAGACGCACGTGCGGGGTATCGTCGGATCGGGCTCCGCGCGGGCTAGCCGAATATGCAATAAAATTAATTACGACAAGAGACAAAATTTTGAGTTTAGGCCGAAAAACCAGTTTTTTAAGTGAAAATTGGTGTTTTTCACCCCCACTCCGGAACTCGGGCCACGGATCGCGCACCTGATCACGGGATTAATTGAGGGCGGTCGCTGAGACTAATATAGAATTTAAACGGTTGTAATTGGTCGAAAAATGGCGTTGTAAATGAATTAAATATAGTGAAATTTTGAGAAAATGCATAATTCGGTTAAGGGTTGATTTTTAGGGGTTGCGATTTGTGTCAAACGATAGGCGTCCGCCTTTTTAGGTCTAATTAGCTGAAAACAGCTTCAAAATCGCACCTATGACAAAGAAGTTATCGATACTTTTTTCAACGGCTTACCGGGGTATATCAATTTTGGGACTTAGACGGAATTTTGAAAAAATGGAGGGAAATTTTTTGCGAGCTAGACGCACGTGCGGGGTATCGTCGGATCGGGCTCCGCGCGGGCTAGCCGAATATGCAATAAAATTAATTACGACAAGAGACAAAATTTTGAGTTTAGGCCGAAAAACCAGTTTTTTAAGTGAAAATTGGTGTTTTTCACCCCCACTCCGGAACTCGGGCCACGGATCGCGCACCTGATCACGGGATTAATTGAGGGCGGTCGCTGAGACTAATATAGAATTTAAACGGTTGTAATTGGTCGAAAAATGGCGTTGTAAATGAATTAAATATAGTGAAATTTTGAGAAAATGCAAAATTCGGTTAAGGGTTGATTTTTAGGGGTTGCGATTTGTGTCAAACGATAGGCGTCCGCCTTTTTAGGTCTAATTAGCTGAAAACAGCTTCAAAATCGCACCTATGACAAAGAAGTTATCGATACTTTTTTCAACGGCTTACCGGGGTATATCAATTTTGGGACTTAGACGGAATTTTGAAAAAATGGAGGGAAATTTTTTGCGAGCTAGACGCACGTGCGGGGTATCGTCGGATCGGGCTCCGCGCGGGCTAGCCGAATATGCAATAAAATTAATTACGACAAGAGACAAAATTTTGAGTTTAGGCCGAAAAACCAGTTTTTTAAGTGAAAATTGGTGTTTTTCACCCCCACTCCGGAACTCGGGCCACGGATCGCGCACCTGATCACGGGATTAATTGAGGGCGGTCGCTGAGACTAATATAGAATTTAAACGGTTGTAATTGGTCGAAAAATGGCGTTGTAAATGAATTAAATATAGTGAAATTTTGAGAAAATGCAAAATTCGGTTAAGGGTTGATTTTTAGGGGTTGCGATTTGTGTCAAACGATAGGCGTCCGCCTTTTTAGGTCTAATTAGCTGAAAACAGCTTCAAAATCGCACCTATGACAAAGAAGTTATCGATACTTTTTTCAACGGCTTACCGGGGTATATCAATTTTGGGACTTAGACGGAATTTTGAAAAAATGGAGGGAAATTTTTTGCGAGCTAGACGCACGTGCGGGGTATCGTCGGATCGGGCTCCGCGCGGGCTAGCCGAATATGCAATAAAATTAATTACGACAAGAGACAAAATTTTGAGTTTAGGCCGAAAAACCAGTTTTTTAAGTGAAAATTGGTGTTTTTCACCCCCACTCCGGAACTCGGGCCACGGATCGCGCACCTGATCACGGGATTAATTGAGGGCGGTCGCTGAGACTAATATAGAATTTAAACGGTTGTAATTGGTCGAAAAATGGCGTTGTAAATGAATTAAATATAGTGAAATTTTGAGAAAATGCATAATTCGGTTAAGGGTTGATTTTTAGGGGTTGCGATTTGTGTCAAACGATAGGCGTCCGCCTTTTTAGGTCTAATTAGCTGAAAACAGCTTCAAAATCGCACCTATGACAAAGAAGTTATCGATACTTTTTTCAACGGCTTACCGGGGTATATCAATTTTGGGACTTAGACGGAATTTTGAAAAAATGGAGGGAAATTTTTTGCGAGCTAGACGCACGTGCGGGGTATCGTCGGATCGGGCTCCGCGCGGGCTAGCCGAATATGCAATAAAATTAATTACGACAAGAGACAAAATTTTGAGTTTAGGCCGAAAAACCAGTTTTTTAAGTGAAAATTGGTGTTTTTCACCCCCACTCCGGAACTCGGGCCACGGATCGCGCACCTGATCACGGGATTAATTGAGGGCGGTCGCTGAGACTAATATAGAATTTAAACGGTTGTAATTGGTCGAAAAATGGCGTTGTAAATGAATTAAATATAGTGAAATTTTGAGAAAATGCATAATTCGGTTAAGGGTTGATTTTTAGGGGTTGCGATTTGTGTCAAACGATAGGCGTCCGCCTTTTTAGGTCTAATTAGCTGAAAACAGCTTCAAAATCGCACCTATGACAAAGAAGTTATCGATACTTTTTTCAACGGCTTACCGGGGTATATCAATTTTGGGACTTAGACGGAATTTTGAAAAAATGGAGGGAAATTTTTTGCGAGCTAGACGCACGTGCGGGGTATCGTCGGATCGGGCTCCGCGCGGGCTAGCCGAATATGCAATAAAATTAATTACGACAAGAGACAAAATTTTGAGTTTAGGCCGAAAAACCAGTTTTTTAAGTGAAAATTGGTGTTTTTCACCCCCACTCCGGAACTCGGGCCACGGATCGCGCACCTGATCACGGGATTAATTGAGGGCGGTCGCTGAGACTAATATAGAATTTAAACGGTTGTAATTGGTCGAAAAATGGCGTTGTAAATGAATTAAATATAGTGAAATTTTGAGAAAATGCAAAATTCGGTTAAGGGTTGATTTTTAGGGGTTGCGATTTGTGTCAAACGATAGGCGTCCGCCTTTTTAGGTCTAATTAGCTGAAAACAGCTTCAAAATCGCACCTATGACAAAGAAGTTATCGATACTTTTTTCAACGGCTTACCGGGGTATATCAATTTTGGGACTTAGACGGAATTTTGAAAAAATGGAGGGAAATTTTTTGCGAGCTAGACGCACGTGCGGGGTATCGTCGGATCGGGCTCCGCGCGGGCTAGCCGAATATGCAATAAAATTAATTACGACAAGAGACAAAATTTTGAGTTTAGGCCGAAAAACCAGTTTTTTAAGTGAAAATTGGTGTTTTTCACCCCCACTCCGGAACTCGGGCCACGGATCGCGCACCTGATCACGGGATTAATTGAGGGCGGTCGCTGAGACTAATATAGAATTTAAACGGTTGTAATTGGTCGAAAAATGGCGTTGTAAATGAATTAAATATAGTGAAATTTTGAGAAAATGCAAAATTCGGTTAAGGGTTGATTTTTAGGGGTTGCGATTTGTGTCAAACGATAGGCGTCCGCCTTTTTAGGTCTAATTAGCTGAAAACAGCTTCAAAATCGCACCTATGACAAAGAAGTTATCGATACTTTTTTCAACGGCTTACCGGGGTATATCAATTTTGGGACTTAGACGGAATTTTGAAAAAATGGAGGGAAATTTTTTGCGAGCTAGACGCACGTGCGGGGTATCGTCGGATCGGGCTCCGCGCGGGCTAGCCGAATATGCAATAAAATTAATTACGACAAGAGACAAAATTTTGAGTTTAGGCCGAAAAACCAGTTTTTTAAGTGAAAATTGGTGTTTTTCACCCCCACTCCGGAACTCGGGCCACGGATCGCGCACCTGATCACGGGATTAATTGAGGGCGGTCGCTGAGACTAATATAGAATTTAAACGGTTGTAATTGGTCGAAAAATGGCGTTGTAAATGAATTAAATATAGTGAAATTTTGAGAAAATGCAAAATTCGGTTAAGGGTTGATTTTTAGGGGTTGCGATTTGTGTCAAACGATAGGCGTCCGCCTTTTTAGGTCTAATTAGCTGAAAACAGCTTCAAAATCGCACCTATGACAAAGAAGTTATCGATACTTTTTTCAACGGCTTACCGGGGTATATCAATTTTGGGACTTAGACGGAATTTTGAAAAAATGGAGGGAAATTTTTTGCGAGCTAGACGCACGTGCGGGGTATCGTCGGATCGGGCTCCGCGCGGGCTAGCCGAATATGCAATAAAATTAATTACGACAAGAGACAAAATTTTGAGTTTAGGCCGAAAAACCAGTTTTTTAAGTGAAAATTGGTGTTTTTCACCCCCACTCCGGAACTCGGGCCACGGATCGCGCACCTGATCACGGGATTAATTGAGGGCGGTCGCTGAGACTAATATAGAATTTAAACGGTTGTAATTGGTCGAAAAATGGCGTTGTAAATGAATTAAATATAGTGAAATTTTGAGAAAATGCATAATTCGGTTAAGGGTTGATTTTTAGGGGTTGCGATTTGTGTCAAACGATAGGCGTCCGCCTTTTTAGGTCTAATTAGCTGAAAACAGCTTCAAAATCGCACCTATGACAAAGAAGTTATCGATACTTTTTTCAACGGCTTACCGGGGTATATCAATTTTGGGACTTAGACGGAATTTTGAAAAAATGGAGGGAAATTTTTTGCGAGCTAGACGCACGTGCGGGGTATCGTCGGATCGGGCTCCGCGCGGGCTAGCCGAATATGCAATAAAATTAATTACGACAAGAGACAAAATTTTGAGTTTAGGCCGAAAAACCAGTTTTTTAAGTGAAAATTGGTGTTTTTCACCCCCACTCCGGAACTCGGGCCACGGATCGCGCACCTGATCACGGGATTAATTGAGGGCGGTCGCTGAGACTAATATAGAATTTAAACGGTTGTAATTGGTCGAAAAATGGCGTTGTAAATGAATTAAATATAGTGAAATTTTGAGAAAATGCAAAATTCGGTTAAGGGTTGATTTTTAGGGGTTGCGATTTGTGTCAAACGATAGGCGTCCGCCTTTTTAGGTCTAATTAGCTGAAAACAGCTTCAAAATCGCACCTATGACAAAGAAGTTATCGATACTTTTTTCAACGGCTTACCGGGGTATATCAATTTTGGGACTTAGACGGAATTTTGAAAAAATGGAGGGAAATTTTTTGCGAGCTAGACGCACGTGCGGGGTATCGTCGGATCGGGCTCCGCGCGGGCTAGCCGAATATGCAATAAAATTAATTACGACAAGAGACAAAATTTTGAGTTTAGGCCGAAAAACCAGTTTTTTAAGTGAAAATTGGTGTTTTTCACCCCCACTCCGGAACTCGGGCCACGGATCGCGCACCTGATCACGGGATTAATTGAGGGCGGTCGCTGAGACTAATATAGAATTTAAACGGTTGTAATTGGTCGAAAAATGGCGTTGTAAATGAATTAAATATAGTGAAATTTTGAGAAAATGCATAATTCGGTTAAGGGTTGATTTTTAGGGGTTGCGATTTGTGTCAAACGATAGGCGTCCGCCTTTTTAGGTCTAATTAGCTGAAAACAGCTTCAAAATCGCACCTATGACAAAGAAGTTATCGATACTTTTTTCAACGGCTTACCGGGGTATATCAATTTTGGGACTTAGACGGAATTTTGAAAAAATGGAGGGAAATTTTTTGCGAGCTAGACGCACGTGCGGGGTATCGTCGGATCGGGCTCCGCGCGGGCTAGCCGAATATGCAATAAAATTAATTACGACAAGAGACAAAATTTTGAGTTTAGGCCGAAAAACCAGTTTTTTAAGTGAAAATTGGTGTTTTTCACCCCCACTCCGGAACTCGGGCCACGGATCGCGCACCTGATCACGGGATTAATTGAGGGCGGTCGCTGAGACTAATATAGAATTTAAACGGTTGTAATTGGTCGAAAAATGGCGTTGTAAATGAATTAAATATAGTGAAATTTTGAGAAAATGCATAATTCGGTTAAGGGTTGATTTTTAGGGGTTGCGATTTGTGTCAAACGATAGGCGTCCGCCTTTTTAGGTCTAATTAGCTGAAAACAGCTTCAAAATCGCACCTATGACAAAGAAGTTATCGATACTTTTTTCAACGGCTTACCGGGGTATATCAATTTTGGGACTTAGACGGAATTTTGAAAAAATGGAGGGAAATTTTTTGCGAGCTAGACGCACGTGCGGGGTATCGTCGGATCGGGCTCCGCGCGGGCTAGCCGAATATGCAATAAAATTAATTACGACAAGAGACAAAATTTTGAGTTTAGGCCGAAAAACCAGTTTTTTAAGTGAAAATTGGTGTTTTTCACCCCCACTCCGGAACTCGGGCCACGGATCGCGCACCTGATCACGGGATTAATTGAGGGCGGTCGCTGAGACTAATATAGAATTTAAACGGTTGTAATTGGTCGAAAAATGGCGTTGTAAATGAATTAAATATAGTGAAATTTTGAGAAAATGCAAAATTCGGTTAAGGGTTGATTTTTAGGGGTTGCGATTTGTGTCAAACGATAGGCGTCCGCCTTTTTAGGTCTAATTAGCTGAAAACAGCTTCAAAATCGCACCTATGACAAAGAAGTTATCGATACTTTTTTCAACGGCTTACCGGGGTATATCAATTTTGGGACTTAGACGGAATTTTGAAAAAATGGAGGGAAATTTTTTGCGAGCTAGACGCACGTGCGGGGTATCGTCGGATCGGGCTCCGCGCGGGCTAGCCGAATATGCAATAAAATTAATTACGACAAGAGACAAAATTTTGAGTTTAGGCCGAAAAACCAGTTTTTTAAGTGAAAATTGGTGTTTTTCACCCCCACTCCGGAACTCGGGCCACGGATCGCGCACCTGATCACGGGATTAATTGAGGGCGGTCGCTGAGACTAATATAGAATTTAAACGGTTGTAATTGGTCGAAAAATGGCGTTGTAAATGAATTAAATATAGTGAAATTTTGAGAAAATGCAAAATTCGGTTAAGGGTTGATTTTTAGGGGTTGCGATTTGTGTCAAACGATAGGCGTCCGCCTTTTTAGGTCTAATTAGCTGAAAACAGCTTCAAAATCGCACCTATGACAAAGAAGTTATCGATACTTTTTTCAACGGCTTACCGGGGTATATCAATTTTGGGACTTAGACGGAATTTTGAAAAAATGGAGGGAAATTTTTTGCGAGCTAGACGCACGTGCGGGGTATCGTCGGATCGGGCTCCGCGCGGGCTAGCCGAATATGCAATAAAATTAATTACGACAAGAGACAAAATTTTGAGTTTAGGCCGAAAAACCAGTTTTTTAAGTGAAAATTGGTGTTTTTCACCCCCACTCCGGAACTCGGGCCACGGATCGCGCACCTGATCACGGGATTAATTGAGGGCGGTCGCTGAGACTAATATAGAATTTAAACGGTTGTAATTGGTCGAAAAATGGCGTTGTAAATGAATTAAATATAGTGAAATTTTGAGAAAATGCATAATTCGGTTAAGGGTTGATTTTTAGGGGTTGCGATTTGTGTCAAACGATAGGCGTCCGCCTTTTTAGGTCTAATTAGCTGAAAACAGCTTCAAAATCGCACCTATGACAAAGAAGTTATCGATACTTTTTTCAACGGCTTACCGGGGTATATCAATTTTGGGACTTAGACGGAATTTTGAAAAAATGGAGGGAAATTTTTTGCGAGCTAGACGCACGTGCGGGGTATCGTCGGATCGGGCTCCGCGCGGGCTAGCCGAATATGCAATAAAATTAATTACGACAAGAGACAAAATTTTGAGTTTAGGCCGAAAAACCAGTTTTTTAAGTGAAAATTGGTGTTTTTCACCCCCACTCCGGAACTCGGGCCACGGATCGCGCACCTGATCACGGGATTAATTGAGGGCGGTCGCTGAGACTAATATAGAATTTAAACGGTTGTAATTGGTCGAAAAATGGCGTTGTAAATGAATTAAATATAGTGAAATTTTGAGAAAATGCATAATTCGGTTAAGGGTTGATTTTTAGGGGTTGCGATTTGTGTCAAACGATAGGCGTCCGCCTTTTTAGGTCTAATTAGCTGAAAACAGCTTCAAAATCGCACCTATGACAAAGAAGTTATCGATACTTTTTTCAACGGCTTACCGGGGTATATCAATTTTGGGACTTAGACGGAATTTTGAAAAAATGGAGGGAAATTTTTTGCGAGCTAGACGCACGTGCGGGGTATCGTCGGATCGGGCTCCGCGCGGGCTAGCCGAATATGCAATAAAATTAATTACGACAAGAGACAAAATTTTGAGTTTAGGCCGAAAAACCAGTTTTTTAAGTGAAAATTGGTGTTTTTCACCCCCACTCCGGAACTCGGGCCACGGATCGCGCACCTGATCACGGGATTAATTGAGGGCGGTCGCTGAGACTAATATAGAATTTAAACGGTTGTAATTGGTCGAAAAATGGCGTTGTAAATGAATTAAATATAGTGAAATTTTGAGAAAATGCAAAATTCGGTTAAGGGTTGATTTTTAGGGGTTGCGATTTGTGTCAAACGATAGGCGTCCGCCTTTTTAGGTCTAATTAGCTGAAAACAGCTTCAAAATCGCACCTATGACAAAGAAGTTATCGATACTTTTTTCAACGGCTTACCGGGGTATATCAATTTTGGGACTTAGACGGAATTTTGAAAAAATGGAGGGAAATTTTTTGCGAGCTAGACGCACGTGCGGGGTATCGTCGGATCGGGCTCCGCGCGGGCTAGCCGAATATGCAATAAAATTAATTACGACAAGAGACAAAATTTTGAGTTTAGGCCGAAAAACCAGTTTTTTAAGTGAAAATTGGTGTTTTTCACCCCCACTCCGGAACTCGGGCCACGGATCGCGCACCTGATCACGGGATTAATTGAGGGCGGTCGCTGAGACTAATATAGAATTTAAACGGTTGTAATTGGTCGAAAAATGGCGTTGTAAATGAATTAAATATAGTGAAATTTTGAGAAAATGCAAAATTCGGTTAAGGGTTGATTTTTAGGGGTTGCGATTTGTGTCAAACGATAGGCGTCCGCCTTTTTAGGTCTAATTAGCTGAAAACAGCTTCAAAATCGCACCTATGACAAAGAAGTTATCGATACTTTTTTCAACGGCTTACCGGGGTATATCAATTTTGGGACTTAGACGGAATTTTGAAAAAATGGAGGGAAATTTTTTGCGAGCTAGACGCACGTGCGGGGTATCGTCGGATCGGGCTCCGCGCGGGCTAGCCGAATATGCAATAAAATTAATTACGACAAGAGACAAAATTTTGAGTTTAGGCCGAAAAACCAGTTTTTTAAGTGAAAATTGGTGTTTTTCACCCCCACTCCGGAACTCGGGCCACGGATCGCGCACCTGATCACGGGATTAATTGAGGGCGGTCGCTGAGACTAATATAGAATTTAAACGGTTGTAATTGGTCGAAAAATGGCGTTGTAAATGAATTAAATATAGTGAAATTTTGAGAAAATGCATAATTCGGTTAAGGGTTGATTTTTAGGGGTTGCGATTTGTGTCAAACGATAGGCGTCCGCCTTTTTAGGTCTAATTAGCTGAAAACAGCTTCAAAATCGCACCTATGACAAAGAAGTTATCGATACTTTTTTCAACGGCTTACCGGGGTATATCAATTTTGGGACTTTTTTTTTTTTTTTTTTTTTTTTTTTTTATCGTGGTAAAATCATCAAATGAGTCCTCCCACCCCGGGCAGGGCGGGAGGGACTGTCAGACTTGTACTGACTAAAATCCACGGTGTCCTTCAGTAGCCCTTTATGTCCCGGGGTCACGGTAATGGTATAAGTCCCGCGACCCCGGCAGGCTTTGGCCCTCTAGAGAGGGGGCCCCGTCATTATGCTGACGCTCTTTGAGGCGCGCGTGGAACACAACGCGCCGTCGACCCGGGCATGGTCCATGGTCGGGCTGCGAGTTGCCCTTTACTCGCCGCCCGCATGCCCGCGCCTACGGTGGCCGGAGATCGTCTTGCGACGTCCGTCGCCGTGGGCGTCCACCACCGCGGGTGGGGCGGAGGGAGGACATTGTCCTCTCTCTCACGCGGCCCGCCTCCTCCTTCGCGAGCATTACTGCTTCGCAGAAGGAGGCGACCGCTTCCCACTCCGTCTCGCCCCGCAGCATGGCCGCAACCAATGCCGGGCGCGAGAGGTCTCCGCCTATCGCCGCCGTGAGGACACGTCGGTGCTCTGCCCAAGCTGGGCAGTCTTGCACCGTATGCTCTACTGTGTCCTCCGGGCGATCTTCGCAGTGGTGACACCCAGGCGTTTCCTCCTTTCTCCTTAGACACAGGTACCTCCCGAAACTTCCGTGTCCGGTGAGGACCTGCGTCATGCGGTAGGTCAGGACGCCGTGACTCCTATCCAGCCACTCCTCAAAGAGGGGTCTTACCGCCGCGATTGCGGCGTGCCCGGCCGTCGGTAGCGACAGTCGTGCTCTCCATACTGCCCTGAGATCGCGCCGGAGCTCTTCCCGCCGCGCCTCGACTTCTCGAGGCAGCGGCGATACACCCCGGCGCTGCGCCTCCACGCGCCACTCATAGACGCGCTGGAGGGCAGTCGCCTCCAGATCCCAGGGCAGTAATCCGGCAAGCAGGTTGGCCGATTCGCCGGCGATCGTGCGGTATCCCCGGATCATCCGGATAGCCATGACCCTCTGGCATGCGACCAACTTCAGTGGTCGCGTCCGGATGCTCAGGGCCCACACGGGGGCCCCGTAGAGGGCCATGGACCGCACGACACCGGCGTACAGCCTACGGCAGGAGGCGTTTGGCCCGCTGAGATTAGGCAGGAGCCGCCTGAGGGCGGCTGCTGCCCGGTTCAGCTTTGGGGCCAAACTCAGGAAATGCTCCCTGAAGTTCCACCGGCTGTCGAGGACGAGTCCTAGGTACTTCATCGTCCTCCCGACGCCGATGCGAACCCCCTCCACCGTTATGTGGGACTCGGACCGTGGCGCGTTAACGCGGCCATGAAAACACATGGCCTCCGTTTTGTGCAGCGCCACTTCGAGTCCCAGCTGCCGGATCCTCTCGACGACTGTCGCTACCGCTTGCGTCGCCAGGTCGGCCGCCGCCTGGTGCGACTCTCCCTCCGCCAGGACGAGCGTGTCGTCAGCGTAACATATTACGCTGACGCCGTCAGGGAGGTCGCTGCGCAGCACCCAATCGTATCCGATGTTCCACAGGGGCGGTCCCAAGACCGATCCCTGTGGAACACCGCACGATATCTCTCGCCGGTTCCACTCTCCCCGGTGACCGGGGTAGATGACGGCTCTATCCGTCAGGTAGTCCTCGACTATGCGACGGAGGTAGGTCGGCACCCGGTGATACCGGAGTGCCTCCCTGATGCAACTCCAGGGCAGGGTGTTAAAGGCGTTGGTGATGTCCAAAGACACCGCCAAGACGACCCTGCCCCGGGCTACTGCATCCCCCGTCGTGAGGGCTCTCACGCGCATGATTGCGTCCACCGTCGAGCGCCCCCTGCGGAAGCCAAACTGGCTCTCCGCAAGGTTCGGGCCCACCCGATTCAGGTGCCCGACGAGGCGGTCTGCAATGACTCTTTCAAAGAGCTTGCCCACCTCGTCGAGCAGCACGATGGGCCGGAATGCGGACGGAGAGTCCGCAGGGCGCCCGTGCTTCTGGATGAGGACCAGTTTCCCTGTCTTCCAACGAAGCGGGAACCGGCCCCTCTCCAAGCATGCGCTAAAGAGCCCCCCTAGTCGAGGCCCGAGAGTCCCCGAGGCCAGGACCCAGGCTTTTCCTGGCAGGCCGTCGGGTCCTGGGGCGGTATTTTTGGCTTTGAGCCTTTGTACCGCCACTCTCAAGTCTACCTCGGTCACCTCCGGAGCGTCGTAGATGTCGTCGTCGCTGTGATCCGCGTTTACGTCAGCTTCATCGTCAGATTCCGTCGGAGACGGAGCCATGGGCGGGGGAGTGTGCTCCCCTCGCGATGGGAACAGGGCGCTCACCACGCCCTCCACGAACTGAGGCTGGAGGCTCTGCGTCAACGGGGGAGCCCAGGGGCGAAGCTTTTCACGCACCCACTTGTAGGGGCGGCCCCATGGGTCCCCGTCCAGAGTCCCCAGCATCTCCGCGCGGGCCAATTCCTTGGCCCGCCAGATCTCGTCGCGGAGGGCGGTCTTCGCTGCCCTGTAGCCCTCGTATAGCTCCGCCTCTACAGTCGCCGCATCCGGAGGTCGGGTGCGGCGCCTGCGGAATCTGGTGTACCGGCGGCGCGCGGCAACGCACGCTTCGCGCAGCGCTGCAAGCTCGCGCGACCACCAGTACAACTGACGCCGGGCGCGTCCTTGCCGGACCCGGGGCATGGCCACGTCACAGATCTCCGACATGGCCTCCCGGAACCACTCGGCCTCGTCGTTTATGTCGGCAGGCCTGTCCGGTGGTGACACCCAGGCCTGCACGATCGAGGCTTCCAGGAATAGCTCCCGGTCCAGCTGCTTCAGCGCCCATCGCGGACCACTTGGGTTCCGTCCACTTGGAGCCGGCGCGTCTGAGGTCTGGGCGGAGACGTCGAACCGGATATACCGGTGGTCGGAATAGGTCTCCGCCTCCTCCACAACGCGCCAGCCGGTAACGCGCGGCGACAGGTCGGCGGTGGCGAACGTAACGTCCACCACCGATTCGCCCAAAAACCGCACGCACGTGGGGACAGAACCCCGGTTCTCGATCACCAGGCCCTGCGCACGGGCCCAGCGCTCGAGCAACCTACCCCGCGTATGGTCCGTGTCCCGGGAACCCCAAGCCGGACTTTTGGCGTTGAAGTCCCCAAGGACGAGCGCGGGGAGGGAACCGAGGGCGACGACGACATCTCCCAGCTCCGTTAGGGAGTCTTGGAACTCGGCGAGAGATCGGTTCGGGGAGAAATAGACGCCTACAACGGCGATCTCCCCGAACCGAGCTGCGACGATCCCGCGCCCTCTCTTTACGCGATCGAGGGGCGGGGTACCGGCGGCGGCCGACGAAATTAGGGTCACCGAGCCGTCCAGGTCCTCCACCCAGTCATTCCTGGGCAGGACAGAATACGGCTCGGCGACCACGGCGACGTTGATCAACCACTGCGCCATGCTCTGGAGCAAGAGATCCCGAGCAGCGGCGCAGTGGTTGATGTTCGCCTGGAGGAAGCGCAATGGAGACATTAATCGGAATCCATTGCAGCCTCCTCCAGGGCCCCTCGCGGGGGTAAGGCCACGGCGGCGGCGGCGGCCACGGCAGTGGCGGCGGCGGCGGCGGTGGTGGCAGTGACGGCGGCGGCAGAGGGCCTACCTCTGCTCTTGGCTTTGGTGGGTGGGGCGCAGGACTTGCCCCCAGCCCGGTGATCGGCCGGCTTGCCAGCCGCCGCACATGCGAAGCAGTGCGGCGGGGCAGTGCACGAGCCGGCCTTGTGACCGGGCTGACCGCAGCGGAAACACTTGTCGCTGCGGTCAACCTCCGAGGTGCAGTTACATGCCACGTGGTTGCCCACCTGGCATCGGTAGCACCTCAGAGGTCTGGGTTCCAGCAGTTTCACCTGCGCGGAAACCCATCCAACCAAGAGCCTTCGGCCCCCCTCCAGTTTTTTGGCCGCCGGCACGGGGCAGCTGACCGTAATGGTCTGCAGCCCCGCGAAGTCAGGACGCAGGGCGCCCGCCCTCACCTGATCGGGAGGGCACCCCCCAGTCCTGGCAACGGCGGCCACCACGTCCTCGACCGTCACGGAGTCATCCAGACCCAATATGCGCACGTCTGCGCGCTTGGTGGGTCTGGATACTCGGGCCTCTTCCGCATTTAAGGACGCTCTGAGCCGTTCGGCCAGAGCGTCAGCGGTGGGGCCACTGGCCGCGCCGGGGAGCTCCAACATCCGAGCCCCCGTTGCAGTGACCCGTAAACGGAGGCCCCCGGTGATGCCGAGCTCCGTGAGGTCCACCGCCTCCTTCGCCTTCGCGAGCACGTCGCGGTAGGACACGCCCCTCTTGACCGCGTCCGGCTGCAGTGTGATCACTACTGCCGCGGTCTTAGGGGCGCGCAATCGCGCCGCGACGCCGCGCTCCTTGCGCTGCCGCCGCCTCTCCCTCCGCCGTTTGGACCTGGCCGCGTTGGCAGCCTTCCTCTTCTCTCCGGCCACTTGCCAATCGGCGCTGGCCGGAGGAGTGCTAGGAGGAGGCTGCTGGGCTGGCCGGCTTTCGGCCTGGGCCCCCTTCTTTTTTGCAGCCGACCGTGCCGGCCCCGCAGGTGTCGGGGTCGGAGTCGGCTTGGACGGACCCGGTTTCGCCTGACTAGGCTGTGCCGGGGCCGTCTTTGAAGGGGCCTTCTTCGCCGCAGCCGTCTTCGCCGGAGTCGGCTTGGTCGGGGGCGGCTTCGACGCGGCCACAGCCGCGTACGAGGACGCCGCCAGCGGGGGTCGCAGCACGCGGCTCTCCAGTACGGAGAACCGCTGCTGGAAGGCGGCCAGCTCCTGTCGCACCAGGTCGAGAACAGAGTTCTCCGCTGGTGTGGGCTGGCCTTTCTCCTTTTGGACCCGCGGCGGCGCGTCCCGCTGGCCGCCTCTCCGAAGTCCGGCCAGGTCCGCCTTGAGGGCGGCGTTCTCCCTCTGGAGAGCCTCCATGGCGGCAGTCAGGCGGGAGACCTCCGACCGCAGTTCGGACATGTCGTCCCTTGCAGCCGGGGCCCCGCCGTAAATCCGCGCGGCCGCCATGATGGAGGCCGTGGCTTCGCCAACCGCATTCTCCTTACTGCTCTTTTTCCGCTTCAGGTTAACTATGCGGATGGCAGCTGTCACGGCCTCTGCTAGTTTGGCCTCGTTTGAGGCCAAACCACTGTTGGGCTCTCCAGAGGAGATCCCCCTCCCCGAAGTCTTGCCTCGGCCTTTACCCCGCACGCTCGTGGGGATCTTACGGGCCGAGACAAGCCCTTCCTCGGACGACGAGATGTCCTCCCGGGAGCGCTTCAGGAACTCACTCCTCCTGTCCGCGCTCCTCTCGTCGCTCCTCACTACGCTTCCAGAGATGCTCTGGAAGCTCACGGCGTCTGATGCCGAGTCGGACTCCGACTCGAGCACCAGCGCCCCCTCCGTTCGCGGAGCGGCACTCTGTGCCCGCTCGAAGTTCGGTGCCGGTGAGTTGGACGTACTGGACAAGTCCAGTGACTCCTCCTCACGGGCACGTGAGCCTCCCTGGCTCAATGCGGCGACTGCCGGAGCAAATATAGGGTAAAACCGGTTGTTGTTGCCCCCCCCAGAGTACGACGGGGCAGACCGGACGTGTCCGGTGCGGGATTCCCCAGCTGAAGAGCAGCTGGGACCCGCCTGGGTAGTCTGAACAATAACCTTTTTTTCCATTGTTTACTTTTTTAGAGAGGTGAGTTCCTCTTTCAACCCTAAGCCCCCATTTCCCTCCCCTGGTTCACTTCACGGTTACGTCTAAGGATTAGACGCGTACCGGAAGTGAACCTTTCCCCCCCTAGACCCAATCTCTGAGACCGGGCCCCGCGCCGTCTAGAAGCTCGAGCTGACTGCTCGATCCTCCAGGCGGCGCGCCTTTCCCCGGTGTGTCCCTCTTGGTCTGGTCTCTCCCTCTGAGCCTGTCCGGCATGAGTGCACGAGTGCCTCTACCGGCAGGGGCCCAGAGATCATCGAGACACACAAGCCCCACCACGACGACAACGTGGGGACACGTTGGTGGGGATCAATTTTGGGACTTAGACGGAATTTTGAAAAAATGGAGGGAAATTTTTTGCGAGCTAGACGCACGTGCGGGGTATCGTCGGATCGGGCTCCGCGCGGGCTAGCCGAATATGCAATAAAATTAATTACGACAAGAGACAAAATTTTGAGTTTAGGCCGAAAAACCAGTTTTTTAAGTGAAAATTGGTGTTTTTCACCCCCACTCCGGAACTCGGGCCACGGATCGCGCACCTGATCACGGGATTAATTGAGGGCGGTCGCTGAGACTAATATAGAATTTAAACGGTTGTAATTGGTCGAAAAATGGCGTTGTAAATGAATTAAATATAGTGAAATTTTGAGAAAATGCATAATTCGGTTAAGGGTTGATTTTTAGGGGTTGCGATTTGTGTCAAACGATAGGCGTCCGCCTTTTTAGGTCTAATTAGCTGAAAACAGCTTCAAAATCGCACCTATGACAAAGAAGTTATCGATACTTTTTTCAACGGCTTACCGGGGTATATCAATTTTGGGACTTAGACGGAATTTTGAAAAAATGGAGGGAAATTTTTTGCGAGCTAGACGCACGTGCGGGGTATCGTCGGATCGGGCTCCGCGCGGGCTAGCCGAATATGCAATAAAATTAATTACGACAAGAGACAAAATTTTGAGTTTAGGCCGAAAAACCAGTTTTTTAAGTGAAAATTGGTGTTTTTCACCCCCACTCCGGAACTCGGGCCACGGATCGCGCACCTGATCACGGGATTAATTGAGGGCGGTCGCTGAGACTAATATAGAATTTAAACGGTTGTAATTGGTCGAAAAATGGCGTTGTAAATGAATTAAATATAGTGAAATTTTGAGAAAATGCAAAATTCGGTTAAGGGTTGATTTTTAGGGGTTGCGATTTGTGTCAAACGATAGGCGTCCGCCTTTTTAGGTCTAATTAGCTGAAAACAGCTTCAAAATCGCACCTATGACAAAGAAGTTATCGATACTTTTTTCAACGGCTTACCGGGGTATATCAATTTTGGGACTTAGACGGAATTTTGAAAAAATGGAGGGAAATTTTTTGCGAGCTAGACGCACGTGCGGGGTATCGTCGGATCGGGCTCCGCGCGGGCTAGCCGAATATGCAATAAAATTAATTACGACAAGAGACAAAATTTTGAGTTTAGGCCGAAAAACCAGTTTTTTAAGTGAAAATTGGTGTTTTTCACCCCCACTCCGGAACTCGGGCCACGGATCGCGCACCTGATCACGGGATTAATTGAGGGCGGTCGCTGAGACTAATATAGAATTTAAACGGTTGTAATTGGTCGAAAAATGGCGTTGTAAATGAATTAAATATAGTGAAATTTTGAGAAAATGCAAAATTCGGTTAAGGGTTGATTTTTAGGGGTTGCGATTTGTGTCAAACGATAGGCGTCCGCCTTTTTAGGTCTAATTAGCTGAAAACAGCTTCAAAATCGCACCTATGACAAAGAAGTTATCGATACTTTTTTCAACGGCTTACCGGGGTATATCAATTTTGGGACTTAGACGGAATTTTGAAAAAATGGAGGGAAATTTTTTGCGAGCTAGACGCACGTGCGGGGTATCGTCGGATCGGGCTCCGCGCGGGCTAGCCGAATATGCAATAAAATTAATTACGACAAGAGACAAAATTTTGAGTTTAGGCCGAAAAACCAGTTTTTTAAGTGAAAATTGGTGTTTTTCACCCCCACTCCGGAACTCGGGCCACGGATCGCGCACCTGATCACGGGATTAATTGAGGGCGGTCGCTGAGACTAATATAGAATTTAAACGGTTGTAATTGGTCGAAAAATGGCGTTGTAAATGAATTAAATATAGTGAAATTTTGAGAAAATGCATAATTCGGTTAAGGGTTGATTTTTAGGGGTTGCGATTTGTGTCAAACGATAGGCGTCCGCCTTTTTAGGTCTAATTAGCTGAAAACAGCTTCAAAATCGCACCTATGACAAAGAAGTTATCGATACTTTTTTCAACGGCTTACCGGGGTATATCAATTTTGGGACTTAGACGGAATTTTGAAAAAATGGAGGGAAATTTTTTGCGAGCTAGACGCACGTGCGGGGTATCGTCGGATCGGGCTCCGCGCGGGCTAGCCGAATATGCAATAAAATTAATTACGACAAGAGACAAAATTTTGAGTTTAGGCCGAAAAACCAGTTTTTTAAGTGAAAATTGGTGTTTTTCACCCCCACTCCGGAACTCGGGCCACGGATCGCGCACCTGATCACGGGATTAATTGAGGGCGGTCGCTGAGACTAATATAGAATTTAAACGGTTGTAATTGGTCGAAAAATGGCGTTGTAAATGAATTAAATATAGTGAAATTTTGAGAAAATGCATAATTCGGTTAAGGGTTGATTTTTAGGGGTTGCGATTTGTGTCAAACGATAGGCGTCCGCCTTTTTAGGTCTAATTAGCTGAAAACAGCTTCAAAATCGCACCTATGACAAAGAAGTTATCGATACTTTTTTCAACGGCTTACCGGGGTATATCAATTTTGGGACTTAGACGGAATTTTGAAAAAATGGAGGGAAATTTTTTGCGAGCTAGACGCACGTGCGGGGTATCGTCGGATCGGGCTCCGCGCGGGCTAGCCGAATATGCAATAAAATTAATTACGACAAGAGACAAAATTTTGAGTTTAGGCCGAAAAACCAGTTTTTTAAGTGAAAATTGGTGTTTTTCACCCCCACTCCGGAACTCGGGCCACGGATCGCGCACCTGATCACGGGATTAATTGAGGGCGGTCGCTGAGACTAATATAGAATTTAAACGGTTGTAATTGGTCGAAAAATGGCGTTGTAAATGAATTAAATATAGTGAAATTTTGAGAAAATGCATAATTCGGTTAAGGGTTGATTTTTAGGGGTTGCGATTTGTGTCAAACGATAGGCGTCCGCCTTTTTAGGTCTAATTAGCTGAAAACAGCTTCAAAATCGCACCTATGACAAAGAAGTTATCGATACTTTTTTCAACGGCTTACCGGGGTATATCAATTTTGGGACTTAGACGGAATTTTGAAAAAATGGAGGGAAATTTTTTGCGAGCTAGACGCACGTGCGGGGTATCGTCGGATCGGGCTCCGCGCGGGCTAGCCGAATATGCAATAAAATTAATTACGACAAGAGACAAAATTTTGAGTTTAGGCCGAAAAACCAGTTTTTTAAGTGAAAATTGGTGTTTTTCACCCCCACTCCGGAACTCGGGCCACGGATCGCGCACCTGATCACGGGATTAATTGAGGGCGGTCGCTGAGACTAATATAGAATTTAAACGGTTGTAATTGGTCGAAAAATGGCGTTGTAAATGAATTAAATATAGTGAAATTTTGAGAAAATGCATAATTCGGTTAAGGGTTGATTTTTAGGGGTTGCGATTTGTGTCAAACGATAGGCGTCCGCCTTTTTAGGTCTAATTAGCTGAAAACAGCTTCAAAATCGCACCTATGACAAAGAAGTTATCGATACTTTTTTCAACGGCTTACCGGGGTATATCAATTTTGGGACTTAGACGGAATTTTGAAAAAATGGAGGGAAATTTTTTGCGAGCTAGACGCACGTGCGGGGTATCGTCGGATCGGGCTCCGCGCGGGCTAGCCGAATATGCAATAAAATTAATTACGACAAGAGACAAAATTTTGAGTTTAGGCCGAAAAACCAGTTTTTTAAGTGAAAATTGGTGTTTTTCACCCCCACTCCGGAACTCGGGCCACGGATCGCGCACCTGATCACGGGATTAATTGAGGGCGGTCGCTGAGACTAATATAGAATTTAAACGGTTGTAATTGGTCGAAAAATGGCGTTGTAAATGAATTAAATATAGTGAAATTTTGAGAAAATGCAAAATTCGGTTAAGGGTTGATTTTTAGGGGTTGCGATTTGTGTCAAACGATAGGCGTCCGCCTTTTTAGGTCTAATTAGCTGAAAACAGCTTCAAAATCGCACCTATGACAAAGAAGTTATCGATACTTTTTTCAACGGCTTACCGGGGTATATCAATTTTGGGACTTAGACGGAATTTTGAAAAAATGGAGGGAAATTTTTTGCGAGCTAGACGCACGTGCGGGGTATCGTCGGATCGGGCTCCGCGCGGGCTAGCCGAATATGCAATAAAATTAATTACGACAAGAGACAAAATTTTGAGTTTAGGCCGAAAAACCAGTTTTTTAAGTGAAAATTGGTGTTTTTCACCCCCACTCCGGAACTCGGGCCACGGATCGCGCACCTGATCACGGGATTAATTGAGGGCGGTCGCTGAGACTAATATAGAATTTAAACGGTTGTAATTGGTCGAAAAATGGCGTTGTAAATGAATTAAATATAGTGAAATTTTGAGAAAATGCATAATTCGGTTAAGGGTTGATTTTTAGGGGTTGCGATTTGTGTCAAACGATAGGCGTCCGCCTTTTTAGGTCTAATTAGCTGAAAACAGCTTCAAAATCGCACCTATGACAAAGAAGTTATCGATACTTTTTTCAACGGCTTACCGGGGTATATCAATTTTGGGACTTAGACGGAATTTTGAAAAAATGGAGGGAAATTTTTTGCGAGCTAGACGCACGTGCGGGGTATCGTCGGATCGGGCTCCGCGCGGGCTAGCCGAATATGCAATAAAATTAATTACGACAAGAGACAAAATTTTGAGTTTAGGCCGAAAAACCAGTTTTTTAAGTGAAAATTGGTGTTTTTCACCCCCACTCCGGAACTCGGGCCACGGATCGCGCACCTGATCACGGGATTAATTGAGGGCGGTCGCTGAGACTAATATAGAATTTAAACGGTTGTAATTGGTCGAAAAATGGCGTTGTAAATGAATTAAATATAGTGAAATTTTGAGAAAATGCAAAATTCGGTTAAGGGTTGATTTTTAGGGGTTGCGATTTGTGTCAAACGATAGGCGTCCGCCTTTTTAGGTCTAATTAGCTGAAAACAGCTTCAAAATCGCACCTATGACAAAGAAGTTATCGATACTTTTTTCAACGGCTTACCGGGGTATATCAATTTTGGGACTTAGACGGAATTTTGAAAAAATGGAGGGAAATTTTTTGCGAGCTAGACGCACGTGCGGGGTATCGTCGGATCGGGCTCCGCGCGGGCTAGCCGAATATGCAATAAAATTAATTACGACAAGAGACAAAATTTTGAGTTTAGGCCGAAAAACCAGTTTTTTAAGTGAAAATTGGTGTTTTTCACCCCCACTCCGGAACTCGGGCCACGGATCGCGCACCTGATCACGGGATTAATTGAGGGCGGTCGCTGAGACTAATATAGAATTTAAACGGTTGTAATTGGTCGAAAAATGGCGTTGTAAATGAATTAAATATAGTGAAATTTTGAGAAAATGCATAATTCGGTTAAGGGTTGATTTTTAGGGGTTGCGATTTGTGTCAAACGATAGGCGTCCGCCTTTTTAGGTCTAATTAGCTGAAAACAGCTTCAAAATCGCACCTATGACAAAGAAGTTATCGATACTTTTTTCAACGGCTTACCGGGGTATATCAATTTTGGGACTTAGACGGAATTTTGAAAAAATGGAGGGAAATTTTTTGCGAGCTAGACGCACGTGCGGGGTATCGTCGGATCGGGCTCCGCGCGGGCTAGCCGAATATGCAATAAAATTAATTACGACAAGAGACAAAATTTTGAGTTTAGGCCGAAAAACCAGTTTTTTAAGTGAAAATTGGTGTTTTTCACCCCCACTCCGGAACTCGGGCCACGGATCGCGCACCTGATCACGGGATTAATTGAGGGCGGTCGCTGAGACTAATATAGAATTTAAACGGTTGTAATTGGTCGAAAAATGGCGTTGTAAATGAATTAAATATAGTGAAATTTTGAGAAAATGCATAATTCGGTTAAGGGTTGATTTTTAGGGGTTGCGATTTGTGTCAAACGATAGGCGTCCGCCTTTTTAGGTCTAATTAGCTGAAAACAGCTTCAAAATCGCACCTATGACAAAGAAGTTATCGATACTTTTTTCAACGGCTTACCGGGGTATATCAATTTTGGGACTTAGACGGAATTTTGAAAAAATGGAGGGAAATTTTTTGCGAGCTAGACGCACGTGCGGGGTATCGTCGGATCGGGCTCCGCGCGGGCTAGCCGAATATGCAATAAAATTAATTACGACAAGAGACAAAATTTTGAGTTTAGGCCGAAAAACCAGTTTTTTAAGTGAAAATTGGTGTTTTTCACCCCCACTCCGGAACTCGGGCCACGGATCGCGCACCTGATCACGGGATTAATTGAGGGCGGTCGCTGAGACTAATATAGAATTTAAACGGTTGTAATTGGTCGAAAAATGGCGTTGTAAATGAATTAAATATAGTGAAATTTTGAGAAAATGCAAAATTCGGTTAAGGGTTGATTTTTAGGGGTTGCGATTTGTGTCAAACGATAGGCGTCCGCCTTTTTAGGTCTAATTAGCTGAAAACAGCTTCAAAATCGCACCTATGACAAAGAAGTTATCGATACTTTTTTCAACGGCTTACCGGGGTATATCAATTTTGGGACTTAGACGGAATTTTGAAAAAATGGAGGGAAATTTTTTGCGAGCTAGACGCACGTGCGGGGTATCGTCGGATCGGGCTCCGCGCGGGCTAGCCGAATATGCAATAAAATTAATTACGACAAGAGACAAAATTTTGAGTTTAGGCCGAAAAACCAGTTTTTTAAGTGAAAATTGGTGTTTTTCACCCCCACTCCGGAACTCGGGCCACGGATCGCGCACCTGATCACGGGATTAATTGAGGGCGGTCGCTGAGACTAATATAGAATTTAAACGGTTGTAATTGGTCGAAAAATGGCGTTGTAAATGAATTAAATATAGTGAAATTTTGAGAAAATGCAAAATTCGGTTAAGGGTTGATTTTTAGGGGTTGCGATTTGTGTCAAACGATAGGCGTCCGCCTTTTTAGGTCTAATTAGCTGAAAACAGCTTCAAAATCGCACCTATGACAAAGAAGTTATCGATACTTTTTTCAACGGCTTACCGGGGTATATCAATTTTGGGACTTAGACGGAATTTTGAAAAAATGGAGGGAAATTTTTTGCGAGCTAGACGCACGTGCGGGGTATCGTCGGATCGGGCTCCGCGCGGGCTAGCCGAATATGCAATAAAATTAATTACGACAAGAGACAAAATTTTGAGTTTAGGCCGAAAAACCAGTTTTTTAAGTGAAAATTGGTGTTTTTCACCCCCACTCCGGAACTCGGGCCACGGATCGCGCACCTGATCACGGGATTAATTGAGGGCGGTCGCTGAGACTAATATAGAATTTAAACGGTTGTAATTGGTCGAAAAATGGCGTTGTAAATGAATTAAATATAGTGAAATTTTGAGAAAATGCATAATTCGGTTAAGGGTTGATTTTTAGGGGTTGCGATTTGTGTCAAACGATAGGCGTCCGCCTTTTTAGGTCTAATTAGCTGAAAACAGCTTCAAAATCGCACCTATGACAAAGAAGTTATCGATACTTTTTTCAACGGCTTACCGGGGTATATCAATTTTGGGACTTAGACGGAATTTTGAAAAAATGGAGGGAAATTTTTTGCGAGCTAGACGCACGTGCGGGGTATCGTCGGATCGGGCTCCGCGCGGGCTAGCCGAATATGCAATAAAATTAATTACGACAAGAGACAAAATTTTGAGTTTAGGCCGAAAAACCAGTTTTTTAAGTGAAAATTGGTGTTTTTCACCCCCACTCCGGAACTCGGGCCACGGATCGCGCACCTGATCACGGGATTAATTGAGGGCGGTCGCTGAGACTAATATAGAATTTAAACGGTTGTAATTGGTCGAAAAATGGCGTTGTAAATGAATTAAATATAGTGAAATTTTGAGAAAATGCATAATTCGGTTAAGGGTTGATTTTTAGGGGTTGCGATTTGTGTCAAACGATAGGCGTCCGCCTTTTTAGGTCTAATTAGCTGAAAACAGCTTCAAAATCGCACCTATGACAAAGAAGTTATCGATACTTTTTTCAACGGCTTACCGGGGTATATCAATTTTGGGACTTAGACGGAATTTTGAAAAAATGGAGGGAAATTTTTTGCGAGCTAGACGCACGTGCGGGGTATCGTCGGATCGGGCTCCGCGCGGGCTAGCCGAATATGCAATAAAATTAATTACGACAAGAGACAAAATTTTGAGTTTAGGCCGAAAAACCAGTTTTTTAAGTGAAAATTGGTGTTTTTCACCCCCACTCCGGAACTCGGGCCACGGATCGCGCACCTGATCACGGGATTAATTGAGGGCGGTCGCTGAGACTAATATAGAATTTAAACGGTTGTAATTGGTCGAAAAATGGCGTTGTAAATGAATTAAATATAGTGAAATTTTGAGAAAATGCAAAATTCGGTTAAGGGTTGATTTTTAGGGGTTGCGATTTGTGTCAAACGATAGGCGTCCGCCTTTTTAGGTCTAATTAGCTGAAAACAGCTTCAAAATCGCACCTATGACAAAGAAGTTATCGATACTTTTTTCAACGGCTTACCGGGGTATATCAATTTTGGGACTTAGACGGAATTTTGAAAAAATGGAGGGAAATTTTTTGCGAGCTAGACGCACGTGCGGGGTATCGTCGGATCGGGCTCCGCGCGGGCTAGCCGAATATGCAATAAAATTAATTACGACAAGAGACAAAATTTTGAGTTTAGGCCGAAAAACCAGTTTTTTAAGTGAAAATTGGTGTTTTTCACCCCCACTCCGGAACTCGGGCCACGGATCGCGCACCTGATCACGGGATTAATTGAGGGCGGTCGCTGAGACTAATATAGAATTTAAACGGTTGTAATTGGTCGAAAAATGGCGTTGTAAATGAATTAAATATAGTGAAATTTTGAGAAAATGCAAAATTCGGTTAAGGGTTGATTTTTAGGGGTTGCGATTTGTGTCAAACGATAGGCGTCCGCCTTTTTAGGTCTAATTAGCTGAAAACAGCTTCAAAATCGCACCTATGACAAAGAAGTTATCGATACTTTTTTCAACGGCTTACCGGGGTATATCAATTTTGGGACTTAGACGGAATTTTGAAAAAATGGAGGGAAATTTTTTGCGAGCTAGACGCACGTGCGGGGTATCGTCGGATCGGGCTCCGCGCGGGCTAGCCGAATATGCAATAAAATTAATTACGACAAGAGACAAAATTTTGAGTTTAGGCCGAAAAACCAGTTTTTTAAGTGAAAATTGGTGTTTTTCACCCCCACTCCGGAACTCGGGCCACGGATCGCGCACCTGATCACGGGATTAATTGAGGGCGGTCGCTGAGACTAATATAGAATTTAAACGGTTGTAATTGGTCGAAAAATGGCGTTGTAAATGAATTAAATATAGTGAAATTTTGAGAAAATGCAAAATTCGGTTAAGGGTTGATTTTTAGGGGTTGCGATTTGTGTCAAACGATAGGCGTCCGCCTTTTTAGGTCTAATTAGCTGAAAACAGCTTCAAAATCGCACCTATGACAAAGAAGTTATCGATACTTTTTTCAACGGCTTACCGGGGTATATCAATTTTGGGACTTAGACGGAATTTTGAAAAAATGGAGGGAAATTTTTTGCGAGCTAGACGCACGTGCGGGGTATCGTCGGATCGGGCTCCGCGCGGGCTAGCCGAATATGCAATAAAATTAATTACGACAAGAGACAAAATTTTGAGTTTAGGCCGAAAAACCAGTTTTTTAAGTGAAAATTGGTGTTTTTCACCCCCACTCCGGAACTCGGGCCACGGATCGCGCACCTGATCACGGGATTAATTGAGGGCGGTCGCTGAGACTAATATAGAATTTAAACGGTTGTAATTGGTCGAAAAATGGCGTTGTAAATGAATTAAATATAGTGAAATTTTGAGAAAATGCATAATTCGGTTAAGGGTTGATTTTTAGGGGTTGCGATTTGTGTCAAACGATAGGCGTCCGCCTTTTTAGGTCTAATTAGCTGAAAACAGCTTCAAAATCGCACCTATGACAAAGAAGTTATCGATACTTTTTTCAACGGCTTACCGGGGTATATCAATTTTGGGACTTAGACGGAATTTTGAAAAAATGGAGGGAAATTTTTTGCGAGCTAGACGCACGTGCGGGGTATCGTCGGATCGGGCTCCGCGCGGGCTAGCCGAATATGCAATAAAATTAATTACGACAAGAGACAAAATTTTGAGTTTAGGCCGAAAAACCAGTTTTTTAAGTGAAAATTGGTGTTTTTCACCCCCACTCCGGAACTCGGGCCACGGATCGCGCACCTGATCACGGGATTAATTGAGGGCGGTCGCTGAGACTAATATAGAATTTAAACGGTTGTAATTGGTCGAAAAATGGCGTTGTAAATGAATTAAATATAGTGAAATTTTGAGAAAATGCAAAATTCGGTTAAGGGTTGATTTTTAGGGGTTGCGATTTGTGTCAAACGATAGGCGTCCGCCTTTTTAGGTCTAATTAGCTGAAAACAGCTTCAAAATCGCACCTATGACAAAGAAGTTATCGATACTTTTTTCAACGGCTTACCGGGGTATATCAATTTTGGGACTTAGACGGAATTTTGAAAAAATGGAGGGAAATTTTTTGCGAGCTAGACGCACGTGCGGGGTATCGTCGGATCGGGCTCCGCGCGGGCTAGCCGAATATGCAATAAAATTAATTACGACAAGAGACAAAATTTTGAGTTTAGGCCGAAAAACCAGTTTTTTAAGTGAAAATTGGTGTTTTTCACCCCCACTCCGGAACTCGGGCCACGGATCGCGCACCTGATCACGGGATTAATTGAGGGCGGTCGCTGAGACTAATATAGAATTTAAACGGTTGTAATTGGTCGAAAAATGGCGTTGTAAATGAATTAAATATAGTGAAATTTTGAGAAAATGCATAATTCGGTTAAGGGTTGATTTTTAGGGGTTGCGATTTGTGTCAAACGATAGGCGTCCGCCTTTTTAGGTCTAATTAGCTGAAAACAGCTTCAAAATCGCACCTATGACAAAGAAGTTATCGATACTTTTTTCAACGGCTTACCGGGGTATATCAATTTTGGGACTTAGACGGAATTTTGAAAAAATGGAGGGAAATTTTTTGCGAGCTAGACGCACGTGCGGGGTATCGTCGGATCGGGCTCCGCGCGGGCTAGCCGAATATGCAATAAAATTAATTACGACAAGAGACAAAATTTTGAGTTTAGGCCGAAAAACCAGTTTTTTAAGTGAAAATTGGTGTTTTTCACCCCCACTCCGGAACTCGGGCCACGGATCGCGCACCTGATCACGGGATTAATTGAGGGCGGTCGCTGAGACTAATATAGAATTTAAACGGTTGTAATTGGTCGAAAAATGGCGTTGTAAATGAATTAAATATAGTGAAATTTTGAGAAAATGCATAATTCGGTTAAGGGTTGATTTTTAGGGGTTGCGATTTGTGTCAAACGATAGGCGTCCGCCTTTTTAGGTCTAATTAGCTGAAAACAGCTTCAAAATCGCACCTATGACAAAGAAGTTATCGATACTTTTTTCAACGGCTTACCGGGGTATATCAATTTTGGGACTTAGACGGAATTTTGAAAAAATGGAGGGAAATTTTTTGCGAGCTAGACGCACGTGCGGGGTATCGTCGGATCGGGCTCCGCGCGGGCTAGCCGAATATGCAATAAAATTAATTACGACAAGAGACAAAATTTTGAGTTTAGGCCGAAAAACCAGTTTTTTAAGTGAAAATTGGTGTTTTTCACCCCCACTCCGGAACTCGGGCCACGGATCGCGCACCTGATCACGGGATTAATTGAGGGCGGTCGCTGAGACTAATATAGAATTTAAACGGTTGTAATTGGTCGAAAAATGGCGTTGTAAATGAATTAAATATAGTGAAATTTTGAGAAAATGCAAAATTCGGTTAAGGGTTGATTTTTAGGGGTTGCGATTTGTGTCAAACGATAGGCGTCCGCCTTTTTAGGTCTAATTAGCTGAAAACAGCTTCAAAATCGCACCTATGACAAAGAAGTTATCGATACTTTTTTCAACGGCTTACCGGGGTATATCAATTTTGGGACTTAGACGGAATTTTGAAAAAATGGAGGGAAATTTTTTGCGAGCTAGACGCACGTGCGGGGTATCGTCGGATCGGGCTCCGCGCGGGCTAGCCGAATATGCAATAAAATTAATTACGACAAGAGACAAAATTTTGAGTTTAGGCCGAAAAACCAGTTTTTTAAGTGAAAATTGGTGTTTTTCACCCCCACTCCGGAACTCGGGCCACGGATCGCGCACCTGATCACGGGATTAATTGAGGGCGGTCGCTGAGACTAATATAGAATTTAAACGGTTGTAATTGGTCGAAAAATGGCGTTGTAAATGAATTAAATATAGTGAAATTTTGAGAAAATGCAAAATTCGGTTAAGGGTTGATTTTTAGGGGTTGCGATTTGTGTCAAACGATAGGCGTCCGCCTTTTTAGGTCTAATTAGCTGAAAACAGCTTCAAAATCGCACCTATGACAAAGAAGTTATCGATACTTTTTTCAACGGCTTACCGGGGTATATCAATTTTGGGACTTAGACGGAATTTTGAAAAAATGGAGGGAAATTTTTTGCGAGCTAGACGCACGTGCGGGGTATCGTCGGATCGGGCTCCGCGCGGGCTAGCCGAATATGCAATAAAATTAATTACGACAAGAGACAAAATTTTGAGTTTAGGCCGAAAAACCAGTTTTTTAAGTGAAAATTGGTGTTTTTCACCCCCACTCCGGAACTCGGGCCACGGATCGCGCACCTGATCACGGGATTAATTGAGGGCGGTCGCTGAGACTAATATAGAATTTAAACGGTTGTAATTGGTCGAAAAATGGCGTTGTAAATGAATTAAATATAGTGAAATTTTGAGAAAATGCATAATTCGGTTAAGGGTTGATTTTTAGGGGTTGCGATTTGTGTCAAACGATAGGCGTCCGCCTTTTTAGGTCTAATTAGCTGAAAACAGCTTCAAAATCGCACCTATGACAAAGAAGTTATCGATACTTTTTTCAACGGCTTACCGGGGTATATCAATTTTGGGACTTAGACGGAATTTTGAAAAAATGGAGGGAAATTTTTTGCGAGCTAGACGCACGTGCGGGGTATCGTCGGATCGGGCTCCGCGCGGGCTAGCCGAATATGCAATAAAATTAATTACGACAAGAGACAAAATTTTGAGTTTAGGCCGAAAAACCAGTTTTTTAAGTGAAAATTGGTGTTTTTCACCCCCACTCCGGAACTCGGGCCACGGATCGCGCACCTGATCACGGGATTAATTGAGGGCGGTCGCTGAGACTAATATAGAATTTAAACGGTTGTAATTGGTCGAAAAATGGCGTTGTAAATGAATTAAATATAGTGAAATTTTGAGAAAATGCATAATTCGGTTAAGGGTTGATTTTTAGGGGTTGCGATTTGTGTCAAACGATAGGCGTCCGCCTTTTTAGGTCTAATTAGCTGAAAACAGCTTCAAAATCGCACCTATGACAAAGAAGTTATCGATACTTTTTTCAACGGCTTACCGGGGTATATCAATTTTGGGACTTAGACGGAATTTTGAAAAAATGGAGGGAAATTTTTTGCGAGCTAGACGCACGTGCGGGGTATCGTCGGATCGGGCTCCGCGCGGGCTAGCCGAATATGCAATAAAATTAATTACGACAAGAGACAAAATTTTGAGTTTAGGCCGAAAAACCAGTTTTTTAAGTGAAAATTGGTGTTTTTCACCCCCACTCCGGAACTCGGGCCACGGATCGCGCACCTGATCACGGGATTAATTGAGGGCGGTCGCTGAGACTAATATAGAATTTAAACGGTTGTAATTGGTCGAAAAATGGCGTTGTAAATGAATTAAATATAGTGAAATTTTGAGAAAATGCAAAATTCGGTTAAGGGTTGATTTTTAGGGGTTGCGATTTGTGTCAAACGATAGGCGTCCGCCTTTTTAGGTCTAATTAGCTGAAAACAGCTTCAAAATCGCACCTATGACAAAGAAGTTATCGATACTTTTTTCAACGGCTTACCGGGGTATATCAATTTTGGGACTTAGACGGAATTTTGAAAAAATGGAGGGAAATTTTTTGCGAGCTAGACGCACGTGCGGGGTATCGTCGGATCGGGCTCCGCGCGGGCTAGCCGAATATGCAATAAAATTAATTACGACAAGAGACAAAATTTTGAGTTTAGGCCGAAAAACCAGTTTTTTAAGTGAAAATTGGTGTTTTTCACCCCCACTCCGGAACTCGGGCCACGGATCGCGCACCTGATCACGGGATTAATTGAGGGCGGTCGCTGAGACTAATATAGAATTTAAACGGTTGTAATTGGTCGAAAAATGGCGTTGTAAATGAATTAAATATAGTGAAATTTTGAGAAAATGCAAAATTCGGTTAAGGGTTGATTTTTAGGGGTTGCGATTTGTGTCAAACGATAGGCGTCCGCCTTTTTAGGTCTAATTAGCTGAAAACAGCTTCAAAATCGCACCTATGACAAAGAAGTTATCGATACTTTTTTCAACGGCTTACCGGGGTATATCAATTTTGGGACTTAGACGGAATTTTGAAAAAATGGAGGGAAATTTTTTGCGAGCTAGACGCACGTGCGGGGTATCGTCGGATCGGGCTCCGCGCGGGCTAGCCGAATATGCAATAAAATTAATTACGACAAGAGACAAAATTTTGAGTTTAGGCCGAAAAACCAGTTTTTTAAGTGAAAATTGGTGTTTTTCACCCCCACTCCGGAACTCGGGCCACGGATCGCGCACCTGATCACGGGATTAATTGAGGGCGGTCGCTGAGACTAATATAGAATTTAAACGGTTGTAATTGGTCGAAAAATGGCGTTGTAAATGAATTAAATATAGTGAAATTTTGAGAAAATGCATAATTCGGTTAAGGGTTGATTTTTAGGGGTTGCGATTTGTGTCAAACGATAGGCGTCCGCCTTTTTAGGTCTAATTAGCTGAAAACAGCTTCAAAATCGCACCTATGACAAAGAAGTTATCGATACTTTTTTCAACGGCTTACCGGGGTATATCAATTTTGGGACTTTTTTTTTTTTTTTTTTTTTTTTTTTTTATCGTGGTAAAATCATCAAATGAGTCCTCCCACCCCGGGCAGGGCGGGAGGGACTGTCAGACTTGTACTGACTAAAATCCACGGTGTCCTTCAGTAGCCCTTTATGTCCCGGGGTCACGGTAATGGTATAAGTCCCGCGACCCCGGCAGGCTTTGGCCCTCTAGAGAGGGGGCCCCGTCATTATGCTGACGCTCTTTGAGGCGCGCGTGGAACACAACGCGCCGTCGACCCGGGCATGGTCCATGGTCGGGCTGCGAGTTGCCCTTTACTCGCCGCCCGCATGCCCGCGCCTACGGTGGCCGGAGATCGTCTTGCGACGTCCGTCGCCGTGGGCGTCCACCACCGCGGGTGGGGCGGAGGGAGGACATTGTCCTCTCTCTCACGCGGCCCGCCTCCTCCTTCGCGAGCATTACTGCTTCGCAGAAGGAGGCGACCGCTTCCCACTCCGTCTCGCCCCGCAGCATGGCCGCAACCAATGCCGGGCGCGAGAGGTCTCCGCCTATCGCCGCCGTGAGGACACGTCGGTGCTCTGCCCAAGCTGGGCAGTCTTGCACCGTATGCTCTACTGTGTCCTCCGGGCGATCTTCGCAGTGGTGACACCCAGGCGTTTCCTCCTTTCTCCTTAGACACAGGTACCTCCCGAAACTTCCGTGTCCGGTGAGGACCTGCGTCATGCGGTAGGTCAGGACGCCGTGACTCCTATCCAGCCACTCCTCAAAGAGGGGTCTTACCGCCGCGATTGCGGCGTGCCCGGCCGTCGGTAGCGACAGTCGTGCTCTCCATACTGCCCTGAGATCGCGCCGGAGCTCTTCCCGCCGCGCCTCGACTTCTCGAGGCAGCGGCGATACACCCCGGCGCTGCGCCTCCACGCGCCACTCATAGACGCGCTGGAGGGCAGTCGCCTCCAGATCCCAGGGCAGTAATCCGGCAAGCAGGTTGGCCGATTCGCCGGCGATCGTGCGGTATCCCCGGATCATCCGGATAGCCATGACCCTCTGGCATGCGACCAACTTCAGTGGTCGCGTCCGGATGCTCAGGGCCCACACGGGGGCCCCGTAGAGGGCCATGGACCGCACGACACCGGCGTACAGCCTACGGCAGGAGGCGTTTGGCCCGCTGAGATTAGGCAGGAGCCGCCTGAGGGCGGCTGCTGCCCGGTTCAGCTTTGGGGCCAAACTCAGGAAATGCTCCCTGAAGTTCCACCGGCTGTCGAGGACGAGTCCTAGGTACTTCATCGTCCTCCCGACGCCGATGCGAACCCCCTCCACCGTTATGTGGGACTCGGACCGTGGCGCGTTAACGCGGCCATGAAAACACATGGCCTCCGTTTTGTGCAGCGCCACTTCGAGTCCCAGCTGCCGGATCCTCTCGACGACTGTCGCTACCGCTTGCGTCGCCAGGTCGGCCGCCGCCTGGTGCGACTCTCCCTCCGCCAGGACGAGCGTGTCGTCAGCGTAACATATTACGCTGACGCCGTCAGGGAGGTCGCTGCGCAGCACCCAATCGTATCCGATGTTCCACAGGGGCGGTCCCAAGACCGATCCCTGTGGAACACCGCACGATATCTCTCGCCGGTTCCACTCTCCCCGGTGACCGGGGTAGATGACGGCTCTATCCGTCAGGTAGTCCTCGACTATGCGACGGAGGTAGGTCGGCACCCGGTGATACCGGAGTGCCTCCCTGATGCAACTCCAGGGCAGGGTGTTAAAGGCGTTGGTGATGTCCAAAGACACCGCCAAGACGACCCTGCCCCGGGCTACTGCATCCCCCGTCGTGAGGGCTCTCACGCGCATGATTGCGTCCACCGTCGAGCGCCCCCTGCGGAAGCCAAACTGGCTCTCCGCAAGGTTCGGGCCCACCCGATTCAGGTGCCCGACGAGGCGGTCTGCAATGACTCTTTCAAAGAGCTTGCCCACCTCGTCGAGCAGCACGATGGGCCGGAATGCGGACGGAGAGTCCGCAGGGCGCCCGTGCTTCTGGATGAGGACCAGTTTCCCTGTCTTCCAACGAAGCGGGAACCGGCCCCTCTCCAAGCATGCGCTAAAGAGCCCCCCTAGTCGAGGCCCGAGAGTCCCCGAGGCCAGGACCCAGGCTTTTCCTGGCAGGCCGTCGGGTCCTGGGGCGGTATTTTTGGCTTTGAGCCTTTGTACCGCCACTCTCAAGTCTACCTCGGTCACCTCCGGAGCGTCGTAGATGTCGTCGTCGCTGTGATCCGCGTTTACGTCAGCTTCATCGTCAGATTCCGTCGGAGACGGAGCCATGGGCGGGGGAGTGTGCTCCCCTCGCGATGGGAACAGGGCGCTCACCACGCCCTCCACGAACTGAGGCTGGAGGCTCTGCGTCAACGGGGGAGCCCAGGGGCGAAGCTTTTCACGCACCCACTTGTAGGGGCGGCCCCATGGGTCCCCGTCCAGAGTCCCCAGCATCTCCGCGCGGGCCAATTCCTTGGCCCGCCAGATCTCGTCGCGGAGGGCGGTCTTCGCTGCCCTGTAGCCCTCGTATAGCTCCGCCTCTACAGTCGCCGCATCCGGAGGTCGGGTGCGGCGCCTGCGGAATCTGGTGTACCGGCGGCGCGCGGCAACGCACGCTTCGCGCAGCGCTGCAAGCTCGCGCGACCACCAGTACAACTGACGCCGGGCGCGTCCTTGCCGGACCCGGGGCATGGCCACGTCACAGATCTCCGACATGGCCTCCCGGAACCACTCGGCCTCGTCGTTTATGTCGGCAGGCCTGTCCGGTGGTGACACCCAGGCCTGCACGATCGAGGCTTCCAGGAATAGCTCCCGGTCCAGCTGCTTCAGCGCCCATCGCGGACCACTTGGGTTCCGTCCACTTGGAGCCGGCGCGTCTGAGGTCTGGGCGGAGACGTCGAACCGGATATACCGGTGGTCGGAATAGGTCTCCGCCTCCTCCACAACGCGCCAGCCGGTAACGCGCGGCGACAGGTCGGCGGTGGCGAACGTAACGTCCACCACCGATTCGCCCAAAAACCGCACGCACGTGGGGACAGAACCCCGGTTCTCGATCACCAGGCCCTGCGCACGGGCCCAGCGCTCGAGCAACCTACCCCGCGTATGGTCCGTGTCCCGGGAACCCCAAGCCGGACTTTTGGCGTTGAAGTCCCCAAGGACGAGCGCGGGGAGGGAACCGAGGGCGACGACGACATCTCCCAGCTCCGTTAGGGAGTCTTGGAACTCGGCGAGAGATCGGTTCGGGGAGAAATAGACGCCTACAACGGCGATCTCCCCGAACCGAGCTGCGACGATCCCGCGCCCTCTCTTTACGCGATCGAGGGGCGGGGTACCGGCGGCGGCCGACGAAATTAGGGTCACCGAGCCGTCCAGGTCCTCCACCCAGTCATTCCTGGGCAGGACAGAATACGGCTCGGCGACCACGGCGACGTTGATCAACCACTGCGCCATGCTCTGGAGCAAGAGATCCCGAGCAGCGGCGCAGTGGTTGATGTTCGCCTGGAGGAAGCGCAATGGAGACATTAATCGGAATCCATTGCAGCCTCCTCCAGGGCCCCTCGCGGGGGTAAGGCCACGGCGGCGGCGGCGGCCACGGCAGTGGCGGCGGCGGCGGCGGTGGTGGCAGTGACGGCGGCGGCAGAGGGCCTACCTCTGCTCTTGGCTTTGGTGGGTGGGGCGCAGGACTTGCCCCCAGCCCGGTGATCGGCCGGCTTGCCAGCCGCCGCACATGCGAAGCAGTGCGGCGGGGCAGTGCACGAGCCGGCCTTGTGACCGGGCTGACCGCAGCGGAAACACTTGTCGCTGCGGTCAACCTCCGAGGTGCAGTTACATGCCACGTGGTTGCCCACCTGGCATCGGTAGCACCTCAGAGGTCTGGGTTCCAGCAGTTTCACCTGCGCGGAAACCCATCCAACCAAGAGCCTTCGGCCCCCCTCCAGTTTTTTGGCCGCCGGCACGGGGCAGCTGACCGTAATGGTCTGCAGCCCCGCGAAGTCAGGACGCAGGGCGCCCGCCCTCACCTGATCGGGAGGGCACCCCCCAGTCCTGGCAACGGCGGCCACCACGTCCTCGACCGTCACGGAGTCATCCAGACCCAATATGCGCACGTCTGCGCGCTTGGTGGGTCTGGATACTCGGGCCTCTTCCGCATTTAAGGACGCTCTGAGCCGTTCGGCCAGAGCGTCAGCGGTGGGGCCACTGGCCGCGCCGGGGAGCTCCAACATCCGAGCCCCCGTTGCAGTGACCCGTAAACGGAGGCCCCCGGTGATGCCGAGCTCCGTGAGGTCCACCGCCTCCTTCGCCTTCGCGAGCACGTCGCGGTAGGACACGCCCCTCTTGACCGCGTCCGGCTGCAGTGTGATCACTACTGCCGCGGTCTTAGGGGCGCGCAATCGCGCCGCGACGCCGCGCTCCTTGCGCTGCCGCCGCCTCTCCCTCCGCCGTTTGGACCTGGCCGCGTTGGCAGCCTTCCTCTTCTCTCCGGCCACTTGCCAATCGGCGCTGGCCGGAGGAGTGCTAGGAGGAGGCTGCTGGGCTGGCCGGCTTTCGGCCTGGGCCCCCTTCTTTTTTGCAGCCGACCGTGCCGGCCCCGCAGGTGTCGGGGTCGGAGTCGGCTTGGACGGACCCGGTTTCGCCTGACTAGGCTGTGCCGGGGCCGTCTTTGAAGGGGCCTTCTTCGCCGCAGCCGTCTTCGCCGGAGTCGGCTTGGTCGGGGGCGGCTTCGACGCGGCCACAGCCGCGTACGAGGACGCCGCCAGCGGGGGTCGCAGCACGCGGCTCTCCAGTACGGAGAACCGCTGCTGGAAGGCGGCCAGCTCCTGTCGCACCAGGTCGAGAACAGAGTTCTCCGCTGGTGTGGGCTGGCCTTTCTCCTTTTGGACCCGCGGCGGCGCGTCCCGCTGGCCGCCTCTCCGAAGTCCGGCCAGGTCCGCCTTGAGGGCGGCGTTCTCCCTCTGGAGAGCCTCCATGGCGGCAGTCAGGCGGGAGACCTCCGACCGCAGTTCGGACATGTCGTCCCTTGCAGCCGGGGCCCCGCCGTAAATCCGCGCGGCCGCCATGATGGAGGCCGTGGCTTCGCCAACCGCATTCTCCTTACTGCTCTTTTTCCGCTTCAGGTTAACTATGCGGATGGCAGCTGTCACGGCCTCTGCTAGTTTGGCCTCGTTTGAGGCCAAACCACTGTTGGGCTCTCCAGAGGAGATCCCCCTCCCCGAAGTCTTGCCTCGGCCTTTACCCCGCACGCTCGTGGGGATCTTACGGGCCGAGACAAGCCCTTCCTCGGACGACGAGATGTCCTCCCGGGAGCGCTTCAGGAACTCACTCCTCCTGTCCGCGCTCCTCTCGTCGCTCCTCACTACGCTTCCAGAGATGCTCTGGAAGCTCACGGCGTCTGATGCCGAGTCGGACTCCGACTCGAGCACCAGCGCCCCCTCCGTTCGCGGAGCGGCACTCTGTGCCCGCTCGAAGTT
This sequence comes from Agrotis exclamationis, assembly GCA_950005045.1. NCBI lineage: Eukaryota > Metazoa > Arthropoda > Insecta > Lepidoptera > Noctuidae > Agrotis > Agrotis exclamationis. The sequence goes on along the minus strand of OX465422.1, from coordinate 141,606 downwards.
CGGTGCCGGTGAGTTGGACGTACTGGACAAGTCCAGTGACTCCTCCTCACGGGCACGTGAGCCTCCCTGGCTCAATGCGGCGACTGCCGGAGCAAATATAGGGTAAAACCGGTTGTTGTTGCCCCCCCCAGAGTACGACGGGGCAGACCGGACGTGTCCGGTGCGGGATTCCCCAGCTGAAGAGCAGCTGGGACCCGCCTGGGTAGTCTGAACAATAACCTTTTTTTCCATTGTTTACTTTTTTAGAGAGGTGAGTTCCTCTTTCAACCCTAAGCCCCCATTTCCCTCCCCTGGTTCACTTCACGGTTACGTCTAAGGATTAGACGCGTACCGGAAGTGAACCTTTCCCCCCCTAGACCCAATCTCTGAGACCGGGCCCCGCGCCGTCTAGAAGCTCGAGCTGACTGCTCGATCCTCCAGGCGGCGCGCCTTTCCCCGGTGTGTCCCTCTTGGTCTGGTCTCTCCCTCTGAGCCTGTCCGGCATGAGTGCACGAGTGCCTCTACCGGCAGGGGCCCAGAGATCATCGAGACACACAAGCCCCACCACGACGACAACGTGGGGACACGTTGGTGGGGATCAATTTTGGGACTTAGACGGAATTTTGAAAAAATGGAGGGAAATTTTTTGCGAGCTAGACGCACGTGCGGGGTATCGTCGGATCGGGCTCCGCGCGGGCTAGCCGAATATGCAATAAAATTAATTACGACAAGAGACAAAATTTTGAGTTTAGGCCGAAAAACCAGTTTTTTAAGTGAAAATTGGTGTTTTTCACCCCCACTCCGGAACTCGGGCCACGGATCGCGCACCTGATCACGGGATTAATTGAGGGCGGTCGCTGAGACTAATATAGAATTTAAACGGTTGTAATTGGTCGAAAAATGGCGTTGTAAATGAATTAAATATAGTGAAATTTTGAGAAAATGCATAATTCGGTTAAGGGTTGATTTTTAGGGGTTGCGATTTGTGTCAAACGATAGGCGTCCGCCTTTTTAGGTCTAATTAGCTGAAAACAGCTTCAAAATCGCACCTATGACAAAGAAGTTATCGATACTTTTTTCAACGGCTTACCGGGGTATATCAATTTTGGGACTTAGACGGAATTTTGAAAAAATGGAGGGAAATTTTTTGCGAGCTAGACGCACGTGCGGGGTATCGTCGGATCGGGCTCCGCGCGGGCTAGCCGAATATGCAATAAAATTAATTACGACAAGAGACAAAATTTTGAGTTTAGGCCGAAAAACCAGTTTTTTAAGTGAAAATTGGTGTTTTTCACCCCCACTCCGGAACTCGGGCCACGGATCGCGCACCTGATCACGGGATTAATTGAGGGCGGTCGCTGAGACTAATATAGAATTTAAACGGTTGTAATTGGTCGAAAAATGGCGTTGTAAATGAATTAAATATAGTGAAATTTTGAGAAAATGCAAAATTCGGTTAAGGGTTGATTTTTAGGGGTTGCGATTTGTGTCAAACGATAGGCGTCCGCCTTTTTAGGTCTAATTAGCTGAAAACAGCTTCAAAATCGCACCTATGACAAAGAAGTTATCGATACTTTTTTCAACGGCTTACCGGGGTATATCAATTTTGGGACTTAGACGGAATTTTGAAAAAATGGAGGGAAATTTTTTGCGAGCTAGACGCACGTGCGGGGTATCGTCGGATCGGGCTCCGCGCGGGCTAGCCGAATATGCAATAAAATTAATTACGACAAGAGACAAAATTTTGAGTTTAGGCCGAAAAACCAGTTTTTTAAGTGAAAATTGGTGTTTTTCACCCCCACTCCGGAACTCGGGCCACGGATCGCGCACCTGATCACGGGATTAATTGAGGGCGGTCGCTGAGACTAATATAGAATTTAAACGGTTGTAATTGGTCGAAAAATGGCGTTGTAAATGAATTAAATATAGTGAAATTTTGAGAAAATGCAAAATTCGGTTAAGGGTTGATTTTTAGGGGTTGCGATTTGTGTCAAACGATAGGCGTCCGCCTTTTTAGGTCTAATTAGCTGAAAACAGCTTCAAAATCGCACCTATGACAAAGAAGTTATCGATACTTTTTTCAACGGCTTACCGGGGTATATCAATTTTGGGACTTAGACGGAATTTTGAAAAAATGGAGGGAAATTTTTTGCGAGCTAGACGCACGTGCGGGGTATCGTCGGATCGGGCTCCGCGCGGGCTAGCCGAATATGCAATAAAATTAATTACGACAAGAGACAAAATTTTGAGTTTAGGCCGAAAAACCAGTTTTTTAAGTGAAAATTGGTGTTTTTCACCCCCACTCCGGAACTCGGGCCACGGATCGCGCACCTGATCACGGGATTAATTGAGGGCGGTCGCTGAGACTAATATAGAATTTAAACGGTTGTAATTGGTCGAAAAATGGCGTTGTAAATGAATTAAATATAGTGAAATTTTGAGAAAATGCATAATTCGGTTAAGGGTTGATTTTTAGGGGTTGCGATTTGTGTCAAACGATAGGCGTCCGCCTTTTTAGGTCTAATTAGCTGAAAACAGCTTCAAAATCGCACCTATGACAAAGAAGTTATCGATACTTTTTTCAACGGCTTACCGGGGTATATCAATTTTGGGACTTAGACGGAATTTTGAAAAAATGGAGGGAAATTTTTTGCGAGCTAGACGCACGTGCGGGGTATCGTCGGATCGGGCTCCGCGCGGGCTAGCCGAATATGCAATAAAATTAATTACGACAAGAGACAAAATTTTGAGTTTAGGCCGAAAAACCAGTTTTTTAAGTGAAAATTGGTGTTTTTCACCCCCACTCCGGAACTCGGGCCACGGATCGCGCACCTGATCACGGGATTAATTGAGGGCGGTCGCTGAGACTAATATAGAATTTAAACGGTTGTAATTGGTCGAAAAATGGCGTTGTAAATGAATTAAATATAGTGAAATTTTGAGAAAATGCATAATTCGGTTAAGGGTTGATTTTTAGGGGTTGCGATTTGTGTCAAACGATAGGCGTCCGCCTTTTTAGGTCTAATTAGCTGAAAACAGCTTCAAAATCGCACCTATGACAAAGAAGTTATCGATACTTTTTTCAACGGCTTACCGGGGTATATCAATTTTGGGACTTAGACGGAATTTTGAAAAAATGGAGGGAAATTTTTTGCGAGCTAGACGCACGTGCGGGGTATCGTCGGATCGGGCTCCGCGCGGGCTAGCCGAATATGCAATAAAATTAATTACGACAAGAGACAAAATTTTGAGTTTAGGCCGAAAAACCAGTTTTTTAAGTGAAAATTGGTGTTTTTCACCCCCACTCCGGAACTCGGGCCACGGATCGCGCACCTGATCACGGGATTAATTGAGGGCGGTCGCTGAGACTAATATAGAATTTAAACGGTTGTAATTGGTCGAAAAATGGCGTTGTAAATGAATTAAATATAGTGAAATTTTGAGAAAATGCAAAATTCGGTTAAGGGTTGATTTTTAGGGGTTGCGATTTGTGTCAAACGATAGGCGTCCGCCTTTTTAGGTCTAATTAGCTGAAAACAGCTTCAAAATCGCACCTATGACAAAGAAGTTATCGATACTTTTTTCAACGGCTTACCGGGGTATATCAATTTTGGGACTTAGACGGAATTTTGAAAAAATGGAGGGAAATTTTTTGCGAGCTAGACGCACGTGCGGGGTATCGTCGGATCGGGCTCCGCGCGGGCTAGCCGAATATGCAATAAAATTAATTACGACAAGAGACAAAATTTTGAGTTTAGGCCGAAAAACCAGTTTTTTAAGTGAAAATTGGTGTTTTTCACCCCCACTCCGGAACTCGGGCCACGGATCGCGCACCTGATCACGGGATTAATTGAGGGCGGTCGCTGAGACTAATATAGAATTTAAACGGTTGTAATTGGTCGAAAAATGGCGTTGTAAATGAATTAAATATAGTGAAATTTTGAGAAAATGCATAATTCGGTTAAGGGTTGATTTTTAGGGGTTGCGATTTGTGTCAAACGATAGGCGTCCGCCTTTTTAGGTCTAATTAGCTGAAAACAGCTTCAAAATCGCACCTATGACAAAGAAGTTATCGATACTTTTTTCAACGGCTTACCGGGGTATATCAATTTTGGGACTTAGACGGAATTTTGAAAAAATGGAGGGAAATTTTTTGCGAGCTAGACGCACGTGCGGGGTATCGTCGGATCGGGCTCCGCGCGGGCTAGCCGAATATGCAATAAAATTAATTACGACAAGAGACAAAATTTTGAGTTTAGGCCGAAAAACCAGTTTTTTAAGTGAAAATTGGTGTTTTTCACCCCCACTCCGGAACTCGGGCCACGGATCGCGCACCTGATCACGGGATTAATTGAGGGCGGTCGCTGAGACTAATATAGAATTTAAACGGTTGTAATTGGTCGAAAAATGGCGTTGTAAATGAATTAAATATAGTGAAATTTTGAGAAAATGCATAATTCGGTTAAGGGTTGATTTTTAGGGGTTGCGATTTGTGTCAAACGATAGGCGTCCGCCTTTTTAGGTCTAATTAGCTGAAAACAGCTTCAAAATCGCACCTATGACAAAGAAGTTATCGATACTTTTTTCAACGGCTTACCGGGGTATATCAATTTTGGGACTTAGACGGAATTTTGAAAAAATGGAGGGAAATTTTTTGCGAGCTAGACGCACGTGCGGGGTATCGTCGGATCGGGCTCCGCGCGGGCTAGCCGAATATGCAATAAAATTAATTACGACAAGAGACAAAATTTTGAGTTTAGGCCGAAAAACCAGTTTTTTAAGTGAAAATTGGTGTTTTTCACCCCCACTCCGGAACTCGGGCCACGGATCGCGCACCTGATCACGGGATTAATTGAGGGCGGTCGCTGAGACTAATATAGAATTTAAACGGTTGTAATTGGTCGAAAAATGGCGTTGTAAATGAATTAAATATAGTGAAATTTTGAGAAAATGCATAATTCGGTTAAGGGTTGATTTTTAGGGGTTGCGATTTGTGTCAAACGATAGGCGTCCGCCTTTTTAGGTCTAATTAGCTGAAAACAGCTTCAAAATCGCACCTATGACAAAGAAGTTATCGATACTTTTTTCAACGGCTTACCGGGGTATATCAATTTTGGGACTTAGACGGAATTTTGAAAAAATGGAGGGAAATTTTTTGCGAGCTAGACGCACGTGCGGGGTATCGTCGGATCGGGCTCCGCGCGGGCTAGCCGAATATGCAATAAAATTAATTACGACAAGAGACAAAATTTTGAGTTTAGGCCGAAAAACCAGTTTTTTAAGTGAAAATTGGTGTTTTTCACCCCCACTCCGGAACTCGGGCCACGGATCGCGCACCTGATCACGGGATTAATTGAGGGCGGTCGCTGAGACTAATATAGAATTTAAACGGTTGTAATTGGTCGAAAAATGGCGTTGTAAATGAATTAAATATAGTGAAATTTTGAGAAAATGCATAATTCGGTTAAGGGTTGATTTTTAGGGGTTGCGATTTGTGTCAAACGATAGGCGTCCGCCTTTTTAGGTCTAATTAGCTGAAAACAGCTTCAAAATCGCACCTATGACAAAGAAGTTATCGATACTTTTTTCAACGGCTTACCGGGGTATATCAATTTTGGGACTTAGACGGAATTTTGAAAAAATGGAGGGAAATTTTTTGCGAGCTAGACGCACGTGCGGGGTATCGTCGGATCGGGCTCCGCGCGGGCTAGCCGAATATGCAATAAAATTAATTACGACAAGAGACAAAATTTTGAGTTTAGGCCGAAAAACCAGTTTTTTAAGTGAAAATTGGTGTTTTTCACCCCCACTCCGGAACTCGGGCCACGGATCGCGCACCTGATCACGGGATTAATTGAGGGCGGTCGCTGAGACTAATATAGAATTTAAACGGTTGTAATTGGTCGAAAAATGGCGTTGTAAATGAATTAAATATAGTGAAATTTTGAGAAAATGCAAAATTCGGTTAAGGGTTGATTTTTAGGGGTTGCGATTTGTGTCAAACGATAGGCGTCCGCCTTTTTAGGTCTAATTAGCTGAAAACAGCTTCAAAATCGCACCTATGACAAAGAAGTTATCGATACTTTTTTCAACGGCTTACCGGGGTATATCAATTTTGGGACTTAGACGGAATTTTGAAAAAATGGAGGGAAATTTTTTGCGAGCTAGACGCACGTGCGGGGTATCGTCGGATCGGGCTCCGCGCGGGCTAGCCGAATATGCAATAAAATTAATTACGACAAGAGACAAAATTTTGAGTTTAGGCCGAAAAACCAGTTTTTTAAGTGAAAATTGGTGTTTTTCACCCCCACTCCGGAACTCGGGCCACGGATCGCGCACCTGATCACGGGATTAATTGAGGGCGGTCGCTGAGACTAATATAGAATTTAAACGGTTGTAATTGGTCGAAAAATGGCGTTGTAAATGAATTAAATATAGTGAAATTTTGAGAAAATGCATAATTCGGTTAAGGGTTGATTTTTAGGGGTTGCGATTTGTGTCAAACGATAGGCGTCCGCCTTTTTAGGTCTAATTAGCTGAAAACAGCTTCAAAATCGCACCTATGACAAAGAAGTTATCGATACTTTTTTCAACGGCTTACCGGGGTATATCAATTTTGGGACTTAGACGGAATTTTGAAAAAATGGAGGGAAATTTTTTGCGAGCTAGACGCACGTGCGGGGTATCGTCGGATCGGGCTCCGCGCGGGCTAGCCGAATATGCAATAAAATTAATTACGACAAGAGACAAAATTTTGAGTTTAGGCCGAAAAACCAGTTTTTTAAGTGAAAATTGGTGTTTTTCACCCCCACTCCGGAACTCGGGCCACGGATCGCGCACCTGATCACGGGATTAATTGAGGGCGGTCGCTGAGACTAATATAGAATTTAAACGGTTGTAATTGGTCGAAAAATGGCGTTGTAAATGAATTAAATATAGTGAAATTTTGAGAAAATGCATAATTCGGTTAAGGGTTGATTTTTAGGGGTTGCGATTTGTGTCAAACGATAGGCGTCCGCCTTTTTAGGTCTAATTAGCTGAAAACAGCTTCAAAATCGCACCTATGACAAAGAAGTTATCGATACTTTTTTCAACGGCTTACCGGGGTATATCAATTTTGGGACTTAGACGGAATTTTGAAAAAATGGAGGGAAATTTTTTGCGAGCTAGACGCACGTGCGGGGTATCGTCGGATCGGGCTCCGCGCGGGCTAGCCGAATATGCAATAAAATTAATTACGACAAGAGACAAAATTTTGAGTTTAGGCCGAAAAACCAGTTTTTTAAGTGAAAATTGGTGTTTTTCACCCCCACTCCGGAACTCGGGCCACGGATCGCGCACCTGATCACGGGATTAATTGAGGGCGGTCGCTGAGACTAATATAGAATTTAAACGGTTGTAATTGGTCGAAAAATGGCGTTGTAAATGAATTAAATATAGTGAAATTTTGAGAAAATGCATAATTCGGTTAAGGGTTGATTTTTAGGGGTTGCGATTTGTGTCAAACGATAGGCGTCCGCCTTTTTAGGTCTAATTAGCTGAAAACAGCTTCAAAATCGCACCTATGACAAAGAAGTTATCGATACTTTTTTCAACGGCTTACCGGGGTATATCAATTTTGGGACTTAGACGGAATTTTGAAAAAATGGAGGGAAATTTTTTGCGAGCTAGACGCACGTGCGGGGTATCGTCGGATCGGGCTCCGCGCGGGCTAGCCGAATATGCAATAAAATTAATTACGACAAGAGACAAAATTTTGAGTTTAGGCCGAAAAACCAGTTTTTTAAGTGAAAATTGGTGTTTTTCACCCCCACTCCGGAACTCGGGCCACGGATCGCGCACCTGATCACGGGATTAATTGAGGGCGGTCGCTGAGACTAATATAGAATTTAAACGGTTGTAATTGGTCGAAAAATGGCGTTGTAAATGAATTAAATATAGTGAAATTTTGAGAAAATGCATAATTCGGTTAAGGGTTGATTTTTAGGGGTTGCGATTTGTGTCAAACGATAGGCGTCCGCCTTTTTAGGTCTAATTAGCTGAAAACAGCTTCAAAATCGCACCTATGACAAAGAAGTTATCGATACTTTTTTCAACGGCTTACCGGGGTATATCAATTTTGGGACTTAGACGGAATTTTGAAAAAATGGAGGGAAATTTTTTGCGAGCTAGACGCACGTGCGGGGTATCGTCGGATCGGGCTCCGCGCGGGCTAGCCGAATATGCAATAAAATTAATTACGACAAGAGACAAAATTTTGAGTTTAGGCCGAAAAACCAGTTTTTTAAGTGAAAATTGGTGTTTTTCACCCCCACTCCGGAACTCGGGCCACGGATCGCGCACCTGATCACGGGATTAATTGAGGGCGGTCGCTGAGACTAATATAGAATTTAAACGGTTGTAATTGGTCGAAAAATGGCGTTGTAAATGAATTAAATATAGTGAAATTTTGAGAAAATGCAAAATTCGGTTAAGGGTTGATTTTTAGGGGTTGCGATTTGTGTCAAACGATAGGCGTCCGCCTTTTTAGGTCTAATTAGCTGAAAACAGCTTCAAAATCGCACCTATGACAAAGAAGTTATCGATACTTTTTTCAACGGCTTACCGGGGTATATCAATTTTGGGACTTAGACGGAATTTTGAAAAAATGGAGGGAAATTTTTTGCGAGCTAGACGCACGTGCGGGGTATCGTCGGATCGGGCTCCGCGCGGGCTAGCCGAATATGCAATAAAATTAATTACGACAAGAGACAAAATTTTGAGTTTAGGCCGAAAAACCAGTTTTTTAAGTGAAAATTGGTGTTTTTCACCCCCACTCCGGAACTCGGGCCACGGATCGCGCACCTGATCACGGGATTAATTGAGGGCGGTCGCTGAGACTAATATAGAATTTAAACGGTTGTAATTGGTCGAAAAATGGCGTTGTAAATGAATTAAATATAGTGAAATTTTGAGAAAATGCAAAATTCGGTTAAGGGTTGATTTTTAGGGGTTGCGATTTGTGTCAAACGATAGGCGTCCGCCTTTTTAGGTCTAATTAGCTGAAAACAGCTTCAAAATCGCACCTATGACAAAGAAGTTATCGATACTTTTTTCAACGGCTTACCGGGGTATATCAATTTTGGGACTTTTTTTTTTTTTTTTTTTTTTTCGTGGTAAAATCATCAAATGAGTCCTCCCACCCCGGGCAGGGCGGGAGGGACTGTCAGACTTGTACTGACTAAAATCCACGGTGTCCTTCAATAGCCCTTTATGTTCCGGGGTCACGGTAATGGTATAAGTCCCGCGACCCCGGCAGGCTTTGGCCCTCTACAGAGGGGGCCCCGTCATTACGCTGACGCTCTTTGAGGCGCGCGTGGAACACAACGCGCCGTCGACCCGGGCATGGTCCATGGTCGGGCTGCGAGTTGCCCTTTACTCGCCGCCCGCATGCCCGCGCCTACGGTGGCCGGAGATCGTCTTGCGACGTCCGACGCCGTGGGCGCCAACCACCGCGGGTGGGGCGGAGGGAGGACATTGCCCTCTCTCTCGCGCGGCCCGCCTCCTCCTTCGCGAGCATTACTGCTTCGCAGAAGGAGGCGACCGCTTCCCACTCCGTCTCGCCCCGCAGCATGGCCGCAACCAATGCCGGGCGCGAGAGGTCTCCGCCTATCGCCGCCGTGAGGACACGTCGGTGCTCTGCCCAAGCGGGGCAGTCTTGCACCGTATGCTCTACTGTGTCCTCCGGGCGATCTTCGCAGTGGTGACACCCAGGCGTTTCCTCCTTTCTCCTTAGACACAGGTACCTCCCGAAACTTCCGTGTCCGGTGAGGACCTGCGTCATGCGGTAGGTCAGGACGCCGTGACTCCTATCCAGCCACTCCTCAAAGAGGGGTCTTACCGCCGCGATTGCGGCGTGCCCGGCCGTCGGTAGCGACAGTCGTGCTCTCCATACTGCCCTGAGATCGCGCCGGAGCTCTTCCCGCCGCGCCTCGACTTCTCGAGGCAGCGGCGATACACCCCGGCGCTGCGCCTCCACGCGCCACTCATAGACGCGCTGGAGGGCAGTCGCCTCCAGATCCCAGGGCAGTAATCCGGCAAGCAGGTTGGCCGATTCGCCGGCGATCGTGCGGTATCCCCGGATCATCCGGATAGCCATGACCCTCTGGCATGCGACCAACTTTAGTGGTCGCGTCCGGATGCTCAGGGCCCACACGGGGGCCCCGTAGAGGGCCATGGACCGCACGACACCGGCGTACAGCCTACGGCAGGAGGCGTTTGGCCCGCTGAGATTAGGCAGGAGTCGCCTGAGGGCGGCTGCTGCCCGGTTCAGCTTTGGGGCCAAACTCAGGAAATGCTCCCTGAAGTTCCACCGGCTGTCGAGGACGAGTCCTAGGTACTTCATCGTCCTCCCGACGCCGATGCGAACCCCCTCCACCGTTATGTGGGACTCGGACCGTGGCGCGTTAACGCGGCCATGAAAACACATGGCCTCCGTTTTGTGCAGCGCCACTTATCAATTTTGGGACTTAGACGGAATTTTGAAAAAATGGAGGGAAATTTTTTGCGAGCTAGACGCACGTGCGGGGTATCGTCGGATCGGGCTCCGCGCGGGCTAGCCGAATATGCAATAAAATTAATTACGACAAGAGACAAAATTTTGAGTTTAGGCCGAAAAACCAGTTTTTTAAGTGAAAATTGGTGTTTTTCACCCCCACTCCGGAACTCGGGCCACGGATCGCGCACCTGATCACGGGATTAATTGAGGGCGGTCGCTGAGACTAATATAGAATTTAAACGGTTGTAATTGGTCGAAAAATGGCGTTGTAAATGAATTAAATATAGTGAAATTTTGAGAAAATGCATAATTCGGTTAAGGGTTGATTTTTAGGGGTTGCGATTTGTGTCAAACGATAGGCGTCCGCCTTTTTAGGTCTAATTAGCTGAAAACAGCTTCAAAATCGCACCTATGACAAAGAAGTTATCGATACTTTTTTCAACGGCTTACCGGGGTATATCAATTTTGGGACTTAGACGGAATTTTGAAAAAATGGAGGGAAATTTTTTGCGAGCTAGACGCACGTGCGGGGTATCGTCGGATCGGGCTCCGCGCGGGCTAGCCGAATATGCAATAAAATTAATTACGACAAGAGACAAAATTTTGAGTTTAGGCCGAAAAACCAGTTTTTTAAGTGAAAATTGGTGTTTTTCACCCCCACTCCGGAACTCGGGCCACGGATCGCGCACCTGATCACGGGATTAATTGAGGGCGGTCGCTGAGACTAATATAGAATTTAAACGGTTGTAATTGGTCGAAAAATGGCGTTGTAAATGAATTAAATATAGTGAAATTTTGAGAAAATGCAAAATTCGGTTAAGGGTTGATTTTTAGGGGTTGCGATTTGTGTCAAACGATAGGCGTCCGCCTTTTTAGGTCTAATTAGCTGAAAACAGCTTCAAAATCGCACCTATGACAAAGAAGTTATCGATACTTTTTTCAACGGCTTACCGGGGTATATCAATTTTGGGACTTAGACGGAATTTTGAAAAAATGGAGGGAAATTTTTTGCGAGCTAGACGCACGTGCGGGGTATCGTCGGATCGGGCTCCGCGCGGGCTAGCCGAATATGCAATAAAATTAATTACGACAAGAGACAAAATTTTGAGTTTAGGCCGAAAAACCAGTTTTTTAAGTGAAAATTGGTGTTTTTCACCCCCACTCCGGAACTCGGGCCACGGATCGCGCACCTGATCACGGGATTAATTGAGGGCGGTCGCTGAGACTAATATAGAATTTAAACGGTTGTAATTGGTCGAAAAATGGCGTTGTAAATGAATTAAATATAGTGAAATTTTGAGAAAATGCAAAATTCGGTTAAGGGTTGATTTTTAGGGGTTGCGATTTGTGTCAAACGATAGGCGTCCGCCTTTTTAGGTCTAATTAGCTGAAAACAGCTTCAAAATCGCACCTATGACAAAGAAGTTATCGATACTTTTTTCAACGGCTTACCGGGGTATATCAATTTTGGGACTTAGACGGAATTTTGAAAAAATGGAGGGAAATTTTTTGCGAGCTAGACGCACGTGCGGGGTATCGTCGGATCGGGCTCCGCGCGGGCTAGCCGAATATGCAATAAAATTAATTACGACAAGAGACAAAATTTTGAGTTTAGGCCGAAAAACCAGTTTTTTAAGTGAAAATTGGTGTTTTTCACCCCCACTCCGGAACTCGGGCCACGGATCGCGCACCTGATCACGGGATTAATTGAGGGCGGTCGCTGAGACTAATATAGAATTTAAACGGTTGTAATTGGTCGAAAAATGGCGTTGTAAATGAATTAAATATAGTGAAATTTTGAGAAAATGCATAATTCGGTTAAGGGTTGATTTTTAGGGGTTGCGATTTGTGTCAAACGATAGGCGTCCGCCTTTTTAGGTCTAATTAGCTGAAAACAGCTTCAAAATCGCACCTATGACAAAGAAGTTATCGATACTTTTTTCAACGGCTTACCGGGGTATATCAATTTTGGGACTTAGACGGAATTTTGAAAAAATGGAGGGAAATTTTTTGCGAGCTAGACGCACGTGCGGGGTATCGTCGGATCGGGCTCCGCGCGGGCTAGCCGAATATGCAATAAAATTAATTACGACAAGAGACAAAATTTTGAGTTTAGGCCGAAAAACCAGTTTTTTAAGTGAAAATTGGTGTTTTTCACCCCCACTCCGGAACTCGGGCCACGGATCGCGCACCTGATCACGGGATTAATTGAGGGCGGTCGCTGAGACTAATATAGAATTTAAACGGTTGTAATTGGTCGAAAAATGGCGTTGTAAATGAATTAAATATAGTGAAATTTTGAGAAAATGCAAAATTCGGTTAAGGGTTGATTTTTAGGGGTTGCGATTTGTGTCAAACGATAGGCGTCCGCCTTTTTAGGTCTAATTAGCTGAAAACAGCTTCAAAATCGCACCTATGACAAAGAAGTTATCGATACTTTTTTCAACGGCTTACCGGGGTATATCAATTTTGGGACTTAGACGGAATTTTGAAAAAATGGAGGGAAATTTTTTGCGAGCTAGACGCACGTGCGGGGTATCGTCGGATCGGGCTCCGCGCGGGCTAGCCGAATATGCAATAAAATTAATTACGACAAGAGACAAAATTTTGAGTTTAGGCCGAAAAACCAGTTTTTTAAGTGAAAATTGGTGTTTTTCACCCCCACTCCGGAACTCGGGCCACGGATCGCGCACCTGATCACGGGATTAATTGAGGGCGGTCGCTGAGACTAATATAGAATTTAAACGGTTGTAATTGGTCGAAAAATGGCGTTGTAAATGAATTAAATATAGTGAAATTTTGAGAAAATGCAAAATTCGGTTAAGGGTTGATTTTTAGGGGTTGCGATTTGTGTCAAACGATAGGCGTCCGCCTTTTTAGGTCTAATTAGCTGAAAACAGCTTCAAAATCGCACCTATGACAAAGAAGTTATCGATACTTTTTTCAACGGCTTACCGGGGTATATCAATTTTGGGACTTAGACGGAATTTTGAAAAAATGGAGGGAAATTTTTTGCGAGCTAGACGCACGTGCGGGGTATCGTCGGATCGGGCTCCGCGCGGGCTAGCCGAATATGCAATAAAATTAATTACGACAAGAGACAAAATTTTGAGTTTAGGCCGAAAAACCAGTTTTTTAAGTGAAAATTGGTGTTTTTCACCCCCACTCCGGAACTCGGGCCACGGATCGCGCACCTGATCACGGGATTAATTGAGGGCGGTCGCTGAGACTAATATAGAATTTAAACGGTTGTAATTGGTCGAAAAATGGCGTTGTAAATGAATTAAATATAGTGAAATTTTGAGAAAATGCAAAATTCGGTTAAGGGTTGATTTTTAGGGGTTGCGATTTGTGTCAAACGATAGGCGTCCGCCTTTTTAGGTCTAATTAGCTGAAAACAGCTTCAAAATCGCACCTATGACAAAGAAGTTATCGATACTTTTTTCAACGGCTTACCGGGGTATATCAATTTTGGGACTTTTTTTTTTTTTTTTTTTTTTTTTTTAGCGTGGTAAAATCATCAAATGAGTCCTCCCACCCCGGGCAGGGCGGGAGGGACTGTCAGACTTGTACTGACTAAAATCCACGGTGTCCTTCAATAGCCTTTTATGTTCCGGGGTCACGGTAATGAGATAAGTCCCGCGACCCCGGCAGGCTTTGGCCCTCTTGGGCGGGGCCCCGTCATCGTGCTGACGCTCTTTGAGGCGCGCGTGGAACACAACGCGCCGTCGACCCGGGCATGGTCCATGTCCGGGCGGCGAGTTGCCCTTTACTCGCCGCCCGCATGCCCGCGCCTACGGTGGCCGGAGATCGTCTTGCGACGTCCGACGCCGTGGGCGTCTACCATTGCGGGTGGGGCGGAGGGAGGACGCTGTCCTCTCTCTCTCACGGCCCGCCTCCTCCTTAACGAGCATTACTGCCTCGCAGAAGGAGGCGACCGCTTCCCACTCCGTCTCGCCCCGCAGCATGGCCTCGACCAATGCCGGGCGCGAGAGGTCTCCGCCTATCGCTGCCGTGAGGACACGGCGGTGCTCTGCCCAAGCGGGGCAGTCTTGCACCGTATGCTCTACTGTGTCCTCCGGGCGATCTTCGCAATGGTGACACCCCGGCGTTTCTTCCTTCCCCATCCGACACAGGTACCTCCCGAAACATCCGTGTCCGGTGAGGACCTGCGTCATCCGATAGGTCAGGACGCCGTGACGCCTTTCCAGCCACTCCTCAAAGAGGGGTCTTACCGCCGCGATTGCGGCGTGCCCGAACCTCGGTTGCGACAGTCGTTCCCTCCATACTGCCCTGAGATCGCGCCGGACCTCTTCCCGCCGCGCCTCGACTTGTCGGGGCAGCGGGAATTCTCCCCGGCGCCGCGCCTCCACGCGCCACTCATAGACGCGCTGGAGGGCGGTCGCCTCCAGATCCCAGGGCAATAATCCGGCAAGGAGGTTGGCCGATTCGCCGGCGATCGTGCGGTATCCTCGGATCATCCGGATAGCCATGACCCTCTGGCATGCGACCAGCCTCGCTGGTCGCGTCCGCATGCTCAGGGCCCACACGGGGGCCCCGTAGAGGGCCATGGACCGCACGATACCGGCGTACAGCCTCCGGCAGGAGGCGTTTGGCCCGCTGAGGTTGGGCAGGAGTCGCCTGAGGGCGCCTGCCGCCCGGTTCAGCCTTGGGGCCAAACGCAGGAAGTGCTCCTTGAAGTTCCACCGGCCGTCGAGGACGAGTCCCAGGTACTTCATCGTCCTCCCGACGCCGATGCGAACCCCTCCCACCGTTATGTGGGACTCTGACCGTGGCGCGTTCAGACGGCCATGAAAACACATGGCCTCTGTTTTGTGGAGCGCCACTTCGAGTCCCAACTGCCGGATCCTGTCAACGACTGTCGCGACCGCTTGCGTCGCCAGGTCGGCCGCCGCCTGGTGCGACTCTCCCTCCGCCAGGACGAGCGTGTCGTCGGCGTAACAAATTACGCTGACGCCGTCAGGGAGGTCGCCGCGCAGCACCCAGTCGTATCCGATGTCCCACAGGTGCGGCCCCAAGACCGAACCCTGTGGAACACCGCACGACATCTCTCGCCGGTTCCACTCTCCCCGGTGACCGGGGTAGATGACGGCTCTGTCCGTCAGATAAGCCTCGACTATGCGACGGAGGTAGGTCGGCACCCGGTGATACCGGAGTGCCTCCCTGATGCAACTCCAGGGCAGGGTGTTAAAGGCATTGGTGATGTCCAAAGACACCGCCAAGACGACCCTGCCCCGGGCCACCGCATCCCCCGTCGTGAGGGCTCTCACGCGCATGATTGCGTCCACCGTCGAGCGCCCCCTGCGGAAACCAAACTGGCTCTCCGCAAGGTTCGGGCCCATCCGATTCAGGTGCCCGACGAGGCGGTCTGCAATGACTCTCTCAAAGAGCTTGCCCACCTCATCGAGCAGCACGATGGGCCGGAATGCGGACGGAGAGTCCGCAGGGCGCCCGGGCTTCTGGATCAGGACCAGCTTCCCCGTCTTCCAACGAAGCGGAAACTGGCCCCTTTCCAGGCATGCGCTAAAGAGCCCCCCCAGTCGAGGCCCGAGAGTCCTCGAGGCCAGGACCCAAGCTTTTCCTGGCAGGCCGTCGGGTCCTGGGGCGGTATTTTTGGCCTTGAGCCGTTGTACCGCCACTCTCATGTCTACCTCGGTCACCTCTGGAGCGTCGTAGACGTCGTCGTCGCTGTGGTCCGCGTTTGCGCCAGCTTCACCGTCAGGTTCCGTCGGAGGCGGAGCCATAGGCGGGGGAGTATGCTCCCCTCGCGATGGGAACAGGGCGCTCACCACGTCCTCCACGAACTGAGGCTGGAGACTCTGCGTCAACGGGGGAGCCCAGGGGCGGAGCTTCTCTCTCGCCCACTTGTAGGGCCGGCCCCATGGGTCCCCGTTCAGAGTCTCCAGCATCTCCTTGCGGGCCAATTCCTTGGCCCGCCAGATCTCGTCGCGGAGGACGGTCTTCGCTGCCCTGTAGCCCTCGTACAGCTCCGCCTCTACAGTTGCCGCATCCGGTGGTCGGGTGCGGCGCCTGCGGAACCTGGTGTACCGGCGTCGCGCGGCAACGCACGCCTCGCGCAGCGCTGCTAGCTCGCGCGACCACCAGTACAGCTGACGCCGGGCGCGTCCTTGCCGGACCCGGGGCATGGCCACGTCGCAGATCTCTGACATGGCCTCCCGGAACCACTCCGCCTCGTCGTTGATGTCGGCAGGCCTGTCCGGTGGTGACACCCAGGCCTGCACGATCGAGGCTTCCAGGAATAGCTCCCGGTCCAGCTGCTTCAGCGCCCATCGCGGACCACTTGGGTTCCGTCGGACCGGCGCGTCTGAGGTCTGGGCGGAGACGTCAAACCGGATATACCGGTGATCGGAGTAGGTCTCCACCTCCTCTACAACGCGCCAGTCGGTGACGCGCGGTGACAGGTCGGAGGTGGCGAACGTGACGTCCACCACCGACTCGCCTCTCCACCGCACGCACGTGGGGACAGAACCCCGGTTCTCGATGACTAGGCCCTGCGCCAGGGCCCAGTGCTCGAGCCTTCTGCCCCGCACAACGTCCGTAAACCGGGAACCCCAAGCCACATTCTTGGCGTTGAAGTCCCCGAGGACGAGCGCGGGGAAAGAACCGAAGGCGACGACGACGTCTCCCAGCTCCGACAGGGAGTCCTGGAACTCGGCGAGAGTTTGGTTCGGGGAGAAGTATACGCCTATCACGGCGATCTCCCCGACCCGTGCTGCGACGATCCCGCGCCCTCTCTTGACGCGATCGAGGGGCGGGGGTACCGGCGGCGGCCGACGAAATAAGGGTCACCGAGCCGTTCAGGTCCGCCACCCAGTCATTCCTGGGCACGACAAAGTACGGCTCGGCGACCACGGCGACGTTGATCAACCACTGCGCCATGCTCTGGAGCAAGAGATCCTGAGCAGCGGCGCAGTGGTTGATGTTCGCCTGGAGGAAGCGCAATGGAGACATTAATCGGAATCCATTGCAGCCTCCTCCAGGGCCCCTCGCGGGGGTAAGGCCGCGGCGGCGGCGGCGGCCACGGCAGTGGCGGCGGCGGCGGCGGTGGCGGCAGTGACGGCGGCGGCAGAGGGCCTACCTCTGCTCTTGGCTTTCGTGGGTGGGGCGCAGGACTTGCCCCCAGCCCGGTGATCGGCCGGCTTGCCAGCCGCCGCACATGCGAAGCAGTGCGGCGGGGCAGTGCACGAGCCGGCCTTGTGACCGGGCTGACCGCAGCGGAAACACTTGTCGCTGCGGTCAACCTCCGAGGTGCAGTTACATGCCACGTGGTTGCCCACCTGGCACCGGTAGCACCTCAGAGGTCTGGGTTCCAGCAGTTTCACCTGCGCGGAAACCCATCCAACCAAGAGCCTTCGGCCCCCCTCCAGTTTTTTGGCCGCCGGCACGGGGCAGCTGACCGTAATGGTCTGCAGCCCCGCGAAGTCAGGACGCAGGGCGCCCGCCCTCACCTGATCGGGAGGGCACCCCCCAGTCCTGGCAACGGCGGCCACCACGTCCTCGACCGTCACGGAGTCATCCAGACCCAATATGCGCACGTCTGCGCGCTTGGTGGGTCTGGATACTCGGGCCTCTTCCGCATTTAAGGACGCTCTGAGCCGTTCGGCCAGAGCGTCAGCGGTGGGGCCACTGGCCGCGCCGGGGAGCTCCAACATCCGAGCCCCCGTTGCAGTGACCCGTAAACGGAGGCCCCCGGTGATGCCGAGCTCCGTGAGGTCCACCGCCTCCTTCGCCTTCGCGAGCACGTCGCGGTAGGACACGCCCCTCTTGACCGCGTCCGGCTGCAGTGTGATCACTACTGCCGCGGTCTTAGGGGCGCGCAATCGCGCCGCGACGCCGCGCTCCTTGCGCTGCCGCCGCCTCTCCCTCCGCCGTTTGGACCTGGCCGCGTTGGCAGCCTTCCTCTTCTCTCCGGCCACTTGCCAATCGGCGCTGGCCGGAGGAGTGCTAGGAGGAGGCTGCTGGGCTGGCCGGCTTTCGGCCTGGGCACCCTTCTTTTTTGCAGCCGACCGTGCCGGCCCCGCAGGTGTCGGGGTCGGAGTCGGCTTGGACGGACCCGGTTTCGCCTGACTAGGCTGTGCCGGGGCCGTCTTTGAAGGGGCCTTCTTCGCCGCAGCCGTCTTCGCCGGAGTCGGCTTGGTCGGGGGCGGCTTCGACGCGGCCACAGCCGCGTACGAGGACGCCGCCAGCGGGGGTCGCAGCACGCGGCTCTCCAGTACGGAGAACCGCTGCTGGAAGGCGGCCAGCTCCTGTCGCACCAGGTCGAGAACAGAGTTCTCCGCTGGTGTGGGCTGGCCTTTCTCCTTTTGGACCCGCGGCGGCGCGTCCCGCTGGCCGCCTCTCCGAAGTCCGGCCAGGTCCGCCTTGAGGGCGGCGTTCTCCCTCTGGAGAGCCTCCATGGCGGCAGTCAGGCGGGAGACCTCCGACCGCAGTTCGGACATGTCGTCCCTTGCAGCCGGGGCCCCGCCGTAAATCCGCGCGGCCGCCATGATGGAGGCCGTGGCTTCGCCAACCGCATTCTCCTTACTGCTCTTTTTCCGCTTCAGGTTAACTATGCGGATGGCAGCTGTCACGGCCTCTGCTAGTTTGGCCTCGTTTGAGGCCAAACCACTGTTGGGCTCTCCAGAGGAGATCCCCCTCCCCGAAGTCTTGCCTCGGCCTTTACCCCGCACGCTCGTGGGGATCTTACGGGCCGAGACAAGCCCTTCCTCGGACGACGAGATGTCCTCCCGGGAGCGCTTCAGGAACTCACTCCTCCTGTCCGCGCTCCTCTCGTCGCTCTTCACTACGCTTCCAGAGATACTCTGGAAGCTCACGGCGTCTGATGCCGAGTCGGACTCCGACTCGAGCACCAGCGCCCCCTCCGTCCGCGGAGCGGCACTCTGTGCCCGCTCGAAGTTCGGTGCCGGTGAGTTGGACGTACTGGACGAGTCCAGTGACTCCTCCTCACGGGCACGTGAGCCTCCCTGGCTCAATGCGGCGACTGCCGGAGCAAAGATAGGGTAAAACCGGTTATTGTTGCCCCCCCCAGAGTACGATGGGGCAGACCGGACGTGTCCGGTGCGGGATTCCCCAGCTGAAGAGCAGCTGGGACCCGCCTGGGTAGTCTGTACAAGAACCTTTTTTTCCATTATTTACTTTTTTAGAGAGGTGAGTTCCTCTTTTTTTTTTTCCCTAATCCCCCATTTTCCCTCCCCTGGTTCACTTCACGGTTACGTCTAAAGATTAGACGCGTACCGGAAGTGAACCTTTCCCCCCCTAGACCCAATCTCTGAGACCGGGCCCCGCGCCGTCTAGAAGCTCGAGCTGACTGCTCGATCCTCCAGGCGGCGCGCCTTTCCCCGGTGTGTCCCTCTTGGTCTGGTCTCTCCCTCTGAGCCTGTCCGGCATGAGTGCACGAGTGCCTCTACCGGCAGGGGCCCAGAGATCATCGAGACACACAAGCCCCACCACGACGGCAACGTGGGGACACGTTGGTGGGGCAATTTTGGGACTTAGACGGAATTTTGAAAAAATGGAGGGAAATTTTTTGCGAGCTAGACGCACGTGCGGGGTATCGTCGGATCGGGCTCCGCGCGGGCTAGCCGAATATGCAATAAAATTAATTACGACAAGAGACAAAATTTTGAGTTTAGGCCGAAAAACCAGTTTTTTAAGTGAAAATTGGTGTTTTTCACCCCCACTCCGGAACTCGGGCCACGGATCGCGCACCTGATCACGGGATTAATTGAGGGCGGTCGCTGAGACTAATATAGAATTTAAACGGTTGTAATTGGTCGAAAAATGGCGTTGTAAATGAATTAAATATAGTGAAATTTTGAGAAAATGCATAATTCGGTTAAGGGTTGATTTTTAGGGGTTGCGATTTGTGTCAAACGATAGGCGTCCGCCTTTTTAGGTCTAATTAGCTGAAAACAGCTTCAAAATCGCACCTATGACAAAGAAGTTATCGATACTTTTTTCAACGGCTTACCGGGGTATATCAATTTTGGGACTTAGACGGAATTTTGAAAAAATGGAGGGAAATTTTTTGCGAGCTAGACGCACGTGCGGGGTATCGTCGGATCGGGCTCCGCGCGGGCTAGCCGAATATGCAATAAAATTAATTACGACAAGAGACAAAATTTTGAGTTTAGGCCGAAAAACCAGTTTTTTAAGTGAAAATTGGTGTTTTTCACCCCCACTCCGGAACTCGGGCCACGGATCGCGCACCTGATCACGGGATTAATTGAGGGCGGTCGCTGAGACTAATATAGAATTTAAACGGTTGTAATTGGTCGAAAAATGGCGTTGTAAATGAATTAAATATAGTGAAATTTTGAGAAAATGCAAAATTCGGTTAAGGGTTGATTTTTAGGGGTTGCGATTTGTGTCAAACGATAGGCGTCCGCCTTTTTAGGTCTAATTAGCTGAAAACAGCTTCAAAATCGCACCTATGACAAAGAAGTTATCGATACTTTTTTCAACGGCTTACCGGGGTATATCAATTTTGGGACTTAGACGGAATTTTGAAAAAATGGAGGGAAATTTTTTGCGAGCTAGACGCACGTGCGGGGTATCGTCGGATCGGGCTCCGCGCGGGCTAGCCGAATATGCAATAAAATTAATTACGACAAGAGACAAAATTTTGAGTTTAGGCCGAAAAACCAGTTTTTTAAGTGAAAATTGGTGTTTTTCACCCCCACTCCGGAACTCGGGCCACGGATCGCGCACCTGATCACGGGATTAATTGAGGGCGGTCGCTGAGACTAATATAGAATTTAAACGGTTGTAATTGGTCGAAAAATGGCGTTGTAAATGAATTAAATATAGTGAAATTTTGAGAAAATGCAAAATTCGGTTAAGGGTTGATTTTTAGGGGTTGCGATTTGTGTCAAACGATAGGCGTCCGCCTTTTTAGGTCTAATTAGCTGAAAACAGCTTCAAAATCGCACCTATGACAAAGAAGTTATCGATACTTTTTTCAACGGCTTACCGGGGTATATCAATTTTGGGACTTAGACGGAATTTTGAAAAAATGGAGGGAAATTTTTTGCGAGCTAGACGCACGTGCGGGGTATCGTCGGATCGGGCTCCGCGCGGGCTAGCCGAATATGCAATAAAATTAATTACGACAAGAGACAAAATTTTGAGTTTAGGCCGAAAAACCAGTTTTTTAAGTGAAAATTGGTGTTTTTCACCCCCACTCCGGAACTCGGGCCACGGATCGCGCACCTGATCACGGGATTAATTGAGGGCGGTCGCTGAGACTAATATAGAATTTAAACGGTTGTAATTGGTCGAAAAATGGCGTTGTAAATGAATTAAATATAGTGAAATTTTGAGAAAATGCATAATTCGGTTAAGGGTTGATTTTTAGGGGTTGCGATTTGTGTCAAACGATAGGCGTCCGCCTTTTTAGGTCTAATTAGCTGAAAACAGCTTCAAAATCGCACCTATGACAAAGAAGTTATCGATACTTTTTTCAACGGCTTACCGGGGTATATCAATTTTGGGACTTAGACGGAATTTTGAAAAAATGGAGGGAAATTTTTTGCGAGCTAGACGCACGTGCGGGGTATCGTCGGATCGGGCTCCGCGCGGGCTAGCCGAATATGCAATAAAATTAATTACGACAAGAGACAAAATTTTGAGTTTAGGCCGAAAAACCAGTTTTTTAAGTGAAAATTGGTGTTTTTCACCCCCACTCCGGAACTCGGGCCACGGATCGCGCACCTGATCACGGGATTAATTGAGGGCGGTCGCTGAGACTAATATAGAATTTAAACGGTTGTAATTGGTCGAAAAATGGCGTTGTAAATGAATTAAATATAGTGAAATTTTGAGAAAATGCAAAATTCGGTTAAGGGTTGATTTTTAGGGGTTGCGATTTGTGTCAAACGATAGGCGTCCGCCTTTTTAGGTCTAATTAGCTGAAAACAGCTTCAAAATCGCACCTATGACAAAGAAGTTATCGATACTTTTTTCAA
The DNA here is from genome assembly GCA_950005045.1 of Agrotis exclamationis. Taxonomy (NCBI): domain Eukaryota; kingdom Metazoa; phylum Arthropoda; class Insecta; order Lepidoptera; family Noctuidae; genus Agrotis; species Agrotis exclamationis. The sequence continues at coordinate 119,082 of OX465422.1, read as the reverse complement.
CGGCTTACCGGGGTATATCAATTTTGGGACTTAGACGGAATTTTGAAAAAATGGAGGGAAATTTTTTGCGAGCTAGACGCACGTGCGGGGTATCGTCGGATCGGGCTCCGCGCGGGCTAGCCGAATATGCAATAAAATTAATTACGACAAGAGACAAAATTTTGAGTTTAGGCCGAAAAACCAGTTTTTTAAGTGAAAATTGGTGTTTTTCACCCCCACTCCGGAACTCGGGCCACGGATCGCGCACCTGATCACGGGATTAATTGAGGGCGGTCGCTGAGACTAATATAGAATTTAAACGGTTGTAATTGGTCGAAAAATGGCGTTGTAAATGAATTAAATATAGTGAAATTTTGAGAAAATGCAAAATTCGGTTAAGGGTTGATTTTTAGGGGTTGCGATTTGTGTCAAACGATAGGCGTCCGCCTTTTTAGGTCTAATTAGCTGAAAACAGCTTCAAAATCGCACCTATGACAAAGAAGTTATCGATACTTTTTTCAACGGCTTACCGGGGTATATCAATTTTGGGACTTAGACGGAATTTTGAAAAAATGGAGGGAAATTTTTTGCGAGCTAGACGCACGTGCGGGGTATCGTCGGATCGGGCTCCGCGCGGGCTAGCCGAATATGCAATAAAATTAATTACGACAAGAGACAAAATTTTGAGTTTAGGCCGAAAAACCAGTTTTTTAAGTGAAAATTGGTGTTTTTCACCCCCACTCCGGAACTCGGGCCACGGATCGCGCACCTGATCACGGGATTAATTGAGGGCGGTCGCTGAGACTAATATAGAATTTAAACGGTTGTAATTGGTCGAAAAATGGCGTTGTAAATGAATTAAATATAGTGAAATTTTGAGAAAATGCATAATTCGGTTAAGGGTTGATTTTTAGGGGTTGCGATTTGTGTCAAACGATAGGCGTCCGCCTTTTTAGGTCTAATTAGCTGAAAACAGCTTCAAAATCGCACCTATGACAAAGAAGTTATCGATACTTTTTTCAACGGCTTACCGGGGTATATCAATTTTGGGACTTAGACGGAATTTTGAAAAAATGGAGGGAAATTTTTTGCGAGCTAGACGCACGTGCGGGGTATCGTCGGATCGGGCTCCGCGCGGGCTAGCCGAATATGCAATAAAATTAATTACGACAAGAGACAAAATTTTGAGTTTAGGCCGAAAAACCAGTTTTTTAAGTGAAAATTGGTGTTTTTCACCCCCACTCCGGAACTCGGGCCACGGATCGCGCACCTGATCACGGGATTAATTGAGGGCGGTCGCTGAGACTAATATAGAATTTAAACGGTTGTAATTGGTCGAAAAATGGCGTTGTAAATGAATTAAATATAGTGAAATTTTGAGAAAATGCAAAATTCGGTTAAGGGTTGATTTTTAGGGGTTGCGATTTGTGTCAAACGATAGGCGTCCGCCTTTTTAGGTCTAATTAGCTGAAAACAGCTTCAAAATCGCACCTATGACAAAGAAGTTATCGATACTTTTTTCAACGGCTTACCGGGGTATATCAATTTTGGGACTTAGACGGAATTTTGAAAAAATGGAGGGAAATTTTTTGCGAGCTAGACGCACGTGCGGGGTATCGTCGGATCGGGCTCCGCGCGGGCTAGCCGAATATGCAATAAAATTAATTACGACAAGAGACAAAATTTTGAGTTTAGGCCGAAAAACCAGTTTTTTAAGTGAAAATTGGTGTTTTTCACCCCCACTCCGGAACTCGGGCCACGGATCGCGCACCTGATCACGGGATTAATTGAGGGCGGTCGCTGAGACTAATATAGAATTTAAACGGTTGTAATTGGTCGAAAAATGGCGTTGTAAATGAATTAAATATAGTGAAATTTTGAGAAAATGCAAAATTCGGTTAAGGGTTGATTTTTAGGGGTTGCGATTTGTGTCAAACGATAGGCGTCCGCCTTTTTAGGTCTAATTAGCTGAAAACAGCTTCAAAATCGCACCTATGACAAAGAAGTTATCGATACTTTTTTCAACGGCTTACCGGGGTATATCAATTTTGGGACTTAGACGGAATTTTGAAAAAATGGAGGGAAATTTTTTGCGAGCTAGACGCACGTGCGGGGTATCGTCGGATCGGGCTCCGCGCGGGCTAGCCGAATATGCAATAAAATTAATTACGACAAGAGACAAAATTTTGAGTTTAGGCCGAAAAACCAGTTTTTTAAGTGAAAATTGGTGTTTTTCACCCCCACTCCGGAACTCGGGCCACGGATCGCGCACCTGATCACGGGATTAATTGAGGGCGGTCGCTGAGACTAATATAGAATTTAAACGGTTGTAATTGGTCGAAAAATGGCGTTGTAAATGAATTAAATATAGTGAAATTTTGAGAAAATGCATAATTCGGTTAAGGGTTGATTTTTAGGGGTTGCGATTTGTGTCAAACGATAGGCGTCCGCCTTTTTAGGTCTAATTAGCTGAAAACAGCTTCAAAATCGCACCTATGACAAAGAAGTTATCGATACTTTTTTCAACGGCTTACCGGGGTATATCAATTTTGGGACTTAGACGGAATTTTGAAAAAATGGAGGGAAATTTTTTGCGAGCTAGACGCACGTGCGGGGTATCGTCGGATCGGGCTCCGCGCGGGCTAGCCGAATATGCAATAAAATTAATTACGACAAGAGACAAAATTTTGAGTTTAGGCCGAAAAACCAGTTTTTTAAGTGAAAATTGGTGTTTTTCACCCCCACTCCGGAACTCGGGCCACGGATCGCGCACCTGATCACGGGATTAATTGAGGGCGGTCGCTGAGACTAATATAGAATTTAAACGGTTGTAATTGGTCGAAAAATGGCGTTGTAAATGAATTAAATATAGTGAAATTTTGAGAAAATGCAAAATTCGGTTAAGGGTTGATTTTTAGGGGTTGCGATTTGTGTCAAACGATAGGCGTCCGCCTTTTTAGGTCTAATTAGCTGAAAACAGCTTCAAAATCGCACCTATGACAAAGAAGTTATCGATACTTTTTTCAACGGCTTACCGGGGTATATCAATTTTGGGACTTAGACGGAATTTTGAAAAAATGGAGGGAAATTTTTTGCGAGCTAGACGCACGTGCGGGGTATCGTCGGATCGGGCTCCGCGCGGGCTAGCCGAATATGCAATAAAATTAATTACGACAAGAGACAAAATTTTGAGTTTAGGCCGAAAAACCAGTTTTTTAAGTGAAAATTGGTGTTTTTCACCCCCACTCCGGAACTCGGGCCACGGATCGCGCACCTGATCACGGGATTAATTGAGGGCGGTCGCTGAGACTAATATAGAATTTAAACGGTTGTAATTGGTCGAAAAATGGCGTTGTAAATGAATTAAATATAGTGAAATTTTGAGAAAATGCATAATTCGGTTAAGGGTTGATTTTTAGGGGTTGCGATTTGTGTCAAACGATAGGCGTCCGCCTTTTTAGGTCTAATTAGCTGAAAACAGCTTCAAAATCGCACCTATGACAAAGAAGTTATCGATACTTTTTTCAACGGCTTACCGGGGTATATCAATTTTGGGACTTAGACGGAATTTTGAAAAAATGGAGGGAAATTTTTTGCGAGCTAGACGCACGTGCGGGGTATCGTCGGATCGGGCTCCGCGCGGGCTAGCCGAATATGCAATAAAATTAATTACGACAAGAGACAAAATTTTGAGTTTAGGCCGAAAAACCAGTTTTTTAAGTGAAAATTGGTGTTTTTCACCCCCACTCCGGAACTCGGGCCACGGATCGCGCACCTGATCACGGGATTAATTGAGGGCGGTCGCTGAGACTAATATAGAATTTAAACGGTTGTAATTGGTCGAAAAATGGCGTTGTAAATGAATTAAATATAGTGAAATTTTGAGAAAATGCAAAATTCGGTTAAGGGTTGATTTTTAGGGGTTGCGATTTGTGTCAAACGATAGGCGTCCGCCTTTTTAGGTCTAATTAGCTGAAAACAGCTTCAAAATCGCACCTATGACAAAGAAGTTATCGATACTTTTTTCAACGGCTTACCGGGGTATATCAATTTTGGGACTTTTTTTTTTTTTTTTTTTTTTTTTTTATCGTGGTAAAATCATCAAATGAGTCCTCCCACCCCGGGCAGGGCGGGAGGGACTGTCAGACTTGTACTGACTAAAATCCACGGTGTCCTTCAGTAGCCCTTTATGTCCCGGGGTCACGGTAATGGTATAAGTCCCGCGACCCCGGCAGGCTTTGGCCCTCTAGAGAGGGGGCCCCGTCATTATGCTGACGCTCTTTGAGGCGCGCGTGGAACACAACGCGCCGTCGACCCGGGCATGGTCCATGGTCGGGCTGCGAGTTGCCCTTTACTCGCCGCCCGCATGCCCGCGCCTACGGTGGCCGGAGATCGTCTTGCGACGTCCGTCGCCGTGGGCGTCCACCACCGCGGGTGGGGCGGAGGGAGGACATTGTCCTCTCTCTCACGCGGCCCGCCTCCTCCTTCGCGAGCATTACTGGTTCGCAGAAGGAGGCGACCGCTTCCCACTCCGTCTCGCCCCGCAGCATGGCCGCAACCAATGCCGGGCGCGAGAGGTCTCCGCCTATCGCCGCCGTGAGGACACGTCGGTGCTCTGCCCAAGCTGGGCAGTCTTGCACCGTATGCTCTACTGTGTCCTCCGGGCGATCTTCGCAGTGGTGACACCCAGGCGTTTCCTCCTTTCTCCTTAGACACAGGTACCTCCCGAAACTTCCGTGTCCGGTGAGGACCTGCGTCATGCGGTAGGTCAGGACGCCGTGACTCCTATCCAGCCACTCCTCAAAGAGGGGTCTTACCGCCGCGATTGCGGCGTGCCCGGCCGTCGGTAGCGACAGTCGTGCTCTCCATACTGCCCTGAGATCGCGCCGGAGCTCTTCCCGCCGCGCCTCGACTTCTCGAGGCAGCGGCGATACACCCCGGCGCTGCGCCTCCACGCGCCACTCATAGACGCGCTGGAGGGCAGTCGCCTCCAGATCCCAGGGCAGTAATCCGGCAAGCAGGTTGGCCGATTCGCCGGCGATCGTGCGGTATCCCCGGATCATCCGGATAGCCATGACCCTCTGGCATGCGACCAACTTCAGTGGTCGCGTCCGGATGCTCAGGGCCCACACGGGGGCCCCGTAGAGGGCCATGGACCGCACGACACCGGCGTACAGCCTACGGCAGGAGGCGATCAATTTTGGGACTTAGACGGAATTTTGAAAAAATGGAGGGAAATTTTTTGCGAGCTAGACGCACGTGCGGGGTATCGTCGGATCGGGCTCCGCGCGGGCTAGCCGAATATGCAATAAAATTAATTACGACAAGAGACAAAATTTTGAGTTTAGGCCGAAAAACCAGTTTTTTAAGTGAAAATTGGTGTTTTTCACCCCCACTCCGGAACTCGGGCCACGGATCGCGCACCTGATCACGGGATTAATTGAGGGCGGTCGCTGAGACTAATATAGAATTTAAACGGTTGTAATTGGTCGAAAAATGGCGTTGTAAATGAATTAAATATAGTGAAATTTTGAGAAAATGCAAAATTCGGTTAAGGGTTGATTTTTAGGGGTTGCGATTTGTGTCAAACGATAGGCGTCCGCCTTTTTAGGTCTAATTAGCTGAAAACAGCTTCAAAATCGCACCTATGACAAAGAAGTTATCGATACTTTTTTCAACGGCTTACCGGGGTATATCAATTTTGGGACTTTTTTTTTTTTTTTTTTATTTTTTATCGTGGTAAAATCATCAAATGAGTCCTCCCACCCCGGGCAGGGCGGGAGGGACTGTCAGACTTGTACTGACTAAAATCCACGGTGTCCTTCAATAGCCCTTTACGTTCCGGGGTCACGGTAATGGTATAAGTCCCGCGACCCCGGCAGGCTTTGGCCCTCTACAGAGGGGGCCCCGTCATTACGCTGACGCTCTTTGAGGCGCGCGTGGAACACAACGCGCCGTCGACCCGGGCATGGTCCATGGTCGGGCTGCGAGTTGCCCTTTACTCGCCGCCCGCATGCCCGCGCCTACGGTGGCCGGAGATCGTCTTGCGACGTCCGACGCCGTGGGCGCCAACCACCGCGGGTGGGGCGGAGGGAGGACATTGCCCTCTCTCTCGCGCGGCCCGCCTCCTCCTTCGCGAGCATTACTGCTTCGCAGAAGGAGGCGACCGCTTCCCACTCCGTCTCGCCCCGCAGCATGGCCGCAACCAATGCCGGGCGCGAGAGGTCTCCGCCTATCGCCGCCGTGAGGACACGTCGGTGCTCTGCCCAAGCTGGGCAGTCTTGCACCGTATGCTCTACTGTGTCCTCCGGGCGATCTTCGCAGTGGTGACACCCAGGCGTTTCCTCCTTTCTCCTTAGACACAGGTACCTCCCGAAACTTCCGTGTCCGGTGAGGACCTGCGTCATGCGGTAGGTCAGGACGCCGTGACTCCTATCCAGCCACTCCTCAAAGAGGGGTCTTACCGCCGCGATTGCGGCGTGCCCGGCCGTCGGTAGCGACAGTCGTGCTCTCCATACTGCCCTGAGATCGCGCCGGAGCTCTTCCCGCCGCGCCTCGACTTCTCGAGGCAGCGGCGATACACCCCGGCGCCGCGCCTCCACGCGCCACTCATAGACGCGCTGGAGGGCAGTCGCCTCCAGATCCCAGGGCAGTAATCCGGCAAGCAGGTTGGCCGATTCGCCGGCGATCGTGCGGTATCCCCGGATCATCCGGATAGCCATGACCCTCTGGCATGCGACCAACTTTAGTGGTCGCGTCCGGATGCTCAGGGCCCACACGGGGGCCCCGTAGAGGGCCATGGACCGCACGACACCGGCGTACAGCCTACGGCAGGAGGCGTTTGGCCCGCTGAGATTAGGCAGGAGTCGCCTGAGGGCGGCTGCTGCCCGGTTCAGCTTTGGGGCCAAACTCAGGAAATGCTCCCTGAAGTTCCACCGGCTGTCGAGGACGAGTCCTAGGTACTTCATCGTCCTCCCGACGCCGATGCGAACCCCCTCCACCGTTATGTGGGACTCGGACCGTGGCGCGTTAACGCGGCCATGAAAACACATGGCCTCCGTTTTGTGCAGCGCCACTTCGAGTCCCAGCTGCCGGATCCTCTCGACGACCGTCGCTACCGCTTGCGTCGCCAGGTCGGCCGCCGCCTGGTGCGACTCTCCCTCCGCCAGGACGAGCGTGTCGTCAGCGTAACATATTACGCTGACGCCGTCAGGGAGGTCGCCGCGCAGCACCCAATCGTATCCGATGTTCCACAGGGGCGGTCCCAAGACCGATCCCTGTGGGACACCGCACGATATCTCTCGCCGGTTCCACTCTCCCCGGTGACCGGGGTAGATGACGGCTCTGTCCGTCAAGTAGTCCTCGACTATGCGACGGAGGTAGGTCGGCACCCGGTGATACCGGAGTGCCTCCCTGATGCAACTCCAGGGCAGGGTGTTGAAGGCGTTGGTGATGTCCAAAGACACCGCCAAGACGACCCTGCCCCGGGCTACTGCATCCCCCGTCGTGAGGGCTCTCACGCGCATGATGGCGTCCACCGTCGAGCGCCCCCTGCGGAAGCCAAACTGGCTCTCCGCAAGGTTCGGGCCCACCCGATTCAGGTGCCCGACGAGGCGGTCTGCAATGACTCTTTCAAAGAGCTTGCCCACCTCGTCGAGCAGCACGATGGGCCGGAATGCGGACGGAGAGTCCGCAGGGCGCCCGTGCTTCCGGATGAGGACCAGTTTCCCTGTCTTCCAACGAAGCGGGAACCGGCCCCTCTCCAAGCATGCGCTTAAGAGCCCCCCCAGTCGAGGCCCGAGAGTCCCCCAGGCCAGGACCCAGGCTTTTCCTGGCAGGCCGTCGGGTCCTGGGGCGGTATTTTTGGCTTTGAGCCGTTGTACCGCCACTCTCAAGTCTACCTCGGTCACCTCCGGAGCGTCGTAGATGTCGTCGTCGCTGCGATCCGCGTTTGCGTCAGCTTCATCGTCAGATTCCGTCGGAGACGGAGCCATGGGCGGGGGAGTGTGCTCCCCTCGCGATGGGAACAGGGCGCTCACCACGTCCTCCACGAACTGAGGCTGGAGGCTCTGCGTCAACGGGGGAGCCCAGGGGCGGAGCTTTTCGCGCACCCACTTGTAGGGGCGGCCCCATGGGTCCCCGTCCAGAGTCCCCAGCATCTCCTCGCGGGCCAATTCCTTGGCCCGCCAGATCTCGTCGCGGAGGGCGGTCTTCGCTGCCCTGTAGCCCTCATATAGCTCCGCCTCTACAGTCGCCGCATCCGGAGGTCGGGTGCGGCGCCTGCGGAATCTGGTGTACCGGCGGCGCGCGGCAACGCACGCTTCGCGCAGCGCTGCAAGCTCGCGCGACCACCAGTACAACTGACGCCGGGCGCGTCCTTGCCGGACCCGGGGCATGGCCACGTCACAGATCTCCGACATGGCCTCCCGGAACCACTCGGCCTCGTCGTTTATGTCGGCAGGCCTGTCCGGTGGTGACACCCAGGCCTGCACGATCGAGGCTTCCAGGAATAGCTCCCGGTCCAGCTGCTTCAGCGCCCATCGCGGACCACTTGGGTTCCGTCCACTTGGAACCGGCGCGTCTGAGGTCTGGGCGGAGACGTCGAACCGGATATACCGGTGGTCGGAATAAGTCTCCACCTCCTCCACAACGCGCCAGCCGGTAACGCGCGGCGACAGGTCGGCGGTGGCGAACGTAACGTCCACCACCGATTCGCCCATAAACCGCACGCACGTGGGGACAGAACCCCGGTTCTCGATTACCAGGCCCTGCGCACGGGCCCAGCGCTCGAGTATCCTACCCCGCGTATAGTCCCTGGACCGGGAACCCCAAGCCGGACTTTTGGCGTTGAAGTCCCCAAGGACGAGCGCGGGGAGGGAACCGAGGGCGACGACGACATCTCCCAGCTCCGTTAGGGAGTCTTGGAACTCGGCGAGAGATCGATTCGGGGAGAAATAAACGCCTACAACGGCGATCTCCCCGAACCGGGCCGCGACGATCCCGCGCCCTCTCTCGACGCGATCGAGGGGCGGGGTACCGGCGGCGGCCGACGAAATTAGGGTCACCGAGCCGTCCAGGTCCGCCACCCAGTCATTCCTGGGCAGGACAAAATACGGCTCGGCGACCACGGCGACGTTGATCAACCACTGCGCCATGCTCTGGAGCAAGAGATCCTGAGCAGCGGCGCAGTGGTTGATGTTCGCCTGGAGGAAGCGCAATGGAGACATTAATCGGAATCCATTGCAGCCTCCTCCAGGGCCCCTCGCGGGGGTAAGGCCACGGCGGCGGCGGCGGCCACGGCAGTGGCGGCGGCGGCGGCGGTGGTGGCAGTGACGGCGGCGGCAGAGGGCCTACCTCTGCTCTTGGCTTTGGTGGGTGGGGCGCAGGACTTGCCCCCAGCCCGGTGATCGGCCGGCTTGCCAGCCGCCGCACATGCGAAGCAGTGCGGCGGGGCAGTGCACGAGCCGGCCTTGTGACCGGGCTGACCGCAGCGGAAACACTTGTCGCTGCGGTCAACCTCCGAGGTGCAGTTACATGCCACGTGGTTGCCCACCTGGCATCGGTAGCACCTCAGAGGTCTGGGTTCCAGCAGTTTCACCTGCGCGGAAACCCATCCAACCAAGAGCCTTCGGCCCCCCTCCAGTTTTTTGGCCGCCGGCACGGGGCAGCTGACCGTAATGGTCTGCAGCCCCGCGAAGTCAGGACGCAGGGCGCCCGCCCTCACCTGATCGGGAGGGCACCCCCCAGTCCTGGCAACGGCGGCCACCACGTCCTCGACCGTCACGGAGTCATCCAGACCCAATATGCGCACGTCTGCGCGCTTGGTGGGTCTGGATACTCGGGCCTCTTCCGCATTTAAGGACGCTCTGAGCCGTTCGGCCAGAGCGTCAGCGGTGGGGCCACTGGCCGCGCCGGGGAGCTCCAACATCCGAGCCCCCGTTGCAGTGACCCGTAAACGGAGGCCCCCGGTGATGCCGAGCTCCGTGAGGTCCACCGCCTCCTTCGCCTTCGCGAGCACGTCGCGGTAGGACACGCCCCTCTTGACCGCGTCCGGCTGCAGTGTGATCACTACTGCCGCGGTCTTAGGGGCGCGCAATCGCGCCGCGACGCCGCGCTCCTTGCGCCGCCGCCGCCTCTCCCTCCGCCGTTTGGACCTGGCCGCGTTGGCAGCCTTCCTCTTCTCTCCGGCCACTTGCCAATCGGCGCTGGCCGGAGGAGTGCTAGGAGGAGGCTGCTGGGCTGGCTGGCTTTCGGCCTGGGCACCCTTCTTTTTTGAAGCCGACCGTGCCGGCCCCGCAGGTGTCGGGGTCGGAGTCGGCTTGGACGGACCCGGTTTCGCCTGACTAGGCTGTGCCGGGGCCGTCTTTGAAGGGGCCTTCTTCGCCGCAGCCGTCTTCGCCGGAGTCGGCTTGGTCGGGGGCGGCTTCGACGCGGCCACAGCCGCGTACGAGGACGCCGCCAGCGGGGGTCGCAGCACGCGGCTCTCCAGTACGGAGAACCGCTGCTGGAAGGCGGCCAGCTCCTGTCGCACCAGGTCGAGAACAGAGTTCTCCGCTGGTGTGGGCTGGCCTTTCTCCTTTTGGACCCGCGGCGGCGCGTCCCGCTGGCCGCCTCTCCGAAGTCCGGCCAGGTCCGCCTTGAGGGCGGCGTTCTCCCTCTGGAGAGCCTCCATGGCGGCAGTCAGGCGGGAGACCTCCGACCGCAGTTCGGACATGTCGTCCCTTGCAGCCGGGGCCCCGCCATAAATCCGCGCGGCCGCCATGATTGAGGCCGTGGCTTCGCCAACCGCATTCTCCTTACTGCTCTTTTTCCGCTTCAGGTTTACTATGCGGATGGCAGCTGTCACGGCCTCTGCTAGTTTGGCCTCGTTCGAGGCCAAACCACTGTTGGGCTCTCCAGAGGAGATCCCCCTCCCCGAAGTCTTGCCTCGGCCTTTACCCCGCACGCTCGTGGGGATCTTACGGGCCGAGACAAGCCCTTCCTCGGACGACGAGATGTCCTCCCGGGAGCGCTTCAGGAACTCACTCCTCCTGTTTGCGCTCCTCTCGTCGCTCTTCGCAACGCTTCCAGAGATGCTCTGGAAGCTCACGGCGTCCGATGCCGAGTCGGACTCCGACTCGAGCATCAGCGCCATCTCATCGCTCGGAGCGGCACTCTGTGCCCGCTCGGTATTCGGTGCCGGTGAGTTGGACGTACTGGACAGGTCCAGTGACTCCTCCTCACGGGCACGTGAGCCTCCCTGGCTCGATGCGGCGACTGCCGGAGAAAAGATGGGATAAAACCGGTGTTTGTTGTCCCCCCCAGAGTACGGTGGGACTGACCGGACGTGTCCGGTGCGGGATTCCCCAGCTGCGGAGCAGCTGGGACCCGCCTGGGTAGCTTTACCAAAAACCTTTTTTTCCATAGTTTACTTTTTTAGAGAGGTGAGTTCCTCTTTCAACCCTAAGCCCCCATTTCCCTCCCCTGGTTCACTTCACGGTTACGTCTGAAGATCAGACGCGTACCGGAAGTGAACCTTTCCCCCCCTAGACCCAGTCTCTGAGACCGGGCCCCGCGCCGTCTAGAAGCTCGAGCTAACTGCTCGATCCTCCAGGCGGCGCGCCTTTCCCCGGTGTGTCCCTCTTGGTCTGGTCTCTCCCTTTGAGCCTGTCCGGCATGAGTGCACGAGTGCCTCTACCGGCAGGGGCCCAAAGATCATTGAGACACACAAGCCCCACCACGACGGCAACGTGGGGACACGTTGGTGGGGATATCAATTTTGGGACTTAGACGGAATTTTGAAAAAATGGAGGGAAATTTTTTGCGAGCTAGACGCACGTGCGGGGTATCGTCGGATCGGGCTCCGCGCGGGCTAGCCGAATATGCAATAAAATTAATTACGACAAGAGACAAAATTTTGAGTTTAGGCCGAAAAACCAGTTTTTTAAGTGAAAATTGGTGTTTTTCACCCCCACTCCGGAACTCGGGCCACGGATCGCGCACCTGATCACGGGATTAATTGAGGGCGGTCGCTGAGACTAATATAGAATTTAAACGGTTGTAATTGGTCGAAAAATGGCGTTGTAAATGAATTAAATATAGTGAAATTTTGAGAAAATGCAAAATTCGGTTAAGGGTTGATTTTTAGGGGTTGCGATTTGTGTCAAACGATAGGCGTCCGCCTTTTTAGGTCTAATTAGCTGAAAACAGCTTCAAAATCGCACCTATGACAAAGAAGTTATCGATACTTTTTTCAACGGCTTACCGGGGTATATCAATTTTGGGACTTAGACGGAATTTTGAAAAAATGGAGGGAAATTTTTTGCGAGCTAGACGCACGTGCGGGGTATCGTCGGATCGGGCTCCGCGCGGGCTAGCCGAATATGCAATAAAATTAATTACGACAAGAGACAAAATTTTGAGTTTAGGCCGAAAAACCAGTTTTTTAAGTGAAAATTGGTGTTTTTCACCCCCACTCCGGAACTCGGGCCACGGATCGCGCACCTGATCACGGGATTAATTGAGGGCGGTCGCTGAGACTAATATAGAATTTAAACGGTTGTAATTGGTCGAAAAATGGCGTTGTAAATGAATTAAATATAGTGAAATTTTGAGAAAATGCAAAATTCGGTTAAGGGTTGATTTTTAGGGGTTGCGATTTGTGTCAAACGATAGGCGTCCGCCTTTTTAGGTCTAATTAGCTGAAAACAGCTTCAAAATCGCACCTATGACAAAGAAGTTATCGATACTTTTTTCAACGGCTTACCGGGGTATATCAATTTTGGGACTTAGACGGAATTTTGAAAAAATGGAGGGAAATTTTTTGCGAGCTAGACGCACGTGCGGGGTATCGTCGGATCGGGCTCCGCGCGGGCTAGCCGAATATGCAATAAAATTAATTACGACAAGAGACAAAATTTTGAGTTTAGGCCGAAAAACCAGTTTTTTAAGTGAAAATTGGTGTTTTTCACCCCCACTCCGGAACTCGGGCCACGGATCGCGCACCTGATCACGGGATTAATTGAGGGCGGTCGCTGAGACTAATATAGAATTTAAACGGTTGTAATTGGTCGAAAAATGGCGTTGTAAATGAATTAAATATAGTGAAATTTTGAGAAAATGCAAAATTCGGTTAAGGGTTGATTTTTAGGGGTTGCGATTTGTGTCAAACGATAGGCGTCCGCCTTTTTAGGTCTAATTAGCTGAAAACAGCTTCAAAATCGCACCTATGACAAAGAAGTTATCGATACTTTTTTCAACGGCTTACCGGGGTATATCAATTTTGGGACTTAGACGGAATTTTGAAAAAATGGAGGGAAATTTTTTGCGAGCTAGACGCACGTGCGGGGTATCGTCGGATCGGGCTCCGCGCGGGCTAGCCGAATATGCAATAAAATTAATTACGACAAGAGACAAAATTTTGAGTTTAGGCCGAAAAACCAGTTTTTTAAGTGAAAATTGGTGTTTTTCACCCCCACTCCGGAACTCGGGCCACGGATCGCGCACCTGATCACGGGATTAATTGAGGGCGGTCGCTGAGACTAATATAGAATTTAAACGGTTGTAATTGGTCGAAAAATGGCGTTGTAAATGAATTAAATATAGTGAAATTTTGAGAAAATGCAAAATTCGGTTAAGGGTTGATTTTTAGGGGTTGCGATTTGTGTCAAACGATAGGCGTCCGCCTTTTTAGGTCTAATTAGCTGAAAACAGCTTCAAAATCGCACCTATGACAAAGAAGTTATCGATACTTTTTTCAACGGCTTACCGGGGTATATCAATTTTGGGACTTTTTTTTTTTTTTTTTTTTTTTTTTTTTTTTTTTTCGTGGTAAAATCATCAAATGAGTCCTCCCACCCCGGGCAGGGCGGGAGGGACTGTCAGACTTGTACTGACTAAAATCCACGGTGTCCTTCAATAGCCCTTTATGTTCCGGGGTCACGGTAATGGTATAAGTCCCGCGACCCCGGCAGGCTTTGGCCCTCTACAGAGGGGGCCCCGTCATTACGCTGACGCTCTTTGAGGCGCGCGTGGAAAACAACGCGCCGTCGACCCGGGCATGGTCCATGGTCGGGCTGCGAGTTGCCCTTTACTCGCCGCCCGCATGCCCGCGCCTACGGTGGCCGGAGATCGTCTTGCGACGTCCGACGCCGTGGGCGCCAACCACCGCGGGTGGGGCGGAGGGAGGACATTGCCCTGTCTCTCGCGCGGCCCGCCTCCTCCTTCGCGAGCATTACTGCTTCGCAGAAGGAGGCGACCGCTTCCCACTCCGTCTCGCCCCGCAGCATGGCCGCAACCAATGCCGGGCGCGAAAAAAAAAAAAAAAAAAAAAAAAAAAAAAAAAAAAAAAAAAAAAAAAAAAAAAAAAAAAAAGCCCAAAATTGATATACCCCGGTAAGCCGTTGAAAAAAGTATCGATAACTTCTTTGTCATAGGTGCGATTTTGAAGCTGTTTTCAGCTAATTAGACCTAAAAAGGCGGACGCCTATCGTTTGACACAAATCGCAACCCCTAAAAATCAACCCTTAACCGAATTTTGCATTTTCTCAAAATTTCACTATATTTAATTCATTTACAACGCCATTTTTCGACCAATTACAACCGTTTAAATTCTATATTAGTCTCAGCGACCGCCCTCAATTAATCCCGTGATCAGGTGCGCGATCCGTGGCCCGAGTTCCGGAGTGGGGGTGAAAAACACCAATTTTCACTTAAAAAACTGGTTTTTCGGCCTAAACTCAAAATTTTGTCTCTTGTCGTAATTAATTTTATTGCATATTCGGCTAGCCCGCGCGGAGCCCGATCCGACGATACCCCGCACGTGCGTCTAGCTCGCAAAAAATTTCCCTCCATTTTTTCAAAATTCCGTCTAAGTCCCAAAATTGGAAGGCCCCTTCAAAGACGGCCCCGGCACAGCCTAGTCAGGCGAAACCGGGTCCGTCCAAGCCGACTCCGACCCCGACACCTGCGGGGCCGGCACGGTCGGCTGCAAAAAAGAAGGGGGCCCAGGCCGAAAGCCGGCCAGCCCAGCAGCCTCCTCCTAGCACTCCTCCGGCCAGCGCCGATTTGCAAGTGGCCGGAGAGAAGAGGAAGGCTGCCAACGCGGCCAGGTCCAAACGGCGGAGGGAGAGGCGGCGGCAGCGCAAGGAGCGCGGCGTCGCGGCGCGATTGCGCGCCCCTAAGACCGCGGCAGTAGTGATCACACTGCAGCCGGACGCGGTCAAGAGGGGCGTGTCCTACCGCGACGTGCTCGCGAAGGCGAAGGAGGCGGTGGACCTCACGGAGCTCGGCATCACCGGGGGCCTCCGTTTACGGGTCACTGCAACGGGGGCTCGGATGTTGGAGCTCCCCGGCGCGGCCAGTGGCCCCACTGCTGACGCTCTGGCCGAACGGCTCAGAGCGTCCTTAAATGCGGAAGAGGCCCGAGTATCCAGACCCACCAAGCGCGCAGACGTGCGCATATTGGGTCTGGATGACTCCGTGACGGTCGAGGACGTGGTGGCCGCCGTTGCCAGGACTGGGGGGTGCCCTCCCGATCAGGTGAGGGCGGGCGCCCTGCGTCCTGACTTCGCGGGGCTGCAGACCATTACGGTCAGCTGCCCCGTGCCGGCGGCCAAAAAACTGGAGGGGGGCCGAAGGCTCTTGGTTGGATGGGTTTCCGCGCAGGTGAAACTGCTGGAACCCAGACCTCTGAGGTGCTACCGATGCCAGGTGGGCAACCACGTGGCATGTAACTGCACCTCGGAGGTTGACCGCAGCGACAAGTAATAATAATAATAATAATAATAATAATAATAATCGGCCGGCCGGCCGATCACCGGGCTGGGGGCAAGTCCTGCGCCCCACCCACCAAAGCCAAGAGCAGAGGTAGGCCCTCTGCCGCCGCCGTCACTGCCACCACCGCCGCCGCCGCCGCCACTGCCGTGGCCGCCGCCGCCGCCGTGGCCTTACCCCCGCGAGGGGCCCTGGAGGAGGCTGCAATGGATTCCGATTAATGTCTCCATTGCGCTTCCTCCAGGCGAACATCAACCACTGCGCCGCTGCTCAGGATCTCTTGCTCCAGAGCATGGCGCAGTGGTTGATCAACGTCGCCGTGGTCGCCGAGCCGTATTCTGTCCTGCCCAGGAATGACTGGGTGGAGGACCTGGACGGCTCGGTGACCCTAATTTCGTCGGCCGCCGCCGGTACCCCGCCCCTCGATCGCGTAAAGAGAGGGCGCGGGATCGTCGCGGCTCGGTTCGGGGAGATCGCCGTTGTAGGCGTCTATTTCTCCCCGAACCGATCTCTCGCCGAGTTCCAAGACTCCCTAACGGAGCTGGGAGATGTCGTCGTCGCCCTCGGTTCCCTCCCCGCGCTCGTCCTTGGGGACTTCAACGCCAAAAGTCCGGCTTGGGGTTCCCGGGACACGGACCATACGCGGGGTAGGTTGCTCGAGCGCTGGGCCCGTGCGCAGGGCCTGGTGATCGAGAACCGGGGTTCTGTCCCCACGTGCGTGCGGTTTTTGGGCGAATCGGTGGTGGACGTTACGTTCGCCACCGCCGACCTGTCGCCGCGCGTTACCGGCTGGCGCGTTGTGGAGGAGGCGGAGACCTATTCCGACCACCGGTATATCCGGTTCGACGTCTCCGCCCAGACCTCAGACGCGCCGGCTCCAAGTGGACGGAACCCAAGTGGTCCGCGATGGGCGCTGAAGCAGCTGGACCGGGAGCTATTCCTGGAAGCCTCGATCGTGCAGGCCTGGGTGTCACCACCGGACAGGCCTGCCGACATAAACGACGAGGCCGAGTGGTTCCGGGAGGCCATGTCGGAGATCTGTGACGTGGCCATGCCCCGGGTCCGGCAAGGACGCGCCCGGCGTCAGTTGTACTGGTGGTCGCGCGAGCTTGCAGCGCTGCGCGAAGCGTGCGTTGCCGCGCGCCGCCGGTACACCAGATTCCGCAGGCGCCGCACCCGACCTCCGGATGCGGCGACTGTAGAGGCGGAGCTATACGAGGGCTACAGGGCAGCGAAGACCGCCCTCCGCGACGAGATCTGGCGGGCCAAGGAATTGGCCCGCGCGGAGATGCTGGGGACTCTGGACGGGGACCCATGGGGCCGCCCCTACAAGTGGGTGCGTGAAAAGCTTCGCCCCTGGGCTCCCCCGTTGACGCAGAGCCTCCAGCCTCAGTTCGTGGAGGGCGTGGTGAGCGCCCTGTTCCCATCGCGAGGGGAGCACACTCCCCCGCCCATGGCTCCGTCTCCGACGGAATCTGACGATGAAGCTGACGCAAACGCGGATCACAGCGACGACGACATCTACGACGCTCCGGAGGTGACCGAGGTAGACTTGAGAGTGGCGGTACAAAGGCTCAAAGCCAAAAATACCGCCCCAGGACCCGACGGCCTGCCAGGAAAAGCCTGGGTCCTGGCCTCGGGGACTCTCGGGCCTCGACTAGGGGGGCTCTTAAGCGCATGCTTGGAGAGGGGCCGGTTCCCGCTTCGTTGGAAGACAGGGAAACTGGTCCTCATCCAGAAGCACGGGCGCCCTGCGGACTCTCCGTCCGCATTCCGGCCCATCGTGCTGCTCGACGAGGTGGGCAAGCTCTTTGAAAGAGTCATTGCAGACCGCCTCGTCGGGCACCTGAATCGGGTGGGCCCGAACCTTGCGGAGAGCCAGTTTGGCTTCCGCAGGGGGCGCTCGACGGTGGACGCAATCATGCGCGTGAGAGCCCTCACGACGGGGGATGCAGTAGCCCGGGGCAGGGTCGTCTTGGCGGTGTCTTTGGACATCACCAACGCCTTTAACACCCTGCCCTGGAGTTGCATCAGGGAGGCACTCCGGTATCACCGGGTGCCGACCTACCTCCGTCGCATAGTCGAGGACTACCTGACGGATAGAGCCGTCATCTACCCCGGTCACCGGGGAGAGTGGAACCGGCGAGAGATATCGTGCGGTGTTCCACAGGGATCGGTCTTGGGACCGCCCCTGTGGAACATCGGATACGATTGGGTGCTGCGCAGCGACCTCCCTGACGGCGTCAGCGTAATATGTTACGCTGACGACACGCTCGTCCTGGCGGAGGGAGAGTCGCACCAGGCGGCGGCCGACCTGGCGACGCAAGCGGTAGCGACAGTCGTCGAGAGGATCCGGCAGCTGGGACTCGAAGTGGCGCTGCACAAAACGGAGGCCATGTGTTTTCATGGCCGCGTTAACGCGCCACGGTCCGAGTCCCACATAACGGTGGAGGGGGTTCGCATCGGCGTCGGGAGGACGATGAAGTACCTAGGACTCGTCCTCGACAGCCGGTGGAACTTCAGGGAGCATTTCCTGAGTTTGGCCCCAAAGCTGAACCGGGCAGCAGCCGCCCTCAGGCGACTCCTGCCTAATCTCAGCGGGCCAAACGCCTCCTGCCGTAGGCTGTACGCCGGTGTCGTGCGGTCCATGGCCCTCTACGGGGCCCCCGTGTGGGCCCTGAGCATCCGGACGCGACCACTGAAGTTGGTCGCATGCCAGAGGGTCATGGCTATCCGGATGATCCGGGGATACCGCACGATCGCCGGCGAATCGGCCAACCTGCTTGCCGGATTACTGCCCTGGGATCTGGAGGCGACTGCCCTCCAGCGCGTCTATGAGTGGCGCGTGGAGGCGCAGCGCCGGGGTGTATCGCCGCTGCCTCGAGAAGTCGAGGCGCGGCGGGAAGAGCTCCGGCGCGATCTCAGGGCAGTATGGAGAGCACGACTGTCGCTACCGACGGCCGGGCACGCCGCAATCGCGGCGGTAAGACCCCTCTTTGAGGAGTGGCTGGATAGGAGTCACGGCGTCCTGACCTACCGCATGACGCAGGTCCTCACCGGACACGGAAGTTTCGGGAGGTACCTGTGTCTAAGGAGAAAGGAGGAAACGCCTGGGTGTCACCACTGCGAAGATCGCCCGGAGGACACAGTAGAGCATACGGTGCAAGACTGCCCAGCTTGGGCAGAGCACCGACGTGTCCTCACGGCGGCGATAGGCGGAGACCTCTCGCGCCCGGCATTGGTTGCGGCCATGCTGCGGGGCGAGACGGAGTGGGAAGCGGTCGCCTCCTTCTGCGAAGCAGTAATGCTCGCGAAGGAGGAGGCGGGCCGCGTGAGAGAGAGGACAATGTCCTCCCTCCGCCCCACCCGCGGTGGTGGACGCCCACGGCGACGGACGTCGCAAGACGATCTCCGGCCACCGTAGGCGGGCATGCGGGCGGCGAGTAAAGGGCAACTCGCTGCCCGACCATGGACCATGCCCGGGTCGACGGCGCGTTGTGTTCCACGCGCGCCTCAAAGAGCGTCAGCATAATGACGGGGCCCCCTCTGTAGAGGGCCAAAGCCTGCCGGGGTCGCGGGACTTATACCATTACCGTGACCCCGGGACATAAAGGGCTACTGAAGGACACCGTGGATTTTAGTCAGTACAAGTCTGACAGTCCCTCCCGCCCTGCCCGGGGTGGGAGGACTCATTTGATGATTTTACCACGATAAAAAAAAAAAAAAAAAAAAAAAAAAAGTCCCAAAATTGATATACCCCGGTAAGCCGTTGAAAAAAGTATCGATAACTTCTTTGTCATAGGTGCGATTTTGAAGCTGTTTTCAGCTAATTAGACCTAAAAAGGCGGACGCCTATCGTTTGACACAAATCGCAACCCCTAAAAATCAACCCTTAACCGAATTTTGCATTTTCTCAAAATTTCACTATATTTAATTCATTTACAACGCCATTTTTCGACCAATTACAACCGTTTAAATTCTATATTAGTCTCAGCGACCGCCCTCAATTAATCCCGTGATCAGGTGCGCGATCCGTGGCCCGAGTTCCGGAGTGGGGGTGAAAAACACCAATTTTCACTTAAAAAACTGGTTTTTCGGCCTAAACTCAAAATTTTGTCTCTTGTCGTAATTAATTTTATTGCATATTCGGCTAGCCCGCGCGGAGCCCGATCCGACGATACCCCGCACGTGCGTCTAGCTCGCAAAAAATTTCCCTCCATTTTTTCAAAATTCCGTCTAAGTCCCAAAATTGATATACCCCGGTAAGCCGTTGAAAAAAGTATCGATAACTTCTTTGTCATAGGTGCGATTTTGAAGCTGTTTTCAGCTAATTAGACCTAAAAAGGCGGACGCCTATCGTTTGACACAAATCGCAACCCCTAAAAATCAACCCTTAACCGAATTTTGCATTTTCTCAAAATTTCACTATATTTAATTCATTTACAACGCCATTTTTCGACCAATTACAACCGTTTAAATTCTATATTAGTCTCAGCGACCGCCCTCAATTAATCCCGTGATCAGGTGCGCGATCCGTGGCCCGAGTTCCGGAGTGGGGGTGAAAAACACCAATTTTCACTTAAAAAACTGGTTTTTCGGCCTAAACTCAAAATTTGGTCTCTTGTCGTAATTAATTTTATTGCATATTCGGCTAGCCCGCGCGGAGCCCGATCCGACGATACCCCGCACGTGCGTCTAGCTCGCAAAAAATTTCCCTCCATTTTTTCAAAATTCCGTCTAAGTCCCAAAATTGATATACCCCGGTAAGCCGTTGAAAAAAGTATCGATAACTTCTTTGTCATAGGTGCGATTTTGAAGCTGTTTTCAGCTAATTAGACCTAAAAAGGCGGACGCCTATCGTTTGACACAAATCGCAACCCCTAAAAATCAACCCTTAACCGAATTTTGCATTTTCTCAAAATTTCACTATATTTAATTCATTTACAACGCCATTTTTCGACCAATTACAACCGTTTAAATTCTATATTAGTCTCAGCGACCGCCCTCAATTAATCCCGTGATCAGGTGCGCGATCCGTGGCCCGAGTTCCGGAGTGGGGGTGAAAAACACCAATTTTCACTTAAAAAACTGGTTTTTCGGCCTAAACTCAAAATTTTGTCTCTTGTCGTAATTAATTTTATTGCATATTCGGCTAGCCCGCGCGGAGCCCGATCCGACGATACCCCGCACGTGCGTCTAGCTCGCAAAAAATTTCCCTCCATTTTTTCAAAATTCCGTCTAAGTCCCAAAATTGATGGGGTGCTAAGGACAGGAAACCTCCTCGAGTGCCCGAGGACTGGAAGTTCCTTTCCGGATACGTCCGGGGGGAAGCCCAGTTTCTCGGGACGGTGCGCCCCGGGGTACGGACAAGAACTCCCCGCAAGGGGTCTTCTTGCCCGTATGCCAATGTCCTGTCACGTCGCTCCACCGCGTGTCCCTCTGATCAGCAGAGGGCACAGTGGTTTTGGAGTAAGAGCGGGCCCGGCGTGCACTTACCCTGCCGTCGGGCAGGCAGGAGGAGGCCTTGCACTTCCGCCTCCTCTTGCCACCGCTATTCTCGTAGCCCCGAAGATTGTCATGATCATGTCTATGACTTTCGACGGGGGTCGAGGGCCTTGGCTTAATCGCCCGGGCCGCGAGGAAGACAACCTCTATAAAAAATTACCCCGAACCTCCAAGCGGCGGCGCACCGCGAGGGAGGTTGACAGCTTGGTTGACGGGTAGCTGTGGGGAAAATCAGCCGTTAGTGCGAACCCCTATTTTTGGTTGGATGGTTGGAACAATTTTTTACTCGTGGGAACAAAATGCATAGTCTTTTCTTAAAAACCCCCAAAACCCCGGCAGTCGCCGCAGCGAGCCAAGGTGGCTCACGTGCCCGTGAGGTGGAGTCGCTGGACTTGTCCAGCACGTCCGCCTCACCGGCACCGAATATCGAGCGGGCACAGAGTGCCGCTCCGAGTGAGGAGATGGCGCTGATGCTCGGGTCGGAGTCCGACTCGACATCAGGCGCCGTGAGCTTCCAGAGCATTGCCTCTGGAAGCGTAGCAAGGAGTGAGAGGGGAGCGGACAGGAGGAGCGAGTTCCTCAAACGCTCCCGGGAGGACGTATCATCGTCCGAGGAAGGGTTTGTCTCGGCCCGTAAAATCCCCACGAGCGTGCGGGGTAAAGGCCGAGGCAAGACCTCGGGGAGGGGGCCCTCCTTTGGAGAGCCCAACACTAGTCTGGCCTCGGACGAGGCCAGACTAACGGAGGTTGTGGCGGCCGCGATGCGCGTCGTCGCGCAAAAAAGGAGGAAAAAAACGCGCGAGGACGCGATCGCCGAGGCCATGACCTCCATCGTGGCGGCGGCGCGCACATACGGCCAGTCTCCGTCTGCAAGGGACGATATGTCAGATCTGCGGACGGAGGTCACCCGTTTGACTGCCGCCATGGGGGCTCTCGAAAGAGAGAACGCCGCCCTGAAGGCGGACCTGGCCGGCCTTCAAGCGGCCGGCGGTCGGGGAGCGCCACCGGGGGGCGCTAAGGAGAAAGGCCGGCCCGCATCGGGGGAGAACTCAGTTCTCACCCTGGTGCGGCAGGAGCTGGCCGCCTTTCAGCAGCGGTTCTCCGTATTGGAGAGCCGTGTGCTACGACCCCCGCTGGCGACATCGTATGCGGCTGCGGCCGCAACCAAACCTCCCCCGACGGCGAGGCCGCCCCAGGCGAAGACGGCCCCGGTGGAGAAGGCCCCTGCGAGGGCAAAGACGGCCCCAGCCAAGACTAGCCAGGCTAAACCGGGCCCGTCAAAGCCGCCTCCGACCCCGACACCTGCGGGGCCGGCACAGGAGGCCAATAAGAAGAAGGCCCAAGCCGGGAGCCAGCCGTCCCAGCAGCCTCCTCCGAAAACTCCTCCGGCCGACGCCGATTGGCAAGTGGCCGGGGAGAAGAGGAAGGCTGCCAGTGCGGCTAGGTCAAAAAGGAGGAGAGAGAGGCGGCGGCGGCGCAAAGAGCGCGACGTCGCGGCGCGATTGCGCGCCCCAAAGACCGCGGCTGTGGTGATCACACTGCAGCCGGACGCGGTCAAGAGGGGCGTCTCGTACCGCGACGTGCTCGCGAAGGCGCGGGAGGCGGTGAACCTCGCGGAGCTCGGCATCGCCGGGGGCCTCCGTCTACGGGTCACCGCAACGGGGGCTCGGATGTTGGAGCTCCCCGGCGCGGCCAGTGGCCCCACCGCTGACGCTCTGGCCGAACGGCTCAGAGCGTCCTTAAATGCGGAGGAGGCCCGAGTGTCCAGACCCACCAAGCGCGCAGACGTGCGCATATTGGGTCTGGACGACTCCGTGACGGCGGAGGACGTTGTGGCTGCTGTTGCCAGGACTGGGGGGTGCCCTGCCGATCAGGTGAGGGCGGGTGCCCTGCGTCCTGACTTCGCGGGGTTGCAAACCACCACGGTTAGCTGCCCCGTGTCGGCGGCCAAAAAGCTACAGGAGGGCCGAAGGCTCCTGGTTGGTTGGGTGTCTGCGCAGGTGAAAGTCCTGGAGCCCAGACCCCTGAGGTGCTTCCGCTGCCAAGTGGGCAACCACGTGGCATGCAATTGCACCTCGGAGGTAGACCGCAGCGATAGGTGCTTCCGCTGCGGTCAGCCCGGTCACAAGGCCGGCTCGTGCTCTGCCCCGCCTCACTGCTTCGCATGTGAGGCGGCTGGCAAGCCGGCCGATCACCGGGCTGGGGGCAAATCCTGCGCCCCACCCACCAAAGCCAGGCGCAGAGGTAGGCCCTCTGCCGCCGCCGTCACCGCCACCGCCGCCGCCGCCGCCGCTCCCGCTGCCGCCGCCGCCGCCGTGGCTCAACCCTCGGAGAGGGTCCTGGAGGAGGCTGCAATGGATTCAGATTAATGTCTCCATTGCGCTTCCTCCAGGCGAACATCAACCACTGCTCCGCTGCTCAGGATCTCTTGCTCCAGAGCATGGCGCAGTGGTTGATCAACGTCGCCGTGGTCGCCGAGCCGTATTTTGTCCTGCCCAGGAATGACTGGGTGGCGGACCTGGACGGCTCGGTGACCCTAATTTCGTCGGCCGCCGCCGGTACCCCCGCCCCTCGATCGCGTAAAGAGAGGGCGCGGGATCGTCGCAGCACGGTTCGGGGAGATCGCCGTTGTAGGCGTTTATTTCTCCCCGAGCCGATCTCTCGCCGAGTTCCAAGACTCCCTAACGGAGCTGGGAGACGTCGTCGTCGCCCTCGGTTCCCTCCCCGCGCTCGTCCTTGGGGACTTCAATGCCAAAAGTCCGGCTTGGGGTTCCCGGTCCACGGACTATACGCGGGGTAGGATGCTCGAGCACTGGGCCCGTGCGCAGGGCCTAGTGATCGAGAACCGGGGTTCTGTCCCCACGTGCGTGCGGTGGGCGGGAGAGTCGGTGGTGGACGTTACGTTCGCCACCGCCGACCTGTCGCCGCGCGTCACCGACTGGCGCGTTGTGGAGGAGGTGGAGACCTATTCCGACCACCGGTATATCCGGTTCGACGTCTCCGCCCAGACCTCAGACGCGCCGGTTCCAAGTGGACGGAACCCAAGTGGTCCGCGATGGGCGCTGAAGCAGCTGGACCGGGAGCTATTCCTGGAAGCCTCGATCGTGCAGGCCTGGGTGTCACCACCGGACAGGCCTGCTGACATCAACGACGAGGCGGAGTGGTTCCGGGAGGCCATGTCGGAGATCTGCGACGTGGCCATGCCCCGGGTCCGGCAAGGACGCGCCCGGCGTCAGTTGTACTGGTGGTCGCGCGAGCTAGCAGCGCTGCGCGAGGCGTGCGTTGCCGCGCGACGCCGGTACACCAGATTCCGCAGGCGCCGCACCCGACCTCCGGATGCGGCGACTGTAGAGGCGGAGCTGCACGAGGGCTACAGGGCAGCGAAGGCCGTCCTCCGCGACGAGATCTGGCGGGCCAAGGAACTGGCCCGCGAGGAGATGCTGGGGACTCTGGACGGGGACCCATGGGGCCGCCCCTACAAGTGGGTGCGAGAAAAGCTCCGCCCCTGGGCTCCCCCGTTGACGCAGAGTCTCCAGCCACAGTTCGTGGAGGACGTGGTGAGCGCCCTGTTCCCATCGCGAGGGGAGCATACTCCCCCGCCCATGGCTCCGTCTCCGACGGAATCTGAGGATGAAGCTGACGCAAACGCGGACCACAGCGACGACGACGTCTACGACGCTCCGGAGGTGACCGAGGTAGACCTGAGAGTGGCGGTACTACGGCTCAAAGCCAAAAATACCGCCCCAGGACCCGACGGCCTGCCAGGAAAAGCCTGGGTCCTGGCCTCGGGGACTCTCGGGCCTCGACTGGGGGGGCTCTTAAGCGCATGCTTGGAGAGGGGCCGGTTCCCGCTTCGATGGAAGACGGGAAAACTGGTCCTCATCCAGAAGCACGGGCGCCCTGCGGACTCTCCGTCCGCATTCCGGCCCATCGTGCTGCTCGACGAGGTGGGCAAGCTCTTCGAGAGAGTCATTGCAGACCGCCTCGTCGGGCACCTGAATCGGGTGGGCCCGAACCTTGCGGAGAGCCAGTTTGGCTTCCGCAGGGGGCGCTCGACGGTGGACGCCATCATGCGCGTGAGAGCCCTCACGACGGGGGACGCAGTAGCCCGGGGCAGGGTCGTCTTGGCGGTGTCTCTGGACATCACCAACGCCTTTAACACCCTGCCCTGGAGTTGCATCAGGGAGGCACTCCGGTATCACCGGGTGCCGACCTACCTCCGTCGCATAGTCGAGGACTACCTGACGGACAGAGCCGTCATCTACCCCGGTCACCGGGGAGAGTGGAACCGGCGAGAGATATCGTGCGGTGTTCCACAGGGTTCGGTCTTGGGGCCGCCCCTGTGGAACATCGGATACGATTGGGTGCTGCGCGGCGATCTCCCTGACGGCGTCAGCGTAATATGTTACGCTGACGACACGCTCGTCCTGGCGGAGGGAGAGTCGCACCAGGCGGCGGCCGACCTGGCGACGCAAGCGGTTGCGACAGTCGTCGAGAGGATCCGGCAGCTGGGACTCGAAGTGGCGCTGCATAAAACGGAGGCCATGTGTTTTCATGGCCGCGTTAACGCGCCACGGTCCGAGTCCCACATAACGGTGGAGGGGGTTCGCATCGGCGTCGGGAGGACGATGAAGTACCTGGGACTCGTCCTCGACAGCCGGTGGAACTTCAGGGAGCATTTCCTGAGTTTGGCCCCAAAGCTGAACCGGGCAGCGGCCGCCCTCAGGCGACTGCTGCCTAATCTCAGCGGGCCAAACGCCTCCTGCCGTAGGCTGTACGCCGGTGTCGTGCGGTCCATGGCCCTCTACGGGGCCCCCGTGTGGGCCCTGAGCATCCGGACGCGACCACTAAAGTTGGTCGCATGCCAGAGGGTCATGGCTATTCGGATGATCCGGGGATACCGCACGATCGCCGGCGAATCGGCCAACCTGCTTGCCGGATTACTGCCCTGGGATCTGGAGGCGACTGCCCTCCAGCGCGTCTATGAGTGGCGCGTGGAGGCGCAGAGCCGGGGTGCTTCCCCGCTGCCTCGAGAAGTCGAGGCGCGGCGGGAAGAGGTCCGGCGTGATCTCAGGGCAGTATGGAGGGGACGATTGTCGCAACCGACGGCCGGGCACGCCGCAATCGCGGCGGTAAGACCCCTCTTTGAGGAGTGGCTGGATAGGAGTCACGGCGTCCTGACCTACCGCATGACGCAGGTCCTCACCGGACACGGAAGTTTCGGGAGGTACCTGTGTCTAAGGAGAAAGGAGGAAACGCCTGGGTGTCACCACTGCGAAGATCGCCCGGAGGACACAGTAGAGCATACGGTGCAAGACTGCCCAGCTTGGGCAGAGCACCGACGTGTCCTCACGGCGGCGATAGGCGGAGACCTCTCGCGCCCGGCATTGGTCGCGGCCATGCTGCGGGGCGAGACGGAGTGGGAAGCGGTCGCCTCCTTCTGCGAAGCAGTCATGCTCGCGAAGGAGGAGGCGGGCCGCGTGAGAGAGAGGACAGTGTCCTCCCTCCGCCCCACCCGCAGTGGTGGACGCCCACGGCGACGGACGTCGCCAGACGATCTCCGGCCACCGTAGGCGCGGGCATGCGGGCGGCGAGTAAAGGGCAACTCGCTGCCCGACCATGGACCATGCCCGGGTCGACGGCGCGTTGTGTTCCACGCGCGCCTCAAAGAGCGTCAGCATAATGACGGGGCCCCCTCTCTAGAGGGCCAAAGCCTGCCGGGGTCGCGGGACTTATACCATTACCGTGACCCCGGAACATAAAGGGCTATTGAAGGACACCGTGGATTTTAGTCAGTACAAGTCTGACAGTCCCTCCCGCCCTGCCCGGGGTGGGAGGACTCATTTGATGATTTTACCACGCAAAAAAAAAAAAAAAAAAAAAAAAAAAAAAGTCCCAAAATTGATATACCCCGGTAAGCCGTTGAAAAAAGTATCGATAACTTCTTTGTCATAGGTGCGATTTTGAAGCTGTTTTCAGCTAATTAGACCTAAAAAGGCGGACGCCTATCGTTTGACACAAATCGCAACCCCTAAAAATCAACCCTTAACCGAATTTTGCATTTTCTCAAAATTTCACTATATTTAATTCATTTACAACGCCATTTTTCGACCAATTACAACCGTTTAAATTCTATATTAGTCTCAGCGACCGCCCTCAATTAATCCCGTGATCAGGTGCGCGATCCGTGGCCCGAGTTCCGGAGTGGGGGTGAAAAACACCAATTTTCACTTAAAAAACTGGTTTTTCGGCCTAAACTCAAAATTTGGTCTCTTGTCGTAATTAATTTTATTGCATATTCGGCTAGCCCGCGCGGAGCCCGATCCGACGATACCCCGCACGTGCGTCTAGCTCGCAAAAAATTTCCCTCCATTTTTTCAAAATTCCGTCTAAGTCCCAAAATTGATATACCCCGGTAAGCCGTTGAAAAAAGTATCGATAACTTCTTTGTCATAGGTGCGATTTTGAAGCTGTTTTCAGCTAATTAGACCTAAAAAGGCGGACGCCTATCGTTTGACACAAATCGCAACCCCTAAAAATCAACCCTTAACCGAATTTTGCATTTTCTCAAAATTTCACTATATTTAATTCATTTACAACGCCATTTTTCGACCAATTACAACCGTTTAAATTCTATATTAGTCTCAGCGACCGCCCTCAATTAATCCCGTGATCAGGTGCGCGATCCGTGGCCCGAGTTCCGGAGTGGGGGTGAAAAACACCAATTTTCACTTAAAAAACTGGTTTTTCGGCCTAAACTCAAAATTTTGTCTCTTGTCGTAATTAATTTTATTGCATATTCGGCTAGCCCGCGCGGAGCCCGATCCGACGATACCCCGCACGTGCGTCTAGCTCGCAAAAAATTTCCCTCCATTTTTTCAAAATTCCGTCTAAGTCCCAAAATTGATATACCCCGGTAAGCCGTTGAAAAAAGTATCGATAACTTCTTTGTCATAGGTGCGATTTTGAAGCTGTTTTCAGCTAATTAGACCTAAAAAGGCGGACGCCTATCGTTTGACACAAATCGCAACCCCTAAAAATCAACCCTTAACCGAATTTTGCATTTTCTCAAAATTTCACTATATTTAATTCATTTACAACGCCATTTTTCGACCAATTACAACCGTTTAAATTCTATATTAGTCTCAGCGACCGCCCTCAATTAATCCCGTGATCAGGTGCGCGATCCGTGGCCCGAGTTCCGGAGTGGGGGTGAAAAACACCAATTTTCACTTAAAAAACTGGTTTTTCGGCCTAAACTCAAAATTTTGTCTCTTGTCGTAATTAATTTTATTGCATATTCGGCTAGCCCGCGCGGAGCCCGATCCGACGATACCCCGCACGTGCGTCTAGCTCGCAAAAAATTTCCCTCCATTTTTTCAAAATTCCGTCTAAGTCCCAAAATTGATGGGGTGCTAAGGACAGGAAACCTCCTCGAGTGCCCGAGGACTGGAAGTTCCTTTCCGGATACGTCCGGGGGGAAGCCCAGTTTCTCGGGACGGTGCGCCCCGGGGTACGGACAAGAACTCCCCGCAAGGGGTCTTCTTGCCCGTATGCCAATGTCCTGTCACGTCGCTCCACCGCGTGTCCCTCTGATCAGCAGAGGGCACAGTGGTTTTGGAGTAAGAGCGGGCCCGGCGTGCACTTACCCTGCCGTCGGGCAGGCAGGAGGAGGCCTTGCACTTCCGCCTCCTCTTGCCACCGCTATTCTCGTAGCCCCGAAGATTGTCATGATCATGTCTATGACTTTCGACGGGGGTCGAGGGCCTTGGCTTAACCGCCCGGGCCGCGAGGAAGAAAACCTCTTTAAAAAATTACCCCGAACCTCCAAGCGGCGGCGCACCGCGAGGGAGGTTGACAGCTTGGTTGACGGGTAGCTGTGGGAAAAATCAGCCGCTAGTGCGGACCACATTGTCATGGTTGGTTGGTTGGATAATGTATTTACTCGTGGGAACAGAAATGAAAAGTATTTTGAAAAACCCCCAAAAAACACCGGCAGTCGCCGCAGAGAGCCAGGGTGGCTCACGTGCCCGTGGGGAGGAGTCGCTGGACTTGTCCAGCACGTCTTCCTCACCGGCACCGAACATAGAGCGGGCACAGGGTGCCGCTCCGGATGATGAGGTGGCGCTGATGCTCGGGTCGGAGTCCGACTCGGCATCAGACGCCGCTAGCTTCCAGAGCTCGGCTTCTGGAAGCGTGGTAAGGAATAAGGGGGGCGCCGATAGAAGGAATGAGTTCCTTAAGCGCCCCCACGACGACATATCGTCGTCAGAGGAAGGGCTTGTCTCGGCCCCTAAGATCCCCACGAGTGTGCGGGGTAAGGGCCGAGGCAAGACTTCGGGGAGGGGGCCCTCATTTGGAGAGCCCAACACTAGTCTGGCCTCGAACGAGGCCAAACTAACGGAGGTCGTGGCGGCCGCGATGCGCGTCGTCTCAATGAAGAAAAAAAAGAAGACACGCGAGGACGCGATTGCCGAGGCCATGACCTCCATCGTGGCGGCCGCGCGCATTTATGGCGGGTCTCCGTCTGCGGGGGATGATATGCCCGATCTGCGGACGGAGCTCGCCCGTCTGACTGCCGCCATAGGGGCTCTCCAAAAGGAGAATGCCGCCCTGAAGGCGGAATTGGCTGGCCTACAAGCGGCCAGCCGCCAGGAGGCGCCACCGGGGGCCGCTAAGGAGAAAGGCCGGCCTGCATCGGGGGAGAACCCAGTTCTAACCCTGGTGCGGCAGGAGCTGGCCGCCTTTGAGCAGCGGTTCTCCGTATTGGAGAGCCGCGTGCTGCGGCCCCCGCTTGCGTCTTCGTACGCGGCCGCGGCCGCGTCGAAGCCTCCCCCGACGACGAAGCCGCCTCAGACGAGGACGGCCCCGGTGCGGACGGCCCCGGGTGGGACAGCCCCTGCGAGGGCGAGGACAGCTCCGGCCGGGACGAGGACGGCTCCGATCGGGCCCAGCCAGGCGAAACCGGGCCCGTCAAAGCCGCCTCCGACCCCGACACCTGCGGGGTCGGCCCAGACGGCCAAAAAGAAAAAGGCCCAGGCCGATCACCGGCCGTCTCAGCAAGAGCAGCCTCCTCCTAAAACTCCTCCGGCCGACGCCGATTGGCAAGTAGCCGGAGAGAAGAGGAAGGCTGACAAGGCGGCCAGGTCCATGAGGCGAAGGGAGAGACGGCGGCGGCGCAAAGAGCGCGACGTCGCGGCGCGATTGCGCGCCCCAAAGACCGCGGCTGTGGTGATAACACTGCAGCCGGACGCGGTCAAGAGGGGCGTGTCATATCGCGACGTGCTCGCGAAGGCACGGGAGGCGGTGAACCTCGAGGAGCTCGGCATCGCCGGCGGCCTCCGATTGAGGGTCACCGCAACGGGGGCTCGGATGTTGGAGCTCCCCGGCGCGGCCAGTGGCCCCTCCGCTGACGCTCTGGCCGAACGGCTCAGAGCGTCCTTAAATGCAGAGGAGGCCCGAGTGTCCAGACCCACCAAGCGCGCAGACGTGCGCATATTGGGTCTGGACGACTCCGTGACGGCGGGGGACGTTGTGGCCGCCGTTGCCAAGACTGGTGGGTGCCCTCCCGATCAGGTGCGGGCGGGCGCCCTACGTCCTGACTATGCGGGGCTGCTAACCACCACGGTTAGCTGCCCCGTGTCGGCGGCCAAAAAGCTGCAGGAGGGCCGAAGGCTCCTGGTTGGTTGGGTGTCGGCGCAGGTTAAAGTCCTGGAGCCCAGACCCCTGAGGTGTTACCGCTGCCAAGTGGGTAACCACGCGGCATGCGTTTGCACCTCGGAGGTGGACCGCAGCGATAGGTGCTTCCGCTGCGGTCAGCCCGGTCACAAGGCCGGCTCGTGCTCTGCCCCGCCTCACTGCTTCGCATGTGAGGCGGCTGGCAAGCCGGCCGATCACCGGGCTGGGGGCAAATCCTGCGCCCCACCCACCAAAACCAGGCGCAGAGGTAGGCCCTCTGCCGCCGCCGTCACCGCCACCGCCGCCGCCGCCGCCGCTCCCGCTGCCGCCGCCGCCGCCGTGGCTCAACCCTCGGAGAGGGTCCTGGAGGAGGCTGCAATGGATTCAGATTAATGTCTCCATTGCGCTTCCTCCAGGCGAACATCAATCACTGCGCCGCTGCTCAGGATCTCTTGCTCCAGAGCATGGCGCAGTGGTTGATCAACGTCGCCGTGGTCGCCGAGCCGTATTTTGTCCTGCCCAGGAATGACTGGGTAGCGGACCTGGACGGCTCGGTGACCCTAATTTCGTCGGCCGCCGCCGGTACCCCGCCCCTCGATCGCGTAAAGAGAGGGCGCGGGATCGTCGCAGCACGGTTCGGGGAGATCGCCGTTGTAGGAGTTTACTTCTCCCCGAATCGATCTCTCGCCGAGTTCCAAGACTCCCTAACGGAGCTGGGAGATGTCGTCGTCGCCCTCGGTTCCCTCCCCGCGCTCGTCCTTGGGGACTTCAACGCCAAAAGTCCGGCTTGGGGTTCCCGGTCCACGGACTATACGCGGGGTAGGATGCTCGAGCACTGGGCCCGTGCGCAGGGCCTGGTGATCGAGAACCGGGGTTCTGTCCCCACGTGCGTGCGGTGGACGGGCGAGTCGGTGGTGGACGTTACGTTCGCCACCGCCGACCTGTCGCCGCGCGTCACCGGCTGGCGCGTTGTGGAGGAGGTGGAGACCTACTCCGACCACCGGTATATCCGGTTCGACGTCTCCGCCCAGACCTCAGACGCGCCGGTTCCAAGTGGACGGAACCCAAGTGGTCCGCGATGGGCGCTGAAGCAGCTGGACCGGGAGCTATTCCTGGAAGCCTCGATCGTGCAGGCCTGGGTGTCACCACCGGACAGGCCTGCCGACATCAACGACGAGGCGGAGTGGTTCCGGGAGGCCATGTCGGAGATATGTGACGTGGCCATGCCCCGGGTCCGGCAAGGACGCGCCCGGCGTCAGTTGTACTGGTGGTCGCGCGAGCTAGCAGCGCTGCGCGAGGCGTGCGTTGCCGCGCGACGCCAGTACTTCAGGTTCCGCAGGCGCCGCACCCGACCTCCGGATGCGGCGACTGTAGAGGCGGGGCTGCACGAGGGTTACAGGGCAGCGAAGGCCGTCCTCCGCGACGAGATCTGGCGGGCCAAAGAATTGGCCCGCAGGGAGATGCTGGAGACTCTGGACGGGGACCCATGGGGCCGCCCCTATAAGTGGGTGCGCGAAAAACTCCGCCCCTGGGCTCCCCCGTTGACGCAGAGTCTCCAGCCTCAGTTCGTGGAGGACGTGGTGAGCGCCCTGTTCCCATCGCGAGGGGAGCATACTCCCCCGCCCATGGCTCCGTCTCCGACGGAATCTGAGGACGAAGCTGACGCAAACGCGGACCACAGCGACGACGACGTCTACGACGCTCCAGAGGTGACCGAGGTAGACATGAGAGTGGCGGTACAACGGCTCAAGGCCAAAAATACCGCCCCAGGACCCGACGGCCTGCCAGGGAAAGCCTGGGTCCTGGCCTCGAGGACTCTCGGGCCTCGACTTGGGGGGCTCTTTAGCGCATGCTTGGAGAGGGGCCGGTTCCCGCTTCTTTGGAAGACGGGAAAACTGGTCCTCATCCAGAAGCACGGGCGCCCTGCGGACTCTCCGTCCGCATTCCGGCCCATCGTGCTGCTCGACGAGGTGGGCAAGCTCTTTGAAAGAGTAATTGCAGACCGCCTCGTCGGGCACCTGAATCGGATGGGCCCGAACCTTGCGGAGAGCCAGTTTGGCTTCCGCAGGGGGCGCTCGACGGTGGACGCCATCATGCGCGTGAGAGCCCTCACGACGGGGGATGCAGTAGCCCGGGGCAGGGTCGTCTTGGCGGTGTCTTTGGACATCACCAACGCCTTTAACACCCTGCCCTGGAGTTGCATCAGGGAGGCACTCCGGTATCACCGGGTGCCGACCTACCTCCGTCGCATAGTCGAGGACTACCTGACGGACAGAGCCGTCATCTACCCCGGTCACCGGGGAGAGTGGAACCGGCGAGAGATATCGTGCGGTGTTCCACAGGGATCGGTCTTGGGGCCGCCCCTGTGGAACATCGGATACGATTGGGTGCTGCGCGGCGACCTCCCTGACGGCGTCAGCGTAATATGTTACGCTGACGACACGCTCGTCCTGGCGGAGGGAGAGTCGCACCAGGCGGCGGCCGACCTGGCGACGCAAGCGGTTGCGACAGTCGTCGATAGGATCCGGCAGCTGGGGCTCGAAGTGGCGCTGCACAAAACGGAGGCCATGTGTTTTCATGGCCGCGTTAACGCGCCACAGTCCGAGTCCCACATAACGGTGGAGGGGGTTCGCATCGGCGTCGGGAGGACGATGAAGTACCTGGGACTCGTCCTCGACAGCCGGTGGAACTTCAGGGAGCATTTCCTGAGTTTGGCCCCAAAGCTGAACCGGGCAGCAGCCGCCCTCAGGCGACTCCTGCCTAATCTCAGCGGGCCAAACGCCTCCTGCCGTAGGCTGTACGCCGGTGTCGTGCGGTCCATGGCCCTCTACGGGGCCCCCGTGTGGGCCCTGAGCATCCGGACGCGACCACTGAAGTTGGTCGCATGCCAGAGGGTCATGGCTATCCGGATGATCCGGGGATACCGCACGATCGCCGGCGAATCGGCCAACTTGCTTGCCGGATTACTGCCCTGGGATCTGGAGGCGACTGCCCTCCAGCGCGTCTATGAGTGGCGCGTGGAGGCGCAGCGCCGGGGAGAATTCCCGCTGCCCCGACAAGTCGAGGCGCGGCGGGAAGAGGTCCGGCGCGATCTCAGGGCAGTATGGAGGGGACGATTGTCGCAACCGACGGCCGGGCACGCCGCAATCGCGGCGGTAAGACCCCTCTTTGAGGAGTGGCTGGATAGGAGTCACGGCGTCCTGACCTACCGCATGACGCAGGTCCTCACCGGACACGGAAGTTTCGGGAGGTACCTGTGTCTAAGGAGAAAGGAGGAAACGCCTGGGTGTCACCACTGCGAAGATCGCCCGGAGGACACAGTAGAGCATACGGTGCAAGACTGCCCAGCTTGGGCAGAGCACCGACGTGTCCTCACGGCGGCGATAGGCGGAGACCTCTCGCGCCCGGCATTGGTTGCGGCCATGCTGCGGGGCGAGACGGAGTGGGAAGCGGTCGCCTCCTTCTGCGAAGCAGTAATGCTCGCGAAGGAGGAGGCGGGCCGCGTGAGAGAGAGGACAGTGTCCTCCCTCCGCCCCACCCGCAGTGGTGGACACCCACGGCGACGGACGTCGCAAGACGATCTCCGGCCACCGTAGGCGCGGGCATGCGGGCGGCGAGTAAAGGGCAACTCGCTGCCCGACCATGGACCATGCCCGGGTCGACGGCGCGTTGTGTTCCACGCGCGCCTCAAAGAGCGTCAGCATGATGACGGGGCCCCCTCTCTAGAGGGCCAAAGCCTGCCGGGGTCGCGGGACTTATACCATTACCGTGACCCCGGAACATAAAGGGCTATCGAAGGACACCGTGGATTTTAGTCAGTACAAGTCTGACAGTCCCTCCCGCCCTGCCCGGGGTGGGAGGACTCATTTGATGATTTTACCACGATAAAAAAAAAAAAAAAAAAAAAAAGTCCCAAAATTGATATACCCCGGTAAGCCGTTGAAAAAAGTATCGATAACTTCTTTGTCATAGGTGCGATTTTGAAGCTGTTTTCAGCTAATTAGACCTAAAAAGGCGGACGCCTATCGTTTGACACAAATCGCAACCCCTAAAAATCAACCCTTAACCGAATTTTGCATTTTCTCAAAATTTCACTATATTTAATTCATTTACAACGCCATTTTTCGACCAATTACAACCGTTTAAATTCTATATTAGTCTCAGCGACCGCCCTCAATTAATCCCGTGATCAGGTGCGCGATCCGTGGCCCGAGTTCCGGAGTGGGGGTGAAAAACACCAATTTTCACTTAAAAAACTGGTTTTTCGGCCTAAACTCAAAATTTGGTCTCTTGTCGTAATTAATTTTATTGCATATTCGGCTAGCCCGCGCGGAGCCCGATCCGACGATACCCCGCACGTGCGTCTAGCTCGCAAAAAATTTCCCTCCATTTTTTCAAAATTCCGTCTAAGTCCCAAAATTGATATACCCCGGTAAGCCGTTGAAAAAAGTATCGATAACTTCTTTGTCATAGGTGCGATTTTGAAGCTGTTTTCAGCTAATTAGACCTAAAAAGGCGGACGCCTATCGTTTGACACAAATCGCAACCCCTAAAAATCAACCCTTAACCGAATTTTGCATTTTCTCAAAATTTCACTATATTTAATTCATTTACAACGCCATTTTTCGACCAATTACAACCGTTTAAATTCTATATTAGTCTCAGCGACCGCCCTCAATTAATCCCGTGATCAGGTGCGCGATCCGTGGCCCGAGTTCCGGAGTGGGGGTGAAAAACACCAATTTTCACTTAAAAAACTGGTTTTTCGGCCTAAACTCAAAATTTTGTCTCTTGTCGTAATTAATTTTATTGCATATTCGGCTAGCCCGCGCGGAGCCCGATCCGACGATACCCCGCACGTGCGTCTAGCTCGCAAAAAATTTCCCTCCATTTTTTCAAAATTCCGTCTAAGGGGTATATCAATTTTGGGACTTAGACGGAATTTTGAAAAAATGGAGGGAAATTTTTTGCGAGCTAGACGCACGTGCGGGGTATCGTCGGATCGGGCTCCGCGCGGGCTAGCCGAATATGCAATAAAATTAATTACGACAAGAGACAAAATTTTGAGTTTAGGCCGAAAAACCAGTTTTTTAAGTGAAAATTGGTGTTTTTCACCCCCACTCCGGAACTCGGGCCACGGATCGCGCACCTGATCACGGGATTAATTGAGGGCGGTCGCTGAGACTAATATAGAATTTAAACGGTTGTAATTGGTCGAAAAATGGCGTTGTAAATGAATTAAATATAGTGAAATTTTGAGAAAATGCAAAATTCGGTTAAGGGTTGATTTTTAGGGGTTGCGATTTGTGTCAAACGATAGGCGTCCGCCTTTTTAGGTCTAATTAGCTGAAAACAGCTTCAAAATCGCACCTATGACAAAGAAGTTATCGATACTTTTTTCAACGGCTTACCGGGGTATATCAATTTTGGGACTTAGACGGAATTTTGAAAAAATGGAGGGAAATTTTTTGCGAGCTAGACGCACGTGCGGGGTATCGTCGGATCGGGCTCCGCGCGGGCTAGCCGAATATGCAATAAAATTAATTACGACAAGAGACAAAATTTTGAGTTTAGGCCGAAAAACTAGTTTTTTAAGTGAAAATTGGTGTTTTTCACCCCCACTCCGGAACTCGGGCCACGGATCGCGCACCTGATCACGGGATTAATTGAGGGCGGTCGCTGAGACTAATATAGAATTTAAACGGTTGTAATTGGTCGAAAAATGGCGTTGTAAATGAATTAAATATAGTGAAATTTTGAGAAAATGCAAAATTCGGTTAAGGGTTGATTTTTAGGGGTTGCGATTTGTGTCAAACGATAGGCGTCCGCCTTTTTAGGTCTAATTAGCTGAAAACAGCTTCAAAATCGCACCTATGACAAAGAAGTTATCGATACTTTTTTCAACGGCTTACCGGGGTATATCAATTTTGGGACTTAGACGGAATTTTGAAAAAATGGAGGGAAATTTTTTGCGAGCTAGACGCACGTGCGGGGTATCGTCGGATCGGGCTCCGCGCGGGCTAGCCGAATATGCAATAAAATTAATTACGACAAGAGACAAAATTTTGAGTTTAGGCCGAAAAACCAGTTTTTTAAGTGAAAATTGGTGTTTTTCACCCCCACTCCGGAACTCGGGCCACGGATCGCGCACCTGATCACGGGATTAATTGAGGGCGGTCGCTGAGACTAATATAGAATTTAAACGGTTGTAATTGGTCGAAAAATGGCGTTGTAAATGAATTAAATATAGTGAAATTTTGAGAAAATGCAAAATTCGGTTAAGGGTTGATTTTTAGGGGTTGCGATTTGTGTCAAACGATAGGCGTCCGCCTTTTTAGGTCTAATTAGCTGAAAACAGCTTCAAAATCGCACCTATGACAAAGAAGTTATCGATACTATAAATAAAGATATATATAAATAAAGATATTTATTATTATTTATTATTATTATACTTTTTTCAACGGCTTACCGGGGTATATCAATTTTGGGACTTAGACGGAATTTTGAAAAAATGGAGGGAAATTTTTTGCGAGCTAGACGCACGTGCGGGGTATCGTCGGATCGGGCTCCGCGCGGGCTAGCCGAATATGCAATAAAATTAATTACGACAAGAGACAAAATTTTGAGTTTAGGCCGAAAAACCAGTTTTTTAAGTGAAAATTGGTGTTTTTCACCCCCACTCCGGAACTCGGGCCACGGATCGCGCACCTGATCACGGGATTAATTGAGGGCGGTCGCTGAGACTAATATAGAATTTAAACGGTTGTAATTGGTCGAAAAATGGCGTTGTAAATGAATTAAATATAGTGAAATTTTGAGAAAATGCAAAATTCGGTTAAGGGTTGATTTTTAGGGGTTGCGATTTGTGTCAAACGATAGGCGTCCGCCTTTTTAGGTCTAATTAGCTGAAAACAGCTTCAAAATCGCACCTATGACAAAGAAGTTATCGATACTTTTTTCAACGGCTTACCGGGGTATATCAATTTTGGGACTTAGACGGAATTTTGAAAAAATGGAGGGAAATTTTTTGCGAGCTAGACGCACGTGCGGGGTATCGTCGGATCGGGCTCCGCGCGGGCTAGCCGAATATGCAATAAAATTAATTACGACAAGAGACAAAATTTTGAGTTTAGGCCGAAAAACCAGTTTTTTAAGTGAAAATTGGTGTTTTTCACCCCCACTCCGGAACTCGGGCCACGGATCGCGCACCTGATCACGGGATTAATTGAGGGCGGTCGCTGAGACTAATATAGAATTTAAACGGTTGTAATTGGTCGAAAAATGGTTAGGTTAGGTTAGGTTAGGTTAGGTTAGGTTAGGTTAGGTTAG
This sequence comes from Agrotis exclamationis, assembly GCA_950005045.1. Taxonomy (NCBI): domain Eukaryota; kingdom Metazoa; phylum Arthropoda; class Insecta; order Lepidoptera; family Noctuidae; genus Agrotis; species Agrotis exclamationis. The sequence goes on along the minus strand of OX465422.1, from coordinate 80,838 downwards.
GTTAGGTTAGGTTAGGTTCGCGGAACCAACTACGCCCCTGTGGCCCCCCACTGTCGGAGACCCTCGAGCCAGCGTTGCTGGATGGGGTGGTCCGGTCCCTGTTTCCGCGCAGGACCGACTTCACCCCACCAACCATGGATCCCCCGCAAGGGGCGGCCCCGCCGGAGGAGGAGATCCCCCCGGTGACGGCGGCGGAGATCGGGGCGGGGGTTCTCAACCTCCGCCAGAAGAAGACGGCCCCCGGACCAGACGGCGTCCCCGCACGGGTGGTGGCTATCGCCGCCTCTCAAATGCAGGACAGGTTTCGGGACCTCTTCAGCGCGTGTTTTACGGCTGGGAGGTTCCCAAAACTGTGGAAGGAGGGGCAGCTATGCCTCCTCCGTAAAGAGGGACGCCCGGTGGACTCCCCCTCGGCATACCGACCCATCGTCCTGCTCGATGAGGTCGGTAAAATGTTCGAGGGGATTGTCGCATCCCGGCTTGATAGCCACTTGCGGGGGGTAGGGCCGGACCTGTCGGACGCCCAGTTCGGTTTCCGCCGAGGGCGTTCGACGATCGACGCGCTGGCCCTACTCAAGGGCCAGGTGAAGGAGGCAGTGGAGGCGGGGGACGGAGTGCTGGCGGTGTCATTCGACATCTCCAACGCCTTCAACTCCGTCCCCCACTCCACGATATTGGAGGCGCTCCGTTACCACGGAGTGCCCCAATACCTGCGGGACCTCCTGGCAAGCTACTTGGAGGACCGAGAGGTCCTCCTCGTGGATAAGACGGCCACGGTGAGGCGGTACGGCGCAGAGTCCGGTGTTCCGCAGGGGTCGGTGCTGGGCCCTCCCCTGTGGAACATCGGGTTCAACTGGCTCCTGCGGGGAGCCCTCCTCCAGGGCACGAGTGTCATCTGCTACGCGGATGACACTCTTCTCACTGCTCGGGGGAGGAACTTTCGGGAGGCGGCCTGTCTGGCCTCGGCTGGCGGATCCTTGGTTGCAGAGAGGATCCGCCGCCTGGGATTGAAGGTGGCGCTGCACAAAACCGAGGCCGTGTTCTTTCGCGGGCCTCAGCAGCGCCGCCCTCCTCCCGATGCCCACATTGTCGTGGAGGGCGTCCGGATAGGGGTCCAGCCCCAGATGAAGTATCTGGGCCTGGTGCTGGACGAGAGGTGGCGCTTCGGCCCGCATTTCAGCGGGCTGTCGACGCGCCTCTTGAAAGCCGCGGACGCCCTCTCATGGCTCCTTCCGAACCTTGGGGGGCCGAAGGCGAAATGCCGGCGCCTGTATGCCGGCATCCTCAAGAGCATGGCCCTATACGGGGCTCCCATCTGGGCGGACTCCCTTCATAGGAGGGAGAACGCGACCGCCATCCGCAGGCCCCAAAGGGCCATTGCACAGCGGGTGGCAAGGGCCTACCGCTCAGTGGGCTTTTCGGCGGCGTGCGCTCTGGCGGGCACCCCTCCTTGGGAGTTGGAGGCTTGGGTGCTTGCCAGAGTATATGAGTGGACGGCGCGCCGGAAGGCGCTCGGGGAGCGCCCCGCCGCCGAAGAGCGGGAGGCCGTGCGGCGGGAGGCGAAGGACGCCATCGTCCTCCACTGGACGGAGGACCTCGCCGCCGCCGCCTTTGGCCGCCGGACGTTGGACGCGCTCGGTCCGGTTCTGCAGAGCTGGCTCGAGCGGTCCCACGGTTTCCTCTCGTTCCGTCTGGTGCAGGTGTTGTCCGGCCATGGCTGTTTCGGAACGCACCTGCACCGGATCGGGAGGGAGGAGACCCCGGCGTGCCACGACTGCGGCGCAGCGGAGGACACGGCGCAGCACACCCTCGAGGTGTGCCCGGCATGGTCCGAACTGCGCCGCGGTCTGACCGCGGAGGTTGGGCAGGACCTCTCGCTTCCCGCTGTGGTCGAAGCCATGCTGGAGAGCGAGGAGGCCTGGTCAGCGGTTGCCTCCTTTTGCGAGGACGTAATGTCGCAAAAGGAGGAGGCGGAGCGCGTGCGAGAGGACGATCCTCTCGCGGCGCCGCTCCGCAGACGAAGAAGAGGTCGGAGAAGGCGACGTCCTCTCCCTCCTCATGGTGGCGACGGGCGGGCGACAGGCGCGGGGGTGCCTTCGCCTGCATTGCACCCGTCACCACCTTCGTCAGACATTCCCGGGCCCGCGTGAGGGCCCGGCCTGAAGGGCACTCGTCGGCGGAGGACTGGAAGTGATGGCTGTGCCAGTGATTTCCCAGTCCCCGCCACTCAGACGAAGCGGGAATGCCGCTGGGTTATTTTAGTGGGTATACCGGGTCAGACCGGGGAGTCCCACATAACCCTCCCATCCCCCCGATGGGAGGGTATGCGTAATGCATTTTTTCCCAGCGCAAACAAAAAAAAAAAAAAAAAAAAAAAAAAAAGGTTAGGTTAGGTTAGGTTAGGTTAGGTTAGGTTAGGTTAGGTTAGGTTAGGTTAGGTTTTTTTTTTTTTTTTTTTTTTTTTTGTTGAGGCAGGAGTGGGAAATCCCCACGGACACCTCGGCTGTCTCACCGTCTCACTGAGACCATGAGACAGTCGAGGTAGTGCGGGACTCGAACCCGCTAAAACCCACTCCTGCCCTGCCAGTGTCCCTCTGTCATAGGCAGAGACCTTGTTGTACATATATATTTCTTTACTTCAATGTCGTAGCCGGAGAGACCACGTTATTGGACGGTCAGATTACTGATATTATTAATTTTGTACTAATTTTATTACCAAATTTTCGTTTTACTACAGTTTATTTCTTAGGTATATAATTTAGTTATTTGTGTGTATTGTCCAAAAATTTCCAAACATAAGTTTACTAATTTAGTTTTTTCTTTTTTCTATTTACTAAAATTTTGCTCAAAGTTATTTCGTTACTTATTTTTCCTATATTTTTATTTTACCTTGCCCTACTGCGACTAGGTACCTTGCGTGATCACTAATATCTATATACTTATTATATAATATAGTATCACTATAGGTTTGTTGGGTTCGACACAACTTGAAGGTTCCACTAGAGTTGACTCACGATCCAGCATAATTGCAGCCACTTTCTCATGAAAGTGGCCCCGATTAACTTTCTTCATTGAGCCAACCCCAGTGGCTCGCTCAATGCAACTGCTATCTGGTTGTGTCGAACCCGTACGCACTGTGTAGCAGGAAGTGGGCGCATTGACCACCTTAGCAATACGCAACTGCTGCTCTGGCGAATGCGTCCCACTTCCTACGTACTGGGCATTCGCTGCTGAAAGCGTTGTGCTCAGTGGCCTCCAATTTGGCTCTGGTGCAGTTCACGCATACGGCCACTGCGCCGTTTCGCCTCTCTGGGCAGTCCACCCTGAGGTGCGGACCGCCACAATGGCTGCAAAGGTCTGCCGGCTCCGAGCACAGGCGTTTCCCGTGCCCGAAAGCCAAGCAGCGCGTGCACTGCACCAGAGGCGTCTGGTCCTCGACGCGCACTCGCTGCAGGTCTATGCGGAGCTTACCCTCCTCGAGCGCGCGCCTCCAGATCGTGGGGGACACACTGAGCACAACGCTGTTCACATGAGGATTTCTCGTCTTTTTTCGGTATCTGACCGTCATTTTGCGGTCCTCGTCCTCGAGGCCGCGAAATACCTCCCGGTTCTGGTTCTCAAGGGCCTTGAGTAACTCTTCGTCACTGTGCACCGCAAGTACGTCCCTGAGAACCAGAAGCGGGTCCCTGTTCCTCACGTCCTCGACGACGAGGTTCTCTCCGGCTGCCCTCAATCGCTCCTTCACCTTTTGCCTCTCCTCCTCGGTTGCGCACCCCATAATTACCTTCCGGTCTTTAGCCTTTCGGACGCGCTCTATCCGTACCCAGCCGGCCTTCGCATCCACCGCCGTCCTGACCCTCTCGAGGACCTGGTCCCCCGTATCCATCTCCTCAGTGGAGGAGACAACCACGGAATGCAGCGTCTTTCGCTCCAGGGCCTGAGTCCCGGTATGGCGATTAATCATGGACGCAACACTCGCGTAGGTTGTCCCCTCCACACTATCCCTGCTGGCCAGACTGTCTCGGAGTTTATCCATCTTCAACGAGTGGTCTTTCAGCTCCGAGATGTGCTCCTTGAGAGAGTTAAGGAGCTCAGCCTGACCAGCAAGAATCTCGCTGGAAACGAGTGGGGGACAATGGATGGCGGCGGTCGCGGCCATCGCCGGCTCTGGTACGGGCACGGGCGCGTCTGGGGCCCTCTCGAGTTCCGCGTCCTCGACCAACTCGAAGAGCCGTTCTAGGGCCTCTAGCACCGCATTTTTTATATTTGTCTTGAGGTTGCGAGAGTTTCCCAAGTTCTGCTTCGCCTTCTGTAGGCAAGCTCTCGCCTCCTCAAGACGACTGCGGCGCTCGGCCCCAGTCCCCTCAAGCGGTCCGATGGCCGCCACGGGAGGCGGTCGCCCCTTTGGCGTGGTAAAAACTTCGATGAAGTCCCGGGGGGTGGCATCCCCGAAGGATATCCTCCTCTTTACCTCGTCGCGCTCCTTCGGGGAAAGCAATTGGTTAGGTTAGGTTAGGTTAGGTTAGGTTAGGTTAGGTTAGGTTCCCGGCTTGATAGCCACTTGCGGGGGGTAGGGCCGGACCTGTCGGACGCCCAGTTTGGCTTCCGCCGTGGGCGTTCGACGATCGACGCGCTGGCCCTACTCAAGGGCCAGGTGAAGGAGGCAGTGGAGGCGGGGGACGGAGTGTTGGCGGTGTCATTCGACATCTCCAACGCCTTCAACTCCGTGCCCCACTCGACGATATTGGAGGCGCTCCGGTATCACGGAGTGCCCCAATACCTGCGGGACCTCCTGGCGAGCTACCTGGAGGACCGAGAAGTCCTCCTCGTCGACAAGACGGCCACGGTGAGGCGGTACGGCGCAGAGTCCGGTGTTCCGCAGGGGTCGGTGCTTGGCCCTCCCCTGTGGAACATCGGGTTCAACTGGCTCCTGCGGGGAGCCCTCCTCCAGGGCACGAGTGTCATCTGCTACGCGGATGACACTCTTCTCACTGCCCGGGGGAGGAACTTTGGGGAGGCGGCCTGTCTGGCCTCGGCTGGCGGATCTTTGGTTGCAGAGAGAATCCGCCGCCTGGGATTGAGGGTGGCGCTGCACAAAACCGAGGCCGTGTTCTTTCGCGGGCCCCGGCAGCGCCGCCCTCCTCCCGATGCCCACATCGTCGTGGAGGGCGTCCGGATAGGGGTCCAGCCCCAGATGAAGTATCTGGGCCTGGTGCTGGACGAGAGGTGGCGCTTCGGCCCGCATTTCAGCGGGCTGTCGACGCGCCTCTTAAAAGCCGCGGACGCCCTCTCGTGGCTCCTCCCGAACCTGGGGGGGCCCAAGGCGAAATGCCGGCGCTTGTATGCCGGCATCCTCCGGAGCATGGCCCTATACGGGGCCCCCATCTGGGCGGACTCCCTCCACAGGAGGGAGAATGCGACCGCCATCCGCAGGCCCCAAAGGGCCATTGCACAGCGGGTGGCAAGGGCCTACCGCTCAGTGGGCTTCTCGGCGGCGTGCGCTCTGGCCGGCACCCCTCCTTGGGAGTTGGAGGCTTGGGTGCTCGCCAGAGTGTATGAGTGGACGGCGCGCCGGAAGGCGCTCGGGGAGCGCCCCGTCGCCGAAGAGCGGGAGGCCGTGCGGCGGGAGGCGAAGGACGCCATCGTCCTCCACTGGACGGAGGACCTCGCCGCCGCCGCCTTTGGCCGCCGGACGTTGGACGCGCTCGGTCCGGTTCTGCAGAGCTGGCTCGAGCGGTCCCACGGTTTCCTCTCGTTCCGTCTGGTGCAGGTGTTGTCCGGCCATGGCTGTTTCGGATCGCACCTGCACCGGATCGGGAGGGAGGAGACCCCGGCGTGCCACGACTGCGGCGCAGCGGAGGACACGGCGCAGCACACCCTCGAGGTGTGCCCGGCATGGTCCGAACTGCGCCGCGGTCTGACCGCGGTGGTTGGTCAGGACCTCTCGCTTCCCGCCGTGGTCGTAGCCATGGTGGAGAGCGAGGAGGCCTGGGCAGCGGTTGCCTCCTTTTGCGAGGACGTAATCTCGCAAAAGGAGGAGGCGGAGCGCGTGCGGGAGGACGATCCTCTCGCGGCGCCGCTCCGCAGACGAAGAGGTCGAAGAAGGCGCCGTCCTCTCCCTCCTCATGGTGGCGACGGGCGGGCGACAGGCGCGGGGGCGCCTTCGCCTGCATTGCACCCGTCACCACCTTTGTCAGACATTCCCGGGCCCGCGTGAGGGCCCGGCCTGAAGGGCATTCGTCGGCGGAGGACTGGAAGTGATGGCTGTGCCAGTGATTTCCCAGTCCCCGCCACTCAGACGAAGCGGGAATGCCGCTGGGTTGTTTTAGTGGGTATACCGGGTCAGACCGGGGAGTCCCACATAACCCTCCCATCCCCCCGATGGGAGGGTATGCGTAATGCATTTTTTCCCAGCGCAAAAAAAAAAAAAAAAAAAAAAAAAAAAAAAAAAAAAAAAAAAAAAAAAAAAAAAAAAAAGGTTAGGTTAGGTTAGGTTGGGGCGCCCATACTTAATGGTACGGGGCAAACTTCGCCCGTGGGCCCCCCCGCTGACCCAGAGCCTCCGGCCTGAACTACTGGACAACGTAGTTGGCGCTCTGTTCCCCTCTAGGGCAGAGCATACGCCGCCACCCATGGTTCCGCCCTCCGAGGTGCCCAACGTGGAAAACGAGGACGACGACGACGACGACGTGCCTGAAGTGACCCGGGCAGAGTTGAGAGCGGCGGTGTTGAGGCTTCAAGCCAAGAATACCGCCCCAGGGCCCGACGGCATACCTGGCCGTGCATGGGTCTTGGCCTCGAAGGCTCTCGGGCCTCGACTGCGGGGCCTGTTTAGCGCATGTTTGCGGCAGGGCCAGTTTCCACGTCTATGGAAGACGGGGAAGCTGGTTCTGCTCCGAAAGCCAGGGCGCCCTGCGGACTCCCCGTCCGCTTACCGCCCCATTGTGCTGTTGGACGAGGTGGGCAAGCTCTTCGAGAGAGTTATCGCAAACCGCCTCGTCCGGCACCTCTCTGGCGTGGGGCCGGATCTGGCGGAGAACCAGTTTGGTTTCCGTCAAGGGCGCTCTACAGTGGACGCAATCATGCGCGTGAAGGCCTTGGCGGAGGAAGCAGTTTCACGGGGCGAGGTCGTCTTGGCGGTGTCGCTCGACATCGCCAACGCCTTCAACACCTTGCCCTGGAGTTGCATTAGGGAGGCGCTCCGCTACCACGGGGTGCCGACCTACCTCCGCCGCACGGTCGGGGCCTACCTGGCTGACAGGTCGGTGATCTACCCGGGTCAGGATGGATGGGGTCGGCGAGAAACGTCGTGCGGTGTTCCACAGGGTTCGGTCTTGGGGCCGCCCCTGTGGAACATCGGATACGACTGGGTGTTGCGCGGTGCGCTCCTCCATGGCGTCGGCGTAGTCTGTTACGCCGACGACACGTTGGTGACGGCGCGAGGGAGGACGTACCGCGAGGCGTCGCTACTGGCAACTGCGGGAGTTGCGCAAGTCGTGGCAAGGATCCGGCGGTTGGGCCTCGAGGTGGCGCTCAACAAATCCGAGGCTCTGTGTTTCCACGGGGCCCGGCGCGCGCCACCTGCGGGATCCAACATTGTGGTGGGAGGCGTCCGCATCGGCGTCGAGTCGACGATGAAGTATTTAGGACTCGTCCTCGATAGCCGATGGGACTTTGGGCCGCACTTCCGGCAACTGGCCCCTAAGCTGATGGGCGCGGCGGCGGCTCTGACTCGGCTGCTGCCCAACTTGGGGGGGCCTGAGTCATCTTGTCGGAGGCTCTACCTGGGGATCGTGCGGTCCATGGCTCTTTACGGAGCACCCGTGTGGGCAGATACCCTGTCGGCCCGCAACGTCGCAATGCTGCGAATGCCGCAGCGAGCGATGGCCGTCAGGGTGATCAGGGGGTACCGCACGATCTCCCACGAAGCGGCCTGCCTGTTGGCCGGATCACCGCCCTGGGACCTGGAGGCAAAAGTCCTCGCGTCAATGTATCGGTGGCGCGGGGAGGTCCTGGAGCGGGGTGGAAGGCCGCTGCCTAGCGTAGTAGAGAGGCATCGGTCTGAGCTCCGCCGATCTCTAGCGGCGGAGTGGGAGGTACGACTTGCGCAACCCAGTGCGGGGCACGCCGCTATTGCGGCGGTAAGGCCCGTCATGGAGGCGTGGATCGGCAGGAGGCACGGCGCTCTCACCTTCCGACTGACGCAGATACTTTCCGGACATGGTTGCTTCGGAAAGTATCTGCATCGCATAGGTCGGGAGCAGACGCCCGTGTGCCACCACTGCGACGGTTGCCCGGAAGACACGGCGCAGCACACGCTCGAGGAGTGCTCAGCGTGGGCATCGCAGCGCCGTGATCTGATCGCGGCGATCGGCGGGAGCGACCTCTCGCTTCCGACTGTCGTTGAAGCCATGGTCGGAAGCGAGAGTGCGTGGGAAGGGGCCGTCGCCTTCAGCGAGGAGGTAATGCTCGCGAAGGAGACGGCGGAGAGGGAGAGGGAGAGATCATCTATCCCTCTCAGCTCCCGCAGCAGACGCACCGGGCGCCGACGGGCGCAAACCGATCTGCGTCCTCCATGAGAGGTAGCCTGCGGGCGGCTGACTTGGGGCAGTCAGCCGCCCGACCAGATGCAGGCCCGAGCTGGCGGCGACGTGTCCTTCGTCGCCACTCGAAGAGAGGTGCGGCCGTTAGTGAACGGCCGCACCGAGGAGAGGGACCCGGCGATGTAGTCGGGTCAAGGCCTGCCGGGGAGCGGTGAATGCGCAAGTGGACCCGTACCCCCGGCTAAAGGTAGCAGAGGACACCGTGTGGTTTTAGTCAGTCGAGTCTGACATGCCCCTCCGTCTTCCCCAGGCGGAGGAAGTCCATGAGGATTTCCACACGTTAAAAAAAAAAAAAAAAAAAAAAAAAAGGTTAGGTTAGGTTAGGTTAGGTTTTTTTTTTTTTTTTTTTTTTTTTTTTTTTTTTTTTTTTTTTTAATCTTACTCCACCAACAAAGCTGGCGCCTATTTTCTCAACCACATTCATACCAGTTCTCGCATTTATGCCTCTCGTACTTTCATTCCTCATACTGGTTCTTTCTGTCATTCTTCCGCTATCAATCTTATGGGTGGGATGCCCATTTATTCTATCTATTCTGCTATGAATCTTTATTTAAATTCTATTTCGGGGAAATGACTTCTCACAGACCATATTTTATTGATACATTTTGTTCTTAGCCTATCCTTATTTTGTAACTATTCCTATTTTACAGTTTTACCGAAATTTAGACCTTGCCTTAAATATACTTACATTTTTCCTTATTGCTAATCTTATTGCTATTACATAAATTTTTAATACTATAATCTTAAACTACTTATTTTACTGCTAATTCTATTACAAAATCTCTATGTTAACACATAAATATATACAAATATTCTATGAAACATAGCTTTTGTTCCTATGTTTTGTTTCTTTCTATGACCTTTTCTGCTATTTTTAAGCAGTAATCTATGAGTAGTTTCCTGCTTTTACCTTTAAATACTTCTGCAATATTTTCTTTACATAGCCTAGTTTGCAATTTTTGCTCTATTTTGTAGCGTTCGACGGCGTATACGGGGCAATCCAGGAGTAAGTGTGGGATGGTCTCACTTACTCCTGGGTCACAGATGCACGATGGGCTCTCTTTACACCTGAAACGGTGTAGGTATTCGGAGAACCCACCGTGCCCCGTCAGGACCTGCGTAAGTACACCTGTTGGCTGCACCTGTTTCACAATACGGAATGCTGCTTTGGCATCCGGAAGAAACATTTTCGTCACTGAGGCCGTCTCGCCTGACACATATCTCCGATTCCATTCATCGAGTGATCCCATGCGGATCTGACTTCGTATGAATGAAATCGGACATTGGTCATAGTCCGGCTTCCTCCGTGACGACAATGCTGCTTCCTTCGCCAGCTCGTCCGCGCGCTCATTCCCCGGCAGTTCCGCGTGTGCCTTGATCCAAAACAAGGAAACAACTTTCTTTTGGTCCAAAGCCTGAGCCAGATTGGCTCGTGCGCGGACTGCCAGGGGATGGAGAGAGCCATGGTTTGCAAGCGTCTGCAATGCTGACATTGAGTCGCTGTACAAACCATAGCTCGTCTCTCTGCGCTTGAGGACCACGTCCGTCGCTCTGCAGATGGCCAGGAGTTCCGCCTGGTAGACTGTGCAGTACGCGGCGAGGCTAAGTTTGAGGTTCTGGATTTCGCCTTCATTATCCCACAAGGATAATGCGGCTCCAACCTTCCCCTCAATCTTGCTGCCGTCAGTGAAGATTCGCACTGTCTGCACATTGTTTTCGTCTACCTGCTGTTGATCAGCTAGGCACACGAACTCCAGGGGCATTTGCATTGCTGGATGAGGGGCTTCTGCAAATCTTACCATACCCTCAATCTCCCGGTCTCCTGGCACAAACTGGGACGACCCTCTCCTAGCTTCATACAGGGCGGCTGCCTCTTGTATGCGTAGGTCTAGAGGAAGTATTCCAGATAGTACCAGTGCCGAGTTTAAGGAGACAGTGCGGTAAGACTTGCAGAGCTTCTGGACGAGGCCTCTTTGGACAGAGCTAAGCTTCTTCCGTATTCCCAGCTTTTTCGTAGCGGGAGCCCAGGCAGCAGCCGCGTAGGTGACGATAGGTTCTATAGTGGCTGTGTAGATGGTGTGGATCACCTCTCTGTTTAATCCCCAACTAACCTTGGCCGCCCTAGCTAGCTGCTTATAAATATCGGCAGCTTTTCTGCAGACATTTGCCACGTGCTCGTTGAAGGTGAGCTTATCGTCTATAGTCAACCCCAGCAGCTTCATACTCTTGACCAAGCCAATGTCGACCCCGGCCATGCGCAGGGCTGGGGTGTCGTACTTAAGTTTATTGGTTATGAGCATCGCACAGGTTTTGTGCGGTGCAAACCTCAACTTGTTTCGGACACCCCAGCTCTGAACACGGGCGAGGGCTGCATTGGCTGCCCTGGTTACCTCGCTGGCTGTGTCACCATCCACTACCAGTACTATATCGTCCGCAAAGGCCTGTACAAAATATCCCTCTTTTTCTAGATTCTGGAGCAATGGATCCAGCAGCACGTTCCACAGTATTGGACCGCCAATTGACCCTTGAACACAGCCTTTATTTGTCTCTCGTGTGCATTCCTCCCCGGCGTATCTAACCCTAACTTTCCTGCCGTCGAGGTAGCTGTCAAGTAGCCTTCTGATATTTACCGGGCACTTTTCCTCTGCCAGCCTGACTTTGATAGCTGGCCACCATGCGCTGTCGAAGGCGCCCTCTATATCCAAAGACACCAGGACAATTAGCTTCTTCAGCCTCAACTTGTCCTTCACGTGATTTATTAGCGTATAGAGGGCGTCCTCGGTGCTCCTCTGGGGCATAAAGCCAAACTGGCGAGTACTAATCCGCGGTACCAGATGCCACTTGACTCGTGCCACTACCATCTTCTCCAGGACCTTCCCCAAGACCGGCAGTAGACCTATCGGTCTATAGGACTTGGGGTTCAAATAGTCATCCTTGCCTGGTTTCCTGAGGACAACCACCGTTGCCTCCTTCCAGATATTCGGGAAGTGTGCCAGCTCTAGGCATTTATTGAGTAGGGCAAGGAATGCGTCCGGGTCCTGGTTGATAGCTCGACAGCAGATGTCCGACGTAAGTCCATCCGATCCGGGGGCCTTTTTCGGGTTAAATCCTACCACGGCTGTCCTCAGCTCTAGCGGTGTAAACGGTGGGTCATGGTATTCACCATGCTTCCACTCGTTTACCCGGCGGGCTGCTTCTCTCGTGAGCCTGTGGTCCTCATTGTCCTCTTCCGCTGTGTCCTTGGGATAGAACGTGTCGGCGAGTAGGGCTGCCGATTCTTTTGGGTTTAGGAATGCACCATCGTTACGTAGGGTCAGATCTTCTTTCCTCCTGGCGGTCCTCCCGATTACTCTATATATGCCCTCCCATACTCCTTCGCGGTCCTGTTTTCTACAGAACTCCTTCCAGCTGGCGGTTTGGGCCTGTTTGGCTTTCAACTCGTATTCTTCTTTGGCTTTCAGGTACTCGTCGACGACCTTCGCTCTCCGGACCGGTGCGGCGTTGCGGATGCGGTTTTTCCGCTTGGTGAACTCCTTTTTCAAGGCAGCGAGCTCTTCGGACCACCACGGGACAGTAAGTTTTACTTTGTTTTTGATTTTAGGCATTGTTCTCTCGCAAGCTAATTCAATTCCCTTTTGGTATTTTATTATTAATTCTTCTAATTTATTCTTACAGACTATACTATTGATATTTTCTACCTGAATATTATTTTCCAATTTAAAATTTTTTATCTCTTCTCTAAATTTCTCCCAGTCTGCTTTTTTACTATTGTACCTTCTAGTGTTTCTAATAATGCTTGTCCCATTTTCTCTTTTTATTTTGATATGGAAGAAAATTGTGTTATGGTCCGAACTCGTTGCTCCGGTGTCAACTCGCCAGCCATCCACCAGGTCAAAAAGGTCGAGCGAACATGCCGTGACGTCGACGTGACTCTTCAACACTCTCCCCCCTCTGATGGTATCAAAGGTGGGCGTATCACCAGTGTTCAGTACCTGAAGCTCTAACTCGTCAAGGGTCCCAAGCATCTCCTCACCCCTAGGGTCCTCTACAGTGCTACCCCACCAGCTGCTTTTCGCGTTTGCGTCGCCCCCTATCAGCAATCTACTGGTGGCCACTTCTCGTTTGATGTGGGTCAGCTGGTCCAGGTAGGGCCCTATGGGTTGGTCTGGCTCGAAGTAATAAGAGACTACTGCGATTTCCCAGGCTTTGGTCCGGATCCCCACCACAACGATGTTGTTCGTGGTGAGTTTCGGGTAGGGGATAACGTCTAGGTCATCATCAAAAACGGCGATTGCCGCCTTTACCCTCCCACTTCCATCAACCTCGCTCTGGTAGATTCGCGAACCTCGGTAGCTCTTCATACTTCTCGCTCCTCCCACATACGGCTCCTGGATCAGTGCCCATGCTAGCTTGCGCTCACTGGCCTCTAAAAAGAGTTCGGTGGTTGCCAGTTCCTTCCTTTGTAAGTTTGCTTGGGCCACCCAGTATGGTCTTGCTGATGACGCTGGAGTATCTTTCGGGACAACTTTAGCAGTACGCAATAGATAGCCTAGCTATTGCGTCTCGCTTTTTGCGGATCGGGCATTCTGTGCTGAATGCGTTATGCTCATTCCGCGCTAGTTTAGCTGCAGTGCAGTTCCGACATGTAGGTGTATTGCCTGCCATCCAGTCTGGGCACTGTGCCCTAAGATGCGGCCCTCCACAGTGACTGCAGAGATCCACTGGAGCTGTGCAGTATCTTTTACTGTGGCCGTACCCGAGGCACCGTGAACACTGCACCAGGGGCGACTGGTCAGTCACCCGTATACTTTGTAGGTCTATATAGACCGCGCCAGCCTCGGTTGTTCGTCTCCATAACGTCGGAGAGACGCTGAGGACGATGTGACTCGTATGAGGGTTCCGGGCCTTTCTCCTATATTTAATTTGAATTCTGTCGTCTTTCTCCGGGAGGTCGTGAAAGATGCCCCTGTTCTGGTTCCTGAATGCCTTCAGAATTTCCTCGTCAGTGTTAACTGAGAGGACATCCGCAAATTTCAGGAGGGGGTCCCTGTTTTTTACCTCTTCCACGTTCAAGCTTTTCCCGGAGTTTTCTATCCTCTGCTTCAGCTCTTGTCTGTCCTCGATTGTGTTGCAGCTCAGAATGATCTTTCTATCCTTTGCTTTCCTAGTCCTTTCCACCTTAATCCATCCGTCTTTGGCTTTTACCGCTTCTCTTACCTTTGTGAGGACTTGGTCGCCTGTGTCATCTCCGTCTTGCGACGTTACGATGACAGAGTGTAGCGCATTCGGTGGAGATGGAAGCGAGGTGGGTCGGACTGAGGTTGCTTCCGCGTATGTCTTGGAACAAATAATTTGGTGCTGCTGGTCCAATAAAACTTTCATCTCATCCAGTTTCTTGGCATTGTCCAAGAGAAGTTGGCTTTGCTCCTTGAGCTGTTCCATAATCTGGCCATCGTTCCCGTTGGCCTGCTCTTGGGGCGTACTTTCTGGTATATCGAGCGACATTTTGGTATTGTTAGGCGTCTCTCCATTCTTTTTGAATATTTTAATTTCAGCTTCCGCCTCCTTTATTAGCTGGAAGAGTTTTTCAATCGCTTCCAGAACGCTGGTCTTTATATCGGTCCTGAGGTTACGTGAGTTACCGATATTTGTCCTGGCTTTGAAGTAGCTGGATTTCGCTTCCGCCAAGCGACTGTTGACTGCCTGTCTAGGAAGTATCGGAATGTCCAGCTTACTGGTCGATGGAGTTAGATTTTGGGCCTCCGATCCGGCGGCCTCCAGCCACTCCACGCTGCGCCTCACATTGGTAGACAGCGTCTGCGTTTTCGGAGGAGACTTTGGTTTTTCAGCGCTGGTTTTGGTGTTCGGCGTGACCGTTTGGGTCCCAGAAGGGGATTTTTTCCCCATGCCGTCCATAGGTTTCGCTGGAGTTCTTGCCAACATAGTTAGTGGAGTGCGTCAGAATTTGATAAAATATAAGTACTATTTGCACAATAGTGCGCGCTAACGTCAAAAAGACAGTCCGAGTAATTTAGCGAAGGGTCTGCACACAGTGTAGAAGGTGTGTGCAGCGCAGAAAATATAATAAATAAAAGTAATAAGGTAAAAATAGAAAACAAAACAATAAAACAACAACAACAAAACGGATGTACTATAACTAGCAACCGCTAGTCAAAGGTCATAGAGAGAGTACAATCGTTAGGCTCAATAAAGCCTCCGTGAGACACTGTACACAGAAATTAAAATTTAGAGAAGTTAAAATTTTTGCCTCTTGGGCGGGCAGTCTCTACCAGGGCAATCTAGTAGAATTCAGTTCTTAGTCTAATAGTGTATACAAAAATCTGCCGCCTAAGGAAAGACGAGCGTTCTAAGGCCTTTGGGCTCCGAGTTATAGGCGAAAAACTTTTCGGCTCTATGTAGAGTCAGTTCTATATTCTCAATGGATAGCTCTCCTCGAGCCCTTTCAAA
Organism: Agrotis exclamationis; assembly: GCA_950005045.1. Lineage (NCBI taxonomy): Eukaryota > Metazoa > Arthropoda > Insecta > Lepidoptera > Noctuidae > Agrotis > Agrotis exclamationis. The sequence continues at coordinate 65,767 of OX465422.1, read as the reverse complement.
GGACTCCAAACTCGGTGCAGTTACGCCAAGGGGTCACGGAGATATCTTGATTTAAAAATGTGGTTTTTATCGGTGGTGTGTCAACCAGAAGTGGTTACAAGTGGATATCTCCGAGACTATCAGTCCAAACACCCTCGTGTTTGGGCTTTCCGAAATTGGCCCGATGAGACCTATCCACTGAATAGGGTTTCAGGCTGAAAAATTTTGAGTTCCCGAAAGTTCTCGAAAAGGCTTCGATCGGGTAGAGTAGAGCTGGCCAGTGTCCGGAGACAAAACCCGGTCCCTCTACGACTCCCGGTTGGAGAGATATCCGGGTTTGAAGATCGATTTGACAGTTCGAGAACTGTCAAAGTCAATTTTCAACCCAGCACAACTTCTCCCCCACAAGTCGCAGAACGCCCGTGTTTGGACTTCCCTGGCTTAGCTTGTCCCGCTTCGTCGCGTAAAACCGCTTTCAGGACCCTGAAATTTTTCAGCTCGGAAACACCTGAAAACGCAGGGCAGGGCAGACAATGTGCCCTAGATTATTAATCTGAAAACCGCAACTTCCAACGACAACCGGTTCAGGAGCTATCACGGTTTAAAAATAAACAAAATGGCCGCCGAACTGTCAAATGCCGAATTAAACCTGTCGTAACTCCGGAACCCCTTGCCGCAGAAAGTCGGGGTTTCGAGTATACAGGTTGGCGTCACCTCTGGTATCACCTGAGTGCGTTTTCAGGGAGCAAAATTTCAGTTGCCTGAAAACTCCTGAAAACCCACTAGTTATAAAATATAATATGTGCCAAGCTAAAAGTCGAAAACCCGGGACTTCTAGGCCCAGCGGTTCCCAAGATATCACTGTCTGAAAACTTAAACCAGAAAAACCAAAATGGCGGAATTTGTTAAAACTGCCAATTTAAAAGATATACAGCCCGTGTTTGGGCTTATTTGGGACCAGCTGGGCTATCTAAACACTATCAATAAATAATATTTTCAATTTTTGCTATTTTTACGAAGTTATTTACAAAAAACACTTAAAAATCAATAACTTTGAAACTAGGGGGTGTAAAATTTTGAAAAAAATGTTATAATTAACTACAAATGGTCTTCTATCAGATATCAAAAAGTTGAATTTTTAGAAGTATATTTTGATATAATTTTTTATAGTTTTAAATAATTTAAATTAATTAATTACTACGTCGAAATGGCTTGTCCAAAAAATCTAAATTTTAAAATCTAGGGTCTTCTATTAAGCGCGCACCAGACTGCAGTTGAAGATTTTCGAATTTCTTCGTAGTTCCGGAGATATGGTGGTCAATATTTGCAGTATTCAATTAGCTTTATAAATTGAGCCAATTACGTTAAAAATCAGGAAATTGTTGCACTCGCCTTGAATTGTAATGATCTTCGCAGGTGCCGAATTTCGTGGTGATAGCTCCTCTCCTTCAGCTTTTTCAGAGCACGTGGTTTTTTATTTTTTCAGGATAACTCGCCAGAGCGATGCGTCCCAACGTCCTGAAGTGGCCCAGATGAAAGAGGGCCAAAAGATCCACCACGATGCAAAGAAAAAGAGGGGGGTCGTCGATCTCGTTTGCGCAGCGTTCGAGTTTGAAGATTTTTTGAAGTACACTTAACCTCTAAGAAAGAGGTTTTTCAAGTATAACTCTTCAGGCACTGATCACAGACACAATTTCTAGGTGGCACTTTGTGCGGCTCGATTTTCCGCGTCGAAAGACACTTCACACGAGATGATAGCTTCACAAAAACCTATTTTTTCGAATTTTTAAGCGCGGAGCGCGTGGTTTTTCGTGCAATACTGCTCGGCAGACCGAGTGCAACTGGGTTAGGTTTTTTTTTTTTTTTTTTTTTTTTTGTTGAGGCAGGAGTGGGAAATCCCCACGGACACCTCGGCTGTCTCACCGTCTCGCTGAGACCATGAGACAGTCGAGGTAGTGCGGGACTCGAACCCGCTAAAACCCACTCCTGCCCTGCCAGTGTCCCTCTGTCGTAGGCAGAGACCTTAATTTAAAAATTTTTGTTTGGGGCGCCTTGAGGCGGTCGTAGAGACCACATTCATTACGGTCAGATGCGTAATGTTTAGAAAATGTGTATTACGATTTCGATCTACTGTCTGTCTTGAATATTGTGTAATTTTTGTTTTCTTATTTGTTGTTGTCTGTCTGTGCTTATTTCACCAATTTTTTATTACCGAATAGTTTTAATTAACTTTTACAATTTTGCTATAATATCACCAATTTTTAATACCGAACAGTTTGCATAATTTATTTTTAGAATTTTAACAATTTCAAAATTTAGAACGTTTATTTTCTATACCCTCCAGTTATTTTATTGCTGATCACTCATAACTGTATACACACGATACAGCATAGTATCAGTATGTGGGTCCGACACAACTTGACGATTCCGCTGGAGTTGACTTACGAACCTGTATAATTGCAGCCACTTTCTCATGAAAGTGGCTCCAGTTACTTTCCTCCATTAAGCCAACCCCAATGGTTCGCTCAATGCGGTTGCTATCTGGTTGTGTCGGACCAGTTTTCACTGAGCGGGAAGTGGGGCCGCCCTGGACCTTAGCAATATGCAATCGCTGCTCTGGCGAATGCGTCCCACTTCCTGCGGATCGGGCATTCACTGTTAAAAGCGTTGTGCCCAGTGGCCCCGAGTTTGGCTCTGGTACAGTTCACGCACACAGCCACTGCGCCGTCTCGCCTCTCCGGGCAGTCCGCCTTAAGGTGCGAACCGCCACAGTGGCTGCAGAGGTCTGCCGGCTCCGAGCACAGGCGTTTCCCGTGCCCGAAAGCCAGACAGCGGGTGCACTGCACCAGAGGAGTCTGGTCCTCAACGCGCACTCGTTGGAGGTCAATACGCAGCTTGCCCCCCTCGAGTGCGCGCCTCCAGATCATAGGGGATACGCTGAGCACAACGCTATTCACGTGTGGGTTTTGGCACTTCTTTTTATATCTGACCGCCATTCTGTCCTCCCCGTCACCGAGGCCGCAAAAGATCTCCCGGTTCTGATTCCTAAGGGCTTTCAGCAATTCTTCGTCACTGTGCACTACCAGCACTTCCTTAAGAACCAGAAGCGGGTCTCGGTTCTTTACGTCCTCGATGACGAGGCACTCTCCAACCGCCCGCAGGCGCTCCTTCACCTTGCGCCTCTCTTCTTCAGTTGCACACCCCATAATAATTTTCCTGTCCTTTGCTTTCCTCACACGCTCGACCCTCACCCAGCCCTCCTTCGCATCCACCGCCTTCCTAACCTTT